>CM077669.1:33166022-34613522 GCA_039707655.1 Elymus sibiricus | reverse complement strand
CCCCCCCTCACACACACACCCACCACCGGAACATTCCAATGTCAGATCAGTTAATCTGAGGTCTTATAGAGGGAGGCCAATGTTGTTGGATCATTTCTTTTAAATATATTAGCATCGACAAGTTACTCCATGTAGGAAATTCCATCACCTGTATTTGCTAGTACTACTAGCTACTTGATCCGTCAATGTTCACCAGCACACCTCCTAGTCCTCGCGTACTAATCACCTCATCACGGTGATAGGTCAACACCGATTGAAATAGATTTCCATTATCCATTAAATAGTAAGAAAATAGAGACAAGTCCCCAAGTTACATAAAACACTACTCTCCCAGTATTTTAGTTCCCAACTTCTTGGCTCCCGGTAACACAAAGTACATGTAGAGGAGGTAATGATCATATCAATGCATCAATTAGATGAAATATGCTATCAAAGTATCGTTACCATAATAAATTTCTGAACAACACTATCTGTTGTTGATGTACAAATATGGAGCACAAATAATTGAGAGACCCGTTCCACTTCCGTGCCAACACTGTTAATACGCGAGTGCGTCTGGCTGATCGCTTTATTTTCGTGCTTACAATCCAGTTGGGGTGATTAATACTTTAAACCAAAACACCGGAGTAGGTTCTGCATGCTGGCACAAGTGATGAATTATGGGTTAGTCATATCCATGGTTTTGTTTCGTTGGTGTGAACAGATGATGCCTATCAAAATATCGTTACCATCGTAATTTTTAAATATGGCTAGCTGTTGTTGACGCACAAATATGGACAACAAATGAGCATGACACCCATTCATCTTCACTGCCATCATAATCGCTCTAGTTATGTGTTTATCATCCGATTGGGCTGATTAACATGTTCAACCAAATCCCTAGAGCGCGTGCTGCACGCGGGCACATGTGATGAACTATGGGTTTGTCACTCATATGCTTGGTTTTGGTTCGTTGCTGCAGCCTTTAATTGGCGGCTAGCAAATAAAAGCTAAGATCAAGGACATGAATAAGATGCTAATAGTAAAATCACTATCTAACACTGAAGATCGGATGGCCCGTGTTAGTTACTTGTTCTTAGCACTAGCAACATCTATATAATTTGCTAGGGAGAGTAACTAAAAGTTAAAATAATAATTGCATGGTTTCAATTTATGTATATGTTGTCTCGTCTTCATCTATTTGCTAGGGAGCGCTCCATCTATTTTTATAGCCCGTTTCCATCAGTGACATGTGTGTGTGTGTGTGTGTGTGTGTGTGTGTGTGTATTAGAGACTTGACTTCAATAGGAATTCAATAGTATATACTTCTTCCCTCTCCATTCATATGACATCTACATATTTAGATAATTAACTTTGTTCACCATTCAAAAGACGCGAGTCAAGCGTCATAAAATTATACAATTCACTTATTCAGAAAATATTTTCATTGGGATAACTTTTATGACGTTTGACTCATACATTGTTGGTCAAAATTGATGGCCAGGTATCAATCGGAAAATATGAGGGCGTCACATAAATAGGGACAAAGAATACCTTAGAGGCTTTACATACGGACTCCCCATATCTGCTAAAATGCCTAGCTGGCCTGCCCAGTCACTGACCGGTAAATATTTAGCCTCCTAACCGGACATGGCAAACCTGGCCGAAACGCCCGGGCTGACCGGCAACCCCCATATCAAGCACAGTTGTGGGCAGGATATGGGGACACACGGAAGCGCCCGTGCGCGCCCACACATCGGACTGACAACGCGGAAACACGCAGAAACCCATCGGCCCGATGAGCAAATCCTCTGTTTTTTATGAGGGTGGTGACGATACACTCATGGCGCCACGTGGAGCCACTCCATCGTACCACCCGAGAAACCAAGTTTAGCTATTTAACCCACGTGGACGCCAAACCCAACCCTAGCCCGTCCCATCTATCCTCTCTCCCTCCCCTCACGCCACAACCTTCCAATCGACTCACCATCAGTAGCTAGCCATGTCCCATCAGACGTTCACTGACTACGCCGCTCACTATGGAGCGGTGGTTACAACTATTGGTGGAGATTCGGGTCAGGCGTGAAGCTCGGATCACAACTGGCCTACCTCCGGATGCGCCAGAGCCGGAGGAGGAAAAGGAGTATGAGGAGGACACGGAACCAGACGTGGAGGAGGAGGAGGAGGAGGAGGAAGAGGAGTACGAGGAGGACACGGAACCGGAGGAGGAGGACGAGATCGAAGGTGAGGCTGCTCCAGCACATCCGATTGCGGGCTACTCCATAGCCGAAGCTTTGACAGAGTTTGAGCTCGCACAAGTCAAGGACCCGGCGAAGCAGCATGCCATCCTTGAGTCTATCCAATCGGACGCAGAGGTGGAGTCCTAAGGCCTCTTCCTTCCAGAGGCAAATGTGGCACAAAGGAGCTCCTCGCCGACGAGGAGCATGAGGAGGAGGAGACACCTTTGCGCCCCGCTGCCAATGACCGTGAGGCCGGCGACCAAAGTTTTCAAAATCAAGATTCTGAATCGGATCAGAGCTCCGTTGGTAGTATCGTGAGTCGTAGAATCATAACTACCAGGATCATAGAAACTTAGATTCTATGTGCAAAATCGTAGAATCGGGGGGGGGGGGGGGGGGGGGGGGGGGCTAGTTTAGATCGTAAGGTCGTAAGATTCCAAGACTTGAGTCGCGATTCTGACAACCTTGCCGGCGACACTGGCATAAACGTCAACAACATCTCCAGCGAGGAGGAACAGTAGTGTAGTTTCCAGTTGTTCGTGCGTAGATCATGTCCTTGCATGCTTTGTACGGAAATGAAAGTCTTGAAGTGGCTACTATTGTTGTGGGAGATGAAATATTGGGCATGACCACTCACTGTCCATGGATACGCCCGGACGCATCCACAGACATTTGGCAATATGTTATCCAAGTGTGGTTAGATGCTCTTATGTGCCATATAGCACATATTTCATTGGTAAAGTGAGAACTTAGTAACAAGGTAGAGCCTTATGTGATTAGAAGAAAGTATGCGTCCCGTGCGGTAATCCTCATAGTGGATGTATATATAGATAGACAGCAAATGATCATAGGATTTGTTTCTCGTCCTAGCCATCGCACCAACAACAATAAAATTAACTAATAGAAATTCATCGAAGTAATGATATATGTTTGTGTCATATTTAAAATATGAGTAAAATTTATGGTTACCTAAAAATTAAGAAATTCTTAATTAAAATAAAAAGAAGGGATATCATTTATCAATTATATAATTAAACATAAGACAAACAAGCCACGACAATAACCCACATATGCTAAATATATATGTTGTGTTGATCTTTATTTTAACAGCCAAGTTTAAAAGAAATCTAGAAGTTTTTTTTTTAAACGGAGGCAAAAGATTTGCCTCTTTAATTAAATAAGGGAGGGTAGAGTTTAGAGTTTTACAGGGCACTCAAAAATAAACGGCATGTGAATTACTCGTACAAAATGATGTTCCCTAGTTTCTTTGCACTGACGGTAACCCATAGTTTAGCATCTTCTAAAATGTTGGTGAGGAGGATCGTCGGTGGTGCGTTTTTGTGGCGGATTACGCGTGTGTTTCGCTCATTCCAAATGATCCAAGAGACGAGCATGGTGAGAGAGGCCATTGCTTGTCGGTTAGGGTTGTGGTTGTCGGTTCTTTTTTTGCCACCACTCGGTGACGGTTTCATCCAAAAGCCATTCGAAGGTGTCCATGTGCGCGAGTCCAAGCTTCTCGATGATTGATCTCCAGAGCCTAAGCGTGTAACGACACTTTAGGAAGAGATGTATCCCCATTTCTTGTTCCCTTTTGCAGAAGGGCAAAGACCACAGTTTTGCCAACCACGCTTCTTCAAAGGATCGGCGGTCGAAATCCTATCTTGCAATGCCAACCAAGCAAAGAATTTAACCTTTGGAGGTGCCCAAGCCTTCCATACCATGCGGTCCATGGGGGGAGAGTCTCAGACCTAGAAATTGAGCTTTGTAGGCAGTGCTCGTCGAGTATATCCCATCGTTTGCATGCTTCCAAATGATATCATCTTCAGCTTGTTCGTCAAGGTTAAAATCATGCACAAGCATCCAAAGGTTAAAGAATTCCGAAATGTGATTGACGGAGATGGTGGTGTCTTGCTTGAATGGAAATCTAAAAGTTACGTGCAGCATACTATGTACACATATTTTACATATGACGTGTACAACCTTGAATCTTTGAAAACTACTCCATGTGTAAACAAATATAACATCTTTTAGATCAATAAGGGAGTACTTGTTAGCTAGCGCAAGTGCACGGGTCTCACTGCTGGTTTGTTTACAAGTTAAAACCCAATACATAGGACTGATTGCAGCCTCCGAAAGTGCCTAGAAAGATCAGATGAATTGATGGCTCAGTCGTCTATATTTTCATTGCTACCCTTTAATAGGCAGTTAGGATGTAATGGTCAGTTGAAAGCATAAACCGGTGATGCTTTCAAAATATCAAGGCAATGTTTGCTGCTGAGTGTACTTGATTGGTGCAGGCAAAAGCGGCAAGTAACACTGTGATATGTATTTCTGGAAATGGCTATCTGTTGCATGGAGTATTGATGCTGCCAGCATCTAATGTTTAATAGCAAGGCATGTAGCAGATAATGGTCAGATCAAAGCATAATTGATGATGCTAACTATAAAAGATCCCATCCAGAGCTAGGTAGCTACCCATATGTACATGTATAGCAATAATGGTGTCATTAAGCCACCGGTCACCTAACCGTCTGTGGGGTTCACTTCAAACTAAGGTACTAAATGACAACGGTAGTCTGTTTCAAGTCAAATGGACAAATGTTCATGACCTGTATGAAATATGAACAAATGCTACCTATCAAAATATCATTACCAACGTAATTTCAAAATATGGACATCTGTTGTTGAAGCACAAATATGGATCACACATGATCATGAGACCCGTTCCTCTGCCCGGCCATCGTGATTGCTCTAATTTTGTGTTTATCATCCTAATGGGCTGATTAACATGTTCAACCTATCTCATCCAGCGTCATCCCCTAGGGGCCGCAAGGATGGATACCACATCCCACCGCTGATATCTTCTCCCCTCCCAGCCCCAACACCTTGCCGTCGCCAGTCGTCCCCGTCGGGCAAAGACCTGTGCTAGGTGGCGGCGACGGGGCAACTCCTGCTCCTTTCTTCCCTACCTCCCTTCTTCTCGACCCCGAACCCGTTTGACGCTTCCGGAAAGGCGTCTCCATTAATGCTTTGAAGATAGGTTGTCCTGGTCGTTGGAGGGTGCGAACCTACACAGGTGCCACTCCTCCCCATGGCCTGGAGCAGTGTTGTTCCAGAGACCGACAAGCTTAGATCTGGGTCTAGCGGGGCTAGTTTGATTGGTTCGTGGATGTAGCCTGCATGGCTAGCGTCGCCACCATCCTCGTGAGGTGGTCACGGCTGGGGTGTCGGTGGCCGCCGTCGGGCCTGGGGCTTCCTGCTCATGGTGGCCGCTTCTTTCCTAGATCTGGGTCCATGTGGGATCCGATGAGCCCGAGGGGCTTCCTTACCAAGGGGTGGTGGTTGCCATCTTCTGCCCGTTGGGATGGTGCTCCTGTCGCCAGGTGGCGTACCATGCATGTTCTCGTTGACGACTCTTGGGGATGCCGACGAGGGTCATGTTGGGTCTTCTTCGGTGGTGTTATCCATGTTGAACAACAGTCGTGATGGGGTTGGGGTTCTCTTTCACATTGGGTTGGCGGCCCCGGTTGGTGGGCGTCTTGGCTATAGCGCTGGAAGCATTTTATTTGCCATGTGAGCGGCAAAAGATGTAGCTTTGGTGGATCATGGTATTGGTGGTGCGTCGGCATTGGCGGTTCCCATATCATGCTCTGGACGTCTGCTTTGTTGGCGGCATGTCCTCACTCGTGGTGAGCAGGTGCTCGGGATCCCAGAGTGTGACGTGGTATGGTGGTTCCGGGCAAAAGCTTTGTGACACGGCCCTAGTGGGGCGATACTGGCAGGTTTCTTGTCCCTCTTGGGGGCATTGCTGTGGTCCATCTCTCTGTGCCAGCGCTCTGGGTGAATAACCTTAACCGTTTCTTCGCTCTCGGCGGCGGCAACACGTTTTGTCGTCTCTCCTGATAGCATCGTCATGGAACCCAGGTTGGCTCCGAGGCGACACACTGCCATCGGCGATGTTTTCAGATCCTATGTTGAAGCTGCTTCAACGCTGGTGTGGGACAGTTGCACTTACCTCCTTATCTTCTACATGTGTCCTTTTTGGCGCACTCCTGTTCCTCGATGTCCGCAGGCATTCTCGAGCTCCATGACGTTCAAGTCAAACGGCCAAATGTGTCTAAACTTTGCACACATACATATCTAGATCATAGGCATCCGAGAAATTTTCTCCACGGCCGTGTATGAAGTATGGAAAGATGATCCCTATCAAAAAATACTGCACACGGGCACATGTGATGAATTATGGGTTTGTCACTCATATGCATAGCTTTGATTCCTTGCTGCACCCTTTAATGGGGGACGCGGATTTTTAGAGCTCATGCACCCGGGCCTCACTATCCTGGCTCTCCAAATGTTGCTCTAAGATCTGTGCAACACAACTAACTCAGTACGTGAAGATTTCTTTTTTTTTTGTTTCTCTCACATAAAACATGTCTTGAACGTCAAACTTCACAGCCCGGCATAGATTTCTAACTAGTTTGTGGGATAAAAGTTTCAGATTTTTTGGTCGAGCATATATATACAAAATGCGATTTTTTAATTTTAAAAAGCTAATTTTGTATATATATGTTGGACCAAAAAACATGAAATTTTTATCCCACATCCTAGTTATAAATCTATGCTGGACTGCAAAGTTTGAAGGCGAAAACATGTTTTATGTGAGAGAAACAAAAAAGAAAAACATATTTGTACGGATCGCGATGCAGTGAATGGATGGCTAGATAGAAGGAACATGGGCGCACATGCTCTGAAATATGTTTTCGCTTTAATGGGCAGGTAGCAAGTAAAGGGTGCATGGCACATGGTCCTACTCCCTTTGTATTACAAGAGAATGACGTTTTAGTCATGTGTTTTTACTCTGATTTATTTCAAAGGTAAATAATCGGTTTTTTTTTCAGAGAGAGACGGTAACTAATCAATTAGTCGTGTATATAAAAGCCGGTGGTAGGCGAGCTCTAGATCAGAAAGACCAGAGATTACATCCAAGCTAGCTAGGCACCATGACGCTTAAGCTCTTGGCAGAAGTAAGCCCTCAGGAGTTGCTGGAGGCTCTGGCCGAGCTCCAGAACCACATGCTCGGCTACGTGAAATCCATTTCGCTCAAGTGTGCCGTGGATCTAGGTATCCCCGCCGCAATTCATGAGCGTGGCGGCATGGCCACCCTGGCCGACATCGCGGCCGACACGAAGGTACATCCAGCCAAGGTCGACGACCTCCAGCGCGTGATGCAGCTGCTCACCATCTCGGGCATGTTTAGCGCCAGTGCCGAGGATGGTGCAGATGATACGGCCGTGGTGTACGGGCTGACCACCGCGGGCCGCTTTCTCGTCGGTTGGCGCAACCTGTCCCCCATGGTGCCCTTCTGCGTGAACCCTCTCGTCGTCTCGTCCTTCTTCGCCATGCCCGACTGGCTCAGGAGCGAGCCGTCCGCCGCTGCCGCTGGGTCCCTCTTCGAGATGGCACATGGTTGCTCCCAGTGGGAGCTGGCGAGCAAGGACGCCGGGTTCAACAACATACTGAACGACTCCATGGCGGCGGACAGCGAGCTCTTCCTCGAGGTTATTATTGTAGACAAGGGCCGCATATTTCGTGGTCTAAGCTCGCTCGTCGACGTCGGCGGGGGAAATGGCGCGGCCATGCGGGTGATCGCAAAGGCTTTCCCGCGCATCAAGTGCACTGTGCTGGACCGTGCTCACGTTGCCACCGCCGCGGGTGAGAACAATCTGCGTTTCGTCGCCGGTGACATGTTTGAGTCTGTTCCACCCGCGAATGCTGTCTTACTAAAGGTAGGTACTACATTGTATCATCATTTCATGGTATATTGCACAGCTGGTTACTCCCTACAAACTTGACTATTTTTTTCTTTACACCTATTCTAGAACATTATGCATGATTGGGGTCATGATGATTGTGTCAAAATACTTCAACGTTGCAAAGAAGCCATCCCTGCTAGAAATGCTGGAGGAAAGGTGATCATCATCGATATGGTAAGAGGATCTGCACCCGGCGATAGGAAAATGGGCGAGATGGAAGCTATACAGAACACGTTCATGATGTGCATCAAAGGGGTGGAACGAGATGAAAATGAGTGGAAGAAGATCTTTTGTGATGCTGGATTTAGTAACGATTACAAAATCATGCCGGTATTGGGTCCCTATTCAGTAATTGAGATATACCCATGAATGCTCAATGAACTGGACGAAGGACACTATATGAGCATTAAGTACACCTGAACTCCAACATCTTCGTTTGTTTGCGGGCGCATAAACTCTTTGTGTTGTTATTAATAAGCATGCTACCTTATTAGCATGCCTGTGTTGTTATTTTACATCTTCTTTTAAGTGTAACTGTTTCTAAAATGTGTCAATGTATCTTAAGAAACTATATATCATGTTGAGATTGATGATTGGATTTTTTTTTTCACCAAGCAAGGTAACAATTTTAATATATTTCAAAAAATTGCTATTCCGATTCTATCTTCTTCAAGAAAAGAACCATAAATATCTAGGACATGTGCATGTACACCTGAACTCCAACATATTCATTTGTTTGAGGCCCTAAAATCTGTGTGTTGTTAATAAGCATGCTACCTCTTTAGCATGGATGCCTGTGTTGTCATTTTTTAACTCACTTTAAGTGTAATTGTTTCCAAAACATATTAATGTATTTTATGAAATTACATATGACTAGTCGTCAACCCGTGCATCCGCACGGGCTAGTTATTTTTGACAATATGTTACTGGACCTGTAAACACTAGTTATACATAGGGAAATGGAACTAATTACTTGTACTATTTAAAAGACGATAGTTTGTTCTGGTAACGATACATACATGCACCTTTCCCAGGAAGTTCCTCATTTGTCAACTCTCGCAAGTATACTGAAATATAAAGTAATATAATTGGGGAACACAGAATATTCCAAATAAAATCAATAAACAATATTGCTTTGTACTTTCTTAATATTTTCATGCATACATATTCAATGCCAGAGAGATTAGTATGATGTACATAATCACGCCATTATGCTAAACAACTAAAAAGACATGAGCCCATGATACGTTAGGAACACATGATTTCTTCACGCCACTTGTTCTATATTACCCATGTGGATTTGTTGAAAGATAGCGTCTATGATTTTTCATCCAAATAAATTTGCTGACGTACATTATTGTCCCTTTGAAAGTTGTAACTATGAAAAGAAATCAGGATCACAAAACTGAAAAACTATTCAAAGAAACTGAACTCAATTATCGACAGCTATAGTATAGAATAAAAAACTTAAAGAAACTATGTAGACAATTGTCCACATATATCATCGATCTTCTTTGAATCCAGCAGCCAGCCTAATCATTTCTCTAAGCTCAGAGATCAAGTGCAGGGGTTGATCCAGGAATTGGATACACTAGTAGAAAACAGACCTTTTGTCCACATCATTAGTCCTGGTCTGGTTTTGAACCGGCACTAATGTGACCATTAGTCGCGGTTCGTGACGGGCATCATTAGTGCCGGTTCGTTCCGGACCTTTAGTCCCGGTTCGTGCCACGAACCGGGACTAAAGGGGTGGTGGCAGGCTGGTGTCAGCTGGGGCTCCCACGAGCCCCTTTAGTCCCGGTTTGTATCACCAACCGGGACTAAACCTTTAGTCCCGGTTGGAGATACCAACCGGGACTAAAGGGGGGGCCCTGCGAGCCCCTAAATCTTAGAAAAATCATAACTAAATCATTCTAATTCAGAAAAATACAAATAATATATCAAAATTTGCAGAAAAAAAAGACTTATCCGAAGATAGCCATGACCGCCTCACCTTCGTGAATAGAACACAAACCCTAAATGGACACAAAAGGAAACAGCGTCCCTCTCCCTAGTAAGGGCCATGGTCCAGCATGGTCCCATGACCTAAGGCCACAGGATACGAGACAAACCTACGGCGGCCGCTGGTACGATGGCGAGGAATTTATAATCACCTAAGACGTGAGAGGCACATGTAGTGGGGCATGTATTACCACTTAACAACGTACATGTGAATACATGAAGTACAAGTGATGGTAAGAGGGAAAACATAGCCACCACAGGTACCTACCCCTCTGTCCTCCTCCCTTGCCGCCGCCAGACGGTGCTACCGGGCAAAGCCAGACCGGCGTCGGCGATAACAGGAATCCATCGTCGTCTCACGTGGTGGACATGGTGCGGGCTAGGGCTGCTGGCCCGGAGTGCGGCGTCACCGGTGCGCGCCAGAGAAAGGCAGCAACGATGGCATGGAACGTGCGCATGGGTGGAGCATGCTCAGGGAACAACGACGGTGGCTATGTGGCGGACAGATCTGACCCGTGACTGGCACGGGCTGCGTTCGGCTGGTTACATCATGGTGGTGGAGGCTGCTCCTCGCAATGGCGGCGGCATGTCTCCCTGCCCCGGCATGGCCTTATGAGGATGCGTCGGTGGATGTCGAGGCGGCGGCCTTGAGCGGCGGAGCTGGTGGTGGCCTTCTCGTCTTATTGGGAGGTCAAGCGGGGATGACCATCGGGTAGTGCATGAGGGATTCGGGACCTAGTGCTTATATCTGACGGCCGTGATGGTGTTTGTCGTTGTATGTGTCACGACAACTGTAGGCGCGGCGGTGGGTGCTTCTGGTAGCACTCAAAAGCAGGGCGTCGACCACCTCTTCTTCGACGGCACCAGACTCTATGGTTGTGCGGGCAACATTGTGTCTAGGTCTCGAGGTGTTGATGGTCTTCTAAGGCCGGTGGCTGTATGGAATGTCCCCTCTATAAACAAATCAGGTTGGATGCGGCTCGGCTGGTGACATATGCGTCTCTTTTGGAGTCATCGGGCAGTGCATGTCGCCAACAGGTGAATCCTCCGGTGGATGCGCCAGTGACGGATGCTACACACGACATCTCATGCGGGGACTTAAAGTCTTACCTGCTATCGACACGTGTTGCAAGGTGGCTCTGGCGGAGGTCTCATGTCTAGCCTGTTGCTACTGGATCAAAGGTGGTGCGATAGTGGCGGGAGGTACGCGATATGGGATGTTTGTCTTCTAGTGTTTTGTTCGGATGTATTCGATTATCGAGGTGTCGGTACCCGGATAAGGGATGGTGGTACATACGGCTTGAACAACGACTTTATACACCCTGTTGGAAACACAAGATCTATGATCAAGCTATGTCGACGCCCGCCTGCGTTATGCCCTTGTTGAACGTGGTGGACTGAAGCTTGTATTTGGGGATGAGAATCCGGAGTTCAACCTTGTGTTGGGTTCTCCATCATCGATGCACGTCTTCTTGAAGGCGTAGCTTAGGAGTTGTGTATTTTTTGTTTTGCGGTCGTCTTGTAACATAGGGTTATTTGTGGTTATCTGTTATAGCTATTGTCGCGAGGCATGCGGCTTTGAGTTTTATTTTCGCTTTATTTTCGGGTTGATGTTGTTGGCTGCTGGATTTTGCATTCTTAGTAGTATAAATGGTTGTATGCATCGTCCTGATGCAGAGGCCAAGGTTATCCCCCTTTTCGGAAAAAAGTGATGATAAGGCTTGTTCCACTCTCTTGCTATCAGGCTGACAATTACATGATTAAGAAGGTTACAATAGTGTGGTTCTTCTATATCCAGGCACATTAGATTATGACGAAAATTATAAATTCCTAACAAAATTAGAAAATTCTGAAACTTTGCAACTCAGATTATGACGAAATGTTGCAGGTGCTGGCAAATATTTGGTGATCAAATTTCAACAGAGGATCTTAATACAGAAAATGATGAAATTGATGCTCCAACTTTTGTGCACTGTTGAGCAGAATTTCTGTTTTATTATCGTGACCAGAACACTAGCTAGAAACTTCATGCGGCCGGGCACATGTATCTTGATGGGTTATTCATATACTATCTCTAGTCATGTTTTGTAACCACGACCTTCAATGAGCAGATAGCTAGCAAACAAAGGTTACGATCAAAGCATAATTCCCCTAAAAAAAGATCAGAGCATAATTGGAATATGTGCTACCAATGAAATAAACACATTGTTACTTAGGAACAAGTACGTCGATATTCCTGCAGGTTCCAGTGTCTCCGAGTAAGATCAGATGCAAACTAGCTTTTTTCCACTCTTTAATACGCAGGCAGGTGGCAGGTAAGGGTCAGATTAAGGGCATAATTGACGATGTTAACTCGATCTATTGAAAGTAGCTATTACTAGCTACCTCCCTGTGTAGCAATCATGTTTCGTTTTAGCCGCCGCTCTCTGACAGGGGTCAACACTGGCTGCAAATAGTCAGAGTTGGTAATTGGCACTCGCAGTCTGTTTCAGTACTAAATGACCCACTGTGTCCGCCCATTTATGCAACTTTGGCATGCGAGGAATTTTCTCCGTAGTATCTGGCTTGACGTGTATGAACACATGATGCCTGCCGTGTCACCGTCCTTACATTTTGGAATGCAGGGAGTATGTAAACTGATGATGTGTTGCGACTCTACCGTATATCTCTCTCAACAATGGGTATACAAAGTCAGCGAGGATGAATTTCATTTGACTTTGGAGATGAAAAACATCAGCAAGTAAATATCAGTCGAGGACCAGGAGTAATAGAATATTCTCTTTTTTAGGAACAACTAAGAGCATGGTCAAAATATAGCCAACTGCTGGTTATATGGTGTTGCCATGTCAAATATAGTCATCACTTGTAATCACTCATGCAATAAGTTTAGCTATAAGGTTAGATATAAGAGTACTATTTTTTCTCATCTTCTCTCTATCTCTTTCTTCATATTTATTGTATTGGTCTAGGAATCCGCATATAGCTAGCTAGGCTCTTGCAGAGAGCCCACTCCACTTAGTTTTTCATGTCTCTCTTCTTTACATAGGAAAAATTGCCATGTAGCGGACTATAAATCTGCTATTGTACTTGCTCTAAGTACTATCATTCCCTTTCTTGATCGTCGATGGAAATCGGCCAGTTGCTCATATGGCGAATGATTGCTCAGATGGCCTAGGACATTTTCTTTGAATCAATGCAATAGCCCGAAAGTGTCATTCTTAGCTCAAGCTCATATGAGCTTTGTATGAACAGTAAATTATAGAAAAGATCTATTTTTTTGGTGCAAACACTGACATATGTTTTTAATGGTTGTAAAATTTATAACGAAATGACATTCCTGAAAGTCGTGGCAAAAAACAAAAGTAGAACTCCAAAATGCTTTTGAAAATCAACAATTTGGTGCATCTTTTTTTTTTTGCCACGTCTTCCAAGAGAGTCATCCTATGATGGAACTTTGCAAGCAATGAAAACATTTATAAATTTGCCACAAAAAGAGTTTAGACTTTTTCTTTTTGTTTTATTGGAATTTTACTGTTCATTCAGATAATCCACACGATAGCCATAGTACATTTAAGAAATGCAGTGTCGTTAAGCGTTCGGAGTCAGCTAGTCAGCTCGTCTGCTTCATTGCCTTGTCATGCATTCCCCTTGGCCACATGGGCGTTACGCCTGCGGCATTAATGTCAGAGAAAATTTGAATTGACGAGACCAAGGACGAACCTCTGACTGGGTCCACCTTGTATGATAATCATATAAGAGCATTGTTAATAGTATAGCCAAGTGGTTGTCAGTCATGTAATACATAGTCATCACTTGTAGTCACTTGTACAACAAGGTTAGCTATAAGGTTGTCTATAAAAATAGTACTTCCTCTGTCTCAGTTTAGAGGGCATGCTCGTAGTTCTAGGTTAACAATTAACTAGTTAAATATGTATCATATGTCATGAAAAATTATATGTTTAGAAACTACATCCGCTTAAGAATCTAATGATATCCTTTTTCTGACATATAACACATATTTAGTTAGTCAAACCAATGGACTAGAACTACGCGCATGCTTTGTAAAGTGAGACGGAGGGAGTACTTTTTTTTACCTTCTCTTTGCCTCTTTCTTCACATTTATTGTATTTGCCTAGGAGGACGCATATAGCTAGGCTTTTGCATGAGGCTACTCATACTCCCTCCTTTCCGGTTTATAGGGCTCACCTCAAAATTTTCATATTTCCATTATACTCCCTCCGTTTCTTTTCAATCTGCATATAAGATTTTCATATAAGTTTGACCAAATATATATCAAAAGATATCAACATCTACAATACTAAACCTATATGCTATGAAAGTTAATATCATGATGCATCTAGTAATATTGATTTCATATTATGAATGTTGATATTTTATTTTATAAAGTTAGTCAAAGTTTACGAAGTTTGACTTTGACCAAATCTTATATGCAGACTAAAACAAAACGGAGGGAGTATTAGGCTCATTTTTAGTCTAATTGAGTTAAAGTGCTTTGAGTTCCACACCATATTTAATTCATAGAGATAAGAGAAAGAAAATTAGTGGCTATGCATGCATCTTTTTCTACATGCATCATGCAAGTCCAATAAGAGGGAGGGTGCAACATTTATTGCTTTGGAAATCGAATTTGTGAGAAATATTTCATTGGCTAGTTAAAACTAGTGTCATCCACTCCCAATTCACCTTGGTTGATGAGATTTCAGATTTGAGCCCTATAAACCGGAAAGGAGGGAGTTGTGGGGAGTATCATGCATATGATACTAGTTTATGATACTACCTTCATAGTGCATAGTATTATAGAGTAGTATCATATATAATTTTATTTATTGCCATGCATGACACAAAGTAGCATAGCATTTAACATAGTTAGTTATTAGCAACTATTAATATAGTAATTTTATATAAAAGGAGGATTTTCATATTTTTGCTCAGTTGCCATCTTCGTCAATTTCTTCCTTAGAATTTTTTTCTCTCCCTGAGAGGTTAATGATGAAAACTTCCAACTATGGACGGAAACTTCAATGACTCGCATTAGATTAATCAGTTGTAACTCAACAAAAATAACTCCTACACCAGTATTCACAACTATGTTACAATAGTACTTTTTCATACCTTCTGTTTCCTTTGAAGGGATTCAGCTTCCTTGATTGTGATAAAACTTATCGCTTTCACCTCATGATTTTTCTTTTGTTCATATGCGAGGTACAACTTCAAGCGTTGTCCATTAACGATCTAGGCCCATCTTTCTCCCCTTATAAACGAATAGCTCCAAACTTATAAAATTCATAAATCTCATTCTCATATGATCCTTCCCAGCGATACCTGAGTTTCCCTAGAAAAAACATGACACCAGAGTTAAATAGAAAGACCTTGTTCCCCGCATCAAATGTTCCTTTCAGTATCTTATGATCTGCCACGGCTTAAATTTTTGTTTAAACAACCGGGCACTCTCGAAAGCACTGTTCCAAAGGTCCGTAAAGCATGTATATCTAGCAATCTTTTCTCTCCTACTTCTTTAAGATCAAAATTGATATTTTTTTATTACCCAATAAGCTTTATGCTCTAAATTCAAGGGTAAATGACATGCCTTACCATAAACCATCTTGTATGGTGACATACCAATGGGGTTCTTGTAAGTGGTGCGGTAGGCCCATAATGTTTCGTTTGGCTTTCCTGCCCAGTTTTTTCTGGACTTTTGCACCGTCACTTGTAATATTGTCTTTATTTCTCTATTCGAAAGTTTCACTTGACCACTGGTTCGAGGATGATACAGTGAAGCTATTCGATGGGTTACACCGTACTTACGAAGTACTCTCCCAAAAATTCCCTGTATGAAATGAGATCACACTGAAAGTAATAATGACTTTAGGGACTCCGAACTTAGGTAGGATGTTGTCCTTTACCATCTTCAGCGAGGTAGCCGCGTCTGCATGATGAGTAGGGATGGCTTCAACCCTTTGGGTAACATAATTTAAAGCCACAAGAATGTGAGTAAGCCCATCCGAAACAGGGAAAGTACCAAATAGTCCAATCCCCAAACATTAAAATGTTCACAAGCTAGACTATAATTCACAGGAATTTCTTGTCTCCTCCCTATATTACCTGTGCGTTGACAAGTATCTTAATTTTTAACAAACCTATGTGCATCTCTAAAGAGTGTAGGCAAGTAAAATCCCGACTGAAGCACCTTGGCAGCGGTTCGGTCGCCTGCGTAATGTCCTGCATAAGGACTGCTATGACACCTATCAAATACAACATTCATTTCATGCTTAGTGGCATAATTTGGCAAAAATAAGATTTGTCGGTCTACTGCGATATATGCAGAGTTCAAAACTTGACAATCATACGATTTTCCAGTCTACTGACATATTTTGCCGAGTACGAAACACGGCCAAAGGCAAACATTCACCGAGTTTACGTCGGTAGATAACTTTGCAAACATGTGGACCATGGATATAGTCAGAAGTTTGGCCAGTTTCATTCGTCATAAACTCAGTGAAATGTGGCACTGGGCAATAATACAGCGCCACGCGTCAAGTTGTTACTGAATGGGACACTGCCGACTTCCAAACTCGGCAAACAATTTGCCCAGTTCTTCCCATGAAGGAACTCAGTAGATATTTTGTACTCGATAATAAATGCTGGCACATAACTTATTCCTATTCGTCGAACTATGCCGAGTTTAATACATCAGAACTCGAGAAAGAATCGTGACACGTGGTATTTCCGTTAACGGCTAGTCCCGTCTGACGTGTAAATTGCAGAGTTATCTGGAAGGTGAAAATCGGTAAATATTTAAATATTCACCGAGTTCTCAACAAAATGAAGTCAACAGTATTAGTGATTGTCGGGCCACATCCAACCGAGCGTTGTACACCGAGTTCGGCACTCAGTGGAGATTCCGTCGCCGTGTTCGGCACTCACCAGCAAACTGGGAGATTCTGGTAGTGATGGCCAGTGAATAAACAGTGGAGGAAGAGATGAACTTACCCCAACTATGAGCTTTCCATGATTAGTTTAATCCATAGTACTATACCTCTAAATTTGATCAGTGCCAAGATAAACACTAAGGATGTCCTGCTACGAGTGCACATGGGCCAATAATTTTTTGATACTGACGTATGAAAAAATTAACAGCGTACATGATGCATATTTAATGGGAACCAACATTCTGTCTGGCAACGTTTCGCGCTCTCACGTATCTAGGGTCACCCTGGGACCATACTCCAATCACTGTTGACTCATTTCTATTGATACTCTATTCCGTCAACATAATAAAAATAATAGGAAGATTGTCTACAAAAGAGAAATTTCTTTAACCCGAAGCATATCTGTCCATTATATTCGCCATAGTAGTTAACTATATACCATCAAAAAATTGTGTACATTTGTATGTATCAAATCTAGTAGCGCAAGTGCGCGGGTCTCATCGTTGGTCTGTTTAAAATTTAAAACCCAATACATAGGACTGATTGCAGCCTCGGAAAGAGCCTAGAACGATCAGATGAATTGATGGCTTAGTCGTCTATTTCTTCATTGCTACCCTTTAATAGGCAGTTAGCACGTAATTGTCAGTTCAAAGCGTAAACCGGTGGTGCTTTCAAAATATCGCGGCAATGTTTGCTGCTGAGTGTAATTGATTGGTGCAGGCAAAAGCGGCACTGTGATATATATTTCTAGAAATGGCTATTTATTACATGAGATACTGGCAGCAACTAATCTTTAATAAGAAGGTACGTAGTAGCAGATAATGGTTAGGCCAAAGCATAATTGACGATGCTAACTATTAAAGATCCCATCCAGAGCCAGGTAGCTACCTCCATATGTGCATACAGTATATAGCAATAATGGTGTCATTAAGTCACCGGTCACCTCATCGTCTGTCGAGTTCACTTCACACTAAGGTACTAAATGACAACGGCAGTCCCTTTCAACTAAATTGGCCAAATGTTCATGTGAGAAATTTTCTGCAGATATAGCTTCTCATCTGACCTACATGAAGTATGAACAGATCCTACCTATGAAAATATCGTTACCAACGTAATTTCGAAATATGGCTATGTGTTGTTCAAGCACAAATATGAACCACACATGATCACGAGACCACTTCCCCTCCCCAACCATCGTGATCGCCCTAGTTTCGTCTTTATCTTCCGACTAGGTTGATTAACATGTTCAACATACCTCGCCCTCGCGTCATCCCCTATGGGCAGCACGGGCGGATAACACATCCCACCGCCGTCAACGTCTCCCCTCCCTACTCCAACACCTCGCCGTCACGGTCGTCCCCATGGCCCGGAGGAGTGTTGTTCTAGAGCCCGTCAAGCCTAGATCTGGGGCTGGTGGGGCTAGTCGGATTGGTTGGTGGCTATAGCATGCAGCGCTGGGGTTGCCACCATCCTCTTGAAATGGTCACGGCTGGGGTGCAAGTAGCAGTCGTCCCCGACATCAGGCCTGGGGCTTGCTACCCGTTGTGGCCGCTTCCTTCATAGATCTGGGTATGTGTGGGATTCGTGGAGCCTTAAGGGATGCCTTTCCAGGTGGTGGTGGTTGCCATCTTGTACCTGTTGGGATGGTGCTCCCGTCGTCGGATGGCGTCCTATGCCTGTTCTTGCTGGCGACTCATTGGGATGCCGGTGAGTGCCTTATTGGGTCTTCTCCAATGGTGTTACCAATGTTGAACAACGTCAGTGATGGGGTTGGGGGTCTCTTTGACACCGAGTCGGCGGCCCCGGGTGGTGGACCATCATTTTGGCTTCTGCAGGCATCTTGGCGATAGTGCTGGATTCATTTTTGTCTGTATGGGCAGCAAAGGATGTAGATTTGGTGGATCCAGGTATTGCTGGTGCCTCAACATTAGCGTCTCACAGATCATAATCTGGACGTCTGGTTTTGTGGCAGCATGTCCTCCCTCCTGGTGGGCAGGTGCTCCATATTCGTTAGTGTGGCACAGTTTGGTGGTTCCGAGCAAAACCTTAATGAAATAGTTTTACTACACTAAGATTTGGCCAGACCTAGTCGACCTCCTATATATATTGGAGTAAAATTCAAATTTACTTAAAAGTTCAACCTACTTACAATTTAAAGAACCAAATTGGCCATATTGTCCTAGGAACCGAAATTTAAACATAAACCTGAACTTAAACTTAAAACTAAACTAAACTAAACTAAACTTCTCATCATCATCACCCTTGGCAAGGTCGAGCCAATCTTGACTTTTTATTCCACCGTCCATGGGGAAGATGCGTCACCTCTCTTCAACGTCGAACTCCTCCTCATCCTTGCCGCCATCATCGCCGCCTTGCTCCTCTTCGTCGAAGATGACGATGACCTTCCCATTGACCTTGCATTACGCGAAGATTGCCCGCTCTGCCTCCACAAGCTACTGGCGACGGAGGTCCACCATGTAGTTATCGGCGGCGGCCTCCGTCTCGAGGGGCTCCCTTACCTCCCAGTCCTCCTGAGCCCAGGCCACATTCACTACTTTGGGCTTCGGCGGAACGAGGTGGACGAGCGCCGTTCCCCACGGGAAGTTTAGCCGCATCGTCGCACCGTAGAACCGGACTTGCCACTTGTTGTATTGGAGCGTGCGGAGCTCCACCATGTGCAAGAACATGAGCCACTTTTTGGTGTGGGAATCACGGTCCGTTATCTTCGCCACCCAAGTCACCCACGCTCACTGGCAGACGCGGAGGTACTTCCTATATGGCTGCCACTGCGGAGGCAGGTCGGGGGAGTCGAAGATGCAGCGGGTGGGGGCTGCTTCGATGGAGCAGCGGGGGTCGAGGACGCCCAGGTTGAAGAGGCATGGCGGGCGTGGTGGCACCGATCTGCGCGACGGATCTGCGGAGCGGAGCACCGGCCATTGGGAGGCTGGGGGTGTCGGGAATCTTGGGAGGGGGGCCTGGATCGTCGACGTTGGGGATGGGAACGAGAAGAGGCAGAGGAGACGGAAAGAGGGGGGAGGAGGAGTGGAGATTTTTATTCTCGATCACTGGACGGTGGTATAAAAATAGGGGCAGACGATGCAGCTGAGGATAATTTATCCTTCTCTAACCGCTATTCGGGATCGGTTCTATCCCGGTTCGAGGAGTAAAACTAGATTTTTAATCCTCTAGCTAGTTATAAGGGATCAGTTAGAGTTGCCCTTATTCACTTTCTCATACAAGCCTTTAGAGGATTCAGAAATTGTTATATAGTCCTATAGCCCATACTAACGTCAGAATGTCGACCCATACGCTGAAGCACATATCGGAGCATATGTGGCAGAGCCAGCAAGATATTACGTTGTCTATTACTTGTCACGTATCTGCAAAGAAATTAAGGATTTATTGTCAAGGCCAATAAGCGCACCTACACATACTTGATTGCTTCACACATCCATACACAATGTCCTGTCATCACGTAGGAAAATTATAGCACCTTTAATGTACATCCATCCACATAGGCAAAAATAAATTGCTCCGTTTAATTCTCGTTGGCCGGATTATAACGGTTGTGGTTTAAAGAATAGGAATGTACAATTTGGCTGCCCCCGAGGTAATCGGCTAGCACAACATGTTGTATATGGGTGCAACTTCCATATGCTGTTATCTGGCAAAAAAAGACTTCCATATGCTATCACGCAAACAAATCAATCGTGAAAAAGCCATAGTTCATAAAATCAAACGTGCAATGACATCATTGCTGATGTCAGCAGGCCAAATGATCAAATCTAGCATGCATTTAGTATCCCAGCATCACTTTAGAACCCACTAATGCATATGTTCGCATGTATATTCCTTCAAACTATGAAAACAGCTATTCTTTTTAATTTTAAAGAGGTATTACCAAGTGCACTTTTTTTTTCATAAATCACCTTTACTTGACTAATTAGCTATCATGATGCATCATAAGAATGTCGATAGTGAAAGATGCACGCTCACATCCAAAATTGTCTACCATTATTTATCAACATCCATACGAATAAAAAATAGTTTGATCAAGTAGAAGTAGCAACATTTACCTGTCACGTGACTTTCGCATAGCACTATGATTATATTTTGGTGGAAGAATATTCATATGAAAAATAATAAAATTGAACTTGTGTACTCAGGATCATTTTGAAATCTTCTAGAAATTACAAGTCACAGTTTATTTGTGAAATTAATACTGGAACTGGAAGCAAAATAAAGGTAAAATAAATTTAGCATCTTTCATTCCATTAGTATACTATGATTGGAACGTATCAACATGCATCTTTTTGGAATTATATGAAAAGGACTTAAAATAATATAGGGTTAACGGACATAAGCATAGTATACTAATGGAATGAACATAGCGGTTCCCGCGTGAATTTTTTTAATGTGAAAATAGTGCATCGTGTTTCCAAACTCGGCGCCAAGGCCACCGACTCCTCCGAGTAGCAATACACCTGGAAGTCCACTCCACGTCGACAGGCAGCCCAACACGAGTCCATATCAATCTCCGCCGCGTCAACCGACTCCACCCCCTACGTCCCAGTATTGCCAAAAGCGGAAGACCACTGCTCCGTCACGTCCTATTCGGAAGAAATGCAAAAAGAAGAAAGACAACAACGAGCCTCTTGCCAAAAAGAAGTTAGCTTACGATATGACTGATGAGGAACTCGGTAGGGTCGTGGCTTCCCAAGTGAAGTCCCAATTTGCACCGAAACCGCCCTCGCCGCCAAAGGAGCCAATACGTCCGAAAACCATAGAGCACTTTATGAAGATGCTTGAGAGACCCCCGGCACATGTGGCGAATAGGCTATCAGACTATGACCGTTCTTTTATGAAGTCATATAAGGAACAAATGCAGCAGTAGAGATGTAAAAAAAGCGGGGAAACAATAGCCCAGCTCGGAGAACAGGCAATGCAATCGACCCCCCCGCTCAAGGTGACTACCGATAAGGTAGTCACCGAGGACGCTGCTAGAAACATGGGTATCAATGTTGATCAACTCCTAGGCACCGAGGAAATCCTCGTGGCTGAACTAGCATGGCGATATGTTCCCAGGAAAACTCTGGTCAAACCTTAGCAGGTCCCCAATCTATCAACACAAATGCGAAGATTGCATGAGTGCTACATGACCGAAGTTGCCAAGGCGCGAGTGTGGATCATGGTGAAAGTCAAGGAAGATCATTACTTCTATGAAAAGGAGCTATACATTGAGTTTGAAGAATCGTTTCAGTTATACAATCAAGACGAATTCGACAAATCTATTGTCAGTTGCTATTGTCTGTAAGTGATTTCTTTCTGTAATTGAAGTCTCTTGTTCAGCTCGTTCATTGCCTGTAATTATCCTCACTATATTCTTTTGTACGCTATTATGCAGAATGAAGATTCTTGATTGCAAAACACAAGGAATCAGTGACATTGGGTTCATTGACCCATATATCCTTACTGAAAAAGATATAGAAGACCACCCCAAAGACTCAGATGAAAACTTGCTAAGGTTTTTTAAGGCACAAAATACCAAAATATAAATACATTTTCCTTACAACTTCAAGTGAGTGTTACTATCGTGTACTACAAATTCTATTTTGATTACACGATGTTAAGTGTAGTTGATGAGTTATGCATGTAAACATGCGCAGGTTCCACTAGATCCTGCTAAACATTAGGATTGACGCTGGAATAGTTGAAGTCATGGACTCACTACGTAAAGACCCTACGTAATACAAGAGCGTGGTTTTGATGATCGACAGGTAATTTCAATCATTGTCGCACTATATCGGCCTCTTTCGTTCATTTCCTGATATCAAGTAATTAATAACTCCTTTATTCATTTTCTTTGCCGGACAGGGTTTGGAAATAGTTCATCAAGGAAGTTGTCGGTGAATGGAAACCGAAGCTGCAATGGCGAAGGACCAAGGTAATTAAGTAGTACTAGCTACGTCCGCGCATCTCTTTAATTCTAGTTTCAATACCATTATCATGCTTGATTATTATCTGATTGAATTCTATTCTCACAAAGTGCATGAGGCAGAATCAGGGGATTGATTTATGTGCAAACTACGTTTGCGAGAACATTCGCATGGCGTAAACACTATTCATATTATTTTTATGAAATGATCTAATATATATACACACAACTAATATATTTGTATTGATCTCCATCTTTAAAGATGGAAGAAATGCGGGAGAAGCTCCTACCAGAATACCGCCTACGAGCAATCCAAGAGGAAATTGCGGAATTTTTTCTTACGGAGGTCATATCTGAAACAGGAGGATATCATTGCACGTAATGATCTCCAAATTGTAGGAGAAATTGTATATACCAAATTGTATATATATATATATATATATATATATATATATATAGGGTGGCACTATTCTAATCCCAGGATTAGAATAGTTATTCTGATCACGATGCGTTCCTATATAGGGGCGGAGGAGGTATTCCCGAACTCCCGGCGATGCGCACCGTCGCCCACCACCAGGTTCCCACATGGCCGCCACACCACCCCGCCTCCAGGTCCGGCCGGCGCACCGCCTCTGGCCCCTTGGTCCGACCACCGCGCCGCATCCACCCCGCGGATCCGGCCGCCGCGCCCCCAGGACCGATGTCGACGCAGCCTGCCGCCATCACGCGCCGGCGTGCGAGCCGCCGAATCTCCCTGACGTCACCGGTACGTGATATTGAGACACGCGACCATCGCAATCCAAGGCCGCCGGCGCTGTTAGGCAGGAGTTTGGAGGAGGTGGTGAAGTTTCTAGGCAGTCCAATGTCGCCCGTGCGGCCAGTGCGCCATCCGCTACGTCGCCGCGACCTGTAACACTCCGGGGCGACCACCACTGTAGCCTTCTCCCTCTGTACAAGAATTCCGTCGCCTCGCTCACGAGCAGTCCGTGCAGCCAGCCATCTCTCGTCGCTATTTTGCATCGCGACTGCCATCCGTCGATTTGTATCATGGTCATCCAGCACATCAGCTGCTTTTCGAGGACGGCTACCTCCTCAGCCTCTCCCCCATGAATCAGCGTTGAGCACACAGTACTTAATGCAGACTATGTAATGGACCGTGTTGCTCTATATATGCTCCCTTCCGTTTCGTTACTGTTTTTGTTTGCATACTCGCTCAATTAAGTTGATGGAAACTTGGATATGTACACTCCCGTTGAGGTTTGCTTTGGCACACAGCTTTGGATATATACACAGATCCTAGAAATTAAAGTTTTAGAGTAGTCGACCACAGGGAATTCAACAGTTTCAGTGTGTTTACTATTATAGCAGTTGTAGTTCATGGTTTCACTGACAGGCAAGAGAAAAGAACAGTTTCAGAGTATACATATTTTCTAAATAACAACAACTTTGATCATCAATTGTTACACCGGCCAGAACTAGTGATGCTCAGCGCATAGATAGATAGGTAGGTAGGCAGATAGACAGATAAATAGGTCGTTGCTGTTGATGGATGCTTTGTTCAAATTGTTTTTTACATTCCTTTTGATGTCGCTTGTCAATGATGTTATGAATATAGTTTCACTTATATTTGGCACTCGTTGATTTTCCACATTCATAAAAAAACAGGAAAAAGGAGTTCAAATGAGTAGTTCAAAGTTAATAATAATTGAAGTCCAGGTTCATGTAAAATCGCAAAATTGATATAAAAATGTTCTCAACATAATTAACAAAATAAAATAAAAAATGTACAGAATTGTGTGAAACTGTGTAAGGTTCAAACCGTGTAATTCCCTGTCGTTTATAAAAATAGTTGACTGAATTTCAAATTTAATAAAAAAAAGTTTATAAAGAATTGTAAACAAAGCCTCGCCCATTAAAAATTATTTTTAGAAGTTCAAATTCAATAAACCTGATAGTTCAAGAATAATAATAAAAGCAAAAAGGAGGCACCCAGATTTTTGTATAGATTTTTCCACATTACTTCTTAGTTCATATATTACTGTGTGGAAAGGTCATGTATTAGAACTACACAATAAGTGAAATATTTGCTACTTACGTAAAAAAAAAATTTTTAAAATAAACTATGAAGTTCAAATTAAAAAAACAGCGAAGTTCGAAGTTTATGAAAAACTCAGATTTTTTCCTCGTTACTAAAGAATAAAATGAAGAAGTTCAAATAAAAAATGTGAGAAGTTTAAATTAAAACTTAAGAGAAGTTCGAAGTTTATGAAAAACTCAGATTTTTTTTCTCGTTACTAGAATTTTTTACTCAAAAATAGAAAACGTGAAGTTCAAATTAAAATAACACATAAGTTCAAAGTGAAAACAGCCAGAAGTTCACGTGTTGCATGGTGTGTGTTTTCATATGAGAAAAAGGAATAAAAAGACAAAGTATACAAAATTTGTTGCTAGAAGTTCAGGTGCTCAACACGGGAAGGTTCAAAACTTCTTGTGAGTGTGGTTCACTATGTATTTCTCATCCATTCTTGTGAGTGAGAAAAATGAATAAAAAGGCAAGGTCCAATTTTTTTCTTGCTATAAGTTCAAGTTCTCGGTTGGAGAAAGTTAGAAAAATATTGTGACAGAGGTTTGTACAAAAAGGAATATCATTTGCGTAACCCCGACGAATGGGTGAGAAATTACAAACGAAAATACGCGACAGAAGTTCAACGTGGAAACAGCAGGAAGTTCAACTACTATGCTAAATGAATTTCAGATGAAAATCTTTTAAACCGTCGCGAGTATGAAAAAAATGATCAAGACGGAAAAGTTGCGTGTTTACAGCAGCTTTCCATCGGTATATCACTTGCTCAATTCCGGTGAGTAGATGGAGAGCTACGAGCAAAAAACAGTACGTGAAAAACAGAGTGAAGTTCAAGTAGACATGTGTTAGGGCATATTTCTCCCTTAGTGGTTTTGGTGATTGATGACAATACTTTTGCGGACTAATCGTGTGCATTGAGCATTTCAGATATTCCATCACTTGGCACAAGACGATCGATGCCCCTCGAAGCTTTTATAAAGACGGTGTTTTTCTTGCATTTCTTTTTCGGTGGTATTGAGTCGTAGGAATACCGTACTATTAAGAGGGGGTCCGCTTTGGAAAGGTATGGGTGGAATCAACACGTACACAACCCCATATGCACCCACATTCCCTTCCGGCAACTTGGAGATCTTGTCGGGCAGTTTTCCTGTCACCCAAGCGGTAGTACCGCTCGGTACCACGGTAGTACTGCTTATGCGGTAGTACCGCTGTGGTCTACCGCAGCTAGTACCGCTTGGGGGATTTTCTTCTGGTATCCTGTTTCGTCTTGCGGTAGTAGAGCGGTAGTAGTGCGGTAGTACCGCAATGCGGTACTTCCGCTTTCTAGTACCGCTTCAGTACCGCTTGCTGAAATTCTTCTGGTATCCTGTTTTCTTCTCGCGGTAGTAGAGCGGTAGTTGAGCGGTAGTACCGCTCTGCGGTGCGGCTGCTCCAGTACCGCTCTACTCCCTGGTCTCTGCTGTTCTGCGGCCCATAGCGGTAGTACCGCTTTGTGGGCACGGTAGTACCGCTCAGTGCGGTACTACCGCTCAGTGCGGTACTACCGCTCAGTATTTGGGACTACCGCTCAAGCGGTAGTACCGCTCTCTGGAGCGGTAGTACCGCTTGTGTGTGCGGGCTGAGCACAGGTAACGGTTGGATTCTATCCCCACTATATAAAGTGGGTCTTCTTCTCCAACCAGCTTTACCTCTTATCCTCTATCTCCATTGTTGCCCCCAAGCTCCATCTTTGCCCTATCTCTCTCCCTAGCCAACAAAACTTGTCGATGTTCTAGGGTTTGGAGGAGAGGGCCTCGATCTACACTTCCACCAAGAGATATTTGATTTCCCCCCACTAATCCCTTGCGGATCTTGTTACTCTTGGGTGTTTGAGCATCCTAGACACAAGAGGTCACCTCGGAGCCACATTCCATTGTGGTGAAGCTCAGTGGTGGTGTTGGGAGCCTCCAATTAAGTTGTGGAGATTGCCCCAACCTTGTTTGTAAAGGTTCGGTCTCCGCCTTCAAGGGCACCACTAGTGGAATCACGGCACCTCAAATTGTGTGAGGGCGTGAGGAGAATACGGTGGCCTTAGTGGCTTCTTGGGGAGCATTGTGCCTCCACACCGCTCCAACGGAGACGTACTTCCTCTCAAAGGGAAGGAACTTCGGTAACACATCCTCGTCTTCACCGGCTCCACTTGTGCTTATTTCTTACCTTTACATTTTGCTTGCTTTACTTGTTTTGTATCCCTTACTTGCTTGTGTTGTGATTGTTAGCATCATATAGGTTGCTCACCTAGTTGCATATCTAGACAACCTATTTTGTTGTTAACCCTAATTTATTAAGAAAAGCTGAAAATTGGTAGTTGCCTATTCACCCCCCCCCCCTCTAGTCAACCATATCGATCCTTTTAATTGGTATCAGAGCCTCGTCTCTTTATTAAGGGTTTCACCACCCGAAGAGTATGGTTGACGATGGGGAACGGGTTGAGGAAGTGCCCGAGGCTGTGGAGATGAACACGGTCACCCGAGACGTCTTAAACGAAGCTATGGCTTCACTTAAGACGTCTATGACGGCCGAGGTCAAGTCCATGCTTAAAGAACTCCTTGAGGGGTTGAAGTCCACTCCCGATCCATTGCTTGTGGTTAATCCCACCGCACCGGCATCGGAGGTCAATTCCGGCAAGGAAGCGGCTAAAGACTCTCAAACATCTTCCCCTCATGGTAAGAATGGGACGGGAACGCACGCCTCGGTTCCCCCTCCCCCGGTCTATGGAGGACCGGTCCCCTCACCTCATATAAACAATCATGGTCCTCCTCCTAATCTTGATTTGACTAACTTCGCTAATTGGGTGTTCCGTATTAAGTCTCATTTGAATTATAGCTCAACTCAACTTTGGAGAATCATTGAACAAGGCTATTATCCGCATGACCCAAGCAACTTGTCCCCAAGAGAAGAAGTGGACAACCACCTCAACGCATCCGCCTTGTTCATTCTTCAAGCCGCCATGCCTCTCGAAGAGCTTCCTCATTTGCGCCCATTCACTCTTGCCAAAGATGCATGGGAGCATATCAATTCATTGTACAAGGGAAGCTCGAGCATTCAACGCTCCAACTTTGAGGTTATTCTTGATGAGGCCGATGAGTTTGTTATGAATGAAGATGAAGATCCTCGTGAGCTTTACCGGAGATTGACTACTCTTGCGGTCTCACTCCGAGATCACGGGAGCAAGGACACGGATGACAATTGGATCAAGAGCAAATTCCTCACGGCCATTATGCCTTACAACAAGAGCATGTCCTCCGTGATTCGTCAAAGACCGGACTTCCACACCTTGTCCTCCAGTGATGTGTTGGATGAGTTTATTGCTATGAACATTTTGAACAAGACCGCTGACAACGCACTTGCTCGTGTTCAACGCTCAAAGAAGCCCAACCTTGCTTTGAAGGCCAAGGTAGTTCATGAAGAAGAAGAAGAAGAAGAAGAATATGAGGATGAAGATTGCCCCGAAGACACCAAATATGCTTACCATGAGCACATGGCTCTTGCGTCAAGACAATTTTGGGGCAACAAAAGAAACTCCAAGCCCAACTTTTCAAGAAACAAGACTAATGGCTCTAAAGGCAAAGGTCAACGTGTGAGGACTTGCTACAACTGTGGTAATGTGAGTCACTTCGTCGCTGATTGCCCGTATGAGAAGAGGGAAGACAATGGAGGGAAGCTTATTCGCAAGGACAAATCCAAGTCATTCCCAAGCAAGAGCAATAACTTCGCGAAGAAGGTGCCTCAAAAGAGTTTGGCGGTGCAAGAAGAGTACGACTCCGATGATGATGAAGTTGCTAGTGGTGAAGGGGTTGCTACGGCCTCCGTTGCCATCGCCACCTCTCCATCACCAAAGGTGTCCCTATTCGACTCCCCCAACGAGAACTCCATCACCACCCACAAGTGCCTCATGGCCAAGGCCACAAACAAGGTAACCTCCAACATCAAAACTAGCATTTCTTCCACTCCTTCCTTGATGAATTGTGTGGAAGAAAGTGAGGAGGCAAAGGTGGAGGAAAATTAGTTTGACAAGTTCATGGCCAAGCTCAAAGGTGAGACCAAGAAGCACTTTGTGGCTCTCTTGGAACAATTAGGTGAGGCCAATGATATCATAGAATCTCATGAAGAGACCATCTCTAAGTTGGAAGGGCATAGTAGAGATTATGCCGATGAGATTGCTGATCTTTCTATTGCTCTTGAGGAAGAGCAAGGTCATAGAGTGGCTCTTGAGGAGACACACAATCTAGATCTTGCTAAATTAAAGAAAGATCGTGATCATGCTATTGTTCTTGCTCAAGTGCTTAAAACTGAGAAGGCTGAACTTGGGGTTGGCCATGCTAGACTCGAAGAGGAGTTTGATTTACTTGACAAGGCTCACAAGGCCTTGAAAAGTGCTCATGCTACATTCAAGGAGTCTCATGATCAACTCCAAGTGAAGCTAACTAAATAAATTGCTACTTGTCCTCCTTTTGTTTTAATTGATAATGCTCGTGCAACTAACCCTTGTTGTGAGCATGCACATCTTGTTGAGGAGAATGCCAAGTTGAAAGAGCAAATTGAGAAAGGCCTTGTCGCGTGCATACAAGGTGAGAATAATCTCAACGAACTTTTGAGCAATCAAAAGGGAGTTGTGGCAAAGGAGGGACTTGGATTTGCACCCAAGTCGAAGAAGAAGAAGAAGTCAAACAAGAAGAGCAAGACCAAGCTAGCTCTCCCTCTCAAAGATACATTTGTGAAAGAGGGAGAGGGTGCTCCTAAGAAGAAGAAGAACGAGGCGGTGGGTGGTAACGTCAATAGGGGCAAGACCACTCATCCCAACAAAGGCGGCGATTTTAACCCTTCTTATGTTTTATGCCGTGCTAGTGATGGGCATGTTTATGCCAAATTTGTTGGTTCTTCTTATGAGTACATTGAATGGTTCATTTGGGTTCCTAAGATCCTTGTTACTAACATGAAAGGACCCATTCAAGAATGGGTACCTAAAACCAAGCATTGATCTTATGTAGGAGTTTGCTTCCGGTGGGGTGTCATGGTTGCTTGATAGTGGAGCGACAAATCATATGACCGGAAGCAAGGACTTGGTGGTGGACGTTCAAGCAAATTCATCTATGCCCACCCATGTCCAATATGGTGATGCTTCAATGTCAAAGGTGTTGGGTCTCGGCAAGGTGGTCATCTCACCGGACTTGTCCATTGAGAAGGTCATGCTTGTTGAGACCCTTGCATACAATTTACTTTCCGTTCGTCAACTTGCTATCATGGGCTTTGCAACGTTCTTTGATATTGATACCGTGGCCCTTTTGTGGAGCAAGACTCTTAAAGTAGCTTTTGTTGGGCATGTCGAGAACGGTCTCTATGTGGTTAACTTCTCGGAGCGACCCACTAAGACCGCGACTTGCCTAATGGCTAAAGTTGACGTGGGATGGCTTTGGCATCGCCGTTTAGCCCACGTCAATATGAGATCTTTGCAAAGTCTCCTCAAAGGGGACCACATCCGAGGACTAACAAATGTTAGTTTTGTCAAAGATCGTGCTTGCAGTGCTTGTATCAAAGGGAAGTTACATGAGACGGCTCACCGACCCAAGACCATTATCTCTTCGAAGAGGCCCTTGGAGCTCCTTCACATGGATCTCTTTGGTCCTCCAACGTTTGACAGTCTTGGGGGAAGAAAGTATTGCTTGGTGATTGTGGATGATTATTCAAGATACACTTGGGTATATTTCTTCAAGAGGAAGAGCGAGACCCAACAAACCGTGATCGACTTTGCAAATGAAGCTCAACGTCAACATGATGCAAATATATTGATCATTAGAAGCGACAACGGCACCGATTTCAAGAACTACACCTTGGATGAGTTTCTTGGTGATGAGGGGATCAAGCATCAATATTCCGCACCTTATACCCCTCAACAAAATGGTGTAGCGGAGAGGAAGAACCGGACGTTGATGGACGCGGCAAGGACCATGATGGCGGAGTTCAAGTCTCCATACAACTTTTGGGCCGAAGCCATCAACACCGCTTGTCATGCATCCAATCGGCTCTACCTCCGCAAAGGCTTGAACAAGACTCCATATGAAATTCTTACCGGCAACAAGCCCAACCTCACGTACTTCCGGGTGTTCGGTTGTAAGTGTTTCATTCTCAAGAAAGGTGTTCGCTTGTCTAAATTTGATTCTAGAGCTCAAGAGGGCATATTTGTTGGTTATGCTACAAACTCTCATGCTTACCGTGTTCTCAACAAGTCCAATGGACTCATTGAGGAGACGTGTAACGTGGAGTTTGACGAGAATAATGGGTCCCAAGTGGAGCAAAGTGGTCTTTGTGATGTAGGTGATGAAATTCCTCCTCAAGCCATAAGAAGAATGGGTGTGGGCCAAATCCTACCCATTGAGGAACCCCTTGTGGTGGAAGGAGAAGGACAATGTTCTACACAAGTGGAACCATCACCGACACAAGACCCACACGCTTCCGAAGAACAAACCGAAGGCCCTCAACCAAGTGATCAAGATCAAGGGCAAGATCAACCTCAAGATGATGGTGATGCACCAAATGATGCCCAAGATCAAGATCACAACACCGAGCAAGCTCAAGATCAAGGGCAAGCTCATGATCAAGAGCAAGCTCAAGATGACGCTCGAGATGATCCTCCTCAAGTGACTCCGGAGGAGCTATTGGAGCGTCGTGCCGCCAAGATTGCTTCCAAACTCAAGAAAACAGGACATGTCTTGGAAAATGTCTATGGAAGCTTAAAGAAAGGGGTAACCACTTGTAAACAATTATCAAACTTTTGTGAGCATCACGCGTTTGTTTCGTGTGTTGAACCCCAAAAGGTATATGAGGCGCTCGAGGACACGGATTGGCTTGAAGCCATGCATGATGAACTCACCAACTTCGAGCGCAACAAAGTATGGACATTGGTGCCAAGGCCAACGGAGAATCATAATGTCATTGGAACCAAATGGATCTTCAAGAACAAGCAAGATACAAACGGTGTTGTCACTCGAAACAAGGCAAGATTGGTGGCACAAGGCTACTCCCAAGTCGAGGGTATCGACTACGGCGAAACCTTTGCTCCCGTTGCTCGTCTTGAATCTATTCGTATGTTGCTTGCATATGCTTCTCATCATGATTTTAAGTTGCAACAAATGGATGTGAAGAGTGCATTTCTTAATGGTCCTCTTAATGAGTTGGTGTATGTCAATCAACCCCCGGGGTTCGAGGATCCCAAGTTCCCCAATCATGTATACAAGCTCGATAAGGCACTCTATGGCCTTAAGCAAGCCCCACGTGCGTGGTATGAGCACCTTACCGAGTTGTTGCAAGACCGTGGGTTTGAAATTGGGAAAATCGATCCCACTCTTTTTACTAAGAGGGTTAAAGGGGATTTGTTCATATGCCAACTATATGTTGATGATATTATCTTTGGTTCTCCTAACAAAGCTTTCAATGATGAGTTTGCCGCACTAATGACCGACAAGTTTGAGATGTCTATGATGGGAGAGTTGAAGTTCTTTCTTGGGTTCGAAGTCAAGCAAAGAAGAGAAGGAACCTTCATCAACCAAGCCAAATACACCCAAGACATGCTCAAGAGATTCAAGCTAAAAGATGTCAAACCAGCCAAGACTCCAATGCCTACCAAGTGCCAACTCGACATCGATCCCAATGGTAAAGCGGTGGATCAAAAGGTATATCGTTCCATGATTGGCACCTTGCTTTACCTTTATGCATCTAGACCGGATATCATGTTGAGTGTGGAAATGTGTGCACGGTTTCAAGCCGCGCCTAAGGAAAGTCACTTTGTGGCGGTCAAGCGCATCTTTCGATATTTGGCTCATACCCCAAACTTTGGCTTATGGTATCCCAAAGGAGCAAGCTTTGATCTCATGGGTTATTCGGACTCGGATTGGGCGGGAGACCGTGTGGATAGGAATTCAAGCTCCGGAGGGTGCCAATTCCTTGTTCGCTCTTTGGTGAGTTGGTCTTCGAAGCAGCAAAATTGTGTGTCTCTCTCCACCACCGAGGCTGAGTATGTAGCTGCCGCAAGTTGTTGTGCACAATTGTTATGGATGAGGCAAACTTTAAAGGATTACGGTGTCACTTGTGACAAAGTGCCTCTCTTCTATGACAATGAAAGTGCAATCATGATCTCCCACAATCCGGTGCAACATAGCAAGACGAAGCACATTGAGATTCGTCCTCATTTCATCCGGGATCACGTCAAGCGGGGAGAGATTGATATTATTCATGTAGGAACTCAAGAGCAACTAGCGGATATTTTCACTAAGCCATTGGATGAAGCAAGATTTCGCGAGTTAAGGCATGAGCTAAATATCATTGATTCGAGCAACGTGTCTTGAATCTCGTCACACCCCACCGCATTCATCATGTTTATCTTGTTCTAGATATAGGCATGGACATAGGGGGAGTGTTGTTCTCTCAATGAACTCTCCCTCCCCCCATTATGCATAAATTAATCAAGTCTTTCACATTAGCCATTTTTGATGGTAATTGAGCTTCAAAGATGAGTTTTGGTCATGGGCCCAAGGTTAAAATCTTCGCGGTGCCATACCAATTGACTCAAACATAGGTGGCTTCGGCCACCGCCCTCTCTTTTGAGAGTTTTTGTCGTTAGGGGTTTGTTTGTGCTTTGAGTCATTCCAAGTTTGCTCCTCGCTTTTTCGCTCTTTTTGAACTTGGAGTGTATCTGCCCATTTGCTGTGTTTTGTGTCTCCAACCCAAGCCCACTTCATCTCTAAACATCTCATAGTTGCATAAGCCACCACTTCTTTTTTGAACTTGGCTGTTTTCTGAGCTGCGAGCGGTACTACCGCTGTGACAGGACGGTACTACCGCTTAGCGGTACTACCGCTCTCCGAGCGGTACTACCGCTTAGAGGACTGTGGGAAGGGTTCAGTGGGGGCAAGGGAAGTTTTACTTCCCCGTACCCATTCATCTCTTCTTCCCCACGACTCTCTCTCTCTGCAGCGAAGAGGAGCCGCGGCCGCCGCCTCCGGTACGCCGTTTCCGCGCCGTCTTCCTCGATTCCGACCGGTGGAGTCGATCCCCACCACTCCCTCGTGCTATGGACGCCGGTATTGCCCCCGTTTCTCGTTCCGATGGTTCTATCTTTTGAATCTAGGCTTTAGGGCAATGCTTGGTGAAAAATCAATCTTTGGCTAGATTGTGGCATGAGTAGGACGAGGTTTGACTGCTAGATAGGAGTTTAGGGGCTACTTTGCAGTTTTAGTGGAGATTGGAGACTCCGGTACTACCGGTTCTGACAGCCGGAGTTCGGTCTGGGCTTCGGGCGGTACTACCGCTCTGTATAGAGCGGTACTACCGCTTTAAGCGGTACTACCGCTGTAAGTCCACGGTACTACCGCTTTAAGCGGTACTACCGCTGTAAGTCCACGGTACTACCGCTTGAGTCTTCAGCAGCCACTTTTGCTGTAAACTTGCTTCTATTTCTCACATTTTATTTCCTTTGGCTTATGCATTGCTTTTACACCTGCTTTCCCTCGTGTTTGTGTGTCTGGTTCAGGTGGTAGTGGCTCCGGTCCTTATGTGGCTCGTCGCAAGAACCCGAAGCGTGGACGCACTCAACTGGCCAGCGATGACAGTTCTGCAAGTAAAGAAGAAGAGGCTCAACCAGCACCTGCCAGGCAGTTAGTCAAGAAAACCGTTGCTAAGAAGAAGAAGGAGAAGGCCAAGTCTGTGTCCGAGTTGAATTCCAATGAGTACTGGGCCTACCGTGAGGGAAATCCCTACACTCGACCTCAAGATCCAAGTTTGGTGGGTAGGCCGTTCTGGAACAAAGATCAGGCATTGGTCTATCATGATGTGATCAAGGGCAAGAAGAACTTGTTTGTCAAGACCAAGTCAGTGAATATTGAACACATGCAGAATGACCCAAAGTACTTTGGAGAAGCTCTTGCCCTATGTTAGCAGTTTGACATTGTCAAGATCATCACTTTCAACCTTGACTTTGACCCAGAGTTGGTGGCATAGTTCTACGCCACAGTGTTCTTCGGCACTGATGATGACAGGACCCTCACTTGGATGACACTTGGCAGGCGGATGCAGACCACCTGGAAGACTTTCATGAACAGTTTGGGCTATGGTGATGATGGTCTGCACAACTCTCTTGGTCTTCGCCCTCACCTGCGTCAGTCTCCGGCTCACAAGTCCAAGTTGCTCCGGTACACCACCATTAGGAAGACTGCCAAGGGAGATGTCAAGGAGCTGAATTCGTTTCTGGACATTATGCATCGCACTTTCAGGCACTCTCTTTTCCCTAGGGTGGGAAACTTTGACATGGTGCATGGTCATCTGGTTGACAAGCTCCTCTTGTGCGAGAAGGAGAAGGGTAAGACCACGGTTCTGGATGGGTCACATGTGATGTGGACTGAGCTCGGTTCTGCTGTGTATGGCCGGAAGGTACCTATCTATGCCCCTATGATCTACAAGCTCATTATGGACACTTGGGAGAGGCAGTTCCCTGGTGAGTTGCTTGAGAACCGGCCCTTTGGTCTCTCACGAGGAGATTAAGCTGAGGCAGAAGGAGCGCTAGGGTCCTGCACCGGCTCCTGAGGTTGAGTTTCCCTTTGCAGCGTCAGATGAGTCAGCAGAGCCTGACTATGTGCCAGCCTCTGAGCAGCCCTCATGGGCTGCCAAGCTCAAGAAGAAGATGAAGAAACTGTTCTGTATCGAGGCACAGGGTCAGTACAAGGCACATGTAGCACAGAAGATGTCTCGCAGTCGAGACAAGGCCATCATGAGGAAGATTGGCCTCGATGTCGCCAGTGGCTCAGAGGACAGGATCACGTCAGAGGAGAGGTGGATCTCAGGTCACTACCGCTGGAAAGATTCAGATGACTCTACTGGTGCTACTTCTCCACCTCCACCTGCTCGTGCTACTCGCTCTACCCGTGCTACTTCGTCTGATGAGGATGCGACCGCGGAATCTGATGAGCACGCGACCGCGGAGTCTGATGAGGATGCTGAGTAGTACTACCACCTCGGGTCGCTTTAGTGTCACTCTTTACCTTTTTGGCGTCTTGATGCCAAAGGGGGAGAGAGTTTAGGATCGGGGATTTGCTTTTGCAGGGTGTTGTCGAGTCACAAGCTCGTGTTTTATTTGCGTTGGTTTTTATGCTTGTGAACTCTTTTATCTTATTTGCTTTGTGTTGAGACCACGAGACTATGTTCCTGTATGGTGTGAGACATACGCTACCTTATCTATCTTACTATGTCATATTATCTGTGTGTGGAGCTATGGTTATTATGTTGCCCTTTATCTTCATGCTCTCTTACACTTGCTTGCAACCATACTTAGTGCTTATATTATGTTTGTTGCAAGTAATGCCTGGTATATAAAATATAGGGGGAGTGTTGATCCTAGTGTGTGTGCTTTGCATTCCAAAAGCATACCTAAATAGTGCACACAGCTAGGGGGAGCCCGTCTATATTTTGTAGATGTTGGGTTTGCTTATTTATCTCGTTTTATTAATTGTGCAAATCCCGTGTTGTCACCAATTCACCAAAAAGGGGGAGATTGTTAGGGCATATTTCTCCCTTAGTGGTTTTGGTGATTGATGACAATACTTTTGCGGACTAATCGTGTGCATTGAGCATTTCAGATATTCCATCACTTGGCACAAGACGATCGATGCCCCTCGGAGCTTTTATAAAGACGGTGTTTTTCTTGCGTTTCTTTTTCGGTGGTATTGAGTCGTAGGAATACCGTACTATTAAGACGGGGTCCGCTTTGGAAAGGTATGGGTGGAATCAACACGTACACAACCCCATATGCACCCACATTCCCTTCCGGCAACTTGGAGATCTTGTCGGGCAGTTTTCCTGTCACCCAAGCGGTAGTACCGCTCGGTACCACGGTAGTACCGCTTATGCGGTAGTACCGTTGTGGTCTACCGCAGCTAGTACCGCTTGGGGGATTTTCTTCTGGTATCCTGTTTCGTCTTGCGGTAGTAGAGCGGTAGTAGTGCGGTAGTACCGCAATGCGGTACTTCCGCTTTCTAGTACCGCTTGCTGAAATTCTTCCGGTATCCTGTTTTCTTCTCGCGGTAGTAGAGCGGTAGTTGAGCGGTAGTACCGCTCTGCGGTGCGGCTGCTCCAGTACCGCTCTACTCCCTGGTCTCTGCTGTTCTGCGGCCCATAGCGGTAGTACCGCTTTGTGGGCACGGTAGTACCGCTCAGTGCGGTACTACCGCTCAGTGCGGTACTACCGCTCAGTATTTGGGACTACCGCTCAAGCGGTAGTACCGCTCTCTGGAGCGGTAGTACCGCTTGTGTGTGCGGGCTGAGCACAGGTAACGGTTGGATTCTATCCCCACTATATAAAGTGGGTCTTCTTCTCCAACCAGCTTTACCTCTTATCCTCTATCTCCATTGTTGCCCCCAAGCTCCATCTTTGCCCTATCTCTCTCCCTAGCCAACAAAACTTGTTGATGTTCTAGGGTTTGGAGGAGAGGGCCTCGATCTACACTTCCACCAAGAGATATTTGATTTCCCCCCACTAATCCCTTGTGGATCTTGTTACTCTTGGGTGTTTGAGCATCCTAGACAGAAGAGGTCACCTCGGAGCCACATTCCATTGTGGTGAAGCTCAGTGGTGGTGTTGGGAGCCTCCAATTAAGTTGTGGAGATTGCCCCAACCTTGTTTGTAAAGGTTCGGTCGCCGCCTTCAAGGGCACCACTAGTGGAATCACGGCACCTCGCATTGTGTGAGGGCGTGAGGAGAATACGGTGGCCTTAGTGGCTTCTTGGGGAGCATTGTGCCTCCACACCGCTCCAACGGAGACGTACTTCCTCTCAAAGGGAAGGAATTTCGGTAACACATCCTCGTCTTCACCGGCTCGACTTGTGGTTATTTCTTACCTTTACATTTTGCTTGCTTTACTTGTTTTGTATCCCTTACTTGCTTGTGTTGTGATTGTTAGCATCATATAGGTTGCTCACCTAGTTGCATATCTAGACAACCTATTTTGTTGCTAACCCTAATTTATTAATAAAAGCTAAAAATTGGTAGTTGCCTATTCACCCCCCCTCTAGTCAACCATATCGATCCTTTCAACATGTCGAGAAGTTCAAGTTCTTCACGCGGTGCATTTTCGAAGAATCTATTTCGCGATAAAGGCAGAACGAATGATCTCGCCGTTTTTGAAATTACTTGAAAACAGCTAGGAATCAGAGACAACCATCAACATGAAAAGGTTTCGCATTTTCCTTAGCTTTTCAACGGTATATTATTTGCCCCATTCCGATAAAGTTTGTAGAAATTACGGTGAAAATACGTTTTTAGCCATTTTCAAAATTGACTTAAAACCGTAAAGAATTGGGAGAAACAATATATACCCAAAAGTTTCGCATTTGTTTAAGCTTTCCAGCACAGTATCATTTGCTGCAATCGGGCGTACGGTTAAGAAAATAACTCGAAAATATGAACTCGGTGGAACTTGTACCGTTTTCTAAATTACTCTTAAACCGTTCAGAATTAGAAAAAACTTTCAACATGAAAAAGTAGCGCATTTTCATAAGCTTTCCAACGCCATATCATTTGCCTCAATTGGATTAGCCGTTTAGAAATGGCATCGAAATACGAACTCGGCTGTTTGATTTGCGAAATTTTACGATTTTCCAAATTACTCTTTAACCATAGGGAATTAGAGAAAACTATCAACATGTGGAAGGAGCGGTTTTGCAGCAGCTTTCCAACGCCATATTATTTGCCTCATTCCGATAAACGGTTTAGAAATGCGATCGAAAATACGATTCATGTTTTTTGTATGAAGAAAAAACGGTTTTCAAAACTGCTCTTAAACCGCTAACATTTTGCCAAAAAATTAAGTTGGGTCATGATACTCGTGTCCATAGCTTTCCAACGGTATATCGCAAGCCCCATTTGGGCAATGTTTGCGGAAGTTCAACCTAGCACTGGGGGAAGTTCAGGTCGAACAACTCAAGCAGTAAATTTGCAACAGACGCATGTTCATCACGACCCAAGAGCAAAATCCGTCAATGAGCAAGATTCCTATTTAAAACGGGCATTTAGTTGCTAAAAACCGTTTGCAGATTACACTTACATCACATAGAACACGACTGACCAGAATAATTCGCGCGGGGAGACACGGTTGTGAAGATAGCCCGAAGGTCGGGTTCGTACAGAGAGAAATTCAGGTTGTGTAACTCAGGAAGTTCAGGTTATATATATATATATATATATATATATATATATATATATATATATATATATATATATATATATATATATATATATATGTATGTATGTATGGTCGTACGAGAAATTATATTATATATCATCAACGTGTGTGTACATTATGTAGTAGCGTAAAATATGTTTGAAATGAAAAAATAATTGAATGAAAAACACAAAATGAAAAGGAAAAATAAACCATAAACCCTAAAACCCTAAACCCCTCTAAAAAACACAAAATCTTTAGTCCCGGATTGTGTCACCAACCGGGACTAAAGGTCCTCCAGCCCCCACCGCACACTCGCGGCCACGTGGAGGGACTTTAGTCTCGGATTGGGGCCAGCCGGGACTAAAGGGTGGGAACCTTTAGTCTCCACTCTTTAGTCCCGGTTGGTGACCCGAGACTAAAGGCCTTTGCCAATCGGGACTAAATGCCTGTTCTCCACTAGTGCCTAGGTCACATAGCACATACTTAGTCGCCAACCCGTGCATCCGCACGGGCTAGCACAACCCGTGCACGGGCTAGTGTTTTTTTTGTGTTCGGGTGGTTGGAAAAACTAGTCGCCAACCCGTGCATTCGTACGGGCTACCACATTAAAAATTGCTAACTTTGCACAAAACTAAACAAACAATATAATTTTATGCACATTCGGGATTGGTGTACTCATCCGTCTCGGTACTCTTCTCGTTAGCTTGACACTGGCCAATTGTAAAATTCTTACGACGGATGTGCTAATGGTTTCAAAATCTTGCTCGTCTCTAAATGAACATAAAATCGAATAGGCTAGCACTATCTTCAATATCCCCCATTGCCCTTTCATTTATGAGGTGTCTCTACACCAGAACAAAACCCCATTGCCCATGTCAGTGGTGGTTGCTTTTCCTCTTGGTCGTGTGGACGGCAAGAGGTATAGCGGTGGTGACTCGGGAATGTGTTTGTCTTTGGTAGTGGCGTTACCCCGATGCAGACATGGGGATTGGATTTCGTCTCCCTCGTCCTGAATACCTCATGCTGTCGCGGAGGAGCTACTGAGCAAAAACTCTGTGCTTTGTCGTCGACGACAGTGACACTCACTGGTGCTTCTTTCTTCTTTAAGACGTCGTCGTGGTGCTCCTCTCTCTACCAAGGTTCCTGGTGAAGACCCTTCTCCCCTTTGAACTCGGTATCAGCGACGCTCTGGATTGTTTTCCCTCTTGGGGGCATTGCCATGGCGCTTAGGTGTCTAGGGTGGAGTGTGGCACTGTAGTTTGCTCTTCCTATTTCGTCTTTCTGTAGTATAGTCAATTGCGTTATGTGTGATCTCGTTATCTTGGGATCACCTTTCTATGGGGGTTAACTCACCATCTTGTATCATTCGGCCGCGTACTTCGTTTGGTTGTTGACTTATATATAAAGCGGGGAGAAAGTTTGTTTTAAGAAAGAGAAGCACATATAGTTTATTTCTCGTTCATCCTCACACCATGAAGTTGGTACCTCCAGTTATGCTTATCAAAAAGATGCAAATTAATACGGCCACCAATGCGAGTGAGTACAAGGCTACATGATCCATACCGACCATCACATGTACTCGCCCCCTTCTGGTTCAAAGGGCTCACCCCAAAAATTTCAGATTTCCATTATATTAGGCTCACTTTGAGTCCAATCAAGGTAAAGTGCTTTGAGTCTCATGCCACATTTAGTTCCCAGAGATAAAAGAAAGAAAATTAATGGTCATGCATATATCTTTTTCTACATGCACCATGGAAGTTCAATTTCAGAGTTGAGCCCTATAAACTAGAAGAGAGGGAGTATACTGATAAATATATGTGTTTGCCACATAATCATGTTTTTTTCAACGGCCTTCATTGAACGAACATGTAGCAGGTATGCACGGCAACTCACATTAGTTTGGAGGCCGGTTTAATCATGTCCTGTTATAGAGTGTCTCTCTAGTAGTATCTTTTTCCATTTTAATTACAACCTCTTTTGGTGTTTGTAAGGGGTATGGCTTATTAGGTTGTCAATTTTACTAGTCAAACTTGTTTTATATCCCACTAAAAGTATATAACTCTATCACTGTCGAATGAAGTTTTCAGACATTTACTTTATGGTATATTACACACCTTTCGTTAGTTAAACTGAAAACCACAAAAATCATGCCTACCTAATAGACCTTGATTTTTGGGTGGGGGAGTACTATGAATATTTTCATTGCCGCCGGTAGTATTTGGTTTTTGACATACTAGCAGCTTCTATGTTAATTAGTAGGAAAGGTCTAGATTAAAATGGCAATTGCAATAATGGCATGTTTCTGTATAGGCCGTATGAACCGTCCTTGCCAACACAATCGCACACGGTCTACGAACACAATTTCTTTTTTTTGAAAATAGTCGGAAACATAGCACCCTATCACACGGTTATCTGTAGCATGCGTGCTGCATCCCCTTTTACTATCACTCAACATCGCAAGGCGAAGGTCCCCGTGCGCATGTGGTAGGGTGTTTTAACCATGTGCGATGACCTTAACTACACTAGTGAGACAGAAAAACAATAATCATCATGGGTATGGTTTCTTTAACAAGTCGGAGTACATGGCTCCATGTATCTATGTCTTATGCATGTGCAAATTGCCTCGTCTCTCAATATCAGGCTACTATACGTCCTATTGGGATGCAAAAAAAGGATATACGTATTACTAGAAATAATGCAAGTTTCATCAATAGATATGGGAATAGGCAGTACAAAAAACACTAGAAGTGATAAAAAATACAATCTGGTCCGTAAAACACAGTGGTCAACTACAAGCACTGGAGTAAGCCGGGGACACGCCCCGTCATTATTTCCTCCATACCGAAGTCGTGCAAACCTTGTTGTAATAGGTAGTCAAGAAGTTATCATGCTAAGGACCCACGGGAACAGTGCACTAGAACTACAACCGTCGTTAATGAAGAAAAAAATAAATCAAAAGTATCCAACCTTTAGACACACGAGCACAGGCGAACAAAGACTAGATCCAAGTAGATCCACCAAAGCCATACCTCCACACGTCGTTCAACGACGGTAGACGCATCATCGGTACATAGGCTAGGCGGGGCGAGACTTATTCCATCCTCCGATAGCCATGACCGCCTCACCTTCGTGAATAGAACACAAACCCTAAATGGACACAAAAGGAAGCAGCGTCCCTCTCCCTGGTAAGGGCCATGGTCCAGCATGGTCCCATGACCTAAGGCCACAGGATACGAGACAAACCTATGGCGGCCGCTGGTACGATGGCGAGGAATTTATAATCACCTAAGACATGAGAGGCACATGTAGTGGGGCATGTATTACCACTTAACAACGTACATGTGAATACATGAAGTACAAGTGATGGTAAGTGGGAAAACATAGCCACCACAGGTACCTACCCCTCTGTCCTCCTCCCTTGCCGCCGCCAGACGGTGCTACCGGGCAAAGCCAGACCGGCGTCGGCGATGACAGGAATCCATCGTCGTCTCACGTGGTGGACATGGTGCGGGCTAGGGCTGCTGGCCCGGAGTGCGGCGTCACCGGTGCGCGCCAGAGAAAGGCAGCAACGATGGCATGGAGCGTGCGCATGGGGCGACATGTGGTGGAGCATGCTCAGGGAACAACGACGGTGGCTATGTGGCGGACAGATCTGACCCGTGACTGGCACGGGCTGCGTTTGGCTGGTTACATCATGGTTGTGGAGGCTGCTCCTCGCAATGGCGGCGGCATGTCTCCCTGCCCCGGCATGGCCTTATGATGATGCGTCGGTGAATGTCGAGGCGGCGGCCTTGAGCGGCGGAGCTGGTGCTGGCCTTCTCGTCTTATTGGGAGGTCAAGCGGGGATGACCATCGGGTAGCGCATGAGGGATTCGGGACCTAGTGCTTATATCTGACGGCCGTGATGGCGTTTGTCGTTGTATGTGTCACGACAACTGTAGGCGCGGCGGTGGGTGCTTCTGGTGGCACTCAAAAGCAGGGCGTCGACCACCTCTTCTTCGACGGCACCAGACTCTATGGTTGTGCGGGCAACATTGTGTCTAGATCTCGAGGTGTTGATGGTCTTCTAAGGCCGGTGGCGGTATGGAATGTCCCCTCTATAAACAAATCAGGTTGGACGCGGCTCGGCTGGTGACATATGCGTCTCTTTTGGAGTCATCGGGCAGTGCATGTCACCAACAAGTGAATCCTCCGGTGGATGCGCCACTGACGGATGCTACACACGACATCTCATGCGGGGACTTCAAGTCTTACCTGCTATCGACACGTGTTGCAAGGTGGCTCTGGCGGAGGTCTCATGTCTAGCCTGTTGCTACTGGATCAAAGGTGGTGCGATAGTGGCGGGAGGTACGCGATATGGGATGTTTGTCTTCTAGTGTTTTGTTCTGATGTATTCGATTATCGAGGTGTCGGTACCCGGATAAGGGATGGTGGTACATACGGCTTGAACAACGACTTTATACACCCTGTTGGAAACACAAGATCTATGATCAAGCTATGTCGACGCCCGCCTGCGTTATGCCCTTGTTGAACGTGGTGGACTGAAGCTTGTATTTGGGGATGAGAATCCGGAGTTCACTTTATTTTCACTTTATTTTCGGGTTGATGTTGTTTGGCTGCTGGATTTTGCATTCTTAGTAGTATAAATGGTTGTATGCATCGTCAAGGTTATCCCCCTTTTCGGAAAAAATTGATGATAAGGCTTGTTCCACTCTCTTGGTATCAGGCTGACAATTACATGATTAAGAAGGTTACATGATTAAGAAGGTTACAATAGTGTGGTTCTTCTATATCCAGGCACATTAGATTATGACGAAAATTATAAATTCCTAACAAAATTAGAAAATTCTGAAACTTTGCAACTTAGATTATGACGAAATGTTGCAGGTGCTGGCAAAAATTTGGTGATCAAATTTCAACAGAGGATCTTAATACAGAAAATGATGAAATTGATGCTCAAACTTTTGTGCACTGTTGAGCAGAATTTTTGTTTTATTATCGTGACCAGAACACTAGCTAGAAACTTCATGCGGCCGGGCACATGTATCTTGATGGGTTATTCATATACTATCTCTAGTCATGTTTTGTAACCACGACCTTCAATGAGCAGGTAGCTAGCAAATAAAGGTTACGGTCAAAGCATAATTCCCCTAAAAAAAGATCAGAGCATAATTGGAATATGTGCTACCAATGAAATAAACACATTGTTACTTAGGAACAAGTACGTCGATATTCCTGCAGGTTCCAGTGTCTCCGAGTAAGATCAGATGCAAACTAGCTTTTTCCCACTCTTTAATACGCAGGCAGGTGGCAGGTAAGGGTCAGATTAAGGGCATAATTGACGATGTTAACTCGATCTATTGAAAGTAGCTATTACTAGCTACCTCCCTGTGTAGCAATCATGTTTCGTTTTAGCCGCCGCTCTCTGACTGGGGTCAACACTGGCTGCAAATAGTCAGAGTTGGTAATTGGCACTCGCAGTCTGTTTCAGTACTAAATGACCCACTGTGTCCGCCCATTTATGCAACTTTGGCATGCGAGGAATTTTCTCCGTAGTATCTGGCTTGACGTGTATGAACACATGATGCCTGCCGTGTCACCGTCCTTACATTTTGGAATGCAGGGAGTATGTAAACTGATGATGTGTTGCGACTCTACCGTATATCTCTCTCAACAATGGGTATACAAAGTCAGCGAGGATGAATTTCATTTGACTTTGGAGATGAAAAACATCAGCAAGTAAATATCAGTCGAGGACCAGGAGTAATAGAATATTCTCTTTTTTAGGAACAACTAAGAGCATTTTTTTTTTTTGCGGGTGAGAACAACTAAGAGCATGGTCAAAACTATAGCCAACTGCTGGTTATATGGTGTTGCCATGTCATATATAGTCATCACTTGTAATCACTCATGCAATAAGTTTAGCTATAAGGTTAGATATAAGAGTACTATTTTTTCTCATCTTCTCTCCATCTCTTTCTTCATATTTATTGTATTGGTCTAGGAATCCGCATATAGCTAGCTAGGCTCTTGCAGAGAGCCCACTCCACTTAGTTTTTCATGTCTCTCTTCTTTACATAGGAAAAATTGCCATGTAGCGGACTATAAATCTGCTATTGTACTTGCTCTAAGTACTATCATTCCCTTTCTTGATCGTCGATGGAAATCGGCCAGTTGCTCGTATGGCGAATGATTGCTCAGATGGCCAAGGACATTTTCTTTAAATCAATGCAATAGCCCGAAAGTGTCATTCTTAGCTCAAGCTCATATGAGCTCTGTATGAACAGTAAAATTATAGAAAAGATCTATTTTTTTGGTGCAAACACTGACTGACATATGTTTTTAAAGGTTGTAAAATTTATAACGAAATGACATTCCTGAAAGTCGTGGCAAAAAACAAAAGTAGAACTCCACAATGCTTTTGAAAATCAACAATTTGGTGCATCTTTTTTTTTGCCACGTCTTCCAAGAGAGTCATCCTATGATGGAACTTTGCAAGCAATGAAAACATTTATAAATTTGCTACAAAAAGAGTTTAGACTTTTTCTTTTTGTTTTATTGGAATTTTACTGTTCATTCAGATAATCCACACGATAGCCATCGTACATTTAAGAAATGCAGTGTCGTTAAGCGTTCGGAGTCAGCTAGTCAGCTCGTCCGCTTCATTGCCTTGTCATGCATTCCCCTTGGCCACATGGGCGTTACGCCTGCGGCATTAATGTCAGAGAAAATTTGAATTGACGACACCAAGGACGAACATGTGACCGGGTCCACCTTGTATGATAATCATATAAGAGCATTGTTAATAGTATAGCCAAGTGGTTGTCAGTCATGTAATACATAGTCATCACTTGTAGTCACTTGTACAACAAGGTTAGCTATAAGGTTGTCTAGAAAAGTAGTACTTCCTCTGTCTCAGTTTAGAGGGCATGCTCGTAGTTCTAGGTTAACAATTAACTAGTTAAATATGTATCATATGTCATGAAAAATTATATGTTTAGAAACTACATCCGCTTAAGAATCTAATGATATCCTTTTTCTGACATATAACACATATTTAGTTAGTCAAACCAATGGACTAGAACTACGGGCATGCTTTGTAAAGTGAGACGGAGGGAGTACTTTTTTTTACCTTCTCTTTGCCTCTTTCTTCACATTTATTGTATTTGCCTAGGAGGACGCATATAGCTAGGCTTTTGCATGAGGCTACTCATACTCCCTCCTTTCCGGTTTATAGGGCTCACCTCAAAAATTTCATATTTCCATTATACTCCCTCCGTTTCTTTTCAATCTGCATATAAGATTTGGTCAAAATCAAGCGATGCAAAGTTTGACCAAATATATATCAAAAGATATCAACATCTACAATACTAAACCTATATGCTATGAAAGTTAATATCATGATGCATCTAGTAATATTGATTTCATATTATGAATGTTGATATTTTATTTTATAAAGTTAGTCAAAGTTTACGAAGTTTGACATTGACCAAATCTTATATGCAGACTAAAACAAAACGGAGGGAGTATTAGGCTCATTTTTAGTCTAATTGAGTTAAAGTGCTTTGAGTTCCACACCATATTTAATTCATAGAGATAAGAGAAAGAAAATTAGTGGCTATGCATGCATCTTTTTCTACATGCATCATGCAAGTCCAATAAGAGGGAGGGTGCAACATTTATTGCTTTGGAAATCGAATTTGTGAGAAATATTTCATTGGCTAGTTAAAACTACTGTCATCCACTCACAATTCACCTTTGTTGATGAGATTTCAGATTTGAGCCCTATAAACCGGAAAGGAGGGAGTTGTGGGGAGTATCATGCATATGATACTAGTTAATGATACTAACTTCATAGTGCATAGTATTATAGAGTAGTATCATATATAATTTTATTTATTGCCATGCATGACACAAAGTAGCATAGCATTTAACATAGTTAGTTATTAGCAACTATTAATATAGTAATTTTATATAAAAGGAGGATTTTCATATTTTTGCTCAGTTGCCATCTTCGTCAATTTCTTCCTTAGAATTTTTTTCTCTCCCTGAAAGGTTAATGATGAAAACTTCCAACTATGGACGGAAACTTCAATGAGTCGCATTAGATTAATCAGTTGTAACTCAACAAAAATAACTCCTACACCAGTATTCACAACTATGTTACAATAGTACTTTTTCATACCTTCTGTTTCCTTCAAAGGGATTCAGCTTCCTTGATTGTGATAAAACTTATCACTTTCACCTCATGATTTTTCTTTTGTTCATATGCGAGGTACAACTTCAAGCGTTGTCCATTATCGATCTAGGCCCATCTTTCTCCCCTTTTAAACAAATAGCTCCAAACTTATAAAATTCATAAATCTCATTCTCATATGATCCTTCCCAGCGATACCTGAGTTTCCCTAGAAAAAACTTGACACCAGAGTTAAATAGAAAGACCTTGTTCCCCGCATCAAATGTTCCTTTCAGTATCTTATGATCTGCCACGGCTTAACTTTTTGTTTAAACAACCGGGCACTCTCGAAAGCACTGTTCCAAAGGTCCGTAAAGCATGTATATCTAGCAATCTTTTCTCTCCTACTTCCTTAAGATCAAAATTGATATTTTTGTATTACCCAATAGGCTTTATGCTCTAAATTCAAGGGTAAATGACATGCCTTACCATAAACCATCTTGTATGGTGACATACCCATGGGGTTCTTGTAAGTGGTGCGGTAGGCCCATAATGTTTTGTTTGGCTTTCCTGCCTAGTTTTTTCTGGACTTTTGCACCGTCACTTGTAATATTGTCTTTATTTCTCTATTCGAAAGTTTCACTTGACCACTGGTTTGAGGATGATACAGTGAAGCTATTCGATGGGTTACACCGTACTTACGAAGTACTCTCCCAAAAATTCCCTGTATGAAATGAGATCACACTGAAAGTAATAATGACTTTAGGGACTCCGAACTTAGGTAGGATGTTGTCCTTTACCATCTTCAGCGAGGTAGCCGCGTCTGCATGATGAGTAGGGATGGCTTCAACCCTCTGGGTAACATAATTTAAAGCCACAAGAATGTGAGTATGCCCATCTGAAACAGGGAAAGTACCAAATAGTCCAATCCCCAAACATTAAAATGTTCACAAGCTAGACTATAATTCACAGGAATTTCTTGTCTCCTCCCTATATTACCTGTGCGTTGACAAGTATCTTAATTTTTAACAAACCTATGTGCATCTCTAAAGAGTGTAGGCAAGTAAAATCCCGACTGAAGCACCTTGGCAGCGGTTCGGTCGCCTGCGTAATGTCCTGCATAAGGACTGCTATGACACCTATCAAATACAACATTCATTTCATGCTTAGTGGCATAATTTGGCAAAAATAAGATTTGTCGGTCTACTGCGATATATGCAGAGTTCAAAACTTGGCAATCATACGATTTTCCAGTCTACTGACATATTTTGCCGAGTACGAAACACGGCCAAAGGCAAACATTCACCGAGTTTACGTCAGTAGATAACTTTGCAAACATGTGGACCATGGATATAGTCAGAAGTTTGGCCAGTTTCATTCGTCATAAACTCGGTGAAATGTGGCACTGGGCAATAATACAGCGCCACGCGTCAAGTTGTTACTGAATGGGACACTGCGGAGTTCCAAACTCGGCAAACAATTTGCCCAGTTCTTCCCATGAAGGAACTCAGTAGATATTTTGTACTCGATAATAAATGCTGGCACATATCTTATTCCTATTCGTCGAACTATGCCGAGTTTAGTACATCAGAACTCGAGAAAGAATCGTGACACGTGGTATTTCCGTTAACGGCTAGTCCCGTCTGACGTGTAAATTGCAGAGTTTTCTGAAAGGTGAAAATCGGTAAATATTTAAATATTCACCGAGTTCTCAACAAAATGAAGTCAACAGTATTAGTGATTGTCGGGCCACATCCAACCGAGCGTTGTACACCGAGTTCGGCACTCAGTGGAGATTCCGTCGCCGTGTTCGGCACTCACCAGCAAACTGGGAGATTCTGGTAGTGATGGCCAGTGAATAAACAGTGGAGGAAGAGATGAACTTACCCCAACTATGAGCTTTCCATGATTAGTTTAATCCATAGTACTATACCTCTAAATTTGATCAGTGCCAAGATAAACACTAAGGATGTCCTGCTACGAGTGCACATGGGCCAATAATTTTTTGATACTGACGTATGAAAAAATTAACAGCGTACATGATGCATATTTAATGGGAACCAAACTTCTGTCTGGCAACGTTTCGCGCTCTCACGTATCTAGGGTCACCCTGGGACCATACTCCAATCACTGTTGACTCATTTCTATTGATACTCTATTCCGTCAACATAATAAAAATAATAGGAAGATTGTCTACAAAAGAGAAATTTCTTTAACCCGAAGCATATCTGTCCATTATATTCGCCATAGTAGTTAACTATATACCATCAAAAAAATTATGTACATTTGTATGTATCAAATCTAGTAGCGCAAGTGCGCGGGTCTCATCGTTGGTCTGTTTAAAATTTAAAACCCAATACATAGGACTGATTGCAGCCTCGGAAAGAGCCTAGAACGATCAGATGAATTGATGGCTTAGTCGTCTATTTCTTCATTGCTACCCTTTAATAGGCAGTTAGCACGTAATTGTCAGTTCAAAGCATAAACCGGTGGTGCTTTCAAAATATCGCGGCAATGTTTGCTGCTGAGTGTAATTGATTGGTGCAGCCAAAAGCGGCACTGTGATATATATTTCTAGAAATGGCTATTTATTACATGAGATAGTGGCAGCAACTAATCTTTAATAAGAAGGTAGGTAGTAGCAGATAATGGTTAGGTCAAAGCATAATTGACGATGCTAACTATTAAAGATCCCATCCAGAGCCAGGTAGCTACCTCCATATGTGCATACAGTATATAGCAATAATGGTGTCATTAAGTCACCGGTCACCTCATCGTCTGTGGAGTTCACTTCACACTAAGGTACTAAATGACAACGGCAGTCCCTTTCAACTAAATTGGCCAAATGTTCATGTGAGAAATTTTCTACAGATATAGCTTCTCATCTGACCTACATGAAGTATGAACAGATCCTACCTATGAAAATATCATTACCAACGTAATTTCGAAATATGGCTATGTGTTGTTCAAGCACAAATATGAACCACACATGATCATGAGACCACTTCCCCTCCCCAACCATCGTGATCGCCCTAGTTTCGTCTTTATCTTCCAACTAGGTTGATTAACATGTTCAACATACCTCGCCCTCGCGTCATCCCCTATGGGCAGCACGGGCGGATAACACATCCCACCGCCGTCAACGTCTCCCCTCCCTACTCCAACACCTCGCCGTCACGGTCGTCCCCATGGCCCGGAGGAGTGTTGTTCTAGAGCCCGTCAAGCCTAGATCTGGGGCTGGTGGGACTAGTCGGATTGGTTGGTGGCTATAGCATGCAGCGCTGGGGTTGCCACCATCCTCTTGAAATGGTCACGGCTGGGGTGCAAGTAGCAGTCGTCCCCGACATCAGGCCTGGGGCTTGCTACCCGTTGTGGCCGCTTCCTTCATAGATCTGGGTATGTGTGGGATTCGTGGAGCCTTAAGGTATGCCTTTCCAGGTGGTGGTGGTTGCCGTCTTGTACCTGTTGGGATGGTGCTCCCGTCGTCGGATGGCGTCCTGTGCCTGTTCTTGCTGGCGACTCGTTGGGATGCCGGTGAGTTCCTTATTGGGTCTTCTCCAATGGTGTTACCAATGTTGAACAACGTCAGTGATGGGGTTAGGGGTCTCTTTGACACCGGGTCGGCGGCCCCGGGTGGTGGACCGTCATTTTGGCTTCAGCAGGCATCTTGGCGACAGTGCTGGATTCATTTTTGTCTGTATGGGCAGCAAAGGATGTAGATTTGGTGGATCCTGGTATTGTTGGTGCCTCAACATTAGCGTCTCACAGATCATAATCTGGACGTCTGGTTTTGTGGCAGCATGTCCTCCCTCCTGGTGGGCAGGTGCTCCATATTCGTCAGTGTGGCACAGTTTGGTGGTTCCGAGCAAAACCTTAATGAAATATTTTTACTACACTAAGATTTGGCCAGACCTAGTCCACCTCCTATATATATTGGAGTAAAATTCAAATTTACTTAAAAGTTCAACCTACTTACAATTTAAAGAACCAAATTGGCCATATTGTCCTAGGAACCGAAATTTAAACATAAACCTGAACTTAAACTTAAAACTAAACTTAACTAAACTAAACTTCTCATCATCATCACCCTTGGCAAGGTCGAGCCAATCTTAACTTTTTATTCCACCGTCCATGGGGAAGATGCGTCACCTCTCTTCAACGTCGAACTCCTCCTCATCCTTGCCGCCATCATCGCCGCCTTGCTCCTCTTCGTCGAAGATGACGATGACCTTCCCGTTGACCTTGCATTACGCGAAGATTGCCCGCTCTGCCTCCACAAGCTACTGGCGACGGAGGTCCGCCATGTACTTATCGGCGGCGGCCTCCGTCTCGAGGGGCTCCCTTACCTCCCAGTCCTCCTGAGCCAAGACCACATTCACTACTTTGGGCTTCGGCGGAACGAGGTGGACGAGCGCCGTTCCCCACGGGAAGTTTAGGCACATCGTCGCACCGTAGAACTGGACTTGCCACTTGTCGTATTGGAGCGCGCGGAGCTCCACCATGTGGAAGAACATGAGCCACTTTTTGGTGTGGGAATCACGGTCTATTATCTTCGCCACCCAAGTCACCCACACTCACTGGCAGACGCGGAGGTACTTCCTATATGGCTGCCACTGCGGAGGCAGGTCGGGGGAGTCGGAGATGCAGCGGGTGGGGGCTGCTTCGGTGGAGCAGCGGGGGTCGAGGACGCCCAGGTTGAAGAGGCATGGCGGGCGTGGTGGCACCGATCTGCGCGACGGATCTGCGGAGCGGAGCACCGGCCATTGGGAGGCAGGGGGTGTCGAGAAATTCTTGGGAGGGGGGCCTGGATCGTCGACGTTGGGGATGGGAACGAGAAGAGGCAGAGGAGACGGAAAGAGGGGGAGGAGGAGTGGAGATTTTTATTCTCGATCACTGGACGGTGGTATAAAAATAGGGGCAGACGATGCAGCTGAGGATAATTTATCCTTCTCTAACCGCTATTGGGGATCGGTTCTGTCCCGGTTAGAGGAGTAAAACTAGATTTTTAATCCTCTAGCCAGTTATAAGGGATCAGTTAGAGTTGCCCTTATTCACTTTCTCATACAAGCCTTTAGAGGTTTCAGAAATTGTTATATAGTCCTATAGCCCAGACTAATGTCAGAATGTCGACCCATACGCTGAAGCACATATCGGAGCATATGTGGCAGAGCTAGCAAGATATTACGTTGTCTATTACTTGTCACATACCTGCAAAGAAATTAAGGATTTATTGTCAAGGCCAATAAGCACACCTGCACATACTTGATTGCTTCACACATCCATACACAATGTCCTGTCATCACATAGGAAAATTATCGCACCTTTAATGTACATCCATCCACATAGGCAAAAATAATTTGCTCCGTTTAATTCTCGTTGGCCGGATTATAACGGTTGTGGTTTAAAGAATAGGAATGTACAATTTGGCCGCCCCCGAGGTAATCGGCTAGCACAACATGTTGTATATGGGTGCAACTTCCATATGCTGTTATCTGGCAAAAAAAGACCTCCATATGCTATCACGCAAACAAATCAATCGTGAAAAAGCCATAGTTCATAAAATCTAACGTGCAATGACATCATTGCTGATGTCAGCAGGCCAAATGATCAAATCTAGCATGCATTTAGTATCCCAGCATCACTTTAGAACCCACTAATGCATATGTTCGCATGTATATTCCTTCAAACTATGAAAACAGCTATTCTTTTTAATTTGAAAGAGGTATTACCAAGTGCACTTTTTTTTTCATAAATCACCTTTACTTGACTAACTAGCTATCATGATGCATCATAAGAATGTCGACAGTGAAAGATGCACGCTCACATCCAAAATTGTCTACCACTATTTATCAACATCCATACGAATAAAAAATAGTTTGATCAAGTAGAAGTAGCAACATTTACCTGTCACGTGACTTTCGCATAGCACTATAATTATATTTTGGTGGAAGAATATTCATATGAAAAATAATAAAATTGAACTTGTGTACTCAGGATCATTTTGAAATCTTCTAGAAATTACAAGTCACAGTTTATATGTGAAATTAATACTGGAACTGGAAGCAAAATAAAGGTAAAATAAATTTAGCATCTTTCATTCCATTAGTATACTATGATTGGAAACGTATCAACACGCATCTTTTTGGAATTATATGAAAAGGACTTAAAATAATATAGGGTTAACGGACATAAGCATAGTATACTAATGGAATGAAAATAGCGGCTCCCGCGTGCATTTTTTTAAAGTGAAATAGTGCATTTTGCTGGTGATGGGTGTTTCATTTTTAATAGCTGCACTTATTGTGGCTAGAGATGCTATGTTTCAAATAAAAAAAAGTACATGCCAATAGGTACAAAATCTAGCAGCGCGATTGCGCGGGTCAACCCGCTAGTTACAATTCAAAGGGAATAGATACTTCCGCAACATATCAGGGCCCGGCCAGCTAGGGTCAAGACTGGACCAACATGGCCTATAGGAGGTGTAATTGTTCCAATGGAGCTGACCTATGCGGATGATTTAAATCCAGACAACAAGGACTATGAGGCAAAACATAGCTAAGTACGGTTAAGTGGCAGCTCCACCAGTGAAAAGATCCATGGAAATGGACGAGGGCACCAATTTCACAAGGCAGTGTAATAATTCACCCAATACAATATAATCACTGCATATTTTGTGCCCAAGAATTATTTTACATAACTTAACTAATTCCCCCCCCCCCCCCCCCCCTCACACACACACCCACCACCGGAACATTCCAATGTCAGATCAGTTAATCTGAGGTCTTATAGAGGGAGGCCAATGTTGTTGGATCATTTCTTTTAAATATATTAGCATCGACAAGTTACTCCATGTAGGAAATTCCATCACCTGTATTTGCTAGTACTACTAGCTACTTGATCCGTCAATGTTCACGAGCACACCTCCTAGTCCTCGCGTACTAATCACCTCATCATGGTGATAGGTCAACACCGAATGAAATAGATTTCCATTATCCATTAAATAGTAAGAAAATAGAGACAAGTCCCCAAGTTACATAAAACACTACTCTCCCAGTATTTTAGTTCCCAACTTCTTGGCTCCCGGTAACACAAAGTACATGTAGAGGAGGTAATGATCATATCAATGCATCGATTAGATGAAATATGCTATCAAAGTATCGTTACCATAATAAATTTCTGAACAACACTATCTGTTGTTGATGTACAAATATGGAGCACAGATAATTGAGAGACCCGTTCCACTTCCGTGCCAACACTCTTAATACGCGAGTGCGTCTGGCTGATCGCTTTATTTTCGTGCTTACAATCCAGTTGGGGTGATTAATACTTTAAACCAAAACACCGGAGTAGGTTCTGCATGCTGGCACAAGTGATGAATTATGGGTTAGTCATATCCATGGTTTTGTTTCGTTGGTGTGAACAGATGATGCCTATCAAAATATCGTTACCATCGTAATTTTTAAATATGGCTAGCTGTTGTTGAAGGACAAATATGGACAACAAATGAGCATGACACCCATTCATCTTCACTGCCATCATAATCGCTCTAGTTATGTGTTTATCATCCGACTGGGCTGATTAACATGTTCAACCAAATCCCTAGAGCGCGTGCTGCACGCGGGCACATGTGATGAACTATGGGTTTGTCACTCATATGCTTGGTTTTGGTTCGTTGCTGCAGCCTTTAATTGGCGGCTAGCAAATAAAAGCTAAGATCAAGGACATGAATAGGATGCTAATAGTAAAATCACTATCTAACACTGAAGATCGGATGGCCTGTGTTAGTTACTTGTTCTTAGCACTAGCAACATCTATATAATTTGCTAGGGAGAGTAACTAAAAGTTAAAATAATAATTGCATGGTTTCAATTTATGTATATGTTGTCTCTTCTTCATCTATTTGCTAGGGAGCGCTCCATCTATTTTTATAGCCCCTTTCCATCAGTGACTTGTGTGTGTGTGTGTGTGTGTGTGTGTGTGTGTGTGTGTATTAGAGACATGACTTCAATAGGAATTCAATAGTACATACTTCTTCCCTCTCCATTCATATGACATCTACATATTTAGATAATTAACTTTGTTCATCATTCAAAAGACGCGAGTCAAGCGTCATAAAATTATACAATTCACTTATTCAGAAAATATTTTCATTGGGATAACTTTTATGACGTTTGACTCATACATTGTTGGTCAAAATTTATGAGGGCGTCACATAAATAGGGACAAAGAATACCTTAGAGGCTTTACATCCGGACTCCCCATATCCGCTAAAATGCCTAGGTGGCCTGCCCAGTCACTGACCGGTAAATATTTAGCCTCCTAACCTGACATGGCAAACCTGGCCGAAACGCCCGGGCTGACCGGCAACCCCCATATCAAGCACAGTTGTGGCCAGGATATGGGGACACACGGAAGCGCCCGTGCGCGCCCACACATCGGACTGACAACGCGGAAACACGCAGAAACCCATTGGCCCGATGAGCAAATCCTCTGTGTTTTATGAGGGCGGTGACGATACACTCATGGCGCCACGTGGAGCCACTCCATCGTACCACCCGAGAAACCAAGTTTAGCTATTTAACCCACGTGGACGCCAAACCCAACCCTAGCCCGTCCCATCTATCCTCTCTCCCTCCCCTCGCGCCACAACCTTCCAATCTACTCACCGTCAGCAGCTAGCCATGACCCATCAGACGTTCACTGACTACGCCGCTCACTATGGAGCGGTGGTTACAACTATCGGTGGAGATTTGGGTCAGGCGTGAAGCTCGGATCACAACTGGCCTACCTCCGGATGCGCCAGAGCCGGAGGAGGAAACGGAGTATGAATAGGACACGGAACCAGACGAGGAGGAGGAGGAGGAGGAGGAGGAGGAAGAGGAGTACGAGGACGACACGGAACCGGAGGAGGAGGACGAGATCGAAGGTGAGGCTGCTCCAGCACATCCGATTGCGGGCTACTCCATAGCCGAAGCTTTGACAGAGTTCGAGCTCGCACAAGTCAAGGACCCGGCGAAGCAGCATGCCATCCTCGAGTCCATCCAATCGGACGCAGAGGTGGAGTCCTAAGGCCTCTTCCTTCCAGAGGCAAACGTGGCACAACGGAGCTCCTCGCCGACGAGGAGCATGAGGAGGAGGAGACACCTTTGCACCCCGCTGCCAATGACCGTGAGGCCGGCGACCAAAGTTTTCAAAATCAAGATTCTGAATCGGATCAGAGCTCCGTTGGTAGTATCGTGAGTCGTAGAATCATAACTACCAGGATCATAGAAACTTAGATTCTATGTGCAAAATCGTAGAATCGGGGGGGCGGGGGGGGGGGGGGGGGCTAGTTTAGATCGTAAGGTCGTAAGATTCCAAGACTTGAGTCGCGATTCTGACAACCTTGCCGGCGACACTGGCATAAACGTCAACAACATCTCCAGCGAGGAGGAACAGTAGTGTAGTTTCCAGTTGTTCGTGCGTAGATCATGTCCTTGCATGCTTTGTACGGAAATGAAAGTCTTGAAGTGGCTACTATTGTTGTGGGAGATGAAATATTGGGCATGACCACTCACTGTCCATGGATACGCCCGGACGCATCCACAGACATTTGGCAATATGTTATCCAAGTGTGGTTAGATGCTCTTATGTGCCATATAGCACATATTTCATTGGTAAAGTGAGAACTTAGTAACAAGGTAGAGCCTTATGTGATTAGAAGAAAGTATGCGTCCCATACGGTAATCCTCATAGTGGATGTATATATAGATAGACAGCAAATGATCATAGGATTTGTTTCTCGTCCTAGCCATCGCACCAACAACAATACAATTAACTAATAGAAATTCATCGAAGTAATGATATATGTTTGTGTCATATTTAAAATATGAGTAAAATTTATGGTTAACTAAAAATTAAGAAATTCTTAATTAAAATAAAAAGGAGGGATATCATTTATCAATTATATAATTAAACATAAGACAAACAAGCCACGACAATAACCCACATATGCTAAATATATATGTTGTGTTGATCTTTATTTTGACAGCCAAGTTTAAAAGAAATCTAGAAGTTTTTTTTTAAACGGAGGCAAAAGATTTGCCTCTTTAATTAAATAAGGGAGGGTAGAGTTTAGAGTTTTACATGGCACTCAAAAATAAACGGCATGTCAATTACTCGTACAAAATGATGTTCCCTAGTTTCTTTGCACTGGCGGTAACCCATAGTTTAGCATCTTCTAAAATGTTGGTGAGGAGGATCGTCGGTGGTGCGTTTTTGTGGCGGATTACGCGCGTGTTTCGCTCATTCCAAATGATCCAAGAGACGAGCATGGTGAGAGAGGCCATTGCTTGTCGGTTAGGGTTGTGGTTGTCGGTTCTTTTTTTGCCACCACTCGGTGACGGTTTCATCCAAAAGCCATTCGAAGGTGTCCATGTGCGCGAGTCCAAGCTTCTCGATGATTGATCTCCAGAGCCTAAGCGTGTAACGACACTTTAGGAATAGATGTATCCCCATTTCTTGTTCCCTTTTGCAGAAGGGCAAAGACCACAGTTTTGCCAACCACGCTTCTTCAAAGGATCGGCGGTCGAAATACTATCTTGCAATGCCAACCAATCAAAGAATTTAACCTTTGGAGGTGCCCAAGCCTTCCATACCATGCGGTCCATGGGGGGAGAGTCTCAGACCTAGAAATTGAGCTTTGTAGGCAGTGCTCGTCGAGTATATCCCATCGTTTGCATGCTTCCCAATGATATCATCTTCAGCTTGTTCGTCAAGGTTAAAATCATGCACAAGCATCCAAAGGTTAAAGAATTCCGAAATGTGATTGACGGAGATGGTGGTGTCTTGCTTGAATGGAAATCTAAAAGTTACGTGCAGCATACTATGTACACATATTTTACATATGACGTGTACAACCTTGAATCTTTGAAAACTACTCCATGTGTAAACAAATATAACATCTTTTAGATCAATAAGGGAGTACTTGTTAGCTAGCGCAAGTGCACGGGTCTCACTGCTGGTTTGTTTACAAGTTAAAACCCAATACATAGGACTGATTGCAGCCTCTGAAAGTGCCTAGAAAGATCAGATGAATTGATGGCTCAGTCGTCTATATTTTCATTGCTACCCTTTAATAGGCAGTTAGGATGTAATGGTCAGTTGAAAGCATAAACCGGTGATGCTTTCAAAATATCAAGGCAATGTTTGCTGCTGAGTGTACTTGATTGGTGCAGGCAAAAGCGGCAAATAACACTGTGATATGTATTTCTGGAAATGGCTATCTGTTGCATGGAGTATTGATGCTGCCAGCATCTAATGTTTAATAGCAAGGCATGTAGCAGATAATGGTCAGATCAAAGCATAATTGACGATGCTAACTATAAAAGATCCCATCCAGAGCTAGGTAGCTACTCATATGTACATATATAGCAATAATGGTGTCATTAAGCCACCGGTCACCTAACCGTCTGTGGGGTTCACTTCAAACTAAGGTACTAAATGACAACGGTAGTCTGTTTCAAGTCAAATGGACAAATGTTCATGACCTGTATGAAATATGAACAAATGCTACCTATCAAAATATCATTACCAACGTAATTTCAAAATATGGACATCTATTGTTGAAGCACAAATATGGATCACACATGATCATGAGACCCGTTCCTCTGCCCGGCCATCGTGATTGCTCTAATTTTGTGTTTATCATCCTAATGGGCTGATTAACATGTTCAACCTATCTCATCCAGCGTCATCCCCTAGGGGCCGCAAGGATGGATACCACATCCCACCGCTGATATCTTCTCCCCTCCCAGCCCCAACACCTTGTCGTCGCCAGTCGTCCCTGTCGGGCAAAGACCTGTGCTAGGTGGCGGCGACGGGGCAACTCCTGCTCCTTTCTTCCCTACCTCCCTTCTTCTCGACCCCGAACCCCGTTTGACGCTTCCGGAAAGGCGTCTCCATTAATGCTTTGAAGATAGGTTGTCCCGGTCGTTGGAGGGTGCGAACCTACACAGGTGCCACTCCTCCCCATGGCCTGGAGCAGTGTTGTTCAAGAGACCGACAAGCTTAGATTTGGGTCTAGCGGGGCTAGTTTGATTTGTTCGTGGATGTCGCCTGCATGGCTAGCGTCGCCACCATCCTCGTGAGGTGGTCACGGCTGGGGTGTCGGTGGCCGCCGTCGGGCCTGGGCTTCCTGCTCATGGTGGCCGCTTCTTTCCTAGATCTGGGTCCAAGTGGGATCCGATGAGCCCGAGGGGCTTCCTTACCAAGGGGTGGTGGTTGCCATCTTCTGCCCGTTTGGATGGTGCTCCTGTCGCCAGGTGGCGTACCGTGCATGTTCTCGTTGACGACTCTTGGGGATGACGACGAGGGTCATGTTGGGTCTTCTTCGATGGTGCTATCCATGTTGAACAACAGTCATGATGGGGTTGGGGTTCTCTTTGACATTGGGTTGGCGGCCCCGGTTGGTGGGCGTCTTGGCTATAGCGCTGGATGCATTTTATTTGCCATGTGAGCGGCAAAAGATGTAGCTTTGGTGGATCATGGTATTGGTGGTGCGTCGGCATTGGCGGTTCCCATATCATGCTCTGGACGTCTGCTTTGTTGGCGGCATGTCCTCACTTGTGGTGGGCAGGTGCTCGGGATCCCAGAGTGTGACGTGGTATGGTGGTTCCGGGCAAAAGCTTTGTGACACGGCCCTAGTGGGGCGATACTGGCAGGTTTCTTGTCCCTCTTGGGGGCATTGTTGTGGTCCATCTCTCTGTGCCAGCGCTCTGGGTGAATAACCTTAACCGTTTCTTCGCTCTCGGCGGCGGCAACACGTTTTGTCGTCTCTCCTGATAGCATCGTCATGGAACCCAGGTTGGCTCCGAGGCGACACACTGCCATCGGCGATGTTTTCAGATCCTATGTTGAAGCTGCTTCAACGCTGGTGTGGGACAGTTGCACTTACCTCCTTATCTTCTACATGTGTCCTTTTTGGCGCACTCCTGTTCCTCGATGTCCGCAGGCATTCTCGAGCTCCATGACGTTCAAGTCAAACGGCCAAATGTGTCTAAACTTTGCACACATACATATATAGATCATAGGCATGCGAGAAATTTTCTCCACGGCCGTGTATGAAGTATGGAAAGATGATCCCTATCAAAAAATTCTGCACACGGGCACATGTGATGAATTATGGGTTTGTCACTCATATGCATAGCTTTGATTCCTTGCTGCACCCTTTAATGGGGGACGCGGATTTTTAGAGCTCATGCACCTGGGCCTCACTATCCTGGCTCTCCAAATGTTGCTCTAAGATCTGTGCAACACAACTAACTTAGTACGTGAAGATTTCTTTTTTTTGTTTCTCTCACATAAAACATGTCTTGAACGTCAAACTTCACAGCCCGGCATAGATTTCTAACTAGTTTGTGGGATAAAAGTTTCAGATTTTTTGGTCGAGCATATATATACAAAATGCAATTTTTTAATTTTAAAAAGCTAATTTTGTATATATATGTTGGACCAAAAAACCTGAAATTTTAATCCCACATCCTAGTTATAAATTTATGCTGGACTGCAAAGTTTGAAGGCCAAAACATGTTTTATGTGAGAGAAACAAAAAAGAAAAACATATTAATACGGATCGCGATGCAGTGAATGGATGGCTAGATAGAAGGAACCTGGGCGCACATGCTCTGAAATATGTTTTCGCTTTAATGGGCAGGTAGCAAGTAAAGGGTGCATGGCACATGGTCCTACTCCCTTTGTATTACAACAGAATGACGTTTTAGTCATGTGTTTTTACTCTGATTTATTTCAAAGGTAAATAATCGGGTTTTTTTTCAGAGAGAGACGGTAACTAATCAATTAGTCGTGTATATAAAAGCCGGTGGTAGGCGAGCTCTAGATCAGAAAGACCAGAGATTACATCCAAGCTAGCTAGGCACCATGACGCTTAAGCTCTTGGCAGAAGTAAGCCCTCAGGAGTTGCTGGAGGCTCTGGCCGAGCTCCAGAACCACATGCTCGGCTACGTGAAATCCATTTCGCTCAAGTTTGCCGTGGATCTAGGTATCCCCGCCGCAATTCATGAGCGTGGCGGCATGGCCACCCTGGCCGACATCGCGGCCGACACGAAGGTACATCCAGCCAAGGTCGACGACCTCCAGCGCGTGATGCAGCTGCTCACCATCTCGGGCATGTTTAGCGCCAGTGCCGAGGATGGTGCAGATGATACGGCCGTGGTGTACGGGCTGACCACCGCGGGCCGCTTTCTCGTCGGTTGGCGCAACCTGTCCCCCATGGTGCCCTTCTGCGTGAACCCTCTCGTCGTCTCGTCCTTCTTCGCCATGCCCGACTGGCTCAGGAGCGAGCCGTCCGCCGCTGCCGCCGGCTCGCTCTTCGAGATGGCACATGGTTGCTCCCAGTGGGAGATGGCGAGCAAGGACGCCGGGTTCAACAACATACTGAACGACTCCATGGCGGCGGACAGCGAGCTCTTCCTCGAGGTTATTATTGTAGACAAGGGCCCCATATTTCGTGGTCTAAGCTCGCTCGTCGACGTCGGCGGGGGAAATGGCGCGGCCATGCGGGTGATCGCAAAGGCTTTCCCGCGCATCAAGTGCACTGTGCTGGACCGTGCTCACGTTGCCACCGCCGCGGGTGAGAACAATCTGCGTTTCGTCGCCGGTGACATGTTTGAGTCTGTTCCACCCGCGAATGCTGTCTTACTAAAGGTAGGTACTACATTGTATCATCATTTCATGGTATATTGCACAGCTGGTTACTCCCTACAAACTTGACTAATTTTTTCTTTACACCTATTCTAGAACATTATGCATGATTGGGGTCATGATGATTGTATCAAAATACTTCAACGTTGCAAAGAAGCCATCCCTGGTAGAAATGCTGGAGGAAAGGTGATCATCATCGATATGGTAAGAGGATCTGCACCCGGCGATAGGAAAATGGGCGAGATGGAAGCTATACAGAACACGTTCATGATGTGCATCAAAGGGGTGGAACGAGATGAAAATGAGTGGAAGAAGATCTTTTGTGATGCTGGATTTAGTGACGATTACAAAATCATGCCGGTATTGGGTCCCTATTCAGTAATTGAGATATACCCATGAATGCTCAATGAACTGGACGAAGGACACTATATGAGCATTAAGTACACCTGAACTCCAACATCTTCGTTTGTTTGCGGGCGCATAAACTCTTTGTGTTGTTATTAATAAGCATGCTACCTTATTAGCATGCCTGTGTTGTTATTTTACATCTTCTTTTAAGTGTAACTGTTTCTAAAATGTGTCAATGTATCTTAAGAAACTATATATCATGTTGAGATTGATGATTGGATTTTTTTTTTTCACCAAGCAAGGTAACAATTTTAATATATTTCAAAAAAAATGCTATTCCGATTCTATCTTCTTCAAGAAAAGAACCATAAATATCTAGGACATGTGCATGTACACCTGAACTTCAACATATTCATTTGTTTGAGGCCCTAAAATCTGTGTGTTGTTAATAAGCATGCTACCTCTTTGGCATGGATGCCTGTGTTATCATTTTATAACTCACTTTAAGTGTAATTGTTTCCAAAAACATATTAATGTATTTTATGAAATTACATATGACTAGTCGTCAACCCGTGCATCCGCACGGGCTAGTTAGTTTTGACAATATGTTACTGGACCTGTGTAAACACTAGTTATACATAGGGAAATGGAACTAATTACTTGTACTATTTAAAAGACGATAGTTTGTTCTGGTAACGATACATACATGCACCTTTCCCAGGAAGTTCCTCATTTGTCAACTCTCGCAAGTATACTGAAATATAAAGTAATATAATTGGGGAACACAGAATATTCCAAATAAAATCAATAAACAATATTGCTTTGTACTTTCTTAATATTTTCATGCATACATATTCAATGCCAGAGAGATTAGTATGATGTACATAATCACGCCATTATGCTAAACAACTAAAAAGACATGAGCCCATGATACGTTAGGAACACATGATTTCTTCACGCCACTTGTTCTATATTACCTATGTGGATTTGTTGAAAGATAGCGTCTATGATTTTTCATCCAAATAAATTTGCTGACGTACATTATTGTCCCTTTGAAAGTTGTAACTATGAAAAGAAATCAGGATCACAAAACTGAAAAACTATTCAAAGAAACTGAACTCAATTATCGACAGCTATAGTGTAGAATAAAAAACTTAAAGAAACTATGTAGACAATTGTCCACATATATCATCGATCTTCTTTGAATCCAGCAGCCAGCCTAATCATTTCTCTAAGCTCAGAGATCAAGTGCAGGGGTTGATCAAGGAATTGGATACACTAGTAGAAAACAGACCTTTTGTCCACATCATTAGTCCCGGTCTGGTTTTGAACCGGCACTAATGTGACCATTAGTCGTGGTTCGTGACGGGCATCATTAGTGCCGGTTCGTTCCGGACCTTTAGTCCCTGTTCGTGCCACGAACCGGGACTAAAGGGGTGGTGGCAGGCTGGTGTTAGCTGGGGCCCCCACGAGCCCCTTTAGTCCCGGTTTGTATCACCAACCGGGACTAAAGGCCCCCCCTCTAGTCCCGGTTGGAGATACCAACCGGGACTAAAAAAAAAAATTCAAAATTTTTTTTTTCAAATTTTTTTCCCAGCCCTTTAGTCCCGGTTGGTATCTTCAGCCGGGACTAAAGGTCTATCTTTAGTCCCGGTGGGAGATACCAACCGGGACTAAAGGGGGGGCCCTGCGAGCCCCTAAATCTTAGAAAAATCATAACTAAATCATTCTAATTCAGAAAAATACAAATAATATATCAAAATTTGCAGAAAAAAAAGACTTGTCCGAAGAAACTTCTTGTTTTCCGTTTCGACAATTTTTTAAAATCACCAAATTCCAAAGGGAAAATATAGTTTTTGGACGTTTTAGGGTTTAGGGGCTTGGGTTTTTGGGTTAGGTTTTTGGGTTTGAACCTTTAATTTTACTGTTTATAATAGACTTTTGGACGTTTTAAGTCCCGGGTTTAGGGTTTTCGGACGTTTTAAGTCCCGGGTTTAGTGCTTTTCAATTTCAAGCTAATTTAGCTCAAAAAATCATTAAATCCATGAAAAAATAGCAAATGAAGTCAAAAAGGGTTGAAATTTAAGGATGTGGCTTTGAACGGTTCATATTGAACACACAAAAATTCTGGAGTTGAAATAAGATTAAAAAAATGAAATGCCTTTATAACAGCTGAGTTTTCGTCTGAAACCCTGTTACTTCGAAAGAGATGGTCCAGTTTGTACACAAAGTGCATCTAGTTTTTGCCATAACCCTCTCAACTTTTTAGCACAAGCTATTTGGGTGAAATGATGATACCATGCCAAGTTTCAACCTTTTCAGAGTTCATTTGTAGTGCTTTTTCAATTTCGGCCTAATTTAGATCAAAAAATCATTAAATACAGGAAAAATAGCAAATGAAGTCAGAAAGAGTTGAAATTTGAGGATGTGGCTTTGAATGGTTCATATTGAACACATAAAAATTCTTCAGTTAATATAAGTTTAAAAAAATGAAATGTGGTCAAACTGTGGTCAAACTACTTATTCAATAAATATTAGTGTTACTAAATAATAATTATTTTTTAGAATAATAGTTTCAAACTCAAACGGTGAAGCGTGTGACATCATGCTCATATTTTTCTAATAATAATGGATATATTATTTGTCGAATTTTGATTTACAGATTTAAAGATATTAATTATGCCATTTTAAATGAATAAATGGCAAAATAATAATAATAATAATAATATTACTTATTTTATTTTCATTGAAATTCAATATTATTATTACTTATTGTATTTTGACCTTTTTGTATTATTTTGGATTTTTTGTTTTTTGATATTTTTTGATTTTTTTGAATTTTTTCCTTTTTTTGAATTTTTAAATTAATCATTGTTGTTTGTTAATCATTGTTGTTTATTTTAATAATTGTTTGGAGTTCAAAAAATTAAATCATGTGACATCAAGACCTAAGGGTTAATAGGATTGATAGCTTACTATTGTCAGGAAAACAACAAGTGCAGACTTGGAAACTAGGGGAGATAGAACCTGAAAGTTAAGCATGATGGGGCTGGAGTAGTGAGAGGATGGGTGACCGGCCGGGAAGTTAGACGATTTGGAATGAGTGTGGAGCAGTGAGGATGGGTGATTAGAGATTAAATTGTCAAATAATTCAAAGATTCGAAAATCAGAAAAAAAATAAAAAAAATTCAAAAAAAAAAATTCAAAAAAATATATATCAAAAAAATTTCCTTAGTCCCGGTTGGTGTTACCAACCGGGACTAAAGGCTCCACCTTTAGTCCCGGTTGGTAACACCAACTGGGACTAAAGGTCCCCCAGCCCACGGCGCCGGCAGGTGCCACGTGGTGGGCTTTTAGTGCCGGGTCGTGACGAACCGGGACTAAAGGGGGGGGCCTTTAGTCCCCACCCTTTAGTGCCGGTTGGAGAACCGGCACTAAAGGCCCTTACGAACCGGCACTAAAGGCCCGTTTTCTACTAGTGATAGGAGGAGGGGTGGGGTGGGGGGGGAGGGAGAGGCAGGGACCAAGTCTCACACTCGCATAGGTATAATTTGTGTAAGTTATATAAGTCGCAACGAATTATTATATAAGTCGCAGGGAGCAAGTCTCAGACTGTTTTGAGTTAATAATCTGCTCTACATTATTATAATTCCGCTCAAGGTTAAACTAGATAAGTATAGTACATCTATATGGAAGTAATAGCCAAATTAGATCTATGTCGTGGCTTCCCAAGTGAAGTCCCATTTTGCACCGAAACCGCCCTCGCCGCCAAAGGAGCCAATACGTCCGAAAACCATAGAGCACTTTATGAAGATGCTTGAGCGACCCCCGGCACATGTGGCGAATAGGCCATCAGACTATGACCGTTCTATTATGAAGTCATATAAGGAACAAATGCAGCAGTAGAGATGTAAAAAAAGCGGGAAAACAATAGCCCAGCTCGGAGAACAGGCAATGCAATCGACCCCCCCCCCCCCCCCCGCTCAAGGTGACTACCGATAAGGTAGTCACCGAGGACGCTGCTAGAAACATGGGTATCAATGTTGATCAACTCCTAGGCACCGAGGAAATCCTCGTGGCTGAACTAGCATGGCGATATGTTCCCAGGAAAACTCTGGTCAGACCTTAGCAGGTCCCCAATCTATCAACACAAATGCGAAGATTGCATGAGTGCTACATGACCGAAGTTGCCAAGGCGCGAGTGTGGATCATGGTGAAATTCAAGGAAGATCATTACTTCTATGAAAACGAGCTATACATTGAGTTTGAAGAATTGTTTCAGTCATGCAATCAAGATGCATTCGACAAATCTATGGTCAATTGCTATTGTCTGTAAGTGATTTCTTTCTATAATTGAAGTCTCTAGTTCAGCTCGTTCATTGCCTGTAATTATCCTCACTATATTCTTTTGTAAGCTATTATGCAGAATGAAGATTCTTGATTGCAAAACACAAGGAATCTTTGACATTGGGTTCATTGACCCATATATCCTTATTGAAAAACATATAGAAGACCACCCCAAAGACTCAGATGAAAACTTGCTAAGGTTTTTAAAGGCACAAAATACCAAAATAGAAATACATTTTCCTTACAACTTCAAGTGAGTGTTACTATCGTGTACTACAAATTCTATTTTGATTACTCGATGTTAAGTGTAGTTGATGAGTTATGCATGTAAACATGCGCAGGTTCCACTAGATCCTGCTAAACATTAGGATTGACGCTGGAATAGTTGAAGTCATGGACTCACTACGTAAAGACCCTGCGTAATACAAGAGCGTGGTTTTGATGATCGACAGGTAATTTCAATCATTGTCGCACTATATCGGCTCTTTCGTTCATTTCCTGATATCAAGTAATTAATAACTCCTTTATTCATTTTCTTTGCCGGACAGGGTTTGGAAATAGTTCATCAAGGAAGTTGTCGGTGAATGGAAACCGAAGCTGCAATGGCAAAGGACCAAGGTAATTAAGTAGTACTAGCTACGTCCGCGCATCTCTTTAATTCTAGTTTCAATACCATTATCATGCTTGATTATTATCTGATTGAATTCTATTCTCACAAAGTGCATGAGGCAGAATCAGGGGATTGATTTATGTGCATACTACGTTTGCGAGAACATTCGCATGGCGTAAACACTATTCATAATTTTTTTATGAAATGATCTAATATATATACAGACAACTAATATATTTGTATTTATCTCCATCTTTAAAGATGGAAGAAATGCGGGAGAAGCTCCTACCAGAATACCGCCTACGAGCAATCCAAAAGGAAATTGCGGAATTTTTTTCTTACGGAAGTCATATCTGAAACAGGAGAATATCATTGCACGTAATGATCTCCAAATTGTAGGAGAAATTGTATATACCAAATTGTATATATATATATATATATATATGTATGGTCGTACGAGAAATTATATTATATATCATCAACGTGTGTACAGTATGTAGTAGCGTAAAATATGTTTGAAATGAAAAAATAATTGAATGAAAAACACAAAATGAAAAGGAAAAATAAACCATAAACCCTAAAACCCTAAACCCCTCTAAAAAACACAAAATCTTTAGTCCCGGATTGTGTCACCAATCGGGACTAAAGGCCCTCCAGCCCCCACCGCACACTCGCGGCCACGTGGAGGGACTTTAGTCCCGGATTGTGGCCAGCCGGGACTAAAGGGTGGGAACCTTTAGTCTCCACTCTTTAGTCCCGGTTGGTGACCCAGGACTAAAGGCCTTTGCCAATCGGGACTAAATGCCTGTTCTCCACTAGTGCCTAGGTCACATAGCACATACTTAGTCGCCAACCCGTGCATCCGCACGGGCTAACACAACCCGTGCACGGGCTAGTGGGTTTTTTTTTGTGTTCGGGCGGTTGGAAAAACTAGTCGCCAACCCGTGCATTCGTACGGGCTACCACATTAAAAATTGCTAACTTTGCACAAAACTAAACAAACAATATAATTTTATGCACATGCGCAAAAAATTTAGAGTTGTTTGCACAAAAAACTAGTATATTTTACATGTCATTTGATGACGATAAGGTGCGACATGGTATTTTTCGTACCCATTTATGTTGGTATACGTATTAGTGGATTGAGAGCCATTCTTACATTATACAGGCCAATTTGTAGAATTGGTGTCTTAATTATCAGGAAAAAAGGCATAAAACAGTTAGCTTTAGTGTATAATTTCAAATATGGCTGAATTCTAGGATATGGAGAATCCTAACTTTGTGCATGTGGAAAATAGTAATCTTTTTATCATGGGAATATTACTTTCTATCTTTTTGAAGGGTAAAGCTCAGCGTCACATTCCTTACTGAGTTTTCCCTTTATATCCGATTGGTGTACTCATCCGTCTCGGTACTCTTCTCGTTAGGTTGACACTGGCCAATTGTAAAATTCTTACGACGGATGTGCTAATGGTTTCAAAATCTCGCTCGTCTCTAAATGAACATAAAATCGAATAGGCTAGCACTATCTTCAATATCCCCCATTGCCCTTTCATTTATGAGGTGTCTCTACACCGGAACAAAACCCCATTGCCCATGTCAGTGGTGGTGGCTTTTCCTCTTGGTCGTGTGGACGGCAGGACGTATAGCGGTGGTGACTCGGGAACGTGTTTGTCTTTGGTAGTGGCGTTACCCCGATGCAGACATGGGGATTGGATTTCGTCACCCTTGTCCTGAATACCTCATGCTGTCGCGGAGGAGCTACTGAGCAAAAACTCTGTGCTTTGTCGTCGACGACAGTGACACTCACTGGTGCTTCTTTCTTCTTTAAGATGTCATCGTGGTGCTCCTCTCTGTACCAAGGTTCTTGGTGAAGACCCTTCTCCCCTTTGAACTCGGTATCAGCGACGCTCTGGATTGTTTTCCCTCTTGGGGGCGTTGCCATGGCGCTTAGGTGTCTAGGGTGGAGTGTGGCACTGTAGTTTGCTCTTCCTATTTCGTCTTTCTGTAGTATAGTCAATTGCGTTATGTGTGATCTCGTTATCTTGGGATCACCTTTCTATGGGGGTTAACTCACCATCTTGTATCATTCGGCCGCGTACTTCGTTTGGTTGTTGACTTATATATAAAGCGGGGAGAAAGTTTGTTTTAAGAAAGAGAAGCACATATAGTTTATTTCTCGTTCATCCTCACACCATGAAGTTGGTACCTCCAGTTATGCTTATCAAAAAGATGCAAATTAATACGGCCACCAATGCGAGTGAGTACAAGGCTACATGATCCATACCGACCATCACATGTACTCGCCCCCTTCTGGTTCAAAGGGCTCACCCCAAAAATTTCAGATTTCCATTATATTAGGCTCACTTTGAGTCCTATCAAGGTAAAGTGCTTTGAGTCTCACGCCACATTTAGTTCCCAGAGATAAAAGAAAGAAAATTAATGGTCATGCATATATCTTTTTCTACATGCACCATGGAAGTTCAATTTCAGAGTTGAGCCCTATAAACTAGAAGAGAGGGAGTATACTGATAAATATATGTGTTTGCCACATAATCATGTTTTTTTCAACGGCCTTCATTGAACGAACATGTAGCAGGTATGCACGGCAACTCACATTAGTTTGGAGGCCGGTTTAATCATGTCCTGTTATAGAGTGTCTCTCTAGTAGTATCTTTTTCCATTTTAATTACAACCTCTTTTGGTGTTTGTAAGGGGTATGGCTTATTAGGTTGTCAATTTTACTAGTCAAACTTGTTTTATATCCCACTAAAAGTATATAACTCTATCACTGTCGAATGAAGTTTTCAGACATTTACTTTATGGTATATTACACACCTTTCGTTAGTTAAACCACAAAAATCATGCCTACCTAATAGACCTTGATTTTTGGGTGGGGGAGTACTATGAATATTTTCATTGCCGCCGGTAGTATTTGGTTTTTGACATACTAGCAGCTTCTATGTTAATTAGTAGGAAAGGTCTAGATTAAAATGGCAATTGCAATAATGGCATGTTTCTGTATAGGCCGTATGAACCGTCCTTGCCAACACAATCGCACACGGTCTACGAACACAATTTCTTTTTTTTGAAAATAGTCGGAAACGTAGCACCCTATCACACGGTTATCTGTAGCATGCGTGATGCATCCCCTTTTACTATCACTCAACATCGCAAGGCGAAGGTTCCCCGTGCGCATGTGGTAGGGTGTTTTAACCATGTGCGATGACCTTAACTACACTAGTGAGACAGAAAAACAATAATCATCATGGGTATGGTTTCTTTAACAAGTCGGAGTACATGGCTCCATGTATCTATGTCTTATGCATGTGCAAATTGCCTCGTCTCTCAATATCAGGCTACTATACGTCCTATTGGGATGCAAAAAAAGGATATACGTATTACTAGAAATAATGCAAGATTCATCAATAGATATGGGAATAGGCAGTACAAAAAACACTAGAAGTGATAAAAAATACAATCTGGTCCGTAAAACACAGTGGTCAACTACAAGCACTGGAGTAAGCCGGGGACACGCCCCGTCATTATTTCCTCCATATCGAAGTCGTGCAAACCTTGTTGTAATAGGTAGTCAAGAAGTTATCATGCTAAGGACCCACGGGAACAGTGCACTAGAACTACAACCGTCGTTAATGAAGAAAAAAATAAATCAAAAGTATCCAACCTTTAGACACACGAGCACAGGCGAACAAAGACTAGATCCAAGTAGATCCACCAAAGCCATACCTCCACACGTCGTTCAACGACGGTAGACGCATCATCGGTACATAGGCTAGGCGGGGCGAGACTTATTCCATCCTCCGATAGCCATGACCGCCTCACCTTCGTGAATAGAACACAAACCCTAAATGGACACAAAAGGAAGCAGCGTCCCTCTCCCTGGTAAGGGCCATGGTCCAGCATGGTCCCATGACCTAAGGCCACAGGATACGAGACAAACCTACGGCGGCCGCTGGTACGATGGCGAGGAATTTATAATCACCTAAGACGTGAGAGGCACATGTAGTGGGGCATGTATTACCATTTAACAACTTACATGTGAATACATGAAGTACAAGTGATGGTAAGAGGGAAAACATAGCCAGCACAGGTACCTACCCCTCTGTCCTATTCCCTTGCCGCCGCCAGACGGTGCTACCGGGCAAAGCCAGACCGGCGTCGGCGATGACAGGAATCCATCGTCGTCTCACGTGGTGGACATGGTGCGGGCTAGGGCTGCTGGCCCGGAGTGCGGCGTCACCGGTGCGCGCCAGAGAAAGGCAGCAACGATGGCATGGAGCGTGCGCATGGGGCGACATGTGGTGGAGCATGCTCAGGGAACAACGACGGTGGCTATGTGGCGGACAGATCTGACCCGTGATTGGCACGGGCTGCGTTCGGCTGGTTACATCATGGTTGTGGAGGCTGCTCCTCGCAATGGCGGAGGCATGTCTCCCTGCCCCGGCATGGCCTTATGATGATGTGTCGGTGGATGTCGAGGCGGCGGCCTTGAGCGGCGGAGCTGGTGGTGGCCTTCTCGTCTTATTGGGAGGTCAAGCTGGGATGACCATCGGGTAGCGCATGAGGGATTCGGGACCTAGTGCTTATATCTGACGGCCATGTTGGCATTTGTCGTTGTATGTGTCACGACAACTGTAGGCGCGGCGGTGGGTGCTTCTGGTAGCACTCAAAAGCAGGGCGTCGACCACCTCTTCTTCGACGACACCAGACTCTATGGTTGTGCGGGCAACATTGTGTCTAGATCTCGTGGTGTTGATGATCTTCTAGGGCCGGTGGCGGTATGGAATGTCCCCTCTATAAACAAATCAGGTTGGATGCGGCTCGGCTGGTGACATATGCGTCTCTTTTGGAGTCATCGGGCAGTGCATGTCGCCAACAGGTGAATCCTCCGGTGGATGCGCCACTGACGGATGCTACACACGACATCTCATGCAGGGACTTCAAGTCTTACCTGCTATCGACACGTGTTGCAAGGTGGCTCTGGCGGAGGTCTCATGTCTAGCCTGTTGCTACTGGATCAAAGGTGGTGCGATAGTGGCGGGAGGTACGCGATATGGGATGTTTGTCTTCTAGTGTTTTGTTCTGATGTATTCGATTATCGAGGTGTCGGTACCCGGATAAGGGATGGTGCTACATACGGCTTGAACAACGACTTTATACACCCTGTTGGAAACACAAAATCTATGATCAAGCTATGTCGACGCCCGTCTGCATTATGCCCTTGTTGAACGTGGTGGACTGAAGCTTGTATTTGGGGATGAGAATCCGGAGTTCAACCTTGTGTTGGGTTCTTCATCATCGATGCACGTCTTCTTGAAGGCATAGCTTAGGAGTTGTGTATTTTTTGTTTTGCGGTCGTCTTGTAACATAGGGTTATTTGTGGTTATCTGTTATAGCTATTGTCGCGAGGCATGCGGCTTTGAGTTTTATTTTCGCTTTATTTTCGGGTTGATGTTGTTTGGCTGCTGGATTTTGCATTCTTAGTAGTATAAATGGTTGTATGCATCGTCCTGATGCAGAGGCCAAGGTTATCCCCCTTTTCGGAAAAAAAGTGATGATAAGGCTTGTTCCACTCTCTTGGTATCAGGCTGACAATTACATGATTAAGAAGGTTACATGATTAAGAAGGTTACAATAGTGTGGTTCTTCTATATCCAGGCACATTAGATTATGACGAAAATTATAAATTCCTAACAAAATTAGAAAATTCTGAAACTTTGCAACTTAGATTATGACGAAATGTTGCAGGTGCTGGCAAAAATTTGGTGATCAAATTTCAACAGAGGATCTTAATACAGAAAATGATGAAATTGATGCTCAAACTTTTGTGCACTGTTGAGCAGAATTTCTGTTTTATTATCGTGACCAGAACACTAGCTAGAAACTTCATGCGGCCGGGCACATGTATCTTGATGGGTTATTCATATACTATCTCTAGTCATGTTTTGTAACCACGACCTTCAATGAGCAGGTAGCTAGCAAATAAAGGTTACGGTCAAAGCATAATTCCCCTAAAAAAAGATCAGAGCATAATTGGAATATGTTCTACCAATGAAATAAACACATTGTTACTTAGGAACAAGTACGTCGATATTCCTGCAGGTTCCAGTGTCTCCGAGTAAGACAAGATGCAAACTAGCTTTTTTCCACTCTTTAATACGCAGGCAGGTGGCAGGTAAGGGTCAGATTAAGGGCATAATTGACGATGTTAACTCGATCTATTGAAAGTAGCTATTACTAGCTACCTCCCTGTGTAGCAATCATGTTTCGTTTTAGCCGCCGCTCTCTGACTGGGGTCAACACTGGCTGCAAATAGTCAGAGTTGGTAATTGGCACTCGCAGTCTGTTTCAGTACTAAATGACCCACTGTGTCCGCCCATTTATGCAACTTTGGCATGCGAGGAATTTTCTCCGTAGTATCTGGCTTGACGTGTATGAACACATGATGCCTGCCGTGTCACCGTCCTTACATTTTGGAATGCAGGGAGTATGTAAACTGATGATGTGTGGCGACTCTACCGTATATCTCTCTCAACAATGGGTATACAAAGTCAGCGAGGATGAATTTCATTTGACTTTGGAGATGAAAAACATCAGCAAATAAATATCAGTCGAGGACCAGGAGTAATAGAATATTCTCTTTTTTAGGAACAACTAAGAGCATGGTCAAAAGTATAGCCAACTGCTGGTTATATGGTGTTGCCATGTCATATATAGTCATCACTTGTAATCACTCATGCAATAAGTTTAGCTATAAGGTTAGATATAAGAGTACTATTTTTTCTCATCTTCTCTCTATCTCTTTCTTCATATTTATTGTATTGGTCTAGGAATCCGCATATAGCTAGCTAGGCTCTTGCAGAGAGCCCACTCCACTTACTTTTTCATGTCTCTCTTCTTTACATAGGAAAAATTGCCATGTAGCGGACTATAAATCTGCTATTGTACTTGCTCTAAGTACTATCATTCCCTTTCTTGATCGTCGATGGAAATCGGCCAGTTGCTCATATGGCGAATTATTGCTCAGATGGCTTAGGACATTTTCTTTGAATCAATGCAATAGCCCGAAAGTGTCATTCTTAGCTCAAGCTCATATGAGCTTTGTATGAACAGTAAAATTATAGAAAAGATCTATTTTTTTGGTGCAAACACTGACATATGTTTTTAATGGTTGTAAAATTTATAATGAAATGACATTCCTGAAAGTCGTGGCAAAAAACAAAAGTAGAACTCCAAAATGCTTTTGAAAATCAACAATTTGGTGCATCTTTTTTTTTGCCACGTCTTCCAAGAGAGTCATCCTATGATGGAACTTTGCAAGCAATGAAAACATTTATAAATTTGCTACAAAAAGAGTTTAGACTTTTTCTTTTTGTTTTATTGGAATTTTACTTTTCATTCAGATAATCTACACGATAGCCATCGTACATTTAAGAAATGCAGTGTCGTTAAGCGTTCGGAGTCAGCTAGCACTAGTAGAAAAAGGCCCATTTGTCCCTGTTCCAGAGACCCATTTGTCCCGGTTCTGGAACCGGGACTAAAGGGTCGGGACTAAAGCCCAAAACCTTTAGTCCCGGTTTGCTTACGAACCGGGACCAAAGGCCCTCCATGTGGCCGCTGCGGAGAGCCCAGGCAGGAGGACCTTTAGTCCCGGTTGGTAACACCAACCGGGACCAAAAGGCATCCACGCGTCAGCATCTGGCAGGAGCTGGGGTTTTTGTTTCTTTTTTTGAAAGGGGGGGGGGGGGGTTAGGGGGTTTTGTACGGTTAATTTAGGGGTTTCATATTGTGTTAGCTAGCTAATAGAGAGAAGTGTCCTCTCTTTCTCCGTGCTTGGTCGACGCTAGCTACTATAGAGAGAACTGGACACGCTAGCTAGTAAGCAAATGAAGGAACCATTATGTACATAAGATCGTCATGAACATATACAGAGAGAAGTGATCGACCTCTCTTTCTCTGAGAGATTGGTCGAACAACAAGTTTTCGTATATCTCTCCGACGCTACTACATATATACAATATAACATCTTTTACAATCCCTAACATCATGTGCCTAAGATCCAGTCACAAATTCGCATGGTATTCTCCGTCTTTAGGTATGACGTGGTCAAGAAAGAATCCCGCCAATTCCTCTTGAATTGCTCGTATGCGATCATGTGGTAGGAGTTCATCCCGCATCTGCCAGATCTAATTTAAAGAAGGGGGTCAATACATGCATATATATGAATAAAACTCAACACAATTGATGGTAATATATAAAATAAAATTGTGAATATTATTTACGTACTTCAAATTGTTTGTCAGAGAAGCCCCGCTCAGTGGTCGAGTGGCAAATGAACTCGCATACGTAGTATGCACATAAAACAGTCCCTTCTTTCTGGTACAAGCACTTTACGAGAATAGAGTTCAATCAAACTGATAAGCAAGCATGGTAATGATATATTGATGAACATTTGAATCAATTAGAGATGCGCGGAACTAGCTAGTACTACTTACTTTGGGGTGCGTAAATCGCAACTCTTTGTTTAGACCGGGAACCTTTCGGGTGAACTTCTTCCAAACCCTGCGAGGCAAAGAAAATGATTACTTGATATCAGGAAATTAACGAAAGTTGCATGCCGGTATGATCCCGGTATTGACTGAACTTACTTCTTGAGCATTGCAGTCATGTCCGCATAATTCTCGGGATCTTTACGTCTCGAGTCTAAGACAGTTACTAATGCCCCGTCAAGCTTAATGGATAGCAGAATAAAGTGGAAACTGCGCACGCATATATAACTCATCAATTACATTACTTAACCTCGAGTAAGCGAAACCGAGTATACAGAGAAGACAGGAACACTCACTTGAAGTTGCAAGGAAAGAGTATTTCCCTTTTGTTTTGATGTATAAGGAACGACTTTAGCAAGTTCTCCTCGGTCTCTTTGATTGAGTTTTGTACCGTCCATTCATTTACGGCATCTGGGCTAATGAACCCAACATCGAAGATTCCTAGTTTTTTGCATTCGACGATCTTCAATCTGCATAATATAGTGAGGATAATTATATATACATGCAATGAACGAGCTGAGCTAGAGACTTAACTATAGAAGTAATACTTACAGATAGTAGTAAGTCATGAGTTGTTTGTCGAGGGCCAGTTGATTGTATAACTGAAATAACTCCACAAATTCAACAGGCATCACGGAAAGTCCAATGAATTCGTGCTCTGGTTTCACTGCCATATACATAGTGTCTCTCCCAGACTCCCTGCAGGTTTTCATGTACCACTCATGCAATTTGTACATCATCGTTGTTAGAGGAGGTTGATCTGGTTTGACGAGAGGCTTCCCGTGCACGTATTCATATTCTTCTTTCGTTACCTCAGCCGTTTGAAAAATTACATCATCCCCCAAGTAATCACCAGGATTGGTACCGGGCACCATCCCCGGATGATTAGCGACGATATCGCTAGACACCTTGAGCGGGGGGCACGATTGCTTCTCCTGTTCGCCGAGCTGGGGAATTGTTTTCCCCCTTCTTCGTTCTGCTAACCTTGCATCACTAGAAGTACTTCCCGACCGCCGCGCTTCTTCATATGTCTTTTTAATAATCCGGACATAGTTGGAATCCGGCGGAGGCGGTGGTGGTCGCTTCAGGGCTTCGATAGTGCGCTTCACTTTCACCGGATCTAGCTTCTCCTTCGGAGGTGGTGTTTTCTTTGCAAAATGGGCCCTCAATTGGGCCTGACATATCTCCTCGTTTTCAGACTCAGTCCTCTCATATGGTAACTTTTCCAGAGGCTTGAGAGATGGACCGTATCTGTATTCCCTCCCGCCTCTGCTTGTACTGCTAGCCGCCGGAGCGGCAGCGTCTCTCTTCCGTCGTTGCTTACGAGGCGGAGAAGGAGGCGGAGTGCTCCGACGCGCCGAAGGAGCCGGAGCGGCGGCGTCTGTCTTCCGCCGTTGCCGACGAGGCTGAGGAGGAGGCGTACTGCTCCGACGTGCCGGAGTAGGCGAAGGAGGAGGTGGAGTGCCCTCACGCGTCGGAGGAGCCGGAGAAGGAGGCGGGGTCCCCTGATCACTCGCCGGAGGAGGAGGAGGAGGAGGAGGAGGAGGCGGAGTGCCCTGACTCGCCAGAGGAGGAGGAGGAGGCGGAGGCGTCCAGTTTGAAAGCTTGATGTACTCCTTCTGCCATAGACATGTACTCCTCAGGGCACGACCCAGCCGATTCTCCCCTTCACCTGTAGAGTGGTCAAGCTCGAGCTCCGCAAATCCCTGCATTACTTCATCCACCATCACAACAGCATAGCCATGTGGAATCGGACGGCAGTGAAAAGTTCCGTTGGGTTGAGGAGGTGCAACAGAGCCGACAGCCGCCAATAAAGTGAGATTCCGGCATTTCGTCATAAGCTCGCAATGTTGAGCCTCCGTGATAGTATCCACGGGGTAGCTAGGAGACGTGAAGTCAGGCTGAATGGGCTCCGTGGAAGCGACGCTGCTTGTCCGCTGAGATGGCGGGGTAGCTTCTGGGGTAGCTTCGTGCCGCTGAGATGGTTGGCCGGCAGCTCGCTGGCTCTCAGCTTCCTCTAGCTTTTGTAGTCTTGCATTGAGCTTCTGAATTTCGCTCAGCTCTGCTTTCCTCTTTCTCTCCCGGCTTCTGTAACCGCCTGCATCGGGAAACCCAACCTTCCACGGAACGGAGCCTGGTGTGCCTCGTGTTCGTCCAGGGTGCTCAGCATTCCCTAGGGCCTCAGTCAGCTCGTCCTTCTCTCTGTCGGGAATGAACGTCCCTTCCTGCGCTGCGGTGATATACTCCTGAAGCTTGTTCATGGGTATTGCAAGTTGCTCGTTCGTCCAGCGGCACTTCCCTGTTTCAGGGTCCAATGTTCCCCCAACCCCGAAGAACCAAGTCCTTGAACGGTCTGGCCAGTTCAATGTCTGTCGTACGACGTTTTTAGCAATCAGGTCATTCTCAGCTTTGTCCCACAACGGCCGGGCTTTGAGGTAGCCACCTGACCCCGTGTGATGGTGATACTGCTTCTTTGCAGCATTGATCTTGTTTGTCTCTGACATTTTCTTACTCTTGTCCGATGTCTTGTAGGCCACAAATGCGGGCCAGTGATCTCTTATCTTCTCAAATCGGCCGGTGAATTCTGGAGTCTTCCCTTTGTCGACAAACTTTGATTTCAACTCATTCTTCCACCTCCTGAATAGATCTGCCATCTTCTTAAGAGCACACGCCTTGACCAGTGGCTCTATAACTGGCTTATTCGGATCCTCCTCTGGCGGTAGGGTGAAATTTGCCTTCAGCGCGGTCCAAAGATCATGTTTCTGTCTATCGGTGACATAATCACCATCAGGGGCGCCGTCCTTAGGCTTATTCCATTGCTTCATGCTGATCGGGATGTAGTCCCTAACAATAGCAACGCACTGAGCAGAAAATGCGTCCTTGGTCCGCTTGGGTTCAATCGGATGGCCATCGTGCGCAAGTGCTGTGATCGTGAACCTTTCATCCTTGCGCAACCTCTTCTTCGGGCCTCGTCTCGTTACCGAAGTTTGGCTTGATCCGGAGGGCTATAAAAGAAGAAAGAAGAGTTAATTAATATATGTACATACCAAAACAATTAATGCATCAATTAGCTAGTCAACACAGGCTTAATTAATATATATACCTCGCCGGACTTTGCAACACCTCCCTCCTCCGTTCGGTCACCGGAGCCGTCATCATGGTCTCCTTCTTCCTCCGGCATTCGGTCACCGGAGCCATAATGATCATGTCCTTCCTCCTCCATTGTTCGATCACCGGAGCCGTCATCCTCTCCTTCCAGACCATCGGTGTCGTTGAGAAACGACAAGATATCATGTCCGCCGTGGATTATGTCCCCCAACAACTGTTCTTGTTCCAAGTCTATTGGATCCATAGTTTCCGCAAATATTACAACATGGCAATTAATATACAAACATGAATGTCGTCCGACGTCCGGACCGCCTCTCTCATGAATGTCCGACGTCCGGTTTGGGGTGGCCTCGACAACACTTCTAGGGTTTGGGGTGGCCTCGACAACGCTCTTTCTTCTAGGGTTTGGGTGGCCTCGAGAGTTTATCGGGTAGGGATGGGAGGGGGTAGGAGATCGACAACGCTCTTTCTTCTAGGGTTTGGGTGGCCTCGAGAGTTTATTGGGTAGGGCGAGAGGGCCGGAATTCTCTTAACGTTTTAGGGATTTAACAAAATGGCGCCATTCTGGATGTGCAGAAAATGGTCCATATTTTTCCTGATCTCATCTACCCTTCTATATGTCACGTTGTCTAGTGTCAAAGGATTCAAGAAAACAATGGCTTCATCATTAGCCGGAAGTAACAGGCGCACAATGGTACGAAGCTCTCCAAAAAATTTTTGGAACGGAGTCCCGGATAGGATAATTAGCTTTTTGGTACGAAGTTCAGCAAGAGCCTTCCGAATATCGCTATTTGGAATGCCGTTGCTGAAATTCGTACCAAAAAGCGAATTATTCTATCCGGAACTCCGTTCCAAAACAACTTTGAAGAGCTTCGTAACATCATATGCCGGTTACTTCCGGCTAATGATGAATCCATGGATTTCTTCAATACTTTGACACACAACATGACATATAGAAGAATATATATATAGATGGGATCAGAAAAAAATTGGATCAACTTGTGCAGATCCATAATGGGGGCATTCTTGATAAATCTATATTACCGGAGTTTTCTATATGAACATTTTACCTTAGTAACTTAGAAAAAAAATGTCATCGGGGAGGGGGTATATCAACAACGCTTTTTTTCTAGGGTTTGGGTGGCCTCGAGAGTTGGTCGCCCGGTATATCGAGAGGGGGGTGAACATTTTACCTTAGTAACTTAGAAAAAAAATGTTATCGGGGAGGGGGTATATCGACCCCCCACCCTCATGTCGAAGTTATCGGGGAGGGGGTATATCAACAACGACATACATTCCGGATCTGTTGGAAAGCTCTCGGGGAGCCGATGCCAACGTGATGATAGGGGGCCGGGGTGCTCCCGTGGCCTTGTTGATAGATAGAGCCGATGCCAACGTGATGATAGAGCCGATGCCAACATTTTCATTTAACAAAAAAACTACCTTCAAAAAAAGACTTGCTTCGCCGCGGGTGCTCGGTGCGACGTGGACTCGGTGGAAAAACTTTATGAAAATGCGGTGGTGGCCGGGCCGGGCGGTTTTATTTTCCTTCTTCATTTTTTCCTTTGTTTTTTCTTATATATTTGTTTTCGTTTTCACTCTACATTTTCGTACATATGAAAAACAACGAAGACTTTTTACATGAACATATACACACATATACATGAACATATATACATATACATGAAAAAAAACATATACATGAACATATACACATATACATGCCGGCAAAAAAAACCTAAACGATGACGGGGCGGCACACCATGGGAAAGGGGGGGGCTCACTGGGGGGGCGGCGATGGCTGGAGGCCGGCGACGGGGACGAGGACGGCGGCGACTGGGACGAGGACGGCGGCTCGCGGAGGCGACGGGGACGGGGACGAGGACGGCGGCTCGGGGAGGCGACGGGGACGAGGACGGCGGCGACGGGGACGAGGATGGCGGCTCGGGGAGGCGACGGGGAGGCGACGGGGACGAGGACGGCGGCGACGGGGAGGCAACGGGGACGAGGACGGCGGTGACGGGGACGAGGACGGCGGCGACGGGGATGAGGACGGCGGCGACGGGGACGAGGACGGCGGCTCGGGGAGGCGACGGGGCCGGCGACGAGGACGGCGGCTCGGGGAGGCGACGGGGACGAGGACGGCGGCTCGGGGCAACTGGTAGATGAAAACTGAAATTTTCCAAGGGTTTTCTTATATACAAGAAGCATTGGTCCCGGTTGGTGGCACCAACCGGGACCAATGCCCACCTTTAGTCCCGGTTGGTGCCACCAACCGGGACCAAAGGTCTCTTTTCAGCAGCCCAATGGGTAGGAAGCAGAGACCTTTGGTCCCGGTTGGTGCCACCAACCGGGACCAAAGGTAGGCATTGGTCCCAGTTGGTGGCACCAACCGGGACCAAAGGTAGGCATTGGTCTCGGTTGGTGGCACCAACCGGGACCAATGGCCTTGCATAGCGGCATGGTGGGATTTTAGTCCCACCTCGCTAGCGGAGAGAGTGCCGCACCTGTTTATAAGGCACGGTGCGCCTAAGTCTTCGAGCTCCTCTCTAAAGCAGGATTACGGGCCTAACCACTTTGTATCTGCATGTGGGCCTAGTGGGCCTAGTGGTGGCCCAGTAGGCGGCATTTTTTTTATTTTTTTCCAGTATTTTTGTTTTTTTTTTCTTTATTTATTTTTTTAATTTTTTTCCAGTATTTTTCTTCTGTTATTTTAGTTCATTCTTTTTAACAAATAAATACTTTGATAATTTTAGTTGCATAATTTCCATTATTTTGTTTTTTTTTTTGCTTTATTTATTTTTGTTTTATTTTTTGCTTTATTTATTTCTAGTGTGTTTTATCATTATATTCTTTTTGCTATTAATGTTTTGAACAAAAAATACGTTGATAATTTTAGTTGCATAATTTTTATATAATTATAGTTTCAAAAATACTAGAGGTTTATAAAAGCTTTTTAGTTGATTCTTTTTTGAACTCCACTCCCACTGATTTTTTTGAGCTAAATAACCCTGAAATTGAAAAGCACTTCAAATGAACTCTGAAAAGGTTGAAAGTTGGCATGGTATCATCATTTCACCCACATAGCATGTGCTAAAAGTTGAGAGGGTTACGGCAAAAACTGGATGCACTTCGTGTACAAAACAGACAATCTCTTTCGAAGTATCAGGGTTTCGGACGAAAACTCATGTGTTACAAAAGGATTTCATTTTTTTGAACTTATTTCAACTCCATACTTTTTGTGTGTTCAAAATGCACCATTCAAAGCCACATCATCAGTTTTCAACCCTTTCTGACTTCATTTGGTATTTTTCATGCACTTACTGATTTTTTTGAGCTAAATAACCCTGAAATTGAAAAGCACTTCAAATGAACTCTGAAAAGGTTGAAAGTTGGCATGGTATCATCATTTCACCCACATATCATGTGCTAAAAAGTTGAGAGGGTTACGGCAAAAACTGGATGCACTTCGTGTACAAAACGGACAATCTCTTTCGAAGTATCAGGGTTTTGGACGAAAACTCATGTGTTACAAAAGGATTTCATTTTTTTGAACTTATTTGAACTCCATATTTTTTGTGTGTTCAAAATGCACCATTCAGAGCCACATTATCAATTTTCAACCCTTTCTGACTTCATTTGGTATTTTTCATGCAGTTAGTGATTTTTTTGAGCTAAATAACCCTGAAATTGAAAAGCACTTCAAATGAACTCTGAAAAGGTAGAAAGTTGGCATGGTATCATCATTTTACCCACATAGCATGTTATAAAAAGTTGAGAGGGTTACGGCAAAAGCTGGATGCACTTCGTGTACAAAACGGACAATCTCTTTCGAAGTATCAGGGTTTCGGACGAAAACTCATGTGTTACAAAAGGCATTTCATTTCTTCACATGTAACTGCAATGATATAGTTGTGGAGAGAAAGTCTTCACTTTTTCTTCGCTTGTTTCCTTTGCTTATTGCGCCGTAACCATGGATAATCTTCATCGTTTAACAGGGTGCTTGGGTCAGCCTTGACTTTGAAGGGAGGAATTTCATGAAACTTTTCATAATCTTCAGACATGTCTGTGTTGCCCTCCAATCCCACGATGTCTCTTTTTCCTGAAAGAACTATGTGGCGCTTTGGCTCATCGTATGATGTATTCGCTTCCTTATCTATTCTTTTTTCTCGGTTTGGTAGACATGTCCTTCACATAGAAAACCTGCGCCACATCATTGGCTAGGACGAATGGTTCGTCTGTGTACCCAAGATTGTTCAGATCCACTGTTGTCATTCCGTACTGTGGATCTTCCTGTACCCCGCCTCTTGACTGATTGACCCATTTGCACTGAAACAAAGGGACCTTGAAATCATGTCCATAGTCAAGTTCCCATATGTCCACTATGTAACCATAATATGTGTCCTTTCCCCTCTTGGTTGCTGCATCAAAGCGGACACCACTGTTTTGGTTGGTGCTCTTTTGATCCTGCGCGATCGTGTAAAATGTATTCCCATTTATCTCGTACCCTTTGTAAGTCATTACAGTCGAAGATGGTCCCCTGGCCAACGAGTACAGCTCATCAGAAATAGTGTTGTCACGCATGAGACGTGTTTGCATCCAACTGCCGAAAGTCCTGATGTGTTCACATGTAATCCAGTCGTCACACTGCTCCGGGTGTTTGGAGCGCAGAATATTCTTGTGTTCATCGACATACGGGGTCACCAAGGTAGAATTCGGTAGAACTATGTAGTGTGCTTGAGACCAAGAATGGCCGACCCTACATATTATTGAGTCCGCTCGTAGCATGCCTTTTCCAGTCAGTCTCCCCTCATACCGCGATTGAGGGAGACCAATCTTCTTAAGGTCAGGAATGAAGTCAACACAAAACCCAATGACATCCTCTGTTTGATGGCCCATGGAGATGCTTGCTTCTGGCCTAGCACGGTTACGAACATATTTCTTTAAGACTCCCATGAACCTCTCAAAGGGGAACATATTCTGTAGAAATACAGGGCCCAGAACGACAATCTCGTCGACTAGATGAACTAGGACGTGTGTCATGATATTGAAGAAGGACGGTGGGAACACCAGCTCGAAACTAACAAGACATTGCACCAAATCACTCCTTAACCTTGGCAGGATTTCTGGATCGATCACCTTCTGAGAGATTGCATTGAGGAATGCACATAGCTTCACAATGGCTAATCGAACATTTTCCGGTAGAAGCCCCCTCAATGCAACCGGAAGGAGTTGCGTCATAATCACATGGCAGTCATGAGACTTTAGGTTCTGGAACTTTTTCTCTACCATATTTATTATTCCCTTTATATTAGACGAGAAGCCAGACGGGACCTTCATACTGAGCAGGCATTCAAAGAAGATTTCCTTCTCTTCTTTGGTAAGAGCGTAGCTGGCAGGACCTTCATACTGCTTTGGATGCATGCCGTCTTTTTCATGCACACGTTGCTGTTCCTCCCGTGCCTCCGGTGTATCTTTTGTCTTCCCATACACTCCCAAGAAGCCTAGCAGTTTCACGCAAAGATTCTTCATCACGTGCATCACGTCGATTGCAGAGCGGACCTCTAGGTCTTTCCAATAGGGTAGGTCCCAAAATATAGATTTCTTCTTCCACATGGGTGCGCGTCCCGCATCGTCAGTCGGAACAGATAGTCTGCCAGGACCCTTTCCAAATATTACTTGTAAATCATTGACCATATCAAGTATGTGATCACCAGTACGGAGGGCGGGCTTCTTCCGGTGATCTGCCTCACCTTTGAAATGCTTTCCTTTCTTTCGACATTGATGGTTGGTCGGAATAAATCGACGATGCCCTAGGTACACATTCTTCCTGCATTTGTCCAAATATATACTGTCGGTGTCATCTAAATAGTGTGTGCATGCGTGGTATCCCTTGTTTGTCTGTCCTGAAAGGTTACTGAGAGCAGGCCAATCGTTGATGGTTACAAACAGCAACGCATGTAGGTCAAATTCCTCCTGTTCGTTCTCATCTCACACACGTACACCTCTTCCATTCCATAGCTGTAAAAGTTCATCAACTAATGGCCTTAGGTACACATCAATGTCATTGCCGGGTTGCTTAGGGCCTTGGATGAGCACTGGCATCATAATGAAGTTCTGCTTCATGCACAACCAAGGAGGAAGGTTATACATACATAGAGTCACAGGCCATGTGCTATGCTTGCTGCTCTGCTCCCCAAAAGGATTAACGCCATCTGCACTTAAACCAAACCATACGTTCCTCGGGTCACCTGTAAAGTCGCTCCACTTTCTCTCGATCTTTCTCCACTGCGACCCGTCAGCGGGTGCTCTCAACTTCCCGTCTTTCTTACGGTATTTTTTGTGCCATTGCATCAACTCGGCATGCTTTTTGTTTCTGAACAGACGTTTCAACCGTGGTATTATAGGAGCATACCACATCACCTTGGCAGGAACCCTCTTCCCGGTGCGATGGCCCTCAACATCACCAGGCTCATCTCTTCTGATCATATACTGCAATGCACCGCATACCGGGCATGCGTTCAAATCCTCGTACGCACCGCGGTAGAGGATGCAGTCATTAGGGCATGCATGTATCTTCTGCACCTCCAATCCTAGAGGGCATAGAACCTTCTTTGCTTCGTACGTACTACAGGGCAATTCGTTATCCTTTGGAAGCGTCTTCTTCATTATTTTCAGTAGCGAACTAAATCCCTTGTCAGATACACCATTGTCTGCCTTCCATTGCAGCAATTCCAGTGTGGTACCGAGCTTTCTGTTGTTATCTTTGCAATTTGGGTACAACCCTTTTTTGTGATCCTCTAACATGCGATCGAACTTCAACTTCTCCCTTTCACTTTCGCATTCTCTCTGTACATCAACAATGACCCGGCGAAGATCATCATCGGGCACATCGTCTAGTCCCTCTTGATCTTCAGCTTCCCCCATTGCAGCATCACCGTATTCAGGGGGCGGGTAGTTGTCGTCATCCTCTTCTTCTTCGTTGTCTTCCATCATAACCCCTCTTTCTGCGTGCTTGGTCCAAACATTATAGTGTGGCATAAAACCCTTCTGAAGCAGGTGGAAGTGAAGGGTTTTATAGTTGGAGAAAGACTTCGTATTATCACAGACAGTACATGGACAATGCATAAAACCATTCTGCTTGTTTGCCTCAGCCGCTTCGAGAAAATTATGCAGGCCCTTAATATACTCGGAGGTGCGTCGGTCACCGTACTGTAGGAGATATGCCCTAGAGGCAATAATAAATGTTATTGATTATCTCCCTGTTCATAATTAGGTTTATGTTCCATGCTATAACTGCTATGGTTCTCGAGTCTACAATAACCACGAGGTTCGGAGGAAGACTCATATGCACGTGTGGGATAATAAACGGTAAAATGTATTCCTAGTCTGGCCTCTAAGACTGGCTCAAGTATTGCATGATGATCCTGTTTTCCTGATCATGGGCATGGCTATGCCGGCAATTTTGAGGGCGCAATGTTGGTAGAACACTTGTGTTGAATCGACCCGAATTGATGTTATGCTATGAGATTCATTCGTCATAAGTTAATGGTTAATAACACAGAGATGGTTAACGTTTGCATGATTCCTTAGACCATGAGAGTATCGAGTTTCTTCATGCTTGCTTCATGAACTTTGGGGTTTGTTAAACGTCATCCGTAAATGGGTGGCTATTACGGCGGCTTACGGGTTCATGGAAAAGTATGTCAAGTAACTTGATAGCTCAAGATTGGGATTTGCTCCTCCGACGATGGAGAGATATCTCTGGGCCCTCTCGGTGTTACGGTATCCATCATCGTCTGGCCAGACACTTTGTGATTTGATCACGGGGATGCCGGAACACGGGAACGAGAAAAGAGAACAATACCGGTAACGAGGTAACTGGCATAGTGGACAAGGTGTTGATCCATGGGGATGCCAACGTGTCTCACCTCGGGTATTTGTAACATATCGCGAAGCAACAGGAATAGCACACGGCAACTGGAGGTTCACTCGAATATTCATTCGTGTGGGTATAGGGGTCAATATGGGTGTCCACGGCTCCGATGTTGATCATTGATCGGAAGGGGTTCCGGGTCATGTCTATACTTCACCGAACCTATAGGGTCACACGCTTAAGGGTCATCTATCTGCTGAATACTAGACAGGGAGTCTGAGAGAAAGTTTCCGGAAAAAGTTTTCGGAGACAGCGGAAAAGTTCCGAAGAGAGAGGTCACCGGATGAGTTCCGGTGAAACTGAAAAGTTGTTTCAGAGGATACCATAAAGTCAAATTGGTTTTGGCACATGCCTGATAATTCTTGGAGGGTGCCAGAATCATTCTGAAAACTTTCTGCAATTTTCCGGAATGAAAACCGGAAATGTTCCGGAGCTGCCGAAACCGCTTCAGATGCTTTTCGCAGATGAAAATCACTAAACCGGAATTGTTCCGGCTCGCGTTGAAAATTATTTTGGTGGGTATTGGAAATGTTCTAAGCCCACATGAATATTTTCAGTTCGATCAGACGCTGAAAAATGTCGTCGTGAATAGTGAAAGTGCTTTTTGGGAGAAAATATCTCGTGAATAGTGGAAACACTATTATGAATAGTGGGAAACACTATTGGGAGAAAATATCTCATGACTAGTGAAAACACTATTTCAAAATAGTGGAAAACACTATTATGAATAGTGGGAAACACTACTTATGAATAGTGGAATCACTATTATGAATAGTGAAAATATCTGAGGGCATTTTGGTATTTTTACCATAGTCTCTCACCCTATAAATAGGGGTGAGGAGGCAGCCCAAAAGATGACTCTTACTCTCATACAAATGCCATGCATGATCTGGCTTCTTCTCTCCCTCCCAGCGAAATAGTTTCGTAGAGCCGAAAGGCTGTCTGGGTTCCGGTGGGAACTAGTTCTGGACGGCGAAGCCCTGCCGGATAGATGACACCGTATGTGTGCAACTCTGTAGAGAGATCGTAGTTTCGGTATTAGTTCGAGAGTGCCTCCCGAAGGGCTGTCCGTGTGACCGTCCGAGTTTTGGAGATCCTCCCGAAGGGCTGTCCGAGTGACAGTCCGAGTTTCGGAGGTCCTCCCGAAGGGCTGTCCGCGACACCGTCCAGGGGACTGTCTGACCGCCTCCCGGAGGGCTGTCCGTGGGGCGGATGAGGGTATACATCCTCGCGGTTGGGAGGTTGTAAAATCCTAGCTGCGGGGATCTGCACCGCCGTTCGTCATCGACTCTACTTCCGCTGCGCTATGAGTCGGTAACGAAAGAGATCAAACCTTGTATGCAGTCTCCATAGTGGTCCTGGGCTGGTGCGTAGGTCGGAAATTTTTTGTTTTCTGCTGCGTTACCCTATAGTGGCATCAAGAGCCGTGCTATGCGTAGATGCAGATTGCGATCTAGAATACATAGAGATGTATGGGTGTTGCACAATATAATTAGGTAGTAGATGAGATCTATTGCTGAAAATTATTTGTGCGGGTAGTAGATGAAATCTGTTACCCGATGTTCTTGTTGCTTCCCCTGAATTTGCATAGTCCTGATCTTGACGGCATGGTGGAATCTAACAAAGTTCTGGCAATCCGCGATCCTTTCATGCTGCTCCTGAGTATGCTGATTGACAGATCAACGAAGTGCTAACAGTTCTTTGGGTTCCACCATAGTTAAAGAAAGATGGATGTTTCGCAGACGAAAGGGCAATGCAGATATGATCTGCACGGGGGTCACGCGTATGACGAAGTTTAGTATGGGGCTCGAGATTTTATTAGCTCTTGTTTCATACACCCTGGAAAGTTAATCTAGCAACTTGAATTATCATACTTGATGATGGACGTTAGTAGCTTCGGTTTGTTTCGAAACCTTAGAAGCCACGAAAAATAAAATTTTGCATGAACCGATTAGAGGCGTCTAACTTGGTTTTGCAGGATGGTTTGCATGTGCATGTGATGTGGTATAGCAGTGTTCATAATAATTTGATTATGTATGAGATGACTATATGATGTAAATTGATTAACATGACCTGCGTGTCATGATTCGGCATGATGGCTGGAGCCATATGATTGCACTTTAATGACCTGCGTGTCAACCTTATGTAATGCACTTATTTTATTAGCTATAGAGATAGCAATATTATCTGGTGCATCGACAAGGTGGTGGCAATCTTCGCGAAGGTGAACACCAACGCGAATGCCGAAGACGAAGAAATAAAAGACTTCTCCGTCAGAAAGGGCTATACCATATCATGCTATTATGAATTGCCTGAGATGTTTATCCCTTATGTTGCACCCTTCTTGATTGCGCGGTAGTCGCTTTTATTAGGGTGATCTCTCACAAAAATATCAAGTAGTTAGTGTTCTCCCAAGTGTAGCACCGTCACGGCACCTAACTTTTCGGGGTATCACATGGATACATGGGTACGAACGATTAGGGATGTGTGAGGCGGGTGAGTTGAGACCTCGCAGCGAGATCACTTGGTTGTCTTGACGTTCTAGCTTGAAAGTCCTGAGCTCGGAACACGCCCATCGAAAGATGAACAAGAGTCACATAGAGATGTGATTGGCAAGTTGGCCTACCGATTGCAATTCTCGTCACTTGAGATGGATACATCCTTGGCGTTGAATTATAATTTGGATCTTGAATCGCTCGCAATCAATTATGAGAGATATTGATTTGAGTGGGAGCGCACTGTAGAATTAACTTGTTTAATTCTCAGTGCAATTAATTTTGAACGCTGTCTAAGTGTGGTTTGCATAATAGTTGTAGAATAATGGCTCGCGTTTCCACCTTCCCTATTAAAATTGAATAGCTGTTAAATATTTGGTTAAAACTTTACGGTTGGTAACGTAATGTGAGGATTGTCCTCAAGAGTGCCGAGAAGGACTTTGTCCTATCGCATGCTTTCGGTATTCTCCCGCTAATGCTATGGATCATGTGACTCTCGTCCTTCGATCCAAAAGCTAGAATTCCTTTTCAGTCAAAGTGTAATATGTTTGCTTCCATGAGACCCGAACTTCGAAAGTTTGGATAGTTATGTGATATTCATGGAATCTGAAAATCATTTTCAGAGAAAGACAAAGGCTAAAAGATATGAGATATCCAAAGCAATGTTTGTTTGCAAACTATTAGTAAAGGAGTTTACTATGCATTAGACTGATAAGAGAGGGATCCAGGAGAACGCCTGTCATATGATGAAAGGTGAATAAAACAACAACTTAAAGAGAAAGGAAGTGTCCGAAGGGTGTTAGTAAGACTTTCACGCCTAGGAAGTCCGGGGCTAACGCCACTCTTAAGTTGGGTGCTTCTTCTGAGAGTAGGAGAAATACTGAAAGTTAAACTGTTAGAAGTATGAAGGCAGAAGGAAAGAAGACTGGAATATCCAGCTCATGTATGAATGTCATACAAGTTTTTGATGTATAGAAGGCTGGTCAAAGATATAGTTCTTGGGAATTATGGTTAAACATGTTGATCACTAATTCTTGGGTAGTGTGAGTTGATCACAAAGATACCCGCTTGATTGCATTCTGTTGCAACTCGATGTAAGAACTACTATGGCCTGAAAGACTAGCCAGGAATGAGGTTAAGATACACACAGGGAACATAGTAAATGTTACTATACCTTCCATCGGTGTATTACCTATGTATTTATTTTCATAATTCTTTTGGAGTTTCACGCTCCAGCCCTTTGCATAAGGTATCTTGCAAGAAGGTTGTTCATAAGAGAACTTTTGATGTTCGGTGTTATGAATAACATAAGGGCCATACTTTCATTATGAATGAGAAGTATGTTATGAATATTGATATTAATACATTACCTCTATATTTACTTTCATAATTCATTTAGAGTTTCATATACTCTAGCCCTTTGCATAAGGTATCTTGCAAGAAGGTTATTCATAAGAGAACTTTCGATGTTCGGTGTTATGAATAACATGAAGGGCCATGCTTCCATCCAGGATGGGATGTATGTTGTGAATATTCATGGTAATATGATACATCCATAACACTGACGCTACATGTCGCAAGACTAAAAGAATACCACATATGTGTGGCACTGCATTTGGTCACATTGGAGAAACCCGCATGGAAATTCCATTATGATGGATTTTGAAGTCATTTGATTTTGAATCATCTAACACTTGCAACTTTCGTATAAAAAGTGAAGTGACTGAAATACCGTTCACAGGCCATAAGGAACGAGCAAAGAACATATTGGTGATCATACATTATGATGTGTGTAGTCCAATAAATGTTGTTGCAAGTAGTGGATTTATCTATCTTCAAAAATTGACTCAAGTAAATATATGGATATTTACTTGATGAGACGTAAGTCTGGATCTTTTGAAATCATTCGAAAGGTTTTCAAAATGAAGAAGAAAATATTGTAACAAGAAAATTATGTTTCTACAATTTGATTGCAGAAAGGAATATTTGAGTTACAAGTTTAGCGAATGTCTGATGAGTTGTGAAAGGGGTTTCATAACTTGCACCTCCCGGAACACCACTGCAAGTGGAAAGTCCGTGAAGATGTAATCGAACCATTTATGACATGGTAAGATCAAAGATGACATAAATAAAATTTGCCATTATCCCTTTTAAGGTGATGCTTTAGAGACTGCGGCTTTTACACTGAAAAGAGCTTCATCGGGTCTGTTGAAATAACGTCATGGTATGGTACGCCCAACCATGTTATATCTTTTCTTAACATTTGGAATATGGGGCTTGTGTAAAAGGTTACAAACCTATTCGAAATCAGACAAGTGCTACTTTGTAAGGTTATCCCAAGTCATTGGGTATTCCCCCACCACTATACCGAGGCAAACGATTTTGCCACAAAAACGGTATGCTTTTGAAGAGAATAGTTCTTGCAAAAGGTGAGTGGGAGGACAGTGCAACTCGACGAGATAACCAGTATCTTCGTCATCAGGTCAAAGGAAAGGAACCTTGGAAGTGATTCCGGAGTTTCCTACTGCGACTGATACGGAAGCCTCTACATGAGATGTATGGACTTCGGTCGAACTTGCAGCTGAACCACGTTGGAAAAACTCGTGCAAACCTCTCAGGTGCACATACGAGATATTGTTGTTAGACAACAGTATACCTACGATACACAAGGAAGCGTTGATGGGCCCTGACTCCGGAATTGGCTAAATGCCAATACAATCCGAGATAGTTTCCATATAAGTGATTCGAGATTAAAATCTTGATACACCTTTCGAAAGACTTAGAGTCTAACGAATATTTATGGAACTAAAAACTGATACGGATAAAATGTTTTATCCATAAAGCTCGACTTGTTGCAATAACAAGTTCAAGAAGTTGACTACGACGAGATTGTCTCACCGTAGCGATGCTTGAAGTCGGTTCGGGTTGAACTAGCAATTAATACATATTTCAATCATGAGATATGAAACATGGATGACAAAAGGATTTCCATCTGATGGGAATGAAACCTAGGACTTGTATGTGATACAGTCCAAAGTAATTTGTCGATCCAGAGAATGCTAGTAAGTATGCAAACTTCAGAGTTCCAGCGATGGACAGAAGAGAGCAAAGTGGAGTTGGAATCTTCGTTTTTTGATGGAATGGTCAAAGGGGTTTGACTTCATCAAATGGGTATCGAAGATGCTTGTGATTCAAGAAAGTAAGTGGGAGCATAATAATATTTCTAAAAACCTTGTGTACTTGACACATTGTTAATTGGAAATAAATTTCTTGACACGAATTAGGACTTCATTTGAAAATAGTTTTTCGATGATGTGCTTAGGCTAAATAGCCTCAATATTAGGCATGATGATCTATGGAGATAGATTTACCTAATGGGGCTAAGCTATGAATACATATTGACAAGATGCTAAAACTTTTTAGCATTTAAAACGCCAAGGAGTGATTCTTGCCGGAGTCACATGGAAAGAGTTTTTGCAAGACTCAGTGTCCCAAAACACTGATGAGTGAAATACATGATGGAGAATCCACACACTCTTGTGTTTGGATTAATCATGCATTCCATGGTATGTAAAACAACCAGATATGTCCAATACTCCAAAGTTGTTGCGAGTATAGATACCAAAGTGATCAAAGTACTGATCATGGGACAACAGTGAAAGATGTCATTAAGTACTAGAGTAGTGCTGATGACATGCTTTCTCGCAAGCGGAGATTATGAAGTGCTCGTTGTAAGTAATTACATCGATACAGTCTTCATCAAAGCTCCATGCGATTTTCGATTTAAGTTAAGGGTTTTTTGTGTGTGATACACAATATGGTGGCACGGTAGTTGGAAATTGTTCCAAACAAGATACTGTGGCGAATTCTATAACAAAGGCTAAGTATGTTGACACTTTAGAAGCGACAAAGAAGTTGTTGAATCGTATAGTTCATTCATGAACTTAGTATGGTTCCAAGATGGCTTTGGTCTATGGGACACTATTGCAGATAGTTGCTCCATAGCTCAGTCTGAGGAATCAGGTTTCGACCAATGATTCACACATATGCAAAGCCAAGTCCACACAAAATATGAATTTTGTGAAAGCGTGAAAACGCGAGGATATGCAAAGTTACACACGGAGCTGAAGTCGTCAGATCCGTTGGACATCAGGCTATACCACATGCAAAGCATATTTTACACCAGTATGCCATAGGTGTAAAGTGCATTAGCATTGACTAGATTATTGACTCTAGTGCAAGTGGGAGTCTGTAGGAGATATGCCCTAGAGGCAATAATAAATGTTATTGATTATCTCCCTGTTCATAATTAGGTTTATGTTCCATGCTATAACTGCTATGGTTCTCGAGTCTACAATAACCACGAGGCTCGAAGGAAGACTCATATGCACGTGTGGGATAATAAACGGTAAAATGTATTCCTAGTCTGGCCTCTAAGACTGGCTCAAGTATTGCATGATGATCCTGTTTTCCTGATCATGGGCATGGCTATGCCGGCAATTTTGAGGGCGCAATGTTGGTAGAACACTTGTGTTGAATCGACCCGAATTGATGTTATGCTATGAGATTCATTCGTCATAAGTTAATGGTTAATAACACAGAGATCGACCCGAATTGATGTTATGCTATGAGAGTATCGAGTTTCTTCATGCTTGCTTCATGAACTTTGGGGTTTGTTAAACGTCATCCGTAAATGGGTGGCTATTACGGCGGCTTACGGGTTCATGGAAAAGTATGTCAAGTAACTTGATAGCTCAAGATTGGTATTTGCTCCTCCGACGATGGAGAGATATCTCTGGGCCCTCTCGGTGTTACGGTATCCATCATCGTCTGGCCAGACACTTTGTGATTTGATCACGGGGATGCCGGAACACGGGATCGAGAAAAGAGAACAATACCGGTAACGAGGTAACTGGCATAGTGGACAAGGTGTTGATCCACGGGGATGCCAACGTGTCTCACCTCGGGTATTTGTAACATATCGCGAAGCAACAGGAATAGCACACGGCAACTGGAGGTTCAATCGAATATTCATTCGTGTGGGTATAGGGGTCAATATGGGTGTCCACGGCTCCGATGTTGATCATTGATCGGAAGGGGTTCCGGGTCATGTCTATACTTCACCGAACCTATAGGATCACACACTTAAGGGTCATCTATCTGCTGAATACTAGACAGGGAGTCTGAGAGAAAGTTTCCGGAAAAAGTTTTCGGAGACAGCGGAAAAGTTCCGAAGAGAGAGGTCACCGGATGAGTTCCGGTGAAACTGAAAAGTTGTTTCAGAGGATACCATAAAGTCAAATTGGTTTTGGCACATGCCTGATAATTTTTGGAGGGTGCCAGAATCATTCTGGAAACTTTCTGGAATTTTCCGGAATGAAAACCGGAAATGTTCCGGAGCTGCCGAAACCGCTTCAGATGCTTTTCGCAGATGAAAATCACTAAACCGGAATTGTTCCGGCTCACGTTGAAAATTATTTTGGTGGGTACTGGAAATGTTCTAAGCCCACATGAATATTTTCAGTTCGATCAGACGCTGAAAAATGTTGTCGTGAATAGTGAAAGTGCTTTTTGGGAGAAAATATCTCGTGAATAGTGGAAACACTATTATGAATAGTGGGAAACACTACTTATGAATAGTGGAATCACTATTATGAATAGTGAAAATATCTGAGGGCATTTTGGTATTTTTACCATAGTCTCTCACCCTATAAATAGGGGTGAGGAGGCAGCCCAAAAGATGACTCTTACTCTCATACAAATGCCATGCATGATCTTGCTTCTTCTCTCCCTCCCAGCGAAATAGTTTCGTAGAGCCGAAAGGCTGTCTGGGTTCCGGTGGGAACTAGTTCTGGACGGCGAAGCCCTGCCGGATAGATGACACCGTATGTGTGCAACTCTGTAGAGATATCGTAGTTTCGGTCTTAGTTCGAGAGTGCCTCCCGAAGGGCTGTCCGTGTGACCGTCCGAGTTTTGGAGGTCCTCCCGAAGGGCTGTCCGAGTGACAGTCCGAGTTTCGGAGGTCCTCCCGAAGGGCTGTCCGCGACACCGTCCGGGGGACTGTCTGACCGCCTCCCGGAGGGCTGTCCGTGGGGCGGATGAGGGTATACATCCTCGCGGTTGGGAGGTTGTAAAATCCTAGCTGCGGGTATCTGCACCGCCGTTCGTCATCGACTCTACTTCCGCTGCGCTACGAGTCGGTAACGAAAGAGATCAAACCTTGTATGCAGTCTCCATAGTGGTCCTGGGCTGGTGCGTAGGTCGGAAATTTTTTGTTTTCTGCTGCGTTATCCTACACGTACATCCATTGCCGGTTCATCTGCGTGCATATCATGAATAGAGAAGTGACCAAATTAATAGAAATTCATCATCACATTAAAGCCAAAGTACAGTAGTGACCAAAATAAATACATAATGTTCATACATAGTTCTCATTATTGAACAACATATAGCTCTCTAGAGCATCTAATTAAAACATACATTGAAACTATAAAATTTAAATGCAACAACAAATGCGATCATAACCGCAACTAAGGTACCAATTGATCCAACGGCATAATGATACCAAGCCTAAGTATGAATGGCATATTTTCTAATCTTTCTAATCTTCAAGCGCATTGCATCCATCTTGATCTTGTGATCGTCGACGACATCGGCAACATGCAACTCCAACTTCATCTTCTCCTCTTCAACTCTTTGTAATTTTTCTTTCAAGTAATTGTTTTCTTTTTCAACCAAATTTAACTTCTCGACAAGAATTTCTATGCCGGTTGGAATTTCCGGTTCACATACCTCCTAGATTAAAAAATCTATGTCACGTTGGTCGGCATAATTGTCATAAACACTAAATAAAACAAATAGTTATAAAAGATAATATATACCACATCCGAATCATAGACCGGACGAGGGCCGACGTGGGCGGATACCATGACCATGGCACTATATAATAACAAACAATAATAAAAGTAAGAAAATTACACAAGTATCTATCTAAATGATACAAGTAAGAACTTTTTTCTTTTAGAAAGAAGATAAGAAGAAGAGGCTAACCACGGTGGTGCCGGCGCCGAGATGGGCACGGGCGATCGACGGCGGTGAGGACGGGGACGGGACAGGACGGACCGCCAAACCTAAACAAATCTTGAGGAAAATGGAGCTTGGACAAGGAGCTTCGAGAGGAGAAAGCTTAAGTGTGGTTCGGGCATTTCATCGAACACCTCATGTGCATAGGAGGTGAGCTAGAGCACCACAAAGCTCTCCCACGGCCGGCCAAAAAAAAGTGAGCAGTGCATTGCTCTGCTCGCGGGCAGGGGGTATATATTGGCCTACCATTGTTCCCGGTTTCTGGCTGGAACCGGGACTAAAGGACACCATTTAGTCCCGGTTCCAGCCACAAACCGGGACCAATGGTTGTGGGCCAGGAGCGAGGCCCATTGGTCCCGGTTCGTGTCTGGAACCGGGACCAAAGGGGTCAGACGAACCGGGACCAATGCCCCCATGGGTCCCGGTTCGTGAGTGAACCGGGATTAATGGGCTTCTCAGGGCTGGACCAAAGCCCTGTTATGTACTAGTGTAGTCAGCTCGTCCACTTCATTGCCTTGTCATGCATTCCCCTTGGCCACATGGGCGTTACGCCTGCGGCATTAATGTCAGAGAAAATTTGAATTGACGAGACCAAGGACGAACATGTGACCGGGTCCACCTTGTATGATAATCATATAAGAGCATTGTTAATAGTATAGCCAAGTGGTTGTCAGTCATGTAATACATAGTCATCACTTGTAGTCACTTGTACAACAAGGTTAGCTACAAGGTTGTCTATAAAAATAGTACTTCCTCTGTCTCAGTTTAGAGGGCGTGCTCGTAGTTCTAGGTTAACAATTAACTAGTTAAATATGTATCATATGTCATGAAAAAATATATGTTTAGAAACTACATCCGCTTAAGAATCTAATGATATCCTTTTTCTGACATATAACACATATTTAGTTAGTCAAACCAATGGACTAGAACTACGCGCATGCTTTGTAAAGTGAGACGGAGGGAGTACTTTTTTTTACCTTCTCTTTGCCTCTTTCTTCACATTTATTGTATTTGCCTAGGAGGACGCATATAGCTAGGCTTTTGCATGAGGCTACTCATACTCCCTCCTTTCCGGTTTATAGGGCTCACCTCAAAAATTTCATATTTCCATTATACTCCCTCCGTTTCTTTTCAATCTGCATATAAGATTTGGTCAAAATCAAGCGAAGCAAAGTTTGACCAAATATATATCAAAAGATATCAACATCTACAATACTAAACCTATATGCTATGAAAGTTAATATCATGATGCATCTAGTAATATTGCTTTCATATTATGAATGTTGATATTTTATTTTATAAAGTTAGTCAAAGTTTACGAAGTTTGACTTTGACCAAATCTTATATGCAGACTAAAACAAAACGGAGGGAGTATTAGGCTCATTTTTAGTCTAATTGAGTTAAAGTGCTCTGAGTTCCACACCATATTTAATTCATAGAGATAAGAGAATGAAAATTAGTGGCTATGCATGCATCCTTTTCTACATGCATCATGCAAGTCCAATAAGAGGGAGGGTGCAACATTTATTGCTTTGGAAATAGAATTTGTGAGAAATATTTCATTGGCTAGTTAAAACTAGTGTCATCCACTCACAATTCACCTTGGTTGATGAGATTTCAGATTTGAGCCCTATAAATCGGAAAGGAGGGAGTTGTGGGGAGTATCTTGCAAATGATACTAGTTTATGATACTAGCTTCATAGTGCATAGTATTATAGAGTAGTATCATATATAATTTTATTTATTGCCATGCATGACACAAAGTAGCATAGCATTTAACATAGTTAGTTATTAGCAACTATTAATATAGTAATTTTATATAAAAGGAGGATTTTCATATTTTTGCTCAGTTGCCATCTTCGTCAATTTCTTCCTTAGAATTTTTTTCTCTCCCTGAAAGGTTAATGATGAAAACTTCCAACTATGGACGGAAACTTCAATGACTCGCATTAGATTAATCAGTTGTAACTCAACAAAAATAACTCCTACACCAGTATTCACAACTATGTTACAATAGTACTTTTTCATACCTTCTGTTTCCTTCGAAGGGATTCAACTTCCTTGATTGTGATAAAACTTATCGCTTTCATCTCATGATTTTTCTTTTGTTCATATGCGAGGTACAACTTCAAGCGTTGTCCATTAACGATCTAGGCCCATCTTTCTACCCTTTTAAACGAATAGCTCCAAACTTATAAAATTCATAAATCTCATTCTCATATGATCCTTCCCAGCGATACCTGAGTTTCCCTAGAAAAAACTTGACACCAGAGTTAAATAGAAAGACCTTGTTCCCCGCATCAAATGTTCCTTTCAGTATCTTATGATCTGCCACGGCTTAACTTTTTGTTTAAACAACCAGGCACTCTCGAAAGCACTGTTCCAAAGGTCCGTAAAGCATGTATATCTAGCAATCTTTTCTCTCCTACTTCCTTAAGATCAAAATTGATATTTTTTTATTACCCAATAAGCTTTATGCTCTAAATTCAAGGGTAAATGACATGCCTTACCATAAACCATCTTGTATGGTGACATACCCATGGGGTTCTTGTAAGTGGTGCGGTAGGCCCATAATGTTTCGTTTGGCTTTCCTGTCCAGTTTTTTCTGGACTTTTGCACCGTCACTTGTAATATTGTCTTTATTTCTCTATTCGAAAGTTTTACTTGACCACTGGCTTGAGGATGATACAGTGAAGCTATTCGATGGGTTACACCGTACTTACGAAGTACTCTCCCAAAAATTCCCTGTATGAAATGTGATCACACTGAAAGTAATAATAACTTTAGGGACTCCGAACTTAGGTAGGATGTTGTCCTTTACCATCTTCAGCGAGGTAGCCGCGTCTGCATGATGAGTAGGGATGGCTTCAACCCTCTGGGTAACATAATTTAAAGCCACAAGAATGTGAGTATGCCCATCTGAAACAGGGAAAGTACCAAATAGTCCAATCCCCAAACATTAAAATGTTCACAAGCTAAACTATAATTCACAGGAATTTCTTGTCTCCTCCCTATATTACCTGTGCGTTGACAAGTATCTTAATTTTTAACAAACCTATGTGCATCTCTAAAGAGTGTAGGCAAGTAAAATCCCGACTGAAGCACCTTGGCAGTGGTTCGGTCGCCTGCGTAATGTCCTGCATAAGGACTGCTATGACACCTATCAAATACAACATTCATTTCATGCTTAGTGGCATAATTTGGCAAAAATAAGATTTGTCGGTCTACTGCGATATATGCAGAGTTCAAAACTTGGCAATCATACGATTTTCCAGTCTACTGACATATTTTGCCGAGTACGAAACACGGCCAAAGGCAAACATTCACCGAGTTTACGTCGGTAGATAACTTTGCAAACATGTGGACCATGAATATAGACAGAAGTTTGGCCAGTTTCATTCGTCATAAACTCGGTGAAATGTGGCACTGGGCAATAATACAGCGCCACGCGTCAAGTTGTTACTGAATGGGACACTGCCGAGTTCCAAACTTGGCAAACAATTTGCCCAGTTCTTCCCATGAAGGAACTCAGTAGATATTTTGTACTCGATAATAAATGCTGGCACATAACTAATTCCTATTCGTCGAACTACGCCGAGTTTAGTACATCAGAACTCGAGAAAGAATCGTGACACGTGGTATTTCCGTTAACGGCTAGTCCCGTCTGACGTGTAAATTGCAGATTTATCTGAAAGGTGAAAATCGGTAAATATTTAAATATTCACCGAGTTCTCAACAAAACGAAGTCAACAGTATTTGTGATTGTCAGGCCACATCCAACCGAGCGTTGTACACCGAGTTCGGCACTCAGTGGAGATTCCGTCGCCGTGTTCGGCACTCACCAGCAAACTGGGAGATTCTGGTAGTGATGGCCAGTGAATAAACAGTGGAGGAAGAGATGAACTTACCCCAACTATGAGCTTTCCATGATTAGTTTAATCCATAGTACTGTACCTCTAAATTTGATCAGTGCCAAGATAAACACTAAGGATGTCCTGCTACGAGGGCACATGGGCCAATAATTTTTTGATACTGACGTATGAAAAAATTAACAGCGTACATGATGCATATTTAATGGGAACCAAAATTCTGTCTGGCAACGTTTCGCGCTCTCACGTATCTAGGGTCACCCTGGGACCATACTCCAATCACTGTTGACTCATTTCTATTGATACTCTATTCCGTCAACATAATAAAAATAATAGGAAGATTGTCTACAAAAGAGAAATTTCTTTAACCCGAAGCATATCTGTCCATTATATTCGCCATAGTAGTTAACTATATACCATCAAAAAAATTATGTACATTTGTATGTATCAAATCTAGTAGCGCAAGTGCGCGGGTCTCATCGTTGGTCTGTTTAAAATTTAAAACCCAATACATAGGACTGATTGCAGCCTCGGAAAGAGCCTAGAACGATCAGATGAATTGATGGCTTAGTCGTCTATTTCTTCATTGCTACCCTTTAATAGGCAGTTAGCACGTAATTGTCAGTTCAAAGCATAAACCGGTGGTGCTTTCAAAATATCGCGGCAATGTTTGCTGCTGAGTGTAATTGATTGGTGCAGGCAAAAGCGGCACTGTGATATATATTTCTAGAAATGGCTATTTATTACATGAGATACTGGCAGCAACTAATCTTTAATAAGAAGATAGGTAGTAGCAGATAATGGTTAGGTCAAAGCATAATTGACGATGCTAACTATTAAAGATCCCATCCAGAGCCAGGTAGCTACCTCCATATGTGCATACAGTATATAGCAATAATGGTGTCATTAAGTCACCGGTCACCTCATCGTCCGTGGAGTTCACTTCACACTAAGGTACTAAATGACAACGGCAGTCCCTTTCAACTAAATTGGCCAAATGTTCATGTGAGAAATTTTCTACAGATATAGCTTCTCATCTGACCTACATGAAGTATGAACAGATCCTACCTATGAAAATATCGTTACCAACGTAATTTCGAAATATGGCTATGTGTTGTTCAAGCACAAATATGAACCACACATGATCATGAGACCACTTCCCCTCCCCAACCATCGTGATCGCCCTAGTTTCGTCTTTATCTTCCGACTAGGTTGATTAACATGTTCAACATACCTCGCCCTCGCGTCATCCCCTATGGGCAGCACGGGCGGATAACACATCCCACCGCCGTCAACGTCTCCCCTCCATACTCCAACACCTCGCCGTCACGGTCGTCCCCATGGCCCGGAGGAGTTTTGTTCTAGAGCCCGTCAAGCCTAGATCTGGGGCTGGTGGGGCTAGTCGGATTGGTTGGTGGCTATAGCATGCAGCGCTGGGGTTGCCACCATCCTCTTGAAATGGTCACGGCTGGGGTGCAAGTAGCAGTCGTCCCCGACATCAGGCCTGGGGCTTGCTACCCGTTGTGGCCGCTTCCTTCATAGATCTGGGTCTGTGTGGGATTCGTGGAGCCTTAAGGGATGCCTATCCAGGTGGTGGTGGTTGCCGTCTTGTACCTGTTGGGATGGTGCTCCCGTCGTCGGATGGCGTCCTGTGCCTGTTCTTGCTGGCGACTCGTTGGGATGCCGGTGAGTGCCTTATTGGGTCTTCTCCAATGGTGTTACCAATGTTGAACAATGTCAGTGATGGGGTTGGGGGTCTCTTTGACACCGGGTCGGCGGCCCCGGGTGGTGGACCGTCATTTTGGCTTCAGCAGGCATCTTGGCGACAGTGCTGGATTCATTTTTGTCTGTATGGGTAGCAAAGGATGTAGATTTGGTGGATCCTGGTATTGCTGGTGCCTCAACATTAGCGTCTCACAGATCATAATCTGGACGTCTGGTTTTGTGGCAGCATGTCCTCCCTCCTGGTGGGCAGGTGCTCCATATTCGTCAGTGTGGCACAGTTTGGTGGTTCCGAGCAAAACTTTAATGAAATATTTTTACTACACTAAGATTTGGCCAGACCTAGTCCACCTCCTATATATATTGGAGTAAAATTCAAATTTACTTAAAAGTTCAACCTACTGGCCAGACCTAGTCGAACTCCTCCACATCCTTGCCGCCATCATCGCCGCCTTGCTCCTCTTCGTCGAAGATGACGATGACCTTCCCGTTGACCTTGCATTACGCGAAGATTGCCCGCTCTGCCTCCACAAGCTACTGGCGACGGAGGTCCTCCATGTACTTATCGGCGGCGGCCTCCGTCTTGAGGGGCTCCCTTACCTCCCAGTCCTCCTGAGCCAAGGCCACATTCACTACTTTGGGCTTCGGCGGAACGAGGTGGACGAGCGCCGTTCCCCACGGGAAGTTTAGGCGCATCGTCGCACCGTAGAACCGGACTTGCCACTTGTCGTATTGGAGCGCGCGGAGCTCCACCATGTGCAAGAACATGAGCCACTTTTTGGTGTGGGAATCACGGTCTATTATCTTCGCCACCCAAGTCACCCACGCTCACTGGCAGACGCGGAGGTACTTCCTATATGGCTGCCACTGCGGAGGCAGGTCGGGGGAGTCGGAGATGCAGTGGGTGGGGGCTGCTTTGGTGGAGCAGCGGGGGTCGAGGACGCCCAGGTTGAAGAGGCATGGCGGGCGTGGTGGCACCGATCTGCGCGACGGATCTGCGGAGCGGAGCACCGGCCATTGGGAGGCAGGGGGTGTCGAGAAATTCTTGGGAGGGGGGCCTGGATCGTCGACGTTGGGGATGGGAACGAGAAGAGGCAGAGGAGACGGAAAGAGGGGGGAGGAGGAGTGGAGATTTTTATTCTCGATCACTGGACGGTGGTATAAAAATAGGGGCAGACGATGCAGCTGAGGATAATTTATCCTTCTCTAACCGCTATTGGGGATCGGTTCTGTCCCGGTTAGAGGAGTAAAACTAGATTTTTAATCCTCTAGCCAGTTATAAGGGATCAGTTAGAGTTCTCATACAAGCCTTTAGAGGTTTCAGAAATTGTTATATAGTCCTATAGCCCATACTAACGTCAGAATGTCGACCCATACGCTGAAGCACATATCGGAGCATATGTGGCAGAGCCAGCAAGATATTACGTTATCTATTACTTGTCAGGTACCTGCAAAGAAATTAAGGATTTATTGTCAAGGCCAATAAGCGCACCTGCACATACTTGATTGCTTCACACATCCATACACAATGTCCTGTCATCACATAGGAAAATTATAGCACCTTTAATGTACATCCATCCACATAGGCAAAAATAATTTGCTCCGTCTAATTCTCGTTGGCCGGATTATAACGGTTGTGGTTTAAAGAATAGGAATGTACAATTTGGCCGCCCCCGAGGTAATCGGCTAGCACAACATGTTGTATATGGGTGCAACTTCCATATGCTGTTATCTGGCAAAAAAAGACTTCCATATGCTATCACGCAAACAAATCAATCGTGAAAAACCCATAGTTCATAAAATCTAACGTGCAATGACATCATTGCTGATGTCAGCAGGCCAAATGATCAAATCTAGCATGCAATTAGTATCCCAGCATCACTTTAGAACCCACTAATGCATATGTTCGCATGTATATTCCTTCAAACTATGAAAACAGCTATTCTTTTTAATTTTAAAGAGGTATTACCAAGTGCACTTTTTTTTTCATAAATCACGTTTACTTGACTAATTAATTAGCTATCATGATGCATCATAAGAATGTCGACAGAGAAAGATGCACGCTCACATCCAAAATTGTCTACCATTATTTATCAACATCCATACGAATAAAAAATAGTTTGATCAAGTAGAAGTAGCAACATTTACCTGTCACGTGACTTTCGCATAGCACTATAATTATATTTTGGTGGAAGAATATTCATATGAACAATAATAAAATTGAACTTGTGTACTCAGGATCATTTTGAAATCTTCTAGAAATTACAAGTCACAGTTTATATGTGAAATTAATACTGGAACTGGAAGCAAAATAAAGGTAAAATAAATTTAGCATCTTTCATTCCATTAGTATACTATGATTGGAACGTATCAACATGCATCTTTTTGGAATTATATGAAAACGACTTAAAATAATATAGGGTTAACGGACATAAGCATAGTATACTAATGGAATGAACATAGCGGTTCCGCGTGCATTTTTTTTAAGTGAAATAGTGCATTTTGTTGGTGATGGGTGTTTCATTTTTAATAGCTCCACTTATTGTGGCTAGAGATGCTAGGTTTCAAATTAAAAAAAGTACATGCCAATAGGTACAAAATCTAGCAGCGCGATTGCGCGGGTCAACCCGCTAGTTACAATTCAAAGGGAATAGATACTTCCGCAACATATCTGGGCCCGGCCAGCTAGGGTCAACAATGGACCAACATGGCCTATAGGAGGTGTAATTGTTCCAATGGAGCTGACCTATGCGGATGATTTAAATCCAGACAACAAGGACTATGAGGCAAAACATAGCTAAGTACGGTTAAGTGGCAGCTCCACCAGTGAAAAGATCCATGGAAATGGACGAGGGCACCAATTTCACAAGGCAGTGTAATAATTCACCCAATACAATATAATCACTGCATATTTTATGCCCAAGAATTATTTTACATAACTTAACTAATTCTCCCCCCCCCCCCCCCCTCACACACACACCCACCACCGGAACATTCCAATGTCAGATCAGTTAATCTGAGGTCTTATAAAGGGAGGCCAATGTTGTTGGATCATTTCTTTTAAATATATTAGCATCGACAAGTTACTCCATGTAGGAAATTCCATCACCTGTATTTGCTAGTACTACTAGCTACTTGAGCCGTCAATGTTCACCAGCACACCTCCTAGTCCTCGCGTACTAATCACCTCATCACGGTGATAGGTCAACACCGATTGAAATAGATTTCCATTATCCATTAAATAGTAAGAAAATAGAGACAAGTCCCCAAGTTACATAAAACACTACTCTCCCAGTATTTTAGTTCCCAACTTCTTGGCTCCCGGTAACACAAAGTACATGTAGAGGAGGTAATGATCATATCAATGCATCAATTAGATGAAATATGCTATCAAAGTATCGTTACCATAATAAATTTCTGAACAACACTATCTGTTGTTGATGTACAGATATGGAGCACAAATAATTGAGAGACCCGTTCCACTTCCGTGCCAACACTCTTAATACACGAGTGCGTCTGGCTGATCGCTTTATTTTCGTGCTTACAATCCAGTTGGGGTGATTAATACTTTAAACCAAAATACCGGAGTAGGTTCTACATGCTGGCACAAGTGATGAATTATGGGTTAGTCATATCCATGGTTTTGTTTCGTTGGTGTGAACAGATGATGCCTATCAAAATATCGTTACCATCGTAATTTTTAAATATGGCTAGCTGTTGTTGAAGCACAAATATGGACAACAAATGAGCATGACGCCCATTCATCTTCACTGCCATCATAATCGCTCTAGTTATGTGTTTATCATCCGACTGGGCTGATTAACATGTTCAACCAAATCCCTAGAGCGCGTGCTGCACGCGGGCACATGTGATGAACTATGGGTTTGTCACTCATATGCTTGGTTTTGGTTCGTTGCTGCAGCCTTTAATTGGCGGCTAGCAAATAAAACCTAAGATCAAGGACGTGAATAGGATGCTAATAGTAAAATCACTATCTAACACTGAAGATCGGATGGTCCGTGTTAGTTACTTGTTCTTAGCACTAGCAACATCTATATAATTTGCTAGGGAGAGTAACTAAAAGTTAAAATAATAATTGCATGGTTTCAATTTATGTATATGTTGTCTCGTCTTCATCTATTTGCTAGGGAGCGCTCCATCTATTTTTATAGCCCCTTTCCATCAGTGACATATGTGTGGGTGTGTGTGTGTGTGTGTGTGTGTGTGTGTGTGTGTATTAGAGACTTAACTTCAATAGGAATTCAATAATATATACTTCTTCCCTCTCCATTCATATGACATCTACATATTTAGATAATTAACTTTGTTCATCATTCAAAAGACGCGAGTCAAGCGTCATAAAATGATACAATTCACTTATTCAGAAAATATTTTCATTGGGATAACTTTTATGACGTTTGACTCATACATTGTTGGTCAAAATTGATGGCCAGGTATCAATCGGAAAATATGAGGGCGTCACATAAATAGGGACAAAGAATACCTTAGAGGCTTTACATCCGGACTCCCCATATCCGCTAAAATGCCTAGTGGCGTGCCCAGTCACTGACCGGTAAATATTTAGCCTCCTAACCTGACATGGCAAACCTGGTCGAAACGCCCGGGCTGACCGGCAACCCCCATATCAAGCACAGTCGTGGGCAGGATATGGGGACACACGGAAGCGCCCGTGCGCGCCCACACATCGGACTGACAACGCGGAAACACGCAGAAACCCATCGGCCCGATGAGCAAATCCTCTGTTTTTTATGAGGGCGGTGACGATACACTCATGGCGCCACGTGGAGCCACTCCATCGTACCACCCGAGAAACCAAGTTTAGCTATTTAACCCACGTGGACGCCAAACCCAACCCTAGCCCGTCCCATCTATCCTCTCTCCCTCCCCTCGCGCCACAACCTTCCAATCTACTCACCGTCAGCAGCTAGCCATGACCCATCAGACGTTCACTGACTACGCCGCTCACTATGGAGCGGTGGTTACAACTATCGGTGGAGATTCGGGTCAGGCGTGGAGCTCGGATCACAACTGGCCTACCTCCGGATGCGCCAGAGCCGGAGGAGGAAAAGGAGTATGAGGAGGACACGGAACCAGACGAGGAGAAGGAGGAGGAGGAGGAGGAAGAGGAGTACGAGGAGGACACGGAACCGGAGGAGGAGGACGAGATCGAAGGTGAGGCTGCTCCAGCACATCCGATTACGGGCTACTCCATAGCCGAAGCTTTGACAGAGTTCGAGCTCGCACAAGTCAAGGACCCGGCGAAGCAGCATGCCATCCTCGAGTCCATCCAATCGGACGCAGAGGTGGAGTCCTAAGGCCTCTTCCTTCCAGAGGCAAACGTGGCACCGCTGCCAATGACCGTGAGGCCGGCGACCAAAGTTTTCAAAATCAAGATTCTGAATCGGATCAGCGCTCCGTTGGTAGTATCGTGAGTCGTAGAATCATAACTACCAGGATCATAGAAACTTAGATTCTATGTGCAAAATCGTAGAATCGGGGGGGGGGGGGGGGGGGGGGGGGGCTAGTTTAGATCGTAAGGTCGTAAGATTCCAAGACTTGAGTCGCGATTCTGACAACCTTGCCGGCGACACTGGCATAAACGTCAACAACATCTCCAGCGAGGAGGAACAGTAGTGTAGTTTCCAATTGTTCGTGCGTAGATCATGTCCTTGCATGCTTTGTACGGAAATGAAAGTCTTGAAGTGGCTACTATTGTTGTGGGAGATGAAATATTGGGCATGACCACTCACTGTCCGTGGATACGCCCGGACGCATCCACAGACATTTGGCAATATGTTATCCAAGTGTGGTTAGATGCTCTTATGTGCCATATAGCACATATTTCATTGGTAAAGTGAGAACTTAGTAACAAGGTAGAGCCTTATGTGATTAGAAGAAAGTATGCGTCCCATGCGGTAATCCTCATAGTGGATGTATATATAGATAGACAACAAATGATCATATGATTTGTTTCTCGTCCTAGCCATCGCACCAACAACAATAAAATTAACTAATAGAAATTCATCGAAGTAATGATATATGTTTGTGTCATATTTAAAATATTAGTAAAATTTATGGTTAACTAAAAATTAAGAAATTCTTAATTAAAATAAAAAGGACCGATATCATTTATCAATTATATAATTAAACATAAGACAAACAAGCCACGACAATAACCAACATATGCTAAATATATATGTTGTGTTGATCTTTATTTTGACAGCCAAGTTTAAAAGAAATATAGAAGTTATTTTTTAAACGGAGGCAAAAGATTTGCCTCTTTAATTAAATAAGGGAGGGTAGAGTTTAGAGTTTTACAAGGCACTCAAAAATAAACGGCATGTCAATTACTCGTACAAAATGATGTTCCCTAGTTTCTTTGCACTGGCGGTAACCCATAGTTTAGCATCTTCTAAAATGTTGGTGAGGAGGATCGTCGGTGGTGCGTTTTTGTGGCGGATTACGCGCGTGTTTCGCTCATTCCAAATGATCCAAGAGACGAGCATGGTGAGAGAGGCCATTGCTTGTCGGTTAGGGTTGTGGTTGTCGGTTCTTTTTTTTGCCACCACTCGGTGACGGTTTCATCCAAAAGCCATTCGAAGGTGTCCATGTGCATGAGTCCAAGCTTCTCGATGATTGATCTCCAGAGCCTAAGCGTGTAACGACACTTTAGGAAGAGATGTATCCCCATTTCTTGTTCCCTTTTGCAGAAGGGCAAAGACCACAGTTTTGCCAACCACGCTTCTTCAAAGGATCGGCGGTCGAAATCCTATCTTGCAATGCCAACCAAGCAAAGAATTTAACCTTTGGAGATGCCCAAGCCTTCCATACCATGCGGTCCATGGGGGGAGAGTGTCAGACCTAGAAATTGAGCTTTGTAGGCAGTGCTCGTCGTGTATATCCCATCGTTTGCATGCTTCCAAATGATATCATCTTCAGCTTGTTCGTCAAGGTTAAAATCATGCACAAGCATCCAAAGGTTAAAGAATTCCGAAATGTGATTGACGGAGATGGTGGTGTCCTGCTTGAATGGAAATCTAAAAGTTACGTGCAGCATACTATGTACACATATTTTACATATGACGTGTACAACCTTGAATCTTTGAAAACTACTCCATGTGTAAACAAATATAACATCTTTTAGATCAATAAGGGAGTACTTGTTAGCTAGCGCAAGTGCACGGGTCTCACTGCTGGTTTGTTTACAAGTTAAAACCCAATACATAGGACTGATTGCAGCCTCCGAAAGTGCCTAGAAAGATCGGATGAATTGATGGCTCAGTCGTCTATATTTTCATTGCTACCCTTTAATAGGGAGTTAGGATGTAATGGTCAGTTGAAAGCATAAACCGGTGATGCTTTCAAAATATCAAGGCAATGTTTGCTGCTGAGTGTACTTGATTGGTGCAGGCAAAAGCGGCAAATAACACTGTGATATGTATTTCTGGAAATGGCTATCTGTTGCATGGAGTATTGATGCTGCCAGCATCTAATGTTTAATAGCAAGGCATGTAGCAGATAATGGTCAGATCAAAGCATAATTGACGATGCTAACTATAAAAGATCCCATCCAGAGCTAGGTAGCTACCCATATGTACATATATAGCAATAATGGTGTCATTAAGCCACCGGTCACCTAACCGTCTGTGGGGTTCACTTCAAACTAAGGTGCTAAATGACAACGGTAGTCTGTTTCAAGTCAAATGGACAAATGTTCATGACCTGTATGAAATATGAACAAATGCTACCTATCAAAATATCATTACCAACGTAATTTCAAAATATGGACATCTGTTGTTGAAGCACAAATATGGATCACACATGATCATGAGACCCGTTCCTCTGCCCGGCCATCGTGATTGCTCTAATTTTGTGTTTATCATCCTAATGGGCTGATTAACATGTTCAACCTATCTCATCCAGCGTCATCCCCTAGGGGCCGCAAGGATGGATACCACATCCCACCGCTGATATCTTCTCCCCTCCCAGCCCCAACACCTTGCCGTCGCCAGTCGTCCCCGTCGGGCAAATACCTGTGCTAGGTGGCGGCGGCTGGGCAACTCCTGCTCCATTCTTCCCTACCTCCCTTCTTCTCGACCCCGAACCCCGTTTGACGCTTCCGGAAAGGCGTCTCCATTAATGCTTTGAAGATAGGTTGTCCTGGTCGTTGGAGGGTGCGAACCTACACAGGTGCCACTCCTCCCCATGGCCTGGAGCAGTGTTGTTCCAGAGACCGACAAGCTTAGATCTGGGTCTAGCAGGGCTAGTTTGATTGGTTCGTGGATGTAGCCTGCATGGCTAGCGTCGCCACCATCCTCGTGAGGTGGTCACGGCTGGGGTGTCGGTGGCCGCCGTCGGGCCTAGGGCTTCCTGCTCATGGTGGCCGCTTCTTTCCTAGATCTGGGTCCATGTGGGATCCGAAGAGCCCGAGGGGCTTCCTTACCAAGGGGTGGTGGTTGCCATCTTCTGCCCAATGGGATGGTGCTCCTGTCGCCAGGTGGCGTACCGTGCATGTTCTCGTTGACAACTCTTGGGGATGCCGACGAGGGTCATGTTGGGTCTTCTTCGATGGTGCTATCCATGTTGAACAACAGTCGTGATGGGGTTGGGGTTCTCTTTGACATTGGGTTGGCGGCCCCGGTTGGTGGGCGTCTTGGCTATAGCGCTGGATGCATTTTATTTGCCATGTGAGCAGCAAAAGATGTAGCTTTGGTGGATCATGGTATTGGTGGTGCGTCGGCATTGGCGGTTCCCATATCATGCTCTGGACGTCTGCTTTGTTGGCGGCATGTCCTCACTCGTGGTGGGCAGGTGCTCGGGATCCCAGAGTGTGACGTGGTATGGTGGTTCCGGGCAAAAGCTTTGTGACACGGCCCTAGTGGGGCGATACTGGCAGGTTTCTTGTCCCTCTTGGGGGCATTGCTGTGGTCCATCTCTCTGTGCCAGCGCTCTGGGTGAATAACCTTAACCGTTTCTTCGCTCTCGGCGGCGGCAACACGTTTTGTCGTCTCTCCTGATAGCATCGTCATGGAACCCAGGTTGGCTCCGAGGCGACACACTGCCATCGGCGATGTTTTCAGATCCTATGTTGAAGCTGCTTCAACGCTGGTGTGGGACAGTTGCACTTACCTCCTTATCTTCTACATGTGTCCTTTTTGGCGCACTCCTGTTCCTCGATGTCCGCAGGCATTCTCGAGCTCCATGACGTTCAAGTCAAACGGACAAATGTGTCTAAACTTTGCACACATACATATATAGATCATAGGCATGCGAGAAATTTTCTCCACGGCCGTGTATGAAGTATGGAAAGATGATCCCTATCAAAAAATTCTGCACACGGGCACATGTGATGAATTATGGGTTTGTCACTCATATGCATAGCTTTGATTCCTTGCTGCACCCTTTAATGGGGGACGCGGATTTTTTGAGCTCATGCACCCGGGCCTCACTATCCTGGCTCTCCAAATGTTGCTCTAAGATCTGTGCAACACAACTAACTTAGTACGTGAAGATTTCTTTTTTTTGTTTCTCTCACATAAAACATGTCTTGAACGTCAAACTTCACAGCCCGGCATAGATTTCTAACTAGCATATATATACAAAATGCGATTTTTTAATTTTAAAAAGCTAATTTTGTATATATATGTTGGACCAAAAAACCGGAAATTTTTATCCCACATCCTAGTTATAAATCTATGCTGGACTGCAAAGTTTGAAGGCCAAAACATATTTTATGTGAGAGAAACAAAAAAGAAAAACATATTTGTACGGATCGCGATGCAGTGAATGGATGGCTAGATAGAAGGAACCCGGGCGCACATGCTCCGAAATAATTTAATGGGCAGGTAGCAAGTAAAGGGTGCGTGGCACATGGTCCTACTCCCTTTGTATTACAAGAGAATGACGTTTTAGTCATGTGTTTTTAGTTGTTTTAAATAGCGGGCTATGGAAAATAGCGGCGGGCCTCCAAATCAGCTATAGCGGAGCTATAGCGGGCTTTAACGGGCTATTTGTGAAGGCGACCATTTAGCGGCACCCTGCTGAAAAGGCTATAGCGGTAGCCGGCTATTTAAAACTATGGTTTTTACTCTGATTTATTTCAAAGGTAAATAATCGGGTTTTTTTTCAGAGAGAGACGGTAACTAATCAATTAGTCGTGTATATAAAAGCCGGTGGTAGGCGAGCTCTAGATCAGAAAGACCAGAGATTACATCCAAGCTAGCTAGGCACCATGACGCTTAAGCTCTTGGCAGAAGTAAGCCCTCAGGAGTTGCTGGAGGCTCTGGCCGAGCTCCAGAACCACATGCTCGGCTACGTGAAATCCATTTCGCTCAAGTGTGCCGTGGATCTAGGTATCCCCGCCGCAATTCATGAGCGTGGCGGCATGGCCACCCTGGCCGACATCGCAGCCGACACGAAGGTACATCCAGCCAAGGTCGACGACCTCCAGCGCGTGATGCAGCTGCTCACCATCTCGGGCATGTTTAGCGCCAGTGCCGAGGATGGTGCAGATGATACGGCCGTGGTGTACGGGCTGACCACCGCGGGCCGCTTTCTCGTCGGTTGGCGCAACCTGTCCCCCATGGTGCCCTTCTGCGTGAACCCTCTCGTCGTCTCGTCCTTCTTCGCCATGCCCGACTGGCTCAGGAGCGAGCCGTCCGCCGCTGCCGCCGGGTCCCTCTTCGAGATGGCACATGGTTGCTCCCAGTGGGAGATGGCGAGCAAGGACGCCGGGTTCAACAACATACTGAACGACTCCATGGCGGCGGACAGCGAGCTCTTCCTCGAGGTTATTATTGTAGACAAGGGCCACATATTTCGTGGTCTAAGCTCGCTCGTCGACGTCGGCGGGGGAAATGGCGCGGCCATGCGAGTGATCGCAAAGGCTTTCCCGCGCATCAAGTGCACTGTGCTGGACCGTGCTCACGTTGCCACTGCCGCGGGTGAGAACAATCTGCGTTTCGTCGCCGGTGACATGTTTGAGTCTGTTCCACCCGCGAATGCTGTCTTACTAAAGGTAGGTACTACATTGTATCATCATTTCATGGTATATTGCACAGCTGGTTACTCCCTACAAACTTGACTAATTTTTACTTTACACCTATTCTAGAACATTATGCATGATTGGGGTCATGATGATTGTGTCAAAATACTTCAACGTTGCAAAGAAGCCATCCCTGCTAGAAATGCTGGAGGAAAGGTGATCATCATCGATATGGTAAGAGGATCTGCACCCGGCGATAGGAAAATGGGCGAGATGGAAGCTATACAGAACACGTTCATGATGTGCATCAAAGGGGTGGAACGAGATGAAAATGAGTGGAAGAAGATCTTTTGTGATGCTGGATTTAGTGACGATTACAAAATCATGCCGGTATTGGGTCCCTATTCAGTAATTGAGATATACCCATGAATGCTCAATGAACGGGACGAAGGACACTATATGAGCATTAAGTACACCTGAACTCCAACATCTTCGTTTGTTTGCGGGCGCATAAACTCTTTGTGTTGTTATTAATAAGTATGCTACCTTATTAGCATGCCTGTGTTGTTATTTTACATCTTCTTTTAAGTGTAACTGTTTCTAAAATGTGTCAGTGTATCTTAAGAAACTATATATGATGTTGAGATTGATGATTGGATTTTTTTTTTCACCAAGCAAGGTAACAATTTTAATATATTTCAAAAAAATTGCTATTCCGATTCTATCTTCTTCAAGAAAAGAACCATAAATATCTAGGACATGTGCATGTACACCTGAACTCCAACATATTCATTTGTTTGAGGCCCTAAAATATGTGTGTTGTTAATAAGCATGCTACCTCTTTAGCATGGATGCCTGTGTTGTCATTTTTTAACTCACTTTAAGTGTAATTGTTTCCAAAAACATATTAATGTATTTTATGAAATTACATATGACTAGTCGTCAACCCGTGCATCCGCACGGGCTAGTTATTTTTGACAATATGTTACTGGACCTGTGTAAACACTAGTTATACATAGGGAAATGGAACTAATTACTTGTACTATTTAAAAGACGATAGTTTGTTCTGGTAACGATACATACATGCACCTTTCCCAGGAAGTTCCTCATTTGTCAACTCTCGCAAGTATACTGAAATATAAAGTAATATAATTGGGGAACACAGAATATTCCAAATAAAATCAATAAACAATATTGCTTTGTACTTTCTTAATATTTTCATGCATACATATTCAGTGCCAGAGAGATTAGTATGATGTACATAATCACGCCATTATGCTAAACAACTAAAAATACATGAGCCCATGATACGTTAGGAACACATGATTTCTTCACGCCACTTGTTCTATATTACCCATGTGGATTTGTTGAAAGATAGCGTCTATGATTTTTCATCCAAATAAATTTGCTGACGTACATTATTGTCCCTTTGAAAGTTGTAACTATGAAAAGAAATCAGGATCACAAAACTGAAAAACTATTCAAAGAAACTGAATTCAATTATCGACAGCTATAGTTAGAATAAAAAACTTAAAGAAACTATGTAGACAATTGTCAACATATATCATCGATCTTCTTTGAATCCAGCAGCCAGCCTAATCATTTCTCTAAGCTCAGAGATCAAGTGCAGGGGTTGATCCAGGAATTGGATAGGAGGAGGGGTGGGGTGGGGGGGGGGGGGGGGGGGGGGAGAGGCAGGGACCAAGTCTCACACTCGCATAGGTATAATTTGTGTAAGTTATATAAGTCGCAACGAATTATTATATAAGTCGCAGGGAGCAAGTCTCAGACTGTTTTGAGTTAATAAACTGCTCTACATTATTATAATTCCGCTCAAGGTTAAACTAGATAAGTATAGTACATCTATATCGAAGTAATAGCCAAATTAGATCTATGTCTCATCTCAATACATGTAATTAACAACTATTATTATAAATTAAGTTACTGGAAATTGAGGCATCAAAGAGAAGTAGATTAGCTATACGTATGCACATTGAGAAACGATCTAGGCCATGAATTCACTTCATAGCGTCATGTGCGTGCAGATAGCTGGCGACGGCAAAAAGTGGTCGTTGTCGCAGGACTACGAGCGTGGATACGTTAAAATTGGTATATACTTAGAGCGGGTCTTAAATCACCTATCGTTCGGCCATGTGCTGGCATGTGGTTGTGGGCAGTGGACAGTGGCGTGGCGAACGGCGACAGACGACCATGGAAAGCGCCCTAGACCAAGACTCCCATATAGCAGCGAAACGCAAGTACGCTGGTCGATCTGATCAATTGTAGTTTTTCTTTTCTTTTTTAAGAAATCTTGCCTCTTCATTTATTCAAAACAATGTTCGTAGGTACACGGTTTGGGTCATGAGGAGTTCCCAATCAAACATATCTCCCTATACCTAAATTACAAGCAAACTTGACGAGATTGCAATTGCTGGCAGAAACTATCGCACAGGGCAAAGCCACAATGTCACATCGGTTGGGCTTCTTTTCCCTTTCTTAATTTCCCTTTCCTAGCCATTCAATTAATTACTCTCACCCATGAGCACCGGAACAGCAGTATATACTACCACACTGCTCGCACACCGTGTCTCCGCCCTGATTAATGGATTGCAAGAATATTATAATTATTGTCTTTTGAAAGACATCTATAATGAACCAAAAATAAAATAGAAATTGAAGAAGCTATTTTTTCTTTAGAAAATGCACCAAATTTTTTATTCAAGGAAGAAACAAAAAATCATGGATGTAGCAAATATGTTAAAGTAAGGATAAATATCATCTTCCTTTCTATTTTAAGACATCTATATCTATATTTATACCTAATATTATAGGGAAGTGCGTTTCTCTGATTTTTTTTGTCCGTTCAACATTAAAAATAATAATATCCGAGATGGTACTAAATATTTGTGTGTCCCTCTCCTACCAAAGGAAAGACGAATTGTTGAGAATTTCGAACATGGGCCGCATGCTGTGGCACAGTGAAACCAGCCCACTCATTTGCGGTACAACACAGGAAATAGTTCGATTTTGCACGGGCGCCCAAGCCTGAGCAGGACCGTTATTGTTTTCTTTTCGTATTTTAATTATGTTTCTGTTCCTTTCTCTATTTCATTCATGTTCCTTTTTTGCCATCGAAATTTATTTTTATTTTTCTGAAAATTAAATATTTAGAAAATAAATCCGAAATTAAAATTTTGCTCAAGTTTTACATAAATTTTCAGAATTTGAAAATTGTGTTCTCATTTTGAAAATATTAGGAGCCTTAAATTTTATCTCATTCAGGAATGTTTGGAAAATCAAGTTTTTTACCTTATTTCAAAAAATGCATTTATTTTTTTCCAAATTCGAAAATATTCTTATTTATGAAAATATTCCAAAATTAAAATAATGTTTGTGTTTAAACAACTAGTTTCTAAAATTGTTCTAAATGATGAAAACCTTTCTCATTTTGAATATTTGTTAAAATATTCAACAAAATGTGTTTTAACAAAACTTTAATTTTGTCAATTTTTTGTTAATTTAAAAAACCATTGCCATATAGAATTTTGTTCTTATTTTTTCAAAGAATTACGGAATTTTAGAAAAAATGTTCACATTTTTCAGAAAAATACGGATATTCAAAAATTGTTCACCTTTCAAAAAATATTCAGCAATTCATAATAATGAATATTATTTTGAAAAGTACAAAAGGAAAAAATGTTTCAAACCTTACACAGTATGTTCTGAAATTTTCGAGCTGGCCATGAATTATTAGGACTCATTTGTTCGAATGGCTAGGAGGACATAGTCGGGTCTTTGAGGTCATGAGTTCAATTCTTCAATGCACAATATTTTGAATTTTTATTCGTGCCTTACAAACACAAGCCGTTTTGGTTTCTGCTATTGGGCTGCCGAGATAAACCTTATAAAGAAGGACATTCATGCATGATTATGCACTAACCTAGAAAAAAACATGAGTTGTGTGGTCACCGCCACGCCGACCAACCCGATCATTATCAAGATCTAAGTGGAAAAACACGACTTAGGAGAAGACTGCAGATCCTCGGTACGGAGACCCTTTTTGCTAGACACATCAATTATCTGTCTGGTTGCTTCTCACAAAAACAATTATCTCTTGTTGTAACTCATGGGCGTCTGTGCTAGTAATATTAAAGGGAGGGGTGTTTCTCTGATTTTTTGGTCCGTTCACCCTTGAAAATAATAAGATCAGAGGTGGTACTAAATATTTGTGTCTATCTGCTACCAAAGGAATGATGATTTTTTAGAATTTGGAACCTAGGTTGCATGCTGTGGCCTAGCGAATCCTGCCCACTTATTTACCACCCTTTACAAGAAGTAGTTAGATTTCGCATGCACGCGCAAGCCTGGGCCAGCCCGTTATTTTTTTCATGTTTATTTTCTTTCTGTTCCTTTTTCTTTTTTTCATGTTTCTTTTTTTCCATCTATGTTTTTATTTCCTTTTTTCTGAATCCAATATTTTAGAAAATATTTCATAATTTAAATTTTGTTCAAGTTTTAACTAAATATTCAGAATTCAAAAATTCTTTTCTCATTTTTAAATGTATTTGGATCTTTAAATTTTGTCTCATTCAGGAATTTTTGTAAAATCCAAAATGTGTTACTTTTTTGAAGAAAATTGTATTTCCAAAAAAAGCGAGAAGTTAAAAAAATTGAGTTTTTTTTCAAACTTATGAAATATTCTTATTTATTAAAATAATTAAAATTATAAATATTTGTTGCATTTAAAAATATATTTTCTAAAACAGTTCTAATTGTTCAAAACATGTTGTCATTTTTAATAATTGTTAACAAATTCAAAAATGATTGTGTTTTTATAAAACTTTAAATTTTCAATTTTGTTTTTTGTTAATTTCAAAAAATATTATCATTTACAATTTTTCTCTTGTTTTTCCAAACAAATCGGAATTTTTTAAATTATTCACATTTTCAGAAAAATCAAGTTTTTCACAAATTGTTCATGTTTCCAAAAATATGCAGCAATTGATTATAATAATTATTATTTTGTAAAGTAAAATAAGAATAAAAAAATCGAATCTTACACTATATTATGTTCTTTTCACGTTGGCCATGAATTTGCGTGGTAGGTTTGTTCGAATGGCTAGGAGCATGTGGTCCGGTCTTTGAGGTCATGAGTTCGATTTTTCAATGCACGTATTTTTGTACTCATTCCTTACAAACACATGTTGTTTTCCTTTCTGTCATTAGGCTGGCCGAGATAAATCCTAATAAAGAAAGGACATTCATGCCTGATTATGCACTAACTATGCTAATGAAAAAGAATTTATGCGCTACAGTTAGTATCCCATTTGGTTACGCCATCGTATGAGAGAGTGGTCGAAGAAACCATGCCCTGAAGTTCGTCGGGTGGCCGCCAAATGAGGAGGCAACCACAATCCTGAGCAAAGGTAGACCCGGAGAAAACAAACATGAGTTGGGTGGTCGCCGCCACACCGACCAACCCCACCGTTATCAAGATCTGAGATAAAAGACATGACTCTGGAGAAGATTGCAGTTCCTCGCTGTGGAGACTATTTTTGGTGGACACATCAATTATCTCTCTGGTTGCTTCTCAAAGAAATAATTCTCTCTCGTTGCAACGCACGGGCATATATGCTAGTGATAGTCTAAATTAGACATAAGGAAAAGTGTACCGAGAGGCAACTCCTCCGTAACTAAAACTAGTAGTAGCAACAACTTCTATTGACTGGCTGCTATTCTAGGTTAGCGGTGCTATCTTGATTGATTCTTGCCAAGCAGTGTAATTAGTCTTTGTGGAGTAATTATGGAGAATGTAAAAGTTAATTAATACTTAGTAGTACTTTGTGGCTAGGCACATAATTTCTAAATTTTGATTGAGGTGTAGTATAATTTACCGGACAAAAGAGGTAACACGATAATCATATTAGAATAGAGGCTAGAAGCAGATATGACCCAGAATGCTGGGAAGTATTAATTCCTATAAGATTAGAAGAGAATGATACAATAACCCCTGAAAGATTTTCCAATGAACAAATATACCTCTCTTTGCATCAAGAATTCTTCAGCTTGGGACATTGTAGAAAAACAAAAAATATGAGATAAGACTATCAACTATGCTGAAAAGAATTCAAAGGTAAAGCATATATCTAATCTAACAAAAGGCCAGATGAGGCACTTGAAACTATGTCCACGATTTTTTTTCTTGTGTCTTTCATCAAACATAGATGCCATAATTGCCTATTGTTGATGGAGAGAAAAAAAATCATAGCTTACAAAATATGGTCGTATCATAGAGCACTAGTGCAGCGACGTCCTATACAAATTGTTCTTACCCCCTTTCCATGACAGAGTCTTAAACCGTCGTCTTTCCTGTGTGTGCGATAGAGGGATTCCATCCCCACACGACACATAAATCGTCTGTGATAGTGAACGATGAAGCAGACACTCTGCCAAATATAATCATGTGCGATGCAGGAACATATCACATAGACTATATTTTGGGCACAAGTGTGGGATTCGGTACCAAGTGCACACGTCTATCACGAGTCAAACACGTCTAATTGCTTATGGAAAACAAGCGGTGTTTGATATTTAACCGTTTGTGAAATATTACCTAAGCCACACGGGCCATCATAGAAACTATGCGCGATATCTGAATCATCGCAAACGAGTCTTCTATGGCAAGCGTCTGCCATGCATCATATCATCACAAACGTTTCTTGAATAATTTACGTGTGGGATTGCATTTTTCATCAGACAAGGTTTCCTCTAAGCTCGCGTGTGAGGTAATGTGCTATCACAAATGATTGAGCAGCTCTTACGCACGCGTAGAAGTGCTGCAAACCATCTGCTATTTCATGTGTATCACCAACGGTTCAGTTCACCTCTTGTGTGCTTTTGCTGTACATAACAGGCGGTTGCGCTATGAGTGACGTGTGCTTCCGTTCTAGATCCCACATGCTCAATTACTTGAACTGTGTTCGCTTAAATGGCCAAGTTATGGCAATATATTGCATTTGAATCGCCCTGTAAACAAAATTCCCCATGATATGCAATTGAACAAATAGTGTCCACAGAAAAAACACTCATCAAAATTCGTCACAATATGCAATTGAACAAATGCTAGCTAAATTCCACAGATGTATCAATATATGCGATACATAATGAAAGTGTACGAAATACAAAGACCTCTTCACATGGAAAACAATGCATCTAGGCGTATATGTTTAGCTGCTAGCACTAACTGATAATGTTGAAGGAAAAGGCATGCTGAAATCTTCATCATATTGAGTGGGCTTGATAGTGTTCTAGCTGGATGAACTTGCTGATAAATCTCCTAACGTTTATCAATTCAGCTGCGGTGAGCGGTTCAGAGGTCATCAGTTGAAAATTCATCTGCATGATTTTTAGATCAGAATGAGTCATACTTGTGGATTAGAAGGTAGTGATTAAGATAAAGACTTACGGGTACTATGTTCTCAGCAGGGTTACAACAACCCGAAGATTTGCATATGGAGAGCATGTGTCTGTAAACATAGTATCCAAAAAGGTAGATCCCTTCTTGTTTTCAACGACGCTGAATTTTTCTATACAGAATTAGTCATGTATTCGCCCTTGTAGAAAAAACCTAACCGGTGTAAGCTATTTCTTTTTTTTCTTTAGAGACAAATAGAAAAAGATTTACTTAGGATTTATAACATTTAACTGCCATATGAAAAGTTATTTTTGAACATTTGGTTACATTTTCAAAAAATAACACATTTCGCTGTCTTACCGGAGAAACGATCTCGTATTGTAGATGTAGTTGACGGACGAACCAGTTCCATCCTTTCGTTATATACTTTCACAATACACCGCAAATGAAGATGAATTTTTACGTACTCAATTTTTGAACCAGATATGGATACAAATTCAATATCCTTCCATGAATTCATGAAAATGTGAAAGATTGATACGTCTCCAACGTATCGATAATTTATAAAGTATTCATACCATTTGTCCTTTGTTTTTACTATGGTTTTATGATATATTGGGACTAACCTATTCATAGTTGCATATTTTTGTTGGACCTATATTTTACTTGGACCTATATTTTTATTTGTCACATAATATGTGTTTTGCTTGGAGTGTCATTTCATTTTGTTAGTATTTGCTTGTTGTTACATATAATCTTTTTTTTCAATAAAAAGTTCCAAGAATTGCCTTTAGAATGCTTGAAGTGCATGTGTGATTTGTGTTGTATAAAAACAGAAACTTTTGCTGTAGTATTTGATTATGAGGTTTTACTGGAACGTGGAAGTTTCAGAAATTTTTACATAGCAAGCTCATACAAATTCTTTAGAATGTCCTAAATTTTTATAATTTTTGGAGATACATAAGTACACTGGTTTAATATATTGCTAGAGACTGTCCTGTTTAGACAGATTGTTGTCATAGTTTTGTTATCTAGTTCTCCTATAGTTTTCATGACTTATAATGGTAGATATAAATTGTGGAAATGATAGTATACAGTATATAATATTTGAAAATTATTGTGCAACTTGTCTTGGCAGTACATAAAGTGTTGACTTATTCTTATGTGCACAAACCTATCTCACGAGTTCTCTTCAAGTTTTGTGTGGATGTAGTTTTTGAGACTTAGGTGAAACCGGGACATGAGAGGATTGAATGAGATACAAAAGCTCAAGCTTGAGGATTCCCAAGGCACCCCAAGTAAATATTACAAGAAGTATCAAGCATCTCAGCTTGGTGATGTTATGCATCCCACCTCTCTTCATCAACAAATATCGGTTAGCCTATGTTGATCCTAAGTTATTATTCGTTCACATTATGTGTGCTAATCTTGGAGTGTCTTTTGTTTTGTTTGATGTTTGAATAAAATTCTCAGATCTGAATGTCTTTATTGAGAGAGAGTCCACACATAGCTACTTAATTGTTTTACTACTCATTAATCTTTACTTATATCTTTTGAGAGTAGTTTGATGTTTACTCTTGTGCTTCATGTATATCCTAAGAGTAAACTGTGAATGAATGAAATATCATAAATTGACATTATCGATTTTCTTTATGCTTAATAGTAGTTTCACATTTGGTTTAGAAAGTAAAATTTATTGAAGTTTGACAATCACAATATTGGTCATAGAAGGAATTCCTGAATGATTAGTATAAGAAAGAAAATGTTCACATACAAATATGTTATCTTGGACATCTTTTATGATTGTGAATACCCATTGATTATTTTCAACCTTGATCAAATAGTTGAAGTTGGACAAGAAAGACAATGTAATGGTTATGTTTGGGTATGTTTCCATAGAAGTTATATTGTTATGGATCCTCCAACATGTGTTGCTTGTTTAGAACCTTTTTGCTAGCAAAAACATCATACTAAGTAGAGATACTACTTGTGCATCCAAATTCTTAAGCCAAGTTTCTTCCATGAGAGTCCACCATACCTATCTATATATAGTATTTCACTGCCATTCCGAGTAAATTTGCATGTGCCATCTCTAAACTTTCAAATAAACACCCGTTTTGTATGCTCGTACCGCTCATGGAGCGAGGGCGGTCATTATGTTCCATGATAAGCGAGCAATTCTCAAGATGAGTGTTCATTCACTTTTCATTGCACGAGAGAGACTGGTAAAAAGGATGCCCAGTCCTGCATAACACAAAAATAAATAAACAAGAACTGACCCTAGAAATTTGATTGGTGGAAGGTACCCGTGGATACGGCTAGCCATGGAATGTGTTTGAATGGTGGAGGGGGAGTATCATGTGGTGGGGAAATATCCATACACATATATCCAGTCAAATATATTTGATCATGATTCATTACTATTGACAATTATCTTTATGATAAGTGCGTTGGGAGGCGAAAGATTAAGCCCCTATCTTTCTCTGTGTTCGATAGATGTTGTTTGTTTTAAAAATATACTTTGAGTATTAGCAATCATAGACGACTATATGATAATTGGGTATGTGGTGCTCTTACTTAGACTTGATGATGTATTTAAATTGTTTGATGACTAAGAACATAGATTGTTAAGTTTTAAGAGAGTGCGTTGTTTGAACCATGACATGTGAATTGATTGCTACTCTATCATGATGAATTTTATGAGAAAAGTTGCTGGTTATGATGCTAGAAAAATGTCTGAAATTATTATTGATTAAAATTATCCACTATTCTAGCATTCACACTTCATTTTTTATTATTATTTACATACTCAAGGGCAAGTAGTAATTAAGCTTGGGGATGCTGATACGTCTACAACGTATCGACAATTTCTGAAGTATTCATACCATTTGTCCTTTGTTTTTACTATGGTTTTATGATATATTGGGACTAACCTATTCATAGTTGCAAAAGTGCACAAGTTCTTGTTTTACACTTTGACGTGTAGGAATTAATTGGAAATTGGCAAAAAACGCAAAAGGAGCCTTGTTGGAGGAGGACTCTAACTTTCATGAAGTCTGTCCACCAACATTTTTTAGAGATCATCAGTTTGGGGAATGCTAAAACTAAAAAAGTGTGGGGAATTTTATGGCATTGATTCTGGACTACAAATTTGGCCTAAACGGAGTTCAGGTGCTATCTCTGGACCCGTTTTACTAGAAGGGAAATATCTGATTACGGGATTATGAAAATTGATGACGTGATTGAGTCCAACTCTTACCATATTTGATGTATTCGACCAGGCCACGACTTTGGGGACTTATGTGGGCTGTGAGGAGTCCCTAAGAAGGTTCTAGAGGTGCCCAAGAGCCATTGGATCAAGGGCCCATCCATCGGAAGGCCATAGTGCACCACAGAGACACATATAAGGAGAGGAAAACCCTAATTTTGGGAGAGCCGCCAAAAGCCACGAATTTGTCTCTCCCTTGGCAGCCGCCAAGAAGGGGAGAGGCTCCTCCATTGCAGAACCAAGACAAAGGAAGAAGGGGGGCCAAGGGGCCGCCACCCATCGCCAGCGCCGTGGCCGCCACCGCCTCCATCTCTTCAGGGCTGCACCTCTCCATCAACAACTCTCTCTTTTTCTCACCATGATAATGTGTGAGTAGTCCTCCTCGGGTATGAGGGTATGTACCAATAGCTATGCGTTTAATATCTCTATCTCTCTCTCTCTCTCTCTCTCTCTCATGTTCTTGAGAAGTCATGATATCGATGTATCACGGGCTTTGTTAATATAGTCGGATCATATGGTGTTCTTCCCTTGCTATCTTGCTGTGATGAATTGAATCTTTCCGATCTCATTATAATGATTGAATATTTTGGGTTTGAGGACACTTGATGTATGTCTTGCATGTTGATACCCGTGGTGATAATGGGATGTTCTATTGATACACGTATATATGTTATGGCATCAACTTGCGGATTCCGGTGACTTGGCACTAGTAGAAAACAGGCCATTAGTCCCCGTTGGGAAGGGCCTTTAGTCCCGGTTCCCCAACCGGGACTAAAGTATAGAGACTAAAGGGTCTAAGGCTTTAGTACCAGTTGGCTACGAACCAGGCCTAAACCCTAGCCACGTGGGCGGCAGAGCACGCCAGGGCATGGGGACCTTTGGTCCCGGTTGGTAGCACCAACCGGGACTAAAGGTTAAGGCTTCATTGTTTATTTTTTCTTTTCATTTTGTGTTTTCCATTTAATTTTTTCCTCTAATTCAACATGATCACTTGCATCCATCCACTTTAATCAAATATATGACAAATAACTCATCATCATCTTACTCATCTAACAACTCATCATCATCATCTTAATCATACCAAGTTAAAATCTCATAAAACAAAAAAAGATAAAATGACATAGTCCTCCCTCATAGGACCTAGTCCTCCCTCCTAGGTAAAATGACATAAAACAGAATAACACCTATGTCTCCATGATGAAGCAAAGAGATCCAACGGTCTCCAACTTGTGGCTTGCGATCCTTCTTTATTTGTCCCCATGCTTCAATTTGGAGCCGTCTTCGTGGTTTCGCTCAGTCGAGTATGCAAAAGAGAACTCGGGCTGGAAGGGGCTTTTAATTGTCATATTACCTTCGGGTTGCATCAACGGAGGCACAACTTCATTTGGCAGTTTCTGTTGAAGAACATAATAGTAGCCTAGTTAGCAATGTAATCAATACCATTTACGCAACAGTACTAGTGTACTTAATTAGTAACTCTTACCAAGATATTTCAGTGAATGTCATCCGCCCTCAACCTATGCACTAGTGTCCTGTACAATGTATAATTTGGGCCAGTTCCCAAATTATACGGGAAGATCTCCCTACCAACTAGGACACCAATAACAAAGTTGATAAGGTCATCCTTCTCCTCCCAAGTTAGATGTGATCCATAAGTGTAGTGTGTCGTGTCGATTATGTTCTGTGTTTCACTCGATGAAACGAAATAAGCTGTAAATTATAAATTAACAAATTTAGTATGGATGAACACCAAATATTTTTAAATATAGAATGCAAATTACTTGACAAATAAGCATGGTTGACAAACTCACATGGAGGTAAAACAGGAAGCATATCGACATCCACCCAAATGTCGATGTTTCCTTCAATATGATCTTCAGGACGAAGATCGAAGGTTATTTCCATATCCTCCTGAAATCCATATGCCTTGCAAAGAGCTTCCCAATTTGAGCACCCTAATTCTGTGTTATTAGGTGCATTCATTACTTTCACCAGAACTGTGTGACCATGTTTAGTCCTCAGGTTGGGTGTCCTCGTCTCGAAACTCTCGTGCTCTTCGAAACCGAGCCTCTCCAAGAAATACCGTCTTGCATGACAGGGGATGAACTAGTCGAATTGTATAAAACAGAAATTACGCGTTGAAGGAAAGAAACAGAAGTCATGCTTAATTACAAAAAAACAGTTGTCATCATTGCGTACCGTAGAAATATCAAAGTCCTCGTAAAGCTTCATGGTGAAGAACCTGCCGTCTTGTAGCCCACGCTGGTCGCAAAGACCCTTATCTTCACCGCAAAGTTCACACGCTTGGATCCTATCGTCGTCTGATGACGACGACATTTCCTGTGTTCATGATTCAAGAATTACGGCACGCTTGGATCCTAATGCGTGTGTGAATTTCGGTTCGTCGAGGCTTTCCTTAAATAACTCTCATATCTCATGGTGTGTTGGTGCGCACTCTCTCACACTGATATGGTGGTGTATATACGTTGGTGGACACTCTCTCACAGTAATAGTTCGACCGTCGGTGATGGACGCCCCCCCTCTTCTCTTCTTGCGCATTATACCGACGAATATATCGCAAAGAAGAGAAGAAGAGGAGGCGCCCCCACGACAACAGTCGGGATTCCTCCATCAAGAACACACATGAAAGTCACACAAGGAGCAACGACAGACCGAAAGTCACACACGCATTATACCGATAAAATATCACTAATACATTTATAATGAACTCGAATATAATATCGCTAATACATCATCTCGAATGATCCAGTTAATGCATCATCAAATATTAACTAATACATCTCGAATATTATCATATAAGATCACTAATACAGATCGAATACTATCGAATAATCTAAGTCACTAGCGCTTCCTGGGTCGCGGGTGGTGGACACCCAAAGATAAGGAACCATCACGGGATCATAACTCGGGTGAGATCCCTGAAGAATTTGCCAGGTATTGTTGAACCTGGCGTCCAACGTGCCATGTAGCGACGGACGTGCTCGTCCTCCTCCCTGACACGGCGACGTACCACCTCCGCGGGGGCCCGCTCCCTCTGCACCGAAAGTGGCCCACGTGACCGCCACCAAAGAAGCTCCGGGTCGAGGACGAGACCAGGATTCCTCACCAAGCTCCGAGCCCGGGAAGGTAGCACCTCCCAGTGCCAGCCCGGCGGAGCCCAGTCCCGGACATTGCGCCTCTCAAGGATGTCGACGCCGACTCGACGACGACGAGGATGCGGGCCAGGCATTGTCGACGTCGAGACAAATTCCTATGAGAACATTTTCTTATCGTTTAATCACAATTTCTTTCAAAACCCAAGAATTTTTCTCTAATCTAACATACACATACTAATTTTTCCTAGGACTCCTAATTAACTCAAACATAAAACAACTAAAACATAAAAAGCATCATAAACAAAATCATCTAACAATATCAATCTACTACAATTTTCTTAACACATTGTTTAATGAAAAAATGTTGCATACCAACCACAAAAAATTTCATAACACTAAAAAGATGTTCTAACAATTAGAAAATATTTGCACGTTTTTAAACAATATGTGTGTGTGTGTGTGTGTGTTTGCGGCACCGGCGCGGCTCCTTCGTCGGAGATGGACGGGGCGGCGGGGCTCCTACGCCGGAGATGGATGGGCGGCGGCTCTCGGGCATCTCCGGTGGTGGCTCTAGGTGGGGGATGGGCTCCGGGAGGGGCGGCCATGCATGGCGGCAATGGCAGACGGGGAGGGGGGCTTCAGGAGGAGAGGGAGGAGAGGGAGGAGAGTGGCTCACAGCAGTCTCGGCAGCGAGGTCGAGGCGACAGCGGGCTCGACGGCGAGGTCGAGGGAGAAGAGGGGCCGGAGCGAGCAGGTCGGGGACGGCGATCTCCGGCAGGAGGTTGAAGACAGGCAGCTTGGCAGCGCGACGGCGAGGTCGAGGGAGAAGAGGCGCGCGGGGAGCTCCGGCAGCCTGGCGGCGTCGGGGCAGGGGCGGCGTCGGGCGGCAGAATGGGGGAGGTTGGAGAAGAAACGGCAAAGTCCTGCATATATAGAGGGACTCTTTAGTCCCGGGTCGAGGCTCCAACCGGGACTACAGACCTTTAGTCCCGGTTGGTAGCACCAACCGGGACTACAGCTGTATTTTCTCTTTTTTGTTTTGTTTTGTTTTTCTAATTTTGTTTTTATATTTGGAATAACTGTTAGAATATTTATAGTTTTTTAATGAATCTTTTTGCTTTAGGTCAAAACAATTACAAACTTTCTGTTAGTGCCAGTAGTTATCAAATTGAAATAGTTTAAATTTGAATTCATTTGAAATTTGTGTGAAACAGTAATTTGTGAATAACTTTAGTTTAAAAATAGATTTTTGAGTGATTGTTTTTCCTGTTGTTTAATATTAGTATGTTTTATCATTATGTTAAAGTTGGGAATTTTGAGGATAACTTAAATAGGTGTTTTAATCAAAATCAGATTCTGTTTAACTCTTTTAGTTTTATACCTTCATTTGTTTTAATCAAAATCACCCAACTGAACTCTGAAAAGGTTGAAACTTGGCATGGTATCATCATTTCACCCACATAGCATGTGCTAAAAAGTTGAGAGCGTTACGGCAAAAACTGGATGCACTTCGTGTACAAAATCGACAATCTCCTTCGAAGTATCGGGGTTTCGGACGAAAACTCGTCTGTTACAAAAGGATTTCAATTTTTTTTAAACTTATTTCAACTCCAGACTTTTTGTGCATTCAATATGAACCATTAGAAGCCACATACTAAAATTTCAACCCTATCTAACTTCATTTGCTATTTTTCATGCATTTAATGATTTGTTTTGAGCTAAATGACCCTGAAATTAAAAAGCACCACAACTTAACTCTGAAAGGCTGAAACTTGGCATGGTATCATCATTTCACCCACATAACATGTGCTAAAAAGTTGAGAGCGTTACGGCCAAAACTGGATGCACTTCGTGTACAAAATGGACAATCTCCTTCGAAGTATCGGGGTTTCGGACGAAAACTCGTCTCTTACAAAAGGATTTCAATTCTTTTAAACTTATTTCAACTCCAGACTTTTTGTGCATTCAATATGAACCATTAGAAGCCACATACTAAAATTTCAACCCTATCTAACTTCATTTGCTATTTTTCATGCATTGAATGATTTGTTTTGAGCTAAATGACCCTGAAATTAAAAAGCACCACAAATGAACTCTGAAATGGTTGAAACTTGGCATGGTATCATCATTTCACCCACATAGCATGTGCTAAAAAATTGAGACGGTTACAACAAAAACTGGATGCACTTCGTGTACAAACTGAACAATCCCGGCTACTCACTAGAGAAGAAAACTGATGACGGTGCAGCCAGTCACATCCCTGAGTGGGATCTTGGGGTATAAAACTTTTTCCTCGCGTGTGTCCCTTGATTATTGCGCCGTAACCATGGACAATCTTCATCATTTAACATGATGCTTGGGTCTGTCTTCACTGCGAAGGGAGGAATTTCATCAAACTTTTCATAATCTCTTGACATGTCTGTCTTGTCCTCCACTCCCATGATGTTTCTTTTCCCAGAAAGAACTATGTGGCGCTTCGGCTCATCGTATGATGTATCCTCTTTCTTATTTTTCCTTTTTTCCAGTTTGGTAGACATGTCCTTCACATAGAAAACTTGAGCCACATCATTGGCTAGAACGAATGGTTCGTCGGTGTGCCCAAGATTGTTGAGATCCACTGTTCTCATTCCGTACTGCGGGTCTACCATTACCCCTCCTCCAGTCAGATTGGCCCATTTGCACCGGAACAAAGGGACCTTCAAATCACCTCCATAGTCAAGTTCCCATATCTCCTCTATGTAACCATAATATGTGTCCTTTTCCTTGGTGTTTGCCGCATCGTCAAAGCGAACACCACTGTTTTGGTTGGTGCTCTTTTTATCTTGGGCGATCATGTAAAATGTATTCCCATTTATCTCGTACCCTTGGAAAGTCAATATAGTCGAAGATGGTCTCTTGGCCAACAAGTACAAGTCATCTTCAACATTGTCGTCATTCAAGAGATGTGTTCGCAACCAACCGCCGAAAGCCTCAATGTGTGTACGTTGAATCCAGGGGTCAGACTTCTCCGGGTTCTTCGAGCGTATAATATCCATGTGTTCCTCGATATATGGGGTGACCAAGGTAGAATTCTGTAGAACTGTGTAGTGTGCTTGCGCCCAAGAATGCCCGTCCATACATATTATTGATTTTGGTCCAAACATGCCTTTTCCACGCAGTCTCCCCTCATGCCGCGATTGAGGAACACCAATCGGCTTAATGTCAGGAATAAAGTCAACACAAAACTCAATAAACTCCTCTGTTTCATGGCCCTTGGAAATGCTTCCTTCTGGCCTAGCACGGTTACGAACATATTTCTTTAAGACTCCCATGAACCTCTCAAAGGGGAACATATTGTGTAGAAATACAGGACCCAGAATGGCAATCTCTTCGACTAGGTGAACAAGGATGTGCGTCATAATATTAAAGAAGGATGGTGGGAACACCAACTCGAAACTGACAAGACATTGGACCAAATCATTCTGTAAGCTTGGTAGGATTTCCGGATCTATTACCTTCTGAGAAATTGCATTGAGGAATGAACATAGCTTCACAATGGCTAATCGAACATTTTCTGGTAGAAGCCCCCTCAACGCAACCGGAAGCAATTGCGTCATGATCACGTGGCAGTCATGAGACTTTAGGTTCTGAAATTTTTTCTCCGCCATATTTATTATTCCCTTTATATTCGACGAGAAGCCAGATGGGACCTTCATACTAAGCAGGCATTCAAAGAAGATTTCCTTCTCTGCTTTGGTAAGAGCGTAGCTGGCAGGACCTTCATACTGCTCATGCATGCCGTCGTTTTCGTGCACACGTTGCTGGTCCTCCCGTGCCTCCGGTGTATCTTTTGTCTTCCCATACACGCCCAGGAATCCTAGCAGGTTCACGCAAAGATTCTTCGTCACGTGCATCATGTCGATTGCAGCGCGGACCTCTAGGACTTTCCAATATTCTAGCTCCCAAAATATAGATGTCTTCTTCCACATGGGTGCACGTCCCTCAGCGTCAGTCGGAACAGATTGTCCGCCAGGACCCTTTCCAAATATTACTTGTAAATCCTTGACCATATCAAGTATGTCATCACCAGTACGGAGGACGGGCTTCTTCCGGTGATCTGCCTCACCTTTGAAATGCTTGCCTTTCTTTCTTAAGGCATGCTTGGCCGGAAGAAATCGACGATGTCCCAGGTACACATTCTTCTTGCATTTGTCCAAATATATACTTTGGGTATCATCTAAACAGTGCGTGCATGCATGGTATCCCTTGTTTGTCTATCCTGAAAGGTTACTAAGAGCAGGCCAATCATTGATGGTTACAAAGAGCAACGCTCGCAGGTCAAATTCCTGTTGTTTGTGCTCATCCTACACACGTACACCTTTTTTATTCCACAGCTGTAAAAGTTCATCAACTAATGGCCTTAGGTACACATCAATGTCGTTGCCGGGTTGCTTAGGGCCTTGGATGAGCACTGGCATCATAATGAACTTCCGCTTTATGCACAACCAAGGAGGAAGGTTATAGATACATAGAGTCACAGGCCATGTGCTATGCTTGCTGCTCTGCTCCCCGAATGGATTAATGCCATCTGCACTTAAACCAAACCATACGTTCCTTGGGTCATCTGCAAAGTCCGGCCACTCTCTCTCGATTTTTCTCCACTGCGACCCATTAGCGGGTACTCTCAACTTCCCGTCTTTCTTACGGTCTTCTTTGTGCCATCGCAACGACTTGGCATGCTCTTTGTTTTGGAACAAACGTTTCAACCGTGGTATTATAGGAGCATACCACATCACCTTGGCAGGAATCCTCTTCCCGGGGCACTTGCCCTGAACATCATCAACAGGGTCATCGCGACCGATCTTATATCGCAATGCATTGCATACCGGGCATGCATCCAAATTCTCGTACTCACCGCGGTAGAGGATGCAGTCATTAGGGCATGCATGTATCTTCTGCACCTCCAATCCTAGAGGGCAGACAACCTTCTTTGCTTCGTATGTACTATCGGGTAATTCGTTGTCCTTTGGAAGCTTATTCTTCATTATTTTCAGAACCTTTTCAAATGCCTTGTCAGCTACACCATTCTGTGCCTTCCATTGCAGAAATTCGAGTGTGGTATCAAGCTTTGTGTTGTCATCTTCGCAATTTGGGTACAATGCTTTTTTGTGATCCTCTAACATGCGCTGCAACTTCAACTTCTCCTTTTCATTTTCGCAGTTTCTCTTTGCATCAGCAATGGCCCAACCAAGATCATCAGCGGGCTCATCTGATGCCTCAGCTTCTTCTTCTTCATTCTCTTCCCCCATTGTACTACCATCATATTCAGGACACCCAGGATAGTTGTCGTCATCCTCTTCTTCTTCATTCTCTTCCATTAGAGCCCCTCTTTCTCCGTGCTTGGTCCAACAATTATAGCCGGACATGAAACCGGACGTAAACAGGTGGACGTGAATCTGTTTTGAGCTAGAGTAAGTCTTATCATTCTTACACACACCACATGGACAACACATAAAACCATCCCGCTTCTTTGCCTCAGCCACACGCAAAAAACTCTGCACACCATTAATGAACTGGGGAGAGCGTCGGTCAACGTACATCCATTGCCGGTTCATCTTCATTACACAACACCGAGAAGACCAAATTAATACAAGTTCATACATAAAGTTCATACACACTTATTCTCATAAAACAACATAAAACTATCTAGCTAAAACATTTTAAATGCAACAACAAATGCGATCAAAATCGCAACTAAGGTAAAAATTGATCCAATAGCATAATTATACCAAGCCTCTTTATTAATGGCATATTTTCTAATCTTTCTAATCTTCAAGCGCATTGCATCCATATTGATCTTGTGATCATCGACGACATCGGCAACGTACAACTCCAATTTCATCTTCTCTTCTTCAACTCTTTTCAATTTTTCTTTCAAATCCTCGTTTTCTTTTTCAACTAAATTTAACTTCTCGACAATAGGGTCGGTTGGCATTTCCGGTTCAACTACCTCCTAGATAAAAATATCTATGTCAACTTGATGGGCATAATTGTCATTAACACGAAATGCAACAAATAGTTATAAAAGAGAATATACCACATCTGAATCGTAAACCGGATGAGGGCCGACGGGAACGGATATCATAGCCATGGCACTATATACAAGTAAGAAAACTATGCAAGTAACTATCTAAATCATACAAATACGATTTTATTTATAAAAATGATAAGAACACGAGAAGAGGCTCACCAAGGTGGTGCCGGCGACGGGACGGTGCGTTCGATCGACGGTGGTTAGGACGGGGACGGGAAGGCACACTAAGTAAACCACACCTACACATATGCAAACTAAGGAGTTAATTTGAGCTCAAATTGCATATAAATCTAAAAAACTACCACATAATTACACCCAAACTAAAACCCACAAATCACTATACTTATAAAGCATGGCACGAGCTGATCTAGCGATAAGAGATGAAAGGACAAAGTTGCTAACCTTTGTGGACACTTGGATGGATTGGGGTGCCTCAAATCTTGACAAATCTTGGCAAAAATGGAGGGAGGAGCTCGAGCTAGGGGAAGAACAGAGAGGGGAATTCGAATGGAGAAAACAGAGAAATGGAGTTGGGCTGGACGAAGGGTTTATATAGGGAGAGCTTCAGTCCCGGTTGGTTATACAAACCGGGACTAAAGGTCCATCTATAGTCCCGGTTTGTATCACAAACCGGGACTAAAAGGGCTCGTGGGGGCCCCAGGCTGACACCAGCCTGCCACCACTCCTTTAGTTCCGGTTTGTGATAGAAACCGGGACTATATGTCCCAAATGAACCGGGACTAATGGGGCCCGTACCCCCTGACAGCTCCTAGCCGTTGGAACCGGGACTAATGGACACATTAGTCCCGGTCCAAAGCAAAACCGGGACTAAAGGTTGAAACGGAAGGCCTGTTTTCTACTAGTGTGGGGATCTATGCATAGGGGTTGATTGCATGTTTTCATACTACATTCTCCGATAGAAATCTTGGGTACTCTTTGAAGTTCTTTGTGTTGGATTGACTATGATGAATCTGAAATTGTTTGACGCATGTCGAATAATTAACCCACAGATACTTGTGGTGACATTGGAGTATCTAGGTGACATTAGCGTTGATTGATATATATCATAGGTGTTATTTTGGTACGAACTCTAGGGCTGTTTGTGACACCTATAGGAATAGCCCAATAGATTGATCGGAAGGGATAACTTTCAGGTGGTTCTGCTACCTACAAAAATTTCATCTTATGTTCTCCGCTATATTTGAACTTTAAAGTGATTCTTTGTTGCACGTTGAGTGATGATCATATGATTCTATTATGTTAGCATTGACGAGAGATTGCACTAGTGAAATTATGAAATGCAGGCCTTATTTCCAAGCATTGATATATTGTTTTGCTCATTGTGTACTACTTGCTACCTTGCCATTTTTTATATTTTTAGATTACAAAAATTATATCTACCATCCATATTGCACTAGTATCACCGTCCATTTGCCGAACTAGTGCACCTATACAATTTTCCATTGTATTGGGTGTGTTGGGGATATAAAAGATTTCTTGTATTTGATTGTAGGGTTGTTTGAGAGAGACTATCGTCATCCTACACCTCCCATGGATTGATGAACCTTAGGTCATCCACTTGAGGGAAAATTGCTACTGTCCTACAAAACACTGCGCTTGGAGGCCCAACAGAGTCTACAAGAATAAAGTTATCTAGTAGACATCAAAGATCCTAAGGCTTTTTTGACCCTTTGAGGAAATCCGGGTAGTAAACTGTGTTGCACTTTTTAAAAATGACTACCAAGATCCATTGATTGCTACAAATTAAGAAAACCATGAACTTACGAGCTATGTTGAAAACTGAAAGACGTTCAATGTATGAGTGGTTGTATATGTAACTTACCATTGATGATATGCTCACACGAAGAATTTGACATAGTGTATCATATGCAAGATCTTGGTGACCTGGTCCACCCATTGAACACTGGGTAGTAACAATGTGCCATTTGCTACATCGGGATCTATGAAATACGTCTTCTCCCTTATTCATCTCTGCTTGACCAATCCCCTAAGAGGAATAAAATGCAGTTAGTTATTTTTCGTTTATAGACCTGTATGGAGAAGTTTGATCAGAGTTTGCGAAGTACTTAGAACATCAAACATTTAACAGGAGTGCCAGAGAGCATATCGAAGTTAAATAAGAGATGAAAACCCTCGAATGCCACACCGATGGTACCCGTCATATGACAAAAATCCGCATTGTCTTAGTGGACTTATAGAATGTTATTACCTTCTGCATTTTCTCCATGCAATATTTATGTAACTTGCGCCAACTGGAACGACACTTTTCAAAGTATTCACCAACAAGAAATGGTTGGCCAAGTTTCTACTTGCGTGCTTCAAGTGTGTTTGCTTTATTCTTAGAAAGCATCATGTTAATTTCTTCATCGGGCATGCCATGGTTCGGGTCGAAGAGTCTTGGTAGTAGGATGTTCTGTTCTCATCCCTCCTCCGTTGCCGTCATGTGTAATAATCAATTGCCAATTTTAGTAGGAAGCTAAATATAATCGCAACAATCTTTGTATTATAGGATGCACAACGAAAATATTTGAATGACATCAAATTAATACTAACAGGTATGTACATGCAAATTTTTTGCACCATAGAACTGATGACATCAATTAAAATAACATTATCATCAGTTCAATGCAGAATATTATAAGATAGAACTGATGACATCAATTAAAATAGCACTCACATACGTAGAGCCGTGAAAGTGTCTTAATCGTATTGATAATATAATAGCACACAGAAAGTCTCTGAATCACATCTAATATAATGAATGATTTCTAACAATGAGAGTGTTGCTAACCTTCTTTGTGCATCCCAGAAACTTCCTCCCACTGTCCACAAATTCAAAATCAATTAACTTAATGCATGGAAATTGATGTTGACAACGACCAGATAGATCTTCAGCTACACAGCTCCATTCCTTGAAAGTGAAGATCCTAGGGAGCTACAAGAGGAAGAAAAATCAGCCGCTGCATTAAAATGCCCAATTCCAAACCATAACTCTAAGCCTAGGTGATCAAGAGAGAGGACAGAGGAATACCTGGCTGGTGAGAGATTCGACATCGGAGGAGGAACCTCTGGAGGGGTCATTTCAGGATACCATGGCGTCGACTGTAGTCGGATGCGAGATGGAGAGAGCGAGCAAGTGGCTAGAGCGCTTAGGGAGGAAGGATGAAACAAGGGAAAGGTGGCCCGTGGTGGGGGAGGGGAGAGGTAGATATTTCGGCGGTTGGCGATTCTTTTTGCTAGGTGCAAGGAAACTTGGCGCACAAAGTTTCCCTAGACACGATTACTTCTGAACAAATGTGTGCGATAACATACCATCTAAACGATTCTTCTTCTTTGTGCACGTGCGATGAATTACTACATACAACCCCACCCCTATTCCCTGGTTTAGTGCTCATCCACTGCATAATTTAACATCAACTACTAACTTGGGTAATGAAAATAGCCCACACATAGCTCACAGTTACTTAATTGAGCCAGTTCACTAAATAAACATAGTTGCTTGACCTACACATAGCTCTAACAAAAGACCTACACTCTAAACAAAGGCTATTAGTACTACGTATAATTTTAACATAGACACCGACGCGCCGTCTTATGCCTCGCCGATGTTCGATAAGATGTCGACGACTTGTCCTGGCGACATTCGTCCGTTGGTGGACTCCGAGTCCCACAGGCTGAACTTGACCACGGCATCGTCCTCGTCCACGGCACCACCCTGATCATCGGCGCCGCCTAATACGTCTCCAAAATATCTATAATTTTTGATTGTTGCATGCTATTATTTTACCAATCTTGGATATTTTATATACAATTTATATCATTTTTGGGACATCATTTTTGGGACTAACCTATTAACTCAGTGCCCAGGGCCAGTTGCTGTTGTTTTGCCCATTTTCTTGTTTTTCAGAAAATCAATACTAAACGGATAAACGTGAAGAAACTTTTTGATGATTTTTCACACCAGAAGACACCCTAGAAGCTTTGGGCGAGGACCAGAAGACCTACGGGGAGATGAAAAGACAACATGGCACGCCCTGGGGATGGGGGGAGGGGTAGGTGCACCCTGATGTTTGGTGGGCCCCTCATGGTTCTGTCTAACCTAATGCCAACTTTATATATTCGCTAATATCCCAAAACCCCTAGTGTGAGATCCGAAATAAATTTTCCATCGCCGCAAGTCTTCGTTTTTCCGCGATCCCATATGGAGGCCTTTTCCGACACTCTGTCGGAGGGGGGATCGATCAATGGGTCAATAGGTTAGTTCCCAAAAATTATATAAAATACAATAAAACAATATAAAATCATTATAAACATGGCATTAATACTGCATAAATTATCGATACGTTGGAGATGTATCAGCATCCCCAAGCTGAATTCCTACTCGTCCTCGAGTAGGTAAATGATAAAAAAATATGAAGTGTGAATGCTGCCATAGTGTATAAGTATGATCGATGATAATTTCTATCACTTTTCCTACCATCACAAACAAAAACTCTTTCTCATAAAACTTATCATGATAAAGTAGCAATCAATTCACATGTTATGGTTCAAACAATGCGTTCTCTGGAAACTTAACAACCTATGGTCTTAGTCACCAAAAAATTACAAATCATATTATTTTGGTAAAAGTCCAAGTAAGAGTTGCACACACTCAATTATCATATAGTCTTCTATGATTGCTAGTACTCAAAGTATATTTTTGGAACAAACAACATCCATCATACAAAAGGAAGATAGGTTTTTAATGTTTCGCCTCCTAACGTACTTATCATGAAGATAATTGTCAACAATAATAATTCATGATCAAATAGATTTGACTGAATATATATGCCTGGATCTTTCCCCATCACATGATGCTTTCCAAGTAGAGGTTGATTTTGAAATAAGAAGTTGATTCAACACAAAACGTAAATAACATGAAAGTAAATAACGTGAAACTAAAATAGAATGCCCCTTCATAGAAGGGAGCATGGATTTGCAAATGTGCCAGAGCTCAAAAATAGAGATGACTATATTTTGGGTGGTGTCCCTTTCCAGTCAACTTCACGACAAAGGATTTCAATAACTTCCATGCTAAACACGTTAATTGCTATTCCAAACAGAGTCAAATTTTTTACTCGCCCTTTAGTATTCAAAAACATTTCATGACTAGCCGAATCCTCAGGTGCCCTCCAAACAAACGACTTTGGTTTTTGTTGTTAACTTTCTTGTATTAAGGAGGACTTGATATCCTTTGTACCAGCCTCCATTGAGTTGACGAGTGAATAAACTCTTGTCGTCTAGTAAAACACACATAGCATGGAAGATACTGACTTCCTTCGTCGCTCCATGAGCGAGCACACAAAACAGATGCTTATCTCAAATTTTAGAGATTGCACATGCAAATTTACTTGGAATGACAGTGAAATACCATATATAGGTAGGTGTGGTGGACTCTCATGGAAGAAACTTGGCTCAAGGATTTTGGATGCACAAGTAGTATGTCTACTTAATACGAAGTTTTGGCTAGCAAAAGGTTACGAGAAAGCACCACATGTTGGAGTATCCATAACAATATAACTTATATGCAAATATACCCAAACATAAACCGTTACGTTTTCTTCCTTGTCCAACATCAACTACTTTATCAAGTTTGTAAATAATTAATGGGTATTCACAATCATACAATATCTCCAAAATAATATATTTCTATGTGAATTTTCTCTTTCTTACACTAATCTTTTGTGAATTGCTTGTATGGCCAATATTATGATTGTCAAACTTAATAGATTGTACCTTCTAAACCCAATGTGAAACTACTTCTAAGCATATGGAACATGGATAATTTCAGATTTATGATATTCAATTGATATACAGTTTATTCTTAGGATATAAGTGAAGCACGTGAGTAAACATCAAACTAAGGTATAAGTGAATAACAAAGAGTAGCTAACGTAATAGGTAGCTATGTGTAAAACGTCTCCCAATCAAAACTTTGAGATCCAATTATTGTATCAAACAACAAACAAAACAAAAGGACAGTCCAAGAATAGCACATATAATGTGAACAAATAAAAACTTAGGTTGAACAAAGACTAACCGATAGCTGTTGGCGAAGAGAGGTGGGATGCCTAACGTGGCATCCCCAAGCTTAGATGCTTTAGACTTCTTGTAATATTGACTTGGGGAGCGTTGGTCATCCCCAAGCTTGATCTCTTGTGTCTCGTTAATTTCTCTCATATCACAGTTTCCTTAAATATTAAAAGCTTCATCCACACAAAACTTGACAAGTACTCATGAGATAGGTTAGTACACCTATGAATAAATCAACACTTCATGTACCGTCAAGACATGTTCCATAATAATTTAAAACATTATATATTTCATAATATCATTTCCACAATTTATATCTATCAATATAAGCCATGTAGACTCTAGGATTAGCAGATAACTAAACTATGACAACAATCTGTCTAAACAGGACAGTCGGTAGCAATTAATTCCAAAAGTGTGCTTCTGTAGCTCAATAAATTTTGAACAATTAGGAAATAATAAAAAAATTGTATGACAATACTGTATAAAAATTTCAGAAACTTTCCACGTTCCGGTACAATATTAAAATTCAAACCCTACAACAAAAGTTTATGTTTTTGCATAGCACACATCAAACATGCAATTCAAATCTCCTAAATGCAAATCCTGAAACTTATTATTGAAAACCATGATTATAAATAACATCAAGCCAAGCACAACAAAATAAAATGATGCTCCAAACAAAACATATATTATGTGACAAATGAACATATAGGTCCAAGTTAGATATACCGATATTGTTGAAGGCGAAAGAGCGGATGCCTTCTGGGGCATCCCCAAGCTTAGAAGCTTCAATCTTAATTGAATATTACCTTGGGGTTCCTTTTGCATCCCCAAGCTAAGGGTCTTTCCTCTCCTTATTCTCCTCCTATTGGTATCACACCCAAAACGTAAAAACTTCAATCACACAAAACTTAACAGAACTTCGGGAGATGGGTTAGTATAATAAAATAGATCATTCACTTAGGTATTTTAAAGAAAAGATTCATAATATTCTCACATAATACCTACTATATTCTATCATTCCCGTAATTTATATCACTCAATATAAGCTATGGAAACACTAAAAAAGAAAACTATCATTCCCGTAATTAGGACAATGTAACTAAATTGCAGGGAAATAGTTTGTAAAAATTTCACAATAGTTTCACGCTCCAGTAAATTAGTGACTCATACACTATGCACGAAAGTTCCTGTTTTTGCACAGAATTAAATCAACAAGTATCAAAACTATTCTAAAGGCTTTACATGGCACATTATTGAAATAAATACACAAAATATAAATACTACAGTATCTTAATCATGTAAATAATAAAAAATATGAAGGATAAATATTAGGTGGCCTCACAACAAGCGCCTTTCTTTAAAACCTTTTAGCTTGGCATTGATTATTTCAATGATGCTCACGTATAGGTGAAGAATTCAAACATAAAGGGATCATGATGCATCATATAGCAAACTCTTTTATGCCTAACCCACTTCCTATGCATAGGAAACTTTCAAGAAAATAATTTATTGAATAACAAAGTAACTATCATAGGAAGGCATAACAAGGGCAACTTCAAGAATTTCAACACATAGAGAGCAAACTTCATATTACTGAGATATCTATACGCATATGTTCCTCTCTCATAGTAATGTTTAGTAGCATCATGAACAAATTCAACAATATAAATATCACATAAAGCATTCTTTTCATGATCCACATGCATAGAAAATTTATTACTCTCCACATAAGAAAATTTGTTCTTATACATAATAGTGGGAGTAAACTCAACAAAGTAACTATCATGTGATACTTGCTTGGAATAATCAATTTGAGCATACAAATCATGATGACAAGTTTCATGGTTATCATTATGCTTTATATCATAAGTGTCATCACAATAATCATCATATATAGCAACTTGGTTGTCATAATCAATTGAAAAATCTCCCAAAGTAGTGGATTCATAACTAAATAAAATCATGACCTCTACAAATCCACTTTTATCAACATTGTAGCAAGATTCAACACCCTCCAAAATAGTGGGATCATTACTTCCTAGATTTGACACTCTTCCAAACCCACTTTCATCATTGCAATCATCATAAATAGGAGGCATGCTATCATCGTAATAAATTTTCTCATCAAAAGTCCTAAAAAGATCACATTCATCAAACATAGCATCCCCAAGCTTATGGCTTTGCATATCATTAGCATCATGGATATTCAACAAATTCATACTATCAACATTGCAATCATTCTTATCTTTCAAGGACTTTATGCCATACATTTTATTGAATTATTCTTCTAACACTTTGTCACAATATTCATCCATCATTTTCAAGAAAGACTTCATAAAGATAAGCAATTTGGCACAATTTCACTTACATTTTTTATAGTTCTCTTTTATAAAACCAAACTAGTGAATAAACAAGAAACTAAAAGATTCAATTGCAAGATCTAAATATATACCTTCAAGCACTCACCTCCCCGGCAACGGTGCCATAAATATCGCAATGTATACTACGCAAATTTATTCTTGTAGACTCTGTTGGGCCTCCAAGTGCAGAGATTTGTAGGACAAATTTCCCTCAAATGGATGACCTAAGGTTTATCAATCCATGAGAGGTTTAGGATGAAGGCGGTCTCTCTCCAACAACCTTGCAATCAAATACAAGAAATCACTTGTGTCCCCAACACACCCAATACAATGGCAAATTGTATAGGTGCACTAGTTCACCGAAGAGGTGGTGATACAAGTGTAGTCAGGATTATAGATATAGGTTTTTGTAATCTGAAATTATAAGAACAGAAAGGTAGCAAGTTATAAAATTGATAACAGACGGTATTGCAATGCTTAGAAACAAGGCTAGGGTTCATACTTTCACTAGGGCAATCTCTCATCAATAATATGAAATTGTTGTAGGTAGCAAACTACCTCAAAGTTATTGTCCCGATCAATCTATTGAGCCATTCCTATAAGTGTCACAAACATGCCTATAGTTCATACTACAATAATACCATATGATACACATCAATCAACTCTAATGTCACCTATATACTCCAAGGTCACCACAATTATCGATGATTTAATTACTCGATATGCATCAAACAATTTCATATTCATTATATTCAATCCAACACAAAGAACTTTAAAGAGCTGCCCCAAAGTTTCTATCGGAGAAAGTAGGATGAAAACTTGTATCAACCTATGATCTTAGATTACCCCAATGTCACTACGAGAATCCGCAAGTTGGTTACCACAACAGACATCAAGTAACTCAATAGAATAACCCATTGTCACCAAAGGTATCTACATGCAAGACATTTATCAAGTGATCTCAAATCCTCATATATTCAATCCGATAAAAATGAAACATCAAAGGGAGAGACTCAATTCATCATAAGAAAGGGAAGAAAACCATATGATTCCACTACATTAGCAAAGATCATGGTACATAAAATTATGCCCTATCAAAATCACGAGAGAGAGAGAGAAAGATAAAGCACATAGCTACTGGTACATACCCACAGGCCCGGGCATGAAATGCTCCATCCTCGTCATGGAGGCAGTGGGGATGATGAAGATGGCCTCCGATGATGACTTTCCCCCTCTGGCAGGGTTCTAGAACGCAACTGCACATGAGATCGCTTCGAAACAGAGGCTTGCGGCGGCGGAAAAACTAATCTAGGTTTCTTTCTGGGGTTTCATGATTAATAGGATTTTTCAACATCGGAATCACGCCAAGGGGTGCCCGAGGGCGCCACCCAGGGTTCTGGCCCCCCTAGGTATTTTCTAGTCCTCCTTGGATGCTCCGTGGCACTGCCGCAACAGCTAGACGGCAAGGTCGCGGCCTAATACTTGTGATCTGCGTTGGGTTTTCCGTGAAGAGGAACGGGTTATCGCAGCACAAAGTGGGTAAGTATTTCCCTTAGTTATGAAACCAAGGTTTATCGAACCAATAGGAATATCAATCCTCAACCGTCTTCAGTGACTGCACATAAAAGAACAAACAACTTGCACCCAACGCGGGCAAGAGGGTTGTCAATCCCCTTGATCTCGTTATTTGCAAGCAAATGAGTTGTGTAGATAATTGTAAAATGAAAAATTAAATAAAATACAAATAATGGAAGCAAGGTAACAATAGCTATTGTAAATATATAAGTTAATAGACCTGGGGGGCATAGTTTTCCCTAGCGGCATCTCTCATGTAGGCAACATACGGTGGGTAACAAATTACTGTTCGGCAATTGATGGAAAAGGGGATAGTTATGCGATTTTCACAGCAATGATCATGTGTATATAGGCATCACGTCCATAAGCAAATAGGCCGACTCCTTCCTGCATCTATTACTATTACTCCACACATCGACCACTATCCATCATGCATCTAGAGTATTAAGTAAAACAAAGTAATGCTTGGAGAACAATGACATGATGTAGACAAAGTAAACTCAATCAATATGAATTAAGTCCATCGTTTTAGCCTTAGTTGCAGCAACACAAAGACATATCTTGTCCCTTTCTGTCACTGAGATATAGAAATTCGTCAGGTTGAACCTACCACAATGCACCTCTCTCACCGTAGAAATATCAATGTAGTTGGCCAAACTATGGAAAATAGATCGGAGAGAATTACGAAGCTATAATGATCATTCAATTAAGAGAAATAATAAACATCAGAGATATCTCAAATACTTTTCATGAATAATCTAAACATAAACCCACAATTCATCGGATCCCAATAAACACACCGCACAATAGGACTACATCGGATAGATCAAAGCGAAGATGCGATGAACTTTGTATTTAAGATCAAAAGAGAGAGATTGCCATCTAGCTACTAGCCATGGACAAGTAGGTCTGTGGTGAACTACTCACACATCATCATGAGGGCAGTAAGTTTGATGTAGAGGCCCTCCTTGATCGACCCCCCCTCTGGTAGGGTGCCGGAACGGAGCTCCAGATGGCCTCGCGACGGAATAGAGACTTGCGGCGGTGGAAAAAGGGTTTCGAGACTGCTTCCAGGGTTTTCACGATATTAGAGAATTTATAGGCCAGAGAACGACGTCGGGAGGTCCATCAGGGCGCCCCCCAGGGGCGCGCCCTGATGGCTTGTGGGGCCCTGGTGCGGCTCCCAGCCATCTTCCAAAGCTTCTAGGTCTTGTTTTTGTCCAGAAAAAATCGTTAAAAAGTTTTGTGGCATTGGACTTCATTTGGTATAGTAAACCTGCAAAGTGAAAAACAAGCAGAAAACGGCAACTGGCACTGGGCACTGGGTCAATAGGTTAGTACTAAAAAATATATAAATTGGTAAATAAATATCCAAAAAGTATCCTAGAATGATAATATATCAGCATGGAACAATCAAAAATTATAGATACGTTGGAGACGTATCACGGCCTCATCGCCTTCCCGATCATTGACGTCGCCAGCGACATCCTCTAGAGCTTCCTCAACCTTGGATACCTCCTTGGGGGCTCCTCCTAGTTTTAGGGTGGCTACGGTCTTCGCACGGAAGGGCTCCGAGGAGACCGCGGTCATAAGGGTGGCCATGGCGGGACTCACTTGTTGCCCCAGCATTGGGGGCTCCAAGTGATATGCCTCGAAAGCGGCAAATTCCTGGCAAGACAAAAATAAGGGTAATCAGGACATGGCTCGTTAACCGCTTCAACAACAAGGCCGTGTAGTAGTACTTACGCTGCCGGGGAGGAGGACAACCAAAGAAGGCATGACGGCCATTTTGTGAGACCTGGTGATTGCATCAGGCCCTACCAAGATGCCAAGGTAGGTGTCGGTGTCCTCCGTATCTAGCTACTTTCGGGAGACTCGCGCAGGGACCTTTGAGCCCACATATAGGTACATCAGGTGGTCCCAAGCCTGCAAGGGCAGGACGCGACATGCTACCCGGCTACACACAATGTGAGCTCCTGTCAGCCCACCTTTCCTCAAACGAACGGTGACCTCCGCCAAAGCCTTGGCCTGCGGCATCAACTTGGCCAGTAGAGCCCACGACCACAGTTTATTCAAGGGCTTGTTCATGAAGATCGACACGTCCTTGCCGAGCGCCTCCACGTAGAACCAGGATTTATCCACTCCCGAACGGACTTTGGGAGGTTGAAGGCGAAGAAGGTGGAGTTAGGGAAGAGCTCCAGGATCACACCCTCAAGATCGTAGACGGCACTCTCGTTTGTCTGGACGCATACCGGAAAGAAGGAGACGCCATGAGATAGCATTCATGAAAGGTGATAAAGTTGGCAATGTGAAGCACCCCGTTGGGAGGGATGTGATGAAGTTAACAACCAAACAAGTGCAAGAGGCCCCGCACAAAGTCATGGATCGAGAACCCTCACCCTCGCCTGGAATAGCCCAAGCACTCGCCATCACGGGGCTACGGCGGAACTTCGCCGGTAGGGGGCCAAATGCTCAAATGATATACCTTCTTTTTCCCTATCTTATAGACGCCCATGGGGCCGAAGCTCAAGCGGGATGAAGTTGTAAAATCTTGTATTTCCCTCTCTTATAGACGCCCACAAGACCGAAGCGTCACACCAAGAAAATGGAGCAGGTGATCCTTTTGGCATAAAATTTCCCTTTTTACAGGAAATTGGTCCACCGGTCACGGCGGTGTCGTTGGGCACCCCGAGATTCAGGGTCATCCCAACAAGGACCTCCCTAAGGGTGCTAAATGATGCCTCAGACCGGAGAGCCTTCTCGGTATGCCGGAGGCGCCGGGGCTCTATTGCCCGACCTCCCATAAGAGAAAGGGAGGGAGTTCCCCAAAGGACTCAGAAGGATATGGGAGCCCGCCGGACACTAGTACAAAACAGGGCTTTGGTCCAACCCAGAACAGAGCATTAGTCCCGGTTCTGTTACGAACCGGGACTAATGGGTGCATTAGTCCCGGTTCGAGCGGCGCAGGCATTAGTCCCGGTTCGAACGGGACCTTTAGTCCCGGTTGGAGAGACCAACCGGGACTAAAGGGTTTGTGACCGGCTTCGAACGGTGCCAGACCCTTTAGTCCCGGTTGGTATCTCCAACCGGGACTAAAGGCCCCCCCTTTAGTCCCGGTTGGAGACACCAACCGGGACTAAAGGGGTTGAGCGGTAGTACCGCTTGTAAGCGGTAGTACCGCTTGTAAGCGGTAGTACCGCTTGTACTGCTCCGTCCACTAGTTTCTGTTTTAAATTGCTTATATCTTTTAGGATATTTGATGTTTTTGAGTGATTCTTTTTGTATTGGATTCAAATTTTGGTCTAGTTTCTGTTTGTGCCATTATTTTTCAAATTTGAATGGTTTAAATTTGAATTTATTCAAATTTGCTTCAAACCCTAGATTGTGAATAACTTGAGTTTACAAATAGTTTTTAATTTAATTCTTTTTGCTCCTAGTCACGTGTTAGATTGTAGTCACAGTAAGATTTATTTTGTTATTTTTAGAATAATTTAAATTAGGATTTTAATTAAAACAATACTGTTTTGCTTATATAGTTGTTTTAGTCATTTAATTGTTGTTTTTTATTATTTTTAGTTAGTTCCTTCTGTAGATTTTAACATGTTGTAGTATGGTGCATATTGAACACACAAAAAGTCTGGAGTTGAAATAAGTTTAAAAAAATGAAATGCCTTTGTAACAGATGGGTTTTCGTCCGAAACCCTGACACTTCGAAAGAGATTGTTCATTTTGTACACGAAGTGCATCCAGTTTTTGCCGTAACCCTCTCAACTTTTTAGCACATGCTATGTGGGTGCAATGATGATACCATGCCAAGTTTCAACCTTTTCAGAGTTCATTTGTAGGGCTTTTCAATTTCAGGGTCATTTAGCTCAAAAAAAATCAGTAAAAGCATGAAAAATAGCAAATGAAGATAGAAAGGGTTGAAAATTGATGGCGTGGCTTTGAATGGTGCATAATTAACACACAAAAAGTCTGGAGTTGAAATAAGTTTAAAAAAATGAAATGCCTTTGTAACAGACGAGTTTTCGTCCGAAACCCTGACACTTCGAAAGAGATTGTTCATTTTGTACACGAAGTGCATCCAGTTTTTGCCGTAACCCTCTCAACTTTTTTGCACATGCTATGTGGGAGAAATGATGACACCATGCCAAGTTTCAACCTTTTCAGAGTTCATTTGTAGGGCTTTTCAATTTCAGGGTCATTTATCTCAAAAAAATCAGTAAATGCATGAAAAATAGCAAATGAAGTCAGAAAGGGTTGAAAATTGATGGCGTGGCTTCGAACGGTGCATAATGAACACACAAAGAGTCTGGAGTTGAAATAAGTTTAAAAAAATGAAATGCCTTTGTAACAGCTGAGTTTTCGTCTGAAACCCTCATACTTCGAAAGAGATTGTCCATTTTGTACACGAAGTGCATCCAGTTTTTGCCGTAACCCTCTCAACTTTTTAGCACATGCTATGTGGGTGAAATGATGATACCATGCCGTGAGGGGAGGGGAAACCGTGGGGGAGGGGAGGAGAGGAGGGAGGAGGAGCTCACCGGAGAGGAGGGAGGAGGAGATCACCGGAGAGGAGGGAGGAGAAACCGTGAGGGGAGGAGAGGAGAGGAGGGAGGAGGAGGTCGCCGGAGAGGAGGAGGAGGTCGCCGGAGAGGAGTGGGAGGAGGTCACCGGAGAGGAGGAGGAGGAGGTCGCCGGAGAGGAGGAGGGGAGTATGGTGGAGGAGAGGAGGGGAGATGGAGTGGAGGAGATGGAGTGGAGGAGAGGTGGAGTGGAGGAGAAAAATGAAGAGGTAAGGAGGAGAGGACCCCGCCCAGCCATATATACGGCATAGTAATGGCGCACCGTGGGCAGGTGCGCCATTACTAACTTTTTTTTTATTTTTTTGATTTATTTTGAATTTTGAAGGCGGGAAGATAGTAATGGCGCACCTTGGGCAGGTGCGCCATTACTAACTTTTTTTTATTTTTTTGATATAGTTTGAATTTTGAAGGCGGGAAGATAGTAATGGCGCACCATGGGCAGGTGCGCCATTACTGAGTTTGATTTTTAAATTAGTAATGGCGCACCTAGGTGTGGTGCGCCATTACTATTTTTAAATTTTTTTGAATTTTGAAGGCGGGAAAATAGTAGTGGCGCACTATGCACTCGTACGCCATTGCTAACTTTTTTTTTTTTTTTTTTTTTTTTGCCTCCAGATCTTAAAAGCATCGTAACTTTTTTTCTGTGGGGTTTTTGAGGATTCTAAAAAATCGATAACGGGCTTAGCCAGTTGAATTCGGATGTAACTTTTCGAGTAGATGTTTTTTCATATAAAAAACTTTTTCATCGGAGGTCGTATGCAAAAGTTACGGCCATTTTACCGAAACACGGCGGCCTTTTGCAAAAAAATTCGAAATTCATGTTTGTTAATTTTCCTAACAACTAGAACACATAACACATGGGCATCTATTTTTTTGAATTTTTTTGAATCTTTTATCATTTTCTTTTATTTATTTTTAAATTGAAAAGGCGATCCACGGGGGGTGTGCGTGTGTGTGTGTTTGTGTGTGTGTGGTGGGGTGTGTGTTTGTGTGTGTGTGTGTTTGTGTGTGTGTGAGACGTTAGTAATGGCGCACCCTCCCTGGTGCGCCATTGCTAACCCTAGCAATGGCGCACCAGGGAGGGTGTGCCATTACTAACCTCACACACACACGCAGGCACACCCCCACCAGACATAGCAATGGCGCACCACACCTAGGTGCGCCACTACTATGTACCTTAGTAATGGCGCACCTAGGTGTGGTGCGCCATTGCTATGTCTGGTGGGGGGGGGGAGGATGGACAAAAAAAATAGCAATGGCGCAATGCTCAAGTGGTGCGCCATATAGCAGTGGCGCACCACCATCATGGTGCGCCATTAATGTCCATATTAGCTATAGCCGTTTTTCTAGTAGTGTCGATTTCACCCGGGTTTACCCGGTGAAGTTTTCGCAGATTCTCAAAAATTCAAAAGTAAAAAAAGTTATTTCAAATCAAAAAAAAAAATTTAAAAATTAATTTTATTTAAAAATAAGATGGCATATTTGGATTCCTCACATTTTTCTGATAATAATGGATATATTATTTGTCGAATTTCGATTTACAGATTTAAAGATATTAATTATGTCATATTAAATGAATAAATGGCAAAAAATGAATAAAATAATATTATTACTTATTTTATTTTCATTGAAATTCAATATTATTAGTACTTATTTTGTTTATTTTAATAATTGTTTAGAATTCATAAAATTAAATCATGTGACATCAAGACCTAAGGGTTAACAGGATTGATAGCTTAAGATTGTCAGGAAAACAACAAGTGCAGACTTGGAAACTAGGGGAGATAGAACCTGAAAGTTAAGCGTGCTGGGGCTGGAGTAGTGACAGGATGGGTGACCGGCCGGGAAGTTAGACGATTTGGAATGAGTGCTGATTAGAGACTAGAGATTAAATTCTGAAGCAGTGAGGAGGGGTGATTAGAGATTAAATTGTCAAATAATTCAAAATTGTGAAAATCAGGAAAAAATTAAAAACAAATCAAAAAAATTTGAATTTTTTTTTGAACCACTTGTAAACGGTAGTACCGCTTGTAGGACGCGGTAGTACCGCTTGTGCTGCTTTAGTCCCAGTTGGTGTTACCAACCGGGACTAAAGGTGGAGCCTTTAGTCCCGGTTGGTAACACCAACCGGGACTAAAGGTCCTTCCAACCCCGCCCCAGGCAGCGCCACGTGAAGGGCCTTTGGTCCCGGTTCGTAAGCAAACCGAGACTAAAGGTTTTGGGCTTTAGTCCCGACCCTTTAGTCCCGGTTCCAGAACCGGGACTAAAGGCCCTTACGAACCGGGACAAATAGCCCTTTTTCTACTAGTGGGAGGTCTCCCGGTTCCCTCTTGCGACCTCCGTCACGTTCGGGGGCTACTGAGAGGGTCCTGTACCAGGGGTATCCAACGCCTAGGAGCCCCGCCTCAGCAACTACCCGGGGTATATCAGGCCCAAGACAAGGAGCAAACCCTAGGAGGCGAGGAGGTCTTCGTGGACTCCAAGACAAGACGGCGACGGCACCCAGATCGCATCCACTACAATGAAAAACCCTAGACCCTCACTGCCTATATAAAGAAAGGTCTAGGGTCCTCATTCGGATCTATCCACAGATAGGAACTCTCGGTAGGAATCTCACATAACATTTTAACCCCTTGCAATAGGTATCCCTTCACTATGAATAATGAAAACCAGCAGGACGTAGGGTATTACTCTCCAGAGGATAGAACCTGGATAAACCCCTCGGGTGACCTCCGATCTTGGACTTCGAGTTGCAGTTGGACCCCTGCCAAGGGATCGGACGATATTTTGCAGCGTCAATAAGCCCCTTCTACCAAGCCAGTATGAATTTACAGACATTGTTGAGCAGCGGCGGCCATTGGGAGGTGGGATGAGGGGGGCAGAGGGACGGCCATCCCGTGTCTCCATAATCCAGGGGGGGCGTCAGGTACTGCGTAGCCTATGGGCCATTCCATGAGGCAGGGGAATGCACGCAGATCACATGTAGCGGTAGCTCAAGAGACACAAGTCCACAGCGTTGGATTAATCGCTAGTTTCTTTGACATCATGAGTTAGCGTGTTCGGCACTTTTCCATAATTGTCCCTAAATACCCTATTCTTCTCTTCATGGGAAATCAGGTGTAACCATCTCTGGAGTGATCCCATGCTCCAATTTAAAAAAATCAATTTTAATGTGTCAAAAAATTCTGAAAAAAGCAAATATTGACAACAAATGTGACTATAATTAACTCCTAAAAATTTCAGTTCCAAACTCTAAATGCACATTGAGAAACAAAAATGTGAAATCTTGTATGAATAGTGTGAAAAGAAGACAAAAGCTACACTCACACTATTCACATATGAATTTGTCCTTTTTGTTTCTCAATGTACATTTCGGGTTTGGAAATGTTTCAAGAGTTGTAGTTACATTCCTGATGAACACTCACAATTTTCTAGATTTTGTCAAAACATTCTTTTTTAAATTGGAGCATGGGGAACACCCCAAACATGTGAACACCTGATATTTCCCTCTTCTCCAGATCGCGAGTCGCAGGCGACGGAGGCTGGTCCAAACTGCCGGTCTGCCGCCAGGCGTAGTACATGCATACGCTGACAAACTTTGCTCTGTGGCCGGTATTCAGGTGCTAGACATTCATCTCCCAGCGCCTTCCGGCAGACACTATTCATGCATCGCACCTACCACCCAATCAGCAATTACCGACGCCGACCCGATTGATTCAAGGTATTTAATACTACTTTCGTACGTTTATATACATCCATTTGAGGTACAAATAATTAATATGAAGCCGAGGGAATTTTGTTATTTCCTATTCATTAAGTTTCAACGGATACAAAATCCAACTGTCATCTCCGTTTGTGATGGAAAAAAAAAGATACATATAATGAGAACTCCTATTGCCCCACGTGTGAATAGGACTCCATGCCCAGTTCCTACAGACAAAAAACACGTACATGTTCCCTGTAAAATAAAAAATGGAAACGTACAAATAAATACTCCTCAAACATCACGTTATAAGAAGAGAGAGTCGATCCTGAAAAAAAAAAGAGAGAGAGTCAATGCCTGGTTGAGAAAGAAAAATCAATCTTACCTTATCAAATGAAGACCCATACTATAATAATTTAATTTGTGAAATCACCTAATTGTAACGTAACAAGGAAAAAAATACAGAAATTGACATGCACGGAAAAATCATATATGAACATAAACTGTAATTTTATGGGTATATCTAATAGGAATATTCCATGTTCACATCCATTAAAAATTGAATCTTACTGGCTAAAACAAATTTTAAAGTATTAAAATATACACCACACTGTTTAATTTCATATATGATAGATACATTCTCAATGAAGTATAAGATTTTTTTAATAATAAAGATAAAGAAGGACTGCTGCTCAATGCAATAAGAACGAACGTAGATGATGTGAAACATAGATTAGTGGGGGCAAGATATTTCGATATAGAAGATTCACTCACGATAAGTTATTCTATTTTATCCTCGCCCTACAAATTGTAAATGGACCAGCATGACCATGCGCTCGGATGAGAGGAAATAGCATATTAGCAGGCTGAAACACATGTTATTATTATTCAACACTAGAAACAATATGTCTCTCTTCTTAATGTAATTATGTGAAGAAAGCAATTGGCTTAGCTTAAGAGTATTCATGTCGATGTGTGCGTAATCTCACCAGATCATAAAGTACATACTATGAGTGATTTGGGTCTGCCTACTCAATGTATTGCATCCATGCAACATCAAGTTTTATTGAAATATAATATAAATGGAAGGGATTAGGGTAAAGGAAAACCAACCTGAGGTCAACATTTAGAGAAGTACTACCTCCGTTTCATAATATAAGAACGTTTTTGACACTACACTAGTGTCAAAAACGTTCTTATAGGACAGAGGGAGTAGTTGTCATTATGCCGGCCAAAATCATTCTTATTGTTCAAAAATTGAATAGTTTTACACAATGAAAAGGTGCCATAGCACCCGGGAGTCCCGCCCCCCTCTAATCTGACCGTACAACGATGACAAGATTCGTCCTATTCCCTGCCCTGCTGCAGACGATTTGCAGTCTCTGTTTAATTAAACAGGCTTTTCTAAGCCGATAAAAACCGGGGCTGGCAGGACGTAGCATGCAGGGCTAGGCCTGGCAAGAGGCCACGAGGGTCCTGGGCGAAGTGGCAACACATAGACGGTGTGCCATTTTTTATTACCATGCCCCCAACGAGTTGGATAGCTTGGTCAGGCCAATGCGTGTCCCTTTGTGGTTCACATCAGTGTCAGCTAGTATTATAATATTACTCCACGTGGGAAATCAGCAAAGTTGACCGAGGTCAATGCAGTTGTAACGTCTTACATGACAGACTTTTTCTAAAATGTACGTGCTGAGAATAAAGAGAACCCCGAATGGTTTGTCAGGAAGATTCAGGAAGACACGCTTTTTCAGCGGTTTGAATCGCTGGCCGCTCCGCCACTTTCCCTACAGCATGCAGACATGTCATGTCGACGTCGCGGGTAGTAGGTGGAATAAGTCTACTAGGAACAGTGCTAACCTAGTTCTGGTGTAGCCGGATCCTCTAACATTGAGAAGGAAAGTCATGATGCTACAGTATCAGCCTAGTGTAAAATGAAGAAGGAAAGTTAGGGAGTGTTAACAGATTATTTAGTGTAGGTATTTACTGTAGATATAAATAATCTAAAATTAATTTTATTTCACCATCAATTTGCCTGTATGTAATTACTATAAATATAAGCAATAGATCAGTAATTTGCAAATTAATTTAAGTCATTTTAGTCTTAATCATATGTATTACAAGAAGGAAAGTTAGGGTAATATAGCTTATCTAACTTTCCTTCTCAATGTTAGAGGATCCGGTTCCAGTTCTGGTCTGGTTTGCAAAGTGTCCAGAGCCACCCGCTTAATAAGGTTGGAGTTGCCTGGTCTTCGTCAGGGCCGGTTCTGAGATTTTGGGAGGTCCGGGGCGAAAACAGAACCCGGGGCCCCTTTTTTGAAATGGTAACCATGTGTTTGTACGACATCAAAATAATAATAAGCATGTTTAAATTACATTTAACAACTATGTATAGGATAAAAAAACTATGCATATGATAATTAAGTTTTTGAGAAACTTAAGTTACTCACTGCAAGGAATAGATAGCAACGATGTTTCATATGAGATGAAAGATAATTTTTCACACACCTCTTGTGAAGCCAGACCAAAGTAAAACTCCATATATTAGGTGGGCAAGAGTTGATCTATCCACCAATAACCTATCCTAAAAAAAATCAAAAGTATCAAAAGATCTAAATAGAGAGTGTAAGTCAAATGGCTATGACATTCATGAACTTGATTACAAGAATGAAGATTTATTCTTGGCTACTAAAATAGTATGTATATGCATAGAAGTTCAAATTAATTTGCGATTGAAAATGGGGCTCTAAAACTACCAGCGGTGTCACAGCCATGAGCTTGATTTCAATAATGGAGATTTATACGTATAAGCTAGTTCTTGGATACTAAAATAATAGGCATATACATAGAAGTTCAAATCAATAAGGAATACACTTGCGCCTCTAAAAATTCCATTGACGTAAATCTCCTGTATAGTGGCCCACAAACGTGGTCATTGCAGAACACAATGTGAAAATTTCTGGACTAATTGGGAGACTCATAAATCATATGCATATAGTTCGTCTATTTGTGGGCATTATTCAGAATCAAGAGCTCCTTGGCAATGTCTGTAGAATTGGAAGTTACGCAGTCATATCCCCAAAGTTGTGAGCAGTTACACACAATGAGTGCCAAAACTGAACCCTAACAATCACAGTACATGAGAAATTCTCCTCTGTCGTTTCAATGTACCATCCAACTAGATCGCTAATACAAGAAACAACAGTCTCGAAAAGTACAGGGAGATGGGTTCCTTTTTTCAAGAAAGGGGAAATAAGAGAGATGCATTACCACGAGTACTGAAGGACGATGAAGGCTGGCTGCTGGCAAGGTGCGCGGACGAGGGATGTCTCGGCGGCTGCGTGGCCGACGTACTCCCGGAATAATCGTGGGGCCTGTTGTCTGTTGACACCGGCAAAAACCTCAGAATCAGCCCTCGCGGCTCGGCTTGTCGGCGTGGCCGGCGATGGGCGATTGCCACCACGATTTCAGGAGATCAAACACGGGCACGACCTAATCTATGCATCATCAGAGGGCTGTGCGTCTTGCCGTCTGCGCACCTCCCATTTGGGCTATGCTCTGGGCCAAATTGACTAGTATATACATGACACACATACATAAATGGGGGCCCCTTGATTCCGGGGGCCCGGGGCGGCTGCCCCCCCTGCCCTCCCTCAGGGCCGGGCCTGGTCTTCGTCGTCGCCGGTCGATTTTTTGGCTTTGGCCAACATGGTTTTCACTTGTCGCTCGTTCGAAGGGGCCTTGACAGGCCCTCCACGCTGAAGTCAGAGTCGCTTGCTCGGGGAGAGGTGATGACGATGACGATGACATTGATGGCAATCTCGTCGGTGTCCTCGCCTCGGCGGTGTTTGTGGGTCTTGTAGGTGTCCGATCGGCCGGGGTGCCCTTCTCGATTGGCGTGTTGTAAGGGTTTTAGCCCATTTTTTCGTAAATTAACGGGGCAACTCTCTTCTGCTTTTGAAGAAATCGAGATCGTCAGGGGCCGAGTTACGGAAAGAAAAAAATGATCAAGGACGTGTTTGGTTGGCCGCATATACCTCAGCCCGCGCGGGAAGCAAAGGGCCCGTTTGGTTAACCGCATTCACTCTTGGGCCTGCATAGCACGAACATTAAAGCACCTCTGGGCCTGCATCCCTGGGAATGGTCAAATCGGCAGTTTTTTCTCAGCAAGGCCCGAGCGATGCAACCCTAGGCACGTGGGCGTGGGCGCTTGCACGCGTGGTTGCGGTCCGGAGACGTCGCGTTGTTTCCAGACGCGTCGTCATAAATTACCCTCACCCCCCCCCCCCCTCCTCACCGCTCTGTCCCTTGTTCCCCGCTCACACCGGCGGCTACGACGACGGCGGCGACCACCTGAGCTCTACTGCGAATCGATCCAAGACGGCGGCGGCAACCACCGGAGCGCATCGGCCATGGCGGTAAGACCTCGTCCTCTCTGTACATTCACTGCTTTCGGCTCGGGCTAGATTCGATTAGAGCACGCAATTGAAGAGTTAGGGAGGGGATTGAACACATCGGGTTGGGGGGGGGGGGGGGGGAGGATTGACATCAATCGATTATGCATCTACGGCTCATAGGTTATTTTTGATTACATCGGGGCCATGGATGGGTCCGGAACCAGTGTCTTCAGCTCGTCCGGCGTAGCCTTCTTCATCACAGCATCAGCCTCCTTGTGCATGTCATCGATGTTGCTGAAGTACGAGCGCACTTCCATGGTGTGCTCGAACTTCTTGCGGTCATCGAGCGAGCACCCAAGGAAGAAGGCCCTCCATCCAACGCCCCAGGGGAAAGGGTTGGGGTTGGAGTTGGAGTTCATGGCGAGGGAGAGGTGGTGAAATAGAGAGGTGGAAGAGGAGAGGTGGTGAAACAGAGGGGGTTTGAGTGCGGTGCTGGGTTAGTAGGGTGGGTTAATATAGGAGCGGTAGGCCGATATGAATGAATACTGACCATTGAACTACGTGTTGTTCATAATGCAGATGGACAAGGGCAAGGATGTCGTGCCACCATTGGAGAAGGGCAAGGAGGTTGTGCCTCGATTGGTCCAAGTGCCAGTGCAGGACCACCCAAGTGCCAAGCGGAGGAACTATGGCCACTTCCATCAGGAGTCAGGACCAAACCACTTCTGCAAGGTTATCCTTGCTCCTAAGCTGGAGAGTCTGCCATTGCCTCTGGACTTCACAAAGCACTTCCTCGCCATCCCTACAGAGTTCAAGCTGAAGATGAACACCGGCTGCGCATGGAGGGTGATGATGAGGGTGTTTTACGGCAGGGTCACCCTTGATCAGGGTTGGGCCACCTTCGCCGCCGTTCACCAGATCATGATCGGGTAAATGCTGACGTTCAAGTTGCTGTCCCCCGACACCATGAAGGTGATCGTCTTCAACGACGAGGGCGTGGAGGTGATCACCAAGTGCAAGGAGCACGGCAATGCCTTCGCCACGACCGCCTGAGCTCCTGTGGTCCAATCCTTGGTTGTTCTTTTTTTTTTAAGGAAAACTGTAAGGGAAGCCCCCCACAGCGATTTTTTTTGAAATAATAAGAACCCAAATTCGCGTCCGTGAGGACTTGAACCTGGGTGGCTGGGTTGTACATCCACTCCACTAGCCAAGTGAGCCAGGCTCACTTCTTCCTTCGTTGTTCTGTTGTTACTAGTTTAGTTCTTACTAGTTCATGTGTGCCTTTGGTAACCTCACCACATCGAGTAGGAGGTTACCACACAACTGTCCTGGATGTAACCAAACAACCGGACTTGTGTTTCCCCTCAAACAAGTGCACAACCAAACAACAGGCCTTTCGTTTTAGCACATTCAGGATAGAGGGGATGCAGGCAACCAATCAACATGCATATGTTGGTTTTTATCCTGTATATGCTCAGCCAGGCCTAACTGGGACAAGTATGCAAAGTGGCAAAAAAAACGATGCAGGTAACCAAACGTGTCCCAAGCATATCTTCCTCTTGGCATCGCAGGAAGCAATGGGACATCTGATCCTGAAGGCCGTGCCAGGTTCGCCTGAGAATCCAAAGCCTATATTGGAATGCGAAATTACTATGGATACGATACTAAGACGTACGATTTCTGGATGATGATGAATCCATTGGCCTGCTGCAGTTTGGCCGTATGCTTGAACGGCTTGATAGGCCATATCATATAGAAATCGGACAGTTTGTGTCGTAATGTCGTATGCATACCAGGTCCCGCACTTAAAAGGCGCCTTGTTTTTCCAGATGCACTCCGATCCTGCAAACCGAACCGCACCGTGGCAGAGTAGGTTGTAACTTGTAAGTAGACTTCCTCGAATATTGGCCAGAAGGGCTCCCAAGGCCAGTGAAAACTCAACACGTTGGCCTGGTGGGATTATATTATTATTATTTCCTATTCATTGTATTTGGTACGAGTAGTTTTCCATATTGATGATTATTATTTCCTTTGCGTCTTCTGGGTGCGAGGTGCTATGTTTGTTGAACTTGTGCATGAACTAGACACCTCCGGGGTTCTATCGGACCTCTACAATACTTTCTATGTATCCGGTAAGAAGAAAACCATGGTGACAGACAAAACAGGAAGGGACCAAATGACTGTATCCACCGCGGAAAAAAACAGTGACTATGCAGATTACTTCTCATGTTTCAATTGAACATTCATGTTTTTTTAGGAATTGACTAGTCATGTTTTAATGTGGAGTACACCAAAACTCCGGCAAAGACGACGCTCGGCGTTTGCTGTGGGACCCGCCGTTTAGGAATTGGACACGTGGCTGCTTCCTATTGGGTGCATTTGCCGAGGGTGGCTCTCAGCAAAGCTGGCGCTCGGCTCATTCTGCGAGACCCACATGTCAGGTGCTTGACACGTGCTCGTTTCTTATTGGTTGTCTTTCCGAGGGCTACTATCGGTAAAGTGAAGGCACGTGGCAACCGCCATCCCCGTCTGCCGTCCGTGAGTTACTTTATTTGGCCGATGCGTACTGTTCGGCACCCGGTAAAGAGTGGCTATCGACAAATTTCTGTTTGCCTGAAAGGTATACGTCGGGTAAACTTTGCCAAGTGCAAATCTCAGCAAATGCTTTGGCAAGGGTTTTAGGCCCTTTGGTGAGTGTTTCTGGCATGCATGCTCCATTTGATTATTCATGTTTTTTTAGAAATTGACTAGTTATGGTTTCATGTTGGACCCTCAACTTCTTATATGACACATCTTCGTGTTTCTGAGCACACATATTTCTGAGCACACAGGACGTGGATTTCCTACTGCAAATCCTTGAAAAGATACAAAAAAATATCCGTACCGCCTTCATAAACACATGCATATAGATATTGCTATAAAACGTTAAAAAAATAAGTTTACGTTTTATTACATCCAAATAGCCTTTTGGAATCATATTACACCCATAATCACTCAGCTAGCTAGTCGTAAGTATGGGACATATATGGACTGAAAGCTCAGTAGGACGTGGCCGTTTGCGGCCTTAATTTGATTTTTTTTTTTGCGATCAGCCTTAATTTGATTTGAGTGACGTACGTGTCCATTTAGTTTGACACACGTACGCACGCGCACACACAAATACGTACGTATACGTATAATAACGTACAATAACGTATACACACGTACGTACGCGCACACACAAATCGAGCACGAAGACGATGGTCGCGCCGCTCATGTTGCCGTACTCGCGGAGCACGTGCCGGCTGGCCGCCAGCTTCTCCGGCTCCAGCTGGAGCACCTTGTCGATGTTGTCCAGGATCGGACGGCCGTGTTGGGACAAACCCATATGCCCTAGCTAGCTCTCCCTCTCTGCACTCGAACGGAGGTGGAAGACGATGGACACAGGACACAATTTTTCGGGGCCGGCGCACGAACGCCGCCGTGGGCGCACGCACGCCCTAATCTTGCTGGTATTCACAATGGCTACATCACGGCAACTCCCTGACGCCTCTACACAGCAGCACCGCGGTCACTTTAATACGTAGACGCACGCACAGCCCAGCCGCCCAGATCGGCCACTAACCCATGCACTAACTACCTAGCTAATTCATAGCTACATGCACGCTAGCTACTAACAACCTGGACGTGGCCGGCTTTGAAGCCTGCAGGAGACGCAGCGCCCATGCATGCAGGAACTGCCGCACGGAGACTCCACTCGCCACGGCCACGGACGCGGCCACGCACCGGCGTCCTCGCTGGACCAACACGCGCACAGACGCGCCACACACACGCACACACTCGCGCACACACGCGCCACACACGCCATGGACTCGACCGTGCACTCACACCGGTCGCCACCATCACGGGCATGGCTTGCTGCTAACATTCACGCCCCAAGCCATGACCCTTGCATATGTCAGCCTCGTCGTCGTCGTCGCACCATGGCCGCTCCTACGGCCTCCTCGACGCTTGACGCTGCACTCCGCCATGATCAGCATGGGGCTTTTATACCTGGGCCTGCGCGGGGCACGACCCGCACGCTCCCTACCCAGCCGGCGCCCTGATCGGCCCGCTCCGCCCGCGGCCACCACGCGCACAGACGCGCATGGCTCGCGGCAAGCCCGCACGATCACGCCCACCCCTCGTCTTCTTCCTTGGCGATCGTCGCCGCACTCCACACGCCTCCAGCTCGCCCATGCCGCGCACTGACGCAGGCAACGCGGCCAGCCCGGCGCGCCCAGGACGCGGCCCTCGACGCCTCGCTCCACCGCTGCATTCGCCACCCTCCGCACGCCTCCAGCTCACGCCATGATCGCGCTCCGACGTGATCAACGCGGCCAGCTCGGCACGCCCAGGACATGGTCTTCTTCTTCGGCGAGACTCCCCGTGCTCCACACGGCCCCAGCTCGCGGCCATGATCACGCACTGACGCGATCAACGCGGCCGATCCGGCGTGTCCAGGAGCTCGGTCTTCTCTCCGCCGCGCCACGCCGCGCCACCGCAGCCTCTGCGCCACCACGCAGGTCCGCTGCGGCCGCCGCGCGCGCCGCGGACGCCACCACGCGCCACGGCCGACCCTTGAACCTGGTCGCTCTGATGCCAATTGTTGGGACAAACCCATATGCCCTAGCTAGCTCTCCCTCTCTGCACTCGAACGGAGGTGGAAGACGATGGACACAGGACACAATTTTTCGGGGCCGGCGCACGAACGCCGCCGTGGGCGCACGCACGCCCTAATCTTGCTCGTATTCACAATGGCTACATCACGGCAACTCCCTGACGCCTCTACACAGCAGCACCGCGGTCACTTTAATACGTAGACGCACGCACAGCCCAGCCGCCTAGATCAGCCACTAACCCATGCACTAACTACCTAGCTAATTCATAGCTACATGCACGCTAGCTACTAACAACCTGGACGTGGCCGGCTTTGAAGCCTGCAGGAGACGCAGCGCCCATGCATGCAGGAACTGCCGCACGGAGACTCCACTCGCCACGGCCACGGACGCGGCCACGCACCGGCGTCCTCGCTGGACCAACACGCGCACAGACGCGCCACACACACGCACACACTCGCGCACACACGCGCCACACACGCCATGGACTCGACCGTGCACTCACACCGGTCGCCACCATCACGGGCATGGCTTGCTGCTAACATTCACGCCCCAAGCCATGACCCTTGCATATGTCAGCCTCGTCGTCGTCGTCGCACCATGGCCGCTCCTACGGCCTCCTCGACGCTTGACGCTGCACTCCGCCATGATCAGCATGGGGCTTTTATACCTGGGCCTGCGCGGGGCACGACCCGCACGCTCCCTACCCAGCCGGCGCCCTGATCGGCCCGCTCCGCCCGCGGCCACCACGCGCACAGACGCGCATGGCTCGCGGCGAGCCCGCACGATCACGCCCACCCCTCGTCTTCTTCCTTGGCGATCGTCGCCGCACTCCACACGCCTCCAGCTCGCCCATGCCGCGCACTGACGCAGGCAACGCGGCCAGCCCGGCGCGCCCAGGACGCGGCCCTCGACGCCTCGCTCCACCGCTGCATTCGCCACCCTCCGCACGCCTCCAGCTCACGCCATGATCGCGCTCCGACGTGATCAACGCGGCCAGCTCGGCACGCCCAGGACATGGTCTTCTTCTTCGGCGAGACTCCCCGTGCTCCACACGGCCCCAGCTCGCGGCCATGATCACGCACTGACGCGATCAACGCGGCCGATCCGGCGTGTCCAGGAGCTCGGTCTTCTCTCCGCCGCGCCACGCCGCGCCACCGCCGCCTCTGCGCCACCACGCAGGTCCGCTGCGGCCGCCGCGCGCGCCGCGGAGGCCACCACGCGCCACGGCCGACCCTTGAACCTGGTCGCTCTGATGCCAATTGTTGGGACAAACCCATATGCCCTAGCTAGCTCTCCCTCTCTACACTCGAACGGAGGTGGAAGACGATGGACACAGGACACAATTTTTCGGGGCCGGCGCACGAACGCCGCCGTGGGCGCACGCACGCCCTAATCTTGCTCGTATTCACAATGGCTACATCACGGCAACTCCCTGACGCCTCTACACAGCAGCACCGCGGTCACTTTAATACGTAGACGCACGCACAGCCCAGCCGCCCAGATCGGCCACTAACCCATGCACTAACTACCTAGCTAATTCATAGCTACATGCACGCTAGCTACTAACAACCTGGACGTGGCCGGCTTTGAAGCCTGCAGGAGACGCAGCGCCCATGCATGCAGGAACTGCCGCACGGAGACTCCACTCGCCACGGCCACGGACGCGGCCACGCACCGGCGTCCTCGCTGGACCAACACGCGCACAGACGCGCCACACACACGCACACACTCGCGCACACACGCGCCACACACGCCATGGACTCGACCGTGCACTCACACCGGTCGCCACCATCACGGGCATGGCTTGCTGCTAACATTCACGCCCCAAGCCATGACCCTTGCATATGTCAGCCTCGTCGTCGTCGTCGCACCATGGCCGCTCCTACGGCCTCCTCGACGCTTGACGCTGCACTCCGCCATGATCAGCATGGGGCTTTTATACCTGGGCCTGCGCGGGGCACGACCCGCACGCTCCCTACCCAGCCGGCGCCCTGATCGGCCCGCTCCGCCCGCGGCCACCACGCGCACAGACGCGCATGGCTCGCGGCGAGCCCGCACGATCACGCCCACCCCTCGTCTTCTTCCTTGGCGATCGTCGCCGCACTCCACACGCCTCCAGCTCGCCCATGCCGCGCACTGACGCAGGCAACGCGGCCAGCCCGGCGCGCCCAGGACGCGGCCCTCGACGCCTCGCTCCACCGCTGCATTCGCCACCCTCCGCACGCCTCCAGCTCACGCCATGATCGCGCTCCGACGTGATCAACGCGGCCAGCTCGGCACGCCCAGGACATGGTCTTCTTCTTCGGCGAGACTCCCCGTGCTCCACACGGCCCCAGCTCGCGGCCATGATCACGCACTGACGCGATCAACGCGGCCGATCCGGCGTGTCCAGGAGCTCGGTCTTCTCTCCGCCGCGCCATGCCGCGCCACCGCAGCCTCTGCGCCACCACGCAGGTCCGCTGCGGCCGCCGCGCGCGCCGCGGACGCCACCACGCGCCACGGCCGACCCTTGAACCTGGTCGCTCTGATGCCAATTGTTGGGACAAACCCATATGCCCTAGCTAGCTCTCCCTCTCTGCACTCGAACGGAGGTGGAAGACGATGGACACAGGACACAATTTTTCGGGGCCGGCGCACGAACGCCGCCGTGGGCGCACGCACGCCCTAATCTTGCTCGTATTCACAATGGCTACATCACGGCAACTCCCTGACGCCTCTACACAGCAGCACCGCGGTCACTTTAATACGTAGACGCACGCACAGCCCAGCCGCCCAGATCGGCCACTAACCCATGCACTAACTACCTAGCTAATTCATAGCTACATGCACGCTAGCTACTAACAACCTGGACGTGGCCGGCTTTGAAGCCTGCAGGAGACGCAGCGCCCATGCATGCAGGAACTGCCGCACGGAGACTCCACTCGCCACGGCCACGGACGCGGCCACGCACCGGCGTCCTCGCTGGACCAACACGCGCACAGACGCGCCACACACACGCACACACTCGCGCACACACGCGCCACACACGCCATGGACTCGACCGTGCACTCACACCGGTCGCCACCATCACGGGCATGGCTTGCTGCTAACAGGCCGCCCGGGTGCACCGCCCAGAAGAGGTCGTTCCACTTCCCGTTCCCGGATAATGGAGACGGAAGGTGAGCACCACCGTCGTCGTCGTCTCCTCCGCGGAACGCGTCGAGGAGGCAGCGCTCCACGTTCTGGCCGATGAGCATGGGCACCTGGATGGCGAGGTGGAAGTCGACGCCGCTGCCGGAGACCTGCATGCTGAGCGCGTGCTCGGTCTTGGGCACCGTGGTCTGCGTGGCGTGCACCATCTCGAAGATCGGGCTCTGCTCGCCCTCGCGGAAGGGCCCGGCGCCGACGATCACCGCGCCGGCGCCGTCCCAGAACAGCGCGTGGCCGACGAGGTTGCCGCCGTCGGGCCCGCCGAAGCAGACGAGCGTGATCTCGGCGCAGGCCACGAGGACGCGCGCGCCGCGGTTGTTCTCGGCGAGCTCCCTGGCGAGGTTCAGCGCCCTGCCGCCGCCGTAGCAGCCGTGGAGGCTGAGGATGGTGCGGGAGACCGTGGGGCGGAGGCCCAGCAGCGTGGCCAGCCACAGGTCGGCGCTCGGGGCCCCCCAGGCGGAGTAGGTGCTGAAGACGAGGTGGGTGATCTCGCTCGCCGGGCGGCCCCACTCGGCGATGGCCTTGGCCGCCGCGCACTGCGCCAGCTTCGGCACGGCGTCGACGGTCATGGCGATGCGGTTGTCCAGCGACGGCGCCTCCTGGTCGTACAGCTCCGGGTGCGCCACCAGCGTCTCCTCCGTCAGGTGGAAGTGCCGCTTGTCGATGCCCGTCTTCTCGCCTGCAACCAAAAAACCAAAGCATAAATTAGTAAATTATCATACAGTTTTACTACTAGTAGGAAAAGACATGCATGCATGCAAATTGTGCTGTAGAAAGATAGGAGCAGTACAGATTCTGGTGAGCTTCTGCTGGAGCTCAGTGAGGTGGTCGCTCTTGGTGACGCGGAAGAGGTTCTCGGCGAAGATGTCCTGGGGCACCTCGACGCCGGTGGGGTTCGCCGTGCCGATGCCGAGGATGGCCGCGGGGCCTTCGGCGTGCTGCCGCCGCCACGCCACCGCAGTACCATGCCCGATCCCGTTGCCGTTGGTGTTTCCTATGCTTCCCATGGCCGATCTTCCGGAAGGAGGAGGGTCACTATTCAGTGCTCTGCTCACTAGCTTTGTGCAACTTCAAGGGCAGGCAGCAGCTTGGTCTAATGGGGAATTGGCTATGTGCTGGGCTGGCTTTATAGTCTGTTTCTTTGGCCGGCTGGCTGGCTGGCTGAACTGCCTGCTGGAGTAGCTGCCGTGGCATTTAATTAGTCTTTGTCTCCTTGGGTGGACTGGGTGGTCCTCAGGTGCACCTTCTGACGCAGCCTCCCATGCAGCTTCCTCGGACAAAAAGTGGGTAAAAATTCCATTTGGCCTTGACCAATCCCATGGATGGAGTTGGGTGGTGAAGGAAATGGGTAAAATTTGCTAGTAGTGATGGGGACATTCCTGGCACAGTTAAAGGAGTGACGATGACATGGAAGATGCAAGTTCAGCCAATCTGCTAGTAGTTGTAACTCACTAAGAGCTTGATTGTGCCAAGAATAACATGTTTTTTCTTTTTATGGAAAAGGGAGGATAAACCTCTCGGCCTCTGAGTGTTTATCCATACATTTAGCCCCTCACCCGGTCACTGATAGGCATTAGTACTGGTAGGCTATTGGTCAAGTCACATGTGACTCGTGTCGTGGATGACGGTGTTTGTAGTAGAGAGCGCGATGTTAGTATAGCACGTATCTCGCTATCCGGCTATGGCTTTGAAAGCCACCATCCCGGGGCGGGCACAATAGGAACACCTTGACCACCCGACTTGTCTTTCGGTTCGACGGAGTGAATGTAAGGTTGATTGTTTGAACTCCTCGCAAATTCTTCATGACATACAAGACTTGAGAGGCACCCTCCCCATGATGTTGTGGTGGCACACCTGGTATTGTTGGTGATCTAGCATTATGTATTACGAGCGTGAATTTAGATGATATATCTACATTGGATCTTCAAGTTGGTCGACTAGACGAAGAGGTAACTATCCCCTACAATCGAAGGTCATGGATTGGACTCACGAGTCGTGATGGCGGATATATGATGTCTTTGTCTTTGAGGGCCGGCAAGGGAGGTGTTATTAGGCCCTGAAGGGCATGGTGTGATTGATTCTGCCATGAAAGAATTGCATGCATTTGTGTATCATTGCCTAGCCCTATTGTCTCGTCAGTCTATTGTTTCGGGCATAGTGGAACTTTACTCCTTGGTCAACATCCAAGGCAAAGTACATATTGGTGAATTCTCCAGGAAGGGGGATTTATGCTTTCTAGAGCAAGGCAACAAGAATACAGTGAGAAGTTCAAAACTTGGTTCTTATGAAGAAACAAGCCGTGGAAGTCCGCTTGATCCCTGAAAGCATGTCTAGCTAGGGCATGAGCTACAACACTGGAGTTAATTACTTGAAACTTGATGACTCAAATCCTTATGTCATTGCATTGAAGAAATATGCAAGAAAAGATCCACATAGTAGGCGATTGTTGGCATAAGCAACATCTACATGTGTTTTGAAATATATGGGGATGGATATGTCTCTCTAGGAGAGAGCGTGAACCATACGTGTTGCAAAGACCATAGCTAGGAGAGAGCGTGAACCATACGTGCTGCAGGTCCTCCACTCGTAAAACATAATCACAAGACAAGGCAAAAAAATTCAAGGGCAGCAACAACCGCCTACCCCCAAATGGTTGGATGCCGCATTAAAAATGCTCGATGACCTGCAGAAAGAGTAGAAATATAAACACAATGAGGATGATTCGGAGGGAGGTTAGATTTGGGATTTGAATCCTGATCCATTAAGGAGTCATTTGTACGTGCTGAAGAAAATCATTGGAAGATTTCCAAATGTCCAACACAGGGCAAAGGGATTTTTAAGAGAGACGTCAAGGTACGAGCTGGAAAATAAGCTTTGAATAAAGGAGGGGTGAGAGATATTATATGCAAATTGACATGATCGAAATCCTTAATACAACCAAAGCACTCTAGCAAAAGGAAGGGAAAAAAAAGATGAGAATCACAATCAAGTAACCAACATCTACATCGTCCTTTTGTGATGTGTGTAGAAACTCGTGAAGTTCAAAAGCATAATGTAAGAGCTCTACTAAAATTCCTCAAAGCAAATATTTTACCCTACATTTCAACTTTCTGAAAACAATCAAACATTGGGAAGGATTGTATAATCTTGATTAGAAAATTGCGTGTCTTGATTCTTGCATGTTGAGCAACGAGACCTGGAAAAATGTTTTGTATGCTCTTTTGGTCATACATTGGACATTAGGAGTATGTACCCAACAAATTTCATCTGCAAAGTCAACATTATTGATGGGAATTTGAATAACTAGATTTTTTTTTATAAGTACGATGAAAGTGGTTTTAAATTTTGCAAATGTTCCATGACTTGGAATTTTCCGGCCAAAGATCTTTTATAGTGGTAGAGAAATGACTTCCAGGAAGAGAAGTAAGGTGATCATATATTAGATTCCAAGTAGGATACGAAGAGTATACCATATGCTAGCATTTCCTTTCATGATCTAAATATGACACCATGAGATCGTGCAACTCCCGGACTCCGGAGGAATGCCTTGTGTGTATCAAACTGATGGGGAACGTTGCATGGGAAACAAAAAATTTCATACGCACATACAAGATCTATCCATGGAGATGAGCATCTAAGAGAGGGGAGATCGGATCCACATACCCTTGTAAATCGCCAAGCGGGAAGCGTTAAGAAACGCGGCTGATGTAGTCGAACGTCTTCGCGATCCAAATCGCAAGCCGTCTCGCGATCCAATCATGATCTAGCGCCGAACGGACGGCACCTCCGCGTTCAGCACACGTACAGCTCGATGACGATCTCCGCCTCCTTGATCCAGCAAGCGAGGGCGGAGAGGTAGATGAGTTCTCCGGCAGCACAACAGCGTGGTGGCGGTGGTGGTGGAGCTGATCCGGCAGGGCTTCGCCGTGCACTACCGAACCAATCTAGAGGAGAAACAGATCTAGGGAGAGAGGATGGCTGCACAATGGCTTGGGGTGGTGGCTGCCCTCCCTCTCCCTCTCTATTTATAGGAGGAAGGGGTAGGTGGGACCAGCCATGGCCCCTCCTCCAAGGAGGGGTTCGGCCGACCCTAGGGGGAGGAGTCCTCCTCCCACAAGGGAGGTGGGAACCCTAGGGAGGAGTCCATCCCCTCCAAGGCACCTCCACCTTTTTTTTTTCTTTTTTCTTTAGGCGCATGGGCCCCTATGGGTCGGCTGCTCAGCCCACCAGGGGCTGGTGCGCCACCTCTTGGGCCCATGTGCCCCCCGGGGTGGGTGGGCCCCTCCCGGTGGACCCCCGGAACCCTTTCGGCACTCCCGGTACGCTACCGAAAATACCCGAAACTTTTCCGAAACCCGAATACCACTTTCCTATATATAAATCTTTACCTCTGGACCATTCCGGAGCTCCTCGTGACGTCCGGGATCTCATTCGGGACTCCGAACAACCTTCGGTCACCAACATACATAACTCAATAATACCGAAACGTCACCGAACGTTAAGTGTGCAGACCCTGCGGGTTCGAGAACTATGTAGACATGACCGAGACACCTCTACGGTCAATAACCAATAGTGGGACCTGGATGCCCATATTGGTTCCTACATATTCTACGAAGATCTTTATCGGTTGAACCTCTATGTCAAGGATTCAGTTGATCCCGTACGCTATCCCCTTTGTTTATCGGTATGCTACTTGCCCGAGATTCGATCGTCGGTATCTCCATACCTAGTTCAATCTCGTTACTGGCAAGTCTCTTTACTCGTTCCGTAACACAAGATCTCGTAGCTAACTCTTTAGTCACTTTGCTTGCAAGCTCATTGTGATGTTGTATTACCGAGTGGGCCCTGAGATACCTCTCCGTCACACGGAGTAACAAATCCCAGTCTTGATCCATGTCAACTCAACAGACATCTTCGGAGATACCTGTAGAGCATCTTTATAGTCACCCAGTTACGTTGTGACGTTTGATACATACAAGGTACTTCTCCGGTGTCAGTGAGTTACATGATCTCATGGTCATAGGAACACATAGTTGACATGCAGAAAACAATAGCAATAAACTGACATGATCATATGCTACGTTCATAGTTTGGGTCTTGTCCATCACATCATTCTCCTAATGATGTGATCCCATTATCAAATGACAACTCTTGTCCATGGCCAGGTAACCTTGCCCATCTTTGATCAACGAGCTAGTCCTATAGAGGCTCAATAGGGACACGGTGTTGTCTATATACCCACACATGTATTTGAGTTTCCAATCAATACAATTATAGCATGGATAATAAACAATTATCATGAACAAGGAAATATAATAATAACCATTTTATTATTGCCTCTAGGGCATATTTACAACAGTCTCCCACTTGCACTAGAGTCAATAATCTAGCTCACATCACTATGTGATTTACATTGTAATGAATCTAACACCCATACAGTTCTGGTGTTGATCATGTTTCCCTCGTGGAAGAGGCTTAGTCAACGGATCTGCAACATTCTGATCCGTGTGTACTTTGCAAATATTTATGTCACCCTTCTCGATGTAATCACGGATGGAGTTGAAGCGTCGCTTTATGTGTGCGGTCCTCTTGTGAAACCTTGGTTCCTTGGCTAGAGCAATGGCACCAGTGTTGTCACAGAACAGAGTCATTGGGTTCAGTGCTCTGGGCACTACTCCAAGATCCGTCATGAACTGCTTCATCCAGACACCTTCCTTTGCCGCCTCCGAGGCAGCTATGTACTCCGCTTCACATGTAGAATCAGCTACCACGCTTTGCTTGGAACTGCACCAGCTTACTGCTCCTCCATTGAGAATAAATACGTATCCGGTTTGAGACTTAGAGTCATCCGGATCAGTGTCGAAGCTTGCATCGACGTAACCCTTTACGACGAGCTCTTGATCACCTCCATAAACGAGAAACATTTCCTTAGTCCTTTTCAGGTACTTTAGGATATTCTTGACCGTCGTCCAGTGATCCACTCCTGGATTACTTTGAAACCTTCGATCCATACTTATGGCAAGGCTGACGTCTGGTCTTGTGCACAGCATTGCATACATGATAGAGCCTATCGCAGAAGCATAGGGGATGACACTCATCTTTTCTCTATCCTCTGCAGTCACTGGGCATTGAGTCTTACTCAACTTCACACCTTGCAATACAGGCAAGAACCCTTTCTTGGACTGATCCATTTTGAACTTCTTCAAAACTTTATCAAGGTATGTGCTCTGTGAAAGTCCTATTAAGCGTTTTGATCTATCTCCATAGATCTTGACGCCTAATATGAAAGCAGCTTATCCTAGGTCCTTCATTGAAAAACTCTTATTCAAATATTCCTTCACGCTATCCAAAAATTATATATTGTTTCCAATCAGCAATATGTCATCCACATATAATATTAGAAACACTATAGAGCTCCCACTCACTTTCTTGTAAATACAAGCTTCTCCATAAACTTGTATAAACCCAAACGCTTTGATCACCTCATCAAAGCGCTTATTCCAATTCCGAGATGCCTGCACCAGTCCATAAATGGATCGCTGGAGCTTACACACTTTGTCAGCATTCTCTGGATCGACAAAACCTTCTGGTTGCATCATATACAACTCTTCCTCAAGGAAACCGTTGAGGAACGCTGTTTTGACATCCATCTGCCAAATTTCATAATCGAAAAATGCAGCTATTGCTAACATGATTCTGACGGACTTAAGCATCACTACGGAAGAGAAAGTCTCATCGTAGTCAATTCCTTGAACTTGTGAAAAACCCTTTGCCACAAGTCGAGCTTTATAGACAGTGACATTACCGTCCGCGTCCGTCTTCCTCTTAAAGATCCATTTATTCTGAATGGCCTTTCACCCTTCAGGTAATACTTCCAAAGTCCACACTTTGTTTTCATACATGGATCCTATCTCGGATTTCATGGCCTCTAACCATTTGTCGGAATCCGGGCCCACCATCGCTTCTCCATAGCTCGTAGGTTCATCGTTGTCCAACAACATGACCTCCAAGACAGGGTTACCCTACCATTTAGGAGCAGTACGTGCCCTTGTCGACCTACGAGGTTCGATAGTAACTTGATCCGAAGCGTCATGATCACTATCATTAGCTTCCTCTTCAACTGACGTAGGCTTCACAGAAACATCTTTCTGCGCTGCGCTACTCTCTGGTTGAAGTGAAGGTTCAACAACCTCATCAAGTTCTATCTTCCTCCCACTCAATTCTTTCGAGAGAAACTCTTTCTCAAGAAATGACCCGTTCTTAGCGACAAACACTTTGCCTTCGGATCTGAGATAGAAGGTGTACCCAACCGTCTCTTTTGGGTATCCTATGAAGACGCATTTCTCCGCTTTGGGTTCCAGTTTTTCAGGCTGAAGCTTTTTGACATAAGCATCGCATCCCCAAACTTTAAGAAACGACAACTTTGGTTTCTTACCAAACCACAGTTCGTACGGCGTCGTCTCAATGGATTTAGATGGTGCCCTATTTAAAGTGAATGCAGCTGTCTCTAACGCATAACCCCAAAACAATAGTGGCAAATCGGCACGAGACATCATAGACCGCACCATATCCAATAAGGTTCGATTACGACGTTCGGACACACCATTACGCTGTGGTGTTCCAGGTGGTGTCAACTGTGAAACAATTCCACATTGTCTTAAGTGATTGCCAAACTCATAACTCAGATATTCTCTTCCTCGATCAGATCGTAGGAATTTAATCTTCTTGTTACGATGATTCTCAACTTCACTCTGAAATTGCTTGAACTTTTCAAATGTTTCAGACTTATGTTTCATTAAGTAAATATACCCATATCTACTTAAGTCATCGGTGAAGGTGAGAAAATAACGATATCCACCGCGCGCCTCAATGCTCATCGGACCGCACACATCAGTATGTATGATTTCCAACAAGTCACTTGCCCGTTCCATTGTTCCAGAGAACGGGTTCTTAGTCATCTTGCCCATGAGGCATGGTTCACATGTGTCAAGTGATTCAAAATCAAGTGACTCCAAAAGTCCATCAGCATGGAGTTTCTTCATGCGTTTTACACCAATATGACCTAAGCGGCAGTGCCACAAGAAAGTGGTACTATCATTATCAACTCTACATCTTTTGGCATCAATGTTATGAACATGTGTATCATCACTATCGAGATTCAATAAGAATAAACCCCTCACAGTGGGTGCATGACCATAAAAGATATTACTCATATAAATAGAACAACCATTATTCTCAGATTTAAATGAGTAACCGTCTCGCAATAAACAAGATCCAGATATAATGTTCATGCTTAACGCATGCACTAAATAACAATTATTCAGGTTCATTACTAATCCCGATGGTAATCGAAGAGAGAGTGTGCCGACGGCGATCACATCAACCTTGGAACCATTTCCCATGCGCATCGTCACTTCGTCCTTTGCCAGCCTCCGTCTATTCCACAGTTCCTGTTTTGAGTTGCAAATGTGAGCAACCGAATCGGTATCAAATACCCAGGCACTACAACGAGAGTTGGTAAGGTACACATCAATAACATGTATATCATATATACCTTGTTTGGTGTTGGCCGCCTTCTTGTTGGCCATATACTTGGGGCAGTTCCGCTTCCAGTGGCCAGTACCCTTGCAATGAAAGCACTCAGTTTCTGGTTTGGGTCCAGCCTTGGGTTTCTTCATGGGAGGGGCAACTGCTTTGCCACTCTTCTTGGAGTTACCCTTCTTGCCCTTGCCATTCTTCTTGAAACTAGTGGTTTTATTGACCATCATTACTTGATGCTCCGTTTGGATTTCAGACTCAGCGACTTTCAGCATTGCAAACAGCTCGGTGACTGACTTGTTCATCCCTTGCATGTTATAGTTCAACACAAAGCTCTTGTAGCTAGGTGGCAGTGATTGAAGAACTCTGTCAGTGATCGCCTCCGGCGGGAGAGCAATTCCCAACTCAGCCAGACAGTTGGAATATCCAGACATTCTGAGTATGTGTTCACTGATAGACCCGTTCTCCTCCATCTTGCAAGCATAGAACTTATCGGAGGTCTCATACCTCTCGATCCGGGCATTCTTTTCAAAGATAAACATCAACTCCTGGAACATCTCATATGCTCCATGACGTTCAAAACGCCTTTGAAGTCCCGGCTCTAAGCCATACAACATAGCACACTAAACTATTGAGTAATCATCCGAACGCGACTGCCAGGCGTTCTCAACGTCTGTAGACGACACTGGAGCGGGTGGTTCACCGAGCGGTGCATCAAGGACATAAGCCTTCTGGGAAGCCATGAGGATAATCCTCAGATTACGGGCCCAGTCTACAAAGTTACTTCCATCATCTTTCAGCTTAGCTTTCTCTAGGAACGCATTGAAATTCAGGGGAACTACTGCGCGAGCCATTGATCTAACACATAAAATTTGCAAAGACAACTTAAACTATTGTTCAAGATAATGAGTTTAGTTAATCATATTACTTAAAAAACCTCTCACTCAAATTGACATCCCTCCGGTCATCCAAGTGCTACATGATCCAAATTCACCAACCCAAGTCCGATCATCACGTGAGATGAGGTGGTTTCAATGTTGAACATCTCCATGTTGATCATATCTACTATATGACTCATGTTCGACCTTTCGGTCTCTTGTGTTCCGAGGCCATGTCTGTACATGCTAGGCCCGTCAAGTTTAACCCGAGTGTTCTGCATGTGCAACACTGGCGTGTACCCGTTGTATGTGAACGTAGAGTCTATCACACCCGATCATCACGTGTGTCTCGAAACGACGAACTTTCGCAACGGTGCACACTCGGGGAGAACACAATTTTATCTTGAAATTTTAGTGAGGGATCACCTTATAATGCTACCATGGTCCTAAGCAAAACAATAGGCATAAAAGGATTAACATCACATGCAAATCATAAGTGACATTATATGGCCATGATCTTGTTCTTTTGATCTCCATCTCCAAAGCACCGGCATGATCTCCATCGTCACCGGCATGACACCATGATCTCCATCATCTTGATCTCCATCAACGTGTCGCCATCGGGGTTGTCGCGCCAACCATGCTTCTACTACTATTGCTACCGCTTAACGATAAAGTAAAGCATTACATAGCGCTTAATGAGTGACACGTAGGCCACATAATAATTAAAGACAACCCTATGGCTCCTGCCGGTTGCCGTACTAATCGACATGCAAGTCGTGATAATCTATACAAAACATGATCATCTCATACATCACATATATCTCATCATGTTTCTGGCCATATCATATCACATCATACCCTGCAAAAACAAGTTAGACGTCCTCTAATTTGTTGTTGCATGTTTTATGTGGCTGCTATGGGTATCTAGCAAGAACGATTCTTACCTACGCAAAACCACAACGGTGATATACAAGTTGCTATTTCACCTTCTACAAGGACCGCCTCTGTCGAATCCGATTCAACTAAAGTAGGAGAGATAGACACCCGCCAGCCATCTTATGCAACAAAAGTTAGATGTCAGTCGATGGAACCGGTCTCATGTACGAGGACATGTAAGGTTGGTCCGAGCCGCTTCATCCCACAATACCGATGAATGAAGAAAACACTAAGGAGGGAAGCAATCTGAATATCAACGCCCACAAACTCCTTTGTGTTCTACTCGTGATCTCATCTACGCATAGACCTAGCTCATGATGCCACTAATGGGGAACGTTGCATTGGAAACAAAAAATTTCCTATGCACATACAAGATCTATCCATGGAGATGAGCATCTACGAGAGGGGAGATCGGATCCACATACCCTTGTAAATCGCTAAGCGGGAAGCGTTAAGAAACGCGGTTGATGTAGTCGAACGTCTTCGCGATCCAAATCGCCAGCCGTCCCGCGATCCAATCACGATCTAGCGCCGAACTGACGGCACCTCCGCGATCAGCACACATACAGCTCGATGACGATCTCCGCCTCCTTGATCCATCAAGCGAGGGCGGAGAGGTAGATGAGTTCTCCGGCAGCACAACAGCGTTGTGGCGGTGGTGGTGGAGCTGATCCGGCAGGGCTTCGCCGTTCACTACCGAACCAATCTAGAGGAGAAACAGATCTAGGGAGAGAGGAGGGCTGCACAATGGCTTGGGGTGGTGGCTTCCCTCCCTCTCCCTCTCTATTTATAGGAGGAAGGGGTAGGTGGGAGCAGCCTTGGCCCCTCCTCCAAGGAGGGGTTCGTCCGACCCTAGGGGGAGGAGTCCTCCTCCCACAAGGGAGGTGGGAACCCTAGGGAGGAGTCCCTCCCCTCCAAGGCACCTCCACCTTTTTTTTTCTTTTTGCTTTAGGCGCATGGGCCCCTACGGGGTCGGCTTCTCAGCCCACCAGGGGCTGGTGCGCCACCTCTTGGGCCCATGTGCCCCCCCCCCCCGGGGTGGGTGGGCCCCTCCCGGTCGACCCCCGGAACCCTTTCGGCACTCCCGGTACGCTACCGAAAATACCCAAAACTTTTCCGGAACCCGAATACCACTTGCCTATATATAAATCTTTACCTCCGGACCATTCCGGAGCTCCTCGTGAAGTCCGGGATCTCATACGGGACTCCGAACAACCTTCGGTCACCAACATACATAACTCAATAATACCGAAACGTCACCGAACGTTAAGTGTGCAGACCCTGCGGGTTTGAGAACTATGTAGACATGACCGAGACACCTCTACGGTCAATAACCAATAGCGGGACCTGGATGCCCATATTGGTTCCTACATATTCTATGAAGATCTTTATCGGTTGAACCTCTATGTCAAGGATTCAGTTAATCCCGTACGTTGTTCCCTTTGTTTATCGGTATGCTACTTGCCCGAGATTCGATCGTCGGTATCTCCATACCTAGTTCAATCTCGTTACCGGCAAGTCTCTTTACTCGTTCCGTAACACAAGATCCCGTGGCTAACTCTTTAGTCACTTTTCTTGCAAACTCATTGTGATGTTGTATTACCGAGTGGGCCCTGAGATACCTCTCCGTCACACGGAGTAACAAATCCCAGTCTTGATCCATGTCAACTCAACAGACAGCTTCGGAGATACCTGTAGAGCATCTTTATAGTCACCCAGTTACGTTGTGACATTTGATACACACAAGGTACTTCTCCGGTGTCAGTGAGTTACATGATCTCATGGTCATAGGAACACATACTTGACATGCAGAAAACAATAGCAATAAACTGACACGATCATATGCTACGTTCATAGTTTGGGTCTTGTCCATCACATCATTCTCCTAATGATGTGATCCCGTTATCAAATGACAACTCTTGTCCATGGCCAGGAAACCTTGACCATCTTTGATCAACGAGCTAGTCCTATAGAGGCTCACTAGGGACACGGTGTTGTCTATATACCCACACATGTATTTGAGTTTCCAATCAATACAATTATAGCATGGATAATAAACAATTATCACGAACAAGGAAATATAATAATATCCATTTTATTATTGCCTCTAGGGCATATTTCCAACACAAACGTCACAACGTAACTGGGTGATCATAAAGGTACTCTACAGGTATCTCCGAAGGTGTCTGTTGAGTTGACATGGATCGAGATTGGGATTTGTCACTCCGTATGACGGAGAGGTATCTTTGGGCCCTCTCGGTAATACAGCATCACAAGAAGCTTGCAAGCAAAGTGACTAAGGAGTTAGTTACGGGATGATGTATTACAGAACGAGTAAAGAGACTTACCGGTAACGAGATTGAACTAGGTGTTGAGATACCGACGATCGAACCTCGGGCAAGTAACGTACCGACAGACAAAGAGAACTACGTATGTTGTCATAAAGGTTCGACCGATAAAGATCTTCGTAGAATATGTAGGAACCAATAGGGACATCCAGGTCCCGCTATTGGTTATTGACCGGAGAGGCATCTCGGTCATGTCTACATCATTCTCGAACCCATAGGGTCCACACGCTTAACGTTCGTTGACGATATAGTATTATATGAGTTATGTATGTTGGTGACCGAATGTTGTTCGGAGTCCCAGATGAGATCATGGACATAGCAAGGAGCTCCGGAATGGTTCGGAGGTAAAGATTGATATATTGGATGATAATATTTGGTCTCCAGAAGGGTTTCGGAATTCACCGTAAGAGTTTTGGATGTTTCCAGAAATGTTCTGGTGCGAGGACACTTTGGTTGGGCCAAGGGGTAAGGCCCACGGGGATTTAGGTCGGTGCAAAAGAAAGTTTTGCGGAGGTCAGGGACCAGACGCCAAGGACCCTGGCGTCTGGCCCTGGGCACTGAGGACCGTGGCGTCTGGTGCGGGAATCCGGGAAGGACTCTTCCTTGCGTTCCAAACCGACTTTGGGGAGGCCCTGTCCCCAAGTTACGACCCCAGGGCTCAACATATAACTAGAGGAGCAGGGCTAGCCCCTAGAACACAAGTTTTAGAGCCTCCTCTAGTTGATCTAGTTCTAGTTCTAGTTGGTCCTAGTTGACTAATTAGAGCTAGCCCTAGCTACCTCTAAACCTCATAATTAGAAGCCCAATGTGGTTCTAATCTCCTTCCTCTAGTTCATCCTCCTCTCTAAATCCGTTGTGCTTGGCGAAGCCCTGCGGAAATAGTTTCACCACCACCGACACCACGCCGTCGTGCTGCCGGAACTCATCTACTACTTCGCCCGTCTTGCTGGATCAAGAAGGCGAGGACGTCGTCGAGCTGAACGTGTGCTGAACGCGGAGGTGCCGTGCGTTCGGTGCTTGATCGGAATGGATCGTGAAGGTGTACGACTACATCAACCACATTGATAAACGCTTCTGCTTAGCAATCTACAAGGGTATGTAGAAGCTCTCTCCCTCTCGTAGCTATGCATCTCCATGGATAGATCTTGTCATGTACGTAGAATTTTTTTGTTTTCCATGCAACATTCCCCAACAGTGGCATCATGAGCCAGGTCTATGCGTAGATTATATGCACGAGTAGAACACAAAGGAGTTGTGGGCGGTGACGTTCATATTGCTTACCATCAATGTCTTATTTTGATTTGGCGGTATTGTGGGATGAAGCGGACTGGACCAATCTTACACGTCCACGTACATGAGACTGGTTCACCAACAGACATGCAACTTGTTTTGCATATAGGTGGCTGGCGGGTGTGAGTTTCTCTCACTTTAGTTGAATTGAATTTGACTACGGCGGTCCTTGTAGAAGGTCAAAAGGCAACTTGATAATCACCGTTGTGGTTTTGCGTAGGTAAGAACGGTTCTTGCTAGTTGCCCATAGCAGCCACGTAACACTTGCAACAACAAAGTAGAGGACGTCTAACTTGTTTTTGCAGGGTATGTTGTGATGTGATATGGTCAAGACATGATGTGATATATGTGGATGTATGACATGATCATGTTTTGTAATAAGTTCACGACTTGCATGTCGATGAGGACAGCAACCGGCAGGAGCCATAGGGTTATCTTTAATTTATTAAATCGTCATATAATTGCTTTACTTTATTGCTATGAGTTAGCAATAGTTGTAGAAGCAATGGTTGGCGAAACGACCACGTGACGACACGATGATGAAGATCAAGATGATGGAGATCATGGTGTCATGCCGGTAACGATGGAGATCATGACGTTGCTTTGGAGATGGAGATCAAAAGCACAAGATGATAATGGCTATATCATGTCACATATTTTGATTGCATGTGATGTTTATCCTTTATGCATCTTATTTTGCTTAGAACAACGGTAGCATTATAAGATGATCCCTTCACCTGAATTTCAAGATAAAAGTGTTCTCCCCGAGTATGCACCGTCGCTAAAGATCGTCGTTTCGAAGCACCTCGTGATGATCGGGTGTGATAGACTCTACATTCACATACAACGGGTGTAAGCCAGTTTTGCACATGCAGAATACTTGGGTTAAACTTGACGAGCCTAGCATGTATAGACATGGTCTCAGAACACTAGAGAGCGAAAGGTCGATCATGAGTCATATAGTAGATATGATCAACATGGAGATGTTCACCATTGATGACTACCCCATCTCAGGTGATGATCGGACATGGGTTAGTTAATTTGAATCATGTATCACTTAGACAACTTGAGGGATGTTGATTTAAGTGGGAGTTCGTTAGTAATTTAATTATATGAACTAAAATTTATCATGAACTTAGTCTTATAGTCTTTGCAAATCTATGTTGTAGATCAATGGCCCGTGCTACCGTTTGACGGTGTCCTGGACTAGGGGGTACTCACCACGTCGTCTCCCGACCAGTGGGTCGGGCCGAGGACCCCCAGGGCGGTTCATTAATGGGCCAGTTCGGACAGCCCATGATGCATCCGAGGAGATTCCACAAGACTTGGTGATCAAGACAAGGACTCCTCTCCACCGACGTAGCCGACTAGGACTCTTGTTATCCTAGGCCTCTGGTGTGTTATATAAGCCGAGGCCAGGCTAGTCATTACGGACAATCAGATCATCATAGATCACATCATCATACGAGCATAGCTCTTAGGGTTTAGACCATTACATATGATCTCGTGGTAGATCAACTCTGTACTCGATACACCATCATCAATACAAACAAAGCAGGACATAGGGTTTGACCTCCATAGGAGGGTCCGAACCTGGGTAAACACCGTCTCACTTGTCTCCTGTTACCGATCGATCCAAGACCCACAACTCGGGACCCCCTACTCGAGATCCGCCGGTTTTGACACCGAGACCGTTCCCCTTAATTTTAATGCGTTCCTAGAGAAAGATAAGTTGAAAGATGATGGTAGCAACTACACGGACTGGGTCCGTAACTTGAGGATTATCCTCATTGCTGCACAGAAGAATTCTGTCCTTGATGCACCGCTAGGTGACAGACCTGCTGCAGGAGCTAATGCAAATGTTATGAACGCCTGGCAGGCTCGATCTGATGACTACTCGATAGTTCAGTGTGCCATGCTTTACGGCTTGGAACTGGGGCTTCAAAAGTGTTTTGAACACCACGGAGCATATGAGATGTTCCAAGAGCGGAAATTGATATTTCAAGCTAATGCCCGGGTTGAGAGATATGAAGTCTCCAACGAGTTCTTTAGCTGTAAGATGGAGGAGAACAGTTTTGTCAGTGAACACATACTAAGAATGTCTGGGTACCACAACCACTTGACTCAGCTGGGAATTGATCTTCCAGTTGAGAGTGGTATTGACAGAGTTCTTCAGTCACTGCCACCAAGCTATAAAGGCTTCGTGATGAACTATAATATGCAAGGGATGGAGAAAACAATTCTCGAGCTCTTCGCGATGCTAAAATCGGCGAAGGTAGAAATCAAGAAAGAGCATCAAGTGTTGATGGTTAACAAGACCACCAGTTTCAAGAAGAAGGGCAAAGGAAAGAAAGGGAACTTCAAGAAGAATGGCAAGCAAGTTGCCGCTCCTGTGAAGAAGCCCAAAGCTGGACCTAAGCCTGAAACCGAGTGCTTCTACTGCAAAGGGAATGGTCACTAGAAGCGGAACTGCCCCAAGTTTTTGGCGGATAAGAAGGATGGCATAGTGAACAAAGGTATATTTGATATACACGTTATTGATGTGTTCCTTACTAATGCTCGTAGTAGCGCCTGGGTATTTGATACTGGTTCGGTTGCTCATATTTGTAACTCGAAACAGGAGCTACAGAATAAACAAAGATTGGCTAAGGACGAGGTGACGATGCGCGTCGGGAATGGTTCTAAGGTTGACGTGATCGCCGTCAGCACGCTACCTCTACATCTACCTTCGGGATTAGTTTTAGACCTCAATAATTATTATTTGGTGCCAGCATTGAGCATGAACATTATATCTGGATCTTGTTTATTGCGAGACGGTTATTCATTTAAGTAAGAGAATAAAGGTTGTTCTATTTATATGAGTAACATCTTTTATGGTCATGCACCTTCAGTGAATGGTCTATTCTTGTTGAATCTCGATCGTAGTGATACACATATTCATAATATTGATGCCAAAAGATGCAAAGTTGATAATGATAGTGCAACATACTTGTGGCACTGCCGTTTTGGTCATATTGGTGTAAAGCGCATGAAGAAACTCCATGCGGATGGACTTTTGGAATCACTTGATTATGAATCATTTGATACTTGCGAACCATGCCTCATGGGTAAGATGACTAAAACTCCGTTCTCCGGAACAATGGAGCGAGCTAATGACTTATTGGAAATAATACATACCGATGTATGCGGTCCGATGAGTGTTGAAGCACGCGGCGGGTATCGTTATTTTCTAACCTTCATAGATGATTTGAGTAGGTATGGGTATATCAACTTGATGAAACACAAGTCTGAAACATTTGAAAAGTTCAAAGAATTTCAGAGTGAAGTGGAGAATCATCATAACAAGAAAATAAAGTTTCTACGATCTGATCGCAGAGGTGAATATTTGAGTTACGAGTTTGGCATTCTTTTAAGACAATGTGGAATTGTTTCACAACTCACGCCACCTGGAACACCACAGCGTAATGGTGTGTCCGAACGTCGTAACCGTACTTTATTAGATATGGTGTTTTCTATGATGTCTCTTACTGATTTACCGCTATCGTTTCGGAGTTATGCATTAGAGACAGCCGCGTTCACATTAAATAGGGTACCATCTAAATCCGTCGAGATGACACAGTATGAACTATGGTTTGGCAAGAAACCTAAGCTGTCGTTTGGGGATGCGAGGCTTATGTCAAAAGACTTCAGACTGATAAGCTCGAACCCAAAGCAGAGAAGTGTGTCTTCATAGGATACCCTAAAGAAACAATTGGGTATACCTTCTACCATAGATCCAAAGGCAAGATCTTTGTTGCCAAGAATGGATCCTGTCTAGAGAAGGAGTTTCTCCCGAAAGAAGTGAGTGGGAGGAAAGTAGAACTTGATGAGGTAATTGTAACTTCTCTCGAATTGGAAAGTAGCACATCAGAGAATTCCCGTGATGCCTACACCAACAAGAGAGGAAGCAAATGATAAAGATCATGAAACTTCAAATCAAGTTACTACGGAACCACGTAGGTCAACCAGGGCACGTTCCGCACCAGAGTGGTTCGGAAATCCTGTCCTAGAAGTCATGTTGTTAGACAACGGCGAACCTGCAACCTATGAAGAAGCTATGATGAGCCCAGATTCCGACAAATGGCTTGAGGCCATGAAATCTAAGATAGGATCCATGTCTGAGAACAAAGTGTGGACTTTGGTGGACTTTCCTGATGATCGGCAAGCCATTAAGATTCCATTTAGCTTTAAATTAACAGAGGGTATATAAATAATAGCATTTAGAATTTAGCTATAAAAACAGTAGCATTTAGCATTTAGCTATAAACAAAAAAATAGCATTTAGCTATAAATAAAAAACAGTATATATGGCATTTAGCTATAAACAAAAAACAAAATTATTTTTCTTTTCAAAAACTTGGTTAAAGTAATTGTTGCTATATAAACAAAAAACAAGATTGATGTTATATGATATATGTCATTGATGTTCATTTGCATATTCCATTATTGTTGATTATATCTTTTATTTACAATTGTTGAATATGATATGATTAATGTTGGTCGAAGAATACTTTTATTTACAATCGTCGAAGAATATCCGAGTGGCCTATGTTTTGCCGGAATGTTGATTCATTTCTGTTCCGGCAAATTTCAGGCGCTCCATATGTCCACTTTTTAGCAAAGGTCATGCCAAAAATTTCCGTGAATTTCGGCATGACTTGTGCTAGAAACTAGGACATATCGAGTGCCCAGGATTTGATGGAAGGGCAATGAATCAACATTCCGACCAAATATAGGCCCCTTTTTTCTCTTCATTATTCATTTTATTCGGCCTAGAATTAAACTAGCATACTTAATTAATCGTAGGAAATATGTCAAGCCACGTGGAAGCTGGGGGTTCTGGTTGCCTCGAAGAACACCCCGTCGAGGCAGCAAATCATTATTTCGATTACCTGGATGAACACTAGTTGTCGGTGCAGGGTGGCAGTGGCACCAACCCCAACACCGACACTGGCACCGGCACCGACACCACCCCCGAGACCGGCAACGATGTTGTCGTAGCCGGTAAAGGACCAAAGCCGAAGAGGACACGAAAACCAAACGAGCTCGGCATCAGAAAAATTGTGGTCACGGCGATGCACCCCAAGAAATTAGAGCCAACGGCGCCGGAGGAAGCGCGCGCGTGCTGCGGCAATCAACTAGGATGCATCCTCAGGGAAGCCACCAACATCAACGACGAAAAGTTAAAGAAGATACCACATATGGAGAACATGCTCCTAACGAAGTTGCACAATAGGTTCTTGTTCCCCGGGCGGACTAAAAGCAAACTTCCGTGGAAGGACGAACCCATGATAAAGATAAACAACAAGGCGATGGTGACGTTCACCAACGACTTGTCCGCCTGGAAAGTAAGGGTGAAAAAAGAGATTGCGAAGAATGAACCGTGGTCCAAGATTCATGCTGACAATCCGACACTAAAGGAAGATGACTTCGAAAAATTCAAGGAGACTTGCGCTAAAGAAGAAGTCAAGAAAAAGTCGGAGAAAATGAAGGCGCTCCAGGCCAGAAACACGCCTCGCCACCACCTCGGTAGCCGTGGTTACGAGGGGAAGAGGCACGTATGGACCAAGGAGGACGCCGAATGTGAAAGTCACGGAATCCCAGACCCCTTGGCGGAGTTCACCGACCCGTAGGAGCGTGACTGGATCAGGGCCCGGTACAAGTGGGACCCCGTCAATAAGATCTTTTACACGGACCCAAAGACGAGGGAGTTCATGAGACTACTGGTAATTGTTATATTACCACCTTATATTAGCTTTTAATCAATTCGACTACAAGTTTTGTCACATTTGTAAACCATCCACGTTCCTTTTGCAGAAAGAGCAGCACCAAAAGGCAGCCGAAAGCGACGAGTCGTCTCAGTCGTCGGCGAGGCCCAACTGGGACATCCCTTTCAACCGGGCCTTGAACATACTAAAAAAGGTCGTCGGAGATGGCGCCTCATGGAAGACGTGCTACCACGAGAAGCCGGAGGAAAGAAGGCAGAGACAGCTGCTTACTCAACAGACCATCGACGAGAAGGTCGCACTTGCGGTCAATAAGACCAAAGCTGAGACCAAAGAAGAGTTGGTCAAGGTAGTCAATGCAGTGGTCAGTGCAGTGGTAGCTGGCGTCATGGCTAACTTCACATCTTCCATTAACAGCTTGATTCCGGCAATTATTGATTGGACGAAGAACAATCCAGATAAAGGGCCAGCGGACTTTCCCCTTCCCAGCTACGTCGGGAGCAATTCGGTGAACATCGCACCACCAGCACCTGCTCACGCCACTGCACATGCTCCCGTACCTGATCCCGCTCCTGTTCATAGCAGCCCGTCCTCCGTCTCTGGCGTGCTCGGCAGGGCTTCGTCTTTGGCTGAGCTAACCGCCCTCATGGTAATTATGCGTCATACCCTCTTCACCAGCATATCTATAGTCTTCCGTTTTAGTTGCCTTTCGGATGTTTGACGTCGCAGACATGTCTTCGCAGGCCGACGAAACCCCGTGCACCCTACTGTACGACATCAACGGCCAGAAGGTGGACGTGGGAAAGGCAACGATTGTGAAGCCGAAGGACCGCATGTTCCACAACCGACAGATGCCCCATAGCGTCTTCAAGGTTTGCGTGGCCAGTATCAAAGCGTGCTTCGAGGATTTGCCTCCTCCGGTACCAGTCGCTGACGACGAGACCCCTAAACGGATTGGCGCATGCAAGAGCTGGTTCTTGCCTTGGCCGAAGACTCTTCTTCATGTCGAGGCGCCCGGTAGCACACCAACGACAACTCCTCAACAAGGTATGAACACCACCCCACCTACCCAATTACCTGCACCTGTCGTGGCGGGTGATAGCGGACGACGCGGGGGAGAGCCTCCATTAGTGCCAGATAACATCACCCCCTCGAAGAAGCAAATGCTGATGATGTCATGGAGGAGGATGATGATGACCCTATCTAGTGTATAAATACCGCCTATGACGATGGAGGATTGATGGCTCGAGACAATGACTCGGGCTATGAGCGTGGAGATGACTTGATGCTGCCTGATTTGCAGGAGCCGGAACGTCCTAAGGTTGATTGCAAAAAGTCTCTCTTCATGCGATCCTCGCAGGAGACGCCTCCAGATGCCGCCTCTGCCCAGCAAGAACAACGCGAGGGCCATCCACTGATTAGCCCGACGACACTGGGGGTGGTGGTTAGGGAAGGTATGGTGGGCTCACTACCGCCACCCGCCAAGAAGCAAAGGAGGAGACCGGACTGGAAAGGCTCTAAAGGGGCCAGAGCTGCTTCAAGCAGCCAGCCGCCTCTGAAGCCCCGGGAGGTAGACATAATACCTGTCATAGGTGTGGAGCGTTTCCATGTCGCCGGCCACCCGATCCTACCTCCGAAAGTGCTAGAGGACATAATGAACAATGATCTAAGGAGACTTCATGAAGATGTGCTGGCCAGAGAGAAAAGCCTTCTCATCTCGGAAAATCCAGGATACCTGCTTTACGTGGCTCAGGTGCCGGGTGGGAAGTTATACGTCGAGCGATGGCCCGCGGATAAGTTCATCCTGCGATTTGACTACATCTACGACATGTTCCACATGACCAAGCTGGATTTTCAGTTCATCCGCATGTATGCACTGTATCTCAACTACATCATCAGGCACGAGAACATAAAATATATCTGCATCACGGACCCATACTATATGCACGAGAGCTTCTTGGCAGTCTGCAAAGAGCACCGTGACTATGCGAGCAAGTACATCGGCGAGTTCATGATCGCTAATAAGAACAAGGAAACGATTCTCCTGCCTTATCATCCACGTAAGTCGTCCGCGGATATCCTTTCATAAGTTTTAATCATTCCTTTGCAAGCATGGAGGCTAATTTGAGGTGTACTTATTTTGCGCAGCGGGGGGCGTCGTCCTCATCTGTCTGTACCCACAATACTCCCATGCTCTGTACTTGGACTCATCGAAGAACATCAAGAAAAGGGATTACACACACATATAGAGTTTTCTCGATAGTGCCATTTTAACCTTCAGCCTGTCTGGTGGATATATCCAGGTGAAAAAGTACAGGAAGAACGGGCCGTGTTTCGGCCATAAGACCGAATTCTGCTGCATCCAGCAACCGAACCATAGTAAGGCTGATGGATTCTACCTCATGCATCACATGATCGAGTACAGAAGGGATAATCAATGCCTTCGCATGTCAGCTACTTCCAGCGATGCCGAGATTGTCAACTGGGCCACAAGCATAGGAAGGACACCGGAACATCGAATCTGAGCTCAGTTTTATCACGTACAGTGTGAACTTTCCCAAGTGATCATGAAGGAGGTCCTCGAACAAACAGGGATGTTCTACCATGGGCCAATGACGCAGGATGATGTCCGAACACTGCTACTCGCTCAGCGTCTGAACCTAAAGCCTTTCACGAAGCTCGGGTGCTTCCTCCCTGACTATGAAGATAGGAGCAACGACATGGAGGAGTGATTGACGATGACAATGTGTATGTTTAATTAGTCACTACTGTCTTTCTATGAACTAGCATTGATCGCTCTAGTTAATTAGTTTGGGTATGAGTAACTTCGTTATTTATGTTTACTATAGGTTGCTTGTATTTTGCTAACTATGCGTCTTTGTGTTTCTCAAGTATAGTATGTTGCATATTATCGTTGAATTCATCAACTGACGATGCAGGTACATAGATCAGAGATGGCGAAGGACTGCTACGCCTTATTCATTGGGAGGGTTCGAGGAGTGTACGACCACTGGCCAGACGCTCAGGCCTAGGTGGACAGGTACCCGGGCGCTAGCCACAGAGGGTTCGATAGCAGAGCCGAAGCAGGAAATAGTTTCTTGAGGTGGACGCTCCGGCAAGAGAGGGAGCGAAACCGGTGCCTCGAGAAGTACTACATAGTCGCGCTCTTGCTCATACTGATCGATCTTCTCTTCTACATCATGGTTTAGATAGAGATGATGAAACTTGTGTGTGTGCTATGATCATGCAGTTGCATTTATTCGAGACATGACTTGTGTATCGGTATTTTCGAGATGTGATGATATTTGTGTTGGATGATGATGATGATGATGATGGTATGACGAGACTACTGTATGTGTATGATATGATGAGAATAATGTATGTTTATTATGATATGATGAAACTACTGTATAGAGCATGCACAAATACAACACAAATACGTAGAGGGGAAATAAATCTGTGAAAGCAGGAATATTAGTAGTAGCGTTGGTAGGCATCTAGCGACAGCGCTGGTTTAGCAGCAGGGTTTCTTGTGGTGTGGCGCTACAGATAGTTAGTACTAGCGCTGGTTGAAGCAGCACTACTGCTAACCATACTTACCAGTAGCGCTTGTTTTCCAGTGCTACTACTACAACTTAGCTGTAGCGCCTTAGTAGTAGCGCTGCCACCAGCGCTACTGATATGGGTATTTCCAGCGCTACTAGTATGCTTTCTCCTAGTAGTGTTTGTAGAGGTCATAACTTTAGTTGATGATAATCCCACTATTTTGGAAGATGACAAAAACTTTATGCATGTTGATCATAAAGAGAGTATTGTTTATGATAGATTTATTGTTGAATTTGATTATGATCCTACATGTAATTATTATGAGAGAGGAAATTATGGTTGTAGAAATTTTCATGATACTAAATCCTCTCTTCATGTTGAGATTGCTATTGTCTCTTACTTCTTCCTTCCATATGCTAGTTTTTGCTTGCCTTGATAATTTGTTTGCTTATAAAATGCCTATGCATAGGAAGTATGTTAGACTTAAGTGTGTTTTCCATATTCTTCATAATGTTGTCTTTGTGTTGCTATTATTATCTTTCATAAGGGCATCATTGAAATCTCAAGCCTATCTTAATGGCTATAAAGAAAGAGCTTGTTGGGAGGCAACCCAATGAATAAAATTTATTTTTCCTTTTTATTTCTGTTCTTGAGTGTTTTCACAATTATGCTACTGCTATGATTGTGTTTTTATGTTTTAATTAGTGTTTGTGCCAAGTAAAGCCTTTGGGATCGTGTTGGGTGATAGTTGATTTGATCTTGTTGAAAAACAGAAACTTTTGCGTCCAGTAGCAGAATTTTCAAAAATCAACGAAGTGATGAAAAATTCTGAATTTTTTACACAAGAATTATATACAAATTACTTACGTTGTCCTAATTTGTCAGAATGTTTAGAGGTACAGAAGTATGGTTACAGTAAAAATTACTACAGACTATTCTGTTGTTGACAGATTCTGTTTTCCTTGCATTGTGTGCTTATTTTGATGAATCTATGGTTTGTATTGGAGGGTATAAGCCATGGTAAAGTTAGAATAGAGTAGATATAATGCAATAATAAAATATGAATGGGTTTGCAACAGTACTTAGAGTGGTGATTTGCTTTATTATACTTACGGATCTCACGAAGGATTTGTTAAGTTTTGAGTGATTGAAGTTTTCAAGTTTTGGGTGAGATCACGATGGATAAAGGAATAAGGAGTGAAAAGAGCCCAAGCTTGGGGATGCTATGGCACCCCAAGATAATATCCAAGGAGAAACAAGCAACTAAGCTTGGGGATGCCCCTAGTGGCATCCCCTCTTTCTTCTAACGACCATCAGTATTTTACTTGATGCTATATTTTTATTCGTCACATATCATGAGTTTTGCTTGGAGCGTCTTGTATTATATGAGTCTTTGCTTGATTTTATTTTTAGTTTGTCACAAGTATCCTTGCTGGACACACCTATTTGAGAGAGCCAAAATTATACTATGATTTGTTAGAATTGCTCTATATGCTTCAAATAAATTTTTTGAGCTATGGAATTGCTCTAGTGCTTCACTTATATCTTTTTGAACACGGTCTGCTTTAAATTTTTAAAGAAATACTCTCATGCTTCACTTAGATTAATTTGAGAGTTAGTAAATATTGCAGAAATTCTCTCATGCTTCACTTATATTATTTTGAGAGATGAAATTTTTATGCTCATGTTCTTCACTTAAATTTATTTGAGCTTGTCAAAAGCAATGGCAATATATGAAACTAGTCCCAAAGTGATAGATATTCAAGAGGGATATAATAAAAACTTTCATGAAGATCATTGGAGAAATTAAACTTGATTCCTTGTAATAGTTTTGAGACATGATGATAGTAATATGTGAGCCATGTTTGTGAGTAATTATGCTTTTGTAAGAATATTGGTGTTAAGGTTTATGATTCCCTATGCAAGCACAAAATTCAATAGTTATGCAATGAAATTACATCCTACTTGTGGTGCATTATTCGGTGTTAGTTATGCTTAATGCCCATTTATATGAATTTTCGTTTCTTGGTTGGTTGCTTCTCAATCTATTTGCTAGCCTCCACTTGTACTAAGTAGAAATACTATTTGTGCATCCAAAATCCTTAAACCCAGTTTTTCCATATGAGTCCACCATACCTACCTATATGCGGTATTTCCATGCCGTTCTAAGCAAATTTGTATGTGCCATATCTAATTTTCAAAATGAATTTCCTTTTTGTGTGCTCGTACCGCTCATGAAGCGGCAGGGGGTGGCCAATATTTTTCATTGCTAGATGTGTTATTCTCAAGATGAGTGTTTATTCACTTGTCATTGCACGAGAGTATGTCGGTAATAGGGATGCCCAGTCCCAAAATCAAAAATAAATTTTCTTTATGTTGTCAAATAATAAATACCTTGGAAAGTGTTGGTATGGAAGGAAACCATGGATACGGCTAGCCATGGATTGTGAAAGAATGGTGCAAAAAGGAATAAACTTTATTTTATGTTTGGGAACCGCCTATGATGTATCTAGCATGGAAAGTATTGAGAACTACTTGGTCGTTTTCGTTGACAGGAAAGGCATGCCACCCAAAATATTTTTCTCTCTCAATTTAAGCTTTGAACTCTGGCACCTCTACAAATCCCTACTTCCCTCTGCGAAGGGCCTATCTATTTAGTTTATGCAATTTTTATTTTTAATTTGAGTCTCCATCTTCTCTTATAAAGCACCAACTAGGGGGCACTATGATCATACTTGTGCATTGGGTGTCGCTAATATTCGAGTGTATTTCATGAATGGATCAATGATTGAGCATGATGGGCTAGGGATAACTTTCTTTAGTGTTGATAGTTTGAAAGACATGGTTGCTTGAGTATTAAAGTCTTCATGTCAAAACTAGACTATTGCTTTGAACCATCTAAAAGTCCAAATGTCCATGCTACAAAAGAAAAGAATAGGTGATGAACATGTTAGGCAGCATTCCACATCAAAAATTCTGTTTTTATCATTTACCAACTCGAGGACGAGCAGGAATTAAGCTTGGGGATGCTGATATGTGTCCAACGTATCTATAATTTTTGATTGCTCCATGTTGTTATATTATCATTCTTGAATGTTTTATAATCATTTTATAGCAAATTTATATCATTTTTTGGGACTAACCTATTGACATAGTGCCCAGTGCGAGTTGCTGTTTTTGCTTGTTTTTTACTTCGCAGAATATCAGTACCAAACGGAGTCCAATTGCCACGAAACTTTTTGGAGATTTTTTTTGGACTAGAAAACAACTTGGGAGCCAAGGAAGCACCTTGGGGGGAGGCCCGTGGGGCCCACGATACACCAGGGCGCGCCAGAGGACCCCGGCGCGCCCAGATGTATCGTGGGGCCCACAGAGGTCTTTTCCACCGCCTCTCAGCTCTATAAATCCTCAGAAATTCCAGAAACCCTAGAGGAGTCGACGAAACACAATTACAGACGCCGCAAGTTCCAGAACCACGAGATCCAATCTAACACCATCACGGAGGGGTTCACCATCCTCATTGGTGCCTTTCCGATGATGCAGTAGCTAGATGCTTATATATTGATCATTGCCATGGATATCGTCATGATTATTCGATCATCTATCAATTTCCCAACACTAATTTTTTTACCCACCGTGTGCTATTTTATTGAGAGAAGCCACTAATGAAATCTACGGCCCCCGGGTCTATTCTTTTAATATATTGCTTTCCGATCTATCTTTTTCCGCATTTGTTTTCAGATCTATTATTCCAAAAACCCAAAAATACCTTGCTGCACTTTTTATTTGCATCTTTTATTTTGTGTTCTTGCGCGACCTATTTAGCCAATCTCATATAAACCAATCTATCTTTTTACCTTGGAGAGATTGACAACCTCTCTTACGCGTCGTGTTGCAAGTATTTGTTCTTTGTGTGCAGGTACCGTTTACATAGTGTTGCTTGGTTCTCCTACTAGTTCGATAACCTGGGTTTCATAACTGAGGGAAATACTTACCGTAGTTGTGCTGCATTATCCCTTCCTCTTTGGGGAAATACCGACGCAGTCTCAAGCCACGTCACAAATACACTATCTTGGACACCTTTTTATGATTGTGAACCCTTCTTAATTATTTCCAAACTTGATCAAATAGTTGATGTTGGACAAGGTTGACAATGTAATGAATTATGTTTATTTATATTTTCCTAGAAGTTATATTGTTATGAATCCTCCAACATGTGGTGTTTGCTTATAATCTTTTGGTAGCCAAAACTTCCACACTAACAAGAGATACCACTTGTGCATCCAAATGCCCTTAAACCCAGTTTCTCGCCATAAGAGTCCACAATATCTACCTATGGATTGAACAAGATCCCTCAGGTAAGTTGTCATCGGTGCAGGCAATAAAAATTTCTATTAAAATATATGATCTTTAATTGGAAGGGAAAATAAAATTGGTACAAACTTGTGAAAATGGAATAATAAAAGTGACAGATTGCTTAATAAAGTTCATTGTCTTAAGGGGAAATACACAAGTGATGTTCCTTTGCATTAATAATTCAGACATCCAAACTCTAAAAGCATATGCCAACCACGGCTTCCCTCCGCGAAGGGACTATCTTCTATTTTATTCATGTTTTTCTTCTATGCAAGAGTCAAAATATTTGTTCTTATTCCAACCTCATTTATTGTCCACTTGGCAAGCAACATGTGCCGGGGAAAGATTTAGGCACATATATCCACTTCAATATATATGATCATGAGTTATTTTGGTTGGCAATACCCCCGCGGTAAGTTAGTTGGGAGGTGGCATATTAAGTCCAGATCTTCCTTTGTGTTCGATGGAATTTCTTTGCTCCAAAAATATGTTGTGAGTACCAACAATCATTAAAGATTATATGATAATTGAGCATGTGAAGTTTGCTAAATCAAAAGCTTTTGGAAATACTCTTCTGGAAAGTATGATGAATTGTAATTGCTTGAATGGCTAAAAACATAATTTGTAAGTTTTGAAGAGATTCCATTGTCCAGATTTTGACTTGTGGTTAGATTGTTACTTGATCACGAGAAGTTTTATGAATAATAATTGCTCTTATATGATGTTTATAGAAAATATGTTTCTATGTTCGCATTTTATTTTACTGACACCTCTCTCTATCTATCTTTCTATCTAAACCTTTGGTCATGATTATCAAATTTGGCATTCGCTTGAGGATATGCGGAGTGTAAGGTAGGCCGAGTCGATACATCAATTGTGCATCATGTTTTCATATTGTTATTCAGATTATTTTGAAGTCATATTACCGTTTATGATGCGATTCTAAAGCCTTTCCTCTCTGAAAATGCATGATACACGAAAAGAGGAAGATTACCGCAGCTGGAATTCTGGGTTGAAAAAGCTAAAACAGAGATAACAATTCTCTGGAGCTCCAAATGACTTGAAAATTAATGGAGATTTCTTTTGGAATATATAAAAAGTACTAGAAGTAGAAAAAAGTACCAGAGAAGAGCAACGGTGGGCCCACAAGCCCAGCCCGCCCGCTTGGGGCGCGCCATGTAGGCTTGTGGGGCCCACAGAGGTCCATCGTCATTGATATTCTCCTATACGAAGTGTTTTACCCTAGAAAAATCAATATAATAATTTCGGGGCTATCCACCACCATCTCGAGGCAGAACCAGAGGCAGAGCACTTTAGCTCTTCGGTGAAGTGATTCTGCCAGGGAATTTTCCCTCCGGGAGAGGGAATTCAAAGCCATCGTCATCACTAACGCTCATCCCATCATAGTAGGCTTCATCTTCATCAACATCTTCACCTACATCATCTCATCTCCAAAAGCTATTTCATCTTTTGTTCTCAATCTTTGTATCAAACCTCATATTGGTACCTGGGGGTACTTGTAGTGTTGATGATCACATCTTATAGTTGATATTAGTTGGTTTATTTGGTGGAATATTATTATGTTCAGATTGATTATCAAAAAATATGATTTGTGAGTAATTCTATTCGTTCTTAAGGACATGTGGGAAGTCTTGTTATAAGTAATGATGTGAAGTTGGTTATCGTTCAATGTTTTGATGATATGTTGTGTTGATCTTTGTTTAGTGGTGTCATGTGAACATCGACTACATGACACTTCGCCGTCTTTTGGCCAAGGGGAAGAAATTGTGGAATTAGTTTGTAGATGATGGGTTGTGGAAGTGACTGAAGCCTAAACCGAGTTTATGAATTGTTTCGTAAGTGGCTGTTTTGGATCCATATGTTTCATGTCATAGTTAGATTTATGTTAGTTACTTCTCTTGTATTTGCGGATGCTTGCATGGGGGTTATAATCATAAGTAGGTGATTGTTCAAGCAACAACAACACCTAAGCCCCGGTCCACTCACATAACAACTTATTAAAGCAACGAACAAGAGTCAGTGAATCATGGTGAAATTAACTAGACGATATTCCCGTGTATCCTCGAGAACGCTTTAATCACTACAAGAACTATCAATGACTTGTCCTTAGCAATATTAAGGATTGGGCCACTTGCTGCACTTTGTTACTTTTGTTACTTTCTACTTGTTACCGCTTATATTGCTATCAAACTAGATGTCAAAACTATCTTACAACACTTAAAGACATTACCTTGCTGAAACCGCTTATCGATTCCTTCTCCTCCTCGTTGGGTTCGACACTCTTACTTATCGAAAGGATAATGATTAATCCCTTATACTTGTGTGTCATCAACGATAGTGTTCAATAAAGTATCCTTTGGATTCGACGATGTGTCGCCAGTGGATCTAGCAACGAATTGGGTGGACATGTTTGCATTCTCCCTGCAAGACATGGAGGGTTGGATGAGTCTTCGTCGGGTCGGTGTTACCTCGGCAACAATGATGTCGGTCTAGTTTTTCCGTCGACTCGGGCATGTGTGTACATATAATTGACCCAGTGTGGTCTTATTCTTCAGGTTGTGGAATCTTCAGGGCCGAAGTCACCATCACTTACTATTAGAAATTAGTGACTTCCCAGTTGCCTGCGTGGATGCTAGTCTTTTATTCCGACGATGGCGTAGAATTCCAACAATAGCAACATCGGCTTGCAGTCGATTTATGCGGGATGGATGATTCCCCAAGGACTAGATTATATTTTCAATTCCTTTTAGGAATTTGCTCATGCTAGTGTTTGATTAAAATAGAGCTTCTGGCCTTCACAAGGAGAAAAAGTCTGCGAGGGAGAGTGGATGTATGGAGCACCAGTGCATTGGAGGACCATATTTTATAAATAGTTAAGAAAACATATTTAAAATTTCAAAAAAAATACGAAAGGAGTTCTACATGATCATATATATGGATGTAATACTACACATGTATAAAGTTTGGTGATGAAATAATTAAACCTATGAGGTATACAAAAATGACAAAATGGTGATTACTAAATAGTGAATAATACAGTCATGGCTCATCTTTCAAAAAATAACGATTTTTTCATTTTTTTGTAACTCACATAGTTAATTATTTCATTGTCAGAATTTGCATATGTGTAACATATATCCATATGAACATGTTAATTTTTTATGTATTTCGATGAAAATTCAAAAGACCATTTTGGCACTATTCAAAATATAGGATTCACTCATCCACCAAAGTGACATTTTGTACTGTGAGGTCGTTAACTCCACTGGTGAAAAAAATCTGTTAATGCGGCAGGGCAGGACATTTCAACCTCACATCGGTAATTAATTCGAGGTGCTGGTGGGGGTTGTTTGGGGGGGGATCCTCGTCGCTAATTAACCATCGTCTAAATGCAGAAAATTACACCACTTGTCCTTTGCCAGTACTAGCACTAGTAGAAAACTGACCTTTCATGCGGAGCACTAGTCTCGGCCGGGTTTGGGCCCGGGACTAATGTGAGCATTAGTCCCGGTTCCAACGGCTAGGAGCAGACGGGGGGCACGGCCAGGATTAGTCCCAGTTCAAATCGGACCTCTAGTCCCGGTTAGTGATACCAACCGGGAGTAAAGGGGTTGCGGCAGGCTGGGGCCCCTGCGAGCCCCTTTAGTACCGGTCGGTATCACCCACCGGGACTAAAGATAGACCTTTAGTCCTGGTTGGTATATCCAACCGGGACTAAAGTCTTCTCTATATAAAGCTGCTTCATCCAGCCCGAGTCCAAGCTTTCTCGCCTCTCTGTTTCCTTCCCCAAGCTCGAATTGATCATCCTCCATTTTTGCCAAGATTTCTCAATATTGGCGGCACCCCATCTATCCAAGCACTAGTAGAAAACAGGGCAACAGTCCCGGTTCCAGAGGGCCTTTAGTCCCGGTTCTACAACCGGGACAACACGATCGGGACTAATGCCGATCACTTTTAGTCCCGGTTGGCTTACGAACCGGGACCAAAGGAGATCCACGTGGCCGCAATGCGGCGCCGAGGCAGGAGGACCTTTAGTCCTGGTTCGTAACACGAACCCGGACAATAAGGCGCTGGTTTTTTTTGGAAAGGGCCGTGTTTCATTTTTTGTTTTCATTTTCTATTATATTTATATTGTATTTTCACGCGGTTAAACATATTAATATACAAAATCATCAGTACAAATTATGGAAAAAACAACCAACATGGGTTCACATTAGATGGATGCAATAGACCAAGTTGAATTAGAGGAAAATAATTTGTACTCGTATATGTCATATAACAAATCATCATCATCATCTTAATCAACTCTTCATCATTCAACATCCAACAACTCATCATCATCTTAATCAACGATCCTCATTATTGTAGTTATGAAAAGGTTGAAACACTAACTACTGCTAGGTAAAAAAGCAAAATAAAGGCAAACTCCGCCATCTCCCGATGGAAGAACACAGATCAACCTATCTCCAACTTGTGGGATGCGCAAGTATTCCTCTCCAAGTGGTAGCGTAAATGCTTGTATTGCATTTCTCCATCCTGTGATTTTTAGGGTTTCTTCACTTTTAGATATCCTGTAGCTACCACTGTAATTAATCGGGAGTGGCCGTAAGCTAACCATTTGCAAATCACCATTTGTGAACATCCATCTAGGCACAGTCTCTGGGGGGAGTACCTATTGAAAAACATTAGTAATAATGACATAGTTAGCAAACTAGTTTTGCTTAGAACAATGTATATATGAAAAAGATGGAGTAGTGATGCAATGGTAAAAAATTCTTACAAAGTTGTTTGAAGTGATGTTATGATGGTTCAACTTGTGCACTAGTGGCACATATCCATTATAAATGTTGCCAGTCCGGTAATGTTTAGCATGATCCTCAACATCATGAATAAATGAGATGAGATGATTTATCTCCGAACAAGTAAGTTTGGAGTCATGACTGTAGTACGTCCGAACAAATAAGCTCATAATTAAAAATAAAGAAATTTAGTCGGGATGAGTACCAAATACTTTTCAATAATCAATATAAAGTACCTAACAAATCTGTTGACAAACGCACCTGGAGGTAGCACCGGAATCAAGTATCCTCCGCATGCACCCAAATATCTATATTATTATCACAAACATCGTCATTACCAAGATTGAAGGTAATGTTCATGTCCTCATCCAACCCATACGCGTTGGAAAATGCTCTCCAATTAGAACAACCAAAATATGTGTGATCTTCGTTATTTTTCACCTTAACAACAAAAGTGTAATGCTCCGTTCTTAGGTGAGCTATCTTAGGCTCTCTACTATCCTTCTCTTTGAAATGGAACTTGTCCAAGACAACGAATCTTGCATGACAGGGAACGCACTAGTTGAATTGTACAAAAGAAAATTAAAGGTTAATTAAAGCAAAAAAGCACACGTCATACTTCATTAACAAAAAATACATGTTGTCTGTACATACCGTAATAATACTAAATTCTTCTGTTAGCTTGACGGTGAACGACCTATCGTTGTCCCGGTGAGGATAAATGTCGCATAGACCCCTGTCGTCCCAGCATAAAGGGCATTGAGGGATCCTATCGTCGTCAGACGACGTCGACATTTCCTGTGTTCATGATTCTAAGATTAAAAATCGACGGCAAAATTTTGAAGCAAGATCATCATATAATATCACTAATACATATGATATCACCGGCGATCGTCGGGGACTCTTCATATAATATTATCATATAATATCACTAATACATCTTGAATAATCCAGTTAATGAAGCATCGAATATTATCGCTAATACAGCTCGAATATTATCATATAATATCATCAATTAATACAGATCGAGTTGACGTCTCACGGCGCAGGCGGTGGACACCCAAAGAGAAGGAACCATCGCCGGATCATAGCTCGGGTGAGATCCCTGAATAACCTGCTAGGTATTGGAGAACCTGGCGTCCAACGCGGCCATGTAGCGACGGACGTGCTCGTCCTCCTCCCTGACACGACGACGTACCACCTCCGCGGGGGCCGGCTCCCTCTGCACCGATAGTGGCCCACGCGACCGCCACCAAAGAAGCTCCGGGTCGACGACGAGACCCGGATTTCTCACCAAGGTGCGCGCCCCGAAGGTAGCACCTCCCAGTGCTAGCCCGGCGGAGCCCAGTCCCGGACATGGCGCCTCTCAAACTGGTTGTCGACGCCGAGTCGACGACGAGGATGCAGGATTGGCATCGTCGACGAGAACAAATTGTGGCTATATAGCAAATATCATTTTATTTAACAACAATAACAACAATATCATATTTAATATGCATTCCTATCCCTACATAGGATTGATTCCTATCCTCCACATTTCAAAGGAAAACAAAAAAGAGCCTAGACAATGCATGACAACATTTTTGCTTCTAATTCTCAACATACAGCTTGAGTTTATAGTTGCAGTGTTCTTCTAACTAATGATGCTATCAATTGTACCTACCTAATATGTTTCACTGATTTGATTAGATGAACTGGCATGTCAATTCTGTCCCACACTGCTTCGTCCGGCGACGGGGAAGGGCGATGACGGTGACCGCGGGGGGGGTGCGGGGGGATAGGAGGAGGGGAACGGCGGTGTGCCGGCGGCTCACCGAGGAGGAGGAGGGGAGCGGGCTCGGGGCAGCAACGGCATCGGGGGGCGGCGACGGGGACGGCGTCAGGGGCGGCCACGGGGGCGGCGCGACGAGGAGCGGGCTCGAGGAGGTGACGGCGTGGTCTGGCAGCCTGGCGGCGTCGAGGTTTTCTTCGGCGCCGTCAGGGGAGATGGAGATCGAAAGCTGCAGATGGATTTTGGTCCACTTATATACCCCAGCCTTTAGTCCCGGTTGGAGTGACCAACCGGGACTAAAGGGCTGGGCTTCCCGCCCTTTGGGCTGCTGAAATTCACCTTTAGTCCCTGTTGGAGCCCTTTAGTCCCGGTTAGAGCCATCAACCGGGACTAAAGGGTTGGTCCTGGCTGTGGTGGGAGTTTAGTCCCACCTCGCTAGTTGAGGAGCACGACGACCAACTTCTAAGCCCCGCTGTGAGAGAGGCAGCACGAGCCTCTCTCAAACCGAACATGTGCCTACTATGTCGCTGTTACTAAAGTGAAAATAGATGCGCTTTATAGAGAAAATTCAACATAAATTCAAAGTGCTAGTAAATTCAAAGTTAACTAGCACTTTGAATTTAGGTTGAATTTTCTCTATAAGCGCATCTATTTTCATTTTTGCTATTTTTTATGTTATTTTTTGCATATTAAAAGTTCTTAACAAAAAATACTTTATGAATATTCTTTTTGCTATTAAAGTTTTTAACAAAAATAACTTTGATAATTTTAGTTGCATAAATTTTATATAATATTAAGTTAAATAACTTTGATCGGACGAAAACACGTCTATTACAAAGGGATTTCAATTTTTTAAACATATTTTAACTCAAGACTTTTTCTGCATTCAATATGCACCAATCAAAGCCACATCATCACTTTTCAACCCTTTTCTGACTTCATTTGCTATTTTTCATGCATTTCATGATTTATTTTGAGCTAAAATGACCCTGAATTGAAAAGCACTGCAAATGAACTCTGAAATGGTTGAAAGTTGGCATGGTATCATAATTTCACCCACATAGCATGTGCTAAAAAGTTGAGAGGGTTACAGGAAAAACTGGATGCACTTCGTGTACAAACTGGACAATCTCTTTCGAAGTATCAGGGTTTCGGACGAAAACTCGTCTATTACAAAGGGATTTCAATTTTTTAAACATATTTTAACTCAAGACCTTTTCTGCATTCAATATGCACCATTGAAAGCCACATCATCACTTTTCAACCCTTTTCTGACTTCATTTGCTAGTTTTCATGCATTTCATGATTTATTTTGAGCTAAGATGACCCTGAATTGAAAAGCACAGCAAATGAACTCTGAAATGGTTGAAAGTTGGCATGGTATCATAATTTCACCCACATAGCATGTGCTAAAAAGTTGAGAGGGTTACAGGAAAAACTGGATGCACTTCGTGTACAAACTGGACAATCTCTTTTGAAGTATCAGGGTTTCGGACGAAACCTCGTCTATTACAAAAGGATTTCAATTCTTCACATGTAACTGCATTGATATTCCAGATGAAAGCCATCATCAGAATAGTTGTGGAGAGAAAGTCTTCACTCTTTCTTCTCGTGTGTCCCTTGCTTATTGCGCCGTAACCATGGATAATCTTCATCGTTTAACAAGATGCTTGGGTCAGCCTTCACTTTGAAGGGAGGAATTTCATGAAACTTTTCATAATTTTCAGACATGTATGTCTCGCCCTCCACCCCCACGATGTTTCTTTTCCCTGAAAGAACTATGTTTCGCTTTGGCTCATCGTTTGATGTATCCGCTTCCTTATCTTTTTTTTTCTCGGTTTGGTAGACATGTCCTTCACATAGAAAACCTGTGCCACATCACTGGCTAGGACGAATGGTTCCTCTGTGTACCCAAGATTGTTGAGATCCACTGTTTCATTCCGTACTGTAGGTCTAACTGTACGCCGCCTCCTGACAGATTGACCCATTTGCACCGAAACAAAGGGACCTTAAATTCATGTCCATAGTCAAGTTCCCATATCTCCTCTATGTAACCATAATATGTGTCCTTTGCCCTATTAGTGATTGCTGCATCAAATCGGACACCACTGTTTTGGTTGGTGCTCTTTTTATCTTGGGCGATCGTGTAAAATGTTTTACCATTTATCTCATACCCTTGGTAAGTCAATACAGTCGAAGATGGTGTCCTGGCCAACAAGTACAGGTCATCTGCAACAGTGTTGTTTCGCATGCGATGCATTTGCAACCAACCGCCGAAAGTCCCGATGTGTTCACGTGTAATCCAGTCGTCAGACTGCTCCGGGTGTGTCCAGCGTAGAATATTCTTGTGTTCATTCATATACGGGGCCACCAAGGTAGAATTCTGTAGAACTGTGTAGTGTGCTTGCGCCCAAGAATGCACGTCCCTACATATTATTGATTTCGCTCCTAGCATGCCTTTTCCACTCAGTCTCCCCTCATACCGCGATTTAGGGAGACCAATCGACTGAAGATCAGGAAAAAAGTCAACACAAAACCCAATGACCTCCTCTGTTTGATGGCCCGTGGAGATGCTTCCTTCTGGCCAAGCACGATTACGAACATATTTCTTCAAGACTCCCATGAACCTCTCAAAGGGGAACAAATTGTGTAGAATTACAGGACCCAGAATGGCAATCTTGTCGACTAGATGAACTAGGACGTGAGTCATGATATTGAAGATGGATGGTGGGAACACCAACTCGAAGCTGACAAGACATTGCACCAAATCATTCCGTAACATTGGTAGGATTTCTGGATCGATTACCTTCTGAGAGATTGCATTGAGGAATGCACATAGCTTCACAATGGCTAATCGAACGTTTTCCGGTAGAAGCCCCCTCAATGCAACCGGAAGCAGTTGCGTCATAATCACGTGGCAGTCATGAGACTTTAGGTTCTGGAATTTTTTCTCTGTAATGTTTATTATTCCCTTTATATTTGACGAGAAGCCAGACGGGACCTTCATACTGAGGAGGCATTCAAAGAAGATTTCCTACTCCGCTTTGGTTAGAGTGTAGCTGGCAGGACCTTGATACTGCTTTGGATGCATGCCGTCTTTTTCGTTCACACGTTGCTGGTCCTCCTGTGCCTCCGGTGTATCTTTTGTCTTCCCATACACGCCCAAGAAGCCTAGCAGGTTCACGCAAACATTCTTCGTCACGTGCATCACGTCGATTGCAGAGCGGACCTCTAGGTCTTTCCAATAGGGTAGGTACCAAAATATAGATTTCTTCTTCCACATGGGTGCGCGTCCCTCAACGTCATTCGGAACAGATTGTCCTCCAGGACCCTTTCCAAAGATTACTTGTAATTCCTTGACCATATCAAGTATGTCATCACCAGTACGGAGGACAGGCTTCTTTCGGTGATCTGCCTCACCTTTGAAATGCTTGCCTTTCTTTCTTAAGGCATGCTTGGTCGGAAGAAATTGAAGATGTCCCAGGTACACATTCTTCTTGCATTTGTCCAAATATATACTTTGGGTATCATCTAAATAGTGCGTGCATGCGTGGTATCCGTTGTTTGTCTGTCCTGAAAGGTTACTAAGAGCAGGCCAATCATTGATGGTTACAAACAGCAACGCACGTAGATCAAATTCCTCTTGTTTATGCTCATCCCACACACGTACACCTTTTCCATTCCACAGCTGTAAAAGCTCTTCGACTAATGGCCTTAGGTACACATCAATGTCGTTGTCGGGTTGCTTAGGGCCTTGGATGAGCACTGGCATCATAATGAACTTCCGCTTCATGCACAACCAAGGAGGAAGGTTATAGATACATAGAGTCACGGGCCATGTGCTATGATTGCTTCTCTGCTCCCCAAAAGGATTAATGCCATCTGCACTTAAACCAAACCATATGTTCCTTGCGTCACCTGCAAAGTCCTCCCACTTTCTCTCGATTTTTCTCCACTGCGACCCGTCAGCGGGTGCTCTCAACTTCCCGTCTTTCTTACGGTCTTCTTTGTGCCATCGCAACAACTTTGCATGATCTTTGTTTCTGAACAGACGTTTCAACCGTGGTATTATAGGAGCATACCACATCACCTTGGCAGGAACCCTCTTCCTAGGGCGCTCACCCTCAACATCACCAGGGTCATCTCGTCTGATCTTATACCGCAATGCATTGCATACCGGGCATGCGTTCAATTCCTCGTACTCACCGCGGTAGAGGACACAGTCATTAGGGCATGCATGTATCTTATGCACCTCTAATCCTAGAGGGCAGAGAACCTTCTTTGCTCCATACGTAGTGTCAGGCAATTCGTTATCCTTTGCAAGCTTATTGTTCATTATTTTCAGTAACTTTTCAAATTCCTTGTTAGATAAACCATTCTCTGCCTTCCATTGCAGTAATTCCAGTGTGGTACCGAGCTTTGTGTTGCCATCTTCGCACTTTGGATACAACCCTTTTTTGTGATCCTCTAACATGCGATCGAACTTCAACTTCTCCCTTTCACTTTCGCATTCTCTCTGTGCATCAACAATGACCCGACGAAGATCATCATCTGGCCCATCGTCTGGTGCCTCTTGATCTTCAGCCTCCCCCGTTGCAGTATCACCGTATTCAGGGTACATAGGATGATAGTTGTCATCATCCTCTTCTTCTTCGTTGTCTTCCATCATAACCCCTCTTTCTCCGTGCTTGGTCCAAACATTATAGTGTGGCATGAAACCCTTCTCAAGCAGGTGGAAGTGAAGGGTTTTAGAGTTGGAGTAATCCTTCATATTCTCACAGACAGTACATGGACAATACATAAAACCATTCTGCTTGTTTGCCTCAGCCACTTCGAGAAATTTATGCAGGCCCTCAATGTACTCGGAGGTGCGTCGGTCACCGTACATCCATTGCCGGTTCATCTGCGTGCATTATATAATTAAATGTATCAAAAACCATTACAGAACATTATGAATAGAGAAGTGATCAAATTAATACAAGTTCATCATCACATTAAAACCAAAGTACAGTAGTGATCAAATGTTATTACTGAAAAAATAAATACATAAAGTTCATACATAGTTCTCATAGAACAACATACAAGTAAGAAAATTATACAAGTATCTATCTAAATCATACAAGTAAGAATTTTTTTCTCTTAAAAAGAAGATAAGAACAAGAGGCTCACCACGGTGGTGCCGGCGACGAGATCGGCGCGGGCGATCGACGGCGGTGAGGACGGCACCCTACACATATGCAGACTCTAAGAAGTTAATTTCAGCTCTAATTGTGCGTCTAAATCAAAAGAACTCCCACATACACTCCTCCACTAAAACCCACAAACCACACTCTACTTCTAGAGCATTTGAAATGAGCTAAACTAGCAGTGAGAGATAAAATGATGAAGTCGTTAACCTTTTAGAACACTTGTGTACTTGGTGCACCGCCAAACCTTAGCAAATCTTAGGGAAAATGTAGCTTGGAGGTCGAGCTTGGAGAGGAGAAAACTTAAGTGTGGCTCTGACATTTCATCGAACACCTCATGTGCATAGGAGGTGAGAACAGAGAGCAACACACCTCCCAAACGCCGGCCGGCCAAAAAATAGAGGAGTGAGCGGGCAGGAGCGAGCATTTATATAGGCGTTGTATAAGTCCCGGTTGGTGGCTAGCACCGGGACTAAAGGTGCCTATTTAGTCCCGGTTCCATCCACCAACCGGGACTAAAGGGACTGGGCCAGGAGCGAGGCCCTTTAGTCCCGGTTCGTGTCTGGAACCGGGACTAAAGGGGTCAGACGAACCGGGACTGGTTCCTGCCGAGGCCCGGCCGGCGCCCTAGCCTCATGAACCGGGACTGATGCACCCATTAGTCCCGGTTCATAACACGACCGGGACTAATGCAATATTCTGGCCCGTTTCAAAGCCCTCTTTTCTACTAATGAAGGGTTCTAAAAGGTTACCAAGTTCATCATTTCATCTCTCATTGCTAGTTTAGCTCGTTTCATGCTCTATAGGTATAGTGATTCGTGGGTTTAATTTGGGAGTAATTATGTGGGAGTGTATTTGATTTATATGCAATTTGAGCTCAAACTATTAGTTTGCATATGTGTAGGTGTGGTTTCCATAGTGCCTTCCCGTCCCCGTCCTCACCGCCGTCGATCGCCCGCAGTGTCCCGTCGCCGGCACCACCTTGGTGAGCCTCTTGTTCTTATCATTTTTGTAAAAAAATCTTATTTGTATGATTTAGATAGTTACTTGTATAATTTTCTTACTTGTATGATTGTTTGTTATATATAGTGCCATGGTTTTGATATCCGTCCCCATCGGCCCTCGTCCGGTTGATGATTTGAATGTGGTATGTTATATTTTATAACTATTTGTTTTATTTCGTGTTTATGACAATTATGCCCATCAAGTTGACATAGATGTTTTTCTCTAGGAGGTATGTGAACCGGAAATTGCAACCGACCCTCTTGTTGAGAAGCTAAATTTAGTTTAAAAAGAAAACAATTATTTGAAAGATAAATTGAAAATAATTGAAGAAGAGAAGATGAAATTGGAGTTGTATGTTGCCGATGTCGTCGATGATCACAAGATCAAGATGGATGCAATGCGCTTGAAGATTAGAAGGATTAGAAAATATGCCATTAATAAAGAGGCTTGGTATAATTATGATGTTGGATCAATTATTACCTTAGTTGCAATTTTGATCGCATTTGTTGTTGCATGTAAATGCTTTAGATAGTTGTATGTTGTTTTATGAGAAGTATGTATGAACTTTATATATATTTTTTGGCAGTAATAACATTTGGTCACTACTCTACTTTGGTTTTAATGTGATGAACTTGTATTAATTTTCCACTTCGATGTTATGTAATGAAGATGAGCGGGCAATGGATGTACAATGACCGACGCTCTCCCGAGTTCATTAATGGCCTGCATAATTTTATGCGTGTGGCTGAGGCAAACAAGAGGAATGGTTTTATGTGTTGTCCATGTGGTGTCTGTAAGAATAATAAGGATTACTATACCTCAAAAATCCTTCACAGCCACCTCCTTCGGTCCGGTTTCATGTCCGGCTATAACTGTTGGACCAAGCACGGAGAAAGAGGGGTTATAATGGAAGACAATGAAGAAGAAGAGGATGATGAAAACTATCCTAGGTTCCCTGAATACGATGGTACTACAATGGGGGAAGCTGAAGAAGAGGCATCAGATGAGCCCGCTGATGATCTTGGTCGGGCCATTGTTGATGCACAGAGAAACTGCAAAAGTGAAAAGGAGAGGTTGAAGTTGGAGCGCATGTTAGAGGATCACAAAAAAAAATTGTACCCAAATTGCAAAGATGACAAGAAAAAGTTGGGTACCACACTGGAATAGCTCCAATGGAAGGCAGAGAATGGTGTATCTGACAAGGGATTTGAAAAGTTGCTGAAAATGATAAAGAAGATGCTTCCAAAGGATAACGAATTGCCCGCCAGTATGTACGAAGCAAAGAAGGTTGTATGCCCTCTAGGATTAGAGGTGCAGAAGATACATGCATGCCCTAATGACTGCATCCTCTACCGAAGTGAGGAGTATGAGAATTTGAATGCATGCCCGGTATGCGGTGCATTGCGCTATAATATCAGCCGCGATGACCCTGGTGATGTTGAGGGCGAGTGCCCCAGGAAGAGGGTTCCTGCCAAGGTGATGTGGTATGCTCCTATAATACCACGGTTGAAACATTTGTTCCAAAACAAAGACCATGCCAAATTGTTGCGATGGCACAAAGAAGACCGTAAGAAAGAGGCATTGTTGAGACAACCTGTTGATGTGTCGCAGTGGAGTAAACACGAGAGAGAGTTCCCGGGCTTTGCAGTTGATGCAAGGAACTTATGGTTTGGTCTAAGTATAGATGGCATGAATCCTTTTGGGGAGCAGAGCTGCAGTCATAGCACCTGGACCATGACTCTCTGTATCTATAACCTTCCTCCTTGGTTGTGCATGAAGCGGAAGTTCATTATGATGCCAGTGCTCATCCAAGGCCCTAAGCAACCCGGCAACGACATTGATGTGTACCTAAGGCCATTAGTTGAAGAACTTTTACAGTTGTGGGATAAAAAAGGTGTACGTGTGTGGGATGAGCACAAACAGGAGGAATTTGTCCTACGAGCGTTGTTGTTTGTAACCATCAATGATTGGCCTGCTCCTAGTAACCATTCAGGACCAACAAACAAGGGATACAATGCATGCACGCACTGTTTAGATCAGACTAAAAGTACATATTTGGATAAATGTAAGAAGAATGTGTACCCGGGACATCGTCGATTTCTTCCGACCAGGCATCTCTTAAGAAAGAAAGGCAAGCATTTCAAAGGTGAGGCAGATCGCCAGAAGAAGCCTGGCCACCGTACTGGTGATGATATATTTGATATGGTCAAGGATTTAAAAGTAATCTTTGGAAAGGGTCCTGGCGGACAATCTGTTCCAAATGACGCTAACGGACACGCACCCATGTGGAAGAAGAAATCTATATTTTGGGAGCTACCCTATTGAAAAGTCCTAGAGGTCCACTCTGCAATCGACGTGATGCACGTGACGAAGATTCTTTGTGTGAACCTGCTTGTCTTCTTGGGCGTGTATGGGAAGACAAAAGCTACACCGGAGGCACGACGGGACCAGCAACGTATGAACGAAAAAGACGGCATGCATCCAAAGCAGTATCAAGGTCATGCCAGCTACGCTCTTACCAAAGAAGAGAAGGAAATATTTTTTGAATGCCTGAGCAGTATGAAGGTCCCGTCTGGCTTCTCGTTGAGTTGTGTGTTGACTTTATTCCTGACCTTAAGCCGATTGGTGTTCGTCAATCGCGGCATAAGGGGAGACTGAGTGGAAAAGGCACGCTAGGAAAGAAAGCAACAATAAGTATGGATGGGCATTCTTTCACTCAAGCATACTACACAGTTCTACAAAATTCCACCTTGGTTACTCCGTATATCGAGGAAACACATGGATATTGTACGCTCCAAGAATCCGGAGCAGTCTGACTCCTGGATTAAACGTACACACATGGCGACTTTCGGCGGTTGGTTGCAAACACATCTCATGAATAACACAACTGTTGGAGATCACTTGTACTTGTTGGCCAAGTCATCATCTTTGACTATATTGACTTTCAAAGGGTACGAGATAAATGGGAATACATTTTACATGATCGACCAAGATAAAAAGAGCACCAACCAAAACAGTGGTGTCCGCTTTCATGCAACCAACAACAATGGGAAAAATGACACATATTATGGTTACATAGAGGAGATATGGGAACTTGAATATGTACCTTCTTTTTGAGGTCCCTTTGTTTCGGTGCAAATGGGTCAATCTGACAGGAGGCGGGGTAAAAGTAGACCCGTAGTACACCACAGTAGATCTCAACAATCTTGGGTACACAGACAAACCATTCGTCCTAGCCAATGACGTGGCTCAGGTTTTCTATGTGAAGGACATGTCAACCAAACCGAGAAAAAGAAAAGATAAGGAAGCGAATACATCATACGATGAGCCAAAGCGCCACCTAGTTCTTTCAGGGAAAATAAATATCATGGGAGTGGAGGACAAGTCAGACATGTCAGAAGATTATAATAAGTTTGATGAAATTCCTCCCTTCACAGTGAACACTGACCCAAGCATCCTGTTAAATGGTGAAGATTCTCCATGGTTACGACGCAATCATAAGCAAGGGGCATACGCGAAGAAAAAGTTTTATACCCCAAGATCCCACTCTAGGATGTGACCGGCTTCACCGTCATCACTTTCTCTCTAGTGAGTTTCCGGACTTATTGTCGGAAAGTCCCACTTCGGAAAAACCGGAGGGAATCTTTGTAAGAGTTAGGGTATATATGTGATTTGGGTGTTCCTAGGGGTTACCATCTTCGACTATATTGACTGAATATATGGATTTTAAAAGTTTAAAATAATGTCTTCAATTACTGTATTTAATTAATAAGTGCAAAATTAATAAGCAACTTCCTGTCAAAATGATACTAGTTGATAGAAATCTTCAAGATGAATCCACAGAAATTTGAATCAACTCATTTGGTTTAGTTATCAAATTGTTATGCATTTTCCAAGAATTAATTTCAATCTGTAAAATTGAATCTGTCAAATAATTTCTTCAAAATGAAAATTAAATGAAATACACCTTTAATCCCGGTTGCAACCACCTGCCGGGACTAAAGGTTTCAGCTCCCGCGCAGAATTTTGGCCACCGAAAAGGTTGGCCTTGAGTCCCGGTTCGTGGCTGGAGCCGGGACTAAAGGTCGAGGGTATATAACTTCCGGGACTTGGTGTCCCGGTGCCAGCCACCGCCCGGGAGAAGGAACAGAACCACGTCGCAAGGCTGTCGGATTTCACCGTCGTTCCGTCGTCGTTCTCCAGTGATCCGCACCGCTGCTCGGTGCCCCATCTCCGATCCACACGCGCCGGCTCTGATCGAGGTACTCCCTCCGTCCCGAAATTCATGTCGCAGCGCTCGTTCCTCTGTTCCTCCTTCCTCTCTGATCGGCCGGCGCTGCCTGCGCCGCTCCCCTTCGCGAAGCTCCATGCCACCTGCGCCTTCTCTCCCTCCCCCACGCTTCCTCTCCCTCCCCCGCGCCAGCGCCCTCTCCCGTGCACTCGTCGCCGGTGCTCTCTCCGATCTGCAGATTCTCTGCTGTCCTTTTCTTAAACTGAATATAAAGTCAGTTTAAAAGTCAGTCTCCTGATCTAAATATAAACTTTATCTAAAACTGAAATTGAAACGGATGTTGTAGTAAAAATTCAGTTTAAAAGTCAGTTAAAATTCAATTTTAGAGCTTCGCTCCTGATCTGAATGTAAAGTGTACTGCAAGCTTAATGCAAGCAAGCAAGTTTACAATTCAATCTAGAAGTCAGTCTAAATGTCAGTTAAAGTGATCTGAATATAAAAAAATTGGAGTAAAAATTCAGTCTAAAAGTTAGTTAAAGTTTCAGTTTAAGAGTGTTGGCTTTTATTGCAAGCAAGTTTTGTACTGTCATACAATAATTTTCAGCTTGTAAAAGTAAGAAGTGTATTTTCTATTTTGAAAATGAGTAGTGTATTATGAATTTTGATGGAAAATCACTCTAAAAGCCAGTCTAGAGGGCATTTAATCTGAATTTAGTTAACAAAATAGATAACAGAAAAACTAGACGCATGGAGTAGTAACAAATTTAGTTAACAAACTAGACTGCGTTTAATCTGAATAATACTGCGGGTACTCCATTTTGGTAGATATTGCGCTCCATTTTTGGAATTAATCCACAACATTATCTATAGATTAATGGTCCTAAATTGCAAAAGTCCAGCTATAAGTCCTTAATTATATGTGGGTTTATTGAATGATTGTTTTTGCTTATTGAATGCATTCTAATTTAAATACTAAATTGTTTTATCTTTCTTCTGGATTAGTTAAGCTATGTACGATAGCGGCAGATACCATGAAGAGGACATCTTCGACATCATGCGCTCCTCCTAAAACCAAGAGAATGAACAAGATGACGGCTCACAATTTCTGAACGACTCCGGCGAGGGACTTGAGCAAGAACCAAGAGACGAAGGGCAAAAAAAACAATGATGACGAAGAAAATGTTAGACAATTATATATATTAAGCCTCTGGTGATCAATAGATGTATTAATTGATTTGTGTGTGTGTGTGTATATATATATATATATATATATATATATATATATATATATGACAAATGTTTGGTACGACCGGGTGTAGTTACTCCCACTTTTGTTTCGTATGTTATAGGTAGTATCTATCATTTCGAAGTATGTGTATGCGTAGTATGTAGTATATAAGAATGTTTAGATAGTATATATACTACTTTTTAGGTAGTATGTCTCATATTTTGAGCATACACTTTTTTACGTACAAATATGTACATATTTTATAAACATAATAAAAATATGAGTCTACTTGTAATTTTTTTCATAGAACTCACTTTGAAGTATCTTTGATATAGTATACGAACATACTAAAAATAATAAAGTAGTATATATACTACCACATGGTAGTATATGAGACATGGGAGTAACTACACCCGGTAGTAAGATGTATTTTCCCTATATATATATATATATATATTAACTAATCTTTTTTCTTTTAGCCATCCGGATCAAGTCAATCTCCTAGAAGGGTACGAGGCCGGGCCAAAAAGTTGGGCGATGACATAAAGTTGAACATCGATGAAGTCGCAGAAGATGGCGAACCGATTGCTCCTAAACAGAATTCCTATAAATTTATAAATCAATGCGGAGTTATTTTTAGGGAGAACATCCCGATCACCATTCGAGAATGGAATAAGACAAAGGTAGATCGAGGAGTTAGTTATGTCGACGAAAGATCGAAAAATTTGCTTTGGGAAACGCTCATGTCACATTTCAACCTACCAAAGGGTCTCACAGATGACAAACGGTTGAAAGTCAAGCAATTTGCTCTTAAGAAGATGGCCACACAATTCCAGAGCTGGAAGAAAAGATTATACAACGACTACATCAAGGCAAAAAAGAAGACTCCAGAATTCACTTGAGCACTAGAGAAGATAAAAGATCACTGGGACGCATTTGTGGAGTACAAGGACTCGGCTGAAGCTCTGGAAAGGTCAAAAAAAATAAGATAACTGCCGAGAAAAATAAATATCACCATGTTCTGGGGATAGGTGGCTACAAGAGAGCCGTGCCTAAGTGGGAAGCAGCTGAGGCCAAGATGCTTGCAGAAGGAGTCCTTCCAGCTATAGCGGATTGGCCCCAGAGGTCCAAGCATTGGTTTTATGCTTATGGGGGACAGTTGGACCCAGCGACAGGGCAGATTATTGTAAAGGCAGATCTTAAAATAGCCTCGGACGCTTTACTTCAAGCAATAGAAGATGCTCGAAAGGGGTTGTTCCAGCCCGAGAGAGAGAGAACGACGAGCTTACATGCGCCCTCAAGAATCATGAACACGGAGCACGAACACGAGGCAAAGGCGTTGTTCCGTGGGTTGACGGGTTTTCGGAGTGGAACGACACTTATAGAAGCCGTCAGAGAAAAAAGAAGCAGGATGCAGACCAGCTTCAGAATATAGAAACAAAGAATGAGTAGTTGGAACCCATGTTAAAGCGACAGTAGGAGCAACTGGACACAATTAGCCAGCAAAGGGCATCTCCACGGCAGGAGCAAGCAGATCCAACATTGGATAGTAACGTCCTATCTATCGGAAAAGCAGCGTGGGTTCCACGGGGGTCCGGGGCGAAGATGCACTGCTGGCTCGCTACCCCGTGGATGATATCAAGGAGATGACAAATTGTGAGCTACACCAGAAAATGAAGAACATATCCATGAAGGTGGCGCTCGACGTTGCTTTACCGAATGCACCTGAAGCAACCATCCATGGCAATCCGATTCCAGCTGGCTATGCTCGTGTCGGGGTGGATGAAGTTCTGCCGGGATATGATTCACTAGAGCTTGACATTCCTGGAGGTGAAGGGGAGCAGACATTGGGAGAAGTCATGCATGCTGTCATTGTATGGAGAAAGGAATGCATCGTGTTTCCAAACTCGGTGCCAAGGCCACCGACTCCTCCCAGTAGCAATACACCTCTAAGTCCAGCCCACCTCGAGAGGGAGCCCAGCGTGAGTCCATATCGATCTCCGCCGCGTCAGCCGACACCACCCCTATGTCCCAGCAAGGCCAAAAGCGGAAGACCACCGCTCTGTTGACTAGTCCTATTTGGAAGAAAGCTACAAAGAAGAAAGCCAACAATGAGCCTCCTGCCAAAAAGAAGTTAGCTTACGATATGACTGATGAGGAAACCAAAACGGTCGTGGTTTCCGAATTGAAGTCCCATTTTGCACCGAAACCGCCCCCGCCACGATAGGAGATAATACCTACGAAAACCATAAAGCACTTTGTGGACTTTCTTGAGCGGCCCCCGACACATGTGGAGAATATGCCATCTGACTATGACCTCTCTATTAGGAAGTCATATAAGGAACAAATGCAACAGTCGAGACGTAGAAGTAGTAATAAAAGCGGGAAAACAGTTCCCCAGCTCGGAGAACAGGCAATGCAATCGATCCCCCCACTCAAGCTGATTACCGATAAGGTAACTGACGCTGCTAGAAACCGCGGTATCAGTGTTGATCAACTCCTAGGCACCGAGGAAGTCCCCGTGGCTGATGTAGCATGGCAATATGCCCCCGGGAAAACTCTGGTCAGCCCTGAGCAGGTCCGGCATCTATCAACACAAATGTGAAGATTGCATGAGTGGTACATGAAAGAAGTAAAGAACGGGCGAGTGATGCTCATGGTGAAAGTCAAGGAAGAGCATTACTTCTATGAAAACGAGCTATGCATTGAGCTTGTAGAATTTTTTTAGTTATACAATCAAGACTCACTCGACAAATCTATCGTCAGTTGCTATTGTCTGTAAGTGATTTCTTTCTCTAATTTAAGTCTCTAGCTCAGCTCGTTCATTGCCTGTAATTATCCTCACTATATTCTTTTTTACGCTATTATGCAGAATGAAAATTCTCGAATGCAAAAGATCGAGAATCTATGACATTGGGTTCATTGACCCATATATCATTAATGAAAAAATGATACAAGACCACCCCAAATACTCAGAGGATAACTTGCTAAGGTTTTTAAAGGCACAAAATACCAAAACAGAAATACTATTTCCTTACAACTTCAAGTGAGTGTTACTGTCTTGTACTACAAATTCTATTTTGCTTACTCGATGTTAAGTGTAGTTGATGAGTTATGCATGCCTGCTTATATAAACGTGCGTAGGTACCACTGGATCCTGCTAATCATTAGAGTTGACACTGGAATTCTTGAAACCCTGGACTCACTAGGTAAAGACCCTCGAGAATACTCCAGCGTGGTTTTGATGCTCGACAGGTAATTTCAATCATTATCGCACTATATCGGCATCTTTCATTCATTTCCTGATATCAAGTAATTAATAACTCTTTTATTCAGTTTCTTTGCCGGGCAGGGTTTGGAAATGGTTCATCAATGATGTTGTCGGTGAATGGAAACCGGAGTTGCGTTGGCGACGGCCCAAGGTAATTAAGTAGTACTAGCTAGGTCCACGCATCTCTTTAATTCTAGTTTCAATACCATTACCATGCTTGATTATTATCTGATTGAATTCTATTCTCGCAAAGTGCATGAGGCAGAAACAGGAGACTAATTTATGTGCATACTACGATTGCGAGAACATTCACATGACGACCGAATGGTGCAGAGATGTAAGATAACTTCAGGTACGTAAACACTATTCACGTTATTTTTTATGATGATCTAATATATATACACACAACTAATATATTAATATTGATCTCCTTCTTTAAACATGGAAGACATGCGGGGGAAGCTCCTACCAGAGAACCGCATACGAGCAATTCAAGAGGAAATTGCGGGATTTTTGCTTATGGAGGTCATATCTGAAAGCGGAGAATACCATTGCCACTAATGCCTGCATGTAATGATCTCCAAATTGTAGGAGAAATTGTATATACTAAATTATATATATATATATATATATATATGGTCGTACGAGAAATTATATTATATATGCATCAACGTGTACAGTATGTAGTAAAGTAAAATATGTTTGAAATGAAATAAATAGATAAATGGAAAATACAAAATGAAAAGGAAAAATAAACCATAAACCCTAAACCCTAACATAAAAAAACACAAAATCCTTAGTCCCGGTTGGTGTCACCAATCGGGACTAAAGATCCTCCAGCCCCCAGCGCACGCTCGCGGCCACGTGGAGGGACTTTAGTCCCGGGTTGTGGCCAACCGAGACTAAAGGGTGGGGGCCTTTAGTCCTAATTTTATTGTCTCGGTTGGTGACCCGGGACTAAAGGTCGTTGCCAACCGGAACTAAAGCCCCGTTTTCCACTAGTGTAGTCACACAATTTTGACCAGTATCCCTCCTAACATCTTGTACTAATAACCTCGTCATGGTGATAGGTCACTCACCTTTCAGTGAAAAAAGAATTGTGACCTGAAGAGAATTTGAAGCACTCGGGTGCTCCCCCCTCTTGTATGAGTATATCTATCTAGTATATATTAAAAGTGCTTGACGGGCTAATAAAAAAGAAGATCAATAAGCTAGAAATTACCACAATAAATAAAAACATCTGGTTGTTGATTTGGTGGACTCATAACTTAAAAGACATACTTAATGGATTAGATCTAAGAGACTGCTTCATCTCAAAAAAAAAAAACTACAGCTATCCTTAGCCTGTACGTAGATCAAAAAAAAAAGCAGCTATTTTTAGTCTGTACATATGTAAGTATAGCAAGTTGTCCTTAGGCTGTACCCTAGATCAAATAGAAAAAAACGTGTACGTTAGATAAAAAAAACTACAGCTATCCTTAGCATGTACGTACATAACTAATGAAAGAAAAAAAACTGCAGCTATCCTTCTTTTAACACAGTATAGATGCAAGCGCTCATATACACACGCATACACTCACCCCTATGAACGCACACACGCACACACGTCTACTCCCACTCAATGCGCATCGTCGAAAATCCTGAAATAAATCCAGGAATAAATGCGAGCACCAGGATTTGAACCCTGGTGGCCTGGGGAGACCACAGTCCCTCTAACCATCCAACCACAGGTTGATTCACAACTGCAGCTATCCTTAGCATGTACATGCGTATTTAATGGATTATTAGATCTACATAAGAGCCCTCCATCTCAACAAGAAAAAAAACTGTAGCTATCCTTAGCCTGTATGTGCGGCTCAATCCTAAAATAAAGATCGCGTGCAGTTCAATTTTTTTTACATGAAAATCTTCCTTCAGGAAATAAAAGAACATGTGTGTGGCTGGATCGTAGAATAAAGATCACAGACGCCGCCCCTCCGAAAGGAAAAGAAAAACACACGCAGCAGTCATCCACTATGTTCTTGACCTCACTTAGCTGCCGTCGCAATGAGTTCCTGCATTTAGCGTTATCGGTCTTGCTTCGGGATCTGTGATCTCTTCGCCGCCGCCTAGCTACAAAGAAAAACTATCAACTCCCGATCTCTTTTTGTAGAAAGAAAACCTATGTTCAAGGCATCAGTTTCCGATTGACTTCTCCAGGGAAAATCACTTGGCCATTGTTCTCACTCAATGTCCGAGCCTCCGATCAACTAGCTTCATCGATCCTGCCTGCCAGTATGTTGCCTCTGGACGTACAAGCCTTCGATCCACCAACTTCCTCGATCTTGGCCACAAGGTTATTGTGTCCGGAGTAGGCACATCGGGAAGTTTTGGATCCTGCGGCGGTAGATGTATATGGAGGGCAACAACTATTGTAATATTAAGGTGAAGGTGGTGGTACTGAGTACCCGCCTTCTAGGCATGAGCCGGATAACATTGGATTATATACCAACAACTCCCAGAGTAGCAATTGGTGGAAATACTTCATTGGTTTCAAACATTGCAAATCTATATTATGTGATATCCGAGTCCTCAAGCTGTAATATAGTGCGACAAATAATAAGAGCATCAGGACGTTGTTATATTTTATATGTAGAATGCAATCAAACATATTTTCTTATTTAGTTACTAAATCCAAACATGTATTTGGGAGTTTGTTGAAAATTAATAGGTGTAGGGGGCCTAACACTGCCAATGTTGGCCCCAAGACGAGAAAAAGTGGAGGGAACATAAAAGTTAACACTACGACTTTGTTTTTTACCTTTATAACTTACTATCATCATAATGTAACTTGGCCATAAGTCAATCGAGTGAAGATCAAGAGCAGCCATCATACAGGGTGGTAGAGTCACTAACAAAAACTACCTTAATTAATTTATTAGTTCAATTGTATGGTGAAAAAAATAAGGGGAAGTGAGACCTGCAGATTAAAAAAATAAGACCTACCTCTACCTAAACACGTGTTCAAACATGGAGAACTATACGTAGCATTCTCAAGAATCGCAATAAAGGGATGGACTAAGGGTAATAGTATATAAAAAATATCTAAAAGCATGAAAAAAAACTGTTAGAATAGTTCTTCTTCAACAAGATGTTGCTACTCACCTTTTATTACACTAGAATAAGTACATGAAATTTTTTGCATACTACAAACTATCTTCAAAATAATACTAACATATCAATGCAAACATGATATGGCTGGATGGATATGGTCTACTGATATGCAGAAGTAATGGAAATGGCATCAGCATTTGATGGAAACACCTCATTCATACCTAACGTCGATGCACAATATTATCTTATATTTGAGGCTCATTACATAGTTGAGATCTTGAGGGGAAACCACAAATATTGATCCCAAGCACCAATAAAGTGGATGGGGATAAACAAATTAATATTTTCACTACCTTAATTACATCGGTTCAACACTACAAACAAGGGAAAAAGATAAGAAGAAGGGGAGAATATAACATGAGCATGTAAGGGGAAAAAGTTGGACCTACAGGCGGAAGATGGCAGCCTCTACGGAGGACGAAGACGACGTGTCGGCTGGCTTTGATTTTCACTAATATCGATGTGTCTTCTAGAGGATGAACTCAGCCCGGATCCAAGCTGCCTACAGGAGATGAGATCCATGCCGACAAGGCCACAACGAATAAGCAACAACACCGAGGTTGCTCTTTGCATAGGTTGACATCAGTCGGCGGCATCAAACTGGGAGTCAACGGAGGAACGGAGGGTGTCTTTGCTCGATGAGTAGCTGCACATCAGCCGACAATAGTAACTCGAGAGTCAACAAAGAAACGTAGGAAACGAGAAATGGGACAAAGGGGATCTGGCACGAACAACCACCGTGTGAAGGTGTGGACTGTGGACTGTGAGAGATGCATGAACATTGTGTGCATCTGCGTGAGCCTGTTGGGCTAAAAGCCCAGTAATCATTCAAATGCGAAAAAATCATTTAACTACAAACAACACAAACAAACAGCTATAAATTGTTCTAAAAAATCATCTATGAATTAAAAAAACACCCATGATTAATGTACATCGTCTTGGGAAAAATTATAGTGAATTATCATATTTTTAGATTAAATTATGTATTTTTTGGTGATGCAAACTTTTTTAAAAATTAATCCATCCTAACATATACTTCCTTGGAATATGAACAAAACATATAATCATTACAAAATCACCCTTATTGACTAAAATTTGATGCATATGATACTTCTTGGGAAAACATTATATACTAGAAATAAGATACTTGAATACGCCTCAACGGGATTGTCAATCGAGCCACACACCATATACACATCACTGCATCCCGTGGATTGGAGGACATAGCACTAAAAATGTTTAGCAACAACATAGCCTCCAGGTATTTCCCCCAAACATTAAATGGGTAACTCCTATATATCCTTAAAATCGCCATTTCATGACCAACCTGAAGAACTGGTAAATATGAACTTATTTCAATGAAACTATAAAATACTAGCCCGCGTGAAGAGCGGGCCACTTTGCTAGTTAAATTTAGAAACAAACTTAAAAAGTTCACGAAAATCTGGCATTTTAGGATATCGAACCTGGATGCCCAATCTACTTCCGTGTGAAGTTTCGTGAAAAATATAACAGAAAATGTATTCTCACTAAAAAGAAAAAATATTCCTATATATATAAAAAAAAATGGATGTATCGTAGGTTAGACTGTATTTTCTTCGCCATGGATACTTTCCTGATATTTTTTCATGAGACTTCACATGGGAGTAGATTAGGCACACAGATTTGATATCCCTAAATTCCAGTTTTTTCTGATTTTTCTGGTATTTTTAGAATTTAATTTTCTTATAGGGGTTGAAGCACCCAGCTGGTGCTCATGTGTATTCGCCGATTGGGGCCTCGCTTCTTTGAGTAAAGTAGTGGCATCCTGCATGCAGGAGCATGCATGCGTGCAAAAACGCAAGACTAGTGTGCCAATATACATGGTAGGAGGTAATGGTCTGATCAAATGCACAAACAAGTCAAAAGACGCATGCTATCAGAATATCGTTGTTGAAGTACAAATATGGACCACGAATGATCATGAGACACGTTCATCTTCCCTGCCATCACGCTCACGACATGACGGCAGCTGATCGCTCTACCTTTGTGCTAATCCTCCGACTGGGCCGATTGATCTCCTTAACCAAAACACTGGCGCGTACGTGCTGCACACGTGAGCTATGTTGATGGATTATAGGTTGGTAATATGCATGGTTTTGTTTTGTTGCTGCGCCGCACCCTTTAATGGGAAGCTGCCAGTCTAGGCTAAGATCAAAGCACAATGACGTATTCCCTCTATTGTAAATAAATTGACGTTTTAATCATGTGTTTCTAGTTCAAATTTAAAACTTTGACTACTGATATTATTTTAGATGTTCAGATTTCATAATTCAAAACCATATGTATAAATTTGTTTTGTGGGTTGACCTATTCATCACCCAAGATGAAGAATATCACTCTTCTTCTATTACATCACTATACCATATTTTTAGGTCCCGTAAATTTAGTTCTATATCGAAAGTGAAAAAAGAAGGTAAGAAAATGTATGTCGGTCGAAAACGAAATTTTACGTGACGTAAAATTATGAACGTAAAAGTATTGTGTAGAATATACATATAAATGTAAAATTTGTGGTATTATGGCTCATATCTTACTTTTCTTATGCATTCGTATACCAATCGTAAATTCTAAGAAAAAACCTCGGATGTAAAATAACTTACCTGTACGCAGGGTGATGGATAGCATTACTATTTAGTTCTAAAGTAATTTAAGTTTAATAATTTGGTATGTCTTGTACATATATTATACCGTGTCATGGTGTGATAGAACATGCACTACTCACTGTGTCATGGTGACAGCTAGGTGACACACTTTTTGTCAAAGATTCTGGTTTGACACTGCTGTGAACAAAATAGTAGTATGTGCGGGCAAATAGATGACATTTTGGACATATTTTTAGCTAAACTTTTAAAACTTTGAGCTACAAATATTGTTTTAATTATTCAGATTTGAAATTCAAATATCATATATGTATATATTTTCCCCGAAAATTATTTGTAGAATCATATTTATTTTGTTTATTATACATGTATTACAATACAAGTTAGTTGCCAATGCCAATGTCCAAAGCTTCTCGTGTTTCTAATCAGAGGGAGTAATATATATTTCATGAATTGATGTATTTTTCATCATTTCTTGCATTACTACCCTTTAACAGACAGGTAGGGGATACAATTAATGGGCACATCGTAAAAAATTAAAATAATGATGCTTTCAAAATATCACTTTGGTGCACGTCCTTTAGCTCTAGTAGTATATCGATCGTAGTTATCAACTACTAGCGAGTACCCAACTCAGACAAGCAAAAATTTCAAAGCAAAGATGTGGATGCTTCTAATAGCGGGATCACATGGCTATCTGTTGCGGAGGTACTCAGTTTGACCAATAAAATACATAGTATGTTGTTGAATACTGCAAGTAATCAAGGTGGAGTGGAGAATTTGGGTAACGATTCCTTGAGTGCAGATGGAGTAACGATCAAATCCCTAACTAGCAATGGTCAAGGTCAGATGGTCCTTGTTAGTGATTTGTTCTTGGCACTAGGATCCGCTAGTTGGCTAGGCAGAGTAACCAACTGTCATGGTAATAATTGCATGGTTTCCATGTGTGTATACACTATATCCTCTTTCAATATATTATTTCCTCTTTTCAAATATATGAGAGTTCCACATATATATTTTCTATCCTTGTTTGGATCAAAATATATGAGTAATATGCCACAAACGTATAGTAGTCTTAGAGACTTCTTTCGAGTAAGAATCCAATAATATACTTCTTCCCTCCGTATTATGGCATCCATGTATTTTGAGAATCAGCTTTTATCATTATTCAACAAAACATGGGTGAATTGTACAAAAACTACACCATTCAATTCTTATTCAAAAAGTGTTTTCAATTATATAACTTTATGACATATGACTAGCACGTTACTGGTAAAAATTGATTATCATAGATCAATCACAAAATACAAGGGCGCCACGAAACTGGGACGGAGGAAGTACCTTCTGTGGAATAAAACACAAATTTCGTTGGTAAAGCGAGGACCTAGAAATACGGCAGACCTTGTATGATTAGATGGAATTACATATTACTTCAGAACAGATGTATAAATATAAAACAAATGATCATAAGACTTGTTTCTCTTCCTTGCCATGTTAAGAATCATCAAATAAATACCCCGCAAAAAATCGTCAAATAAATGGTCATGTTTTATGGAATCTATGAAAATTAAATACTATTTAATTTTCATAGATTCATTGTTACAGTTAGATATAAATTCAAGAAGTCCTTATAGTCCAAAGGAGGTTTGTCTATTTAGAAGTTAACAGCCAATACATAGTACTGAATGCAGCGTCCCAAATGGGAGATTAATTGGCTTCCAAGGCCAATCTAGCTAGATCGGATGAATTAATGGATTATTCATCTGTTTCCCATTCCTAGCATTTAATAGACAGTTGGGAGGTGATGATCAGCTCAAAGCATAATTGATGATGCTTTCGAAATATCATGGTAATGTGTGATGCTAGCTCCTTCTGGGAGTACTTGACTAGTACAGCCAAAAGAGAGAATTTACATGGAGTACACCCTACATTTCTAGACCATAGACTGAAGATGGAATGACGATCAATGGAAAAAAATGAAATGTCATGTCATTAATTAGGCACTGTTAACTAGTAACGGTCAAGAGCACATGGTCTTTGATTATTGATTTGTTCTTAGCACACATAGCCGCTGGTAGTTCGCTAGGTACTACATCATAGCAGATTATACTTCATTATGGACCTCACATGGTCATCGGCCTCGTCCCTCTCCCTCGCCATTGCGCCATGACAATTGGTCGCCAGGAGTGATTCATATCACTAACAACAAGATGCAAATTATCGTGGCCACCATATTTATGTGATGTGATGCGACTGAGTTCATTTGTTTGACCAAAATACTCAAGTTCATATGTGCTGCACAAGAGTGCATGAATCTTCATCATAGGTTGGTCATACAGTTTCTTTTGTTGCTACATCCTTTAATAGGCAGGTAGCAAGTAAAGGTTAAGGCCGAATCAAAGCATAAGGTCCGAAATTTCCAATGTACGACAATATATATGCCGCAACCAAACACACAGTTACACCTAGGCACACGTATAGAGGTTACAGTGTCTTGTGAGATATGATCACTCTTTAATTTATTATACTACTTAAACTTTAGAAATATATGATGCTCCAAAGTATCATTATATCCTCCGTTTAATCACTAAATATGAGTTATAGGCTTATAGGCCACATACATATACTAGTATCCGAGACTTCTGTCCAATAAGAAACCAATAATATAATTTTTTCCCTCTCTATTCATATGACGTACCTGTATTTTGGTATTTTGAGGCTCAGCTTTGCTTATTAAGACATTTTATTTGAACATAATAACAACGAATATAAACAATAATGTAGACACTATCAAAAGAACAATTTATAATGTGAGTAAGCGAGAGAGATTGTTTTGAGAAATGTTTAATTATATATTGATAGTTGAATGAATTTAGATTGATGATCATGTGTTATAGGCAATTACAGTAATTAAGATGGCAAGTGTGGAAGCATGTGAGGCATATGTTTGTCTGCATAGCAAAATGAAAAAGGCAACCACAAGTTTATTTCCTATGACAACTATGTACAAAATGTTATATGGAAATTAACACAGGTAAATGGAACAAGGAATTAAAATATAGACACATTTGATTTATATTTTGATAACCTTGAATATGTAGTGGCGCAGGAAAAAGATGAATGGAACATGTCTCAAACATATGGACGTGCAATCGTGCAAGTGTTGCTTCTGTTTATGGGAAAATAAGAAACGTACATTAGATGTATCATCCGGGATGTTGTTGGTAGTATAAATAAAAAGGTTTAATTGGTGGGACATTCATTAATTGTTTATTCACTAACGGATCAAAATGGGTATCCAATAGCACGCCAAGAACTGAAAATGATAAGATAAATGCGTACAAATAAAATAAAACAATACGTAATAAATCTAGGAGTACAAATGTGTTGGTCACCGTCTGGTCCTCTATAACACTAAGCTCCCTAGATTTAAAGAGTCCACATTCAATTAAGGTCTCCAATTAAAATTGGACCATCCCAATAAGAAACCAAGAATTTCTCAAAGCTCTCTTATTCAATTCTTTAATACTATACACTATACTTCCAAGTTTTAAGGCCACACAATTAATTGAGGTATTCAATTTAGAGTTGGGTCATCCGACTTTGATCGGGTCAACAATTTCTCAAGGTCTCCCATTCAATTTTTTTTAATTCACTATGCTCCCTAATTTTGAAGCTCTTTCATTCAAATGAGGTATTCAATTAGATTTGGTTTACGATTTTACCGGGCCAATGATTTTTCAAATCAATCAATATCATCTGGCCTATAAAAACATATCAATCATGCGCACGCATCCGCCATCAAGAAAAAAGAAGCGTCACCATGTGATATCGTAGCACCAATATAATACATGCAACCACCGACACAAACATTTCCCCAAATAAATATAGGTTGGTTAGCGGATAATACATAATCACACAACGAGAGGCCCACCAAATCACTGCACTATAAATAAATATAAAATACACTATATCATCTTCCCCACCCGCCAAACTAAATATTCCATCACTTCCAAAATATAAGAGGTATTAGTTTTTTGGGAAGTCAAATTTCTTCAACTTTGATCAAGTTCACACAAAAAATAGACATCTAAAATATTGAACAAAATAAGTATGGAAATTCATTTCATGATGAATCTAAAAATACTGATTTGATATTATGAATTTTGATATATTTCTCTACAAATTTGATCAAATTTACAAGTTTTGACTTTAAAAAAAACAATGCACCTCATATTTGGAAACAAAGTGATTTTTTGACGAAACACAATAACACCTACGGTGCAGCAAAGCACGTCCGACCCTTCTAGTTTGCTTTAAAGTCAACATCTAATACATAGTACTGACTGCAGCCTCCCAAAGTGAGGTTATGGCTTCCAAGGCCGATCTAGCTAGATCTGATGAATTGATGGCTTACTCGTCTTTTTTGTCTGCGCTATCATTTAATAGACAGTTGGGAGATAATGGTCAGTTCAAAGCATAAATGATGTTGCTTTCAAATATGACGGCAATGTGGAGCGTTGAAGATGGAGTAACGATCAATGAACATGTTTGAACTACGAGTCCACGACACTTACTCTGAAACGGGAGAAGTAATTACTAGTTAACTAGCAGCCGCGCGCTAGCCGGCCAGGTACTACGAACTACTTCAACTGATGCAGAGATGAGCACAATGGATCAGCAGACTCATCCCTCTCCCTCGCCATCTCACCCTAGCATATGACATTTGGTCGCTCACGTTATGCTTATCAACAAGGCGCAAAGTTAGGGTGGCCATCTTAATCACGTCATGCGACCGAGCTCACTCAATTGTTTGACAAAGTACATGCATGCTGCATTAGTGCACCTTTAGTTTCTTCATCATAGGTCAGTCACATACATACATCTTTATTAAATATTTAATAAAGGTCTTATAAAAACATACATCAAGCCATCCCAAGCCATCATCCATACCTACAAACTCGATAATCTGGAGTGCTCTCACTCTTCATATTTAAAACCGGTGTTGTCGACGATCCATCCGCATACGTATCGGAACCTACAGCCGGTGGAGTAAATCTAAAGCGTACACCACGTGCACACGTTTTAAAAGCCATCATCATCATCGAACCACTGACCCAACTTCAAGAAAGAGATCCGCATCATCCTTGTCAGTCCGGCCATCCGTCGACGCCACCACGGAACGCAACGGCGCCACCGCCCTGCGCTCGTCCATCCAGACGCATCTGACACCTAGACTCAGCTGCACCATGCCGCCAAGACCCGCTGCCATCGACATAGTAGATACAACGCCGCTCCTCCTGTCAACCTCGCCACACCAGCCATTGACACCACCTCGGTGCCAAGTAACACCACCTCCCTACGCGCAAACTACTGAGCATGTCGCGGTTGCTGCCGGTACACCGCAGCACCAACCCGGAGCAGCATGAGTGGGTTGACAGTAGTTACACAACGACATCTTCATCAAGGTAACGGCGCAGAACGCCACCATCGCCCCCGTTGGCTCGGTTTTCACCGGCAACTATGTCTCCCCGACTCGCAGCTGGGGCTAGATGACGGATCTCGAGATCCGACCACCTAGCCTTAGGTCGACCAGCTGCGACAAGAAGATGACCACCAACGCCAAGCCAAGGCTCTCCACCACGGGCGTCCACGTGATGCAGACCAAGACCAGGAGCGTCACTTCGATCTGAAGCCAAACCGAAGGTTGGGCGACTGCAACATGGCCGCCCCCGCCACCTGCCGCTACGTCTGCAGACCTGCCGCCACACTCCAGTCGTCGTTGTCCGCCATCACCGTCGAGTAGATCATGATCGAAACCACCGCAGCGATCTTGAGCAACTGATGCGCGGGAAGAAGGCAGCCGACGCCGAGCTGCAGATAGGAGAGTGGTGGCGAAGGTACCAGAGGAGAGAGGCGGGTGAGGGAGTCCGGGATTAAGGGGTCCTCGGGCTGTTGGCTTATCTTATGTGGACCAGCCCGGTGGGCCGCCTTGGACATCTTCGGGAAGGCCGGACTACAGGATGACCCCATGCTTAGGGGGGGAGGGTTCCGAAGACTTGGTGTGTCCTCCAAGTAAGAATGGGCGTATCTATGCCCGGATGGAAACCGGCCATTTGTAACCCTAGGGACCCCTGGTGTCTATATAAACCAGGGGGTTTAGTTCGTAGAGGGACAAGTCAACCCATTAGGGTTTAGCTTGTTTGATCTCGAGGTAGATCTACTCTTTAACCTTCATACTCAGCAATACAATCAAGCAGGACGTAGGGTTTTACCTCCTCACAATGGCCGAACCTGTGTAAACACCGTCTCCTTCGTCCCCTGTTACCATCGTTCCTAGATCCAAAGTTCGGGACCCCCTACCCGAGATTCGCCGGTTTCGACACCGACATTGGTGGTTTCATTGAGAGTTCCGCTGTGAGATCACTTGTGGATTGATGGCTCGCCTAATCATCAGCGAACAGGCCCGGAACGAGGACATCTTTGTCCCCGGACAGGTCTCAGCGTTCGGCAGCGTCATGCTGCATGCTAACTCGACCGGCCACCTAGGACGGATCGAAAATTTCGCCCACGGTCAAGAGATCAGGTTCGGGAACCTGGAGTTCACCGCCGACTCCCGTGGCGATCTGTTCCTCGTTGAACCCTCGGTTTCGTCCGACGGGCCCGGAGATCCCTGAGCTTCAACTTCGGGCCCACTATCCGGCTCGACCCTCAGATCTTTCTCCACCGGAGGTCCGGCCTCGAGACCGGACTCGGTGATGGTACCTGAATATCAAGGTTCGGCCTTCGCCGAACATGCCCATCCTGAAGACGCCTTGGAGCTCAACTCCAAGGGCCCTCAGGAAACCGATCCGGTCGTCGTGGTTGAACGAGGCTCTAGAACGGATCCAGTCGATGGCAATCGAGGACGATCTTACCTCGACTCATGTTCCGGTCGACCTAGAGGCCGGTTACGGGGAATTTTACGGCCCACCCGCTGCCCATTTGGTAGCCACTGTCGAAGACTTAACCGACATGTTGGACTACGCCTCCGAAGAGGCAGAACACATGGATGAAGAGATCGGCGACCCCGCCCCCGTGACCACCGGGCGGTGGACAGCCACCTCGACCTATGATGTTTATATGGTGGACACCCCTAACGGCAGGGACAACCACACCCCTAGGAAGAACGGCGAAAAATCCGGCGAAGCATCAAAACGCCGGAAACAACGCAAGCGATCCAAGACCAACAAGGGAAGGGAAGCCGTTGCAGGCACCGGGGAAATGGATACCCGGGAGGACCTCGGCGACCGTGAAGCCCCCGCGGAGCCGCTGGAGGAACCGGAAAGGCTGACGGATCAACAAGACGCTGAGGACCTCAATGATTCCGAGGATGATAACTACCTCCCACACACTGAGGAGGGAGAAAGCCTCGAAGCCGAAAACTTCACCGTCCCCGAAAACCCCGAGGACCAAGAACGATTCAGGCAACGGCTCATAGCCACTTCTCGGAACTTAAAGGCAAAGCAGCAGCAGCTCAAAGCCGAACAAGACAGCATCAACTACAGATGGACAAAAGTTCTGGCGGCCGAAGAAGGGTTCGGCACTGAGTGGCCAGACCAAAACAGGAGTTACCCTCACCGACGCCTGCTGCCGCAATTCAACGACGAGGCCCTTGAGCCCGAATCTCCTAGGCGCACTCGGTATGACCAGCCGGACCACACCCCTCGAGGACGGGACAGGGTGGCTCAAGACGCCGAGTACTGGCCCACGTCACCCCGTAGGAAGGGAAAGGGGCCAGCACAGCCTGAGGATCGATACGATCTTCGGCAGGACTTGAACTACAGGTCAGGTCACACCAGATCCATTTACGGATCTAGGGGACGCTCCCCTGTTAGACGGGACAGCTACCGATCGTGGCTCGACCGTAACCACAGAAACCGGGAACAATACCGGGCTCAGCCAACAGCCGACTTCCAACGTGACGTAGCCCAAATCAGAGGTGCCGCACACCTGTTGTGTTTTACAGACGAGGTCATGCAGCACCAGTTCCCCGAAGGGTTTAAACCTGTTAACATAGAATCATACGACGGAACGATGGACCCGGCCGTATGGATCGAGGACTTCCTCCTTCACATCCATATGGCCAGAGGAGACGATCTCCATGCCATCAAATACCTACCACTCAAACTGAAGGGACCAGCTCGGCACTGGCTAAACAGTCTCCCCGAGAACTCCATTGGGAGTTGGGAGGAGCTCGAAGACGCCTTCCGGACTAACTTCCAAGGCACTTACGTCCGGCCCCCAGACTCTTCCGACCTAAGAACGTCGTCCAGAAGACTGGCAAATCGGCCAGGTAGTTCTGGAATCGGTTCTTGACTAAGAAGAACCAGATCGTCGACTGTCCGGACGCCGAGGCGATAGCCTCGTTCAGACACAACATCCGGGATGAATGGCTAGCTCGCCAGCTCGGCCAGGATAAGTCGAGGACGATGTCTGCCCTCACCTCCCTTATGACCCGCTTTTGCGCGGGCGAAGACAATTGGCTAGCTCGCCAAAGCCACAATCCCAAAGACCCTGGCAACTCTGAAGTGAGGGACGGTAAAGGAAAGCCAAGGCGGAACAAAAATAAACGCCGCCATAGCAATGGCGACTCGGAAGACACGACCGTAAACGCCGGTTTCCTCAACTCAAAACCCGGACAACGAAAGAAGCCCTCTAAAGGGAACAGGGATAGACCTATCGCTTTGGACAAAATCATGGATAGGCCCTGCCAAATCCATGGCACACAAGACAAGCCGGCCACCAACACCAACAGAAACTGTTGGGTGTTCAAACAAGCCGGCAAGCTCGCAGCCGAGGAACAAAGCAAGAGCACTCGCAGCGAGGACGATGAAGAACCTCGCGGGCCGAACAATGGCGGGCAGAAGCAATTCCCTCCCGAGATCAAAACTATGAACGTGATATATGTCACACATATACCCCAAAAGGAGAGGAAACGCGCACTTCGGGAGATCTACGCCGTAGAGCCCATAACTCCGAAGTTCAACCCGTGGTCGGCTTGCCAGATCACCTTCGATCGCAAGGATCATCCGACCAGCATCCATCATGGAGGCTCGGCTGCCCTTGTCCTGGACCCCATTATCGATGGGCTCCACCTCACTAGAGTCCTTATGGACTGAGGAAGCAGCCTTAATATGATTTACTCAGACACAGTAAAACAGATGGGCATCGACCCGTCAAGAACTAAACCCAGCAACACTACCTTCAAGGGAGTCATCCCCGGTGTTGAAGCACGCTGCTCGGGTACCATGACGCTGGAAGTAGTGTTCGGTTCGCCCAATAACCTCCGTAGCGAAGACTTGATCTTCGATATAGTGCCTTTTCATAGTGGCTATCACGCACTGCTCGGCCGTACAGCATTCGCTCGCTTTAACGTCGTTCCCCACTACGCATACATGAAGCTCAAGATGCCTGGGCCAAAGGGGGTCATCACCGTAAATGGCAACACAGAACGCTCACTCCGGACTGAGGAACACACAGCTGCTCTAGCGGTCGAATTCCAGTCTAGCGTCGAGGCACCAGGACCCCAACCAGGCGACAAGATGCGACAGGCGAGCAAGCGGGTCCGAGCACGACCCGATCTCCCAGAGCAATCTCCTGTTCATCACAAATAGGGACGTGCCCCCCACAGCACGGCCCGGCTACGCATCAGGTACGTACCGAGAAGGCACAATTTCGCGCTTACAAAAATATGGGCAGCTGCGGGGGGACACCTCATCACAACAGAGTGGTCGGTTCGACCGAACTACTCTCAACACAGGAGGCGTCAAACTCATGCATGTCTCGGCGATTTAAACATATACCTCCCTCAAAGGTCTGTTCGCCGATTATAACCACCTTTAAAGGACCATGCTACTCTTCAAGAGCAAAGGAATGGAGGCGCACAGGGATATGCCAAGGACATCAAGCCGCAGATCAAGAGCCCCGATCGAACCTCCCCTTTGTATACATTTATTTCTAAAAATACCTGTAATAGTTATGCCCGTAGTATGAATTGTAAAAATTCATAATATATAAAGATCATCTTTTACGGTCTGATTATGGCATTTTATAAAGTGTTTTCCAACTCCCAGCCTCCTGAAGCAAAACTGTTCGGTACATATTTGATGCAACCGGCTAATAGACCGGGGGGCTTAGCTATAAAGTTCGTCCCAAGCATCGTCTCGGCATTGTCCTTTACATGTCCGGCGTGTCGGATTTTTGCGTTATATGCATCGGTTCTGAATTATGTCTTAGGTCAAAGGTTGGGTTGCCCGGCTCCTATGCTTACCCTCTTACCTTCCGCTCGTTTGACTAAAACGTTAATGGGAGAACCACTGCGATTGTATTTCCAGCTCGCCTGGTCAAGTACCTCAGTGGAGAAAGCCGAAAATCGACCGTCATAATAAGCGTGAACCGGTCTGCAATCCGAGCACACGTGTCAAACTAAAAATCGATAGAGATTATTCTGTGTCATACGAGGGTTTGCATTCTCGCAAGCCACATGGTAATGGTTTTTGCCTTGGTTCACCCGAATACCACACAACACTGGGGGCTAGTAACCACCCCCCACAGTCAAGCTCCTCCGGCTAAGTGGAAACCATTAAAGCCGCATAGTCTGATTGCCTCATTCCCATCTCTCGCACCACCGCCTCTGGGTTCCGATAATTCAGCTAAGGATAATACTGCGGATGATGGAACACCTCTTGTAATAATTACATGGGGGCTAAAGCCGACGACTGGCAACTTTCAGTTCCAAAAAAAGCCACATATGAGTCAAAATAATCAAAACACCAAAGCATGATAAACCATGCATACGCATTATCAAATGCAATATTCATCGGACATACTGTTGGGGAACGTTGCATGGGAAACAAAAAATTTCCTACGCAAACGCAAGACCTATCCATGGTGATGAGCATCTACGAGAGGGAGACTGGATCTACATAACCTTGTAGATCGCTAAGCGGGAAGCGTTAAGAAACGCGGTTGATGTAGTCGAACGTCTTCGCGATCCAAATCGCTAGCCGTCCCGCGATCCAATCACGATCCGTCCTGATCTAGCGCCGAACGGACGGCACCTCCGCGTTCAGCACACGTACAGTTCGATGACGATCTCCGCCTTCTTGATCCAGCAAGAGGGAGCGGAGAGGTAGATGAGTTCTCCGGCAGCGCGACGGCGCGGCGACGGTGGTAGTGGAACTATTCCGGCAGGGCTTAGCCTAAGCACCACCGAAAACTAGGGGAGACGGTCTAGTGGGGAGAGAGGGCTGCACCGCGGCTTTGGGTTGGGTGCGGCTGCCCTCTCTCCCCTCCAATATATATAGGAGGGAGGGAAGGGGCCGGTGAGGGAGTTCTGGCTTAAGGGGTCCTCGGATAGCCGACCTGTATCTCATGGGCCAGACTATACGGGCCACTGGGTGAGCATTAGAAGATCAGGGGCCCGGTCGCCAAGGTGGAAGATTGAAGGGACCATGGCGTGTTCTCCAAGATATCAACAGTAAATAGGCGTATTTTTTCCCTTTGATGTGCAACCGACTATGTGTAAACCCTAGGTACCCCCGGCGTCTATATAAGCCGGAGGGTTTTAGGGTGTAAGACAACAGAACTCATCTAGGGTTTTAGTCATACGATCTCGTGGTAGATCAACTCTGTAATCCCCATACAATCAATATAATCAAGCAGGACGTAGGGTATTACCTCCATAGGAGGGCCCGAACCTGGGTAAAACCTTGTCCCCTTCGTCTCTCGTTACCATCGATCCTAGTCTCACAGCTCGGGACCCCCTACCCGAGATCCGCCGGTTTTGACACCGACATTGGTGCTTTCATTGAGAGTTCCGCTGTGATCGCCAGAAGGAATCGATGGCTCGCCTTCTTATCAACGGCGAGATCTGTACCCAGGGAATTCTTGTCCCGGGTCAGATCCGCGTGAGCAGCGACATCTCGTCGCGCACTTACCCGATCGGCCATCCATGCCAGATCGGAAACTTTCCCCCCGACCAAGGGATCAGGTTTGGAACCCTAGAGTTCTCAGCTGATTCCCGGGGAGAACTCATACTGATGGTATCCTTGACCCCTGCGGAGAGGCCCGCAGATCCCGACGCCTCGGCGCCGAAGACATTGGGCCTTGTCTCCGGAGATGAAATTGCTGTCTCTGGACCGTCTGGGCCACCCGGCCCGGTCGTCGCTACCGGATCTACCATGGTTGAACAGAATCCGAACACGCTTTCGCGCGACTCTGGAACTGCGACGCCGCATGCCGACCCCACTCGCTTCAGCGACACGCATACCACCATCGCCTCGTTTCTCAACGAGTTGTTTGATCGGATGGAGATTATGCGAATGGCCGATGACCAGACCCCGGTCTATGACCGGCTCGGGCTTAAACCCGACCATAGGGAGATTCACGTCCCCACGGTCACCCACCTTGTCGCCACCGTCGAGTGTCCGGCGGAGGGCTCGACTTCCCAGCTACCGGAATTAAAAACGGTTTATACTCCAATCTCCGATCACCGAGACCCTGCTTGCAACCCGGACTCTGGCTTTCGTTCCGGAGACAGTCCGGTGTCGATCCCTGTTCTATCGCACAGTTCGGAATCCTTGATCCCGAACTCTCGCCGTGGCGTGGAGTCAAATCTTCTCCCACCCACCTCCCAAGCCGATGACTCGAGCATCGCAACAGAGCCCAAGTCTTTGGACTTACCGGACGTTGTGCATTTATCAGGGGAGTCGGTCCATCATTACTGGGCCAGACTACTACTCGCCCGAAACAAAATACAGGTCCTTAGTGATCAAGATATAATGTCAACCTTCAAACGTAACTGCCACGACAAGGGGATCCTAAATGCCCTGGCGCGGCGGCACATCATTGACTTTGCCGAGCTGTCAAGCTTGGTACAGAAGTATTGTGCCATGGAAAGTGCTTGGCAAGCTGAGCGGCTATTTTCGGAACCAACCTCTACCGAATACCCTAGAGGAGATCGGCACAAGAGGATACCTCCGAACCGGCCAGCCAAACCCGAGCCCGCAAAAAAGAGGAACAGGCACCTTCCAGGGGTCAGTACTGTCCTGGATGGACTACTGGACAAACCCTGCCCTATACACTCTGTTTTGCTGAACACAGCTCCGACTCACAGCCTTAGAACTTGTTGGGTCGTCAGGCAGATCGCAAAAAGTGGTGAAGCCATTCTTGAGGAATCACCGTCTACCTGGCGCTCTACAAACCCATCGGAATATAACACCGAAGTCCTGACGATCTACGAAACATTCCCGTCAAGGAACAGGAGGAAAAGAGCTCTTAGAGAACTCGAACAGGTATATCACGTGGCAGCCAAAAGTGCATGGGCAGATATACCCATTACCTTCGGAGATGCTGACCGACTAGCCATTCTTCCCGGTCATTCACCGGCCGCACTAGTCCTGAACCCCATCATTGATGGCTTCAGATTACATAAGGTGCTAATGGACGGCGGCAGTGGGTTAAACCTAATCTACGAGGATACTCTAGAAAAAATGCAGTTTGACCGATCTCGCGTCGAGCATAGCAGCACAACTTTCCGAGGAATACTCCCGGGGAGGGAGGCGCGCTGTTCAGGATGTATCACCCTGGACGTAGTGTTCGGCACGCCCGATAACTACTGATCTGAAGAACTTCTCTTCCATATCGTGCCCTTCCCCAGTGGCTACCACGCCCTGTTGGGCCGTGACGCCTTCGCAAAATTCCAGGCTATACCGCATTACGGGTATATGAAACTTAAGATGCCAGGACCAAACGGAGTAATCACAGCTGCCAGTGACCCGAATATAGCCCTGCGGGCCAAAAACAAAACAACGGCGCTTGCCCTCGAGGCTCTAGCTGAGACCTTTGCTGCAGAGGAGCTGACCGCACTTCGGTCAACAGTGGACAAAGACGACGTGACCCTCAGCAAGAAGCCCAAATCAACGTCCTTTAAGCCGGCAAAGGAAACCATTAAATTTCAGGTACACCCGACGGACCCTAACAAGACAGCGTCCATCGGAGCTCAGCTCGATCCCGTAGTGGACGAAGCGCTGCGAGCTTTCTTACAAGAAAACTGGGACATCTTCGCCTGGCACCCTTCCGATATTCCCGGCATCCCACGACGGCTGGCAGAACATAGTCTGAACATCATCGCAGGCTTTAAGCCCGTAAAACAGAATATACGCCGCTTCTCCGAGCCCAAACGACAAGCTATGGGTGAAGAACTGGCTAAATTGCTAGAGGTCGGGTTCATTCGGGACATTAAGCACCCCGAATGGTTGGCAAACCTGGTTATGGTACCAAAGAAAGATAAATCCTGGCGGCTATGTGTCGACTTTAAAGACCTCAACAAGGCCTGCCCCAAGGACCCTTTCCCTCTACCACGAATAGACCAGATTACTGATGCCACAGCCGGACACGACTCGCTGTGTTTCGTCGATGCTTATTCCGGGTACCATCAGATTAAAATGAAGGAATCCGATCAAGCGGCAACCGCATTCATCACCCCTTATGGGCCGTTTTGCTTCAACTCAATGCCTTTCGGGCTAAAGAACGCTGGGGCTACATACCAGCGCATGATCCAGACCTGTCTCGAAAAACAGGTTGGAAAAACAGTCGAGGCGTACGTGGACGATGTGGTCATTAAAACCAAACACGTTAGCAATCTGATCGACGACTTAAGGCAAACCTTTGACAGCCTACGCGAATACGATATTCGGCTCAATCCGGAGAAGTGTGTATTCGGCGTTCCCACTGGTAAATTGCTCGAATTCATCGTTTCACATAGAGGAATAGAAGCGAATCCGGCAAAGATCCGCGCCTTATCCGAACTTGCTGTTCCTACGGAGCTAAAGCATGTCCAAAGATTGGCGGGCTGCTTGGCGGCATTAAGTCGCTTTATCTCCCGCCTCGGTGAAAAAGCTTTACCACTGTATAAGTTGCTGAAACGGACCAAGAATTTTGAATGGAACGACAAAGCAAAGGCTGCGTTAGAAGAAATCAAGACACTCCAGGCAAGTAACCCCATACTCACAGCACCAGGCGCTGGTGAGCCCATGTTATTATACATATCGGCCACCAACCAAGTGGTTAGCGCGGTGCTCGTCATCGAACGAGAGGAGGAGGGACACAAATTCCATATATAGAAGCCGGTCTACTACGTGTCAGAAGTACTAACGCAATGCAAGTCCAGATACCCGCACTATCAGAAGATAGCCTATACAGTTTTTATGGCATCACGAAAGCTAAGACACTACTTCCAAGAGTGTTCGGTTACGGTGGCATCCGAAGTCCCCTTGAATGATATAATCAATAACAGGGACGCCACCGGCCGCATAGCCAAATGGGCGATCGAGCTCCTTCCTTTCGAGATTACCTACAAACCACGCCGAGCTATTAAATCTCAGGTATTGGCAGATTTCCTCGCCGAATGGATAGAAGCCGAACTCCCCAGAGAATATAGTACATACTCCCATTGGACGATGTACTTTGATGGATCCAAAACTTTGGCCGGACTGGGGGCTGGAGTTGTTCTCACATCCCCCACAGGTGACAACGTTCGATACGTGTTACAGATCATGTATGCCGACTCCAACAATGCAGCCGAATACGAAGCCCTCTTATACGGTCTTCGGATGGCAGCTTCAATGAGCATACAGCGGCTGGAGGTACGAGGAGATTCCAATCTGGCCATCTCTCAAGTCAACGGTGAGTTTGATGCTAAGAATCCGAAGATGGCGGCATATAGAAACGCTGTCCTCAAGATATCCGCACGGTTCGAGGGGCTGGAATTTCACCACGTCGCTAGAGACGACAACCAAGCTGCCGATATACTGGCCCGAATAGGAGCCGAACGTGATCCTGTCCCACCAAACACTTTTCTGGAACGGCTCTTTAAGCCATCTGTGGTTTGGCCAGATCAAGAGGACGCCGATCCATCCAGCGCAAACACGGTTGTTCCCCCTGTAAACGAACCAGACGATCAAATCATCGGCGGCTCCGTCATGGACGAAACGCCCTCGGCTCACGAGGTCATGGCAGTAATCGCGCCATGGACCGAGCCCTTCCTCGCCTACCTCCTTCGCAAAGAACTCCCCGACGATCAGACGGAGGCGCGACGCATAGTTCGGCGCTCCAAAGCCTTCAAGGTACACGAAGGAGAGTTATACAAGAAGAGCACCACCGAAGTACTACAGCGGTGCATATCTGAGGAAGAAGGGCGGCAGCTATTAGCCGAAGTCCACGCAGGGATGGGCGGTCATCACGCCACGGCAAGAGCCTTAGCAAGAAAGGCCTTCCGGGATGGGTTCTTTTGGCCTACAGCTCGGGCGGACGCCCAGTCACTTGTCAAATATTGCGTGGAGTGTCAACTTTTCGCAAACCAAAGTCACATGCCCCCAACAGCTCTTCGGACTATTCCGATCACCTGGCCCTTCGTGGTCTGGGGGCTGGACATGGTCGGACCACTTAAAGGGGGGACCAAGAAAAATAAATACTTACTGGTCATGGTCGACAAGTTCACCAAATGGATAGAGGCCAAACCTGTTAAATCAGCCAAATCCGGACCAGTAATCGACTTTATATCCGGCGTGGTACACCGTTACGGTGTCCCGCACAGTATAATAACTGATAACGGATCCAATTTCATGGCCCAGGAGGTCAAAGACTGGTGCGCAAAGATGGGCATCAAGCTCGATTACGCATCGGTTTATCACCCGCAGACTAATGGACAAGTCGAACGAGCAAACGGCCTCATAATGAGCGGCATCAAGCCACGTTTGGTCCGGTCTCTTCAAGAGTCCGATTGTCAGTGGGTAGAGGAGCTTGACTCCGTTCTATGGGGCTTGCGCACCACCCCGAATAGATCAACGGCATACACACCGTTCTTCTTGGTCTACGGGGCCGAAGCGGTCCTTCCTTGTGGTATCATTCACGATGCACCAAGAGTGCGCATGTACGAGGAAAGAGAGGCCGAGTTAGATCGGCAGGACGACTTGGACGCCTTGGAAGAGGAGCGTGACGTAGCTCAGGCCCGTTCTACTTTTTATCAGCAGCAGGCCCGGCGTTACCAGAGCAGGGAGGTCAGGGCACAAGCATACAACGTGGGCGAACTAGTCTTACGACTACCGGAGAAGCAGAAGCATAAACTCAAGCCCAAATGGGAAGGCCCCTTCATCATTGACGAGGTACTCACAGGAGGAGCTTACCGTCTTCGGAACCCGCAGGACAACCGCCTTGAACCAAACCCATGGAACGCAGCTCGTCTTCGGCGCTTCTACGGTTAGACCAGTGTTGTCATACTTTTTACCTTTCTCTTTTCTTTCTTTTTATTGTTATTTCTTCTCCCTCCCACCTTGATATCTGGCAGGGTTGATTTCTTTTTCTTCCCAACTCTACGTTCGGTTCGACCGATCTTGTACTAATGATTTTTCGGCCTACACCTTCAAGTGCTAAATCCGAACACAGTACCCGGGGGCTTCTTTTCCGAAGCCAATGCTTTTATGTTATAAGCACTTACGCACATTTATTGTGTACCCATACTTTCCTTATCGTTTTTTACTCCATCTTATGCATCAATTCGAACTAAGAATTTGCCAAGCTGGGTTGCCTTGCTCCTGTGCTTACCCTCTACATTCCCGATTATTCGGCTAGAGGGTAAAGGGAGCACCTCTGCGATTGTTACGACCGGGTCATCCGGATACGTACCTCAGACGGGTGAAGCCAAAAGCTAGCTATCTTCAGTAGACAATTGATCGGCTACGACGGATTTAACCATGGTCGTCATGACCATTATTCGGGCTTCTTCCCTCACACAAGCCCTTGGCCGCAGTATACGGCCTTTTTCCTACAATTTACGTAGTACCCCTGAAGAAAGGTATCGATAGAGTTACTATTTTCTTCAGAAGATGTTTCTTACGCTAAGCAGTAATATAACATATCTCCCTGTGTGCTTTCTGTCTGTTCGTACCACATGGTCGGATTGCCTGGTTCCCGAATATAATTCCCTCCCTTACGGGTGATAATTTACAAGGAACACTCCCAAGCCCTTGGCGCGGGAGGCTGAAGCCGATGGCCGGTTAAGACAAAGTTCACAACATAGATGGAGCAATTCTTCGATTATCAAAGCATATAGCTACATATGATCATATATCTCGCTAGTGATCGAGATTATCGATTATGGTGTCTAGGGAACAGTCTTGTTGTGAGAGACGGGCGGCAGGCATCACCTGGTCGTATACCAGGTGAAGCGGCACTTCTTGTCCATCTGCCGCCACTGGTCCAACCTGAGCCATACGCTCGGGGTCAAGTCCGGTATAGCGGGTCTTGATCATCGCCCACGCCTCTCGTGCTCCCTCCCGGCAAGCCGATGTCTTCCACAGCTCGAGCCTAGCTCGGGCTCCCTTGAAGCGATCGATTAGTTCGGTCATCCTCTCCGGAGGTTGCTCGGCAGGCCATAGTGCCTTCACCATGCTTTTCATGGCCTTCCGAGCCCACTCATGAAGGGCGGACAGCTCCTTCAACAGATTCCCCTGGTAGGATCCGATTTCCTCTTCGGGTCACCCAGACAATAGACCTGCATATGAGTCACGGCATGTGTATCACACCTCGCTTATAAGAGATAGTTTCCGATGTTAAAATCACACTTACCGAACATGCCTCTCTGTAGACTCTCGTTTTCTCCCTGGGCCTGGGCCAATTGAGCCTTTAAGCTCTCAATCCGTTTGGCTTGTTGTCTATTCTCCTCCTTCAGGCGGTTCTTCTCTTCAAGATGACGTTGTAAAACGCGATGGCCAGCTTCCAGCTGGGACTCGGCATATTGTTGAGATTCTCGGGCTACATCCAAATCTTTTTGTAATTGCCCTATTGATTCAACTGCTACATAGTACCCTTGCGTAAGCATGGGGATATACTAAAGATCTGCAGTATATATATACTAACCATGTGCCTCCCGAGTAAAGCTCTTCACTTGCTCTAGTTCGGCCTTCACAGCTTCAACCTGTGTTCGTCTGGTTTCCAGGTCCTTGGCTAGTTGCTCGCACCGCCGCTTCGAAGCCTATATTACCAGTCAATTAGTACGGGGATCCTTAATTCGGTCGTACCGACCAATTTAAGGCTCGGGGGCTACTGAGTCTATACAAGTGTTCGGACTTTAATAAACAACTACTTACCTGCAGGCTGGACGATATCAACTTTACAGCCTCCCCGAACCCAGCTCGGGCGGCCCCGAGGTGTGCATCCGCTGTGCGTAGAGCACCGAACTCTTGTTCGGAAAAGGCCGGATGACGCAGGGCTTCTCGTCGCCGCGGATGATGCATAGCGCTCCCAACCTCTGATTTGGTGACAGATATGGCGTCACCCGAATCGACTGGGGCAGGATTGACGGTGGGGGCTCCCGCAGCAGGATCGGCATGGGTGGAAGGCCGGGAATCTTGGGCTCCGCCGGATGTCCTGACGACGTCCTTGGCGGGTGACGGCCGAACCCTTTGCCTGAATATTTTGGCAAAATGGTCTCTTGTCAGACCTTATCAAATCATGATACTGAATCAAGCGATTAAGCGAAATACCTTTGGGATGAACTCGTAGGCGCACTCGCCCCCGCGACCGGCTCATTTGCCGGATCCTTGTGGCCTTCCGGTCCAGGCGCGGCCGCCGCGGCCGGTGTATGTCGCGCGGATCTACGGCGTTTGGGTGTAGAAGCCAGCGCGTTAGGGCCAGTGGAGGACACTTGCCTCTTGCGGGATGTTTTCTTCTTCTTGCTTGTTGCAGGAGAAGGGAAGGACCCAGGGTAATCGGCGATAATGGCCACCTTGGAGCCGTCAAGGCCCTCTTGGTAGAAAACCCCGTCTTCGAGTTCAATTGACAGATCTGGGTCTTCATGATAGCCCGGATCGTCATCACGGGAATAGTCTTCGGGCTGAGGGGCCGGACAATGGACTGTCTCGATAAAGCTCCTCCATTCCTGTTCTCATGAAAATAAAAGACTTCGGTCAAGAAGGGACAAATTGAGAATCTGAACTATGGTCACGGGATTGAAAGGCTCACCCATTCGATGGGATTATGGCTTGAGTATCCCTCTTTGGTCGATCGCCAAATGAAATCTTCTTGCTCCCCTTTGTATAGGTCGGCAAGTGCGGCGGCCAATGCCGTTTGATCGGCAGGACCCAGTCTTCGGGAGCGAGTAGTATCGCTTGTCCCGTTGTAGCACCACAAGGGGTGTATCCTCTGTTAAAGGGGTTGTATGCACCGGGAGATGGCGGCCGCCATGACATCTATCATGGTCAGCTTATGGTGGGCTAGTATCCTCACACGAGCTGCTAAGCGCTGCACCTCAATGCTGTCTTCCTGGGACAGGCTCTTCGGGCGCCAGTTGTACCTCTTCCTCAAGGGGGCATCGGAGTATTCGGGCAGACCCTTCCGAGCTGGATCAAATAAAGGGACGTCCTCAATATAAAACCATTCCGAAGTCCATAGTTCGGACTCCTTCGGTGTCCCCACGGGGTACCCCGTCCCCTCTATGCGGCATACTTCGGCTCTGCCAACCTCAAAGATTGTCTTATCTCGAGTGTGAGGGACGAGGCAAAAGTATTTCCTCCACAACTCGAAGTGCGCCTCGCAACCTAGGAACATCTCGCAAAGGGCGACGAAACCCGAGATGTGCAGAATAGACCCTGGAGTGAGGTGGTGGAGCTGAATCCCATAAAACACCAGTAGCCTTCTCAGGAACGGATGAATGGGGAAACCCGAGCCCTCACAGGAGGAATGGCACAAAACACACATTCCCCCCCTTATGTGGATGGGGGAAATTCTCCGCGAGGGCCTCGCCGTTGAATGACGTCAAACCGGCGCGGACGGCTGTCAGATCCGAGGAAGGAAGATACCCTTGGGTCTCGAGGTCGCGAAGTCGAAGAAGCGACACGGAGCAGCTGGTCCAGTCCCAGGGACGGGATCCGTAAGGATCCGAGGAGGAACTGGGGGCGCTCACCATCTTTGGTGGAGACCTTTCTCTGGAGTTTTTTTCGGTGGAAAAGAAGAGGTTGTGGCTTGGACCACGACTCAGTTTGTTTAAATGGGTGGTGCCTCATTTGTGTTAGGGGTAGTTTTGTAAAAAGCTACTGAACCGCTCGTCTCCCCACGATGCGCGAAGTCCAAGAAACACTATTATTGTGGACCCGGCAGTCCCGTGTTTGGGATTCTTTCGCCGATGATAGGGCGGTTGCCGAACAAGAAGGATGGAGGGACTCGCCTCGCAAGCCGAAGACATGCAAGATTGTCCGAATATGCCTCGGCGTTGGAGGCTAGTCCGGGGGCTACTGAGGGAGTCCTGGCTTAAGGGGTCCTCGGATAGCCGACCTGTATCTCATGGGCCGGACTATACGGGCCACTGGGTGAGCATTAGAGGATCAGGGGCCCGGTCGCCAAGGTGGAAGATTGAAGGGACCATGGCGTGTTCTCCAAGATATCAACAGTAGATAGGCGTGTTTTTCCCTTTGATGTGCAACCGACTATGTGTAAACCCTAGGTACCCCCGGCGTCTATATAAGCCGGAGGGTTTTAGAGTGTAAGACAACAGAACTCATCAAGGGTTTTAGTCATACGATCTCGTGGTAGATCAACTTTGTAATCCCCATACAATCAATATAATCAAGCAGGACGTAGGGTATTACCTCCATAGGAGGGCCCGAACCTGGGTAAAACCTTGTCCCCTTCGTCTCTCGTTACCATCGATCCTACTCTCACAGCTCGGGACCCCCTACCCGAGATCCGCCGGTTTTGACACCGACAGCCGGCGCCCTAGGGTTTCCCCTAGGAGTCGGCCGAACAGGAGGTGGAGGAGTCCACCTCCAATCCTACTCCAAGTAGGATTCCAATCCTACTTGGATCTCCTACCCCACTTGGGTTTTTTTTCCTTTTCCACACCCCAGCCGCATGGGCCCTTTGGGGCTGGTTTTCCCAGCCCACTAAGGGCTGGTGCGCCACCCCTAAAGCCCATGTGGCCTCCCGGCGTGGATGGCCCCTCCCGATGGTCCCCCGGAACCCTCCCGGCACCCCCGGTACACTACCGGAAGTACCCGAAACTTTTTCGGCGACTACGGGACTTCGTATATATCAATATTTACCTCCGGACCATTCTGGAGATCCTCGTGACGTCCGGGATCTCATCCGGGACTCCGAACAACCTTCGGTCACCACCATTCATAACTCAATACTACCGAAACGTCACCGAACGTTAAGTGTGCAGACCCTGCGGGTTCGAGAACTATGTAGACATGACCGAGACACCTCAACGGTCAATAACCAATAGCAGGACCTGGATGCCCATATTGGTTCCTACATATTCTACGAAGATCTTTATCGGTTGAACCTATATGTCAAGGATTCAGTTAATCCCGTATGTTGTTCCCTTTGTTCTTCGGTATGTTACTTGCCCGAGATTCGATCGTCGGTATCTCTATACCTAGTTCAATCTCGTTACCGTCAAGTCTCTTTACTCGTTCCGTAATACAAGATACCGTGGCTAACTCTTTAGTCACTTTGCTTGCAAGGCTTATTGTGATGTTGTATTACCGAGTGGGCCCTGAGATACCTCTCTGTCACACGGAGTAACAAATCCCAGTCTCGATCCATGCCAGCTCAATAGACACCCTCGGATATACCTGTAGAGTGTCTTTATAGTCACCCAGTTACGTTGTGACGTTTGATACACACAAGGTATTCCTCCGGTGTCAGTGAGTTACATGATCTCACGATCATAGGAACAGATACTTGACATGCAGAAAACTATAGCAATAAACTGACACGATCATATGCTACGTTCATAGTTTGGGTCTTGTCCATCACATCATTCTCCTAATGATGTGATCCCGTTATCAAATGACATCTCATGTCTATGGCTAGGAAACCTTGACCATCTTTGATCAACGAGCTAGTCTACTAGAGGCATACTAGGGACACAGTGTTGTCTATGTATCCACACATGCAATTGAGTTTCCAATCAATACAATTATAGCTTGGATAATAAACGATTATCATGAACAAGGAAATATAATAATAACCATTTTATTATTGCCTCTAGGGCATATTTCCAACAGTCTCCCACTTGCACTAGAGTCAATAATCTAGCTCACATCACTATGTGATTTACATTGTAATAAATCTAACACCCATACAGTTCTGGTGTTGATCATGTTTATTCCTTGGAAGAGGTTTAGTCATGGGGTCTGCGACTTTCAGATCCGTGTGCACTTTGCAAATATGTATGTCCTCCTCCTTGATGTAATCGCGGATGGAATTGAAGCGTCGCTTTATGTGTCTGGCCCTCTTGTGAAACCTTGGTTCCTTGGCCAGAGCAATGGCACCAGTGTTGTCACAGAACAGAGTCATTGGGTTTAGTGCACTGGGCACTACTCCAAGATCTGTCATGAACTCCTTCATCGAGACACCTTCCATCGCCGCCTCCGAGGCAGCGATGTACTCCGCTTCGCATGTAGAATCAGTTACCACGCTCTGCTTGGAACTCCACCAGCTTACCGCACCCCCATTCAGAATAAATACGTATCCGGTTTGAGACTTAGAGTCATCCGGATCAGTGTCAAAGCTTGCATCGACGTAACCCTTTACGACGAGCTCTTCATCACCTCCATAAACGAGAAACATGTCCTTAGTCCTTTTCAGGTACTTCAGGATATTCTTGACCACCGTCCAGTGTTCCATTCCTAGATCACTTTGAAACCTTCCGGCCATACTTATGGCAAGGCTGACATCGGGTCTTGTGCACAGCATTGCATACATGATAGAGCCTATGGCTGAAGCATAGGGGACGACACTCATCTTTTCTCTATCTTCTGCAGTCACTGGGCATTGAGTCTTACTCAACTTCACACCTTGCAATACAGGCAAGAACCCCTTGTTGGACTGATCCATTTTGAACTTCTTCAAAACTTTCTCAAGGTATGTGCTCTGTGAAAGTCCTATCAAGCGTCTCGATCTATCTCTATAGATCTTGATGCCTAATATGAAAGCATCTTCTCCTAGGTCCTTCATTGAAAAACTCTTGTTCAAATATTCCTTCACGCTTTCCAACATTTCTATATTGTTTCCAATCAGCAATATGTCATCCACATATAATATTAGAAACGCTATAGAGCTCCCACTCACTTTCTTGTAAATACAAGCTTCTCCGTAAACTTGTATAAACCCGAACGCTTTGATCACCTCATCAAAGCTAAGATTCCAACTCCGAGATGCTTGCACCAGTCCATAAATGGATTGCTGGAGCTTGCAAACTTTGTTAGCATTCTCTGGATCGACAAAACCTTCTGGTTGCATCATATACAACTCTTCCTTAAGGAAACCGTTAAGGAACGCTGTTTTGACATCCATCTGCCAAATTTCATAATCGAAAAATGCAGCTATTGCTAACATGATTCTGACGGACTTAAGCATCGCTACGGGTGAGAAGGTCTCATCGTACTCAATTCCTTGAACTTGTGAAAAACCCTTTGCCACAAGTCGAGCTTTATAGACGATGGCATTCCCGTCCGCGTCCGTCTTCTTCTTAAAGATCCATTTGTTCTGAATGGCCTTTCGCCCTTCAGGTAATACTTCCAAAGCCCATACTTTGTTTTCATACATGGATCCCATCTCGGATTTCATGGCCTCTAACCATTTCTCGGAATCCGGGCCTATCATCGCTTCTCCATAGCTCGTAGGTTCATCCTTGTCCAACAACATGACCTCTAAGACATGGTTACCGTACCACTGAGGAGCAGTACGTGTCCTTGTCGACCTACGAGGTTCGATAGCAACTTGATTTGAAGCTTCATGATCATCATCATTAACTTCCTCTTCAACCGATGTAGGCTCTATAGAAACATCTTTCTGCGCTGCGCTACTCTCTGGTTGAAGTAAAGGTTCAACAACCTCATCAAGTTCTATCTTCCTCCCACTCAATTATTTTGAGAGAAACTCTTTCTCAAGAAATGTTCCGTTTTTAGCGAGAAACACTTTGCCTTCGGATCTGAGATAGAAGGTATACCCAACTGTCTCTTTTGGGTATCCTATGAAGATGCATTTCTCCGCTTTGGGTTCCAGCTTTTCAGGCTGAAGCTTTTTGACATAAGCATCACATCCCCAAACTTTAAGAAACGACAACTTTGGCTTCTTGCCAAACCACAGTTCATATGGCGTCGTCTCAACGGATTTCGATGGTGCCCTATTTAAAGTGAATGCAGTTGTCTCTAATGCATAACCCCAAAACGATAGTGGCAAATCAGCAAGATACATCATAGAACGAACCATATCTAATAAGGTTTGATTACGATGTTCGAACACACCATTACGCTGTGGTGTTCCAGGCGGTGTCAATTGTGAAACAATTCCACATTGTTTAAGTGACTGCCAAACTCATAACTCAGATATTCTCCTCCTCGATCAGATCGTAGGAATTTAATCTTCTTGTTACGATGATTCTCAACTTCACTCTGAAATTGCATGAACTTTTCAAACGTTTCAGACTTGTGTTTCATTAAGTAAATATACCCATATCTACTTAAGTCATCGGTGAAGGTGAGAAAATAACGATATCCACCGCGTGCCTCAATGCTCATCGGACCGCACACATCAGTATGTATGATTTCCAACAAGTCACTTGCCCGTTCCATTGTTCCTGAGAACGGGGTCTTAGTCATCTTGCCCATGAGGCATGGTTCACATGTGTCAAGTGATTCAAAATCAAGTGACTCCAAAAGTCCATCAGCATGGAGCATCTTCATGCGTTTTATACCAATATGACCTAAGCGGCAGTGCCACAAGAAAGTGGTACTATCATTATCAACTCTACATCTTTTGGCATCAATGTTATGAACATGTGTATCATCACTATCGAGATTCAATAAGAATAAACCCCTCACATTGGGTGGATGACCATAAAAGATATTACTCATATAAATAGACAACCATTATTCTCTGATTTAAATGAGTAACCGTCTCGCAATAAACAAGATCCAGACATAATGTTCATGCTTAACGCAAGCACTAAATAACAATTATTCAGGTTCATCACTAATCCCGATGGTAATCGAAGAGCGAGCGTGCCGACGGCGATCACATCAACCTTGGAACCATTTCCCACGCGCATCATCACTTCGTCCTTTAACAGCCTCCGTCTATTCCGTAGTTCCTGCTTTGAGTTGCAAATGTGAGCAACCGAACCAGTATCAAATACCCAGGCACTACAACGAGAGTTGGTAAGGTACACATCAATAACATGTATATCATATATACCTTGTTTGGTGTTGGCCGCCTTCTTCTCAGCTAGATACTTGGGGCAGTTCCGCTTCCAGTGACCAGTTCCCTTGCAATGAAAGCACTCAGTTTCTGGCTTGGGTCCAGCCTTGGGTTTCTTCACGGGAGGGGCAACTGCTTTGCCACTCTTCTTGGAGTTACCCTTCTTTCCCTTTCCATTCTTCTTGAAACTAGTGGTTTTATTGACCATCAACACTTGATGCTCCTTCTGAATCTCAGACTCAGCGATTTTTAGCATCACAAACAGCTCGGCGACTGACTTGTTCATCCCGTGCATGTTATACTTCATCACGAAGCTCTTGTAGCTTGGTGGCAGTGATTGAAGAACTCTGTCAGTGATCGCCTCTGGCGGAAGGGGCATCCCCAATTCAGCCACACGGTTGGAATACCCAGACATTTTGAGTATGTATTCACTGACAGACCTGTTCTCCTCCATCTTGCAAGCATAGAACTTATCGGAGGTCTCATACCTCTCGATCCGGGCATTCTTCTCAAAGATAAACTTCAACTCCTGGAAAATCTCATATGCTCCATGACGTTCAAAACGTCTTTGAAGTCCCGGTTCTAAGTCATACAACATTGCACATTGAACTATTGAGTAATCATCAGAACGTGTCTGCCAGGCGTTCGCAACATCTGCAGCCTCTACTGGAGCAGGTGGTTCACCAAGCGGTGCATCAAGGACATAAGCCTTTTGGGAAGCCATGAGGATAATCCTCAGATTACGGGCCCAGTCTACAAAGTTACTTCCATCATCTTTCAACTTAGCTTTCTCTAGGAACGCATTGAAATTCAGGGGTGCTACTGCGCGAGCCACTGATCTACAACATAAATTTTGCAATGACAACTTAGACTATTGTTCAAGATAATGAGTTTAGTTAATCATATTACTTAAAAAACTCCCACTCAAATTGACATCCCTCTGGTCATTCGAGTGTCACATGATCCAAATTCACCAACCCAAGTCCGATCATCACGTGAGATGAGGTGGTTTCAATGGTGAACATCTTCATGTTGATCATATCTACTATATGACTCATGTTCGACCTTTCGGTCTCTTGTGTTCCGAGGCCATGTCTGTACATGCTAGGCTCGTCAAGTTTAACCCGAGTGTTCCACACGTGCAACACTGGCTTGCACCCGTTGTTTGTGAACGTAGAGTCTATCACACCCGATCATCACGTGGTGTCTCGAAATGACAAACTTTTGCAATGGTGCACACTCGGGGAGGACACAATTTTATCTTGAAATTTTAGTGAGGGATCAGCTTATAATGCTACCGTCGTCCTAAGCAAAATAAGATGCATAAAAGGATTAACACACTAGTAGAAAACCGACCTTTTGTGCCGGTTCGTAAGGGCCTTTAGTGCCGGTTCTCCAACCGGCACTAAAGGGTGGGGACTAAAGCCCCCCCCCCCCTTAGTCCCGGTTCAACACGGCCCGGCACTAAAAGCCCACCACGTGGCACCTGCCGGCGCCATGGGCTGGGGGACCTTTAGTCCCGGTTGGTAAGACCAACCGGGACTAAAAGTATTTAATTCTTTTAATTTTGGTTTATTTTTCCTTTTAATCCTTTAGGGGTTTATGCATTAATTATGGTTTATTTTTCCTTTTAATTTTGTGTTTTCCATTTAATTACTTTTCATTTCAAACATATATTATGCTACTACAAACTGTACACGTTGTGCATATATATATAAATAGAATTTCTCGTAGAAGCGATCATATCTATATATATCATCGAATTTCTCGTACGACGACCATTCACATACATATATATATATATATATATAATTTGGTATATACAATTTCTCCTACAATTTGCGGATCATTACATATGCAGGCATTACTGCTTGATCTTGTAATGGTATTCTCCTTTGGGATCTATGACCTGGTCGACCAGAAATCCAGCTATTTCCTCATGAATTGCTCGTACGCGAGCCGTTGGTAGGAGCTGGCCCCGCATCTCCGTCAGCTATAAGAAGGAGATCAAGATGAATATATTAGTTGTGTGTATATATATTAGCTAGATCATGATTTAAAAAATTATGGATAGTGTTCTGGCAACCGTACCCAAAGATTTCTTTTGTTTCTGCTCCTTTCAGACGTGATCATGCGAATGTTCTCGCAAACGTAGTATGCGCATAAACTATTCCCCTGCTCCTGCCTCATGCACTTTACGAGAATAAAATTCAATCAGGTAATAATTAATCAAGCATGATAATGGTATTGAAACTAGAATTAAAGAGATGCACGGACGTAGCTAGCTAGTACTACTTAATTACCTTGGGTCGCACCCATGTCAGCTTTTGTTCCCAGTCGCCTGGGACCAGTTTGACGAACTTGGCCCAAGCCCTGCCCGCTGGCAAAGAAAATGAATAAAGGAGTTATTAACTAGTTGATATCAGGAAATGAAGTAAAGAGGCCGACATAGTGCGATAATGATTGAAATTACCTGTCGACCATCCCCCTCACGGTTGCGTATTCGGATGGATTCTTATATAGTGAGTCCAGTACTTCAACTTTTCCCTTGTAAACTTCAATGATTAACAAGATCCAGTGGTAACTGCATGCGCACACGTTTTGTATAATTAAGCGGGCATGTGCATAACTCATCAACTACACTTATTAACATCTAGTAAGCAAAAAATAGAATTTGTAGTACAAGATATAGTAACACTCACCCGAAGTTGTAAGGAAGTAGTATTTCTGGTTGGGTGTTTAGTTGCTTCAAAAACTCTAGCAGGAATCTCTCTGTGTCTTTTCTCGAATATTCATCTTCCCATATCGCTTGATTAACCGTATTTGGGTCAATGAACCCAATGCCATAGCGTCCAGCTTTTTTCATTTCATACATCTTCATTCTGCATAATACCACAGAAAAGAATATAGTGAGGATAATTACAGGTAATGAACGAGAGCACAGCTAGCTAGCTAGAGACTTAAATTACCGAAAGAAATCACTTACAGACAATAGCAACTGACGATAGATTTGTCGAGTGCGTCTTGATTGAATAACTGAAACAACTCTGAATAATGAATCCACAAATCTTTTTTATGGAAGTAATGCTTTCTCTTGACTTTCACCATGAGGGACTCTTGATTGGTATTTGTTGTTTCTTGCATGTAACACGTATGCAAATTGTACAATCTCGTTGGTAGAAGCTTGACATCGTCAGGCTTGACCAGAGGTTTGCCACGGACATATTGGTATTTTACTTCCTCCTCTGTAATCCCGAGGATTTCCTCAAGGCCTAGGAGTTGTTCAACAGTGACACCGGCCTCTTTAGCCTACCTTTTATGATCGTCGGTTATTACCAGCCGATCGGCGGTACTCACAGGTGTTTGTACAATGATCGGGGGGGTCGATTGCACTGCCTGTTCTCCCAGCTGGGGAACAGTTTTCCCGCTTTTTTTGCCAACTGCTTTGCTCGAGCTCGAGCTCGACTCCTTTTGTCCTACTAAATATGACTTCTTGATAGACCGCACATAGTCGGAGTCCTTCTGATTGTCAGCCAGTCGAGCCATATCAATAAAGTGTTGTGAGACATGCTCAGGTACTTTCTCCTTTGGCGGCGGGGGCTGTTTCGGTCCTAAATGGGCCTTCAATTGGGCATCCACTACGGTGTTGAGTTCCTCCTCAGTCAGGTGGTAAGACAACTTCGGAAGAGGCTTGAGGCTTGGACCATATTTGAAATTCTTGCCTGTTGTACCGCTAGCCATCGTAGTTGCGGCCTTTCTCTTCCGTTGTTGCTTAGGCGACGGAGCACGCTGAGTCGGCGGAGACGGCAGACGCGGTGCCGGACTTGGAGGAGGAGTCGGCTGACGCGGTGCCGGCGGACTTGGAGGAGGAGGAGTTGGCTGACGCCGTGCCGGACTTGGAGGAGGAGGAGTCGACTGACGCGGCGGCGGACTTGGAGGAGGAGGAGTCGGTGGCCTTGGAAAGACGATGCAATCCTTTTTCCATAGAATGATACGATGTATGGCCTCTCCTAGTGTTCTCTCCTCGTCACCTCCAAGAATGTCAAGTTGTAGCTCGTGATATCCTGAGATCACTTCATCAACCCCGACACGAGCATAGCCAGCTGGAATGGGATTGCAATGGAAGGTTGCTTCAGGGGGATTTGCTAAAGCATAGCCGTCCGCCACCTTCATGGATAAGTTCTTCACTTTCATGTGTAGCTCACAGTTAGTCCTGTCTTTGATATCATCCACAGGGTAGCTAGCTAGCAGTGCATTATCGATATCGGCCGGGGCGGAACCCACGCTGCTTCTCGGCATAGATGGGACGGTGCTATCCAATGCTAGATCGATCTGCTCATGCTGCCGCTGAGACGCCCTTTCCTGGCTGAGTGAGTCGATCTGCTCCTGCTACCGCCTGACAAATCGTTCCAACTCTAGGTGCTTTGATTCTAGGCCTTCAAGGCGTAGTGCTTCCTCCTTCTTCTTCTGCTCCTCCTGCATCTTCTTTCTCGCACGGCTTCTATAGTCGTCCTTCCAATCCGCAAACCCCTCAAACCACGGAACAACGCCTTTGCCTCGTGTTCTTCCCGGGTGTTCAGGATTCTTCTGGGCGCGCGTAAGCTAGTCTTTCTCTCTGTTGGGCGTGAACACCCCCGTTCGAGCTTCTTCTATTGCATTAAGTATTTCGTCTATCGCTTCTTTAAGACTTGCCTTCACCATAACCAGCCATGTCTCTGGGTCCAACTTCCCCCATGCGCATAAAACCATGTCCTGCACCTGGGGGGCCATGTCAATGTAACTGGAGTGACCCTTGCACTAATCATCTTTTGCTCAGATTGATCCCACTTAGGCAGGGCCACCTGGTAGCCACCTGGCCCCAGAGTATGGTGCCACTTCTTTTTCGCAGCATTAATCTTGTTTTTTCTCGACCGTTCCTTAGCTTCTTCCGATTCCTTGAACTTCACGAAAGCATCCCAGTGATCTTTTGCCTTCACCAGTGCTCCCGTGAATTCTGGAGTCTTCTTTTTTGATTTGACGTACTTAGTCCATGCATTTTTCTTGAAGGTGTTGAATGCGATCGCCATCTTTTTAAGAGCATAGTTTCTGACTTTCTTCAGATCTGCATCTGTCAAATTATCTGGTAGGGTGAAATGTTCCATGAGCGATGTCCAAAGCACATCTTTTGCTCCTTCATCGACAAAAGTAACTCCTGCTCGATCTCCCTTTGCTAGCTTTTTCCATTCTTGAACGGAGATCGGGATTTGGTCCCTGACAATAACTCCGCATTGATTCTTGAACTTGGTCGCATTTTTCCTAGGTTCAAGCGGTTCGCCAGTTGATGTTTTGATGGAATCGATGTTGAACTTTATGCCAGGATCCAACTTTCTGGCCGAGCCTCAAACTACCCTGTCGCTTGTAGAAGATTTGCTCGATCCGAAGGCCTAAAAGAAGAAAGATCGATTCGTTAATACATACAAATCAATTAAGACATGTAATGATCACCGGATGGCTTATATAATAAATATACCTCGCCGGTCTTTGTTATTTTAAGAACATTTTCTTCGTCAACATCGTTGTCGTCGCCTTCATCTATTCGTTCGTCTTCATCAAATATCATACAACCCTCACCGGAATTGTTCAGATATTGCGAGCCATCATCATCTTCAGGTTCATGCTCTGGGCTCGGGGAGGAGCGTATGATGTCGAACAGAGCTTCTTCTCCTTCTCTGCCGGTATTGTCCATAGCTTTTATTTAACTAATCCAGAAGAAAGATAAAACAATTTAGTATTCAAATTAGAATGCATGCAATCAATAAGGAAAAACTGAATCATAGTACATAATATGCATCTCGAATAATTCATATAATATGCATCATCGAATATAATCTCGAATAAATCGTCTCGAATATTATCGAATATAATCTCGAATACATCTCGAGTATTATCACTAGCTAATACAGATCGAATATTATCGAAGAATCTAGTTCACTCGCGGTTCCTGAGGCGCGGGCGGTGGACACCCAAAGAGAAGGAACCATCACAGGATCATAGCTCGGGTGAGATCCCTGAAGAACCTGCCAGGTATTGGAGAACCTGATGTCCAACGCATCCATGTAGCGACGGACGTGCTCGTCCTCCTCCCTGACACGGCGACGTATCACCTCCGGCGGGGCTGGCTGCCTCCGCACCGAAAGTGGCCCACGCGAACGCCACCAAAGAAGCTCCGGGTCGACGACGGGACCCGGGGCCGGGTTCCTCACCAACTGCGCGCCCCTGAAGGTAGCACCTCCCAGTGCCAGCCCGGCGGAGCCCAGTCCCGAACGTTGCCCCTCTGAAGCAGGACGTCGTCGCGAACGAGTCGACGACGAGGATGCGGGCCGGGCATCGTTGACTCCGAGAATAAATTCTATGCAAATTTAACATTTTTTAAATGCTTGATTGTGATTTCGTATATACGAGGAACCTTGAGAATCCTAACGGATTCTCTTAACCTTTAAGGGATTTAACAAAATGGTGCCATTGTGGATGTGCAGAAAATGGTCCATATTTTTCCTGATCTCATCTACCCTTCTATATGTCACGTTGTCTAGCTAGTGTGAAAGGAAGAAAACCATGGCTTCATCATTAGCCGGAAGTAACAGGCGCATGATGGTACGAAGCTGTCCAAAGTTGTTTTGGCACGGAGTCCCGTATAGGATAATTAGCTTTTTGGTACGAAGTTCAGCAAGAGCCTTCCGAATATCGCTATTTGGAAGGCCTTTGCTGAACTTCGTACCAAAAAAACTAATTATTCTATCAAGAACTCCGTTCCAAAACAACTTTGAAAAGCTTCGTACCATCATGCGCCTGTTACTTCCGGCTAATGATGAAGCCATGGTTTTCTTGAATCCTTTGACACTAGCTAGCTAGACAAAACGTGACATATAGAAGGGTAGATGCATGAGATCAGAAAAAAATTGGATCAACTTGTGCACATCCATAATGGGGGCATTCTTGATAAATCCCTTAAAGGACTAAGAGAATCTATTGTATACATACATATAAAAATTGCAAATACATAACAAACTTTTGCAAATACAACATTAAAATATGCAACTTTTGCAAATAATAATTGCTATACATTGGATCAAATGTCAAAATTCATCAACTTTTTTCTATACATTGTATTCATACATATATATATACTAATTTCTATACATATTGGATCAAAATGTAAAAATTCCTCAAATGTCAAAATTCCTTCACTTTTTTCTATACATCTAATTAATCATCTAGTGAAAAAAACGTCAAAATTCTTGCATCTATGTCAAAATTCCTCAAATGTCAAAATTCCTTAACTTTTTTCTATACATCAAAATTCTTGCATCTAATCATCTAATCATCTATACATCTAATCATCTAATCATCTAGTGTGTGTGTGTGTGTGTGTGTTCATGCATATACGTGTGTGGGGGGGGGGCTCGGGGAGGGGCCGGCGGCCGCCATGGCGGCACAGGGGGCGAGGGAGAGGGGGGAGAGGGCGGGAGCTCACAGCGGGGCGACGGGGCGACGGCGAGGCAAGGCGAGTCGGGGGCCGCGACGGCGAGGAGCTCGGGGCCGGAGGAGTGGGCGCGGGCAGCGTCCCGGGCGGCGTCAGGCCGGGCTTGGGGAGGAGCGGGCGCGGGCGGCGTCGGGGATCGGCGCGAGGAGACGCGGGCGGCCGACGTCGGGGGCGGCGACGAGCTCCGGCGTCGGGGAGGCGAGACGGCGACGGCGCGGCGATGTCGAAGAGGTCGAAGAAAGCAGAGGAACTGAAATTTTTTGAAGTGTTGTATATATATAAGGAGGCCTTTAGTCCCGGTTGGAGCCACCAACCGGGACTAAAGGTGAATTTCACCAGCCGAAGCGGCGGGAAGCGACCCCCTTTAGTCGCGGTTGGTGGCTCCAACCGGGACTAAAGGGGGGCCTTTAGTCGCGGTTGGTGTCACCAACCGTGACTAAAGGCCTGGCTTCCCGTATTGAAATGTTTAGTCCCACCTCGCTAGTTGAGAGGAGCTCGCACCGGTTTATAAGCCCTGCCGCGGCTACCGTGTCGAGCTCCTCTCTAATGCAGGCCTACTGGGCCTACCACACCTCTGCCGCCCAGTGGGGCCTACTGGGCCGTACGGGCCTGCATCCTGTCCCAACTAGAGATTGGGTTTCTAGTCGTATGCAGGCCGTGGCGGCCCAATAGGCGGGCTTTTTTATTTATTTATTTATTTTTCTGTTATTTTTCTGCTTTATTTATTTTCTTTTGTTTCTGAGTTCTTTTTTGCTTTATTTAGAGTTTCTTTGTGAATCTTTTTGCTTTAGGTAAAAAAAATTATAAACTTTCTGTTAGTGCCAGTAGTTTTAAAATTTGAATAGTTTAAATTTGAATTATTTGAAATTTGTGTGAATCACTAGTTTGTGAATAACTTTATTTTAAAAGTAGATTTTTCAGTGATTCTTTTTTCTGCTGTTTAATATTAGCGTGTTTTATCATTATATTCAATTTGGTAATTCTTAGGTTATTTAAAAAATTAAATGCCTTAGTAACAGACGAGTTTTCGTCTGAAACCCTGATACTTCGAAAGAGATTGTCCATTTTGTACACGAAGTGCATCCAGTTTCTGCCGTAACCCTCTCAACTTTTTAGCACATGCTATGTGGGTGAAATGATGATACCATGCCAACTTTCAACCTTTTCAGAGTTCATTTGTAGTGCTTTTCAATTCCAGGGTCATTTAGCTCAAAAAAATCAGTAAATGCATGAAAAATAGCAAATGAAGTCAGAAAGGGTTGAAAATTGATGGCGTGGCTTCGAATGGTGCATACTGAACACACAAAAAGTCTGGAGTTGAAATAAGTTTAAAAATGAAATGCCTTAGTAACAGACGAGTTTTCGTCTGAAACCCTGATACTTCGAAAGAGATTGTCCAATTTGTACACGAAGTGCATCCAGTTTTTGCCGTAACCCTCTCAAATTTTTAGCACATGCTATGTGGGTGAAATGATGATACCATGCCAACTTTCAACCTTTTCAGAGTTCATTTGTAGTGCTTTTCAATTTCAGGGTCATTTAGCTCAAAAAAATCAGTAAATGCATGAAATATAGCAAATGAAGTCAGAAAGGGTTGAAAATTGATGGTGTGGCTTCGAATGGTGCATACTGAACACACAAAAAGTCAGGAGTTGAAATAAGTTTTAAAAAATGAAATGCCTTAGTAACAGACGAGTTTTCGTCTGAAACCTTGATACTTCGAAAGAGATTGTCCATTTTGTACACGAAGTGCATCCAGTTTTTGCCGTAACCCTCTAAAATTTTTAGCACATGCTATGTGGGTGAAATGATGATACCATGCCAACTTTCAACCTTTTCAGAGTTCATTTGTAGTGCTTTTCAATTTCAGGGTCATTTAGCTCAAAAAAATCAGTAAATGCATGAAATATAGCAAATGAAGTCAGAAAGGGTTGAAAATTGATGGTGTGGCTTCGAATGGTGCATACTGAACACACAAAAAGTCTGGAGTTGAAATAAGTTTAAAAAAATGAAATGCCTTAGTAACAGACGAGTTTTCGTCTGAAACCTTGATACTTCGAAAGAGATTGTCCATTTTGTACACGAAGTGCATCCAGTTTTTGCCGTAACCCTCTCAACTTTTTAGCACATGCTATGTGGGTGAAATGATGATACCATGCCAACTTTCAACCTTTTCAGAGTTCATTTGTAGTGCTTTTCAATTTCAGGGTCATTTAGCTCAAAAAAATCAGTAAATGCATGACAAATAGCAAATGAAGTTAGAAAGGGTTGAAAAATGATGACGTGGCTTTGGACATAATATTTCGACGCGTTTCAAATGCCAAAACACATAAGTACACTACTATTACAAAGATTCCCTCCGGTTTGTCCGAAGTGGGACTTTCCAGATATATAAGTCCGGAAACTAACTAGAGAAGCCGGTCACATCCCAGAGTGGGATCTTTGGGTATAAAACTTTTTCTTCGCGTGTGTCCCTTTGCGTCGTAACCATGGACAATCTTCATCGTTTAACTTGATGCTCGGGTCAACATTCACTCTGAAGGGAGCAATTTCATGAAACTTTTCATAATCTTCTGACATGTTTGTCTTGTCCTCCACTCCCACGATGTTTCTTTTCCCTGAAAGAACTATGTGGCGCTTTGGCTCATCGTATGATGTATTCGCTTCCTTATCTTTTCTTTTTCTCGGCTTGGTAGACATGTCCTTCACATAGAAAACCTGCGCCACATCATTGGCTAGGACGAATGGTTCGTCTGCGTACCCAAGATTGTTGAGATCCACTGTTGTCATTCCGTACTGCGGGTCTTCCTTTACCCCGCCTCCTATCAGATTGACCCATTTGCACTGAAACAAAGGGACCTTCAAACCAAGTCCATAGTCAAGTTCCCATATCTCCTCTATGTAACCATAATATGTGTCCTTTGGCCTATTGGTGTTTGCTGCATCAAAGCGGACACCACTGTTTTGGTTGGCGCTCCTTTTATCTTGGGCGATCGTGTAAAATGTATTCCCATTTATCTCGTACCCTTTGAAAGTCAATATAGTCGAAGATGGTAACTTGGACATCAAGTACAGGTCATCTGCAACAGTGTCGTCATGCATGAGACGTGTCTGCAACCAACCGGCGAAAGTCACCGTTTGTTCATGTGTAATCCAGTCGTCAGACTGCTCTGGGTGTTTGGAGCGTAGAATATTCGTGTGTTGCTCGATATACGGAGCCACCAAGGCGGAACTTTGTAGAACTGTGTAGTGTGCTTGCACCAAAGAATGCCCGTCCCGGCATATTACTGAATTCTTTCCTAGTGTGCCTTTTCCACCCAGTCTGCCCTCATGCCGCGATTCAGGAACACCAATCGGCTTAATGTCAGGAATAAAGTCAACACAAAACTCAATGACCTCCTCGGTTTCATGGCCCTTGGAGATGCTTCCTTCTGGCCTAGCACGATTATGAACATATTTCTTTAAGACTCCCATGAACCTCTCAAAGGGGAACATATTGTGTAGAAATACAGGACCCAGAATGGCAATCTCCTCGACTAGGTGAACTAGGACGTGCGTCATGATATTGAAGAAGGATGGTGGGAACACCAGCTCGAAACTGACAAGACATTGCACCAAATCATTCTCTAACCTTGGTAGGATTTCTGGATCGATTACCTTCTGAGAGATTGCATTGAGGAATGCACATAGCTTCACAATGGCTAATCGAACGTTTTCCGGTAGAAGCCCCCTCAATGCAACCGGAAGCAGTTGCGTCATAATCACGTGGCAGTCATGAGACTTTAGGTTCTGGAACTTTTTCTCTGCCATATTTATTATTCCCTTTATATTCGACAAGAAGCCAGACGGGACCTTCATACTGAGCAGGCATTCGAAGAAGATTTCCTTCTCTTCTTTGGTAACAGCGTAGCTGGCATGACCCTGAAACTGCTTTGGATCCATGCCGTCTTCTCCGTGCATACGTTGCTGGTCCTCCCGTGCCTCCGGTGTATCTTTTGTCTTCCCATACACGCCCAAGAAGCCTAGCAGGTTCACGCAAAGATTCTTCGTCACGTGCATCACGTCGATTGCAGAGCGGACCTCTAGGTCTTTCCAATAGGGTAGGTCCCAAAATATAGATTTCTTCTTCCACATGGGTGCGCGTCCGTCAGCGTCATTCGGAACAGATTGTCCGCCAGGACCCTTTCCAAAGATTACTTTTAAATCCTTGACCATATCAAGTATATCATCACCAGTACGGTGGCGAGGCTTCTTCCGGTGATCTGCCTCACCTTTGAAATGCTTGCCTTTCTTTCTTACGGGATGCCTGCTCTGAAGAAACCGACGATGCCCCAGGTACACATTCTTCTTACATTTATCCAAATATATACTGTCGGTATCATCTAAACAGTGCGTGCATGCGTGGTATCCCTTGTTTGTCTGTCCTGAAAGGTTACTGAGAGCAGGCCAATCATTGATGGTTACAAACAGCAACGCATGTAGGTCAAATTCCTCCTGTTCTTTCTCATCCCACGCACGTACACCTTTTCCATTCCACAGCTGTAAAAGTTCTTCAACGAATGGCCTTAGGTACACATCAATGTCGTTGCCGGGTTGCTTGGGGCCTTGGATGAGCACTGGCATCATAATGAACTTCCGCTTCATGCACAACCAAGGAGGAAGGTTATAGATACATAGAGTCACAGGCCATGTGCTATGATTGTTGTTCTGCTCCCCAAAAGGATTAATGCCATCTGCACTTAAACCAAACCATATGTTCTTTGCGTCCTTTGCAAAGTCCTTCCATTTTCTCTCGATTTTTCTCCACTGCGATCCGTCAGCGGGTACTCTCAACTTCCCGTCTTTCTTATGGTCTTCGTTGTGCCATCGCATCAACTTGGCATGCTCTTTGTTTTGGAACAAACGTTTCAACCGTGGTATTATAGGAGCATACCACATCACCTTGGCAGGAATCTTCTTCCTGGGGCGCTCGCCCTCAACATCACCAGGGTCATCGTGGCCAATCTTATAGCGCAATGCACAGCATACCGGGCATGCATTCAAATCCTCGTACTCACCGCGGTAGAGGATGCAGTCATTAGGGCATGCATGTATCTTCTGCACCTCTAATCCTAGAGGGCAGACAACCTTCTTTGCTTCGTACGTACTGTCGGGCAATTCGTTGTCCTTTGGTAGCTTCTTCTTTAACATTATCAGCAACTTTTCAAATGCCTTGTCAGATACACCATTCTCTGCCTTCCATTGCAGCAATTCCAGTGTGGTACCCAGCTTTTTCTTGTCATCTTCGCAATTTGGGTACAAAAATTTCTTGTGATCCTCTAACATGCGCTGCAACTTCAGCTTCTCCTTTTCACTTGCGCAGTTTCTCTTTGCATCGGCAATGGCCCGACCAAGATCATCAGCGGGCTCATCTGATGCCTCTTCTTCAGCTCCTTCCCGCATTGCCGACTCAGCTTCTTCCCCCATTGGTGTACCATCGTATTCATGGAACCCATGGCCAGGATAGCTGTCGTCATCCTCTTCTTCTTCATTCTCTTCCATTAGGACCCCTCTTTCTCCGTGCTTGGTCCAACAGTTATAGCCGGACATGAAACCGGACTCAAACAGGTGGACGTGAATGGTTCTTGAGTTAGAGTAATTTCGATCATTCTTACAGCCAGCACATGGACAATACATAAAACCATCCGCCCGCTTGTTTGCCTCAGCCGCAACCAGAAAAGTATGCACGCCATTAATGAACTGGGGAGAGCATCGGTCATCGTACATCCATTGCCGGCTCATCTTCATTACACAACACCGAAAAGACCAAATTAATACAAGTTCATACATAAAGTTCATACACACTTGTTCTCATAAAACAACATACAAACTCTCTAGCTAAAGCATTTCAATGCAACAACAAATGCGATCAAGATCGCAACTAAGGTAACAATTGATCCAACAGCATAGTGATACCAAGCCTCACTATCAATGGCATATTTTATAAATTATCTAATCTTCAAGCGCATTGCATCCATCTTGATCTTGTGATCATCGACGACATCGGCAACACACAACTCCAGTTTCATCTTCTCTTCTTCAACTCTTTTCAATTTTTCTTTCAAATACTTGTTTTCTTTTTCAACTAAATTTAACTTCTTGACAAGAATATCTATGTCGGTTGCAATTTCCGGTTCACATACCTCCTAGATAAAAATATCTATGTCAACTTGATGGGCATAATTGTCATAAACACGAAATGCAACAAATAGTTATAAAAGAGAGTATATACCACATCCGAATCATAAACCGGACGAGGGCCGACGGGGACGGATATCAAAACCATGCCACTATGTATAACAAACAACCATATAGGTAAGAAAACTATACAAGTAACTATCTAAATCTTACAAACATGATTTTTTTTATAAAAAGGATAAGAACAAGAGGCTCACCAAGGTGGTGCCGGCGACGGGACGGTGCGGGCGATCGACAGTGGTTAGGACGGGGACGGGAAGGCACTAAGTAAACCACACCTACACATGCAAAGTAAGAAGTTAATTTGAGGTCAAATTGCATATAAATCAAATAAACTACCACATATAAATACTCCCAAACTAAAACCCACAAATCACTATACTTATAGAGTATTGCAAGAGCTAACCTTTGTGAACACTTGGATGGATGGGGTGCCTCCAAATCTTGACAAATTTTGGCAAAAATGGAGGTGAGCTCGAGCAAGGGGAAGAACAAAGGAGAGGAAGAAGGGGGAAAACAGGGAGGAGTGTGCTCGGGCTGGCCGGAGGGTTCAAATAGGGGATCTTTAGTCCCGGTTCGTGACACGAACCGGGACTAAAGGTGAGCCTATAGTCCCGGTTCGTGCCACGAACCGGGACTAAAGGTGATCGTGGGGCCCCAGGCTGACACCAGCCTGCCACCACCCCTTTAGTCCCGGTTTGTGTTACGAACCGGGACTATAGGTCCGGAACGAACCGGGACTAATGATGCCCGTCCCGAACCGGGACTAATGGTCACATTAGTGCCGGTTCAAAACCAGACCGGGACTAATGCTTTGGACAAAAGGTCTGTTTTCTACTAGTGACATCACATGCAAATCATAAGTGACATGATATGGCCATGAACTTGTGCTTTTGATCTCCATCTCCAAAGCACCGGCATGATCTCCATCGTCACCGGCATGACACCATGATCTCCATCATCTTGATCTCCATCAACGTGTCGCCATGAGGTTGTCGCGCCAACTGTTGCTTCTACGACCATTGCTAACTCATAGCGATAAAGTAAAGCAAAAACGACAAAAATAAATTAAAGACAACCCTATGGCTCCTGCCGGTTGTCGTACTCATCGACATGCATGTCGTGATATTCTATACAAAACATGATCATCTCATACATCACATATATCTCATCATGTAATTGGCCATATCACATCACAACATACCCTGCAAAAACAAGTTAGACGTCCTCCAATTGTTGTTGCATGTTTTACGTGGCTGCTACGGGTATCTAGTAAGAACGATTCTTACCTACGCAAAAACCACAACGGTGATACACAAATTGCTATTCAACCTTCTCAAGGACCGCCTTTGTCGAATCCGATCCAACTAAAGTGGGAGAGACAGACACCCGCCAGCCATCTTTATGCAACAAAGTCACATGTCAGTTGATGGAACCGGTCTCTCGTAAGCATACGAGTAAGGTTGGTCCGGGCCGCTTCATCCCACAATACCGCTGAATCAAGAAAAGACCAAGGGAGGAAGCAATCTGAGCATCAACGCCCACAAACTCCTTTGTGTTCTACTCGTGATCTCATCTACGCATAGACCTAGCTCATGATGCCACTGTTGGGGAATGTTGCATGGGAAACAAAAAAATTCCTACGCACACGCAAGACCCATCCATGGTGATGAGCATCTACGAGAGGGAGAGTGGATCTACATACCCTTATAGATCACTAAGCGGGAAGCGTTAAGAAACGCGGTTGATGTAGTCGAACATCTTCGCGGTCCAAATCGCTAGCCGTCCCGCGATCCAATCACGATCCGTCCCGATCTAGCGCCGAACGGACGGCACCTCCGCGTTCAGCACACGTACAGCTCGATGACGATCTCGGCCTTCTTGATCCAGCAAGAGGGAGCGGAGAGGTAGATGAGTTCTCCGGCAGCGCGACGGCGCGGCGACGGTGGTAGTGGAACTATTCCGACAGGGCTTCGCCTAAGCACCGCCGAAAACTAGGGGAGACGATCTAGTGGGGAGAGAGGGCTGCACCGTGGCTTTGGGTTGGGTGCAGCTACCCTCTCTCCCCTCCAATATATATAGGAGGGAGGGAAGGGGACGGCGCCCCTAGGGTTTCCCCTAGGAGTCGGCCGAACAGGAGGTGGAGGAGTCCACCTCCAATCCTACTCCAAGTAGGATTCCTATCCTACTTGGATCTCCTTCCCCACTTGGGTTTTTTTTTCCTTTTCCACACCCCAGCCGCATGGGCCCTTTGGGGCTGGTTTGCCCAGCCCACTAAGGGCTTGTACGCCACCCCTAAGGCCCATGTGGCCTCCCGGCGTGGATGGCCCCTCCCGATGGTCCCCCGGAACCCTCCCGGCACCCCCGGTACACTACGGGAAGTACCCGAAACTTTTCCGGCGACCAAAATGGGACTTCGTATATATCAATCTTCACCTCCGGACCATTCCGGAGCTCCTCGTGACGTCCGGGATCTCATCCGGGACTCCGAACAACCTTCGGTCACCACCATTCATAACTCAATACTATCGAAACGTCACCGAACGTTAAGTGTGCAGACCCTGCGGGTTCGAGAACTATGTAGACATGACCAAGACACCTCTACGGTCAATAACCAATAGTGGGGCCTGGATGCCCATATTGGTTCCTACATATTCTATGAAGATCTTTATCGGTTGAACCTCTATGTCAAGGATTCAGTTAATCCCGTATGTTGTTCCCTTTGTTCTTCGGTAAGTTACTTGCCCGAGATTCGATCGTCGGTATCTCTATACCTAGTTCAATCTCGTTACCGGCAAGTCTCTTTACTCATTCCGTAATACAAGATCCCGTGGCTAACTCTTTAGTCACTTTGCTTGCAAGGCTTATTGTGATGTTGTATTACCGAGTGGGCCCTGAGATACCTCTCCGTCACACGGAGTAACAAATCCCAGTCTCGATCCATGCCAGCTCAACAGACACCCTCGGAGATACCTGTAGAGTATCTTTATAGTCACCCGGTTACGTTGTGACGTTTGATACATACAAGGTATTCCTCCGGTGTCAGTGAGTTACATGATCTCATGGTCATAGGAACAGATACTTGACATGCAGAAAACTATAGCAATAAACTGACACGATCATATGCTACGTTCATAGTTTGGGTCTTGTCCATCACATCATTCTCCTAACTAGCAAGGTGGCCCTCGCAAATGCGAGGGCTAGATCTTTAGTGCATTAAAAGTGTTGATTTCTTACTTTGATCTCATTCACATTTTTTTATACTACACGATCTTAGTTACCCCCTTTCATTATATAGTACACGATGTTGTAGACATTGCTACATTTATAAAGGCATAACTTTGGTATTATTATTTATATGAATCCAAGATTACATTGCAACTAAGTAACAAAACTAAATTGTGTGGATTCTATATAACAGTCGGGCACCGAGCCACACGGACACCAACCAAATGAACCCACAATATGCGCATTCTACATAAGTTGTCGTATGTTATATGGAGTACATATGCAATTCTATGCTATGTTGTCATTTTGTTTATGGCAATATAGAGAAACTGGTTTTCCCTATCCAGACTTCCTGCATGCTACATCCTCGCATCCACAAATGGATCCTATTTTATGAAATAAAAATAAAACGGTAACAAATAATTGCCCTGAAAATTCTCAAGCCCTCGGTTCTAGCAATCAATGCCAAACCACTCAACAAATTTCATTTTCATATCAACCCTACGAACTTTGTACGTTGCCGGTAATATGATTATCTAGGGAGCATGTAATTGTTAGAGAATTATTTACACTGGCTATAATTTATTAGCGTTCTAATCTCATTCTATCTTGAAACATGGTAGTATTAGTTTCATCCATTTTCTCTAGCTCCAATCATGCTAACTCAATCCATACCCTTCAATCCGGTCAATGTACGTTCTCTCATCATATATTTGTATATCATTTGGGCTATGCTGCTTCACAAGGCATATTTCTAGCATCTCTCTCTCTCTCTCTCTCTCTCTCTCTCTCTCTCTCTCTCTCTCTCTCTCTCTCTCTCTATGTATGTATGTATGTATGTATGTATGTATGTATGTATGTCTACAAACTGTGCGACCAAATGGTCATTCCCCGGAGCTCAAATAAAAATACAAACTCTAATCTTGCTAGTTTATCTTTTCGACAGTCACTACGCTATAGGGAGAGATGTGCCACATCATATCCCCGCCAACATGAATGTTCTTGCATTTTTTCTGATGAAATTTTCTTACTTGCGTATAGATTTAAGATGAACAATTACTTGTTCACAAATGTTTGGTACTACCATTGGAGCTGTTGCTGATTTAATGTTTCTCGCATAAGCTTGGCAATTTAGTCGCGCTTTTTTTCCTGTCATTAGATTTTTAGCATCTTACATTAGCATGCAATTTGTCCATGCCTGATACAAATGTATCCGGTAGCATATACAGGTCGGTATCACATGAAACTCCCCTCACAACGTATGTAGAATAAAAAAAAACTTTGAGGTTGTCATGAGATCATGTCGTCACAGATGGAATTGCTAGGATTACTAAATCCTAACTGTAATTTTAGATATAACTGTCTAAAATAATTGGGATGATGTGGATTCACATGGTATCTCGAAAATAACACCGTATTATATAGTATAAATATAATATAATATTACATGATATAATATAATAGATATAGATATAGCTATAGATAGAAGATAGATAGATTAGGCAAGAAAAGTTAGTCAGGGGAGCAGAATATGGGTTTGTGGATGGAGCTGGACCCATTGATGTGTTTTTTTTTCTCTGAACAGTGAATTAGTCATTGATTCTGCTACAATGTATGTTGTCACAGAGTTTTTAATGGGATTATACATCAAGTTACCCCATCACGTCTTGCATCAAATGAAAAAGGCCCATTTGGCCGTTAGGCATCCGTGATAATCTTTTACGTGGATTTAAAAGTTGTCTTCTCACACGGAGACCTAGAGTGGTTTTTTAGTTGGAGACCTAGAGTGTTATCTACCACACGTTATCTTCTAGACTTTACTTCTGCGTGAATACACATGTGCTAGTAATACTTGTCCACCAGACTTAAAAGCAAGGAATAATAGATCTACCGGTTATATTTAGTTGACATGTCAGATTAAAGGCCAATGTTTTTTATTAACGTGGGAAATTCCATATTGTTTTTCAATAATTTATGTATTTATACTTCCAAGTTAGTTATAAAAACTTAACTTTGAATTTATATATTCATTTGTATATTTAATGCGGAGTTTGAATGTGGAAAAAATATTAATTTTATACTTAGTTTTTTTCAAGATTCGTACATATAATTATGTTAGAATGAACAGAAAATTGCATGAATATTTTGGTAAAATATAGCTTTTGTTGGATTGTTATTTTGTGGCTTACTATCAAGTAATTTTAGGGACCAAAGATTTACTAAGACCGCCCAGTAGAAACACCACGTGTGTAGTATTATTTTTTAGTATGTGACATCAGCATGACATCAGCTATAAATTAATAACCTTGCCGAGTTAGAGCCCGATTGATATTTTCTCCTAGAGTCTGATGCTGGCACAAAACACATGTACGTTTTCTTCTTCTTTCCAAACAGATACGTGCTATAACACTTTTGCACGTGTTAGATGATAAGAGTTGACCCACACTATTTTTCACGTTACGAATATCTAAGGGCTACAATCCTTTAATTTATAAAGGTCCACCAAAACATAAATCTGAGGACAGCTATGCAAATAATTTTAACAGAAAATTCATCAAACCCAGCCTCTTGATTTTTCTTTATTTTATAAAAATCATGTCAAGCACATAATGTTTTTTTCCTTGAAGACAGACCTTATGTAATTCTCTGTGATGCAACCAAACTTATGCATTGATCGTAGTGTTTTTAGATCGTCTCACGAATAAATTAGTTAACCTAACAATGGATGAGAAGATGAGTCCTGCAGAACCAAATCTCTGTTTTTTTTAGGGGTTATGCAGAACCAGATCTAATCTAATTGTCCAACACCTATGGGTATTTATTTATTTGAAAAACGAATAGACCCAACATCTGCATTGCACACAACCATCTTCACTAATAAAAGTTCAACAAGTTTTAATCAAGAACACAATAGCATAAAACAAAGACGATAACTAGATGGAAAATAGGATTACATGACTCACTCACATAACCTATTAATAACACAACAACCAAATCGGTTGAACAACTCCCATTCGACCTTCTCCAAACAGTTGCACCCAAAACAACGTGTCCTTTCTTGACACATAACAATGTATAAGTCAAGCCAAGCCACTTCTTCATCTCCTGGGGGTCCAGGTAGGGTCATATGCATATCAATGAGTGTTATGACTTTGACATAGCTACCCTTGGCCAGCCGATTGATAAATACAGTCTCAGTGCACTAATTCATTTCTTGTAGATGCTCCTGCAAGGCTGCAACCTGGGGTCCGGCTATCAAATGCATGCATCTGAGTTATCTTACAAGCATACCTTACACATGTTCATATGGTGTCACCATGTGTGAACGATCAAGACGGGCAATGCATTCATGGTCCTTGAATAAGCGAGGTGCGTGGAAAGGAAAGAGATCTGCATGTCCGTATCATGAAAGCACCATCACTGTTTTTGCATATATATTTTTTGTTGGTAGCTTACCAAGCCCGCACGTTTGGTTGCCTGTGATCGCAATAAAAACTATGCATAAATTTATGGGAACGCCTAGAACTCATTTAGATGAGATATAAAATGGTCTCATTCACATGACATAAGATGACATCATCTTTTTGTTATCCCAGTCTGTTATCCCAGTCCGTTTCCATTGTAGGCCGAGCCACAATGCTGGCGAGTTGTCTGTTGTTTTTTCTTCATAGTTCTGTATGGGCTTTTATGCTATTGGGTTCCTATATGGGCTGATGTTCGTTGTTTACTTTTCAGTTGTGTATGGCCTTTATGCCTGTTTTAGTGGTTTCCGTTTTTCTGAACGTCGCCATGTCCGGCAGCGCGTCGCTGGTCGATTTTGGGTGCAAATCCTCCTTTTTTTGCCTAGCTGCCAGCAGATGCTCTCACACTTGGTTCATGGGAGCACTAGGTGTTACACTCACACCACAATAGGGTAGGTCCGTCACGAATAAACTTTTTTTTTACTTTTCCTGTTTATTACACCTCCATGCTTTAGGCACATCTCGGTGTACCTTTCGGGGAGAGGATGCAAAATGGTCCTGACTCCTGAGAAAGCACAAGGAAAAAAGAGAAAGCACTAGGAAAAATTGTGACACGTTGCCGAAAACTAGTAGACAGGTGGACTGTCCGGGCACTTTTCTGCTGCTACATAATACTACTTTTAGAAAAAGTATTTTTCTAATTGTTAGTTGACTAAATTTTTGTAAGGTGTATTTTAAAGTATTTTTTTAACACAAGTGCATTTTGAAGTTAAAATGCACTTTATAAAGTGTACAACTTTAGCAGAAAATAGTATAATATCTCCCACATGAATGATTTAATATCGACATATCGCATTACAAAAAGGCAAAGATATAAGTTTGGAGCCATGACGTAGATATATATTTAATTCTCCTAATTCATCGCATCTCAAATCAAATTAAGTGGTTGACATGGAACTAGCCCCCCTCCCCTCCGAAACCCCCTCCCGAACCCAGTTACAGTCGCATTGTGGCACATGCAATTGCGGTCAGGTTACAACAGTTGCAGTTGCATGTCTAGTGGTTGACATGCAATCCCCCACCCCACCCCCAACAAGTCCCCTCTCAAGCCCAGTTGCAGTCGCATTGTGACACATGCAATTCCGAGTTGGGTTACAACACTTGTTGTTGCATGTGCAACCGCCCCGAAAAACTCCCCTCTTTAACCCAGTTTCAATCGCATGGTGGCACGTGCAATTGCGGTTGGGTTACAACACTTGCAGTTGCATGTATAACCGACATCCCGAACCCAGTTACAGTCGCATTGTTGCACATGCAGTTGCGGTCGGATTAGAATGGTAGCAGTTGCATGTCTATTGGTTGACATGCAACTCCCTCCACCCCCCCCCCCCCCCCCCGACAACCTCGACAAACTCCCCTCTTGAACCCAGTTGCAGTCGCATTGTGGCACATGCAATTCCGGTTGGATTATAACACTTGAAGTTGCATGTACAACCACCCTCTCGTACCTAGTTGCAGTCACATTGTGGCGCATGCAGCTGCGGTCGGATTAGAATGGTTGCAGTTGCATGCCTATTGGTTGACATGCAACTCCCTCCACCCCCCGACAACCCCGACAAACTCCTCTCAACAACTCCCCTATCGAACCCAATTTCAGTAGCATTGTGGCGCATCACATGCATCTGCAGTCGGATTAGAATGGTTGCAGTTGCATGTCTATTGGTTGACATGCAACTCCCTCCACCCCTAGACAACCCCGATAAACTTCTCTCAACAACTCCCCTCTCGAACCCAGTCGCAGTCGCATTGTGGCACGTGCAATTGCGGTTGGATTACAACACTTGCAGTTGCATGTAGAACCGCCCTCTCGTACACAGTTGGAGTCGCGTTTTGGCGCATGCAGTGGCGGTCGGGTTACAATGGTTGCAGTTGCATGTCTATTGGTTGACATGCAACTCCATCCACACCCCCAACCCCGACAAACTCCCCTCGACAACTCCCCTCTCGAACCCAGTTGAAGTCGCATCGTGGCACATGCAATTGTTGTTGGGTTACAACACTTGTAGTTGCATGTACAACCGCCATCTCGTATCTAGTTACAGACGCAGTGTGGTGCATGCAATTGTCGTCGGGTTACAATGGTTGCAGTTGCATGTGTATTAGTTGTACGTGCAACTGAGACCCCACAAAAAACTTCCAGTCATGACCCTCTATAAAAATTGTAGTTGTGACCGGATTTAAAAAAATGTTGTTGCCACTTTATTTGAAACTTGTAATTGTGACCCCCTTAAAATGAACAATGAAAATGAAAAAAATATTTATCTAGTTATACATTTAAAATTAACTAAATCTCATCCAAAATAGAATCAGTCATGAAGTGTTTACATATAAGAATGAAGAAAAAAAGTAAAAATATAGGTGAAAAAGAAAAAGGAAACCAAATGATAAGAACAACAACAAAAAACGCAGCCAAAAAGGAAGAAAAGATGAGTGATGGGAATGAAGAATTGAAGGGTCCCGTTCCATGTATTAACCTGAGGTGATGTATAGGAGCCCCGTGCAAACATTAAAAAAGCTGACAAAAAAAGACATGAGTGTGGCCTATGGTATATGCGAGTGGATGTGAGCTTCGCTGCGAGCTTGGACAAACGGGCCAACGAACGAAACAACAGGCTACGCGCGTCGCTGTTTGACCCGTTGACGTAAAAAAGAAAAAACCATACGAATCACAACGCATTTAGATCAAACGGCCATGGATGTGAATGAGCGGGAGGCGGGACAAGAAAATAACGGGCCGCGAGCGGGACAACAGATGGGCCGCGCATCGCTAAGCACCTCTCCACGTGGACAAAAACACGAATCGCGGCGTGGCTCGATCCAACGGCTAGAAAAGTGAATGAGACCAATCTATTTCTCATTCGACTGAGTTTTAGCAAAACCGTAAATTTATTCCCATTTCCCGTGCTCGACACCACCCCACAAGGGAAGAATAAGAAAACTGAAAGAAAAAAAGTCCATATAAATAACTGTTGTTGAACCTTGTGCACCTACAAAATGTGATCATTTGTGATATGAGCATAAAAGAAAAGAGAGGGGTGAATAATAGTATCATGTGCTTTTCAACAATCACTTGTTTATTTTTATTTTTATTTTGCGAATTAACAATCCCTTGTTTATTTTGGTGCAGTCCACAATTGTCATATTTCCGCAAAATTTGGCAGGTGCAAAAATGTGAAGTAAACTATGTTAAAGTTTGTTGGCTAGGGACAATTTTACGTCGCAGTTTCTTCGTACCGTATCCGGTGGCGTCGATTTTGACTGGCATTGTCTACCACCAAGGGGAAGATCCGGCGGGATCTTACTTCGGCTAAAGTGCAAAACGCTAGAAGTGGTGAATGTCGTACTTGGAGACTTTTTGGTTAAATTTCGAGTGCGCTCGAAAATAAACGGGTTCAGATGGGCACTGGTTGCCATTTACGGAGCAACACAACCACAATTTAAACCAGATTTTCGAGGGGACCGAGAGGTTACCTATCTTGGTAGGGGGAGATTTCAACATGATCAGGAGGAGAGAAGAAAAGAATAATGGCGACTTCGCCGAAGATGGTCGTTCATGTTTAACGTATCAAGAGTCTGGACATGAGGGAGATTGACCTCACAAGCATACAGTACACCTAGGTGAACACATTGTAGAATCCAACTAACGATAAGTTGGATCGAGTTCTTGCCAGTGTAGAGTGGGAACAAAAGTTTCCTCTAGTAACAATGCAAGCGTTACAAAGGGGAATTTCAGATCATACTCCTTTGCTTGTTGACTCTGGGGAAGCGACCCATGTGGGCAACAAGAACGTCTTTTCTTTCAAAATAGTGTGGTTCGAGAGAGAGGGCTTCATCGATCTCATAGCCCAGGAATGGGCTATGAAGACAGGTGGTCATTCAAGTGTAGATAGATGGTAAAATAAGATCACACATTTTTGGCATTTTCTTTAGAGGCTGAGCAAAGAATGGAAGTGGGATTTATAAAGTGGAAAAAAAAGAAAGGCGTATCCACCTCATAAATGAGTTAGACTTGAAAGCCGAATCTAACTTGCTAGATGCAAATGAACGGGCATCTAAGACAAAGGTCGAGGAGAAGTTACGTGTACTTCTCGGAGAAGAAGAAATGAATTGGGCACTTAGAGCTAAAGTACGGCGGGTCGTCGAAGGAGACGACAACGCATGGTTTTCCATATGATTGCAAATGGAAAGCATAGAAATAAGAAACGAAAAATAGCTCGAACAGGATGAGGGTACAATTGTAGGACATGAGAACCTAAAATTGTACAATTTTAAGTACTATAAAAAACTCTTTGGAGCACCTGAGGACAATTTTTTGTCGCTCGATGAGCACGTGGTTGGGGATTTACCTCAGCTAGGAGCATATGAGAATGAGATTATGTAAAGCTCAAACATGATTCCATGCTGCACTTTGGTCAATGCAAAATTTGTAATTGCCATGCCCATGTGCAATGATTATAATATGCTAAGCTCACTTCTCTATGCTGAATTGCAACATACATACATGCTAATTGTTTTAGTATCCCCCAATGGCTAATGCTCCATGTCCCTGTTATAAAGTAATCACTGCTTTTAGTGACTTGGTGCTTGTTTTTAAGTACGGACCGGCACAATGGCAGATGCAACTGTTGTGATGTCGGTGAGGCTGAGACGGATCCGATGATTGATCCTACATGGAAGCCACTCGGGTCAATGATCCCCGGTTGGAAATATGGATATTGGACTTATCCTCCCGGCCGAGACGTTGTCACATGTAATCTTTGTAAAAGGAAGTTGACTGGAGGTATAATAAAGTTGAAAGAGCATCTTGCGGGTGCTTATGGTGATGTCTTGATATGTCTCAAGATAACAACCCCAATCAGGGTTGAGTTGGAACAAGCTTTGCAAAAAGGGAGAAGGGAACATAGGCCATTTTTCAATCATGATGGTGGTGGAGGTGGCTACTTCAGCTACAGCTACACCCTGCCCCAAACAAAGTTCTGAGATAGCCAATAAGAGAAGAAAAACTGATGTCAGCTTGATGTTGCAGCCCGAGGCAATGGAAAGGAGACGAACAACAACCAAAATACCATTGTTTCCGTGCTCCGAAAGAAGCCAACGGTTGTTGTAGATGAAAGGCGCTCCGGTTGTTCTCAAAACACCATAGAGTCTAGCAAAAAGACCAAGGCACGTATAGATGTTGTGGATAAAAAATGGATTTTGTGTTTCGCTGAGCCAAAAATGCCATTCAATGATGCAAGCTTAAGGCGGTTTGACATTGCAAATGAGACATCTTGTCAATATGGACCTGGCTATAAGCCTCCTACCCCATATGAGTTGAGTGGGCCATTGCTTGATGCTCTTGTTGTGGACACACGTGCTTTGAGGAAGTGACACGAGGAAGCTTGGAAGCAATATGATTGCACACTCATGTCAGATGGATAGAGTGATAGGAGGGCGTCACTTGATAAACTTCCTCGTTAATAGTCCGGAAGTGGCTTACTTCATGGAAGCCATTGATGCATCACACATAGTGAAGATTTGATAGCTGATTTGCTAGAGGAGAGGATTGAGAAAATAGCGGAAAAGGAAATGTGGTTCAAGTTGTGACGGATAACGGTGCTAACTTAAGAGGGCAGGTGGTATCCTCATGGAGAGGCATCAAACCCTTTATTGGAGTCCTTGTGCAGCTCATTGCTAGGATCTTATGCTGGAAGATATAGGAAAGTTGAAGGCCTTTAAATCTTGCATTGCACGTGCTAGGCATGTCACCACGTTTATTTATAGGCATGGGAAGATTCTTGCTGCAATGAGGGATGTGGCAAAGGTGGATCTTATGATAGTCGGAGGCACTCGCTTTGCCACATCTTTCCTTACTTTGAAGAGCTTGCCTAAACACAAGGCTGCCTTGAGAACTCTATTTGTTGGTACAGATTGATTGGTGAAATCCAAGAAGTTCGCTACTTCAAAGACTGGGATGGATGTGCATGACACGATGCTTTCCACAAAGTTTTGGAATATAGTACAAGATTGCCTTAGAGCTTGATCACCACTTCTCACGGTACTTAGGGTGGTTGATGGTGATGTAAAGCCCGCCATGCCGGAGGTTTCTGCACTAATGGCTTTTGCAAAAGAGAAGATCAAGGAAGGTTTTTGTACTGACAACAAGCAAAGTTTGCCAAAAAAGGATATTGGTCATCATTGAGAAGCGTTGTGTGAAACAAAGCGACCATCCATTTTATGGGGTTGCCCTCTTTCTTAACCAAGGGAAATTTTATCCCATTATGAAGAGAGGAGATGATAAATTAGTTGGGGAGCTAAGGGGTTGTTTTAATGATGTCTTCGAAAAAAATGATTGAAGATGAAGAGATTAGAAATAAGATTAATCAGCAAGTTGCTCTTTACAAGAACCAAAGGGGACCCTTTAGTAATGTGACGGTGATGGAAAATATTGGGACAAGGAGCCCTCGTAAGTGTTTTAAATTTCAGCAACTAAATTTCTGCAATTTAATTCAAGCAAATACAGTTTTCAGCAATTAAATTATAACAGCTTAATATATGCATGTTTTTGCAATTTAGTTGACTGGTGGAAGTCATATGGTGGTCGAACAATTCATATACAAAGGTTTGCAAAGCCCATTGTTAGTCTTTGTTCAGCATCTTCCGGGTGTGAGCGCAATTGGAGCGTCTTTGAGGGGGTGAGCTGAATTCTTGTTGGCAATATGAGCTTATTTGATTTCAGTTTCAGCAAGCTATTTATTGTCGATTGTTTGATTGCTATTTGTAGATCTATACAAAGAAAAAGAACATGCTACAACACAAAAAAATTGAATGATGGTGCATTTGTTTCATACAACCAACAAATGGCAAGAAGGTTCCAAAAGAGGCGTGAGAATGTGGGTAAAAAAGACTATGATCCTCTTATCATTGAAGAATTCGATTGGAAAAATGAATGGGTTGACCCTATGGTGGAACTACCTCAAGGTGCCCGTGGTCTTGTGCATGATTTGACATGGGACAATATTGATGTAGCTGTTGGTGCATCCCAAACGCTTCAAGGTCATCACTTTCTAAGGCTGCTCATACCCAACAAGGTAGAGGGTTCTTATCAAGTGTGAGAGAGGAGCAAGTTGTAGATGTGGAGGAAGTAGAGGAGGATTTCATTATTGATGATCATGATTTGTCAACCGAGGATGAAGAAGATGCAACCAATGCTGCAAATGAAGATAACTTTGACGATGACTATTGAGGATTTGGGAGTTGAGAGACGAGAGAGTCGTCCTTTTGTTAAATTTGTTCAGTGAACCTATGTGTCATTAGACTTTAAGATTTTGGACTCCTTTTTTTTTAGCTATGTAAACTTACTGGGTTTGTTTTGGTGATGCTTGTGAGTTATTATATAACTTTCTTTCTTGTCGATCCTCAATATTTAATTCTTAGTTTTACAATGTTTGTTATTTTTCTGTTGTGGAATTTGGACTTATTCCCAGTGTTTAATTGAGACTATTTTGGAGAAAAGAAGAGAGAAGGGCAAGTGGGAATACAATATGTACTACTTGGGCAACCGATATGCTTGTAGTCATGTACAACTCATTTAGTGCTTCAGTTTGTTGACATACATATTACAGAGTTAGATTATTTCTATGAAGTTGCGATTTAATGCTATCATACAAAGTTAGGCGGTGCCTATAATGTCTCCACGTCATCCGCCATAAGCAGTGGTGGAGCTAGCACCCGGCGAGCCGAGGCGGCTACCCGGGTTCCCATGCTCCATGTGCATGGAGCTCTAGTATTAAAAATGGTTTGATTAATAGTTTGCTTGGGCAAAAGCTGATTAAATTGGCAGTAGTTAGAACTTGCCCAGGCTCTAAACTTGAGCTGGCTCCGCCATTGGCCATAAACGTTATAATGTTATGAAGGGGTTCGGTCGCCATAAAACGTGTTACGTCATCAAACATTGGTCTGACACGTTACCATGTGGGTGTGGGTGTTTGGTCGTTACACCACGGAGGGAAACTGACTCTTGGCGCCTTTGTCTATTCAACATGCAACACCCACCCCAGCTTTAGTTCTTAAGTGCGTCGGCCCATGTAGTCTCGCCTTCACCGGTTTTAAGAACTTTCTACAAGGTTTCCTCTGTTTTTTACTTCTTTCGTTGATTTTTTTATTCAGTTTTCCTTTTTTATTTTTGTGTTTTCTAAATCATTAACCACTTTTTCAACCTTCAAAATTTACGAAAAATCTTAATTTTTTCTAATTCATGAATATTTTTTAAATTTTATGATTTTCTGAATTCATGAAAAAAGTCAATAAAAGTAATAATTTACGAACATTTTAGATCCACAAACTTTTTGTATTCACAAACAATAGTTGTCTTCGCAAATATTTTTCCAAATTTGCTAACATTTTTTATTCATGGACGTTTTTCAAATCCAAGAACTTATGAAATTTGCAAAATATTTTAAGGAGTCAAATTTTTACAATTTAACCATTTTTTAAATTAGAAAAATAGGTTTTTCCCTAGACTACATACCAACATCGGCAAAAGACGAGTGAGAAAACCAACACACTGGCACCCTGAATGAGTGAGCGGGCGGGGCGACACTACTAGGTCGTGGCCACCTATGCACACTAGAGTTTTGGCGCTTAAGGCGTTGTATAGCGCCTCCTGGAGGAAAGTTTCCGCCTAGTGTTAAATAAAACATAGGGACTCACTACATGTTTTCTCGCATTTAAAGCATGTTTTAGGATGCTTCTTCGATTTTCATTTGATCATGGCTTGCTTTGGGTTGTTCATCAGGTATCGTTGAGCTTCCAAATGTTTGAAATTTTGGATTCGAGGATTGGTCATTTGGGTCGTACATCATTCCGGGCTTAAAAGCCATGTGCGGATATTTTATATTATGCTATAAGCCATGTGGTTCCAAAATCAAAATTTTGTGCCCAGTTCATTCATGTCGTTATGGTTGTTCTGGTCCAAACTTAATGCAAGTATTAACCATTTAAAAAAATGTTAATATTGGTGTAAAGTACACATATAGTATTCACGCTACTTTGACGTCACATAAGTTTAACTTTCTATATTGTTCAAAAGTGCAGTGTTCAAATCTTCAAAAGTGCATTGTTTAGAAGTGTAGTATCCCAAATTTGATACCAATGTAAGTATTATTTTGAAAAGGGTGCAGTATTCAAATAGATTTCTTCCATCCATTGACCAGCATGAGAACACTCTGACGTGGTAAGCTTGTTGGAGTGGTGTCGAGTGCTCAAGGAAGAAGAAAGGACAATGCTACAGCCCTACGTACGGTCAGGGCAATCTACTAGGCCTTACGAGAAGAATAGGGAGTGGGAATTGGCTGTTTGGCTCAGGCAGAACAAAAATAAGGATCAAATCTCACACAATCACACTCAGCTAGAACAAAGATGGATGATGTGCTCAACAACTGAGCTGAACAAGGCGAGGCCATAATACAATTAAGTTGTCATTGAGGAGGAAAAAAAGAGTGGCCGTGAAATTTCTTCTTCTTCTTTTTCTCATCGCTGGATTGTATCCACATATAAGTTGGAAATATGGATTTGAAAGTTCTATGAATTGGAGATAAAAATATTTTCACACAAGACATTTTTCTGTCATGGTACATAAGACATTCTTATATGTGAATGATTTACCCTTGTTGCAAACAAAAAGTTACATATGGGATATATATGGTTGAGAATATATAGTTCTTGGTACTTGAGTAGTGAGATTTGCAGTTTTGTAACATTGTGGTGTGGAAATTTTCATCATTCGAGAAAACTACTTCATGTTATTAATTCCGCAAGAATTTTACTATAAAATTTATTTTATATGTAAGCAAAATATAAAATGCTCACATGGTCAATCTTAGAGACAAAATTAGCATTTTTTTGTTGTAAATAATTAATTTAATTATTTTGTATAAATAGATGCATCATAGCACCATTTTTAAATAAATGAATTTCACACGGAATGGCGGTTGTTTGAGCTGGGCCCGTAGGCAAGTGAGTTCATTATTCAACGAAACGAAGACATCCCAATTGACCACAGATCTAACCCATCAAGATCTTTGCTGCCCCAGATGGTGTCGAAAACGTCTAGGACTAACTGGCCAATCCCATGATATTTTGCAAAAAGAATCCTATGGTTTATGTGTAAAGCGATTAAACACCTCAATATCTTGAATTTATTAAAAATAATATTTACAAATTAATAACAAAAATACAACTCAAAAAACAAAAATTGAGAAATAGTTGGATGGTAAATAAGAGATATCGGGCCCGTTAGTGATGCGCACCAACTAGGACTTAATCTATTGATCACTCAATTTTTCCGATGTTGAATGCATACAATAACTTCAACATCTTCTAATATTTGATTTGAGTTCTCGATGCATTAGGAGTTAGAACCGTCTGATCAAAACTGCCATAGAGTCTGCAATGTCCGGCCAAATTTGGCACCGCAAGATGAAATTAAATTTATTTACTAACTTTTTTAACGTATTTGTAACTCATTTTTATTAAAGCGTAATAATACACATTCATAATGTCAAATTTGACCTATTTTTCTTGAAACATATATTCATTTCTTTGGTACAATGCACCTTAAATAGATATTTAAACCCAATTCGTGTAAATATGACAAAATAAAAAAGCACAAATGGCATGTTATCTCGAAATAATTTGTGTCTATATATGTTTGTTTGTATCTTTAAATATTTTGGTAGAGATCTTTAATGCGACCGGTTCTGAAATATTCATATAGTGGTTTCTAGATTATCATTAGTTATACATAAATAGGAAACTCTAAAGTATACTAAAAGTTTACGAAGAGCTTGCCATGACTCATTAGCTCATTAACATGTTCCTTATCCATTTTCCCTTAGGATCAAGTATGTCTGACATATTATATAGGGAAACGCTTGCACTCGACGCGCCGGCCGAACGTTTCGGCCGGTCTCGCCCACTCGCGCTGCCTACAACCAATAAAATAGTCAGGACCCACCACATTATCTCTTTCCTCACCCCCTCTTCCTTCTTCCTTCCTTTTCCTGCGGCTTTTTTCTTCTTCCCAGCCTCATGGCTGCCATGGAGGCCCTACCCCGGCGATCTCCTCAAGCGAGCCCTCCTCTGCTTCTCCGGCGAGCACCCCCGACGCCGACCACCGAGCCAGTGTCCTCCCCTCGTTTTCCCTCTCTCAACTGCATCTGCCATTGCTCTGTGGCGACCGGAGCTGCAACGGGCATGGCCGGCGAAGTTGCGTCCATGGCCGACGACGCAATTTACTACATGCTTCAACCGGCATCTAAATTTGCTACAACCGGCATTGCATTCTGCTACCACGTATGTCGCATTTTGCTACATCTAACAGGGCGTCGCATTTTTTGCTACAAGCAGCGTTTCATTTTGCTACAACCGGCGACAGGGAGAGCTGCAATGGCAACGGCGACGACACTTAGAGAGCTGCAATGGCGACGGCGGGCAACCCCTGGATGAGAAAAAAGCTTCAACCGCCGTAGGAAAAGCTTCAACCGGCGGTGAAAAAAGCTTCAACTGTCTTTGGGGAAAAAAGCTTCAACCGCCGTAGGAAAAGCTTCAACCATCGGTGAGAAAGCTTCAACCAGCGGTGAAAAAAGCTTCAACCGGCTTTGGGAAAAAAACTTCAATGAGCACACACCGACGGTGTGAGCGGCGACACCGAGGGTTGCGCCAGGCATCACGGTGGTGCTACGTCGGCGACAACAGGTGCTGCAACGACAGAGAGACGAGGGAAAGGGGGGAGGGTGTGCTGCAATCGGGTAATGTGATTCAATCACGGCGTTCGCGTGACGAGGAGTGGCAAGCGGCACGCGCGCAGGTGCTGTCGGGGCAGTCGCCGCCGATGAGCGCGAACGCCGCAGACCGCGGTGCTTGCGGTCCCATCCGGAGACGCGCGCACTGGAAGTGCTTTTGCGCGGGCTGGTGGTGCCGGCGAGGCGCTGGTGTTGGGGACGCATAGAAGAACGACCAGGGAAGAAGACGAGAGCTGACAGGAGGAAATATTTTTCTAATTTAACGGCTGCGTGCTTCCAATCGGACGATGTACCTGCGACCGGCCGAAGCCTAGCACCGGTGCACCGGCGCAGATCACTGCCCTATTATATATAGCGATTTTAATAATCCATTGATGTCGGCTCTATGTCCAGACTCCAGACCAGGGAGACGTCCCTTACAAAACAAAACAAAAAACCAGCGAGACGTCGGGTGTTTTAGGCAGCCCTGTATATTTTTTCCTAGCCAAGTAATGTACAATTTCAGATATATTTATCACATGAGTACCATTTCCAAGCGATTAGTCCGATATATGATTCAGGTATGGCTCAATGTCGGTTGGCTATTGCATTGAAAAAATCAAGAATAAGAAACAAATCAAAAAGAGGAGAGAGAGAAAACAGATCGTTTAAGCCCGATTAAAGCCCAGCCCAGTGCTACATGGCGTGTTGGACCAGACAAGTCCACCCAAATCTGCACGAGTCTCCTGCTCCTCTCCTCCGCCTCGCCATCATTCCCCATCCCTCGCCGCCGGCGTCGCCGCACCGCCGCCTGCGCCATGCTCCGGCTCCGGAGCTGCGTCCTCGCCCACCTCCTCTCCTCTCCCACCATCTCTCCTATTGCCTCCCTCCACCGCCTCCTCTCCTCCGCCGCGGCGCCCGCCGTTTCCCCCAGCTCCGGCTTCGAAGTAGAGCACTACCTCGTCTCCACCTGCGGGCTGACCCGAGCGCAGGCCCTCAAGGCCTCCGCGAAGCTCTCCCACCTCAAGTCCCCCGCCAACCCCGACGCCGTCCTCGCATTCCTCGCCGGCCTCGGCCTCTCCGGCGCCGACGTCGCGGCCCTCGTCGCCAAGGACCCGCAGTTCCTCTGCGCCGGCGTGGAGAGCAACCTAGGCCCCGCCGCCGTCGGGCTCACCGGCCTCGGCCTCTCGCGCTCTGACGTCGCGCGCCTCGTCTCGCTCTCCCCCGACCGATTCCGTCGCAAGAACGTCGTCTCCAGGGTGCACTACTACCTGCCCCTCTTCGGCTCCTCCGAGAACCTCCTCTCGGGGGTCAAGACCGGCCTGTTCCTCTTCTCCGTCGACCTCGACCGGGTGGTCAAGCCCAATGTCGCCGTCCTGCGGGAGTGCGGGCTAGGTGCTCGCGACATTGCCAAGCTGCTCGTCCAAATGCCGAGGGTCATCACCGCCGGCCCAGACCGCTTCCTCTCGATGGTCGCGTGCGCCGAACGTATAGGTGTGCCCCGTGGCTCCGGGATGTTTAGGCAAGCGCTGCAGGCCGTCGCAGGCCTCAGCGAGGAGAAGATCACCGCCAAAGTTGAACAGCTGAAGAAGACATTGAGGTGGTCGGATGCCGATGTCGCCATTGCTGTGTGCAAGTGGCCGCCTGTGCTGAGGTGGTCCAAGGACATGCTGCAGCGCAAGGCCGAGTTCCTCACCGCTATGGCGGGCTTGGAACCGGCATACATTGCTCGCCGGCCGGCAATGCTCGGTCTTAGCCTGGAGGGCCGGCTCAAGCCCCGGTACTATGTTATGAGGTTTCTTAAGGAGAATGGATTGCTGAGTCATCGCAGAGACTACTATAGTATGGTCTTGATCAGCGAGAAGGTATTTGTGGAGAGGTTCATATGCCCCCACAAGCAAGCTGCACCACACATTGCTGAAGACTATGCAGCCGCTTGCATAGGGGAGGTGCCTGCTAGATTCAGATTTACATGAACCAAGAAAATTGGTAGCTGCGTGTGCAACACCAGAATTTCCACTCGTCGTATTAAGCTGGTAATTCTTGATTAGGTGTTCTTTTCATCACTGAATTTTTGTTTTGTATTGGCCAATGCTTGACATAACTGATAACTTGATTTCTGAACTTCAGTATGTTGATTCTGTCATTTGGTGGAAAAGAAAGCTTAATTCCAATTAAAAAAGCATTTTTTCTTAACAACTGCGAATGTCAACAGCTGTTGATTGACAAGATTGGCAATATATGATTCAGTACGCATACATAGGTCATCGGCCTGTAATGTTGTTACAGCCTGGAGGTCCCGCACAGACACTGATACTATATTGTAAAGTTTCCAAGGCAAATGGATCCCTAGGTCACAGCGAGCTACTATAGCAGAATGATGATGAGGTAGAAGGTATTTGTGGAGAAGTCCATATGCCTTACACAGAAGCCGCTTCACACTGCTGAAAATGATGCTGCCGCTTGCAGGAGGCAATTGGTAGATTCAGATTTGCTTGTTAAAAGAACAGGGTAGTAAATTTTAGAAGTAGCCAGTGATCTCTTTTTCTGCCGGCTAAAATTTTGATTTCTTAACATGGTGGCATAATGTTGGAATATTTGTCTGAAGCTTGGTATTCATTTGAACAGAAAGCAAGGGATGTTCATATCTTGGATGTTACTTCCATAGCTTGTCCTGCCTTGCGTCTGTGCCCTGTAGCACAAACGGAAGCTGTCAAATGAATTAGAGTAGTTCTCAACTAGCTAGTTATCTGTTGCCCTGTGAACAAATCTATTTATCAAGTGAATATATTGTGCATAGTTATACTTGTTGTCTTAATTGGTTGGCATCAAGGATCAGACCGTAGTGATGAGAATAACTGGCCACCCTATTGGATGCGGCAGAAGACTATGAGTATGAGTAGCAAAGGTTTGTTTGGTTGGCGATGGCCCAAATTGTTACCAGGTAAAAACGAGTTGAAATATCCATTTTGTTTGTTCACCTCATTGGGTTTGATTGGTGTGCTTTGTGCTTTGCTTTGGGGCGCAGCATCTACTGTATGTTAGGGAGCATTGTAATGTCGACTATGAAGAATGACAGAATGCTTTACCGTTGCGTACTCTTTCCGACTTAAATGTTTCTAATTGGTGGCTATTTTAGTGGGGCCCTGTAGCTGATATGTTGAATTGTAGACATTTGTACTAGTCTTGGTCATATGGATTTTGAATGTGCAGTTTCTTTTGACTTATGATCACAGTTATGCAGATATTATGCTAATTAATAATACACTCGATCCTGCACAAACAAAATGCTATCTGTAGAAAAATTGGTGTCCTATTTCTTGGCTAAATTTTACAGCCACATGCATGGCTTTTGTAGGCCGGGCATAGTTTTCATGTATTCCAGATAACACAGTCCTAGTTTTATTTCCATGATATCTCTGCCATGTCATGTTGAGCATGGCCTTTATGAATAGTTTCTGTTACCACAATTTTTTTTCCAAGTATCTTAGGTGCCATCTGCACATAATATTCAGACATGCTCTATAAGCATTTATTTCCTTCTGGTATCCGTTGTGCATTATCTTCGACTCTTGTGAGCACTGCATAATATATGTAGCCTTTTCCATATGTATTGTTTGTTCGGAGCTAATGATATCTCTGCTTTTCGTACATGTGTTAGCTAATGCCTTGGTCGAATCTGTTTTTTAACTGATTCTGTTTTACCTGTAATAACGAAGTATCTACATAAAAGTTGTATCCATGAACCTTAGAACGAATTGTGTAAATGCTTATGGTCAAATGAATTTCAGATAGCCTTCATTCGAACTATGCTGCATGGTGAAGGGAGGGTTGCTGGTTCGCGACAATTTTCTTTGTCAGATAGTGGTGTTAGCAGAGCCTGCTGATAGTTGACCGACCAACGGCAATTCAGTGAAGGTCAGGGCTTCAACTCAGTTATAGACTTATAGTACGACCTTCTCATGGTATGGTGTGTGCTTCTTTGATAGCTTGTGGTTTCCTCTTAGTTAGATACAATTTTGTCGATAAAGCCGATTTTCCTGAGCCTATTCCTGACTGTCAAGCGAAGCATGTCTTTTTCTGAAGTTTTACAAATGTATACTGTTCCTCTTGTCTGTCGAGCGAGCGGCAACAGGGAGCGAATTGTGATCTCTTGATGAAATCTGCAATGGGCAGCTGTTATGTCCTTGTATGTAGGAGCAAGATGTTCTCCTGTTATGTTCCTGGCTTCCTACCTAGCATGGTCTGTGGTTCATGGACGATGCCCTGTTATCTGAAGGCATCTGGTTCTGGTGTGTGTATGTACAGCTTCTTGTTACCTTGGTCTTTGCATAGTACGTACTGATAACATCATCATGTACATTTTTATTTCGCTGTAGGCTGATGGCCAAGCATCATTTACAGTAGATCGGACGGGGGTGCGGCCGGCTAAGGCAATTCGCACCGCCACGGTGTTGTTCCTCTCATTGGAAGCCTGCGGTATCCTCTGGCATCATGAGGCGGACGTCGGTGGCCTATGCAGCACGTCAGAGTCCCCGGTGTTGCTCCTGGGGTGGTTTGGTCGTCAGCTCTCTTGACGATCGGTGTGGCCGCCGGCGACCCCACTCATGGCGCATTCGGCCTTGGCTCCTTGTTCTCTCTCGTGTAGTGCTGCGTCCTCCATTGAAGACGGAATTACATTTCTTTTTTCCTTTTGTCATTATTGTGCTGCCTATTGCCTGTTTTGTACTCCCTCTGTAAACTAATATAAGAGTGCTGACGACCAAACCACCCAAAAAATTTGGAATTTTTTGAATTTTTTTAGTATTTGTTTTGATTTTTTTACTCAGCGGGGGTGCAGATGAGCCCGGGCTCAGAAATGGATTTTCGTGTTTATAGATTACTAAAGTAGTGTTCTAAATGCTCTTATATTAGTTTACGGAGGGAGTAGTAGTAAATGAATATTAGTTCCTACTTGAAAGATATTATTTTTCGTCATGAAAAAAATATTATTTTGCTTAAATTTCAGGAAGAAATTGCCTATAAAGTTGCAAAATATTACACACCAATGTCATCTATAAGTGATAAAAAAACATTTCATATATGGGAATTCCCTGCCTGAGCCGGCCCATGCAGTAGGGGCTTCCTATACTGTGCTCTACATACAGGGAGAAGACGCAACACGTCCGTTTAAGCTGGCCCATGTCCGGGCGGCCTGCTTTTTAAGTTGCGTTTTTTATGTTTTTATTTTTATTTTCCTTTTTCGTTTTTTTATAATTTTAATTAATTTGGGAATATGAAAATTTCCGAAAATTAAAAGTATGAGAATATTTAAGATTTTTTTTCATAATCATTAAATGTTTGTGGATTCAAAAGATGTTCGCGATTTTGTAAAAATATATTTGCTGGTACAAAAAATGTTGGAAATATTGAAAACAAATGTTCAGAAAATCAATAAATGTTCATGTTTTTTATAAAATTCGTGTATTTTTTTAATGAAATTGAACAAAATTACGCCAATTCAAAAAAGGTTCATGAATGAAAAATATTCTAAAAATTCAAAGTTTGTTCGTGACTTACAAAATAGTTTATTCATTCATAAAATGTTCGTTGATTCAAAAAATGATCATGCATTTCAAAAATGTTCGTTGAAGTAAAAAATGTTTGTTAAATCAAAAACTTGTTCATGACTTTCAAAAATTATTCCACCAATTTTCAAAAAATGTTCTTCGATTCTATAAACGTTCGCCAATTCAAAACAATTATTTAAAAAAATATTCACAATTTTAAAGAATGTTGGGAAATAGTATAAAATGTTCATGAATTAAAAAAATGTTCTTGATTTTAGAAAATGTTTAAAAAATTGTATGAATATTCATGATTTGAAATATGTCCACGAGTTTAGAAAATGTTCAAGATTTCATGAAATTGAGAGTGATAGTCTATCTCGGTGATGCAACAAAATGTGGTTACGATCATTGGAGATTATGATTTTTTTCTCCTGTTACAACGCATGGCCCTTTTGCTAGTTTATACTAAATCAAACACATATATTTTAGGACGGATGGAGTATTATGTTACTCCACTTGTCTCTCTTCTTTAATTATTTGTCACACCATCTCTTTTTTATCTATGTGTCATGCATGTTATTACCTATGTTACTCTCATTATATATAGTCTAAGGTGAAAGTCCTTTTCCTATCCTCCTTCCTGACTCCAACAAACCCTACGTTCGAGTAGTTTCTTCCTCACCGTTCTCTACCCCCTCGCCGCCACTCGAGGTTTGCAACAACCAAGGACGACGGCGACGGGGCACCTCTATTGAGCTCTGTTCAGATAGCTTCGTCATCCTCCTCTGGGCATGGGCGGCACGGCCTTTATAGTCGACGATGTCGCCGCTATTGGACATCTCCGGCGTGCCGCCGCCCTTCTCCATCGTCACCCACCATTGGCCTCCATTCCTTTTGGCAGCCTCGTGCTGATCCAGAGTCGTGGCTACCATCATCGCCCCTCGGTCATCTCAAGTTGGGATTGGCCATCCGTCCGCCGGATCCCACCATCGGATACGGCCGTCCCGTTGCTGGATACGGCTATCCCTCTTTCGATCTTGTGCTCCCAGATCCCCTTGGTTGTTTGTCGGCGGAGCTGGCCTTCCCATCGCCGGATCCGATCACCCCCTCACGGGGTCTGTTGCTCCCGCCCACTCGGCTACTACTCACTCGGGATAGTCATCACCATTTTGGTCATTCAACCACCTATCGGAGGCTCATCTTCTATCGGTGGTGGTGTTGGTCGTTGCTTGTAGGTTGATTTTTGCCTCATATTCTACCAGTGATGGTGTTGGTCATTGGTTGCAGGTTGTTTTCTACCCAGGGCGAATCTTGCAATGGCTCCCTCTTGGTCGTCAGTCGTGGTGTGATTTTTTCCCTGGCCCGAGTGTGTTCCTTGTTCCACTCCGGTCGATGCCCATTCCTTCATGGTCCCTCCTTCTATGGCCCAAGTGACGGTCGATCGGGCTGCGTTGGACTGGTGGCCTCTTCCCTCGGTGATGTTGTGCCTAGTCTTTTGCGTGTGGTTCTATCTCAAGGCTAATGGTAGATTTGTCCATGTTATGTTTTTCGCCTTTTTGCCTTGTATTGTACTCTTGATCTAGCCTAGTTTAGGATTGGTCATCTTAGGGTTGTGGATCGGGTCAATGATCTTTAGGTCGTGTCATTTTGGCATTGTACCCGTCATGCCTTCATTGGTGATGTATCCCTTTTCTCTTAATGAATAAGCATGCAGCTCTCCTGCATTGTTCGGAAAAAGTAAATTTAAAAATGGTTCATAATGTCAAACATTGTTGAATGTTTCGAGCGCGTGTAAAGTTCCTCGAAAAAGCATCGACTTTCTTTTCTTTTTTGCCACGGCTTCCATGAACGTCATTACATCATGAAACTTTGCAACCACTCCCCAAAACATTCAATAATGTTCGCCACAAAAATACCCATATTTTTGATTTGTTTTAACCTTTTTCTTTGATATACTGTTCATCCGGTCCATTTGTGCTTGCGCGCAGATATTGCGTCCTTGCTAAGGTAGTATTACCCACATAATCTAGAGATACCAATAAACACATATCCTACAATGGAGTATTACTTAGTCCCGCGAAACATGCTTTCACCTTGCTTTATATATAAAGCACCCCGGCCAAACGATATATATAAGGTAGTGATGAAGGCCTCGTATTATAGGAAGATCAAATAAACAATCGGATAGCAAAATTTGCACCACAAAAAAAAAAGATCGCCCGAGAGCACTAAAAACGACACAACTACGAAGCCGAGCACGAGCATAGGAGAGATACCATGCGGGGACCTAAGGCACCTGAGATCCATGACAACAACCCCAAGAGGGTAACATCGCAAAAGCGCCGCCGCCGTTGAGTACAAAGGGGTGGACAAGGGTTTCATTTTGAGCAAGGACACGGAGAAGGGCACCACAATGGCACCCGGCCCTCACTAGGGAAATTCAGATCTGGGCGCCACCACTGCTGGCAGCGAGAACCACCTGTCGCCAGATCCTTCTCTGCCCACACGGGCAAGGAATGCAACCACCACCACTATGAGACTCACCCAAAGAGTCAACCAGGAACCCGCCACCCGAGGCCGCATGCCCGGCATCCCAACCCGCACGCCTCACCAATGCCATAACGCAAGGCCACCGTCTACCGCAGGAGAAGCACCGCCTCCCCCAACCATCATGCTCGTCTCCACCTTCACTTGGACGATGGATGTTGGAAGACGGGTTATCCCGACTCCCCAGCGATCAACCATCTGACATCACGCAGAAAAGGCCCACCCCCGGGCTGGGGAGCATAGCCCCTGCACCGGCGACCAGCCCACCCCACCAAACCACCCTTCGACAGTGCTAGCATCAGGTTTGATAATGGTAGGAATGTAGGTATTCGGGTCGACTAGACACCCCTCGTACTAAGGAAGAAGAGGAAACTGAATTTGTGTTTTATTCCGTCCAAATTCTCTAGCCACCCAAAAAGAAAATGTAATTCAGTTTTGACACATATACTTTCTTCTGAAAATATTTGAAGATTGAAACATATCCTCTAAAACATGATGCTTCCAGTTTTAAAGAGCCCACGTTCAATTGAGGTCTCCAATTGAAATTGGGTCGCCTAATTTTGACCGGGTCAACAATTTTTCAAAGCTCTCTAATTTAATTCTTTTATACTATAACACTACACTTACTAATTTTTAAGCCCTCATAACTAATTAAGGTCTTTAATTTAGAATTGAGTCACTCGATTTTGACCGGGTCAACAATTTCTTAAAACTCTCTCATTCAGTTCTTTTATACTATACACAATGCTCATAATTTTTAAGGCCACATAATTAATTGATGTCTTCAATTTAGAATTGGGTCAACCAATTTTGACCGGGTCAACACTTTCAAGGAGCTCTTCTATTCCATTCTTTTAATTCTTGATGTTCCCTAATTTTGAATCTCTTTCATTCAATTGAGGTATTTAATTTTGAATTTGGTTTACTATTTCGATCGTTCTATCAATCAACATCAACCGGCCTATAAAAACATATCGATCCCGCGCACCCTACCACCACGTCGAAAAAATGTGCCACCATCTCATACTATACATCAATATAGTACATGCACTCATCGACACATAACAACACCAGGAAAGGCTCATGAAATCAATGCATTATATAAATAAAAATGAAACACACTCCATCATCTTCCCCACCCACCAAACTAAATATCCCATCCGTTTCAAAATATAAGGGTATTAGTTTTTTCAAAAGTCAAATTTCTTTAACTGTGACCATGTTCATAGCAAAAATGTATTTGCATCCACAATATTAAACAAAAGTTATGGAAATTCATTTCATGATGAATGTAATCATATCGATTATTATGGATTTTGACATATTTCTCTATAAATTTGATAAAACTTAAAATGTTCGATTTTTTAAAAAAATACACTTTATATTTTTAAAATAGAGTGAGTATTTTTCTTTTATGAAATCCAACAACACCAACGACCCAGCAAAGCGCGCCCAACCATTCTCGTATTGTATTAACTTGGACAAATTCGGTGTTGAACTTGGGCAAACCTGGTCCGTGCCTGGCAGGCCGACCCATTACATCTTGTGCTTGGCCCATGACGGGCCGACTCGGCACGTAGCCCGCCTAGGGCTGTGACTGGGTATGGAGGTTGGGCACGTGTGCCGACACAACACAACCCATTTAGGATTATTTTATTTTTTATTTTTTATTTTTATAGGCCAAATAGATAGCCCAATAGGCTAAATAATAGGTGGGCGCTGACTTCTAAACGTGCCTAATAGTAGTGTCGTGCCTGGGCCGCGAATGTCAGCTCGCATGTCGGCCTGGCACGGCCCGTGTACTAAACATGCCTGACCCGCTTATCTCAGGGCGGGCCGTGCCCGGCCGGACCGGCCCATTTGGTCAGGTCTGAACTTGGGCAAAAGGCAAAGCTGTGGGTACGCCTAAAAAAAGGCAAAGCAATGGGCGGGCCGTAAGCGCCAGCGACGTCCAAGGAGTAAAGATCGGGTTGAGGGGAATCATTTCCCAATATTAAAAAGGAAACCCAAACGGCAAACCAACCTGTGGTTGGATGGTTAGAGTGACCCTGGTATCCCCAGCCCACGAGGGTTCAAGTTTTGATGCTTGCATTATTCCTGGATTTATTTCAGGATTTCGGGCGATGCGCATTCAGGGAGGAGACGTTCCCGTCGACGACGAGGCGTCTACGGTGACTTCGTAAATCTCAAGATGATATGCCGGCTCAGTCTCTCGGAGGTGCTCATAGGGGTAGGGTATGCGTGTGTGCGTTTATAGGGGTGAGTGTATGCGCGTGTATATGAGCGCTTGTGTCTGTACTGTGTTAAAAAAAAAAACCAAGCGGCAAAATATTTTGTAGAATTTTTTTTTGAGGGAAAAAATATTTTGTAGATTGAAACATACTGTATTTATTAACTTGGACAACTTCGGCGTTGAAGTTGGGCAAAAGGCAAAGCGGTGGGCGGGCCCGAAGCGCCAGCGGCGTCCAAGGAGTACCCAATATTAAAAAGGAAACCCAAGCGGCAAAATATTTTGCCCCAGCCGCCGCCTGCTCGCCTTCCAATCCAATCCTCGGAGAATGAAGGAAAGCGCAAAGCCCCCAACCCTAGCGCGGGGCTCCGCTCCGCCATCGCCGTCGCCGTCGCCGCCCTCCAGCCTCCGGGCGTGGCTCTACGCACCCAGGTGAGCTCTCCTAAGCACGCCCTACGTTTCTTTCCCGAGTACTAGTTGGTTGGTATGGCGTGGTAGCGGCAGAACCCTAGCTAGCTAGTCAACTCCCTTCCGCCATGGATTGATTGGTCTCTCGTCTCGTCTCACCTGTTGGCGCGTGCGTGTGCCTGGGTCTGGGTTGTGTTTGTAGCAGCGCGATGGAGCTCACGAAGCAGGGGCGTCCGCCATTGCCTCCGCGGGCGTCGCAGCCGTCGCCGCCCAAGGCCCGGATGCCCAGGTCGCTACCTGGCAAACCTTCCGTCCACAAGGAACCACCGCCCAAGGCTCATCCGCAGACGCTCGTGTCAGTGAGATCGAAGTTCAGGGACGCTCTGGCTGCTGCCTTGAGTGGTATGGATTCTGGTTCTGGGCAGCAATCTCCTGGAAATGTGGCTTCAGCTGGTGAAAAAACTGGTAGCAGAATGCAAGGAATCACAGGAGCCGATGCACGTAAAGATAATATTGATGATTATGATGATGCGGCAATAGAAAAAAAGAAGCAGGCCAGGATTCGTAAGGCCCAAAGCGTATCATCTAAAATTGAAGAGGAGCTGTTCAAATTATTCGGAGGTAGCAAGAAATACATGGAGAAAGGCACATCGCTTGTGTTTAATCTGGAAGATAGACACAATCCTGCGCTGAGGGAACGAGTTTTGTCTGAACAAATATCACCTAAATGGTTATGTGCAATGACTGTTGAAGAGCTTGCCAAAATGTTTCCTCCTCCTGATATACAAGTGTATGAAAGACGCTTGGCGAGGAAAACACGCAAGGGAGAATTTCAACTTGAGGTGGAAGAAGAAACTGACGGGTTTTTTCCGGTACAAGCTGGTCCTGGGGGTGATTCACATCCTTATGTTCCATCAGAACCTATTATCGCAGTTCAAACCAAATCTGATGGTAAAACAAGTGCACACTGCAGGGAGATCAAGGAATTGGACAGCAGTAATGTGCAAGATGATGGAGTTGTTGGGGCGTGGAATAGTAACACATCAAGCGATTTAGAATATCTAGCGAGTGAGATAAATGATCTTGTGCTGAAACCAAGGTATGATGGCTTGAATAGGCCAGAGATGGTCTCATTCTCTGATTTCCTCCGGATCGTTGCTTCAGAACCACATTCTAAACATCAGCCCGTTGGTGCCCTGCTGCAAGATGATCGTAATAGTAACAAAGCTGAGAAAGTCAACTCACCAAATTTCCCCGTAACCACGGACACGGCTGCTGTATCAGAATTCCAATTTCATTCTGACGTTGTGCCATCTCCACGAGGTTATTATCAATCCAACTTAGAATCACCCATAAACAAACCAGCTTCAGTTTTGGATCCAGTTGAAGAACCAAAGGCAGATGCGTTACCCAAATCCTCCCCTCAAATGGTGGATGCTGAAGAATCACGTACTGTTAATGGCTTCACTCCTGAATCTGCTATGCAGTGTGAGATAACTCCTGATGTTGCATTGACGCATGACAGTATATGGGAGGCAACAATTCAGCATGAGTCTTCGCCCACAAATATTGTTGCTATCTTCAAAAGGTTTGTTTCGTTGAGAAAGGTGTGATAGCTCCCGGGTGCCTAGGCACCCTCTATGAACAGTAAAATCAAAAAAATAGAAAACAAAATAAAAAAAATCTGAAACTTTGCAGCATCAAAGATGAACAAAGTTTGTAGGTTCTTGCAAGTTTTCATGCCAAAATATCATGTAGAGAAAGGTGTACAAACGAGTTTCAAATTTCAGTGCTAAAAGTGCTCAAAACATCAAGCACTGAAATCTTTTTCGTGTGTAGAGCTCCTCGAATAGTTTTTTGGCATGAAAACTTGCAAACACCTACAAATTGTGATCATCTTTGATGCTGCAAAGTTTCAGATTTTTTTGATTTTGTTTTCTATTTTTTTTTGATTTTACTGTTCATAGAGGGTGCCTAGGCACCCGGGAGCTAAAAATCCCGTTAACCTTGCTTATAGTAATTCTACGCAATTAACTTTTGTTAGAGAGTTACACAATTAACTACAAGATGTACTTCCATTTGTAATTTCTTTATTTATTTTTAATAAACAACACACCAGTTCATTACGTACGTAGAGCATCACACAAAGTCTTGGCAGCATTAATTCTTAATTCATTGTTACCTTGCTTCTCTTTTGCAGCGGTGAAAAACCATCTACACGTGAGTGGCACCGCTTTCTTGAGATCGAGAGACCAGTGAGGCTCAGTGCTCTTAAAAAATTTCTTATAGAGCTTCATAAATCCAGGAGCCGTACTATAATGGTAACTATTATTTCTGTGTGTGGTTTCATATATACTATTTTAGTTTAGTGCATCCGTTGCTTATTAAAATTGGCAACCTGACTATATTCTTTCTATTACTGTCATATACACATCCTTGCACTTGTTCCCTCGCAAACAATAAAGTCTATTGCTTTGACAGGATAATAATTGATCGTAAGAACCAAGTGGAAACATGTGCTCTTAAGTTTGCTTTGTTGTGGTTAAATCATAACCACTCCATCCGTCCAGGTGTATAAGTCACCTTACGAAATCCAGATATTCCCAAAAATCCAAGGCGCATTGCATCAAATCTCGTCCTCGTTCCCCTCCCAGCCTCGTCTTGCTGCCTAACTAGAATATGTGCGGGGTGGAAGAGAAGGCGCCCGCACGAGAAAGGCCAGTGCATGCATCGCTGCTGGACTTTGATTAGGCAAGAGACTGATGACTGTTTTGCATGCACTCACGTAAGTGGGCCTTGGAGAGCTCAAGCGGCATGCTAATAACTAGCAATTCAATGCTGATTTTACTCCCGCTTAAAACAGTGATGTGATTGGAAGTTTTCCTGGTTTTGATGCTCCTTCTCGTCCAATCTCAAGGCACCTAGGTCGTGCTGCTTCTCCTCATGTGACTTATGCACCTGGACAGAGGGAGTACATAAGCACTAAGTTGAAAAATAATAAAATCTCAGAGATTCCACCTGATGTAAGCCCGTGCTACTGGCAATTTACCGAATACCTGAAATGCCATGGCAAAACAGACCCTCCTTATTTTATCACCAAATCTTGAATCTGTACCGTTTTTGTTAGGATCGTGGGCAGAGAAAAATGCCCAACTTTAGTTATTATCATGTGATCACTTTATTATAGATAGACTATGCCATTTCTTAGAATTAGAATTTGTTATTTTTATGTATAGATTAGACTCTGAGTGGTACGTTTGTTTTTACCCAAATTACCTTATCATAGCCAGTTATACAAGCTAAGCTTTGTATCATAAATTCATAATGAAGCGATAATTATCTCCTATGGTCTCCACAAGTCATCTCCCATATCAATAGTCTCTCATCTTTACCCGGTTGAGCTGTCCTGGTAATCCTCTTAGCAGTACCCCCCGGGAATATGACCGGGCAAATGGCGCGTATAGGATGGCTGGACGGCATGCCTTGTAACAAGTGAGGAGAGACTGTATTAGAGAGACGACTTAGGGCTTAGGGAGAGAAGCACAGATAATTCGCATTGCTTGATTACGGAAACAATAACACTATAATAAAGGTATCTAACTTTCTGTAAATATTAACTCGCTGATAGCACAATGATAAGGAAACTTTGTTTATTTCCCTGTAGTACTTTTATATAATACTCATCTTGTCGTGTGTTGAAGGCCCCATGCTCTAAACCCTAAACCCTTGAAGCCGGTACCACCATCCTACTTGTACTTCCTAAATCGTTCAACCCCCTTGTTGCAATAAAGTTGTCGCCTAGACCTTGTTGCTCGCCCTCATCATTCTTCCAAGCCTTGCCATCGCTATGCTTCAGCCTACTCTCATCGCCTCTCTCTCTCTCGTTATGAGGTCCTGGCTCTTGGCATTCAAACTGCCAAGAGACCTTCCTCGTGCTGCCACCTCCTGGAGCTTGTCGCTGCATTGCTAGGTTTTGATCCTAGCCTGCCAACCGAACAAAGTACACGGCCGAATGATACAAGGTGGAGGGGCATCCCTCTTACAAAGCCGATCCTAGGATAACCGGATCACGTAGAACGCACATGACTACAGAACCGGAAGATCACAAAGGAAGAAATGATAACAACGCCACACTACGCCCTGGGACACCTATGCTCCACGACAATGCCCCCGCGAGGGAAAACGGCGCAAAGCGTCACCGCTGTAGAACGGACAAAGGTTTTCACCCGAAGCCCAAACACGGAGAGGAGCACGACAACGACATATTCAAGAAGAAATTGACACTCGCGAGCAGCGGCGACTAAGCGCATAGTTTTCACTCGGCCGCTCCTCAGTGCCGGTAGGCAACCCTGGCAAGCGTGATGAGCACATATCCCCGGATCTGAAACGGGGAACCTCAACAGCTGGAGCGTGCTCGGGCCACCCACCGCTAACTCTCTCGCCGCCCACACGACCAAGAGCCATAGCCAGCACCACCGCCATGGAGCCCTCCGAAGAACTCATCAGGCTGACCACCTTCCAGGGTCGTTGCCCCAGCCTCCAGGCCCTGAGACAATGTTGACCGCCTGCTTCACAATGCCCAAATCGTGGCAGGTAAAGCCCGATATTAGTCATCGAGCCAGGGTCGGCACCGCCATTGTAGGGGCGCCCACGCCAACTGTCCCCTCCAGTCTCGGCGGACCCGAGGGGGACATAGCCTAGTGATTGTCGACGGCCATAGTTGAGAACAATTTAGACGACGCCAAGTTGCAACCTGAGACACCGGTCCGACAGTCGGCACACCGATGTCCCGTTCCACTTCATCCATGGACCGACACCCACGCTACAATAAGAAGACGACTCCCCAACAAAGCCGCAAGCAGGCTTTACCGGCGGTGACCCGAAATCGAGAAGCCCAGCTTCAAGGCGACATTGCGTCGGACCTTGCTTGGGTAACACCCAACCTCGGGCACGTGGACCATGTCAAACTCCATACCCGGTGGTCAGTTTGTGTCACCGGTCCGCGGCCAACACATGAAACCAAGCAAGGTGAGAGCCGCCCCATCAAGAGGGGGCCGCTCATGGCGATCGGCAATTCCGGCCATTGAGCAGACGCGCCAACACCAGCCATGCCTCCCCTATGCCTCCACATGCCAAGATCCTGCACCACCAGTCTAAGCCATGGAAACCATCCACTGTCTTGCCTCCACGCTCGCGGGAAGGACCGCCGGAATCCACCGCCTTCAGCAGCCGCGTCGGATGCCCCATGCACATCCGACCACGCCGCTTCCAGCCTAGCCATGGGGACACGCAGGGTGCCGCCATTGCAACCCCCCCCCCCCCCCCCCCAACACGGGCCAGGACATGAAGGACCGCCGAAATCCACCGCCTTCAGCAGCCGCTTCGGATGCCCCATGCACACCCGACCATGCCGCTTCTAGCCAAAGCCATGGGGACATGCAGGGCATCGCTGTTGCAACCCCCCCCCCCCCCCCCCAATAGGGGCCAAGACGAGCCCCACCCCCGCTCCGTGCCACTTGCCAGCGCCCCGGCGAAACACCCGACCCGGCTGGATCTGGCCGGAGCCGAGCAGGCCCGCCTCCACCTGCATCATGTTGTGCCAGATCTAGAAAAAGGAGTCCACCACCGCTCCGGATGCACCACACGCAGTGAAGCCCTCCACGCTCCACCACGAGCCAGTAGCACTACCGCCGGACCGCGAAGCCACGCCGCCATGCCCCCCCTCAGTGTCGCCGCCACTCGAGCAGGGGAAGAAGGAAACCCGCCGTCGCCAACACAGAACAAGCTTCGCCTGATGGTGCGAACGGGCAGCGGCGAGGGTGGAAGACGGAGGGAGGGGTCCCCGACAAGTGGCGCCCTAGGGTTTCCCCCCCGGTCGCCCGCGGGGGCGACGCGGGAGGGAGTGGGGTGGGTCAGGGCTGAGAAACAAGGACAACTGCTTCGTGCATGGAGAAGATTGGGATGGTTAGGAAGGGATTAGCTGATTGGTGGCCCAGTTGTGGCGTATGAATTGTGTTGCCAGATGTGCTGCATTATGGAACTGGAATCTGTATGCTTGTATTGACATCCACATCCAAATTTTTGTGTGAATTTGAATACTCCCGCCGATCCATATTAAGTGTCATTGATTTAGTATCGATTGGAAGGAGTATATAAAAACTACTATATAGACTTTTAGTAGATTGCCATGTGCACATTGTACTGAGTTCTGATGCCCAATATTTTGAATAATCTGTGACTATTTCGTGCCTTTCTGGCTTTCTTGAGTTTTGTTCCTTAAAATATAGTTTTCTTACATTGAGTATCTGTCACTTGTTTTACAGGTAACTGAGTTACGTTGGAAGGAGGGATCTCCTGAGAGTGGTCGACATTGTCTCTTAAAGGTCCCTACTATCCAAAAAACGCTGTTCTCTAGTATTTTCCCTTGAGTCAAAGCTTAGCACGGAAACTGGTCGAGCTCCTGATTTGCTAGCAATCTATTATTTTTCTGCAGACTATTGACTCGTATACCACTGATGGGACAGTAGGGCTAGTGAAGCCAGCTGAAGGGATCAAGTTGTACCTATGTCCTTCTCAAGGGAAGGCAGCTCAGATACTTGCTGACCACCTGCCAAAGGAACACTTGGGTAGTTTAACCGTGCCTGGAACATCTATCATCGGAGTCGTCGTGTGGCGAAAGCCCCATGCCTCATCTATGGCCCAGATCATTAATTCAGAGCCACATTCTACATATCAGCCCATTGGTGCCCTGCTGCAAGATGATTGTAATAGTAACAAAGCTGAGAAAGTCAACTCAGCAGATTTCCCCGTAACTATGGACATGGCTGCTGTATCAGAATTCCAATTTAATTCTGACATTGTGCCATCTCCACGAGGTTATTGTCAATCCAACTTAGAATCACCCATAAACAAACCAGCTTCAGTTTTGGATCCAGTTGAAGAACCAAAGGGAGATGTGTTAGGCAAATCCTCCCAATCACGTACTGTTAATGGCTTGACTCCTGAATCTGCTATGCAGTGTGAGATAACTCCTGATGTTGCATTGACGCATGACAGTATATGGGAGGCAACAATTCAGCATGAGTCTTCACGCACAAATATTATTGCTATCTTCAAAAGGTTTATTTCACTATCCTTGCTTATAGTAATTGTACGCAATTAATTTTTTTAAAGAGATACACAAGTAACTACAAGATGTACTTCCATTTGTAATTTCCTTATTTATTTTTAGCAAATAACACACCATTTCATTACGTACCTAAAGCATCACACAAAGTTTTGGCAGCATTCTTAATTCACTGTTACGTTGCTTCTCTTTTGCAGTGGTGAAAAACCATCTATACGTGAGTGGCACCGCTTTCTTGAGATGAAGGGACCAGTGAGGCTCAGTGCTCTTAAAGAATTTCTTATAGAGCTTCCTAAATCCAGGACCCGTACTATAACGGTAACTGTTATTTCTGTGTGTGGCTTGATATATACTATTCTAGTTTAGTGCATCTGTTGCTTATTAAAATTGGCAACTTAACTATATTCTTTCTATTACTGACATATACACATCCTTGCACTTGTTTCCTTGCAAACAATTAAGTCTATCGCTCTGACAGGATAATAATTGATCGTAAGAACCCAGTGGAAACATGTGCTCTTAAGTTTGCTTTGTTGTGGTTAAATCATAGCTACATAAGCACTAAATTGAAAAATAATAAAATCCCAGAGATTCCACCTGATGTAAGCCCGTGCTACTGGCAATTTACCGAATATCTGCAATGCCACTGCAAAACAGGCCCTCCTTAATTTATCACCGCATCTTGAAACTGTACCGTTTTTGTTAGGATCGTGGACAACGACAAATGCCCAACTTTAGTTATTATCACATGATCAGTTTATTTTAGATAGACTATGCCATTTCTTAGAGATAGAGTTTGTTATTTCTATGTATAGATTAGATTCTACTACCTTAGACTCTGAGTCGTACGTTTGCTTGTTTTTTCAAATTACTTTATCATAGCCAGTTATACAAGCTAAGCTTTGTATCATAAATTCATAATGAAGCGATAATAATTATCTCCTGCGGTCTCCACAAGTCATCTCCCATATCAATAGGCTCTAATGATCTCCACCCAGTTGAGCTGTCCTGGTAATCCTCTCGTAATACCCATCTGTAATGCAGGTATATATTTTCTGTAAATATTAACTCACTGATAGCACAATGATAAGAAAGCTTGGGTATTTCAGTGTCGTACTTTTATATAATACCCATCTCGTCGTATGGCGAAGGCCCATGCTCTAAACCCTAAACCCTTGAAGCTGGTACCACTGTCCTACATGTAATAACTTCATCCTTCAACCCCCTTGCTGCAATACAGTTGTCGCCTAGACCTTGTTGCTTGCCCTCCTCATCATTCTTCCAAGCCTTGCCATCGCTATGCTTCAGCCTCGTCTCATCGCCTCTCTCTTCAAGCTGCCAAGAGACCTTCCTCGTGCTGCCACCTGCTGAAGTTTGTCGCTGCATTGCCTGGTTATGATCCTAGTTGCCATTGCATCGAAAAGATAGGGATGGTTAGGAAGGGATCAGCTGACTGGTGGCCCAGTTGTGGCGTATGAATTGTGTTGCCATATGTACTGCATTATGGAACCGGAATCCGTATGCTTGTATTGACATCCAGATTTTTGTGTGAATTTGAATATGCCATCCGATCCATATTAAGTGTCGCCGATTTAGTATAAAGTTGTACTAAATCAGCGACTTTTAATATGGATCGGAGGGAGTAACAAATAAACTACTATCTAGACTTCTAGTAGATTACCATATGCACATTGTAATGAATTCAGATGCTGAATATTTTGAATAATCTGTGCCTATTTCGCGCATTTCTGGCTTTCTTGAGTTTTGGTCCTGAAAATATTGTTTTCTGACATTGAGTATATGTCACTTGTTTTACAGGTAACTGAGTTACGTTGTAAGGAGGGCTCTCTTGAGAGTGGTCGACATCATCTCTTAAAGGTTTCTCCCTACTATCCTAAAAACACCGTTCTCTAGTATTTGCCCTTGAGTCAAAGCTTAGCACGGCAACTGGTCGAGCTCCTGATTTGCTAACCATCTATTATTATTCTGCAGACTATTGACTCGCATATCGCCGATGAGACAGTAGGGCTAGTGAAGCCAGCTCAAGGGATCACGTTGTACCTATGTCCTTCTCAAGGGAAGGCAGCTCAGATACTTGCTGACCACCTGCCAAAGGAGCACTTGCATAGTTTAACCATGTCTAGAACATCTATCATCGGAGTCGTCGTGTGGCAAAGGCCCCATGCCTCATCTAGGGTACCCAGCAGGCATGATGGCTCCAAGAGGCAGGCCACGAGTTCCAGCAGTTTGCCCATGATTTCCAAGCCACCATCTCGCCCTTCCAATGCTTCTCATCAGGAAGTTCTAGCCGCTGATGTTCCTCCAGGTGTTGGTTCTGGTGTTGTTAGGCACCAGGATGGTCTACCTGCTGAATACAATTTGGTTAGTGTCTCAAACTCAGCTGCCGATGTGACAAGGACACAGTCCTACGAGAGCCATCAGCAACCAGTGCGCACTTCTGACCCAATAGAAGAAATTATTCGCAGGTATGATACTTCTCAAGGTAATATCCAGCAGGAGCGGATTCAATAACTACACTACCCTTATGAACAGTATCATCGGCAGCTGCAGCACCATTCCATGCGTCAGAATCACATGGCACGGAATTCACAAACCCCACTGGCATACACGCAGCACCAGCATACTGCCATGCCTGTGCATGCACGACCCCTGATTTACGGGCACCCCATGCAGCCTGCTCAACAATCCTACTCTGGTGGTGTGCCCGACGACGGCAGTCGAACCCATGTCACCCGGGCATGGTATCTACGGTAGTTTTGTGCGATCTGTTTGTCATAGATCGCTCGAACCGGCAAGGAAGTGGTGAACTTAGCTAGTATGCTTTTAGTCGTATATTTGTCGTAGATCGCTCGAACTATCCATCTTTCGTGTATGTCTGATGCTATGCTATGCTATGCTATGTCAGTCTATGTGTTACAATTTGGTACGTTGTGTTCATCTATGTTGCATTGGATTGCATGCATTTAAGGGTTTGGATATGAGCAGGGCGGCTGTGGACGTGGGCAAATGAGGGGTGGGCGGGTGATGTCGGGTCGTTACTGCGAGGAAGAAATCGGAGAGGTTATAGCGAAGTTGGTCATTCGTGTGTCTGTGTAACTGGGAGGTCCAGTTAACATGTACATGTGCTAGTCCTGTTTATTGTTGCACGATCTCACTCATTGTGCTTTATACTTCTAGTGAACTTTCATAATATATTTGATATTTCGCAGTGACGTTTACCTCCATGGCCGTCGCTACACTTGGTCCAACGAACATGTCCGATCACTGTCCTTCGATTGTGGACTGCACGGTTCTCACCGTGGCTGCCAAACGGTTCCACCACTAGTAGAAAACAGGGCACTAGTTCCGGTTCTAGAGGGCCTTTAGTCCCGGTTCTGGAACCGGGACAAAACGATCGGGACTAATGCCCAAAACCTTTAGTCCCGGTTTGCTTACGAACCAGGACCAAAGGGGCTCCACGTGGCCGCTGCGGGGCGCCCAGGCAGGAGGACCTTTAGTCCCGGTTGGTAACACCAACCGGGACCAAAAGGCAGCCACGCGTCAGCAGCTCGCAGACGCTGGTTTTTTTTTTTGGAAGGGGGGTTTAGGGGTTTTGGAGGGTTAATTTAGGGGTTTCATATTGTGTTAGCTAGCTAATAGAGAGAAGTGACCTCTCTTTCTCCGTGCTTGGTCGACGCTAGCTACTATACATATAGAGAGAACTCGACGCTAGCTAGTAAGCAAATGAAGGAAACCATTAATTACACAAGATCATCATGAACATATATAGAGAGAAGTGACATCTCTTTCTCCATGCTTGGTCGAACAACAAGTTTTCGTATATCTATCCGACGCTACTACATATGTACAATATAACATCCCTTACAACCATTGCAATTTCACATGGTATTCTCCGTGTTCAGGTATGACGTGGTCAAGAAAGAATCCCGCCAATTCCTCTTGAATTGCTCGTATGCGATCATGTGGTAGGAGTTCATCCCGCATCTGCCAGATCTAATTTAAAGAAGGGGGTCAATACATATATATGAATGAAACTCAACACAATTGATGGTAATATATAAAATAAAATTGTGAATATTGTTTACGTACTTCAAATTGTTTCTCAGAGAAGCCCCGCTCAGAGGTATAGTGGCGAATGAACTCGCATACGTAGTATCCACATAAATGAGTCCCGGGTGCCTGGTACAAGCACTTTACGAGAATAGAGTTCAATCAAACTGATAAGCAAGCATGATAATGGTATTGATGAAACTAGAATCAATGAGAGATGCGCGAAACTAGATAGTACTACTTACTTTGGGGTGTGTAAATCGCAGCTCCTTCTTCAGACCCGGAACCATAGTGGTGAACTTTTTCCAAACCCTGGCAGGCAAAGAAAATGATTACTTGATATCAGGAAATGAACGAAAGTTGCCGATATGGCCCCGGTATTGATTGAACTTACTTCTGGAGCATTGCAGTCATGTCCGCATAATACTTGGGATCTTTACGGAGCGAGTCTAAGACAGTTACTAATGCCCCGTCAAGGTTAATGGATAGCAGAATATAGTGGAAGCTGCGCACGCATAACTCATCAATTACATTACTTAACCTCGAGTAAGCGAAACCGAATATGCACAAGACAGTAACACTCACTTGAAGTTGTAAGGAAAGAGTATTTCCCTTTTGTTTTGATGTCTAAGGAACGCTTCTAGCAAGTTGTCCTCGGTATCTTTGGCCTCGTTTTGTACCGACCATTCATTTACGGTATTTGGGCTAATGAACCCAATGTCATAGATTTGTTCTTTTTTGCATTCGACCATCTTCAATCTGCATAATATAGTGAGGATAATTATATATACATGCAATGAACGAGCTGAGCTAGAGACTTAATTATAGAAGTAATACTTATAGACAGTAGCAAGTCATGAGTTGTTTGTCGAGGGCCTCTTGATTGTATAACTGAAATAACTCCACAAATTCAACAGGCAGCAGGTCGACTCCAGGGAAGTCGTGCTCTTTTTTAATTCCGATCATCAAACTGTCGGTCCCAGACTTCCTGCAGGTTTCCATGTACCACTCATGCAATTTTTGCATCATCGTTGTTAGATGAGGATGATCAGGTTTGATGAGAGGCTTCCCGTGCTCGTATCTAAATTCCTCTGCTACCTCAGGCGTTTCAAACTGTACATCATCGGGCAGGTAATCATCAAGAGTGGTACCGGGCAGTAGCACCGGATGATTAGCGATATCGCTAGACACCTTGAGCGGGGGGCACGATTGCTTCTCCTGTTCGCCGAGCTGGGGAATTCTTTTCCCACTTCTTCGTTTTTTGTCTCTTGCAGCACTGGAAGTACTTCCCGACCGCTGCGCTTCAGCATGTGTCTTAGTAATTATGCGGTCATAGTTGGATAGCCGAGTCCGTGGTGGTCGCTCCAGGGCATGCAGAGTGCGCTTCGCTTTCACCGGATCTACCATTTCCTTCGGAGGTGGATCTTTTCGTGCAAAATGGGCCTTCACTTCGGCTGCACTGATTTCAGCGTTTTCCTCTTCGGTCCTGTCATATGGTAACTTCGGAAGAGGCTTGAGGCTTGGACCAAATTTGTATTTCTTCCCGCCTATTGTACTGCTAGCCGTCGGAGCGGCGGTGGCGAGTCTCTTCCGCGTTGCTGACGCGCCGGAGGAGGCGGAGTGCCCTGACGCGCCGGAGGAGGAGGAGGAGGAGGCGGAGTGCCCTGACGCGCCGGAGGAGGCGAAGGAGGAGGCGGAGTGCCCTGACGCGCCGGAGGAGGAGAAGGAGGAGGCGGAGTGCCCTGACGCGCCGGAGGAGGAGGAGGAGGCGGAGTGCCCTGACGCGCCGGAGGAGGCTGAGTCTGCTGAGGCGTCCAATTTGGAAGCTTGATGTACTCTTTTCTCCATAGACAGGTACTCCTCAAAGCATTTTCCAGAAGAATAATATCCTCTTCACCTGTAGGGTTGTCAAGCTCCAGCCCCTCAAATCCATCCATTATTTCATCCACCGTCACAATAGCATAGCCATGTGGAATCGGACGGCAATGGAAAGTTCCCTCAGCTCGAGGAGGTACAACAGAGCCGACCGCCGCCTTGAAGGTCAGGTTCTGGCATTTCGTCATTAGCTCGCAATGTTCAGCCGCCGTGATACTATCCACGGGGTAGCGAGGAGCCGTGAAATCAGGCTGAACGAGCTCCGTGGAAGCCACACTGCTTCTCCGCTGAGATGGTGGGGTAGCGTCGAAGGAAGGATCTTTGTGCCGCTCAGATGGTTGGCCGGTAGCTCGCTGGCTCTCAAGTTCCTCTAGTTTTGCTAATCTTGCACTGAGCTTCTGCATTTCGCTTGCTTCATGTTTCCTTTTTCTCTCTCGGCTTCTATAACCACCGCTGTCGGGAAACCCATGCTTCCACGGAACGGAGCCTAGTGTGCCTCGTGTTCGTCCAGGGTGTTCAGGATTCCCGAGGGCCTCTGTCAGCTCGTCCTTCTCTCTGTCGGGAATGAACGTCCCTTCCTGCGCTGCCTTGATTGCTGCCTGAAGCTTCCGGAAGGGTATTGCAAGTTGCTCGTCAGTCCAAACACACTCCCCTGTTTCTGGGTCCAAAGTTCCCCCAACCCCAAAGAACCAAGTCCTTGAACGATCTGGCCAGTGCAATGTCGCTGGTTGGACATTCTTAGCAAGCAGGTCTTGCTCAGCTTTGTCCCACAACTGCCGGGCTTTGTAGTAGCCACGTGACCCCGTGTGATGGTGATACTTCTTCCTTGCAGCATTTTTCTTGTTTGTCAGTGACCATTTTTTACCCTTCTCCGATTTCTTGTAGGCCACAAATTCGGGCCATTGATCTCTTATCTTCTCATATCGACCGACGAATTTCGGAGTCTCCTCTTTCTCGACAAACTTTGTGTTCAACTCTTTCTTCCAGTTCCTGAATAGTTCTGCCATCTTCTTAAGAGCAAACGCCTTGACCTTTCGCTCTATAACTGGGTTATTCGGATCCTCCTCTCGCGGTAAGCTAAAATTTGCCATCAGCTCGGTCCAAAGATCATCTTTCAGTCTATCATGGACATAAGAAACTTCAGGGTCCTTATTATTCTTATTCCATTGATGGGTGTTGATCAAGACATAGTCCCTAACAACAACTCCACACTGATGTACAAAGGCGTCCTTGGTCCGCTTGGGAGCAATCGGTTGGCCATCTTTCGCGACTTCTGTGATCGTGAACCTTTCATCCGGGCGCAACCTTTTCTTCGGGCCTCGTCTCCTTACCTCATCGGACTTTGAAACAGTTGAGGCTCCCTCCTCCGTTCGGTCACCGAAGCCGTGATCATGATCTCCTTCCTCCGCCATTCGGTCACCGGAGCCGTCATGATCTCCTTCCTCCTCCATTGTTGGATCACCGGAGCCGTCATCCTCTCCTTCCTGATAATCGGTGTCGTTGAGATACGACAAGGGATCACCTCCAGCGCGGATTATATCCCCCAACAACTGTTCTTTTTCTAAGTCTCTTTGATCCATCGTTTCTACAAATATTATACAACATGGCAATATACAAACATGAGATATGCAAATCAATACAAGGCAATGCAACAATACGATCATATAATATCACTAATACATCATCGAATAGTATCGCTAATACATCATCGAATATTATCATTAATACATCTCGAATATTATTATATAATATCACTAATATAGATATAGTTGACGTCTCGCGGCGCAGGCGGTGGACACCCAAAGAGAAGGAACTATGACAGGATCATAGCTCGGGTGAGATCCCTGAAGAACCTGCCAGGAATTGGAGAACCTGGCGTCCAACGCAACCATGTAGCGTCGGATGTGCTCGTCCTCCTCCCTGACACGGTGACGTACCACCTCCGCGGGGGCCGGCTCCCTCTGCACCGACAGTGCTCCACGCGACCGCCACCAAAGAACCTCCGGGTCGACGACGGGACCCTCATTCCTCACCAAGCTGGGCGCCCCGAAAGGCAGCACCTCCCAGTGCCAGCCCGGCGGAGCCCAGTCCCGGACATGGCGCCTCTCAAGCAGGTGGTCGCCGGCGCCGAGTCGACGACGAGGATGCGGGCCAGGCATCGTCGACGTCGAGAACAAATTCTACAACTATTTAAATTCCTACTATTTAATAAACTTTAATAAAGATGATTGCATTTGACAACTATGACAATAATAACATATTTAACAACAATGACACATTTTCTACTTAAGCGATCGTCGGGGACTCCTCCCCGGCGATCCTCAGGGACTCCTCGGGTTCGCCGACTAAAACAACTAAAACTTTTTTACAACTAAAACAACTAAAACAACAAATTAATAAAACAAACTAAAACAACTAATAAAAGTAGTAAAACAAAAAAAACGCGTGCGAGGGCCGGGGCAGGCCAGCGGCGCCGGCGCACGCGGCCGCGGTGGCCGCGGAGGAGGGGGCAGGAGCAGGGGGTAGGACCTCACCGGCGACGACGGGGCTCGGGGAGGTGGCACGGGTGGCGTCCGGCGTCGGGGGCGGCGACGACGTCGACGAGGACGAGGAGGCGCGCGGGGACGGGCTCAGGGCGGCAGCAAGGAGGCGCGCGGGGACGGGCTCGGGGCGGCGGCGAGGTCAGGCTCGGGGGCGGCGGCGACGACGGGCTCGGGGGCGGCGTTTAGGACGGGCTCGGGGGCGGCAACGACGACGAGGACGGGCTCGGGGACGGCGGCGACGATGAGGACGGGCTCGGGGGCGGCGGCGAGCTTCGGCAGCCTGGCGGCGTCGGGGCGAATGGGAGAGATTGGGGGAAATTTCGACAAGTCCCGCCTTATATGCGAACACCTTTGGTCCCGGTTGGTGGCACCAACCGGGACGACTCGTCCCGGTTGGAGACACCAACCGGGACCAAAGGTCAATTTCAGCAGCCCAAAGGGCGGGAAGCAGAGACCTTTGGTCCCGGTTGGTGGCCCCAACCGGGACGAAAGGGCGGCATTAGTCCCGGTTGGAGACACCAACCGGGACCAAAGGGTTGCATTGGTCCCGGTTGTAGCCACCAACCGGGACTAAAGGGTTGGTCCTGGCTGTGGTGGGAGTTTAGTCCCACCTCGCCAAGCGAGGGGCGCTCGCACCGGTTTATAAGCCCGCCCCTCTCTGCCTTGTTGAGTTCCTCTCAAAGTGAAAATAGATGCCCTTATACGGGAAATTTGACCTGAAATCAAAGTGAATTTCACTCTGATTTCAGGTCGAATTTTCCCTATAAGCGCATCTATGTTCATTTTTGCTATTTTTTTATGTTATTTTTTTGCATATTAAAAGTTCTTAACAAAAAATACTTTATGAATATTCTTTTTGCTATTAAAGTTTTTAACAAAAATAACTTTTGGAAGATGTCTATCTCGGACCGCATCATCTATTACAAATAACCTTGGGAAAACACGTCTATTACAAAGGGATTTCAATTTTTTAAACATATTTTAACTCAAGACTTTTTCTGCATTCAATATGCACCATTCAAAGCCACATCATCACTTTTCAACCCTTTTCTGACCTCATTTACTATTTTTCATGCATTTCATGATTTATTTTGAGCTAAGATGACCCTGAATTGAAAAGCACTACAATTGAACTCTGAAATGGTTAAAAGTTGGCATGGTATCATCATTTCACCCACATAGCATGTGCTAAAAAGTTGAGAGGGTTACGGCAAAAACTGGATGCACTTCGTGTACAAAATGAACAATCTCTTTCGAAGTGTCAGGGTTTTGGACGAAAACTCGTCAGTTACAAAAGGATTTCAAATTTTTAAACATATTTCAACTCAAGACTTTTTATGCATTCAATATGCACCATTCAAAGCCACATCATCACTTTTCAAACCTTTTCTGACTTCATTTGCTATTTTTCATGCATTTCATGATTTATTTTGAGCTAAGATAACCCTGAATTGAAAAGCACTGCAAATGAACTATGAAATGGTTGAAAGTTGGCATGGTATCATCTTTTCACCCACATAGCATGTGCTAAAAAGTTGACAGGGTTACGGCAAAAACTGGATGCACTTCGTGTACAAAATGAACAATCTCTTTCGAAGTATCAGGGTTTCAGACGAAAACTCATCGGTTACAAAAGGCATTTCATTTCTTGACATGTAACTGCAGTGATATTCTAGATGAAATCCATCATCAGAATAGTTGTGGAGAGAAAGTCTTCACTTTTTTTTCGCGTGTGTCCCTTGCTTATTGCGCCGTAACCATGGATAATCTTCATCGTTTAACAGGGTGCTTGGGTCAGCCTTCACTTTGAAGGGAGGAATTTCATGAAACTTTTCATAATCTTCAGACATGTCTGTCTTGCCCTCCACTCCCACGATGTCTCTTTTCCCTGAAAGAACTATGTGGCGCTTTGGCTCATCGTATGATGTATTCGCTTCCTTGTCTTTTCTTTTTCTCGGTTTGGTAGACATGTCCTTCACATAGAAAACATGTGCCACATCATTGGCTAGGACGAATGGTTCGTCTGCGTACCCAAGATTGTTCAGATCCACTTTTGTCATTTTGTACTACGGGTCTTCCTGTACCCCGCCTCCTGACAGATTGACCCATTTGCACCGAAACAAAGGGACCTTAAAATCATGTCCATAGTCAAGTTCCCATATGTCCACTATGTAACCATAATATGTGGCATTTCCCCTGTTGGTTGCTGCATCAAAGCAGACACCACTGTTTTGGTTGGTGCTCTTTTGATCTTGGGCGATCGTGTAAAATGTATTCCCATTTATCTCGTACCCTTTGTAAGTCAATATAGTCGAAGATGGTCCCCTGGCCAACGAGTACAGCTCATCTGCAATAGTGGTGTTACCCATGAGATGTGTTTGCAATCAACTGCCGAAAGTCCTGATGTGTTCACATGTAATCCAGTCGTCACACTGCTCCGGGTGTTTGGAGCGCAGAATATTCTTGTGTTCATTGACATACGGGGTCACCAAGGTAGAATTCTGTAGAACAGTGTAGTGTGCTTGAGACCAAGAATGCCCGTCCCTACATATTATTGAATTCGCTCCTAGCGTGCCTTTTCCAGTCAGTCTCCCCTCATACCGCGATTGAGGGAGACCAATCGGCTTAAGGTCAGGAATAAAGTCAACACAAAACCCAATGCTTTCCTCTGTTTGATGGCCCATGGAGATGCTTCCTTCTGGCCTAGCACGGTTACGAACATATTTCTTTAAGACTCCCATGAACCTCTCAAAGGGGAACATGTTGTGTAGAAATACAGGGCATAGAATGCCAATCTCGTCGACTAGATGAACTAGGACGTGCGTCATGATATTGAAGAAGGATGGTGGGAACACCAGCTCGAAACTGACAAGACATTGCACCAAATCACTCTTTAACCTTGGTAGGATTTCTGGATCGATTACCTTCTGAGAGATTGCATCGAGGAATGCACATAGCTTCACAATGGCTAATCAAACGTTTTCCGGTAGAAGCCCCCTCAATGCAACCGGAAGCAGTTGCGTCATAATCACGTGGCAGTCATGAGACTTTAGGTTCTGGAACTTTTTCTCTGCCATATTTATTATTCCCTTTATATTCGATGAGAAGCCAGGCGGGACCTTCATACTGAGCAGGCATTCAAAGAAGATTTCCTTCTCTTCTTTGGTAAGAGCGTAGCTGGCAGGACCTTCATACTGCTTTGGATGCATGCCGTCTTTTTCGTGCGCACGTTGTTGGTCCTCCCGTGCCTCCGGTGTATCTTTTGTCTTCCCATACACTCCCAAGAAGCCTAGCAGGTTCACGCAAAGATTCTTCGTCACGTGCATCACGTCGATTGCAGAGCAGACCTCTAGGTATTTCCAATAGGGTAGGTCCCAAAATATAGATTTCTTCTTCCGCATGGGTGCGCGTCCCTCAGCGTCATTCGGAACAGATAGTCCGCCAGGACCCTTTCCAAAGATTACTTGTAAATCATTGACCATATCAAGTATGTGATCACCAGTACGGAGGGCGGGCTTCTTCCGGTGATCTGCCTCACCTTTGAAATGCTTTCCTTTCTTTCGACATTGATGGTTGGTCGGAAGAAATCGACGATGCCCCAGGTACACATTCTTCCTGCATTTGTCCAAATATATACTATCGGTGTCATCTAAACAGTGCGTGCATGCATGGTATCCCTTGTTTGTCTGTCCTGAAAGGTTACTGAGAGTAGGCCAATCATTGATGGTTACAAACAGCAACGCATATAGGTCAAATTCCTCCTGTTCGTTCTCATCCCACACACGTACACCTTTTCCATTCCACAGTTGTAAAAGTTCATCAACTAATGGCCTTAGGTACACATCAATGTCATTGCCGGGTTGCTTAGGGCCTTGGATGAGCACTGGCATCATAACGAACTTCCGCTTCATGCACAACCAAAAAGGAAGGTTATACATACATAGAGTCACAGGCCATGTGCTTTGCTTGCTGCTCTGATCCCCAAAAGGTTTAACGCCATCTGCACTTAAACCAAACCATACGTTCCTTGGGTCACCTGTAAAGTCCCCCCACTTTCTCTCGATCTTTCTCCACTGCGACCCATCACCGGGTGCTCTCAACTTCCCGTCTTTCTTACGGTCTTCCTTGTGCCATCGCATCAACTTGGCATGCTCTTTGTTTCTGAACAAACGTTTCAACCGTGGTATTATAGGAGCATACCACATCACCTTCGCAGGAACCCTCTTCCCGGTGCGCTGGCCCTCAACATCACCAGGGTCATCTCGTCTGATCTTATACCGCAATGCACAGCATACCGGGCATGCGTTCGAATCCTCGTACGCACCACGGTAGAGGATGCAGTCATTAGGGCATGCATGTATCTTCTGCACCTCCAATCCTAGAGGGCAGACAACCTTCTTTGCTTCGTATGTACTGTCGGGCAATTCGTTGTCCTTTGGAAGCTTATTCTTCATTATTTTCAGCACCTTTTCAAATGCCTTGTTAGATACACCATTCTCTGCCTTCCATTGCAGCAATTCCAGTGTGGTACCGAGCTTTGTGTTGTCATCTTCGCAATTTGGGTACAACCCTTTTTTGTGATCCTCTAACATGCGATCGAACTTCAACTTCTCCCTTTCACTTTGGCATTGTCTCTTTGCATCAACAATGACCCGGCGAAGATCATCATTGGGCACATCGTCTGGTTCTTCCTCTTGATCTTCAGCTTCCCCCATTGCAGCATCACCGTATTCATGGGGCGGATAGTTGTCATCATCCTCTTCTTCTTCGTTGTCTTCCATCATAACCCCTCTTTCTCCGTGCTTGCTCCAAACATTATAGTGTGGCATGAAACCCTTCTCAAGCAGGTGGACGTGAAGGGTTTTCGAGTTAGAGTAATCCTTCGTATTCCCACAGATAGTACATGGACAATACATAAAACCATTCTGCTTGGTTGCCTCAGCCACTTCGAGAAAATTATGCAAGCCCTTAATGTACTCGGAGGTCCGTCGGTCACCGTACATCCATTGCCGGTTCATCTGCGTGCATTATATAATTAAGTGTATCAAAAACCATTACAAAACATCATGAATAGAGAAGTGACCAAATTAATAGAAGTTCATCATCACATTAAAACCAAAGTACAATAGTGACCAAAATAAATACATAAAATTCATACTTCTAGAGCATTTGAAATGAGCTAAACTTGCAGTGAGAGATAAAACGATGAAGTCGTTAACCTTTTAGAACACTTGTGTAGTTGGTGCACCACCAAACCTAAACAAATCTTAGGGAAAATGTAGCTTGGAGGTCGAGCTTGGAGAGGAGAAAACTTAAGTGTGGCTGCGGCATTTCATCGAACACCTCATGTGCATAGGAGGTGAGAACAGAGAGCAACACACCTCCCAAACGCCGCCCGGCCAAAAAACAGAGGAGTGAGCGGGCAGGGGCGAGCATATATATAGGCGTTGTATAAGTCCCGGTTGGTGGCTAGCACCGGGACTAAAGGTGCCTCTTTAGTCCCTGTTCCAGCCACCAACCGGGACTAAAGGGGCTCGGCCAGGAGCGAGGCCCTTTAGTCCCGGTTCGTGTCTGGAACCGGGACTAAAGGTGTCACACGAACCGGGACTGGTTCCCGCCGAGGCCCGGCCGGCGCCCTGGCCTCACGAACCGGGACTGATGCACCCATTAGTCCCGGTTTGTAACACGACCGGGACTAATGCAATATTCTGGCCCGTTTCAAAGCCCTGTTTTCTCCTAGTGCACTTCGAGCACTTCTGGCCTCGTATGGTTGGATACCTGCAAGCGGCCGACGAGGCTTGAACTTTGTTCCTCGGGCTCCGGACCCCTTCCGCAGGATTGTCGCCCGCCTTAGAGCAACCACACACAAGCTGCAGAGCTGGAGTGTGTGATCTATAGGACACATCTTGCGACAACTCCTTGTCGCCCGCGAGGCTGATTGCGCACCTGGACCGGCACAAGATTTTCGCCCCCTCACCCTACCCAAAGCTTGGCTGTGAAAAAGGCTAGAAGGCGCATCCTGGGTCTTGCTTCACTTGAGCGTTCTATCACTTGGTTGCGCACCCGATTCTCTTGCCTACAGGATGGCGACGCCGTCCCGTAGTGTCTCCGCATTTATGCGGCTGATCGAAAGCAAGAAAACCACATCCTACAGCTCAAGACTGGCGATACCTATGTCCCTGATCCTGCTAAAATGGCCGAGGCGGCGTTTGACCATTACGCCACCCTGATTGGCACCGCAGAGGAGCGCACCCTCACCATCAATCCGGCAGAGCTATTGCATGCCCTTTTAATCTCTCCGACCTCGATGCACCCTTCTTCGAGGACGAGATTTGGCATGCAATCAAGAGCTTTCCCACGGGCAAGGCGCCCGGACAGGACGGGTTCACCGCCAAGTTCCTGCGCAGTGCATGGGATATCATCAAGCACGAAATGTGCGACGTCTTCAGCAAACTTAACTCGCTCAATGGCCTTCGGTTTCGCAAGCTCAAGGAGGCGCTGCTTTCCTAAGAAGCGCGATATTGAGTCTATGTTTGACTACCGGCGCCTCATTCATCTCACCGCCAAGCTCTCTGTGAAGGCACTCTCCGTACGTCTTGCACCGCATCTCGGCCCCATAGTCTCCGTCAACCAAAGCGCCTTCATCGTTGGTAGGAGCATCCAGGAAAATTTCCTCCTCGTACAGCAAACGGCGTGGCTTCTCCAGAATATCAAGGTCCCGCGGATGCTCCTCAAGCTTGTCATCGTCGGCTCGTTCGACTCGATGTCGAGGCCGTTACTCCTCGAGACATTGTGACATCTAGGGGTTCGGACAATGCCGGAGAAAGTGGATCTCCATCAATGGGACGCCCAGACCACCTATCGAGCACACACGCGGACTGCCAGGGTGTCCCACTCTCCCCCATGATCATCACGCTGGTGATGTATGTCCTGAACTCGCTCATTCATGCAGCGGTCCAGCGCAAGCTGCTCCAAAACACATAATAACATGACATTTTTTTAGAGAAAAAACAATCAAGTAAAAGCATGGCAAATTAGGATTTTTTTTTCTCTAATTCATGGAAAATTTAGAAAATCTTTGTATTGCTCACATGGCAAATTCTACCTCTTTCAAAACAATCAAGTAAAAACATGGCAATTTAGAAATTATAGTTCATGACAACCCCAAATAGTCCATGGCATGGCAAATCTTATACATGTCATGGCAAAAAAATTGTACGAGTTACATGGCATGTTCTCATTTCTTCTTAAAGTCCACATGGCAAAATTTTCAATTTCAAAACTTGCAACTTGGCAATTTTTTACATTTTTTCGAATTGTACACATGAAAATAAAATAATGTTTAGATTTCATTTTTTTTACTTTTTTGGTGTAGAAGAAATGGCATTTTTTTAGAAAATATTCTAATGCTCACATGAAAACTCTAGGAATTCTGTTCTTCACACATGAGAAATTTTGACAATTGTCTCTTATGGTCACATGGCAATTGCAAAAATATTTATTTTTTTCAAAACATGGCAAATTTTAGAAATTTTGCAAACTTAGTTTCTCAAGCATGGCGAGTCATGATTTGCTCGTAGATCATCATGGCAAGTAATATGTATGCATCACAGAAAATCTACCCAAATTGCGATTTTTTGGATTATGACAAATGTATTAGATTTACCATGACAAATATATTAGACTTGCCATGGGAAATGCATTAGACCAGCCAACGCAAATATATTGTAGGTAGCATGAAAATTTCATTATTTAGACCATGACAATTTTTCTTGTCTCACTAGTAGAAAACAGACCTTTTGTCCAAAGCATTAGTCCCGGTCTGGTTTTGAACCGGCACTAATGTGACCATTAGTCCCAGTTCGGGACGGGCATCATTAGTCCTGGTTCGTTCCGGACCTTTAGTCCCGGTTCGTAACACGAACCGGGGCTAAAGGGGTGGTGGCAGGCTGGTGTCAGCCTGGGGCCCCACGATCACCTTTAGTCCCGGTTCGTGGCACGAACCGGGACTATAGGCTCACCTTTAGTCCCGGTTTGTGTCACGAACCGGGACTAAAGATCCCCTATATGAACCCTTCGGCCAGCCCGAGCACACTCCTCCCTGTTTTTCCCCTTCTTCCTCTCCTTTGTTCTTCCCCTTGCTCGAGCTCACCTCCATTTTTGTCAAAATTTGTTAAGATTTGGAGGCACCCCATCCATCCAAGTGTTCACAAAGGTTAGCAACTTTGTCCTTTCATCTCTCATTGCTAGATTAGCTCTTGCAATGCTCTATAAGTATAGTGATTTGTGGGTTTTAGTTTGGGAGTATTTATATGTGGTAGTTTATTTGATTTATATGCAATTTGAGCTCAAATTAACTTCTTACTTTGCATGTGTAGGTGTGGTTTACTTAGTGCCTTCCCGTCCCCGTCCTAACCACCGTCGATCGCCCGCACCGTCCCGTCGCCGGCACCACCTTGGTGAGCCTCTTGTTCTTATCCTTTTTATAAAAAAAATCATGTTTGTAAGATTTAGATAGTTACTTGTATAGTTTTCTTACCTATATGGTTGTTTGTTATACATAGTGGCATGGTTTTGATATCCGTCCCCGTCGGCCCTCGTCCGGTTTATGATTCGGATGTGGTATATACTCTCTTTTATAACTATTTGTTGCATTTCGTGTTTATGACAATTATGCCCATCAAGTTGACATAGATATTTTTATCTAGGAGGTATGTGAACCGGAAATTGCAACTGACATAGATATTCTTGTCAAGAAGTTATATTTAGTTGAAAAAGAAAATGAGTATTTGAAAGAAAAATTGAAAAGAGTTGAAGAACAGAAGATGAAACTGGAGTTGTATGTTGCCGATGTCGTCGATGATCACAAGATCAAGATGGATGCAATGCGCTTGAAGATTAGAAAATTTAAAAAATATGCCATTGATAGTGAGGCTTGGTATCACTATGCTGTTGGATCAATTGTTACCTTAGTTGCGATCTTGATCGCATTTGTTGTTGCATTTAAATGCTTTAGCTAGAGAGTTTGTATGTTGTTTTATGAGAACAAGTGTGTATGAACTTTATGTATGAACTTGTATTAATTTGGTCTTTTCGGTGTTGTGTAATGAAGATGAGACGGCAATTGATGTACGATGACCAATGCTCTCCCCAGTTCATTAATGGCGTGCATACTTTTCTGGTTGCGGCTGAGGCAAACAAGCGGGCGGATGGTTTTATGTATTGTCCATGTGCTGGCTGTAAGAATGATCGAAATTACTCTAACTCAAGAACCATTCACGTCCACCTGTTTGAGTCCGGTTTCATGTCCGGCTATAATTGTTGGACCAAGCATGGAGAAAGAGAGGTCCTAATGGAAGAGAATGAAGAAGAAGAGGATGACGACAGCTATCCTGGCCATGGGTTCCATGAATACGATGGTACAACAATGGGGGAAGAAGCTGAGCCGGCAATGCGGGAAGGAGCTGAAGAAGAAGCATCAGATGAGCCCGCTGATGATCTTGGTCGGGCCATTGCCGATGCAAAGAGAAACTGCGCAAGTGAAAAGGAGAAGCTGAAGTTGCAGCGCATGTTAGAGGATCACAAGAAATTGTTGTACCCAAATTGCGAAGATGACAAGAAAAAGCTGTGTACCACACTGGAATTGCTGCAATGGAAGGCAGAGAATGGTGTATCTGACAAGGCATTTGAAAAGTTGCTGATAATGTTAAAGAAGAAGCTACCAAAGGACAACGAATTGCCCGACAGTACGTACGAAGCAAAGAAGGTTGTCTGCCCTCTAGGATTAGAGGTGCAGAAGATACATGCATGCCCTAATGACTGCATCCTCTACCGCGGTGAGTACGAGGATTTGAATGCATGCCCGGTATGCTGTGCATTGCGCTATAAGATTGGCCACGATGACCCTGGTGATGTTGAGGGCGAGCGCCCCAGGAAGAAGATTCCTGCCAAGGTGATGTGGTATGCTCCTATAATACCACGGTTGAAACGTTTGTTCCAAAACAAAGAGCATGCCAAGTTGATGCGATGGCACAACGAAGACCGTAAGAAAGACGGGAAGTTGAGAGTACCCGCTGACGGATCGCAGTGGAGAAAAATCGAGAGAAAATGGAAGGACTTTGCAAAGGACGCAAAGAACATATGGTTTGGTTTAAGTGCAGATGGCATTAATCCTTTTGGGGAGCAGAACAGCAATCATAGCACATGGCCTGTGACTCTATGTATCTATAACCTTCCTCCTTGGTTGTGCATGAAGCGGAAGTTCATTATGATGCCAGTGCTCATCCAAGGCCCCAAGCAACCCGGCAACGACATTGATGTGTACCTAAGGCCATTAGTTGAAGAACTTTTACAGCTGTGGAATGGAAAAGGTGTACGTGCGTGGGATGAGAAAGAACAGGAGGAATTTGACCTACATGCGTTGCTATTTGTAACCATCAATGATTGGCCTGCTCTCAGTAACCTTTCAGGACAGACAAACAAGGGATACCACGCATGCACGCACTGTTTAGATGATACCGACAGTATATATTTGGATAAATGTAAGAAGAATGTGTACCTGGGGCATCGTCGATTTCTTCAGAGCAAGCATCCCGTAAGAAAGAAAGGCAAGCATTTCAAAGGTGAGGCAGATCACCAGAAGAAGCCTCGCCACCGTACTGGTTATGATATACTTGATATGGTCAAGGATTTAAAAGTAATCTTTGGAAAGGGTCCTGGCGGACAATCTGTTCCGAATGACGCTGACGGACGCGCACCCATGTGGAAGAAGAAATCTATATTTTGGGACCTACCCTATTGGAAAGACCTAGAGGTCCGCTCTGCAATCGACGTGATGCACGTGACGAAGAATCTTTGCGTGAACCTGCTAGGCTTCTTGGGCGTGTATGGGAAGACAAAAGATACACCGGAGGCACGGGAGGACCAGCAACGTATGCACGGAGAAGACGGCATGGATCCAAAGCAGTTTCAGGGTCATGCCAGCTACGCTCTTACCAAAGAAGAGAAGGAAATCTTCTTCGAATGCCTGCTCAGTATGAAGGTCCCGTCTGGCTTCTCGTCGAATATAAAGGGAATAATAAATATGGCAGAAAAAAAGTTCCAGAACCTAAAGTCTCATGACTGCCACGTGATTATGACGCAACTGCTTCCGGTTGCATTGAGGGGGCTTCTACCGAAAAACGTTCGATTAGCCATTGTAAAGCTTTGTGCATTCCTCAATGCAATCTCTCAGAAGGTAATCGATCCAGAAATCCTACCAAGGTTAGAGAATGATTTGGTACAATGTCTTGTCAGTTTCGAGTTGGTGTTCCCACCATCCTTCTTCAATATCATGACGCACGTCCTAGTTCACCTAGTCGAGGAGATTGCCATTCTGGGTCCTGTATTTCTACACAATATGTTCCCCTTTGAGAGGTTCATGGGAGTCTTAAAGAAATATGTTCATAATCGTGCTAGGCTAGAAGGAAGCATCTCCAAGGGCCATGAAACAGAGGAGGTCATTGAGTTTTGTATTGACTTTATTCCTGACATTAAGCCGATTGGTGTTCCTGAATCGCGGCATGAGGGCAGACTGGGTGGAAAAGGCACGCTAGGAAAGAATTCAGTAATATGCCAGGACGGGCATTCTTTGGCGCAAGCACACTACACAGTTCTACAAAGTTCCACCTTGGTGGCTCCGTATATCGAGCAACACAAGAATATTCTACGCTCCAAACACCCGAAGCAGTCTGACGACTGGATTACACATGAACAAACGGTGACTTTCGCCGGTTGGTTGCAGACACGTCTCATGCATGACGACACTATTGCAGATGACCTGTACTTGCTGTCCAAGTTACCATCTTCGACTATATTGACTTTCAAAGGGTACGAGATAAATGGGAATACATTTTACACGATCGCCCAAGATAAAAAGAGCGCCAACCAAAACAGTGGTGTCCGCTTTGATGCAGCAAACACCAATAGGCCAAAGGACACATATTATGGTTACATAGAGGAGATATGGGAACTTGACTATGGACTTGGTTTGAAGGTCCCTTTGTTTCGGTGCAAAAGGGTCAATCTGACAGGAGGCGGGGTAAAGGAAGACCCGCAGTACGGAATGACAACAGTGGATCTCAACAATCTTGGGTACGCAGACGAACCATTCGTCCTAGCCAATGATGTGGCGCAGGTTTTCTATGTGAAGGACATGTCTACCAAGCCGAGAAAAAGAAAAGATAAGGAAGCGAATACATCATACGATGAGCCAAAGCGCCACATAGTTCTTTCAGGGAAAAGAAACATCGTGGGAGTGGAGGACAAGACAGACATGTCAGAAGATTATGAAAAGTTTCATGAAATTGCTCCCTTCACAGTGAATATTGACCCGAGCATCAAGTTAAACGATGAAGATTGTCCATGGTTACGGCGCAAAGGGACACACGCGAAGAAAAAGTTTTATACCCAAAGATCCCACTCTGGGATGTGACCGGCTTCTCTAGTTAGTTTCCGGACTTATATATCTGGAAAGTCCCACTTCGGACAAACCGGAGGGAATCTACTTATATGTTTTGGCATTTGAAACGCGAAGAAATATTATGTCCAAAGCCACGTCATCAATTTTCAACCCTTTCTGACTTCATTTGCTATTTTTCATGCATTTACTGATTTTTTTGAACTAAATGACCCTGAAATTGAAAAGCACTACAAATGAACTCTGAAAAGGTTGAAAGTTGGCATGGTATCATCATTTCACCCACATAGCATGTGCTAAAAAGTTGAGAGGGTTACGGCAAAAACTGGATGCACTTCGTGTACAAAATGGACAATCTCTTTCGAAGTATCAGGGTTTCAAACGAAAACTCGTCTGTTACAAAGGCATTTCATTTTTTTAAACTTATTTCAACTCCAGACTTTTTGTGTGTTCAGTATGCACCATTCGAAGCCACGTCATCAATTTTCAACCCTTTCTGACTTCATTTGCTATTTTTCATGCATTTACTGATTTTTTTGAGCTAAATGACCCTGAAATTGAAAAGCACTACAAATGAACTCTGAAAAGGTTGAAAGTTGGCATGGTATCATCATTTCACCCACATAGCATGTGCTAAAACTTTGAGAGGGTTACGGCAAAAACTGGATGCACTTCGTGTACAAAATGGACAATCTCTTTCGAAGTATAAGGGTTTAAGACGAAAACTCGTCTGATACAAAGGCATTTCATTTTTTAAATAACCTAAGAATTACCAAATTGAATATAATGATAGAACACGCTAATATTAAACAGCAGAAAAAAGAATCACTGCAAAATCTATTTTTAAAGTAAAGTTATTCACAAATTAGTGATGTACACAAATTTCCAATAATTCGAATTTAAACTATTCAAATTTGAAAACTACTGCCACTAACAGAAAGTTTATAATTTTTTTGACCTAACACAAAAAGATTCACTCATTAACTCTAAATAAAGCAAAAAAAACTCAGAAACAAAAGAAAATAAATAAAACAGAAATTAAAAAAACTGAAAAGTAAAAAAAAAGCCCGCCTACTCGGCCCCAACCGCAGGCTCACAAGGCCCAGTAGGCCCAACAGGGCAGCACAGGTTCGATAGACCCACACAGGCCTGCTTAGAGAGGAGCTCGAGGGAGCAGCCGCAGCGGGGCTTATAAACCAGTGCGGCTGCCCTTCGCTGGGCGAGGTGGGACTAAACTTTCTACACTGCGGCTGTGGCAGCACGAGACCTTTAGTCGCGGTTGGTGGCTACAACCGCGACTAAAGGTCTGCGCTTCCCGCCGCTTCGCCTGGCGAAAAATACCTTTAGTCGCGGTTGGTGGCTCCAACCGCGACTAAAGGCACCCTTTAGTCGCAGTTGAAGCCACCAACCGCGACTAAAGGTCGTTGTATATAAGCGGCAGTTTGCAAAATTTCAGATCGATTCATCTCCATTCTCTCGACGACGCCGAACGAGGACGCCGCCAGGCTGCTGCGCAACGCCGTCGCCTCCCCCGACGCCGGAGATCGTCGCCGCCGCCCCCGACGCCGGCCGCCCGCGCCTCCTCCCCGACGCCGCCCGCACTCCTCGCCGATCCCCGCCCGCCACCGTCGCGCCGCCCGATCCTCGACCTCGTGCGCCATCGCCGTCGCCGTCGCAGTCGCCGTCGCCGACGACTCGCCTCGCCTCGCCGGCCGTCGCCCCGCTGTGAGCCCCTGCCGCCATGGCCGCCCCTCCCATCGAGCCCGCGCACACACACACACACATGCATGAACACACACACACACACATTCTTATTTTCTGTTTTCTAGTTTTTTTATACTTTTAGTTATAGAAATGTTAGATGAAATGTTAGATATATAAATGTTAGATGAAATGTTAGATATATAAATGTTAGATGAATGTTTTTTAGTTTTTTATACTTTTAGTTATAGCTAGATAAATGTTAGATATAAAAAAGTTATAGAAATGTTTTTTAGTTTTTTATACTTTTAGTTATGGAAATGTTAGATATATAAATGTTAGATGAATGTTTTTTAGTTTTTTATACTTTTAGTTATAGAAATGTTAGGTGAATGTTAGATATATAAATATAAGAAATCACAATCAAGCATTTAAAAAATGTTAAATTTGCATAGAATTTCTTCCCGGAGTCAACGATGCCCGGCCCGCATCCTCGTCGTCGACTCGTTCGCGACGACGTCCTGCTTCAGAGGGGCAACGTTCGGGACTGGGCTCCGCCGGGCTGGCACTAGGAGGTGCTACCTTCAGGGGCGCGCAGCTTGGTGAGGAACCCGGCCCCGGGTCCCGTCGTCGACCCGGAGCTTCTTTGGTGGCGTTCGCGTGGGCCACTTTCGGTGCGGATGCAGTCGGCCCCGACGGAGGTGGTACGTCGCCGTGTCAGGGAGGAGGACGAGCACGTCCATCGCTACATTGATGCGTTGGACATCAGGTTCTCCAATACCTGGCAGGTTCTTCAGGGATCTCACCCGAGCTATGATCCTGTGATGGTTCCTTCTCTTTGGGTGTCCACCGCCCGCGCCTCAGGAACCGCGAGTGAACTAGATTCTTCGATAATATTCGATCTGTATTAGCTAGTGATGTTATATATATGATAATATTCGAGATGTATTAGTGATAATACTCGAGATGTATTCGAGATTATATTCGATAATATTCGAGACGATTTATTCGAGATTATATTCGATGATGCATATTATATGAATTATTCGAGATGCATATTATGTACTATGATTCAGTTTTTCCTTATTGATTGCATGCATTCTAATTTGAATACTAAATTGTTTTATCTTTCTTCTGGATTAGTTAAATAAAAGCTATGGACAATACCGGCAGAGAAGGAGAAGAGGCTCTGTTCGACATCATACGCTCCCCGAGCCCAGAGCATGAACCTGAAGATGATGACGGCTCGCAATATCTGAACAATTCCGGTGAGGGTTGTATGATATTTGATGAAGACGAACGAATAGATGAAGGCGACGACAACGATGTTGACGAGGAAAATGTTCTTCAAATAACAAAGACCGGCGAGGTATATTTATTATATAAGCCATCCGGTGATCATTACATGTCTTAATTGATTTGTATGTATTAACGAATCGATCTTTCTTCTTTTAGGCCTCCAGATTGAGCAAATCTTCTACAAGCGACAGGGTAGTTCGAGGCCCGGCCAGAAAGTTGGATCCTGACATAAAGTTCAACATCGATTCCATCAAAACATCAAATGGCGAACCGCTTGAACCTAGGAAAAATGCGACCAAGTTCAAGAATCAATGCGGAGTTATTGTCAGGGACCAAATCCCGATCTCTGTTCAAGAATGGAAAAAGCCAGCAAAGGGAGATCGAGCAGGAGTTACTTTTGTCGACGAAAGAGCAAAAGATGTGCTTTGGACATCGCTCATGTCACATTTCACCCTACCAGATAATTTGACAGATGCAGATCTGAAGAAGGTCAGAAACTATGCTCTTAAAAAGATGGCGATCGCATTCAACACCTTCAAGAAAAATACATGGACTAAGTACGTCAAATCAAAAAAGAAGACTCCAGAATTCAAGGGAGCACTGGTGAAGGCAAAAGATCACTGGGACACTTTCGTGAAGTTCAAGGAATCGGAAGAAGCTAAGGAACGGTCGAGAAAAAACAAGATTAATGCTGCGAAAAAGAAGTGGCACCATACTCTGGGGCCAGGTGGCTACCAGGTGGCCCTGCCTAAGTGGGATCAATCTGAGCAAGAGATGATTAGTGCAGGGGTCACTCCAGTTACATTGACATGGCCCCCCAGGTGCAGGACATGGTTTTATGCGCATGGGGGGAAGTTGGACCCAGAGACAGGGCTGGTTATGGTGAAGGCAAGTCTTAAAGAAGCGACAGACGAAATGCTTATTGCAATAGAAGAAGCTCGAACGGGGGTGTTCACGCCCAACAGAGAGAACGACGAGCTTACGCGCGCCCTGAAGAATCCTGAACACCCGGGAAGAACACAAGGCAAAGGCGTTGTTCCGTGGTTTGAGGGGTTTGCGGATTGGAACGACGACTACAGAAGCCATGCGAGAAAGAAGAAGAAGGAGGAGCAGAAGAAGAAGGAGGAAGCACTCCGCCTTGAAGGCCTAGAATCAAAGCACCTGGAGTTGGAACGCGCTTTCAGGCGGCAGCAGGAGCAGATCGACTCACTCAGCCAGGAAAGGGCGTCTCAGCAGCAGCATGAGCAGATCGATCCAGCATTGGATAGCACCGTCCCATCTATGCCGAGAAGCAGCGTGGGTTCCGCCCCGGCCGATATCGATGATGCACTTCTAGCTAGCTACCCTGTGGATGATATCAAAGACAGGACTAACTGTGAGCTACACATTAAAGTGAAGAACTTATCCATGAAGGTGGCGGACGGCTATGCTTTAGCAAATCCCCCTGAAGCAACCTTCCATTGCAATCCCATTCCAGCTGGCTATGCTCATGTCGGGGTTGATGAAGTGATGTCAGGATATCACGAGCTACAACTTGACATTCTTGGAGGTGACGAGGAGATAACACTGGGAGAGGCCATACATCGTATCATTCTATGGAAAAAGGATTGCATCGTCTTTCCAAGGCCACCGACTCCTCCTCCTCCAAGTCCGCCGCCGCGTCAGTCGACTCCTCCTCCTCCAAGTCCGACACCGCGTCAGCCGACTCCTCCTCCAAGTCCGGCACGGCGTCAGCCAACTCCTCCTCCTCCAAGTCCGACACCGCGTCAGCCGACTCCTCCTCCAAGTCCGGCACGGCGTCAGCCGAATCCTCCTCCTCCAAGTCCGGCACCGCGTCTGCCGTCTCGGCCGACTCAGCGTGCTCCGTCGCCTAAGCAACAACGGAAGAGAGAGGCCGCAGCTACGACGGCTAGCGGTACAACAGGCAAGAAATTCAAATATGGTCCAAACCTCAAGCCTCTTCCGAAGTTGTCTTACCACTTGACTGAGGAGGAACTCAACACCGTAGTGAATGCCCAATTGAAGGCCCATTTTGGACCGAAACCGCCCCCGCCGCCAAAGGAGAAAGTACCCGAGCATGTCTCACAACACTTTATTGATATGGCTCGACCGGCTGACAATCAGAAGGACTCTGACTATGTGCGGTCTATCAAGAAGTCATATTTTGCAGGACAAAAGGAGTCGAGCTCGAGCTCGAGCCAAGCAGTTGGCAAAAAAAGCGGGAAAACTGTTCCCCAGCTGGGAGAACAGGCAGTGCAATCGATCCCCCCGCTCATTGTACAAACACCTGTGAGTACCGCCGATCGGCTGGTAATAACCGACGATCATAAAAGGCAGGCTAAAGAGGCTGGTGTCACTATTGAACAACTCCTAGGCCTTGAGGAAATCTCCGGGATTACAGAGGAGGAAGTAAAATACCAATATGTCCGCGGCAAACCTCTGGTCAAGCCTGACGATATCAAGCTTCTACCAACGAGATTGTACAATTTGCATACGTGGTACATGCAAGAAACAGCAAATACCAATCAAGAGTCCCTCATGGTGAAAGTCAAGAAAAAGCATTACTTCCATAAAAAAGATTTGTGGATTCATTATTCAGAGTTGTTTCAGTTATTCAATCAAGACGCACTCGACAAATCTATCGTCAGTTGTTATTGTCTGTAAGTGATTTCTTTCTGTAATTTAAGTCTCTAGCTAGCTAGATGTGCTCTCGTTCATTACCTGTAATTATCCTCACTATATTCTTTTCTGTGGTATTATGCAGAATGAAGATGTATGAAATGAAAAAAGCTGGACGCTATGGCAATGGGTTCATTGACCCAAATACGGTTAATGAGGCGATATGGGAAGATGCATATTCGAGAAAAGACACAGAGAAATTCTTGCTAGAGTTTTTGAAGCAACTAAACACCCAATCAGAAATAATATTTCCTTACAACTTCGGGTGAGTGTTACTATATCTTGTACTACAAATTCTATTTTTTGCTTACTAGATGTTAATAAGTGTAGTTGATGAGTTATGCACATGCCCGCTTAATTATACAAAACGTGTGCGCATGCAGTTACCACTGGATCTTGTTAATCATTGAAGTTGACAAGGGAAAAGTTGAAGTACTGGACTCACTATATAAGAATCCATCCGAATACGCAACCGTGAGGGGGATGGTCGACAGGTAATTTCAATCATTATCGCACTATGTCGGCCTCTTTACTTCATCTCCTGATATCAACTAGTTAATAACTCCTTTATTCATTTTCTTTGCCGGCGGGCAGGGCTTGGGCCAAGTTCGTCAAACTGGTCCCAGGCGACTGGGAACAAAAGCTGACATAGGTGCGACCCAAGGTAATTAAGTAGTACTAGCTAGCTACGTCTGTGCATATCTTTAATTCTAGTTTCAATACCATTATCATGCTTGATTAATTATTACCTGATTGAATTTTATTCTCATAAAGTGCATGAGGCAGGAGCAGGGGAATAGTTTATGCGCATACTACGTTTGCGAGAACATTCGCATGATCACGTCTGAAAGGAGCAGAAACGAAAGAAATCTTTGGGTACGTTTGCCAGAACACTATCCATAATTTTTTTATCATGATCTAGCTAATATATATACACACAACTAATATATTCATCTTGATCTCCTTCTTATAGCAGATGCGGGGCCAGCTCCTACCAACGACTCGCGTACGAGCAATTCAAGAGGAAATAGCTGGATTTTTGGTCGACCAGGTCATAGATCCCAAAGGAGAATACCATTACAAGATCAAGCAGTAATGCCTGCATATGTAATGATCCGCAAATTGTAGGAGAAATTGTATATACCAAATTGTATATATATATATGTATGTGAATGGTCGTCGTACGAGAAATTCTATTTATATATATATGCACAACGTGTACAGTATGTAGTAGCGTAATATATGTTTGAAATGAAAAATAATTAAATAGAAAACACAAAATTAAAAGGAAAAAATAAACCATAATTAATTCATAAACCCCTAAAGGATTAAAAGGAAAAGTAAAACAAAATTAAAAGAATTAAATACTTTTAGTCCCGGTTGGTGGACTAAAGGTCCCCCAGCCCACGGCGCCGGCAGGTGCCACGTGGTGGGCCTTTAGTGCCGGGCCGTGTTGAACCGGGACTAAAAGGGGGGGGGGCTTTAGTCCCCACCCTTTAGTGTCGGTTGTAGGCCCTTACGAACCGGCACAAAAGGTCTGTTTTCTACTAGTGTCTTGCAACCTTTTTTTGTTTGTGGACCACTGCAATTTATCGACATGGAAAATTTCTGCATTCTCACAAGCAATTTTGTTTTGCAATGCAAATTTTGCCATGTGAACACTACATAATTTTTATAAATTTGCCATGACTTTTTAGAGAAACCGTTTTTTTTTTTGTTACTATGCCATGGTAAACATCCTATTTTTTTGTCATGATCTAGATAAACCATTTTCAGTTAAAGCTGCCACCGGACCATTTCAATTTTTTCACAAATTAGGGCATGCCAATTTTATTTTTTAGATAACAAGACACATTTATTTTGATTGTACCATTGTAGATTTATAAATTAGAGAAATGATAATTTTATGAAGTATAGCATGTCAATTTCCATAAATTAGATCATGAAGATTGTAAATTTATGTTTCTCTGCCTTTTTATGAGAAAATATTTTTTTTTGTTAGTGTTTTTTTTTTCAAAAAAGGCAACTTGACATCTGTGTCAACCAGGGGCCGCCCTGGACCCCCACATAAGCGAGCGCTAGAAGGGCAACTTGTGGATGGAAATACGCCGTTGGATGTCGTTTGGACGGCCAGGATTAATATTACACTTTCACTCAGCCATATTAAGGACAGTAAAACTGATCCTAAACCGAGGCCTCACAGCGATCTGAGTTTTTGGCCGTCCGTTTTCGTGATCTGGGCATTTGTGGCCGTCAGATCTCGTGTGAGAAGCAATCTGTCACGCACTGTTTATAATCTGGCCCAACTGTCCTATGGGCTGCTGCTCCACAAGCCGAAACGGTGGCCTCTGGTAAACTGGGCCGTCTCAGCCCATTCCAGCCCATTCATCTATCCCTGACTTCGCTCAAGGGGTCCAACGAAGCTGGATACAGAGAGGAGTGGGCGGATCGAGCGGAGCCGCAGGAGCAAACCCTAGCGCGGCGGCTGACGATGGGCTGGAGCGGCGGCGCCTCTCCCACGACCTTCACCTCCAACACCGGAGCCAACCGTGACATCCCACCTTGCCTTGCGGTCGAGTCTTGTAGTCCGAGAAGGAGAAGGGGTGCGGCGGCAGCAAGGGCGGAGAGGGTGGCAAGGACACGGTGAAGAAGGCGCCGCCCCCGCCCCTGTGGTCGTCGCCGTGCTCAAGATTGATATGCGCTACGACGGCTGCGCCCACCGCATCCGTGCCTCCGCCCGCCACTTTCCAGGTACGAACACATGTTTCTCTCTGTTTCTTGTGGTTTCTGACCATGGTCGGCCCCGTGGGTGCGCGTGTTGACCTGGAGGGTGTGGCCATGGAGGTGGACAGGCGAGCTGCCACGCAAGATCTCCCCCCTTGCCATTCTCAATCTGGCAGCCCTGGCTCTTCCTTGAAGCCAGCGTTGCAGGTACATCTCGCCTGTTTCAGTTTAATTATAGTGGTTTATTTTCCATTGTTTAGGTTGTGGATAAAGAAATGAGGAAGCTAGAAGCGGAGGAGATGGGCAATGCAATGAGCCCTGGATAAGAGAGCAATAGATTCAAAGCAAGGCATGGACATACTTGCCGCTTTAGAAGAGATGCGGACCATGAAGGTACGTTCTGGGCATCTTGCCATTCTCTTAAGTTCAGTTAACATGTACTACAACATGCACATGAAGGTACGATCTGACTACTGACATTGTTTTATTGTGATGTTTACAGTCTAGACTCTAGATATGCTGGAGTCTCCATTGACCAGATGCATGAAATTTTGAAGCATTCCTCTCATCAAAAGGCAAGATCTCACATACTTTGTTTTCTATATATTTGATAAAAGATTCATGTCTAGCCATTTCACATTTTGGGTAATATGTAGATTACTTTGCTATGGCATGGTGGTCATGCGGCATAATTTTTCTTAAAATATTCTCTCTAATTTTGGTCATTTTGTGTGCGGTTATTGCAGAACTACAAAGATTATATATGTTAAAAGGATCGAAGAGGTCGACGACGACGACGAAGCGGTTACAGGAGTAAAAAAATAGTAGTATAACTAGATGAAGAACTCGTCAAATCAATCACTTTTAGAGTAAACCTCTATATCAACTTTCATATGTACCTGCATGTGCAAACTTGTATTTAAAATTATTTCTAACCCTTTCATAATGATTGTTATCGTAGAACTTGAAAGATTATGTTAAACGGGTCGAAGAGGTCGAAGACGATGAAGATTTTGGTATACCAGGACAGTCAAGTGTCACGTCGAACGTACTTGTCTCTCTGTATTGTGTCTTCTGCCTTTTCTTCTTTTCTGTTTCTATTTCGTATTGTATGTTCTATGGTCTAGACTAATGATATGCTTATTTATATTTTCCCACTTCTCAGTTAATCTGCTCTGCCTTTTTTCCATGAATTTGGTTGGGCTTCGCATTCGATAGTGGGTTGATCTGGGTGTGCCTTTTTCTCTGTGGGGTTTGGGTTCTAGGCAAGGATTGTGCTTGGGAAGGTATCCAGCCAACGAATCGCGGTGCAGCTGACTGGCGACATGGTCGTGTGCGCCATGGCCAAGGGGTGCAGGTGTGTGACTCTGCTTCTCTCTCTCTGCCTACTCGTTTGTGCCCTGCTACATAGTTTAGATAGTGTTGAATCGATCTGATTTGAGGGGAGTTATCTGATGAGGGAAGGTCTGGTTGATGCTAGCTGGGCTGCATCATTTTTGTGGGGGTTTTGTGGTCTGTTTTACATGCGTTAAAAATGTCATCCTTCTAGAAATTAACCGTCACTTACTGTTTTTCTGAAAGAGACCCCTTTCTGAATTGTTATATGAAAAAACAAGTATAGTTCAACTAGCTTACAGGAATATGCTAATTTGGAAGGTAAACATACTACCAAATGGATACAGCTAAGTAGTTGAATCAAAATAGCTTACAGGAATATGCTACTTTGGAAGGTAGCTTGCAGGATTCTGGAGATAGCCTCCATGTTCTCCCTGAGCGTCCATTGATCTTTTGCACTAGAGGCATAGTAGTCCTAAACCATCTTCGGTAGCTTCTTCTTGGCGAGTTTCTCGTACTTGGACACAATTGTTATCAGCTCCATACCCCTGCTTGAATAGTTCATTGTCATTTCGCACTTCTTTTATCTATAAGCACTGCAAGCAGTCAAATAAATCCTCCATTGTTTTATCTCCAAAGTCCATGCTTCAAAATGAACTGAACATTGCCCGCATAGCAGTCAAAATGAACCATCTTGCCATATGTTTTGCATGTGTATGCCACTTCGTAGTTTAAAGTATTTGCTACAATCATTGTGAGCATATTTGTGGAAAAATAGCGTAAAACTTCTTGCTACTCTCATCAACTCTCAACGAGTGAGTGATAGACAAGGTTATATTTCATGTATTTGAACAATGGGTACAGGGTCTATTCATACGTGTTAATTTGTTTTTGTATCACTATTTTCTGTCATCAATGTTTTTACATCAAAATGAACCACACTTTCATTATACAGTAAATTAGCAACATTTTGATTTTTCTTATGATCACTTAAATATATATGTATCCACGGTTGTCTGAAAGGAAACCATATTTTTTTTGTATCAGGGAAAAATAACCAATCAAGAAGATAAGAACAGAAACAAACTAGGAGGCTGATCCATCGGCATATTGGAGAGTGTTGATTTTATTGCACTAGGATATGGCCCGAAAGTGTGTGGACGAATCACAGGATGTTATTGCACTGAAGTCAAAGATCGTACAAATTCAGCATATACATGTTTCATATGCTGGGCGAAAGGATATTCCTTAAATTATGGTAAACTGAGAGAACAAAGGGGTCTTTTTTTTTGCACTCTCCCGCTTTGGATGTATCTACCTTGTCCTTGTACAGTTTCATGAAATGAGTTCTACAATTTTGAAAGAACATTCCTTCATCTGTTCTGAGGCATCTAATTCAGTTATATATATATACCCTCCAGATTTTGTCCAAAATTTATATTATTTTGTCAAAATGGATGGGCGCGGCATCAATGGTCTAGTTCATTTGACAATCCCTGTCCGTCCACCACACCACCGGAGACGCACACTCGAATTCCCCACCGCCCGCCGCCGCCGCCGCCTTCGTGGCGACATGCTGCACCTCCGGAAGCGCATCCTCTCTCATCTCCTCTCCGCCGCGCCGTCTCCACTCCTCTTTCTCCACCGCCTCCTCTCCGCCGCCGCGCCCGCCGTTTCCACCAACCCTAGCTTCGCCGTGGAGGAGTACCTCGTCGGCACCTGCGGCCTCACCCGAGCACAGGCACTCAAGGCCTCCGCGAAGCTCTCCCACCTCAAGTCCCCCGCCAAGCCCGACGCCTTCCTCGCCGGCCTCGGCCTCTCCGGCGCCGATGTGGCGGCCCTCGTCGCCAGGGACCCTCTGTTCCTCTGTGTCGGCGTGGAGACAACCCTGGCACCCGTCGTCGCTGGGCTCACCGGCCTCGGCCTGTCAAATGCTGAGACTGCGCGCCTCATCTCGCTCGCCCCCGACAAATTCCGCCAGAGATCCGTCGTCTGCAAGCTAGAGTACTTGCTGCCGCTCTTCAGCCCCATCGAGAACATGGTCCGGCCGCTCAAGCACGACGGCTTCCTCGGCTCTGACCTCGAGAGGGTGGTCAAGCCAAATGTCAAGCTCCTGGCAGAGTGCGGGCTAGGTGCTTGTGATATTGCCAAGCTGTTCATCCGCGCGCCGAGGATCCTTAGCGCCAAACCAAGGCGTGTCCTGGCGATGGTTGCGTGCTCCGAAGGTATAGGTGTGCCCCGTGGCTCTGGAATGTTCATGCAAGCGCTGCATGCCGTCTCATGGTTCAGCGAGGACAAGATCGCTGCCAAAGTGGATTACCTGAAGCAGATGTTTAGGTGGTCAGATACCGAGGTTGGCATTGCTGTGTCCAAGGGTCCGGTGCTGCTGAGGAGGTCAAATGACGTGCTGCAGCGCCTGTCAGAGTTCCTTATCTTTGAGGTGGGGCTTGAGCCAGCCTACATTGCTCATCGGCCGAGTATGCTCACTTACAGCCTGGAGGGCCGGCTCAGGCCCCGGTACAATGTTATGAAATTTCTAAAGGAAAATGGATTACTAAATCATGACAGAGACTACTATAGTATGGTGGCGGTCAGGCTGAAGGTATTTGTGGGGAAGTTCATATGCCCTCACAAGCAAGCTGCACCACACCTTGCTGAAGACTATGCAGCTGCTTGCACAGGGCAGGTGCCTGCTACATTCACATTTACATGAACCAAGAAGCAGGAAAATGGATTGCTAGAGCGCGAGTGGAACTACTATTCAGCAACCTTGGTGACGGAAAATTTTCATGGAAAAGTTCGTAGGCCCTCACAAGGAAGCTGCCCCCACCTTGCCGAAGACTATGCTGCCACTTGTAGGGAAGTGCCTTCTAATTTCAGAATTACATGACCAAGAATGGGCCATGAGAATTTGTAGCTGCGTATGGTGCAAAAAAGTTTACACTATGTGTAGTGAGCTGGTAATCTCTGTCTGTGTTCTTTGCCTGAGTGGATGTTGGTTGTCTGCTATAGTATGTCAGGTACATGCTAATTTAGCGTCGGTAGTCCTGAATGAAACTGATAATTTTATCGCGAGTCTTTGTATGTTCATTACATCATTCAGTACAGAAGAAAGAATTACATTGCAATTAACCTGTCCATCGTGATGCCAAATTGTCATGCATACTAGAACTAAGAGAGTGACATCAGGGCATTCTGCAAATGCTTTCAAATATATTAATGAAGAGTATATCTTCACCCCTATATGTTTATGTTCTCAATTGACATTGCAGCTTTCAATGCAATCCTGAGTCAAACTATCTTTCAATGAAAAGAGGTTCTCATTTTTTGCCATGAAAGATGATATGAAGTCCCAAAATTGGTTGAACATCTTTTTTCGTGGGAACAAATCTTGAATTAACGTGTTAGTCACTGCTGAGGTTGCAGTTTTGATCTAGTCTGCTGGTTGCTTCCTCTAGTTCTTTTAAGCTGAAAGTCTTCATTCTTCCTGCAGCAGCTTTTTTTTATAAGACACTGACTGTTGTGAAAGCAGGTCATTGTTTACTAGTACTACCTCTGTTCATTAATATAAGATGTTTTGGCAGTTCAAATTGAACTGCCAAAACGTCTTATATTAATGATCAGAGGGAGTACTAGTTCGTATCAGTTTATCCGTTTGGTTTTCTCTTATATTCTTGGATGGCTACTCTCTGATACTTTTTTTAGGAGCATCTGATGTCAAAACTGAATACTTCAGTAGTTGGCCAGTAGCATTTTGTTGGCAGCCTACCCATGTAGCACCACGTAACAGATATTTCAAAGGCCCTTGTATTTGTACCGGAGACACAAATTGATGCTTGTATGGTATGGTGCTCAAAAACAGAGGGCATTTCATACAATATGAATGAACTTATGTTAAGGTAAACTTAAAAGGGGTTATGGCATTACCATGTTAATCTCTACCATACCTGTTAGCTAATTTTATTCCATATTAGCACTATTTATATAGATGCTCAGGATATCTTTATCCCTTGGCATAATTTTTTAGGGATAGTAGGTGGATCTTATTTACCATCCTCTGTTTTATATTTGCTTTAGTTATGTTGGTTACAATCTCTTCTGAAGACATGTAGGCTGGAATTGGAGAAAAGAGATTGAAGATGTTGAAGACTATCTTACCTTAGCCAAGAGATCGTCCCAGTGATGATATCTTAACCAAGCTTGGTCTTAAGATTTAAGGTAATGCAGTATTTTTTCTCAGTTATACCGAATGTCATCTCTTCGTACACACTTTTCAATTAAATTTCAGTCTAGGCATGCAAGTACTATCTGTCAGATATAGTGTAGTTATAAAATCTTACAGAATTTCAAACACAGAAATTGTAGACTTGCTGGTGGTCCTGAAATTAAGAATCAAGTTGTGTGAGGAGAGGATGGTGGTGCACATTTGTTTGTTCCTGATGTTAGGCTGTAGAAATCGGAAAAATGAGATCTCAGCTGTGTGCTTCCATTAACACAACGGAGAGCTCTGATCTGAAATGAAGATCAGTTGTGTGTCTCTTCTCTCGTGCCTAGTTTAGCCTGTGGGAATTATAGAAATAAGATTAATGCAAATTAGGCGAAGGGAAGGGGTCTGTTAAGGAACGAAGTGAATTGCCAGGTGAATATGAATTTTTTTAAAGTAGTTTTTTGAAGTAAGAATTGGCTGGCAATGAAGAGCATACTCACTGATTTACTAAATGTTGCAGATCGATTGTGCTTTGTTTCTTCCTGGAGAAGAAGCAAAGTTTTAAATAGCGCGCTAAGCCTCTTAGCGGCGGACATCTTCAAAATGCTATAGCGTGCTATAGCGATGCTATAGCGCACTATTTAAAATGTTTGCTCATGTGTTTGGACAAAAGACCCTTAGCGCAAGACCTCTTCTAAATGTTATAGCGTGCTATAGCGAAGCTATAGCGCGCTATTTAAAACCATGAGAAGAAGTGATGAAACTGGATATAGATGTATATTTCTTTCTTCTTCTTTCCAGGAGATCGACCAAGCATGGTGGCTGGGGCTTTTTGGCTGATGATGCCCTGAAGCTTCCTTCAGTAACAAGTATTTATGACCTGACGCGTGCGGGGGTTTTATTCAGAGAAACTCCTACCTTTCTCCTACTGAATTTTGCAAGTTATGTGATCCTTCTTGTTTTGTCCTAGAGATTGTGTGTAAACTCTAGATATGTTGCCCAGGTGCATGTATTGTTCTGTGGTTAAAGGTAATTAAACAACCCAATGTGCCCGTGTAATTGCTATTCCTTTCGAGTCATCATTAGCAAATGTTCCGACTAAACTTGATATATATTCTAATTGTACTACCAAAGATGAATAATATATCCAGTTCATTCTGGGAATGGCAAATCCAAAATAAGCAATGATTGGATGTACACAACTATCTTAGTTGCAGCCAAAATCAGGGGCATCAATAAAGTCAAATACTGTGAAAATTTGGAGATCTGCTTAAAAAGGCCAAATGGTGTTAGTTTCTGGTGCAGGTATCAACACTGAACCTGATACTTGCATGATAATTTACTTTCACACTAGAACAGTTTTTTCTCTGCACCGACTCTGGAATAGAAACTCATGCTCTGAACAGTTGTTTCTTTATTTTTACTCTACCTTTGTGAACTCTGTTGTGTAACAGGTTATCGCTTGGCCAGTTGACTGTTTGATTTAGCAGCAGCTAATGCATGTAATTTCTTATTACTTTCATAGAAAAGCTGCAAATGCTCGAGGAGCTATGTGTAACGTGTGAGTTATGTGTTTTCATATTCATTTGTACAATTTTATTGAGTCAACCATGCATGCCATCAATGCCATGTAAGAACATATTTATCTGCTTTCCATTAATACTAATGCCTTGTAAGCAATTGGATGCAGAATTTATAGTGGCTAGCTAATTGATTGTAATTTACTCAAGGCTAATATTTGGTTTGTCATTTTCTGTTGGTCCTACTAGAGCTTTTCTTTAACGTAAACAGTCTTAAAAGAGCTTTTTATGTCTAGAATTTGTACCAAAACTTTTGTTTAGCTTTGGGTATGAGCTGAAGTTTATCCCCTTTTTGTTTGAACTGATTTTTTTTTGGAGATTGCTGTAGAGATTGCACAACAGGAGCAAGATAGCTTTGAACTTGTAGATTGCAATCACCTATTCGTTGGTCGTACGGTCGCCTACATCGTATGGGGCGTTTTTCTCTTCTTTGGGCCAACCTTCTGGTTGTTGTTCCTGCCATGGTACTTGAGCTCTGGCCATGGTGGTCCGAAGCTTGAAGTGTTTGCCAGGGTCGTTAGACAGCGGCTGTGGTCATGGGCTTATTGCTTGGAGCAACCGACAAAGTCCTTTTCTATTTGTTTCGCTAACCGTGGGTGGTTTTCATGCTTCTTTCTATTCCTTAGTTTTTCCATGTTGTCAGACATTTAGAGTTCTTTGTTGTTTAGGTTTGGGGTTTGTTTTCGTCGTTTGGCTCTTCCGCCAATAATTTCAACATCTACGGAGGTGTGACTCACCTCCGTGGAGGTATTGTTCGTTGGAGCTGTGACACTCTGTCCTACTCCATTAGTCTTCGAGAGAAACCTCGGATCAATCTAGGTCTGTTAATGGTGGCGTGTCGTCCCCATGGTTTTTAAGGCGTTGTTATCTCGTCGCTATAGCGACGATATAAAGGTATGGCGCGGTCCCAGCCTGAAGCGTCCAGGCTCGCAATACTTTTGGCCTGTGGCGTCCGCCATATACGCGTGGCGTCCCCATACCGTCTATATGATGCACGTTTTATCGCCATGCCTGAAACTGGACGCCATGGGCTAGGGGAGTTGGTGCACGCGGGGACTAGCAGATAGCGGCGGGAAGGGAAAAGGGATCGGGAGGAAAAAGGGCGGGGGGATTGGCGCGCGAGGGAAGTCGTGGCGGGAAGGAAAAGGGGATTGGGTGGGAAAACAGAGAGGGGGGAGGGGGAGAGAGAGGGAGGGATGGAGAGAGAGGCCATGTGCCCATGTCAGGGTGAAACTGCTGTGTCCTGTGTACCTTGACCTTGTCCTCTCTCGTGACCAGCCAACAGCAGCAAGCTCTAGCTCAGCACTACCTCTTGTCCACCCCTGCCATGACCCCCTCCTGTCCTTTCCCATCCTCATGTCACCCCCCTTTCCGGTCCAGATCTGTCAGAGAGTTAGATTATGTCTATGAAGTTATGATTTAATTTGCTATCATACAATATTAGCTTGTGTCTATGATGTTGCCACATCATACGCCATAAACGTTATAATGTTAAGAAGGGGGTCGGTCGCCATAAAACGCGTTACGCCATAAAAACATTGGTCGTCCCCCCCCCCCCCCCCCCCCCCCTCCCCCACCCCCACCACCACCACCACACACACAAAGAATTATCCATGAGCCTTCACTTTTGGCTGACATCATCCGGAGACCGTTTTGGTCGCAGGACAGGGCATCTGAATCTCTGCGCGCGTGGCCCTTATACAACAACCATGAAGGTGCCGAGTGGTGGATTGCATTCTTCTACCCAGTTCGGAGCTTCCTTTTCGTTGTATGTCTAGTGCCAATGGCGATGTAATGCTACAACTATGGGGTCATTTTCATTGTTGGCTATCTATGACTAATGGATCATCGAGGGGATGAGGATGATAATGTTGTGGTGGTGTCGATGTTTGTCACTTCTTCTAGTGTGTGTTTGACTGTGAGTTTTCCTTGTTAACAGGGCACTCGTTTCTTTTAAGGGAAGGTCATCATGGCTAGATACGACTAGTTTAATTTATATTATATAATAGTTACATCGTTCATGAGCTTGGTGACTAGACAGTCAGGGGCTCATTCATCCAACTAAAGGAAAACCTATTACAATAACTATAATTTGCTCACCCGCAAAAAAAACTATAATTTGATAGCACGTGCGCCGATTGATTAAAATAACGAAAACAATGCTTAAACCGGACCCTCCTTATTGTTGTAGCATCCCATCATTTTACAATACAATCGTGAGACTTCCCCTCTGCTTATTAGTTCTTGATATTTTTTAAAGAAGGAAAATAAATTTGTTAGGAGATAAAACATGTTTTGGTGGACGGGAAATAGGCCGTTGGATGTTATTTGTTATATTGGTTGTAATAACAACTTATATAATGGTACGAAGAAAGTAGCAGAGAAGAAACCATGTCTTTGTTGTGAACTTGTTCATCATCATGCCATGCCATGTTATCTAACACTTGGAACTAAGTAAATGAGAACAGGTCATTCTGCATTGCATTAAAATCTCTATTTTATATTTTTAATGCATTTTGGGTGATGTTGGCTAGCACCGATGGCATAATTGTGCCCCGTGACTTTGGGATGTTCAGGCACACCCTGCGCATTCCGCATTCCATGTACACATCATCAACACTGTACCTCCTAGGAGGATTGTAACATAAACCCTATCTTTTCAATACAAAGAAGTGAGAATCTTTTGCGTTTTCTCAAGAAAAAAAAACTTGTAACATGGCAATTTTTTACATTTTTCGCATTGTTCGCATGGTAATAAAATAATGGTTAGATGGCATTTTATTTTACTTTTTCGGTGTAGAAGACATGTCAGTTTTTAGAAAATATTATAATGCACACATGAAAACTCTAGGAATTTTGTTCTACACACATGAGAATTTTTGACAATTGTTTCTTATGGTCACATGGTAATAGCAAAACATTTTTCCCCAAAATATGGCAAATTTTAGACATTTTGCAACCTTAGTTTCTCAAGCATGGCAAGTCATGATTTGTTCGTAGATCATCATGGCAAGTAATATGTATGCATCATAGAAAATCTAAACAAATTGCGATTTCTTTGGATGATGACATACCATGACAAATATGTTACCATGGGAAATGCATTAGACCTGCCAATGCAAATATATTGCAGGTAGCATGACAATTTTATTATTCAGACCATGACAATTTTTCTTGTCTTATAACTATCTTTTTTTGCTTCTGGACCATTGCAAATTTATTTAACATGCCATGGTAAATTCCATTTTATATACTACTCCCTCCGTCCCAAAATAACTGTCTCAACTTTGTAATAGCTTTAATATCAATGTTAAGGATATCACTTATTGTTAGCGTCTCGGTCAGCTGGGGATTAGAGATTAATCGGAAATCGGCCGATTAATCGATTTTATCGGTCGACTATTAATCGGCCAATTTTTGCAAATCCCATGTTACCAACAATGAAATATGCTATATTCAACACCAAAAATATATCGGACAGAAGTGTTAACTTGATTTCTAGCCTTCGAATCCTCATATAATTACAAACAAAATAGGGCAATGGTACATATTGCATAACAAGGTCCACAACAACACAAATAAACATAGTTTTTGCAAACATAGTGCTAGGAATAGGCCTGATTTATCGATAGATTCTCGATAAATCGCTTGTCAGAGCGATAAATTGGCCCAGAAGATAAACGGTGAAGATAAGGCATAATCTTATCGGGCGCTCCACGAGTAGCGATAAATCGCTGAATCAGACGATTTTTTGAACAGTGTCTAATATAAAGTTGTACTAAGCTTGAGACACTTATTTTGGGACAGATGGAGTATTAGATTTAAAAACATGGCAAACTTCTCTTCTCGCAAGCAAAACTTTTTTTGCAATGCAAGATTTCCCATGTGAACACTACATAATTTTTATAAAATTGCCATGACTTCTTAGAGAAACCGATTTTCTTAGTATGCCATGGTAAACATCCTTTTTTTTGTCATGATCTAGATAAAAAAAATTCAGTTAAAGTTGCCATCAGACCACTTCATTTTCTTCACAAATTTATTTCGTAGATAACATGACACATTTATTTTGATTGTACCATTGTAAATTTATATTATTAGAGAAATGATAATTTTATGAAGTATAGCATGGAAATTTTCATAAATTAGACCATGACAATTTTAAATTTATGTTTCTCTGCCTTTTTATGAGAAAATATTTTTTAATGGTGTTTTTTTGTTGTTGCAAAAAAGCCAACTTGACCTCTGTTAGAAGGGCAACGTGTGGATGGAAACGCGCCGTTGGATGTTATTTGGACGGCAGGGATTAATACACTTCAACTCAGCCAAGTTCGTTAGACAATCCCCGTCCACCACACACCACACCACTGGAGGAGACACACGCGCCGCACCCAACGCCACTCGAATTCCCCACCGCCCGCCGCCGCCGCCGCTGCTCCGCCGTCGCGGCGCCGCCATGCTCCGCCTCCGGAAGAGCGTCCTCAGCCACCTCCTCTCCGCCCCGCCCTCTCCTTCCACCTCCCCGCTCCTCTCTCTCCACCGCCTCCTCTCCGCGGCCGCGCCCGCCGTTTCCCCAAGCACGGGATTCGCCGTGGAGGACTACCTCGTCTCCACCTGCGGCCTCACCCGTGCTCAGGCACTCAGTTCATCCGCCAAGCTCTCCCACCTCAAGTCCCCCGCCAAGCCCGACGCCGTCCTCGCCTTCCTCGCCGGCCTCGGCCTCTCCGGCGCCGATGTGGTGGCCCTCGTCGCCAGGGACCCGCAGTTCCTCTGCGCCAAAGTGGACAGAACCCTGGCCCCCAATGTCGCGGGGCTCACCGGCCTGGGTCTATCCCCTTCTGATATCGCGCGCCTCGTCTCGCTCGTCCCGGACAACTTCCGCCTCAGATCCGTCGTCTCCAAGCTCGAGTACTACCTGCCGCTCTTCGGCTCCATCGGCAACTTGCTCCGGCCGCTCAAATACGGCTCTGGCTTCCTCAACACCGACCTCGAGAGGGTTGTCATGCCCAATGTCAAGCTCCTAGCAGAGTGCGGGCTAGGTGCTTGTGATATTGCCAAGCTCTTCATCTCTGCACCGATGTTGCTTAGCTCCAAACCAGAGCGTTTCTTGGCCAAGGTTGCGTGCGCCGAAGGTTTAGGTGTGCCCCGTGGCTCTGGAATGTTCAGGCATGCGCTGCACGCCGTCTCATTCCTCGGCGAGGAGGAGATGGCCGCCAAAGTGGACAACTTGAAGAAGACGTTTAGGTGGTCAGATGCCGAGGTCCGCATTGCTGTGTCCAAGGGTCCGTTTCTGCTGAGAAGGTCAAATGACGTGCTGCAGCGCGTCTCAGAGTTCCTTATCTCTGAGGTGGGGCTTGAGCCAGCCTACATTGCTCGTCGGCCGGCTTTTCTTGCTTACAGCCTGGAGGGCCGGCTCAGGCCCCGGTACTATGTTATGAGGTTTCTTAAGGAAAATGGATTGCTAAGTCATGGCAGAGACTACTATACTATGGTCTCGATCAGCGAGAAGGTATTTGTGGAGAAGTTCATATGCTGTCACAAGCAAGCTGCACCACACATTGCTGAAGACTATGCAGCCGCTTGCGTAGGGGAGGTGCCCGCTAGATTCAGATTTACATGAACCAAAAACAGGCTAGGAAAATTGGTAACTCCATGTGGAAGAACAGAATTTCTCTCGTCATATTCAGCTGGTAATTCATGATTAGGTGTTCTTTTCATGACTAAATGGTGGTTTTGTCGTGGCTAATGCTCGATGTAACTGATAACTTGATTTCTGAACCCCGACATGTTGAATTCATCACTTGATAGAGAAGAAAGTTTGATATGTGTGATCTATTTTCATGTCAGGTTTTATCTAGCATATTCAGTTTTCATTTCATTGTCTTTTTTGTTCCATCATATGCCAGTTAGTACTGAAATTGAAGTTCATCGTTTAGTATTTTGATTACGCTTAGCAAATATATTTCTATTGGATGTATGTTTATTTTATGCCACCATCGCCAGGGTGGAACCGGCATACAGAGCTCATCGGTGGGCAATGCACCATTACAGCCTGGAGCGCCCGCTTAGATGCTGATTCTGTGTTATATAGTTTCTTAAGGCAAATGGATCGCCAGGTGACGGCTGGGCTACTATAGCTGAACGAGAAGGTATTTGTTGATAACCATACAAGGAAGCTGCTCACCCTGCTGAAATACTATGCTGCCGGCCTGCCGCTTGCAGAAGGCAATTGTGCACTGCCTTATAAAAGTAACAGTGTATTAAATTTCAAAAGTAATCAGTGAGTTCTTTTTCTCCCGACTAAAAGTTTGATTTCTTAACATGGTGGCATACTGTTGGAATATTTGTCTGAAGCTGGGTATTCATTTATAGAAAGTAAGGGATGCTGATATCTTGGATATTACTTCCATAGCTTCTCCTGCCTTGCGCCTGTGCCCTTCAGCACAAACGGACATTGTTGAATGAATTAGAGCAGTTCTCAACTAGCGATTCATCTGTTGCCCTGTCAAAAAATCAATTTAACAAGCGAATATATTGTGCATAGTTTATACCAGTCGTCTTAATAGGTTGGCATCAAGGATCAGAGCATAGTGGTGAGAATAACTGGTCGCCCTATTGGATGCAGCAGAAGACTATGAGTAGCAGAGGTTGGCTTTTTTGGCGATGGCCCAAATTGTTACCAGGTAAAAACGAGTTGAAACATTCTGCACATCATTTATGCTTCCATTTTTTTTATTCACCTCATTGGATTTGGTTGGTGTGCTTTGTGCTTTGATTTGGGGTGCAGCACCTACTACTTTCTGTTACCACCATTTTGCGTCAACTATCTTAGGTGCCATCTGCACATAATATTCAGACATACTCTATAAGCATTTAGTCCCTTCTGGTATCCGTTGTGTATTATCTTCGTGAGCACTGCATAAGTATTGTTTGTTCTGAGCTAATGATATCTCTGTGCTTTTTGTACATGTGTTAGCTAATGCCTTTGTCGAGTTGGTTTTTTAACTGGAAAACTGTATTGGAGGCCCTGGCAGAACTTGATTCTGTTTTACCTGTAACAAATTATCTACTTAGAAGTTATATCCATGAACCTTAGAGCAAATTTGTGAACGTCTATTGTCAAATGAAATTTCACATAGCCTTCATTCGAACTATATGCTGCATGGTGATGGGAGGGTTGCTGGTCTGTGACAATTTTCTTTGTTAGATAGTGGTGTTAGCAGAGCCTATTGATAGTTTAACAGACAATCCAGTGAAGGTCATATGCTGTCACATAGTGGTGTTAGCAGAGCCTATTCTTGGAGAAGTTCATATGCCCTCACAAGGAAGCTGCACCACACTTGTAGACATGCTGGTCTACCTCATATTAAGAATCAAGTTGTGTGAGGAGAGGATGTTGCACATTTGTTTGTTCCTGATGTTAGGCAGTAGAAATTGGAAGAAATGAGATCTCAGCTGTTTGCTTGCAGTAACACAAAGATGTGCACATGCTATTATTGGCGAAGAGTTCTGATTTGAAATGAAGATCAGTTGTGTGTCTCTTCTCTCGTGCCTAGTTTAGCTTGTGAGTATATATAGAAACAAGATTAATGCAATGAAGGCGAGGGGAAGGGGTCGATTGATGAACGAACTGACTTGCCAGCTGGGCAATAAAGAGGAGTATACTAACTTATTTACTGAATATTGTAGATTGATGGTGCTTTCTTTCTTCCAGGAGAAGATGTGATGAAACTGGATATAGATGCATATATAGTTCTTTCTTCTTCTTTCCAGGAGATCGACCAAGCATGGTGGCTGGGGCTTTTTTTGTATACTACACACGATTCTAAAGGCTCTGTTAGCTGATGATGCCCTGAAGCTTCCTTCTGTAACAAGTATTTATGACCTGACGCGTGCTGGGGTTTTATTCAGAGAAGCTCCTACTTTTCTCTTTCTGAATTTTGTAAGTTATTTAATTTTCTCGTATTGCCTTAGATATTGTATGTAAACTCTAGATATGTTACCCTTGGTGCATGTATTGTTCTATGGTTGAAGGAAATTAAACAACCCAATGTGCTCATGTAATTGCTGTTCCTTTCGAGTCATCAGCAAATGTTCAGACTAAACTTGATATATGTTAATTCTACTCGAAAAGATGAATAAAATACCCAGTTCATCCTAGGAACTGCAAATCAAAACTAGTGAGTCGGCGTACAGAATTAACTTAGTTGCAGCCATAATCAGGGGAATCAACAAATGTTGTTTAATAAGCCATATGGAGTTGAATACAGTGAAAACTTGATGTTCTGTTTGAGAAAAGCTAAATGGTGTTAGTTTCTGTTCAAGTATCAACACTGAACTTGACACTTCATGATAATTTACATCCGCACCAGGACACATGTTGTGCTCTGAACTTTTCTTTTGTACACTGGCAAACGCCTTGTGTTATCAAATGGTGTTTATTTTTACTCTACCTCTATGAGCACTGCTGTGGAATGGGTTATTGAAATATTTGGACAACGAAGCTGCTTCTCAGTCAACAGTTGAATTTGGCACCGGCTAATGTGTGCAATTTCTTATTATTTTTGTAGAAAAGCCTCAAATGCTCGAGGAGTTATGTAACCGGTGATTTTAAGTCAACCATGCATTCCATAAAAAGAAATTTGGAGTTGATAATCGGGTGTAAAAGCAAATTTCTCTGTTTTCCATTAAGATTTATGCCATGTAAGCAATTAGATGTGGAATTTAAAGCCGCTAGCTAATTGATGGTAGTTTACTCAAGACTAATTTTTAGTTGGTCCTCTTCCGTTGGTCTTATTAGAGCTTTTCTTTAGCGGAAACAGACTTAAAAGAGCTTTTTATGTGTAGGAACAAAGTTCAGCCAGCTAACTAAGTATGCATGTTATTCACCGTCCAATGTGCATGGTATCCAAGAGAAATGATTGCTTAATCTATCTGCATAATTAACATTTTTTGTGCATATTATGTTTTGCTTTCCATGCTTTGTAGACTCTCTTGGGGCATTAACCTGCACTTCGATTTCCTCGTATGTTCACGCCGTTTTTTGTGTGATTTTCAGGCTGTGGCTGCATACTTTCTGGAACCCTGAGTTGTTTCTGCAGTAGGAGATAAATTCTTTGCTGCATAATTCTACTTGGAGAGGGTTTCATTTCCCTGTTTTTTCTCAGATAAATGAGAAGCGGGAACAAGTTAAATATGCACTTTTTGGTAGGATTTCTGACGAGAGAACGATGCAGCAATGGTACTGTTCAGAGTATCCGCTGCAGCAATGTGAGATCTGGCAATATATGAAAGTAAAGGACTGAAGGCATCACTGCAGTTGGGCTGGATTACACCGCTGCAGACGCAAGGTTGCTTGATCTGGTTTCAAGTTTCAACCATGGCGGCGTGAGCTTACTCGGCGCACTCTGAAGATGGCGGGGGAAGATCAGTGTCGTACAAATCAAGCGGGGGGCAGTTGGCAGCGGTTTGGGAGGTGAGGAAGATGAGGGCTGGGCTTTTTTCGAACCCTATCTGCCTGCTGTTTGTCTGGTGGGTTTCATTTCTGTTGGAGGAACATTGTATGGTTGTTGGTATCTATACAAAGGGAGAAACGAATTTATATGCATTAAATACTCAAATTTGTATTTGATTTTTGAAGTTTTTTTTAACATGCTACAATCGCAGATGTTCGCGTACACTTATCTCTATGAACGCACATACACACCTTATCCTTATGAGCACCTCTGAGATACTGAGTTGGCACGACATCTTGTGATTGATGTATTCACCATAAGCGTCTCATAGTCGATGGAACTGTCTCCTCCTATGTGGCATCCGTCATCAAATTAAAATACAAACACCAAACTAGGCATAGCTCAGATGGTTAGATTTTGCATGGTGACCCGTCCTACCTAGGTTGAAGTCCTACACTTAGTATTGGTGCTCGCATCTTCTACTAAATTTATTTCAGGCATTCCGGTGATGTTCGTGTGTGCGTGGGATGGGGGGGGGGGGGGGGGGGGGGGGGTTGAGGGGGCTTGTAGGGGGAAACCTTCCAGCTGAAAAGATTTAATGGGCAAACCAATATAATGTTCCTTTTTGTATTGTACAACTATACATGCTTCTCCTTTTGCAAATTTATATAGTGTAACAATTTTACAAATTTTTAAGCAAATAAAAATGATAAATGAAAAAAATGGGAAATTATTCGTTGGAGCCATGACACGCTGTCCTAGTCCGCGAGTCTCGGAGAGAAACCTCATATCCATCTAGATCTGCCAAATGGTGATGCTTCGTGGGTGGCTGTCTCAAATTGCCGCTACTATGGGGTTGTTTCCATTTCTTTCGGAAGTGAATACGCTGATGTCATCATGGTGTCGATGTCTGTCGCTTCTTCGACGTGTGTTCATATCCGGGTTTTCCCCGGTGCCGGTCCAGGAGTGCTTTCTCATCAATTTCCTTATTAAGTAGCTAACTCTCTACCATCGCGGAACTTTCGTTCTGCTTGTCGGGTCAAAATAGTTGTCATGGATTATGTTTGTTTGTCTGATATTCTAGTCGTGGAACAATTTTTGAATTGGAATTTTGTAGTAACATGGTAAACGCACCGTGTGTCTATCCATATTCCATATTGTCAAAACAATCTTGCAAGTTGTTTGTGTTCTGGTGTGGTTGGAAATTGGCCGTTGGATGTTATTTGGATGGCAGGGATTTGATGGTAACTTGGCTCAGCCAACTTCACTTCATTTCAGATCGAGAATCCCCGTCCACCACACTACCGCACCCAACGTCACTGGAATTCCTCACCGGCGCCGCCGCCGCCGCCGCTGCTCCGCCGTCGCGGCGCCATGCTCTACCTCTGGAAGCGCGTCCTCTCCCATCTCCTCTCGGCCGCGCCCTCTCCTTACACCTCCCCACTCCTCTCTCTCCAGCGCCTCCTCTCCACCGCCGCTGCGCCCGCCGTTTCCCCAAACCCTAGCTTCGCCGTCGAGGACTACCTCGTCGGCAACTGCGGCCTCACCCGAGCCCAGGCACTCAAGGCCTCCCCGAAGCTCTCCCACCTCAAGTCCCCCGCCAAGCCCGACGCCGTCCTCGCCTTCCTCGCCGGCCTAGGCCTCTCCGGCGCCGATGTAGCGGCCCTCGTCGCCAGGGACCCGCTGTTCCTCTGCGCCGGCGTGGAGAGAACCCTGGCCCCCAACGTCGTCGGGCTCACCGGCCTCGGTCTCTCGCGTTCTGAAATCGCGCGCCTCGTCTCGCTCTCCCCCGACAACTTCCGCATCAGATCCGTCGTCTCCAAGCTAGACTACTACCTGTCGCTCTTCGGCTCCATCGGCAACTTGCTCCGGGCGCTGAAATACGGCGCCTGCTTGCTCGGCTCTGACCTCGAGAGGGTGGTCAAGCCCAATGTCAGTCTCCTAGCAGAGTGCGGGCTAGGTGCTTGTGATATTGCCAAGCTCTTCATCCGAATGCCTAGGATCGTCACCGCCAGCACAGAGCGCGTCATGGGGATGGTCGCGTGCGCTGAAAGTATAGGTGTGCCCCGTGGCTCTGGGATGTTCAGGCACGCGTTGCATGCTGTCTCATACTTCAGCGAGGACAAGATCGCTGCCAAAGTGGACTACTTGAAGAAGACACTTGGGTGGTCAGATACCGAGGTTGGCATTGCTGTGTCCAAGGCTCCGATTTTGCTGGCAAGATCAAATGACGTGCTGCAGCGTATGTCAGACTTCCTAATCTCTGAGGTGGGGTTGGAGCCGGCCTACATTGCTCATCGCCCCGCTATGCTCACTTACAGCCTGGAGGGACGGCTCAGGCCCCGCTACCATGTTGTGAAATTTCTCAAGGAAAATGGATTGCTAAATCATGACAGAGACTACTATAGAATGGTGGTGGTCAGCGAGAAGGTATTTGTGGAGAAGTTCATATGCCCTCACAAGCAAGCTGCACCACACCTTGCTGAAGACTATGCAGCTGCTTGCACAGGGCAGGTGCCTGCTACATTCAGATTTACATGAACCAAGAAGCCGGAAAATGGATAGCTAGAACGCGAGTGGAACTGCTATTCAGCAGTCTTGGTGACAAAGAAGATTTTCATGGAAAAGTTCATATGTCCATACAAGGAGGCTGCCCCCACCTTGCCAAAGACTATGCTGCCACTTGTAGGGGAAGTGCCTTCTAATTTCAGATTTACATCACCAATAACGGGCTATGAGAATTGGTAACGTGTAGTGAGCTGGTAATTTTTGTCTCAGTGTTCTTTGCCTAACTAGATGTTGGTTATCTGCTGTAGTATATCTGGTACTCCCTCCATCCCACAATACAAGATCGTTTTTGATACTAGTGCAGTGTCAAAAACGCTCTTATATTATGGGACGGAGGGAGTACATTTTAATTCAGTGTCGCCAATCCTGGATGAAACTGAGAATTTGATTTTAGAGTACTTGTACGTCTGTTACAGCATTTAGAGAGAAGAAAGAATCACATTGTAGGAACTTGTCCATCATCATCTCATATTGATACGCATTCCGAACTAAGAGAGTGTGACATCAGGGTATTCTTCATATGCTTTCAAGTATTAATGAAGAGTATATCTGCATGCTTTATATCTTTATGTTCTCAGTGGCAATTGCAGCTTTCAATGCAATCCTGTGTCAATCTATCTTTCCATGAAAAACGGTTCTCAATATGGCCATGAAGATGATATGAAGTCCCAAATTCGTTGAACTATTTTTGTGGAACAATTCTGGAGTTGTTGATGGCCACAACGTGTTGATCACTGCTGAGGGTGCAGTTTTGTCTGTTGGTTGCTTCCTCTAGTTCTTCTTATTTCTTAGCTGAAAGTCTTCATTCTTCCTGCAGTAGCTTTGTTTATAAGATATTAACAGTTGTGAAAGCATGTCATCGTTTTCTAGTATCAGTCTAGGATGGCCCACTGGCTGATACTTTTTCTGGGAGCATCTGATCTCAAAACTGAATAGTTCAGTAGTTTGCCAGTAGCATTTTTGTTGACAGCCTACCCATATAGCATTACTTAACGGATATATCGAAGGCCCTGGTATTTGTACCGGAGAAGCAAATTGATGCTTATATGGTATGGTGCTGAAAAGCAGAGGGCATTCATACAATACAGGAATATGTTAAGGCAATATTAAAAAGGGTTATGGGATTTTATTCTTTATTAGCACTATCTATATAGATGCTCATCACATTTTTTTCCATTGGCATATTTGTTTTGGGATTGTAAGGTGTGTCTTATGTACCATCCTCTGTTTTATATTTTGCACTTTTAGATGCTCTTCTATATTTGCTTTAGTTGTGTTGGTTACAATCTCTTCTGAAGACACGTATGCTGGAATTGGAGAAAAGAGAATGAAGATGTCGAATACTGTTACCTTAGCGAAGAGATGGTCCCAGGGATGAAATCTTAACCAAGCTTGGTCTTAACATTCAAGGTATTGCAGTTTTTTTTCTCAGTTATACCCAATGTCATCTCTCCGTACACTCTTTTCAGTTAAATCTCAGTCTAGGCATGCAAGTACTATCTGTCAGATATATCATAGTTATATAATCTTGCGGAATTTCAAACACAGAAATTGTAGACTTGCTGGTGGTCCTCAAATTAAGAATCAAGTCGTGTGAGGGGGAGGATGGTGCACATTTATTTGTTCCTGAGGTTAGGCTATAGAAATCGGAAGAAATGAGATCTCAGCTGTGTGCTCCCAGTAACACAGCGGAGATGGGCACATGCTATTATTGGCAAAGAGCTCGTATTTGAAATGAAGATCAGTTGTGTGTCTCTTCTCTAGTGCCTAGTTTAGCTTCTGGGAATTATCGAAACAAGATTAATGCAATGCTGGCGAGGGGAAGGGTTGATTGATGAACGAAGTGACTTGCCTGGTGAATATATGATTTTTTCGAAAAAGTATCTTCCACAAGTAAGAATACTGATTGATTTACTGAATGTTGTAGATCGATGGTTCTTTCTTTCTTCCTGGAGAAGATGTGATGAAACTGGATATAAATGCATACTTCTTTCTTCTTGTATCTAGGAGATCAACCAAGCATGGTGGCTGGGGCTTTTTGGTATACTACATGTGATTCTGAAGGCTTTGTTAGTTAATGATGCCCCGAAGCTTCCTTCAGTTACAAGTATTTATGACCTGATGCATGCGGAGGTTTTATTCAGAGAAGCTCTTACCTTTCTCCTTCTGAATTTTGCAAGTTATGCAATCCTTCTTGTGTTTTCCTAGAGATTGTATGTAAACTCTAGATATGTTACCCCAGGTGCATGTATTGTTCGGTGGTTAAAGGTAATTAATCAACCCAATGTGCTTGTGTAATTGCTATTCCTTCCGAGTCATCATTAGCAAATGTTCCAACTAAACTTGATATATATTATAATTGTACTAGAAAACATGAATAAGATGCCCAGTTCATTCTGGAAATTGTAAATCCAACATAAGCAGTGAATGGGCGTGCGCAAGTATCTTAGTTGCAGCCAAAATCAGAGGCATCAACAAATGTCATTTAACATGCTAGATCCAATCAAAGTCAAATACACTGAAAATTTGGAGATATGCTTTAAAAAAAGGCTAAATGGTGTTATTTTCTGTTGCAGGTATCAACACTGAACCTGATGCTTGCATGATAATTTACTTCACACCAAAACAGTTTTTTCTCTACACCGACTCTGGAATAGAAACTCATGCTCTGAACTTTTCATTTATACACTGAGAGACTTCTGGTGTTATAAATATTCTTTATTTCTACTCTACCTCTGAGCACGGGTTATTGAAATATTTGAGCAACAAAGCTGCTGTTCAGTTGACAGTTTAATTTAGCAGCAGCTAATGCATGCAATTTCTTACTCCCTCCGTTTCCATAATGTAATGCATATAGATTTTTTTAAAAAGTCAAACTTCACAAACTTTGACCAAGTTTGTGGAGAATAACTGAATAACATTTACATCTAGAATGCCAAACATATATCATTAGATTCATCAGAAGATTTGAAGTAGTTTATTTTATATTTTTTGGTATTATATATATAAATTGTTTTCTCTATAAACTTGGTCAAAGTTTGCAAAGTTTGACGTTTCAAAAATCTCTACGCACTACATTATGGAACAGAGGGAATATTATTTTTAGAGAAAAGCCGCAAATGCTCGAGGAGCTATGTAACCGGTGAACTATGCCCTTCTTGATTTGTACTCCCTCTGTCCCGAAATAAGTGTCGTTGATCTAGTACAAAATTTGTACTAATTTAGTACTAAATCTACGACACTTATTTTGGGACGGAGGGAATACAATTTTATTGAGTCAACCATGCCTGACACCAATTTTTTTCCGGAGTCGATAACCGAATGTAAAAGACATATTTCATCTGCTTTCCATTCATACTAATGCCATGTAAGCAATTGGATGCAGAATTTAAAGCCGCTAGCTAATTGATGGTAATTTACTTAAGACTAATATTTGGTTTGTCATTTTCTGTTTATCCTAGTAGAGCTTCTCTTTAACGGAAACGGTCTTAATAAAGCTTTTTATTGTTGTTGTTGCTTTTGCTGTTGAAATAGATCTTCACAAGTATATCGAGCCTTTGTGGCTGACCTTTGTACCAAAACTTATGTTTAGCTCTAGGTATGTGCTGAAGTTTATTCCCTTTTTGTGTGATTTTCAGGCTGTGGCTGCATACCTTCTCGAAATCCTGAGCAATTTCTGCAGTATAAGACTTGAGAATGATGCAGCAATGTATTGTTCACAGTATCATGTGTGTTGATTCTGAGGATGTCGGGTTGTGGGGCGTTGCCAGCAGCAATGGATTGGTGATTACTGAAGACAGCGGCTGAACTGATTTGTTTTGGAGATTGCTGTATAGATTGCACAGCAAACAGGAGCAAGTTTGCTTTGAAATTGTAGATTGCAATCACCTATTCGCTGGTCGTGTGGTCGCTTACATCGCCTGGAGCGTTTTTCTCTTCTTTTTGCCAACCTTCTGGCTGTTGTTCCTGCTATGGAGCTTGAGCTCTGGTCGTGGTGGTCCGAAGCTTGAAGTGTTTGCCAGGGACAGCGACTCGGTTGTGGGCTTATCGTTGGAGCAACCTTGTGTATGCGCCATAGACTTCTTTGTTGTTTAGGTTTGGGGTTTGTTTTGGTCGTTTGGACTTTGTAGGGGTTCCCCCTTTTTTCTCCTACCTATAAAATTCACATGCAATCCTCATGCATGGTTTGAAAAAAAAGAGAGGATGCTTTGAGATACCAAAACCACCACTGTTGTCAGGCTGAGTTAGACTGTTGCGAGCGCAAGGTTACATAGTCGCTGGAGGGGAGACATTGGTTTCAGCCATGGTGGTGCGAGCTTAGTCGGCACACTCTGAAGATGGCGGGGGAAGATCAGTGTTATACAATCAAGCGTCGCTATCTGGGGCGGTTGGTAGCAGTTTGGGATTTGAGGAAGGTTAGACGAAGGTGTAATGGTTGGGCTTTTTGGAACCCTATCTGAAGAGGGTCTGAAACCATGTGTAAAACCTGATGTCACGTGCGGTGGGTTCATTTTTGTTGCTGATTCGTTAACCTTGGGGCTACTCTCCGAGAGAAACCTCAAATCCATCTAGGTCCGCCAATGGTGGCGCGCCGTGTGTCGTCGTCCCCCTCCCCCACACACCCCACCCCGCGGAATCATCCATGAGCCCCTTCACTTTTGTAGTTTGTTGCCATGACAGAGCGTCCGAATTCCACGTGTGGCCCTTATACGACGACCATGAAGGTGCTGAGTAGTGGATTGCATTCTTCTACCGAATTTGGAGCATCTTTTTCGTTGTATGTCTCATGCCAACAACGACTTAGTGCATAACTATGGGGTTATTTTCATTGTTGGCTAGCTGTGTGACTGATGTGTCATCGGGGGTGATGATGATAATGTTGTGGTGGTGTCAATGTTTGTCACTCCTTGTAGTGTGTTTGACTTTGTGTTAACCTTGCCATCGTGGACTGGCAGTGGTTTCACGGTTTTTTTTGTTAACTAGGCAACTCGTTTTTTAAGAGAAGGCCATCATGGCTAGATATGGCTAGCTTTATTTATATCATAAAATAGTTACATCGTCCATGAGCTTGCTGACTAGACAGTCGGGGCTCGTTCATCCATCTAAAAGAAAACTTATTACAATAACTATAGTTTGCTAGCACATGCGTGAATTATTAAAAGAATGAAAACAATGCTAAAACGTGATCCTCCTTATTGTTGTAGCAGTGTCCACACACTCTGTGAAAATTGCCGCCGTAGCATCCCACCATTTTACAATACAACAGTGAGACTTTCACCATCCCAGATTCGCACTGTTCCTCTAAGCCGGCGTGCCTTCCCTGTCGGATCTCGTCCGCTGGCGTCATGGAGTCGCGCGACCTCCCCTTCCCATCAGCATGGGGGAGATCCCCCTCCCATTCCTCACTTGTTTCTCCTCCGGCAAGCTGGCCGTCGTCTCCAACGCCACCTCCTTGACAAACCTCTCCATCGCTCGTGATCCGGCAGCCGCCATGGATGTGCCAACAAGAACCTTCACCCCCGAGAACGAGATGTTGCAACCGGTCATGAGAGATGCTAGAATCAGTTGGCGAGCATGTTACAACCGGCTTTTCTTTTTGTTTCAACTGACTGTTGGATTTTGTTTTGCTGCAATCTGTGTTTTTTTGCTAGAACCGGCTAATTGTTGTGCTTCAACAAATTACTGGAGCTTTATTTTGCTGATTTTGTTGTCGCAATCGTTTTTTTGCTGGAACCGGCTAATATTTTTTGCTTCTACTAATTACTGAAGTTTCGTTTGCTTTTTGTGTGCTCAATTGTTTTTGTTGCAACCAGTTTTTTTTCCGACAACAGGCTAATTGTTTTGCTCCAAACGGATCACCGGAGTTTCATTTGCTTTTGTTGTTGATTTTTTGTTTTTGCTACAGTCGGCATGGAGAAAGCTTCAAGCGTGAAAAAAAGGTTCAACCAGAGAGAGTGGCTACGACGGGGGCGCCTAGTTACTGCAACGACAGAGTCATCCGACGTGCTACGAGATGGCCCTGTTTTTGCTACACGGCGACGGTTGGGTGCAACGACGGCGTCCTGCCAGATCCGGTGAGGACCGGTGCTGCTACGGGAATGGCGAGCCGGTGGAACTTCAAATCAGCGTCGGATATCGCCTTTTTTTGGTTTTGGCGTGATGTGCGAGAGGAGGAAGAAGAAAGAGGGCCAGATCCAACGGCACATGAAGTTGCAATCGTAAGAGTGCGCATTGACCGGTCGAAATTTCGGCCGACGCGCCGGCGCCTAGCAGTCACCTTTTACAATACAACAGTGAGACTTTCACCTTGCTTATCAATTTTTTGCAAAAAGATGAGAACTTTTCTTTGACCTGAAGATTTTATTCTTTAAAAAAAAGAGAAGAGGAATTTTGTTATGAGATAACACAAGTACTGGGGGACGCTGCTTGCAACGGGCAAGGGTGGACGAATATAGGCCGTTGGATGTTATTTGGATGGCAGGGATTGGATGATTACTTTAGTAGCTCAGCCAAGTTAATTAGAGAATCCACCATCGGAGGAGACACACAACGCCGCACCCCACATCCAACGCCACCGGAGTTCCCCGCCGCCGCCGCCGCCGTCGGGGCGCCATGCTCCACCTCCGGAAGCGCGCCCTCTCCCATCTCCTCTCCGCCGCGCCCGCTCCTTCCACCTCCCCACTCCTCTCTCTCCACCGCCTCCTCTCCGCGGCCGCTGCCCCCGCCGTTTCCCCGAACCCTAGCAGCTTCGCCGTGGAGGAATACCTCGTCTCCACCTGCGGCCTCACCCGAGCCCAGGCACTCAAGGCCTACGCCAAGTTCTCCCACCTCAAGTCCCCCGCCAACCCCGACGCCGTCCTCGCCTTCCTCGCCGGCCTCGGCCTCTCCGAAGCCGACGTCGCGGCCGTCGTCGCCAAGGATCCGCAGTTCCTCTGCGTCGGCGTTGAGACAACCCTGTCCCCCGTCGTCGCTGGGCTCACCGGCCTCGGACTGTCGCGTTCTGAAATCGCGCGACTCGTCCCGCTCGCTGCCAAACACTTCCGCTGCAAATCCGTCGTCTCCAATCTGGAGTACTTCCTGCCGCTCTTGGGCTCCATCGACAACTTGCTCCAGCCGCTCAAACAAGGCTCCTCCATCCTCGGCTCTCAAGCTCGAGTACTACCTGCCGCTCTTGGGCTCCATCGACAACTTGCTCCGGCCGCTCAAATACTGCTCTGGCTTCCTCGACTCCGACCTCGGGTGGGCGGTCAAGCCCAATGTCAAGCTCCTAGCAGAGTGCGGGCTAGGTGCTTGTGATATTGCCAAGCTCTTCATCCGTGCGCCGAGAATGCTTAGCGCCAAACCAGAGCGTTTCTTGGCGAAGGTTGCGTGCGCCGAAGGTTTAGGCGTGCCCCGTGGCTCTGGAATGTTCAGGCATGCGCTGCTGTCTGTCTCATTCCTCAGCGAGGAGAAGATCACCACCAGAGTGGACTACTTGAAGAAGACGTTTAGGTGGTCAGATACCGAGGTTGGCATTGCTGTGTCCAAGGGTCCGGTGCTGCTGAGGAGGTCAAATGACGTGCTGCAGCGTATGTCGAGTTCCTGATCTGTGAGGTGGGGTTGGAGCCGGCCTACATTGCTCATCGCCCAGCTATGCTCACTTACAGCCTGGAGGGCCGGCTCAGGCCCCGGTACCATGTTGTGAAATTTCTAAAGGAAAATGGATTACTAAATCATGACAGAGACTACTTTAGTATGGTGGTGGTCAGCGAGAAGGTATTTGTGGAGTAGTTCATATGCCCTCACAAGCAAGCTGCACCACACCTTGCGGAAGACTATGCAGCTGCTTGCACAGGGCAAGTGCCTGCTACATTCAGATTTACATGAACCAAGAAGCAGGAAAATCGATTGCTAGAGCGCGAGTGGAACTACTATTCAGCAGCCTTGGTGACAAAGAAGATTTTCATGGAAAAGTTCGTATGCCCTCACAAGGAAGCTGCCCCCACCTCGCCGAAGACTATGCTGCCACTTGTAGGGAAGTGCCTTCTAATTTCAGAATTACATGACCACGAATGGGCCATGAGAATTTGTCACTGCGTATGGCGCAAAAAAGTTTACACTATGTGTAGTGAGCTGGTAATCTCTGTCTGTGTTCTTTGCCTGAGTGGATGTTGGTTGTCTGCTATAGTGTGTCAGGTACATGCTAATTTAGCGTCGCTAGTCCTGTATGAAACTGATAATTTTATCATGAGTCCTTGTATGTCCATTACATCATTCAGTGCAGAAGGAAGAATTACACTGCAATTAACCTGTCCATCGTGATGCTATATTGTCATGCATACTAGAACTGAGAGAGTGTGACATCAGTGCATTCTGCAAATGCTTTCAAATATATCTGCAGGCCGTATATGTTTATCTTCTCAATTGCCATTGCAGCTTTCAAAGCAATCCTGAGTCAAACTATCTTTCAGTTAAAAGAGGTTCTCATTTTTTCCCTGAAAGATGATATGAAGTCCCAAAATTGGTTGAACAACTTTTTTCGTGGGAACAAATCTGGAATTAACGTGTTAGTCACTGCTGAGGTTGCAGTTTTGAACTAGTCTATTGGTTGCTTCCTCTAGTTCTTCTAAGCTGAAACTCTTCACTCTTCCTGCAGTAGCTTTGTTTACAAGACATTAACTGTTGTGAAAGCAGATCATTGTTTACTAGTAGTTTCTATCACGTTTTTTGTTTGTTTTTCTCTTATATTCTTGGATGGCCTACTGGCTGATACCTTTTTCTAGGAGCATCTGACGTCAAAACTGAATAATTCTGTAGTGGTCCAGTAGCATTTTGTTACAGCCTACCCATGTAGCACTATGTAACAGATATTTCAAAGGCCCTTGTATTTGTACCGGAACACAAATTGGTGCTTGTATGGTATGGTGCTGAAAAACAGAGGGCGTTTCATACAATATGAAGGAACTTATGTTAAGGTAATCTTAAAAAGGGTATGGCATTACCATGTTATTACCTGAGCCAAGAGATGGTCCCGGAGATGATATTTATGGTAATGCAGTATTTTTTTTCCTCAGTTATACCGAATGTCATCTCTTCGTACACTCTTTTCAGTTAAATCTCAGTCTAGGCATGCAAGTACTATCTGTCAGATATAGCCTAGTTATAGAATCTTGCAGAATTTCAAACACAGAAATTGTAGTTGCTGGTGGTCCTCAAATTAAGAATCAAGTCATGTGAGGAGAGGATGGTGCACATATGTTTATTCCTGATATTAGGCTGTAGAAATAGGAAGAAATGAGATCTCAGCTGTGTGCTTGCAGTAACACAAAGGAGATGGCACATGCTATTCTTGGCGAAGAGCTCTTATTTGAAATGAAGATCTGTTGGGTGTCTCTTCTCTAGTGCCTAGGTTAGCCTGTGGGAATTATAGAAATACGATTAATGCAATGAAGGCAAGGGGAAGGGGTGTATTAAGGAACGAGGTGACTTGCCAGGTGAATAGGAATTTGAAAAAAAGTACTTTCCGCAAGTAAGAATTGGCTGGGCAATAAAGAGGACTATACTGACTGATTTACTGAATGTGGTAGATGATGGTGCTTTCTTTGTTCCTGGAGAAGATGTGATGAAAGTGGATACAGACTCATACTTCTTTCTTGTTTCCAGGAGATCAACCAAGCATGGTGGCTGGGGCTTTGCTATACCGCATGTGATTCTGAAGGCTCTGTCAGTTGATGATGCCCTGCAGCTTCCTTCAGTAACAAGTATTTATAACCTGACGCTTGCGGGAGTTTTATTCAGATAAGCTCCTAATTTTCTCCTTCTGAATTTTGCAAGTTATGCAATCCTTCTCGTATATGGTCCTAGAGACTCTTTGTAACCTATAGGCTATATGCATGTTACCCTAGGTGCATGCAGTGTTCCACTGTCAAAGGCAATTAAACAACCCAATGTGCTCATGCTATTGTTATCCTTTGGAGTCATCAGCAAATGTTCAGACTTCAGACTAAACTTGATATATCTATAATTCTACTCGAAAAGATGAATAATTTACTCATTCCATTCAAGGAATTGCAAATCCAAAAATGCTGTGAGTTTTTGTTTGGTGAACCATGCAGTGAGTTGACACACTATTATGTTAGTTGTGGCCAAAATTAGGGGCGTGCCTAGCAAATGGCGTTTAAATTGCCACCATATTAAGTCAAATACAGAACAGTGAACATTTGGGGATTTTTTCAAAGAGGCTAAATGGTATTAGTTATATTACAAGTATCAATACTGAACCTGATACTTGCATGGTAAATTACTTTCAGACTTGTTTTAAGCATACTCTGGAATGGAGACTCGTGCTCTGAACTTTTGGTTTGTACACCGGGAAATTTCTGGTGTTAAGGGTCTTCATTCTTACTCTACCTCTAGGAGCAGTGTTGCGGAATCGGGTATCGAAATCTGTGTGCAACAAAGCTGCTGTTCGATGCCGGTGGGAGCTATGCAACCTGTGAATTATGTCTTGCCATCTTCATTTGTACAATTATGCGATGGCCCAGAATTGGAGGACAGGATTGCACTCACGAGCAGGTACAAACTTACAGCATCATAATAGTTGTTGTTTCTGTTTTACTAGATTCTAAAATCATGTTCTGCATTGTAGCTGAGGTTTGCTTGTCCTTCTGAAGCAGCACAAGGTTGTGGAGGAGCAACTCCACCTTGCCGCTACAATGTGTACAGCATAAGTGTTGAAGGAACTACTTCAACGTGCTGCGCTAGATATCGCTCTAGACGCGAGTGGAGGCCAATATGGCAGCAGGATTCAATCCAAAACTCCTAGAGCACAAGATCTTGTCCAAGACCTTAGATAGGAACAACAAATTCTATTATAGATAGTGGGTACATAGTCTGGTTACAAACTAGAGGTGAGGACCTCTATTTATAGGGCTTTGGGAAGCCTTCACATACTTCTACTTATGGCTAGAACACTCTAGAAAACATTACCTAAGATTCACCATTCTACTCATAGCTACTCACAACTAGAGGACTCTAGAAAACAGTAGGTAAGATAGAAAAGAAAAGAAATACTACACTAGTGTGGAAGCATCTAGAAGTAGCCAAACAAATCTGACATATGACTATCATTATTTTTCATCTAGTGTTCCTCATCATTCTCCCCTTGTTGTTTGGAACTCGCCCTCGAGTTATCTTCATAGAGCGCTTCTTCTCGATGGTAGAGTCAAGTCCGCAACATTGAAAGTGTTGGATATACCCATGTCGCTTGGAAGATCTATCACATAAGCATTATCATTTATCTTCCCCACGATAGAGAAGGGCCCATACTTTCGCTGTCGAAGCTTCCCTTTAACACCTAAAGGCAGCCTCTCTTTTTGGAGGTAGACCATCACCTTATCACCAACTTGGAATGATTTCGGCCTCCTTTTGCAGTCAACAAGTTGTTTATATTTCTGATTTTGTGCTTCCAAAACACCACGAATTTCTTCAAATAACTCAGTGTAATTATCATCAAAGGACAGTGCTGATTTTGAGTTTCCCCTTGATGGTAGCTTCACCAGGTCCACCACATGTGTTGGAACTTTAGTGTAGACAATGGAAAAAGGACTCCTTCCTGTGGACCTATGCTTGGAGTTATTGTAGGAGAACTCTCACTACAACATGACCCCCCCTTTAGCAACGCTATTTTCCGTATCTAAAAGTTCATATATGCGTTGCTAGTGTCTTTACCAACGGTTTGGGATGCGTTGCCTTATCCAGTGTTGCTAGCGCATAATGCAACACTTACACTATCGTTGGTAAAAGGGACCGTTGCATTAAGACAACACATAAAACGGACTTCTACAACACTTTTATATGTTGGTGCTTAATGCATCGGAATCAACATCCCATTGCTTGGCAACGGACAATTTGAAACACTTCAAGAGTTGGTACATATATAATGTCCATAATATTATTTTATGTGTATATTACCAACAATGCTCCACCAAATGGTGATAATTATGTATTTCAAGTGAAGAAAAAACAAGAGAATATACACGAGGAAGAAATAGTATATATTTCATAATACTGTTAGGTTACAATAGTGGATATTACAGGAGGGATATCATCCAAATGTGAGGCATAGTCTATTTTTTTCTTGACATCAAAATTTAAACTGAAACATCCATCTACATCCCTACAACTTAACTAAAGCTTAACTCAGGAACATCATCCCTACATCTAAGATAAAACCAAAAGTATCCATCATGATCATCGTGAAACGGAACATCATCATCATCATGGGAGTATACTTGCCAGGCAACCATATAATCATCCATTCATCTTTTGAATCTGCAAAAAAAAAGAACTATTAACACACAATGCATTGACATGATCGCAGTAGTGACAGAGGCAGGATATTAGTCATGTCCAAAGGTTCAATGCCATGCAATATTTGTTTTTTCTGCATCAGTATTACAGTTTTTGCAACTCCATACCAAATCTTCAGTTTTCACAAGTGCCATATCGGCATGCACGGCTCAGAATTCATTTGTAAATTCAGCACAATCAAATTTGAATTTAGGGTCGCAACTTACAATTGTAGAAGAGCTACGTCCCTATCATGATTTTCAGGCTCTTTAAGAATACTTTAGTTCCTGCATGTTAGAGAAAATCAAAGTAACCATTGGAAGATTCATCCTCATCACCCATGACAAAACAGAGACAAAACAAAGGAATCATATGAAATGAATTCGAGCACTTCGCGAACCGGTTCTGGAAGGTTCCAAATATATTTCAGCTTCCTCTTCTTACGCTCTTTTGTTTTTGAATTTTTAGCTGAATATATAGAGCCATGAATTATGTTACGATGATGAATAATCATATATCGCGATTAGCAAGGAATGAGCAACAAACTTACCTTCTTTTCTTGGACATCAGATGATACGTCATCTTTTTCACCAGAATTATGATGTTCGAAAGGTTCTTCCATCATATCTTTTCACTGGATTCAATAACATTCATTCTTGTCCGTGACATATCTTCTGCAAAATGACAATGACGAAAAGTTTAAATAAATTATGCAAAATACAATATGGGTTGTTTTCGGAAACTACAATATATAGCACACAGAGGTTTAATCTGGGAGAGATACCGAACATAAGAATTCGGATGGAATCCATGAGAAGGGGTAATCTGTTTGTTTTAAACCTGCTAGATCAAAGCCACCAGAAGCTATATATGTTGCATGCAAGCTAGCTTACGAAGGTAGCAGACACGCACCTGGATTGATCTACAAGTAGCACCAGTACACGTATATACAGGTACACGTGAACTTGACCATGAACATACAGGTACACGTGAACTTGACCATGAATAGACAGGTACACGTGAACTTGACCATTGATTAGATGAATTGACTCTCTCGGCAAGAACAGAACAGATGCACGGATCAGTAGAACAGAAGATGACGGAATTGATTAAGAGCACATATCGGTAGAGTAGGGAGCAGGAGAGGATGAACTGTGGGAGAGTAGATCGGCAACTAACCTTGCTTAGCTTGTGTTGTTGATGCCTTCCTCACCGGTCGCCGGGAGTGCGATGAGACGAGGAAGGGAACCGTGTTTTTTAGACGGGAAGAAATATTCTTCGCGGCACTTACATGTGACTGGGCTGACAGCCCGTGTTGGACAGAAGCAGCCTAGTTCGAGATGTTTCCAGCACTATCGGCGGCGGCGGCGCCATGACATTCGGGCTTCGGCAGCAGCGTTCCCTGGACGACGGCCTCGCTGGCGGCGCCATGACCTTCGGGCTTCGGCAGCGACGTTCCCTGGACGACGGCCTTGCTGGACTTGCGGCAGGTTTTGGACTTGCGGCGGTGAGAGCTCACTGCCCCGCGTCGGGCCCCGGCGGCACCATGGGTCCATGGCGTACAGGCGGAGCAAAAGCTGTGCTGGCACGGGATCATGGGGGCACTAGCTATGGGAGATCGGCGGCGGCAGCGAGGAGCTCGGCCGTGGCGACGAGTGGATTCGGTGGAGATTGGAGATGCGTTATGGAAGGGAACCGTGTCATTATGGAGGGGAAGGTTTCCGATATTGTTGGCGCAATTACCTCATCGCGATCCGTTTTATGTTGGTCTCAGTCCTATGACGGGTGGGGCCATGGTAATGAAGCACGCGTATTTAAACATTTTCACAAGATTTGTCTCTATTGGGGGAGAGCACGGAGGGAAAGTAAAAAGGTAAACGCTTGTAGCCGAAGCTTCGGCCGGTCGCGCACGGAGCGTTCGCTCAGAGCAAATCGAACGTCTCACGCGCCCCGCACGCTGAGCTGTAGCTGCGCTGTCCTCTCCTCCTGTCGACCTTATCCCTTCACGAGAGCCATCATTCACTCTTTCCCCCGCCTGCCCTCTTCTCTGTTTTCTCTCATCCCTCTTCCTCCGTCAGTGCTCTCCATGTCCATCCTCTTCTCACCCATCTCTCTCCTCCTCCATCCCCTGCAAGTGGTGCTACCGAGCAGGAGCTGCTAGAATTGGCTACAGAGAGACGGTGCATTGGGCCGAGCCATGGGGGATGCTACAAGGTGCTCACCGCCGGTGCTGGAGCTAGCTAGGATGGGAGCTGCAAATGGCAAACTTTTTTGCTACAACCGACTACACCGGATGCTGGAACCGGTCGTCTTTTTTGCTACAACCCGCTTAAGCAACGACGGTGGCATGTTGTTCTTGCTGGAACCAGCACCTGGATTTGCTGGAAGTGACGATCAAAATTGCTACATCAATTTTTGCGAGCAAACTTCCAAGTTCTGGAACTGACGACTTTTTTTGCTGCAATCCGGCGAGAAGTTTTGCTGGAACCAGCAAATGCTCGATGCTGGTTGGGGCGCGACGGTGAGCTACAACCGGTCGACTAGTGAAAAAGTTACAACAATATTCTGGAAAAACTAAAATGGTTGTGTAAGGAGCTGCAACCCGTCGTGCTGCGAGCACCGGCGACAAAGCTGCAGTCGTTTTCTGTGAAGCTACTACCGGCGACATCGATTGTTACCATCATTCGTGGCACTGACTGGAATCGGCTCTGCTACAACTGTGCTCATGGGAGCTGCAAGCCTGCAACCATGGATGCTTTTTCGTCGAAGATTGCTACCATGGTGTCTCGCACAAGCTACAACCATATATGCGCAAAGCTTCAAGCGTTGATTTTTTTGCTACAACCACTACTACGAACTGGTGCCAACTGGCGACAGGAGAAAGGCGCGTTGCCGGCGAGCACGAGGAGAATACGAGCACGGGCGGGGCACAGGTGGAGGGTGAGCGCGGCGTACACGGGGGTTAGCAGCGCGAGATGGGGGTGGGGGGGAGGAAGGAGCTGTGCGAGTTGTGAGGAGGAAGAAGTTTGGCGAATCGTTTTTTGGGTAGATCCATCGGCCAGGCCAACTGCTATCGGGTGGCTAGGGCGCGACCGGCCCAAATTTGGGCCGGCGCGCCGGCGCCCAGCAGTGCCCAAGTAAAAATCGGAGCGAAACCAAAATAGAAATACGAGGGAGTTTAAAAATTTGGAGTGAAACAAATTATAAATTTTGTTATTATCATCTTGCCCGTGACAGGCACTTTACATACATTTTGTTTCAAACGGAACATGCTTCTTCTAGGTTTGTACAAATCAAGATCACTAGTTGTCCATCCAAGATCACTAGCTATTTCTCATCGACATGAAGGCTAAAGCAACATTTTTGAATTTTTTCACACGCACTCATATGCGGTCTAAGGCGGACAAAATATTTGTCTACGAACACAATCATACGAAGCCTGCCACCAAACGCTTGTCCCAAACATCTGCCCACAATACAACAAATTCATACATTATTCGTGCAAACTTGACGGAACTCATTCAAATGGATATACGTCCAATATAATTTAGATAAACGGAATGATATTTCGTCCATTCAACTAAAATTAAAAAAAGCCAATTTTTTTTTGTGAGCACTGACCTCCCAGGCGGGCGGGGCGGGCATGGGCAGCACCTCCGTCCTTGTCTGTGATGTCGTCGTCGGAGCGGTCCTTCTAAGGTGGAAGGGCCGGGGGAGAGGGAGCCCTGCACGGCGGCCACCTGGCGCTTGCGGAGGCGCCAGTTCGCTTCCTCCTACAACGTGCGGACGGCCGCCTCGGCCCACGATGACCCTGCCTGGGGTGACCTGGGCTTCCCCTGCATGCGACGGAGGAAGTGTCGCTGAGCGACCACTCCTTGTTGATCTTTGTGTGAGCTCCTCGTCGAGGCGGCACAACCGCCTCACAGACAACTGCGCGGTGGTCACCGACATGTTTCCATGATTGATTTGTGTTGTAGTTGGACGGAGGGGCCTAGATCGATCTACCCTAAAACGAACCTAGCTCGATCTGATATCAATCTGAATCCAAGAATAAAAGAAAGGGACTTCACGGGATTTGGTTTTGCACGAACAGTTAGCACAAATTTCCAGGTCAAATGCCTTATGTGTACGGGTGTGTCGAATTATTTTGTATTTTTTATTATTTATGTTCACAGTCATATAACAGCACGTATTGGGCAACATATATGATCTGTTGCAATCTATGTACTACAACATGGTCTCGAGCTGCAACTCGGCAACGCAGGTGCTGCAACGCATATATGCGTATCTACTATAAATTTTGCAACATATAGTTAAAACGTTGTAGAATTTACGTTGCTTTGTAGGGGGTATCCTTGTAGTGTCTGCAAGAGATAAAGCCAAATCCCATTGTCCTTTTCTTTCTCCACAAATGCACCGGATCAGATTACCCAAAAATTTGTTCACCACTTCAGTTTGTCCATCTGTTTGTGATGGGCAGTGCTAGAAAATTTCAATTCAGTGTTGAACTGCTTCCAAAGTGAGCCAAAATGCAGCAAGAAACTTGCTATCACGGTCTGAGACGATGGACCTTGGAACTCCATGAAGTCTTACCACTTCTCGAAAGAATAGGTTTGCTACATGATGAACATCCGTTGTCTTGCGGCATGGGATGAAATGAGCCATCTTAGAGAATCTGTCCACGACCACAAAGACAGCATCACTCCATCGTCTTGTTCTTGGCAAACCCAAGACGAAGTCCATAGAGATGTCCTCCCATGGAGCAACAGGAACGGGCAAAGGCATGTATAACCCTGTGTTCTGCACTTGGCCTTTGCAGGTTTGACATATAGGGCATCGCTGAACAAACTTTCCAACATCTGTCTTTAGTTGTGGCCAAAAGTAGCGAGCTTCCAAGTTAGCGATAGTCTTGTCTCGTCCAACATGGCCACTAAGATCACTTGAATGGAGTTCTCTAATTAGTTTGTCACACAGAGAACTCCTTGGGATGCACAAATGATCATTTTTGAAGAGGTAGCCATCCTGCGCCAAATAGTCATCACCTAATGGTTGCCCCCTGAAGTGCTTTACCCAAACATGGCCAAAGTCTTCATCGTCCTCATACAACTCCTTTATTTGATCCATGCCTGGAAGTTCAGCCTCAAAAGAAGTCAAGAGGCATGCACGCCGACTCAAAGCATCGACCACTTGGTTAGTTGTTCCAGATTTATGCACGATGAGATAGTTAAATCTCTCGAGATATGCTGCACATCTTGCTAGCATGCGATCAATATGCTTCTGATTTCTAAAATGTTTCAAGGATTGATGGTCACTATAAACAATGAACTCTTTAGGCAGCAAATAGACTTCCCAAGTCTTCAAGGCTCTGAAAACGGCATACAATTCTTGCTGATAGGTACTCCATTTCTGTCTAGCTTCGCTTAACTTCTCACTAAAGAAAGCAATGGGCTTCCTTTCTTGAGATAGAACAACTCCAATGCCTACTCCACTTGCATCACATTCCAACTCAAAAGTCTTGTTGAAATCAGGTAGCACCAAGACAGGAGCTTGTGAGAGCTTCTGCTTGATCTCACTGAAACTAGCTTCAGCCTCTTCTGTCCATTGGAACTTTCCTTTCTTCAGGCACTCGGTAATTGGTGCCATGATAGTGCTGAAATTCTTCACAAATCGCCTATAGAAAGTTGCAAGGCCATGAAAACTTCTTACCTCAGAAATGGTCTTCGGAGTTGGCCATTCTCGGATTGCTTCAACCTTAGAATCATCAACACGAATACCGTCACATGTTACGATGAATCCTAGGAAAAGAAGTTGTGTTTGCAGGAAAACACATTTCTTCAAGTTGACGTAGAGCTCATTTTCCCTTAGTACTTCTAGCACCTTCCGAATGTGGTCAAAGTGTTCATCCTCATCCTTGCTATAGATCAAGATGTCATCGAAATAGACCACAACAAAGTGGGATAAGAAGGGTCGAAGGACTTGATTCATTAAGTGCATGAAGGTACTTGGTGCATTTGAGAGTCCAAATGGCATGACTAGCCATTCAAACAACCCTTCCTTTGTCTTGAAGGCTATTTTCCATTCATCCCCGGGTCTGATACGGATTTGATGATATCCGCTTCTTAAATCTAGCTTTGTGAACACTCTTGCTCCACTAAGCTGATCCAACATATCATCCAGACGGGGAATAGGGAATCTATACCTTACAGTGATCTTGTTAACGGCTCTACTGTCCGTACACATGCGCCAAGATCCATCTTTTTTTTGGTGCGAGCAGGGCTGGTACAGCACATGGGCTAATACTTTCTCGAATGTGCCCCTTTTGCAGCAATTCCTCCACTTTCTCCTACAATATATCATGTTCTTTTGGGCTCATTCGATAGTGTGGGAGATTAGGAAGACTTGCTCCCGGAATTAAGTCAATTCTATGTTGAATTCCTCTCATCGGTGGCAGGCCTTGTGGCTCTCCAAGTATGTTATGAAATTCTGCTAATAAGCCACGTACCTTTGCTGGAATTTCAACAGCCGGGTGCTCTTCTCCTTTTACAATAAGTGCAGCACATAAATCTGCCTCCTTCAAGTCTTCCATAAACTCATTAGAGGTGTGGGAAATAGTTAACATACTTTTCCCCTCCTCCTTGGAGATTTTGCCATCAGTTTTATTTGGTAGAATAATGATCTTCCTCTTGTTCCAAATGAAAGAGTAAGAATTTTCCTTGCCCTTGTGTGTAGTATCCACATCAAATTGCCAAGGTCTCCCAAGAAGAACATGGCTGGCGTCCATATCAACTACGTCACATAACACATTTGAGCGGTAATGCTTGCCCAAAGAAAGTGGCAGGTTGCATTGTTTGGTGATCCTCATATTCACTCCTTTCTTGATCCATCCAATAGTGTAGGGATTTGGGTGATCATGGGTTTCAAGTTTTAAATGTTTCACCAACTTCTGGGAGATAAGATTCTCACAGGTGCAACTATCAATCACTAATTTGCATACCTTGCCATTCACCATGCATTTGCTCTCAAATATTTTCTTCCGTTGTGTGTCGTCAGGTTGTGGTGTGGAACATAGGAGACGCTGAATCACACATACCACCTCTTCACCTTCTTCTTGACAAACCTCTTGTCTCTCTACATCTTCAGATTCGTATTCCTCCTCATTGTCTTCACCATCATGGATAGTTGTGTTAACAAATTTCCTTAGCGGGCAACCGCTGGATATGTGCCACTCTTCACCACATTTATAGCATTTTGGGCCTTCATTGGACTTAGCCTTGCCTTTAGTTGGCTTCTGGATGGATCGTTTTGCCTTTGGTGGAGCAGTCTTTTCTTCCACTCTATTAGGCTGACTCCTAGACGAGCCTTCGGTATGGGGATATGGAGGATATGGAGCCTTACTTGTCTTTCTCGCCCTCACAAACCTCTCGGCTTTCAAGGCTAGAGCTTGTGCTTGATCAATGGACCAGATTTGTTGCATCATCAATCAATCTTGAATGGCATCATTGAGACCATTGATGTACCTTGCAACTTGTTGATCTTCAGTTTCGGCAAGGTTGCACCTCACTTGTAGCCTTAGAAACTCCTCCGTGTAATCTGAAACAGTCCTATTCCCTTGAGCACAATTTTGAAATTGGATAAATAGGATCTGGTCATAATCAGCGGGTAAAAACCTCCCTTTCAAAAGACTTTTCATTTGCCGCCAAGTTCTCACACGAGGTTCTCCTCTCAGCCTGCGCTCTTCTTGAACACGGTGCCACCATGCACCGGCTCCTCCTTTCAGCTTGTATGCGACCAAAGGAACTCTACGATCTTCTGGAACCTCCATCACCTCAAAGAAAGTCTCCACTTCATATAACCAATCAAGGCACCCTTCAACATCGACATTTCCATTAAAAGTTGGGATCTCAGCTTTCACCTTATATGTATCCCTTGCATATGTAGGGTTGGGTAATCTCCGATACGCATAGGGATCGGGTTCTTCAAGGGTATCATCATATTCTTCACCTTCAGAAGCTTCAACATAAATTGGCCTTCTTGAAGTACGTTGACCAGCACGTTGTTGGGGTGGTCTTCCTCCAAGATTACCTCTCCTTCTTTGTTGAACATCTTCTTCTTTAGGTGAATCTCCTTCATTGGCAGAAGCGGGAACACCCTTTCTTATCATCTCAACCAGCTGGTCAAAACTCCGATTAATATCTTCATGCAGCTCTTCGATTTGTTGCTCTGCAACATCTATCCTCTTCTCCAATTGCTCCATTGCTTGCTGCAGCTTGCTCTCAAAGAGAACAACAAGAACTTGTATGGATCAATGGGGCTCTGATACCACCTGAAGCAGCACAAGGTTGTGGAGGAGCAACTCCACCTTGCTGCTACAATGTGTACAGCACAAGTGTTGAAGGAACTACTTCAACGTGCTGCGCTAGATATCGCTCTAGAGGCGAGTGGAGGTCAATATGGCAGCAGGAGTTCAATCCAAAACTCCTAGAGCACAAGATCTTGTCCAAGACCTTAGATAGGAACAACAAGTTCTATTATAGATAGTGGGTACATAGTCTGGTTACAAACTAGAGGTGAGGACCTCTATTTATAGGGCTTTGGGAAGCTTTCACATACTTCTACTTATGGCTAGAACACTCTAGAAAACATTACCTAAGATTCACCATTCTACTCATAGCTACTCACAACTAGAGGACTCTAGAAAACAGTAGGTAAGATAGAAAAGAAAAGAAATACTACACTAGTGTGGAAGCATCTAGAAGTAGCCAAACAAATCTGACATTTGGCTATCATTATTTTTCATCTAGTGTTCCTCATCACCTTCGTTTATCATTAACCAACTTGTTTTGCTTATCTTTTTTATGGTGGGTATGGAATGAATCTAGCTCCTCTGAAACTTGTTGGAAAGATATTTACTTTGCTTGATAAATCTATGCTCTGCCTGATGGGTATATCGCCTGTGCCACTTCCACCATTTGCCGCAGGTCTCATTTAGTGATAGGGAGAATATCGGGGGTCTATTCAGCGCCTGTGGGCCGCAAAATTTGCAAATAGCCAATCGGTAATGAAATGGCAGAGAAGCATCATCACTAATTCCATCCTTCTACAGGTGAAATGGCAGATTGGCAGAGATATAGTGGTGTCACTTGCAGGATGATTGCACACAACCAAGTGTTTCTGAACCAGACTCGCTGGTGCAATTAGTCCCTCCAGCCGAGGGCGCCGTCAAATCCGCGGTGAGGCTATGACGGCGACGGGCACGGAGGCCCGACTTGTACCAGTCCGAGCGAGGCTAGAACCAGGCAAAGTCGTGGCGCCAGAGGACCATGACACAAGGCGTGATGATGAGGTCGCGCTAGAAGCAGGTGAAATCGTGGCGCCAGAAGACCATGACACAGTGTGATCACGCTAGAAGCAGGCGAAAGTACACCGTCTTGGTGTGGTCATACCAGTGACGGGCCTCGTCGCCCGGCGTTTGAACCAAAGAAGTCACCGAGTGCTGAAGTGGACTGGAGCGCGGCGTGAAGCACGGACGGCGCGGCAGGAAATTTTGGCACGCCGCGCTCCAGTGCCGTAGCGTGATCGCACCGGCGGTGCGGCAGGAAATTTTGGCACGCCAGGAGCTTTCGCCACCGCACGTGCGTCAGAAGTAGCAGCTGGCGACGCGCACCAGCCAGAGCTTCGCACCGAGCGGAGCTGGGTGTAGCCCGTCACCGGAACCACAGGACGGACAGCCCGTAGCAGCAGCAGCAGCTGGTCCATCAAGCAAGTGGGATGGCAGGTCAGAGAACACGGCCGTGGCCCAAACTCCACCAAGTCAAGTACTAGATGAACGTGAGGCAATGCATGACTTCGCCTAGTGGACTTACAAATACTCCCTCCCTCCGTCCGGAATTCCTTGTTGCAAAAAAATGGATAAAAATGGATATATCTAGAGCTAAAATACGTCTAGATACATCCATTCCTCCGACAAGTATTTCCGGATAAAGGGAGTATATGAGTTTGGGAGAGCCTGGACTGTCTGAAACAGGTGTCGAATATATTAGCAAATTACTATAAGATTTAATCCGAATAAACAGTAAATAAATCATGACAACAATAGCATAGACTAAACTAATCATGCGGACTATCATAGTAAACGAGTAGATCGAATCTACGGCACAAACTAGACACATAAATTCTAGCTAGCATGATCTCAAATAGAGAGGACAAGATTACATACGCTGCAGCGGGAGTAGAACCGCCACTGTTGGTGTTCTCGGCCATGTCGTTGATGAAGAGGTTGCCGAGGTTAGGAAAGAAGTCGTCGTCCATGTCGTTGATGAAGAGGTTGCCGAGGTCGGGAAGTAGTTGCTGCCAGCAGTCGCGTGAGTGCGCTCCCCAAAAACCTGATCGCCCCTTCCCTATACAGGATCACAACAGGCGGGGTCTCGGAGGCCTGTTGTCCCTTCTCGCGGTGCACGCCGGAAGGAGGGATGAAGAAGACTTGGGTGGCAGCGCAATGATCTGGAACGGTGCGATACCGTATGTTGTGGCGACGGTTAGGGTTGCCAGGGACCTCGCATATATATGCGCGGCAGGATGGAGAGACGTGCACTGGACCCACGTCCGAGTCAGTTACAGCCCACGATCCGACGTCTCAGATCGTGGCGCGTCTGATACAGACTCTCCGCTCCTGACCGGTAAAAATAATCGCGTAGGTTTGAGCTCGGCTCGGCTCAATCCGTAACCTGCGGCGCGTCGTGACGAGGCGTGGCGTGGCGAGGCGGCCGACGGAGGAGGAGTGCGCGAGGGGCTCTTCTCTTCTCATGCTCGTACAAGCGCTAGAAGAGCTCACCTTATAAAGTGGTGCAACTCTCTCCCAACTAGCAGTCTGATACTAAACATTAGTCCCACTCACACCACACACATAGCCATGCAAGAATGAGCCATGATAATTTCAGATTTTAGTTAGGCCTTGGGCCAAAGGCCTACTAACAAAAATCCAACAATCTCCCACAAAGTCTCATTGGCACATCTTCTCATTTAGTTCCAAATCTTGTTTATATACCGGTGTTTAATGGAGACTCGTAAGTTGAACTTCCATTTAGAATGTTATGCTACACTAGATCACAACTTGAATAGTGGACTATGCCTTGAACTATAAGCTTTCTGTGGGACTAGTTTTACACAAATCCTTGACCGATATTGGGCTGCCGCAAGGCTTCCCCGCGGGTGGAGCGTATACGTCATACTCCAGGGCCTTTCATAAATTTATTAGAGAACACCCAATTCTCATAGACTGCGACGTTTAACTGTCAAATTCATATAGGTGTGTTCCTCAGGAGATGCTCTGCAGGACAACATCTCTTCTTACACAAATAAGCCACTTGGAACACATTAAGATAAATATCAACCTGTCATGCAGATTATGAGAATATTGCATCTTCACGGAGTGGGATAACAAATATAGGGGTACTCTCCTTCCAGCTGCCCAACAGTTGTCTCTCACTTCTACTTCACGGGATCTCCGATCACATTGAGTGAGTTACCACTATGGACAACTCATACGGTGGGTCTCAAACCCATCTCCATCGATGCATTTTCTATCACATTACGTGATAAACCCTTTGTGAAGGGATCTACCAAGTTGTTAGACGTTTGGATATAATCCAACGCAATAACTCTGGAGTTCTTCATTTTTCTCACAGATTTCAATCTCCTCTTCACATGCCTTGAGGACTTCACATTATCCTTAGAACTGTTTATCTTTATGATCATAATTTGATTATCACAGTTCATCAGGATAGCGGGTATTGGTTTTTCAACCACATGTAAGTCCATCAAGTGCCGACGAAGCCACTCTGCTTCAACAGTGGCCATGTCTAATGCTGTGAGTTCTGCTTCCATAGTTGACCTCGTTAAGATGGTCTGCTTGCAAGACCTCTAGGAAACATCGCCACCAACAAGTGTAAAAACATAACCACTTGTGGCCTTAATCTCATCAGCATCAGATATCCAGTTTGAGTCACTATAACCCTCCAGTTCCCTCGAGTACCCGGTGTAGTGAATCCCATAGCTCGAAGTGCCTTTCAAATAGCGCATAACTCTCTCAAGCGCATGCCAATGATCATCTCCCCCGTTTGATACAAACCCACTAAGTTTGCTCACAACAAACGAGATGTCAGGCCTTGTGGCACTCGCCAAATACATAAGCGAGCCAATAATCTTAGAATACCTTAGTTGATCTCTAGCAATCCGTCGATTCTTTCGAAGCAACACACTAGCATCATATGGAGTTGGAGAAGGTTTGCAGTCGCTATACCCAAAACGACTCAAGACCTTTTCCACATAGTGAGATTGAAGCAGTGTAATCCCACCATTCTCATCTCTCAGTAACTTGATGTTCAGAATAACATCAGCTACTCCTAGATCCTTCATCTCAAAACAACGAGATAAGAAATACTTAACCTCCTTGATTAAATCAAGTTTGGTTCCAAAGATCAGTATGCCATCGACATACACACAGCGAATAACTCCTTCGCCCCCACCATGGCGATAGTATACGCACTTGTCAGCTTCGTTTATAACAAAGCCTGCAGCAGTCAATGTTCTTTCGAACTTCTCATGCCACTGCTTAGGAGCTTGTTTAAGGCCAAATAAAGACTTCAATAACTTGCACACCTTTCCTTCCTGACCAGGTACTACAAAACCATCAGGCTGATCCATGTAAATTTCCTCGTCCAACTCTCTATTGAGGAAAGCCGTCTTAACGTCCATTTGATAAACGAGAAGACCGTGTGAGGCAGCCAGTGATAGTAGCACCCGAATAGTTGTCAGTCTAGCCATAGGTGAGTAAGTATCAAAGAAGTCTTCACCTTCTTTTTGGTTATAACCCTTGGCCACAAGCCGTGCCTTGTACTCTTCAATTGTACCATCAGGTCTAAGCTTTTTCTTGAACACCCACTTACAACCCACGGGTTTGCACCCATAAGGACGATCAGTGACTTCCCAGGTTCCATTAGCTAAGATGGAATCCATCTTGCTACGGACAGCTTCTTTCGAGTAGTCAACATCAGAAGATGCATAGGTTTCTGAAAGAGTCCTGGGTGTGTCATCCACGAGGTACATAATGAAATCATCACCAAAGGACTTTGCAGTCCTTCGTCTCTTACTCCTTACAGGAGTTTCATTGTCATCCTCCTCAGGATTCTCAACATGTTCCATCGCAATGGTGGGTTCAGGAATTACAGAAAATTCCTTAGTAGATAGAGTAGGTATCTCCTGATTTGATGAGTTGGGCATATCCTTCATAGGAAATATGTCCTCAAAGAAAGTCGCATCATTCGACTACATAATCGTCCCAACATGCATGTCGGGTACCTCATATTTAATTATCAAAAATCTATAGCCAATGCTATGAAAAGCATAGCCCAGAAGAACACAATCCACGGTTTTTGGTCCAAGCTTGCGCTTCTTGGGAATTGGTACATTGACTTTCGCCAAACAACCTCAAGTACGTAGATAAGAGAGTTTCAGCCTTTTCCTTTCCCATTCCTCAAATTGAGTAATGGTTTTATGCTTTGTGGGAACTCAGTTTAGGACATGACATGCAGCCATTAGTGCCTCCCCCCACCATGCTTTGGAGAGACCCGATGTGTCTAACATCGCGTTAACCAAATCAGTTAGAGTTCGGTTCTTTCTTTCGGCCACCCCATTTGACTGAGGTGAGTAGGAAGGCATCCTCTCATGAATTATACCATGTTCCGCACAAAACGAATCAAATTCATTGGAAAAATACTCTCCACCACGATCATACCTAAGCCGTTTAATATTCCGATCAAGTTGATTCTCCCCTTCAGCTTTATAGTTTTTGAAGAAGTTTAAAGCCTTATCTTTTGATTTCAGAAGATACACGTAACAATATCTAGTGGAATCATCAATCAACGTCATGAAGTATTTCTTTCCACCTTTTGTCAAAACGCCATTCATCTCACAAAGATCAGAATGTATAAGCTCTAGTGGCGCCAAGTCTGTCGCCTCTGCAGTCTTATGGGACTTGCGAGGTTGCTTAGATTGCACACACACTTGGCACTTGGAGCCCTTGACAGTAGTGAATTTTGGAATTAAACTCATATTGGCTAGCCGCATCATGCAACCAAAGCTCTGTTTGTAAAGCATCCCTAGCGCCCTGGAGGGGCAAGGCATCCAGATCGCTTTAGGTGTGTGTCTAAGGCATCCGCTTTAGACAGTAAAGCGTCTGACAATGCCGCTTAGGCATCCTAATGGCCGCTTTAGTGCACACATGACGCTTTAGACTTGCCAGGTAGTGGACATCGTTTTTAGGCGGGAAAACTGGGCTGGGCAGGACGAAAAGGGCGGGAAACTGGGCTCACATGTGAACAGTGACAGGAGGGAAAAGAGAGACCATTGACCAGAACGTGCAACTCCTCTCCCACCCCTCCTCTGGCTCTTCTCTCTCCTCTAGCAGCAGCTCCCTCTCCAGATCTGGACCAGCTTCCTCCCTCTCTGACCACAACCCCTCCCTCTCTTCTCCGGCTGCAGCTCCTCCCCTCCTCCTATGACACACCACAAGGTATGGATCCTGCCCTCTCTTCTCCCCTTCCCCTCCCGATGTTGTATGCTCTTTGACTCTTTCTTCCATGCTCAAATCTGCACCAGCTTGCATGCTTTTCTTGCTCTGTTATGTACTTATGTGTTATGCTATGCACAACTCCTCTGCTTGCTGTTAGGTGATGTTGCTGCCTCTTATAGTGGTTGGCTAGTTTCTTACTGCTTAGTGGATGGATTAGAATAATAGCTCCTGATGCATGATGTGCTCACTAGTGGATTAGAATAAAGCAAGATGATGATGTGTCATGCTGATTAGAGTAATGGGCTAATGGTTACTGATTTGCCATGCATGCTGATTAGTTTAAGGACTAATGATGTGCTCACTGCCTCACTAGTTGATTATAATAATAATGCATGAGTACTACTACTTGATTGTTTAAGGGTTGTATAGGTTCATCTTTCTAGTTAGTACTGTTAGTAATGGTTGTGTAAGACTACTTGGTTTTGCTGCAGGCACTACAAGTGTAGCACCATGGCTGCAAATGAAGGGGTTGATGGGGATGATACCGTCTACGATCCAATGAAAGATCCAGCAAGGAAGACACGTCGGTCAAATGATCCAGGATGGAAGTATGGGTATTGGCTCAGTCCTCCTAGTCGGGAATCTGTTGTGTGCCATCTTTGTGGCAAGATAACTACTGGAGGAATCAAGAGGCACAAGGAGCATCTTGCTGGCTGCGGTGGAGATGCGATTGGTTGTCCTAAGGTGTGACGCCCCCGATCTCGACCGTACGCTAATCAATCACGCAATGCGTACGACCAAGATTAGGGACTCACTGATCGATATCACAACACAACACTAGACACAAATTAAAGTCATACAGTTTCATATTACAAGCCAGGGGCCTCGAGGGCTCGAATACAAAGCTCGACAAGCATGAGTTAGCGGAAGCAAAAATATCTGAGTACAGACATAAGTTAAACAAGTTTTGCCTTAAGAAGGCTAGCACAAATATAAGCAGCAGATCGAAAGAGGCAAGGCCTCCTGCCTGGGAACCTCCTAAACTACTCCTGAGCGTCGGCGTTCTCCACGTAGTAGTAGGCTCCAGCGGTGGTGTAGTAGTCGTCTCCGACGTACTCCATCTCCTGGGCTCCGTCGTCTGAACGCAGAATCGTATCGAGGGGGAAAGAGAATGCAAAGCAGCGGTGAGTACTCATCCAAAGTACTCGCAAGACTGACATCAGAACTGTGCTAAATATGCATCATTATCAAGGGGAGGGGTTATATCTGGACTGACTGCAGAAAGCAAGAATAGGGAGAAGGCCTAGTCCTATCGAAGACTAGCATCTTCAGCATCTTGCAGCATTAGAAGAGAGTAGACCTGTATCTCATATATAGTTATATTATTGTAGCAATTTTATTAAGTAACCACGCCCAGAGATTCTTCCCCGACTCCCTGCGAGGAAGCAATCTCGGAGCCACAATTCATTTCAAATTTAAATCACAATTATAGTTGTATAAGGTCAAGGCACAACTCCAAGTCGTCCTGTTACCGTGGACACGGCTATTCGAATAGATTATTCATCCCTGCAGGGGTGCACCGCATTTCCAACACGCCTGATCACCTCCGGCCGGACACACTTTCCTAGGTCATGCCCGGCCTCGGGATAGCAGCACGTCGTTGCCCCACCTAGGCTCAACGAAGAGGCCAGCCCGCCGGTCTAAATCCTAAGCGCGCAGGTTCGTGGGCCCACTTGCCCTTGCACTCCTGCACGATGCGTACGCGGCCGGAAGCAGACCTAGTACACTCCAGTCCAAGAGCTGCACCGTCCAGTCCAATCCGTCGCGCCCCGCTCCATTGCTGATGTCCGAAGAGCTTCGGCTGATACAACGACGCTGAGTACCCATAACTTCTCCCACGCGATGGTTTGGTGCGTAAAAAGGCCAACGACCCAACTCAGATCAAATACCCCAACCCATTAGCATTTTATTAATGCGGGGCAAGCGCGACCCGTAAGTGCGGTCCCGTCACCCCGTCTCGAGGATGTGTGGCAAGGGCCTTTCCTGCCCGTCCAAGCCTCAACATAACCCTTTGGATGCCTTACTGGCGCATCCCACCACATCTCACATACGGGTACCCTTGGGGCCGACCCGTCTCAGGACTGTCGGGAACTCAGGTCCACCTCAACCAGGGTGGTACCGCCTGTCCCTCCAGTCCCGCCTTTCACATGTAAACAAAGTCAAGATGAAGTAACTGTGTGTTTATACACCAAGTGGATATCCGAGGAATCACCCTCGATGGATCCCACTCGAAGTATGTGTATGACAAGAGTCGCTATCGATAAATGGGAAGGAGGAATCACCCTCGATATCCATGACCGATTAGCTACGCTACAGAATTAACATCGGGAGTGCTAAGTGAGGTATCACCCTCGGCACCCGATAGTAGCTCTGTAGTGCCATACTTAAGGGGTGTGCGGTGATGTGAGGGGCCTGGCTCGTCGGTCGGTTGACCGAGTCTTCGGGTCTTCGAGTCGTCGAGTCATCAATAAAGAAGCAGGGGCAACTGGGACTAAGGGGGTCACAGGGGATTCACTGATCAACCTATACTAATCAGTTGGTATGATTGCAGGTAAAGTAACAGTTTATCAAAAACAGGCTATGCTTCAGAATAGGAGCTAGCTAATACAGTAGCAAAATCTAATGCAAGAATAAGAGGGAAAGGAATAGGCGATATCGAAATGCTCAAGGGGGTTTTGCTTGCCTTGCTGCTCTGCGGCAAAGGGCTGATCGTCAGTCACGTAGTCGTACCCGGCAGCAGCGTCGGTCTCGGGGTCTACCGATAAGAAGAGGGGGGAAGAAACAATAAATATAAAGCAGACAAATGCATCATGATGCATGACATGGCAATATTCAGAGCTAGGCATGAACTAATGCAGTACTACACGTTGCAGACGGAGCGGGAGAATATCTGACGATATTTCCCGGGTCTTTGGATTTATCGGACAGGCGATCCAGAGGGGAAAAGTTCCATGTTTATCATGCTAGGAGTATGTGACAGATGAGCGGACATCGTATTCGGATTCGTGGGATTTTTCTGATCAACTTTCATGTATAAAACTTTTTCATCTGAGCTACGGATTATTTTCTATTAATTTTTAAAGTTTTAATCATTCTCTGGAATTAACAGATTTAATTAAATTCGAAAAATAACTTATTGCGTCATCATGACGTCGGCATGACGTCAGCAGCCAACAGTGGGGTTAATTAGTGCTAAACACCTGGGCCCACATGTCATAGACCCAGGGGGGGGGGTCGGGCCCCACTGTCAGGGACTGGCTGAGCCCAGTCAGCCAGTTGACCAAATCAACTGGTCAACCAGGACCAGGGGGCCCACGGGTCAGTGACCCAGGGGTGGGGCCCAGGCAGCCACGTCGGCAGCGGCCGGCGGCTCAACGTCGGCGACGCTAAAACGCGGCGGCGAGCCACGGGGGTCGTCGGAAAAGCGCCACGGAGGGCCGTTCGGCGCGCGGCTGGGCTCGTTCGAATGAGTCGAACGAGACGCGTCGAACGGTGGCGGTGGCGCAGCCGGACTCGGCCGGAAACGGCGCCGGCGACGAGCGGAGGCGGCGGCGCGTACGGGAGCTCGACGGAAACGGCGTTCGAGCGCGCGGGCGGCCAACCTAGCTAGCTACGCGGGGTCTACGGTTCACGAGGAACACGCCGGAGTGGTCAGGCGAGCTTGCAACGGCTCGGGAGCTCGGCTACGACGGCAATGGTAGCGGCGGCGTTCGGGTCTCTGCGGTGCCGCCGTTCTAGCGCGCAAACGGGCTACCAGAGAGGCCAGGGGAGAGGAAGAGTGCTCACCGAGCGGCGCAAGGTGGCCCGTGGAGGTTTAGTAGCGCTGAGGGGCTCGGGGTCGCCGGCGGGCACCGGAGACAGAGAAGAAGGGGGCGATGGCGTGTGGCGCCAGCGGGGGCTCCCGGCCCCGTCTGAGGGCACCTGGCAACTAGGCGTTCGACGGTGAACGCCTACGGCATCTTGGCGAGGCGAGAGGCCCACGGTGGCCGCGGATCTGGCCGGAGCGCGGCGGCGCTTGCGCTCGGTTCGAAGGGGAGAGGACGAGCGAGAGCTGGAGAGAGGGAGAGGAGAGGCGAATGGCGAAGGCGGCCAGGGGGACGGCTCGTGGCAAGGCTTATCCCCTCGCCCACCTGCTCCCGTCGGCGTGGCGAACGGCGACGGCGCGGCGCGGCTCTGTCCACGACGGGAGCGACACGGAGGGAAGAAGGACAGTGGCAGGTGGGAGTGGGCTGGGCCAGCGCGGCCCAGTCGCCAGGTAAGTGGCCTTCTGCCCTTTTTCTTTTGTTTCTTTTCTGTTTTTCTTTTTATTAATAAATAGAGAGAAGTAGAAGAATATTTTGGCACACTGTTCACTTAGAAAAAATATGGGAAGTGTCCCATTAATTCACTAGTGAGTATAGACAGTGCCACAAATATTTTGGAGGCCAGTGGATATATTTTGTATTTTTCATAAATGAAAAAGCAATTTTAAAGTGTTGAATTAGCACTGTTTAATTGCTACTGTTCATTTTTGCAAAAGAGTGATGTTGTTTTCCTTAACAACATTAGTTTTGAGATTTTTAACAAGTGTGCAACATTTTTCATATGCTATTTGCAATTTTATTTTATCACATTAAAAATTAATGCCCTTTTTAGGTGAAATTTAAAATGAGATATGATTTTCAACTTGATCACATTCTACTTAGCAAAATGATTAGGCACTGTTCATGGTCATCACTGTGCTTAATTACAATGATCACTGTAGCCAAAATCCAGGGTGTCACAACTCTCCCCTACTAACAAGAATTCTCGTCCCGAGAATTAAGAAGTAGAAGGAAAGAGCACGGGGTATTCTGCACGAAGATGATCTTCGCGTTCCCAGGTGGCTTCATCTTCAGAATGATTTGCCCACTGCACTTTGAAGAACTTGGTAACCTTCTGACGAGTCCGACGTTCAGTTTCATCGAGAATGCGGACTGGTTGCTCCTTGTAAGAGAGGTCTTGCTGCAGCTCAAGCATATCATGATCCACTGCTCGGATAGGATCCTTGAAGCAGCGACGAAGCTGTGACACATGGAACACATCGTGAACCTGAGAAAGGTTTGGCGGTAGTTTCAATTGATATGCCACTTTACCACGCCTTTCGAGAACAGTGAAAGGACCAATATACGAGGAGCCAGCTTCCCCTTGATCCCAAAACGGTGTGTACCTCTCATTGGCGTGACTCGAAGATAAGCCTTTTCGCCAGGTTGATAGACCATATCTTTGTGATGACGGTCATATTGACTCTTCTGACGAGACTGAGCAGCCTTCAGATTTGCATGTATAATGCGGACTTGATCTTCGGCATGTTGGATAATATCCGGACCGATAAGTGTACGTTCCCCAGTTTCTGACCAATTCAGAGGAGTCCGACACTTACGTCCATATAACACTTCAAAAGGAGCCATCTTCAGACTAGCTTGATAGCTATTATTGTAGGAGAACTCAGCATACGGGAGAGATTCCTCCCATTTCTTGCCGAAAGAAATGACACAAGCTCGAAGCATGTCTTCGAGAATCTGATTGACTCGTTCAACTTGTCCCTGGGATTGAGGGTGAAAAGTGGTGCTGAAGGACAAATGAGTCCCCATAGCTTCCTGGAAACTTGTCCAGAATCTTGAAGTGAATAAACTACCACGGTCTGAACTAATCACCAATGGAATACCGTGGAGTGAAACAACTCTGGACATGTATAGATCTGCCAGCTGACTAGCAGTAATAGTTTCCTTGACAGCCAGAAAATGTGCAACTTTGGACAACCGGTCAATGACGACAAGAATAGCATCATTACCTTTCTGCGATCTGGGAAAACCAGTAATGAAGTCCATTTCAACATGATCCCATTTCCAGTCAGGAATAGAAATAGGTTGTAGAGTTCCAGCAGGCCTTTGATGTTCTGCTTTGATCCGACGGCAAATGTCACATTCTGAAACATAGCGTGCAATGTCTTGCTTCATGTTAGACCACCAGAATCTCTGACGAATGTCTTGGTACATCTTGGTACTACCAGGATGAATAGACAGCGGAGTGTCATGTGCTTCCTTCATGACCTCTTGAGTCATATCATGGTTTTTCTCCTTACTCGATACCACTAGGCGGTCTTTGAAGTACAAAGCGCCATCCTCAGCAATAGTGAAGGGTGAGGGCTTTCCTTCTGCGAGATCGCGTTTAATCCTCTCGACTTCATTGTCACACTTCTGGATCCACTTGATGACGTCCACAAGATCTAGTTTAGCAACCAGGGTATTAAGAGAACCCTGGGAAACAACATGGAGGTTCATTTTGTAGGACCCTTCAGGAGGGGGTTGCGAGATATCCCTGAGGAACAATATGGAGGTTCAGCTTGCGAAATTCTTCTTGAAGAAGGGGGTGAACCTTGTGAACCTGAAGGTGATTGCAGTACGACTTGCGGCTCAAGGCATCAGCCATTACATTAGCCTTGCCTGGGGTATAAGAAATACCCACATTGTAATCTGCTATGCGCTCCATCCATCTCTGTTGACGGAGGTTCAGATCTGGCTGAGTAAACATATACTTCAGACTTTGGTGGTCGGTGTAGATCTCGCAACGGTTCCCAACAAGGTATTGCCGCCATTGTTTCAGTGCATGAATTACTGCAGCAAGTTCAAGGTCATGAACTGGGTAGTTCTCTTCATGAGGACGCAATTGGCGAGATGCATAAGCAACCACTTTGCGTTCTTGCATTAGGACAGAGCCCATTCCTTGACGTGAAGCATCACAATAAATGACAAAGTCCTTACGAGTATTCGGAGGAGCAAGCACTGGAGCAGAGGTCAGCTTGTCCTTAAGTGCCTGAAAGCTCTCCTGACATTTTTCTGTCCACTCATATTTAACACCTTTGTGAAGCAGATTGGTTAAGGGTTTTGCAATCTTGGGGAAGTTCTCGACGAATCGACGGCAATAGCTGGCGAGCCCGAGAAAACTTCTTACTTGCTTGACATTCTTCGGGGGAGTCCAGTCAAGAATAGCCTGAACTCGTTCAGGGTTGACCACAATACCATCCTTGGAGATCACATGACCAAGGTAGGTTACTTCGTCCATCCAGAACTCACACTTTGAATACTTAGCATAAAGTTGGTGTTCTCGAAGCCTCTCCAGTATAAGACGAAGATGTTCAGCATGCTCTTCTTTATTCTTGGAGAATACCAGAATATCATCCAGGTAAACCATGACGAATTTATCGAGGTAGTCCATAAAAATATAATTCATCAAGCGAGAGAAGGTTGCTGGAGCATTGGTTAAGCCGAAGGACATGACGGTGTACTCGTATGAACCATAGCGAGTAACAAATGCAGTCTTGGGAATATCTTCTTCACGAACTCGGATTTGATGGTAACCCAACCTCAAGTCGAGTTTAGAAAATACTGATGATCCAGCAAGTTGATCATACAGATCGTTGATCCGTGGAAGCGGATATTTGTTTTGAATCGTTGCTTGGTTGATGGGACGGTAATCTTGGACCAATCGATTCGTACCATCTTTCTTCTTGACAAAGAGAGAAGGCGCTCCCCAAGCAGAGGATCTTGGACGAATGAAACCCAGACGAAGCGAATTGTCAATTTCTTGTTTAAGTTCTAGGAGTTCATGTGGTGGCATTTTATACGGACGCTTGGCAATAGGAGTGGTACCAGGTACCAAGTCGATGACAAACTCGACAGCTCTAGCAGGGGGGATACCTGGAAGTTCTTCCGGAAAAACATCTTGGAAATCCCGGACAACTGGAATGTTTTCAATCCCTTCGAGAGGTGACTCATTTAATGCATTCATAGCATATAGTTGGGCTTCAACATTCCGAACAAGATGAGCATGATAGCTTACGATCCCATTCGAAGGATGTAGGAGGTGGACGGTTTTGGTGTCACAAACAATAGAAGCGGTATGCGCTTTCAACCAATCCATTCCGAGAATGAGATCGATATTGGAAGACTTCAACATTATGGGGGAGGCATGGAATTCCAACCCTTCAATTTCAATGGGAACATTGTGGCTAATAATGGAAGTCTGACATTGGCCTGCGGGGGTGTTTACCACTATTGGGACGTTCATCTCTTCACACTTAATGTCATGCATGTATGCAAAATCTTCAGACATAAAAGAATGCGATGCTCCTGTATCAAACAATACAGAAGCTGGTACTGAATTGACGAGAAGAGTACCCATCACAGTAGCAGGCTGGTCTTGAACTTGATTCAGATCAATATTGTTAGCTTGAACACGACCAGTGTTAGGCCTGGCGTTGCTGTTGCGGGGCTGGTTGGAAGGCAGTGCAAGTTGATTCTGATTCTGCCTGCATTCTCTAGCACGGTGTCCTGGACGACCACACTTGAAGCACATCCCATACTCAGGACGAGAAGGGGGAGCAGGAGTTCGTGGTGGCGGAGCTGGGAGCCTCGGCTGCCTAGGTGGTGGAGGAGGCAGACGAGGTGCAGCATAGGACGGTCTTGGAGCAGGAGCAGGTGCATGGTACATGTTATGGGGGATCCAGATCTTGCGCTTCTGAGCAGATGAGCCCGAAGATGAGCCCATGTCACGGTTGCGCTTGCTGCTATCCTTGTAGTCCTGCAGACCCGTTTCCACTATAATAGACTTGTTCACCAAGGTGGCAAAGTTACCGAAGTCTTGAGCAATGAGTGCCAGCTTGATATCCGGGTGGAGGCCTTCACGGAACTTCTCCTGCCTACGAGCATCAGTTGCGACGTCTTCTTCAGCGTAGCGAGATAAGTCCAGAAATTCCCGCTGATAAGCATCCACAGTCTTGTTGCCCTGGACTAAGTTGCAGAATTCACGCTTCTTCTTATCCATCATTCCCTGAGGAATGTGGCGAGCACGGAACGCAGCTTGGAACTCTGGCCAGGTGATGATTGTTCCAACAGGCTGAGAGCGCCTGTGGCTGTCCCACCATTGAGCAGCGGGGCCCTTCAGAAAGTACGAGGCAAAGGTGACATAGCTAGCCTCTGGGGCGCCTGAAGACTCCAGTTCAAAAGTGATGTCACGGAGCCAGTCATCTGCGTCAAGCGGCTAAGTTGAGCTGTGGTAGATCGCAGGGTTGAGACGCATGAAGTCTTGGAGAGTCATTGGGGCTGGCTGCTGATTCATATTCGGCCTCGGGATCTGGTCCATCAGCCCTTGCATAAACTGGCGATTCAGTTCAAACTGTTGCATCATACCAGCCATGTAGTCCGGTGGTGGTGGTGGTTCAGGCGCACCACGACCACGACCAGCTGGCCTAACCATTCTGTCAAATTTTAACAGTGGTAGTTTAGCATTTGGTAATTGTAAAATCAATGAATCATTCATGAAGTAAATTGCACAAAGAAGGAAGTGCAATAAATACGACATAGTAGTTCAAATTTCAACCTACAGATCCATACATAGGTCTATTACAAACCATAAGTTCGTTACAAAATAGACGATAGGTCCGGCATGAAAATAACCTAGACAACTAGGCGGCACGCAGGCACGCGGTGGAGGGATACAACAACGGGACATAGCGATAAGCTACATCAACGTCAGGGAAAACGAAAGTAGCCACGGAACTGCACGTGACCCTGAATGTGAAACCTGGTGGCAGGGTCCTGCATCCCATGTACACTCCGATGCAGAACCTGCATATTAAGCGGGAGCGCAGGTCCACGTGCTGGAGTACGACCTCCAACCTCAGGCCATCCAAGACCTGGAGGAAACTCAGTCCGAGGCGGGTAAAGGATGTGCTCCAGATGTATCCTCGCATGGACTGCTGGCATCAACTGCTCCATAGCCTGATGCAGACGAGCTCGGGTGGCGTACAACTCCACGTTAAGATCCCTGACAGTGCGATCCATTGCCTCAGTGTACTGGACCAGAACCTGTGGGTCGTAACGACGACTCACGTAGGGGGTGCAGACAGCAGTGTAGGACCGGTCGGTACGCTGCCGTGCGAAAGGGGTCAAGACCTCAGCGTCGGCTGCCGTATCAACTCCAGCAGGGACATACGAGATGTACCTGTATGCCGTCTCCTCCAAACAAGGGTTCGCTGCTCGGAGACGAACAATAGCAGCATAGGCAACATCCTGTACTGCCATCTCAACGGTCACTCCAATGCCACGGAAGGTGTGCAGCTCAGTGATGGAGAGGTCCTGTCGATCCCAGATAACCATCTCAGCCTCATACTGTTCCTGGTTGAACTCGCGGTAGTCCTCGTAAACAGTGTACTCGGGGTACCAACGATATCCCAGCTTCTTCAAGAGGCCGACCATAATGGCCGGGAACCCAGTCGTATCGTGCGCAAAGGTCAGACAAACGATCTGCCTAGCAGGACGCATCTGTAACAAGGAGATTCAAGATGTCAAATGACAGTGCGTGCATCATAACTTCAAAGAAGACAAATTTTGACGAAACAATTCTCCGGTGGATGTGATCAAGAGAACCTAATGTTAGATTTTAGCAAAATCTTTAACCCGAAAGAGAAGAGAGATTAGAACCCAGAGTATAGACGAGGAGTAAAAGATCCTAATACCACCCGATTGAGATGTGGACCCGTAAGCCACACAACTATGTTAGTAAAAGTTTTTCAAGTACTAGACTCAACTTCGGCCAAGGAGCTGGAAAGGGGGCTACCTACAGGCAGTCGGCTCTGATACCAACTTGTGACACCCCCGATCTCGACCGTACGCTAATCAATCACGCAATGCGTACGACCAAGATTAGGGACTCACTGATCGATATCACAACACAACACTAGACACAAATTAAAGTCATACAGCTTCATATTACAAGCCAGGGGCCTCGAGGGCTCGAATACAAAGCTCGACAAGCACGAGTTAGCGGAAGAAAAAATATCTGAGTACAGACATAAGTTAAACAAGTTTTGCCTTAAGAAGGCTAGCACAAATATAAGCAGCGGATCGAAAGAGGCGAGGCCTCCTGCCTGGGAACCTCCTAAACTACTCCTGAGCGCCGGCGTTCTCCACGTAGTAGTAGGCTCCAGCGGTGGTGTAGTAGTCGTCTCCGGCGTACTCCATCTCCTGGGCTCCGTCGTCTGAACGCAGAATCGTATCGAGGGGGAAAGAGAATGCAAAGCAGCGGTGAGTACTCATCCAAAGTACTCGCAAGACTGACATCAGAACTGTGCTAAATATGCATCATTATCAAGGGGAGGGGTTATATCTGGACTGACTGCAGAAAGCAAGAATAGGGAGAAGGCCTAGTCCTATCGAAGACTAGCATCTTCAGCATCTTGCAGCATTAGAAGAGAGTAGACCTGTATCTCATATATAGTCATATTATTGTAGCAATTTTATTAAGTAACCACGCCCAGAGATTCTTCCCCGACTCCCTGCGAGGAAGCAATCTCGGAGCCACAATTCATTTCAAATTTAAATCACAATTATAGTTGTATAAGGTCAAGGCACAACTCCAAGTCGTCCTGTTACCATGGACACGGCTATTCGAATAGATTATTCATCCCTGCAGGGGTGCGCCGCATTTCCAACACGCCTGATCACCTCCGGCCGGACACACTTTCCTAGGTCATGCCCGGCCTCGGGATAGCAGCACGTCGTTGCCCCACCTAGGCTCAACGAAGAGGCCAGCCCGCCGGTCTAAATCCTAAGCGCGCAGGTTCGTGGGCCCACTTGCCCTTGCACTCCTGCACGATGCGTACGCGGCCGGAAGCAGACCTAGTACACTCCAGTCCAAGAGCTGCACCGTCCAGTCCAATCCGTCGCGCGCCGCTCCATTGCTGATGTCCGAAGAGCTTTGGTTGATACAACGACACTGAGTACCCATAACTTCTCCCACGCGATGGTTTGGTGCGTAAAAAGGCTAACGACCCAACTCAGATCAAATACCCCAACCCATTAGCATTTTATTAATGCGGGGCAAGCGCGACCCGTAAGTGCGGTCCCGTCACCCCGTCTCGAGGATGTGTGGCAAGGGCCTTTCCTGCCCGTCCACGCCTCAACATAACCCTTTGGATGCCTTACCGGCGTATCCCACCACATCTCACACACGGGTACCCTTAGGGCCGACCCGTCTCAGGACTGTCGGGAACTCACGTCCACCTCAACCAGGGTGGTACCGCCTGTCCCTCCAGTCCCGCCTTTCACATGTAACCAAATCAAGATGAAGTAACTGTGTGTTTATACACCAAGTGGATATCCGAGGAATCACCCTCGATGGATCCCACTCGAAATATGTGTATGACAAGAGTCGCTATCGATAAATGGGAAGGAGGAATCACCCTAGATATCCACGACCGATTAGCTACGCTACAGAATTAACATCGGGAGTGCTAAGTGAGGTATCACCCTCGGCACCCGATAGTAGCTCTGCAGTGCCATACTTAAGGGGTGTGCGGTGATGTGAGGGGCCTGGCTCGTCGGTCGGTTGACCGAGTCTTCGGGTCTTCGAGTTGGCGAGTCGTCGATAAAGAAGCAGGGGCAACTGGAACTAAGGGGGTCACAGGGGATTCACTGATCAACCTATACTAAGCAGTTGGTATGATTGCAGGTAAAGTAACAGTTTATCAAAAAACAGGCTATGCTTCAGAATAGGAGCTAGCTAATACAGTAGCAAAATCTAATGCAAGAATAAGAGGGAAAGGAATAGGCGATATCGGAATGCTCAAGGGGGTTTTGCTTGCCTTGCTGCTCTGCGGCTAAGGGCTGATCGTCAGTCACGTAGTCATACCCGGCAGCAGCGTCGGTCTCGGGGTCTACCGGTAAGAAGAGGGGGGAAGAAACAATAAATATAAAGCAGACAAATGCATCACGATGCATGACATGGCAATATTCAGAGCTAGGCATGCACTAACGCAGTACTACACGTTGCAGACGGAGCGGGAGAATATCTGACGATATTTCCCGGGTCTTTGGATTTATCGGACAGGCGATCTGGAGGGGAAAAGTTCCATGTTTATCATGCTAGGAGTATGTGACAGATGAGCGGACAGCGTATTCGGATTCGTGGGATTTTTCTGATCAACTTTCATGTATAAAACCTTTTCATCTGAGCTACGGATTATTTTCTATTAATTTTTAAAGTTTTAATCATTTTCTGGAATTAACAGATTTAATTAAATTCGAAAAATAACGTATTGCGTCATCATGACGTCGGCATGACGTCAGCAGTCAACAGTGGGGCTGACTGGTCAAACTGACCAGTGGGCCCCAGCTGTCATTGACTCAGGGTTAACCAGGGTTTAGTTTAAACTAATTAGGCTAATTAACAGGGTGGGGTCCCACATGTCAGTGTCACATTAGCTTAACTTAATCATTTTTATTAATCTAACCGGGTTAATTAGTGCTAAACACCTGGGCCCACATGTCATAGACCCAGGGGGGTCGGGTCCCACTGTCAGGGACTGGCTGAGCCCAGTCAGCCAGTTGACCAAGTCAACTGGTCAACCAGGACCTGGGGGCCCATGGGTTAGTGACCCAGGGGTGGGGCCCAGCCAGCCACGTCGGCGGCGGCCGGCGGCTCAACGTCGGCGACGCTAAAACGCGGCGGCGAGCCACGGGGGTCGTCGGAAAAGCGCTACGGAGGGCCGTTCGGCGCGCGGCTGGGCTCGTTCGAATGAGTCGAACGAGCCGCGTCGAGCGGTGGCGGTGGCGCAGCCGGACTCGGCCGGAAACGGCGCCGGCGATGAGCGGAGGCGGCGGCGCGTACGGGAGCTCGACGGAAACGGCGTTCGAGCGTGCGGGCGGCCAACCTAGCTAGCTACGCGGGGTCTACGGTTCACGAGGAACACGCCGGAGTGGTCAGGCGAGCTTGCAACGGCTCGGGAGCTTGGCTACGACGGCAATGGCGGCGGCGGCGTTCGGGTCTCTGCGGTGCCGCCGTTCTAGCGCGCAAACGGGCTACCAGAGAGGCCAGGGGAGAGGAAGAGTGCTCACCGAGCGGCGCAAGGTGGCCCGTGGAGGTTTAGTAGCGCTGAGGGGCTCGGGGTCGCCGGCGGGCACCGGAGACAGAGAAGAAGGGGGCGATGGCGTGCGGCGCCAGCGGGGTATCCCGGCCCCGTCTGAGGGCACCAGGCGACGAGGCATTCGACGGTGAACGCCTACGGCATCTTGGCGAGGCGAGAGGCCCACGGTGGCCGCGGATCTGGCCGGAGCGCGGCGGCGCTTGCGCTCGGTTCGAAGGGGAGAGGACGAGCGAGAGCTGGAGAGAGGGAGAGTAGAGGCGAATGGCGAAGGCGGCCAGGGGGGACGGCTCGGGGCGAGGCTTATCCCCTCGCCCACCTGCTCCCGTCGGCGTGGCGAACGGCGACGGCGCGGCGCGGCTCTGTCCACGGCGGGAGCGACACGGAGGGAAGAAGGACGGTGGCAGGTGGGAGTGGGCTGGGCCAGCGCGGCCCAGTCGCCTGGTAAGTGGGCTTCTGCCCTTTTTCTTTTGTTTCTTTTCTGTTTTTCTTTTTATTAATAAATAGAGAGAAGTAGAAGAATATTTGGGCACACTGTTCACTTAGAAAAAATATGGGAAGTGTCCCATTAATTCACTAGTGAGTATAGACAGTGCCACACATATTTTGGAGGCCAGTGGATATATTTTGTATTTTTCATAAATGAAAAAGCAATTTTAAAGTGTTGAATTAGCACTGTTTAATTGCTACTGTACATTTTTGCAAAAGAGTGATGTTGTTTTCCTTAACAACATTAGTTTTGAGATTTTTAACAAGTGTGCAACATTTTTCATATGCTATTTGCAATTTTATTTTATCACATTAAAAATTAATGCCCTTTTTAGGTGAAATGTAAAATGAGATATGATTTTTAACTTGATCACATTCTACTTAGCAAAATGATTAGGCAATGTTCATGGTCATCACTGTGCTTAATTACAATGATCACTGTAGCCAAAATCCAGGGTGTCACATAAGGCTACCACCCAAATTAGGAGAGAGATGGCGGAATATTTGGAGCAAAATAGGAGGAACAAGGGAATAGACGACGAGGAGAATAATAATGAGGTTGTGGAGGTGAATGGAGATGGAACAAATGTCCCTATTACCAAGCCAAGCTCAGGGACAACAGCCAAGAGGAACTAGAGAGCATTTGTTGCCAAGATGCAAGGAAGATGCAAGTCTACCGCTGCTTCCACTAACAGTTCAAAGCCAATTGTTGTCATGCTGCGAAGAACACCTGAGGAGCTTGTAGATGAAAGACACTCTGGATGTTCTCAAAGCACCATGGAGTCCTGCACAAAGACTAAAGAAGAGAGGGAATATGTGAATATCCAGTGGGCATAGTTTTTCTATGAGTGTGGCATTCCATTCAATGTTGCAAGCAGTAGACAATTTGAGGTTGCAATTGAAGCCTCTTGTCAATATGGTTCAGGTTACAAGCCTCCTAGTGCCTATGAGCTAAGAGAGCCATTGCTTAATACTTGTGTCAAGGAAACTACTATTTTGAGGAAGCAACACGAGGCAACATGGAAACAATATGGATGCACACTCATGTCGGATGGCTGGTCAGATAAAAGGGGCCACCACTTGATCAACTTCCTTGTTAACAGTCCGGAGGGCACTTTCTTCTTGGAGTTGGTTGATGCCTGAGGTGAATCTTATGATGCTCAAATGATAGCTGATCTATAGAGAAGAGAATTCTGGAAATTGGGAAATAAAATGTTGTGCAAGTTGTCACCGACAATGGTGCGAACTACAAGGCAGCAGGCCACCTTCTAGAGTTGAGGTTCCCTACACTATATTGGAGTCCTTGTGCATGTCATTGCCTGGATCTAATGCTGGAAGACATAGGGAGGTTGAAGGCATTCAAGAAGCCTATTGCATGGGCTAGACGTGTCACAAATTTTTCGGATGGAAACTAAATGTGGGGGTGAGGAGGACAGAAAACTGATCGTAGAGAAGATAATACACCTGTGAAAAAAAACGGGATTACATCCTAAAATTATGTTACTTTTGCTTAAAACTAGCTCGATGGCCCTCGCAAATGCGAGGGCATCCGTTTTATAGTATCGAATGTATTAAGCATATTTTTTTTCTAGATACATTCTTGAAGGAGTAATTATGACCACTATTTTTCATATAATTATATGGTTATATTGCTAAGAAATAATTAAAAACTATGTTGAAGCATTTTTTGTTAAAAACTATGATACTAATTTCTTTCCTTGCAATCCACACAATGCTAGATAAATAAATGTATGCTTGTTTGCATAGGTCTGCAACTCTATGTTCCTCTCACATTTTGTGCATATTTACAAATAGTGATTTTGATATGTTCATGTCATCGCTGTAAAAAATTGGTAAGGATACACTAAGAATTTTTCTTGCATATGACCTATATTTTCTATGGAGAATCACGTTGTAAAGGCTTGGGTTCTAGTAGTTAATGTTCACCGTTGAATGCTCAAGAAATTTCTGAGCATACCACCCCTAATTCTTTTGCGCGATGTCAACATTACTAATTTTTTATACCAAGTAATCTTGTTATAGGGTCCTAGTCGTGTATCTGACCACTACATTAGGTTAGGATTTTTACATGTGGTGAAGATTAACATGTTAATATCATGTATAATTTGTACTTGTTGTTTGTAGTTCAAGTAATAATTAATATTTGACTAAGGTGCATGATTATCAGGCGATTGTGATTTATCTAGCTATAGATATGAAGATCAATCGGTGGTGCAATCATTAGATTCTAACATGTGATGTGTTTATGCGTAGTCATTATATCTAACGGATGCGATCAAGGTATGTTTGATCTATTGGGTATATATGTCATGGTTGCTAGCTGATTAGGCACGGATATATTGATCTAATGTCTATTTTTAGGTACACTTTTGTATATCTAATTGTTGTGACATGCTAACAAAGTTATGGTCACCATACCAACGACCAGGTTTTTTTTTCCTTTTCTGGCTAGTGTATCACTTTATTTTCTCTATATTGTTATTTTAGTTAGCATATTATAGAATGATCCAATCTCTTATTTTTATAGAATTGTCAGTATGGTGAGCATATAATCATGCAAATCAGGCTCTTAAAGTAAACAGATTTTGAAAAATCAAGTGTTTGTATTTTTTCTAATTAATATTCAAATTTATTTATATATGATTGTCGTGACATACTTATAAGTTGATGGTATCAATGGCTGTATTTTACCACCGTACTCTTGCTAGTGCATGTCTTTATGAATTCTCTGTATTTTTCTTTTTGTATATAATAGATAGATCAGACCAACGACTGGATATTTTTGCCCCTCTGGCTAGTGTATCATCTTACTTTCTCTATATTGTTCTTTCAGTATATAATAGGTAGATCAAATTATAATTCCTACATTGTGGCACTCGTACTTGATTCTAGTTTTTTGAGAAGAAAAATCAACGTGATGACTGATGAGCATATAACCACATGAAGCATATAGTTAAAGGGAAAAGAAGAAACAATCGAGTGTTTTGTGTTTCTTCTGAGTAGTCGAACTTATCTAATTGTTGTGATACACTGGTAAAGCGATTGTTTACCAGACCTATTACCTGATTTATTGCGCATCTATTCTAGCTAGTGTATTTCTTTTTTTACGTATTGGTATTTTGGTATATAATAATATATAGAGCAAGTCAAAATTCTTCGGTCAAGGTACATTTAAAGGGTAATTTCTAGCTTTTTAAAAGAATAATCAACATAATAAGCATATAACCATGTGGGCGAGACGCCTAAATTAAACATGGTAGACAATCAAGTTTTTGTGTTTTTTCTCACCAATATTCAAATTTCTGAACATTTTATATCTCTCATGTCGTTTTAAACTGTTCACGGTTTTTACCATGAAGAACATAACACTCAAATTAGACAACATTGCACACACACTTTCTATAGAAGGTGGAATCACATTGCATTGTTGCAGACATATTTGATATAGCTTACCTCTATGGAGCTTGACCAGAAACATGTACTATTCGAATTATCCAATAAAACTGAGCCCTAATCACGTAGTTGAAATTGTATTTTTTACAATTGCATTATTTTTCTTAAAATTGCATTTTTTTCACACACCAACACCGTTGTGTATTTATCAAAATTTTATTTCACCCTCTCACCTTGAAACAGTATGTGTGCATGGTAGGATGCACAAACGGTGATTCCGTCAGGATACGTTGATCAGTAGTTAGACCATATTCCATTAATGTACGCAATTGTAGATGATGCGATCATCATGGGTACGTGGTCTCCAAGCTATGTAAATTAGCATATACTACTAATTGATCGGCATCATAGGTGTATGAAGCAGCAGTAGCTTGGGGAAGCGTGAGCCAGTTTTTGGACGTACCTGTATGTTTAATATCGGAGGCTACCTATCCCACGTACTTAGGTATATCTAGGTGTTTGTTTTTCAGCAAACACGTAGATGTGTAGATTAAATTACCTGTCATACATACATCCGTGTCTTTATTAATACAGTATATGTTAACTTATTTTAGTAAATTACAGTCCCTTTCCAAAAGGAAAAAAAGAGTCCATTATAGGTTAAAGTCCCCTTATATCTCTACAACCCACGTTAGATCTAAGCCTTTGAAATTATGATTTAAGTTAGGGCCCACCAGATGAATGGCTAGATGTTTCTGATTAACGTGAGAATTTCTAGCTAATTCCTCTATTTTTCATCGTATTTTCCTTTTAGTAGATAATAGATAGATGACACACCGACAAGGTAATTACATCCTAAATTTCAGGGTCTAATTTCTTAAAAATTGAATGTCCTTTATGCTCCGTAATTTTGATAAAATTCCATAACAAATTAAGTAGGTACATAATGATTTCATAATGTGATTTGTTTATATGGTGTACGGTGCGTCAAGATTGACATGTTAGTTTCCTTTAAATCTGTTATTTGTTTCCTAAAGCAAATTGCATTGATGTGAGGGTTGATTTGGGTTGGTTAGGAAAGCTAGATCCGTGATCTTTCATATTCATACGTTAGAAAAGTGTTGGTTTGCAAGAAAAGGGTGGATTTGTACGTTATTTGTTTGCTTTGAATCCGTTATTTGTTTATTACTATAAGTCAAATTACACTCATGGGAGTGATCGATTGATTTGGGTAAGTTAGATCCATGATTTTTGTACATTAGGAAAGTGCCGGTTTGTAAGAAAAGAGTGGGTTTGTATGTTATTTGTTTCCTTAAAATTTGTTATTTGTGTTCTAAAGCAAATTGCACTGTTTGAAGGTGGTTAATTTTGGGAAGTTAATAAAATTAGAGTCGTGATCTTTTGAACGTTAGGAAAGTGTTGATTTGCAAAAAAGAGTGGATTTGTATGTTATTTGTTTCATTAAAACTCAGTGCGAGGGGTGATGGGAGGTGAGGTGAAAATAAACCTGTGAGGAGGTGGTGGGAGGTGAGACAAAAAAAACCAGTGAGAGGTGAGGCGAAAATAAACCTGAATTCCAGGCTACCAACGCCCCTGTTAGAGTTGAGATCACCAAGGCTGGTTCTTCCATGAGTTACCATATGTGTTGGGAGAGTGAGCCTAGCTCAACTGGTTGGGAAAATGGATGTACAAATCCAACTCATGATTACATATCCTCATGGAGGCTAGGTGATGGGACGATCTGGAAGGGGCCCCAACGGTGGCGGTTAAGGTTCCCATGCCGCCTTCAGCGAGGGCGATGCGGGGATCGCGGGGTGGGAGCGGGGAGTTACAGCTTAACGGGTGGTGTAAACTGATATATTGTGGAATTACATCTTAATGGGCTCCGGTGTCTCATCACCATCACAGTTGGAAAATAAAAATCTCTTTGAGGAAAATGTCTAACATATCCATACTTATCAACCATTGGATCAACTTATACTACTCGCGTTCCCTATTGCTACTGAAGGGACCATAAAGAACATCAATGTTTGACAGGACCCTTTTTCTAATAGTTTGGCGTGCAACCTCTTTGGGAGTAATTCACATATATGTTTCCTACAAATATATATGTACTGTTATAGAATTCCCGTGATTATTTTTTTCTAAGAAAACTTTCGATCTATTCATCAACTGTCTAGCTATAGTATAGAGAACACTAGAAGTAAAAATTACATCCAGGTCCATAGACCACCTAGCAACGACTACAATCACTGCAGCGAGCCGAAGACGCGTTGTCGTCATCGTCCATCCCTCACCGGAGCTGGGCAAAGCTTGTTGCAGTAGACAGTCGGGAATTCGTCATATTAAGGCCCTATAGGACCATCGCACCAAAACAACAACCGTCGCCGATGAAGAGAAGCGTAAATCAGAAGGATCTAACCTGCATACACACAGACACAGACGAACGAAGATGGGATCAAAACAGATCCATCAAAGACAAACGCCGCCCTAATCTCATGAGATCCGCCGAAGGCACACATCCACACACCCTCCGACGAGGCTAGATGCACCATCGGGGAGAAAATTATTTCATCTTCAAGAAGACGCCACCGCCTCGCCTTCCTGAACATGACACAAACCGGAAACAAACACCATAAAACACCTAAAAACAGTGTTGGAGCCCTCCTGCCGGCAAGGACCAAGATCCACCACGTCTCCATGGCCTAAGTCCACCACAGAAGGGTAGATCTGCGGTGGGGCCAGTAGGAGGGGAGCAACCCAGCCGCCTTGCCTTCAAGTCGCTAGGGCAGCCGCCAAGGGGTATGCATGATACGATGTGGAGTTGCAATCTAATGTACACATCCCGCGTGCTTGTTGGAATGTTGGGTCTCATGCAAAAACCAAGCTGAAAAGTCAAGAAATTTTGAGCTATGCAAACCCTAGTAAAGACGAACAGAGAAGATTTGGTGCAGCAATACAGACTACTTTTTATGGTCCTTTTTCCTTATATAATGGATACAACTCATGACCAACACAACATCCACAGGCACAACATGACGTGACCCGGTACAAGGCCAGTTATAATAACTCAAACAATCGAGAAACCTTCCTTGATCTATTTATAAAACATGGACATGTAATACATGGTGCATCATGCAAACATTATTGTAGTAGAAGTTACAATAATGCTCACTTAATTTCCTCAAATATGCACCGCTGGAACTTTTCCTTGACAGTGATAATTTCAGCATAAACATCCTCCATTGTTGGTCGATTCTTGGGTGATGTTTCGGAACACTTTAGGCCAAGTTTAGCAAGTTGTATGATACACCATTGTTCGACTTTCACAAGGTTTTCTTCATCAGCTTCATCGTGTATAGTGAGATTGGAATCAAACATTTCAACAATTCTCTCTGGAAATGCTGCTTCCACGAAATCGTGAATGTTCATACTATCCTGAAATATCTCATCAGTCGGTCGTTTTCCTGTGATCATCTCCAACAGAATAACTCCATAGCTGTAGACATCAGCCTCAACTGAGACTTTGAATCCTGTGCCATACTCTGCAATATTAACTAGAGTTGCTTAGAACTTTTTACTTAACTTGGTTGAAAAATGATAAATTATAGATCATATAGTTGCACATTATTTAGGTCACAAATAATATGATACACCAATTATGAAGAACATAAGAATGAGACGTGAGTTCACCTGGTGCAATATATCCAACTGATCCTCTCGGTCCAGCAATGCTTGATGAATTATCAAGCCCTGTTGAGGAGTTACTGAAAAGAAACTCTGCAAGCCCGAAGTCACTAAGACATGCAACCATTTCATCATCCAAAAGGACATTGCTTGGTTTGATATCACAATGAACCAAAGGAGGAGTGCATCGATTATGAAGATAATCTAATGCAGCAGCTATGTCCACAGCTATTGTTAATCTTGAGCATAAACTTAATGCTGTTTTCGGGCTTTGGTTGTATGCCTTTGGATGGAGCCATGTGTCAAGGTTTCCATTCTCCATGTACTCGAGAATAAGTGCTTTGAATTCATTTCCTCTCGGATCAATGGTTGAACATACGCTAATTACCCTTATAAGGTTTCGGTGGCGAATGCTTCGCAATGCCTCACATTCAGCAAGGAAATTCTTTGCTGCTCCAAATTGGTCAAGTCTGAACACTTTAATGGCAATTGTTTGTACTCCAGACATGATATGACCCTTGTATACCAATCCTAGCCCCCCTGAACCAACAAGACTGGCTGAAGAGAAACCATCTGTTGCTTCAAATAAATCATCATATGAGAAACTCTCGAGCTGCCTCAGTGGTAGATCGTTGGGTCTTCCAGCTCGACTTCTTTTCTTAAGAAGAATCGCAGAAGCACATGCCAAAGTAACAAGAATAATAGTCATAAGAGGGACCACTACAGTCACAATGTAGATTGTCTTCTTCCTTTTGGAAGCTGATGTGGTGCAAAGTGGTATGTGTAGCATAGGAGAACTTGCACACAACAAGTTTCCTTGGACAAACACAATACTTGAATTTTCAAACACGCCACCTTCTGGTACCCGTCTTTCAAGGTCATTGAAGGATAGGTTGAGAATCTGTAACGAGCTAAAGGACTTGAAAAATTCTGGGATTTTACCGGAGATGTTGTTTCGGGAAAGATCCATCACATTGATGCCTCTTAAGCTGATGAAAGTTCCTGGGATATTTCCTTGTAAAGAATTTCCTTCCAAGTGGAGGGACTCCAGAACAAGACATTGTCCAAGCGAGGAGGGAATCTCACCTGATAATTCGTTGTTGGAAAAATTAAGTGAATTTAAATTATTTAATCTCCCAATTTCCGCTGGTATGTGTCCAGTGATGTGGTTATAGGATAAGTCTAAGGCTTCAGAAAGTGTTGAAATGGAAAATAGCTCAGGCGGAATGCTTCCATTTAAGCTATTGCTAGAAAGGTTCAGTCTCACTAAGGTTTTGCAACTTGCTAAACTTGTAGGTATGTTTCCACTCAAATCATTCTCCTCCAAATAAATTTTAGTGAGATACTCCAGTTTTCCAATCGACATTGGGATTTCTCCAGAAAGTTTATTGCGGGATAAGCCTAGGATGGACAAGTTCTGAAGATTTCCTAATGTGTCAGGAATGGGGCCTGAAAGGAAATTCATATCCATTTCAAGGACAGTGAGGCCTGATAGTTTTTCTATCTCCAATGGTATACTACCATTCAACTGGTTTGCAATGAGGATCAATACCTCTAAGGATTTTGAAAGATTGGTAATAGAAGTCGGTATTATTCCTTGGAGGTTGTTTCTGTCCAGCCATAGTTTTTGTAACTGGGTGCAGCTTGTTAGAGAAGATAAGAAGCTCCAATCTCCTGCCTCAAGCTTGTTTGCACCGAGATCCAGATAATTTAACATAGACAAGGACCCTAGCGAAGGGATGACACCGCTGAATGAGTTGCTACGCAGATTCAGAGCCTGGAGGTTTGAGGCATTTGCCAGCGAAATAGGGATTGATCCTACGAATTGGTTACCTTCCAGTATCAATTTCTTGATGCTTGGAAGGGTGTTACCAATGTTGCTAGGAAGTCTCCCACCAAATTGGTTAGCACCAAGACCGAGATAAGTAAGAGGCGATATTTCATAAAGTGCTGGTGGAACAACGCCTGATAAGTCATTATAACTCAGGTCTAATTTTTGCAAGCTAGCAATTCTACTTATGCTCTCTGGAATTCTTCCTTGTAACTTGTTCTGAGCAATCAAGAGCACAAGTAGGGAATATAGGTAACCAATTGAGGTAGGAATCTCTCCTGAAAGGTTATTTTTTGTTAACATAAGGTATTTCAGTGGTGAGGATATCTGTGAGAAAGAAGGAAGAGACCCATAAAGGTCATTATATGAGAGGTCTATGTAAGACAGGGATGTGTTATTGAATAAAGCCGGGGGTAATCCTCCAGAGAGGCTATTATTCTGGAGACTAACCGATGTCAGGCGGTTGGTACCTCCCAAAAGTTGAGGAATGGTGCCAGTGAGCTTATTGCTGGGAATGAACAGTGCAGAAAGATTGGCAAGAAAACCGAACTGTGTCGGAATGCTTCCTTGAATATTATTATTGCTGAGAATAATTTGTTGAAGCAATGAACACTGAGCAAGACTTGAAGGGATCTCACCTTCGAGGGAGTTGCTATACAGGTCGATGACCTCGAGGCGGGAACATGAAGATATTGTCTCTGGTAGCTCACCACTAAGCGAATTCGTGCTGAGGTTGAGGTATCTTAGCCTGGTTAAGCGGCCAATCAAGGGAGAAATGTGGCCACAAAGTTGATTGTTGGGCATGTGGATCCTAGTGAGAAAAGTGAGGTTAGCAATGCAAGGAAATATCTTCCCGGTAATATTTGCCGACTCAAGGTTTAATGCTATGACACGAAATGCACTACATGTCACTCCATGCCAATCACAGTGTGTGGAAGACATGTTTCGCCATGAGGCTAATACCCCCGAGGGGTCATGGAGTTGAGACCTGAGGCAGAGGAGGGCTTGCTGATCAGCGGCTGATCCATTCAGGGCTGGGGTTGGTGCGTAAGAAGAATTTACACAGGGAAGGTGAGTCTGGGAAAGAATGAAGACTAAAATAAGCAGGGGCGATAGGTAGGGTTTGCATGTTGCTACATATGACATCTTGTGATTGATGAAAACTTGCTGAGTTGCTTTGGTCTGTTTGGTCTTTGCCCACCAAAACGTGAGCTTATATAGGCTGTTAGGCACCATGGATGCCACCTAGCAGGGGTAGGGAAGCTTTTGACATGTCTTTGTAACCATTTAGTCTCCATTTAGTCTTATATGTTGACGTGTGACTGATGCCGCTTTCATATGTTGCTCCACGGTTTTCTAGAGGATCAATTTCCTCTGAAGAGTTGGGGTATACTCCCTCCGTTCCTAAATATAAGACCTTTTAGGGATTTCACTATTAACTACATACGGAGCAAAATGAATGAATCTACACTCTAAAATATGTCTATATACATCCGTATGTAGCCTATAGTGCAATCTTTAAAAGGTCTTATATTTTGGAACGGAGGGAGTATATGCTTATGAAATATCAATTTCCTCTGAATAGTTGGGGTATATATGCTTATGAAAATTCAATTCCACATTAATTTTTCGCTGAAGCATATAGTTCTTACCAGCGAGTTGTTGTATGGTAGTAGCATATCAGGCGTAGATAAAATTAAACTGCAACCAAACGACAGTGCACGCTTTGTTGAACAAGGATTCACAAATTTATTGGAATATACATGTTAAGAGCATCTACAACCGCAATTGCCTAAATCCGGCCTCTTAACGCCTGCGGACGCACCCGGTTCCGTTCACGGACAGTGACCGGACATCACACAAAAAGTTGATTCCATAACCACAAACACCATTTTCAAATAAATAAATTCATATTATTACATACAACGTAAAACCTAATTTAAGCAGACCTCGACCGGCTCTGCTGTGCCCATGTCCGGCGGCCGGCTGTGGCCCTGGAAGTGTTCATCCGGTTGCCGGCGACACAGAGTAGGATATGGGACACAGACCGGCTCACGGACCTCGAAGTTATAACAAGGCATAAAATCAAGTTCAGAATATTCTTGCCGACCTATTGCTAACTGGAAAGTGGAAAGAAGAGAAAAAGGTCATCTTTATTTGTGATTGCCGACTTGTGGAAAACAAACAGTCAAACACCACACATAAGTGCTGGAATGAGATGGTTGGATGTTGTTATGTGGAATTCCTTACATGTTTTTCTTGGATTATATGCCTCGTTAAGTTTTAAAAGAGAGAGAGAGAGAGAGAGAGAGAGAGAGAGAGAGGACTTGGATTGAAAGTTCGAAACCATCAAAATAAACTTCGCACGTGGTCAGTACTCCTGTTTGGTTTTTTCCGTTAAATATCTATCAAAAGTAGTTCAAAATTCTCTTGGAAAATTTCCTGAATACTTCTACACCAAGGACATGCAAACATCCCATTCAAGCATTTTATGACCAGCACTATTCATAGTTGAACACCACGGACATGCACACACACTATAGCACTGCCAAAAAAAAAAGTCCGGCCATCTTTATCAGCGATTGTTCAAACAAATGAATAGTATAAACACTACAGTGGAGCGTTATAACTTTGTTAAATACTCAAGAAAACAAACACCACATAAAATGCTGGAATGACATGTGTGAATGCTAAATTGTGGAAAAAGTATACCTTTTGTGGGATTATGCCTCAAATCTTTTCGAGAAGAGAAAAGTAGAGGAACAAAGAACGTGCGTGGAAACTTTCAGAAGAAACTCTGCACGGGTGGTCAGAGCTCAAGTTGCGTTTTTCCGGTGAAATATCAACGGAAAGTAGTTCAAAATTATTATGGTAAATTCCCTGGTGCCCTACAATCAAGTTCAGAATTATTCTTGCCGATCTGTTGTGTTTGCTGGAAATTGGATATTTCCAGTAGGCTTGGAATTCAGGGATTATTCATGGGATCTTTGTAGGTCCAGTTAATCTACTGCTGGCTATAAGTTCCTCGGAGTTGCGAAAATAATGTGAAAATGCAGGAAATATTCTTCTTGTATAAAAGTCAAAGAAAATGTCAGGCACTGAAATTTTGAAGTAGTGCCACGTATATATTGTGTGTACATTAGCTGCGTACATCACTTATGTGAACCGGAAAACGAGGATGATAAGAACCAAATGTTATTTTTCATCCGTTTTGAAAATAAAAGTTGCTCTTTTCAGAAACACTGCGAGCCCCCACGATGCTTGTCGTGATCCGATGAACTATATTTTTTGAAATATATTTAGTCAAGGAACCTTTCCCACGGTGACAGTGAAAACTCTTTATATTTCTATACGACGGAAATGTGCATACAACTGTAGTACATTCCCTCCTCGTCGCACCCGCTAGGGTGACTCGGGCGGCGCCCAAACCCTAGAAGCCGGGGGCGCGCACTCCCTCCTCCCCTCCCTCTGTCGCTGTCGGGGGACGCCGACGGGCTACGCCCGAGGGCCGACGGCAATGGCGGGGTACTCCCTCTCACCCGCGTCTCAGGGGTGGTGCGGGGCCCCTACACGCGTGGAGGCGCAGCCGATCTAGCGGAGCGGCGGCGATGGCTGTGGCGATGGTGGATGCAGGCGCGTCGGGCAGCCCGGTCACAGACGGCGGCATGCGGCGACTGGCCCGGCTCGGGCGGCGGCACGATGCGGTTGGCAGCGACGGCTGACTATGCCGCGGTGGTGCGCCATCTGGCTTTGGATCGGCGGCGTCGTGGAGGGCCTGGTGGACTGCTCACCTTCAAACAGATCTGTTCGGGCCGGTGCAGCCGGCGGTGGTGGTCATCTCCTCTGTCGGAGGTGGTCGGCCAGAGGCTGGGTGGTCAGATCTCCGTCATCTAGTCCCGGCTACGAGCCGGGAAGACATAGTTGCCAATGAAAACCGAGTAGACGGCAGGCGATGGCGGTATTTTGCGCCGTTACCTTAATGAAGGCATCGTCGTGTAACTACTATTCACCCACTCGTGTTGCTACGAGGGAAACCCTAGGATCTGGTCTTCTAGATCGGACGATGGTGGCACTACAGTGTCATTTCTCACTTGGGAGTATTGTTTGTGGAGCAGCGCTAGAATACAGAGGCATGAGGTGGAGCGGCTTCGTCTTGAACGGAGCTTTGGTGGAGATGTCAAGTCATGCCTGACCGATAGGTGCTACGTTATGTCATGCCTGTTCAGCAGGTGCTACGCACGACAAATCTTCCAGCGTCTCCGTGTTGGGATGGACGAGCGCAGGGCGTTGGTGCCGTTGGGCGCCGTGGTGGTGTCGACGGATGGTTGGACTGACAAGGATGATGCAGATCTCTCTCCTGAAGATGGGACAGTGATTCGATGATGATGTCGGCTTTTAAAACGTGTACATGTGGTGTATGTTTTAGGTTTGCTGTGCCGGTTGTTCGTTCCGATACGTTATATGGATGGATCAGTGACGACGTCTGTTTTAGATATAGGGAGTGAGAGCACTCCACATTATCAAGTTTGTAGGTGTGAGTGGTGGATTCAGGTGGCTTGATGTATGTTCTTGTCAGATCTTTATGGAATAATTAATAAAGATAGCTTTATGCATCGATTGATGCAGAAGCCGAGGGTTTAACCTCCTTTTTCAAAAAATAATTCTGTATAACATTCTAAAAAGAAAACGGGCCATCATAATTAGTCCTTGACTGTTCAGACAAATGAACAGTAGAAACACTAGAGTGGAAAATTCAATATCTTTGATTGTGTGTTATCAAGTTTCTAGAGAGGAGAGGAAGAGAGAATTGTGCACGTGGTCATAGTTGGTTTTTGGGTTTTTTGTGTGTGAAATATATACGAAAAGTAGTTCAAAATTCTCTAGCTAAATTTCTTCAACAATGCCTCAAAGAATGTTACATCAAGTAGTACGTCCTATGTTTGTTCTCAATTTAGTATTTTAGAACTCCGGTACAATACCTAGACTTCTTTTTTGGCCTTCATGACAGCTTTATTGATTATCAAAAATATAAATTACATTTTCGTTCCGTAAAAAAACAACCAGAGGTTTGTCAAGCCAAACAATGGTGTCCGATCCTTTGGCACTAGGACAAATATAAATAATTTGATCAAAATTTCTAGCTAAGGCACAACGTTGTTTCGAAATTGCTGCTGCCAGCCCCCCTTGCCCTCATCATCTCCATGACCTAAACTTAGGGCATCATCTCAAACAATTTGCCTCCATCTTCATTCAAACACATGCATTTAATCATTTTGACCACATATTCCCTCTAATGAAAGTTCTCTCTATTGTGATTTTCTGTGGAAGGAGACAGCTAGCTTGTCCGACTTGCAAGTCGAACGTGTAGTCTTTGAACCCTCTACCTTTCTATATAAGTGGCACACGTTCTACTCCTTGGCACAAAGAAACACTCAGGCCATGATGACGAAACTATATTTTCTACCAACCATATTGCTGGTGATCCATTTGATCTTGATTCTAACTTCAGGCACCCTAGTTCGTCGTGGTTGTAAGTAATATACCCCTTAATTATATTTTTGTGAGTGAATTCACTATAAGGCTTAGATTGATATTTTTTCTTTTGTGGATTGAATTCCACCTTTTACCTCTTATTTATGTATTTGCGACAGTATATAGCTTATTTAATTTTTTCAGTCACATTTTACCGTGGAGTTGTTAGATTGTGTCAAGTGGAGCGCAATTTAACAAATTTTTCTAACTTTGATTGCCTGGGTTCACTTGTGAGACCAACGTGGCCGATACTCCAACTTGGATGCATATGGCTTATGGCTGGCTGTGGAAATAAGCTTTCATCTCTTCAACTTATTCTAGAAGCCCAACCTAAAAATTTATTTTAGAAGCCAATAACCTGGGGAAGGGGCATCTTATTTCCACAGCCAACCGTAAGACTCAAAAGAACTGGCCCTAATCGTGATGTACTAGTTGATAGTATCGTCCCTACCTGCGTAACTTGACCCACATCCCCGTCTGCCTGACTTGCAACCCCGCCCATGTGATGAATTTGGCGATCGTGGAGGGTAGACTTGTCGATGCTTCACTCCTCCTCCTTTTGGTTCTCTGTTCATCCTCATCCCACATTTTATTTGCACATGGCGTAGGTCTGACTTGATCACACCACCAATTTGTATACTTGGGTTGTTTGCGGGTTATGCTAGTCGGCGAAGATGATGGTCTAGTCGTCGGCATGAAGGACATACCTAGCTGGTCTGCAATTTTGAGTTGGCATCCAAGTCACTAGCTATGCCAGCCTGACACGGGGGCGGGGGGCTACTTGGTCAAAATCGGAGGAAATTTGTTAATTGGGACAACACTTTTTTTTTTGAGTGTGGGACAACACTTGAAAGAGTGTGACAACTTCTATGTAAAATGTGGCAGAAAAACTTATATGAGATAAACACTATGACAAATATACAAATCGAGAGGTGAAAGGTCTAATTCACTTTAGTTTTTCTTTCTTTAGATAAAAATGGCATCCAACCCATCTCTTCATTAGGTAAATCAAGCATGTTACAAACTCGAAACAAAAGGGAAACTAAAGGAAGCCAGCAAAGGCAGCTGGCTCAGGTTTGACAACTTATCATGGATAGATCTAATGTAAAAACAAATGGATGGAAACATCTAACATCTGAAAATATATAAAAATTAAGGATGAATCACATGAGATGTTTTTGCTCTCTTGAAGATCTCCTTCGCCAGTCCCCACCTTACACTGGATTCTTGGAGTGACATGATTCTCTGGTGTCCATTTTGTAATGGAGCTACAAAATCAGCGTAATTGCACAGATAAGTAGATTTTTTTTTGAGGGTAGCACATATAAGTAGATGATACCTTGCGTATTACTGCAAGAATTAGTTGCAATATATTTTAATGATATTTGGTTGTATCTAGCATGAATATTAGGATTAATAAACAGAAACTAAAAGTACATATTCTATATTGCATTTTATTATTGTATAGCTAAAAATAATTATTTAATATAAGTAGCATATGGAATAGAAAAACAATTCTCATGCATGTTGAGGTGGCCTGTGTGGTGAGGTAGGATGTGCACACGTTAAGAGAAATAGAAATAGCAGGGTCAACTAATAATGAACAAATAAATCACATGCATGTTGTGGTGAGCCTTTGATGAGGTGGCATGTATGAATATGACGATAATAGAAGTAATGTGGGTGCACTATTACACATGTAATTAATAAACCAAAAAAATGTATTAACTGAATAAATGGATTCAGAAACATGTTTTACGGTTGGTTCTCTAAGTGCACCTCCAGTACTTACCCCAAAAAATTTAACCGCCAAAAACAGGTTTATAGGGGATTTTTCAGGGAGATTTTACAAGCAGTTAACACCACCTATTCCTTCCTCTCAAAAGTGTAGCCCCCTAAAATTTGAGAAGTTAACCCCGGGCCCAACCCATCCTCCTTAAATTTGAGGAGATCCTCAAACACTTCCCAGAAAGAATTTTTTTGGCAGGTTAAATCGTTGATTTTGAACACAATATAATCGAAGTCGTTCATATACACGAGTATGCAGCCATCCCTATGAACACATGCACTCACGCCCTACCCCTATAAGCCCCTTCGAGAGACTGAGACGATATAGCATCTTGAGATTTTACGAAGTTACCGCAGGTGCCTCGCGTCGACGGTAACGTCTCCTTCCACTGAACGAACATCGCCAGAAACCTAAAATAAATCCAGAAAAATGCGAGCACCAATGTCAAGTCTAGGACTTGAATCCTGATGTGTTAGGGATACCACTGTCTTCCTAACCATCCAACTATTATTAGTTGCCAACTGCTGCCTCACTTCTCCAAGAGGGCACTATGGACCTCCTCACTACCTGACGTGATCCCGCGCACCCCTACCGACTTCCACCTCGCCTTCCCGCAAACTCGTCCGTGGCTTCGCTCCAGTGATGTAGGCACCGATAGCTCGCACGGGCGCTCTATCCCACATATCACGCCCAGGATGTCCTACTTGTCGAGGAAGACGAGCACGTCAGCAACACCTCCTTTGCTTCCTGCTCTTGGTCGTCCTCCGGTCCTACTCCCACCGCCGACAAGGATGGAAGCGATGCCGATGTCATCGGTGTTGATGACTTCAATGTATTTTTCACACACCAAACCATCGGCAAGGTCGTCCTCAAAGGCAGTCCCAGAAGGGAGTAGAGTGGAACCAGGAGAGGCCACCGAGGTCGTGGTTGGACTTGCAGGGAAAGGACAACACCGCTGGGGAAAGATTTAGGTGATTTAGGGACCCCACTTGTCACTGTGTAGGGGAGAATTTAGGAAGAGGAATGAATAGGAGCACAAAAAGTTAGCTCCTCAAAATTTGGGAGTTAAGTTTAGGAATCCAAACTTGATGAAAAAAAATGCTCGAAGTATACAGCATAAAAGTTCCACCGTGGAAGAGAATATTTTGTGAACATAATGTTATAGTTGGTCCTACGTGTAACAAAATATCAAATTTGCTGTGACTGTGCAGGTCAAGATCGATCGTATGGACGAATGAAGTACGTACCAATGATGCAGGTCTTTTTGTTTTTCTGTCCTTGCAGGCACCTATGACCCCCATGGCGTTCCAATGGATTGCCCAGAGACAAATCCAGGACCGCAGTGTTCGCGTCCGCCGTGTGGCCCATGACAACGGATAGTTGTGAAATGTGTCTGGTCTTCTGTGAGTAGGCTCCAAATTTGACGAGAAGGGCAGACGTTTGTATCCTGATTCATAAGATCTTTATGTACCCCATCCGTTTTAAATGTAATACATATAGTTTTATTTTAAGTTGTAATTTTTGTAAAGTTTGAATAAGTTTATCGAGGAACATACAATGAAAAAAAAATAGTGTGCTATAGCAAAATAGCATCACCCTTGAAATACACTATTAGCGAGATATTGTACACTGATTTATTTGGCAAGAATTTTTTCAAAACGCTATAGCGTTATCTTTTCAGTGAGAACATAGGTACATGTACAATGTCAAATAATATCATTAAGTATATGGTGAAATTTATTTTGTCATGATATCCTGTCATGGAAACAGGCATTGAGTGTACCCAGGTTTGAGACCTCGAGAACAGGCAATACCCTAACCCTTCTCATGTATGTCGTGATTGGGATGTACAAAGTACATGTATGAACCAATGGATTCTAAACTATCTATCGACTAGCCTGGACCCCAACTTATATAGCATACAGGGGGCCCTACAATTACACAACCTAATCTGTTACGTCGGTGGAGGGGAGTCCTCCATAGCTCCGTCTTCTTCCAGAGATTTCTTCCTAGAGCACCATTGGCCGACACGGTGGCCCATGGCTGAACCGACCTAGGGGTGCTCGGGCAAGCCCGCCATGCAAGTAACCAACATGGTGATGTACACATGGGGTGTGTAACACCGTCAACAACCCTTAAACCGGTCTTCAAGCTCATTTTTTGCTATACCACAACCAAACTACATAACATCTTCTCGCAACTGACCTTCGTTCGCCGAATAGCTTCTGAAGTCGCCGTCTCCTCCTGTCGAAGTCGACTAACACCCACAAAATTTCCTGCACAACCGGCCTTCATAGGTGGAGTTCCTATGCAGTATTTCAAAATTCAACCTATCTAGTCTGGTTAGTCAAACCAGACTGGTCTCATCAGCCAATCAGGCCAGACCATGTGTCTGACATGATCTGCTAGTCGGAGCGATGTGCTGGAGAAGGTGTGGTACCCACCAAGGGCACATCATATGAACTGCTGATCTGTGCCTTGATTCCTGCAAGTAGTTAACGGTGAACTCTTCGATCCCCAGGTGCCTTCACTAGTAGAAAACATGGCATTGATCCCGGTTCTGAAGGGCCTTTAGTCCCGGTTCTGCAACCGGGACTAAGCAATCGGGACTAAAGGCCCTCACTTTTAGTCCCGGTTGTGTTACAAACCGGGACTAAAGGAGCTCCACGTGGCCGCTGTCGGGCGCCCAGGCAGGAGGACCTTTAGTCTCGGTTGGTAACACCAACCGAGACTAAAAGGTAGCCACACGCGTCATATATATGAATGAATGAAACTCAACACAATTGATGGTAATAAAATAAATTTGTGAATGCTGTTTACGTACTTCAAGTTGTTCTAAAAGCTTGCCCGTCTCAGAGGTCGTCTGGCGAATGAACTCGCAAACGTAGTATCCACATAAGTTATTCCCGGATCCCTGCCTCGAGCGCTTTACGAGAATAGAGTTCAGTCAAAATAATAATCAAGCATGATAGTGGTATTGAAACTACAGTCAAAGAGATGCGCGGACCTAGCTAGTACTACTTACAGTGAGTTGTTCAAATCGCAGCTCATCTCTCCATTCACCCTTAGTCTGCTTGGTGAACTTTTTCCAAACCCTGCCCAGCAAAGAAAATGAATTGTAGTGTCTGCAAGAGATAAAGCCAAATCCCATTGTCCTTTTCTTTCTCCACAAATGCACCGGATCAGATTACCCAAAAATTTGTTCACCACTTCAGTTTGTCCATCTGTTTGTGATGGGCAGTGCTAGAAAATTTCAATTCAGTGTTGAACTGCTTCCAAAGTGAGCCAAAATGCAGCAAGAAACTTGCTATCACGGTCTGAGACGATGGACCTTGGAACTCCATGAAGTCTTACCACTTCTCGAAAGAATAGGTTTGCTACATGATGAACATCCGTTGTCTTGCGGCATGGGATGAAATGAGCCATCTTAGAGAATCTGTCCACGACCACAAAGACAGCATCACTCCATCGTCTTGTTCTTGGCAAACCCAAGACGAAGTCCATAGAGATGTCCTCCCATGGAGCAACAGGAACGGGCAAAGGCATGTATAACCCTGTGTTCTGCACTTGGCCTTTGCAGGTTTGACATATAGGGCATCGCTGAACAAACTTTCCAACATCTGTCTTTAGTTGTGGCCAAAAGTAGCGAGCTTCCAAGTTAGCGATAGTCTTGTCTCGTCCAACATGGCCACTAAGATCACTTGAATGGAGTTCTCTAATTAGTTTGTCACACAGAGAACTCCTTGGGATGCACAAATGATCATTTTTGAAGAGGTAGCCATCCTGCGCCAAATAGTCATCACCTAATGGTTGCCCCCTGAAGTGCTTTACCCAAACATGGCCAAAGTCTTCATCGTCCTCATACAACTCCTTTATTTGATCCATGCCTGGAAGTTCAGCCTCAAAAGAAGTCAAGAGGCATGCACGCCGACTCAAAGCATCGACCACTTGGTTAGTTGTTCCAGATTTATGCACGATGAGATAGTTAAATCTCTCGAGATATGCTGCACATCTTGCTAGCATGCGATCAATATGCTTCTGATTTCTAAAATGTTTCAAGGATTGATGGTCACTATAAACAATGAACTCTTTAGGCAGCAAATAGACTTCCCAAGTCTTCAAGGCTCTGAAAACGGCATACAATTCTTGCTGATAGGTACTCCATTTCTGTCTAGCTTCGCTTAACTTCTCACTAAAGAAAGCAATGGGCTTCCTTTCTTGAGATAGAACAACTCCAATGCCTACTCCACTTGCATCACATTCCAACTCAAAAGTCTTGTTGAAATCAGGTAGCACCAAGACAGGAGCTTGTGAGAGCTTCTGCTTGATCTCACTGAAACTAGCTTCAGCCTCTTCTGTCCATTGGAACTTTCCTTTCTTCAGGCACTCGGTAATTGGTGCCATGATAGTGCTGAAATTCTTCACAAATCGCCTATAGAAAGTTGCAAGGCCATGAAAACTTCTTACCTCAGAAATGGTCTTCGGAGTTGGCCATTCTCGGATTGCTTCAACCTTAGAATCATCAACACGAATACCGTCACATGTTACGATGAATCCTAGGAAAAGAAGTTGTGTTTGCAGGAAAACACATTTCTTCAAGTTGACGTAGAGCTCATTTTCCCTTAGTACTTCTAGCACCTTCCGAATGTGGTCAAAGTGTTCATCCTCATCCTTGCTATAGATCAAGATGTCATCGAAATAGACCACAACAAAGTGGGATAAGAAGGGTCGAAGGACTTGATTCATTAAGTGCATGAAGGTACTTGGTGCATTTGAGAGTCCAAATGGCATGACTAGCCATTCAAACAACCCTTCCTTTGTCTTGAAGGCTATTTTCCATTCATCCCCGGGTCTGATACGGATTTGATGATATCCGCTTCTTAAATCTAGCTTTGTGAACACTCTTGCTCCACTAAGCTGATCCAACATATCATCCAGACGGGGAATAGGGAATCTATACCTTACAGTGATCTTGTTAACGGCTCTACTGTCCGTACACATGCGCCAAGATCCATCTTTTTTTTGGTGCGAGCAGGGCTGGTACAGCACATGGGCTAATACTTTCTCGAATGTGCCCCTTTTGCAGCAATTCCTCCACTTTCTCCTACAATATATCATGTTCTTTTGGGCTCATTCGATAGTGTGGGAGATTAGGAAGACTTGCTCCCGGAATTAAGTCAATTCTATGTTGAATTCCTCTCATCGGTGGCAGGCCTTGTGGCTCTCCAAGTATGTTATGAAATTCTGCTAATAAGCCACGTACCTTTGCTGGAATTTCAACAGCCGGGTGCTCTTCTCCTTTTACAATAAGTGCAGCACATAAATCTGCCTCCTTCAAGTCTTCCATAAACTCATTAGAGGTGTGGGAAATAGTTAACATACTTTTCCCCTCCTCCTTGGAGATTTTGCCATCAGTTTTATTTGGTAGAATAATGATCTTCCTCTTGTTCCAAATGAAAGAGTAAGAATTTTCCTTGCCCTTGTGTGTAGTATCCACATCAAATTGCCAAGGTCTCCCAAGAAGAACATGGCTGGCGTCCATATCAACTACGTCACATAACACATTTGAGCGGTAATGCTTGCCCAAAGAAAGTGGCAGGTTGCATTGTTTGGTGATCCTCATATTCACTCCTTTCTTGATCCATCCAATAGTGTAGGGATTTGGGTGATCATGGGTTTCAAGTTTTAAATGTTTCACCAACTTCTGGGAGATAAGATTCTCACAGGTGCAACTATCAATCACTAATTTGCATACCTTGCCATTCACCATGCATTTGCTCTCAAATATTTTCTTCCGTTGTGTGTCGTCAGGTTGTGGTGTGGAACATAGGAGACGCTGAATCACACATACCACCTCTTCACCTTCTTCTTGACAAACCTCTTGTCTCTCTACATCTTCAGATTCGTATTCCTCCTCATTGTCTTCACCATCATGGATAGTTGTGTTAACAAATTTCCTTAGCGGGCAACCGCTGGATATGTGCCACTCTTCACCACATTTATAGCATTTTGGGCCTTCATTGGACTTAGCCTTGCCTTTAGTTGGCTTCTGGATGGATCGTTTTGCCTTTGGTGGAGCAGTCTTTTCTTCCACTCTATTAGGCTGACTCCTAGACGAGCCTTCGGTATGGGGATATGGAGGATATGGAGCCTTACTTGTCTTTCTCGCCCTCACAAACCTCTCGGCTTTCAAGGCTAGAGCTTGTGCTTGATCAATGGACCAGATTTGTTGCATCATCAATCAATCTTGAATGGCATCATTGAGACCATTGATGTACCTTGCAACTTGTTGATCTTCAGTTTCGGCAAGGTTGCACCTCACTTGTAGCCTTAGAAACTCCTCCGTGTAATCTGAAACAGTCCTATTCCCTTGAGCACAATTTTGAAATTGGATAAATAGGATCTGGTCATAATCAGCGGGTAAAAACCTCCCTTTCAAAAGACTTTTCATTTGCCGCCAAGTTCTCACACGAGGTTCTCCTCTCAGCCTGCGCTCTTCTTGAACACGGTGCCACCATGCACCGGCTCCTCCTTTCAGCTTGTATGCGACCAAAGGAACTCTACGATCTTCTGGAACCTCCATCACCTCAAAGAAAGTCTCCACTTCATATAACCAATCAAGGCACCCTTCAACATCGACATTTCCATTAAAAGTTGGGATCTCAGCTTTCACCTTATATGTATCCCTTGCATATGTAGGGTTGGGTAATCTCCGATACGCATAGGGATCGGGTTCTTCAAGGGTATCATCATATTCTTCACCTTCAGAAGCTTCAACATAAATTGGCCTTCTTGAAGTACATTGACCAGCACGTTGTTGGGGTGGTCTTCCTCCAAGATTACCTCTCCTTCTTTGTTGAACATCTTCTTCTTTAGGTGAATCTCCTTCATTGGCAGAAGCGGGAACACCCTTTCTTATCATCTCAACCAGCTGGTCAAAACTCCGATTAATATCTTCATGCAGCTCTTCGATTTGTTGCTCTGCAACATCTATCCTCTTCTCCAATTGCTCCATTGCTTGCTGCAGCTTGCTCTCAAAGAGAACAACAAGAACTTGTATGGATCAATGGGGCTCTGATACCACCTGAAGCAGCACAAGGTTGTGGAGGAGCAACTCCACCTTGCTGCTACAATGTGTACAGCACAAGTGTTGAAGGAACTACTTCAACGTGCTGCGCTAGATATCGCTCTAGAGGCGAGTGGAGGTCAATATGGCAGCAGGAGTTCAATCCAAAACTCCTAGAGCACAAGATCTTGTCCAAGACCTTAGATAGGAACAACAAATTCTATTATAGATAGTGGGTACATAGTCTGGTTACAAACTAGAGGTGAGGACCTCTATTTATAGGGCTTTGGGAAGCTTTCACATACTTCTACTTATGGCTAGAACACTCTAGAAAACATTACCTAAGATTCACCATTCTACTCATAGCTACTCACAACTAGAGGACTCTAGAAAACAGTAGGTAAGATAGAAAAGAAAAGAAATACTACACTAGTGTGGAAGCATCTAGAAGTAGCCAAACAAATCTGACATTTGGCTATCATTATTTTTCATCTAGTGTTCCTCATCACCTTCGTTTATCATTAACCAACTTGTTTTGCTTATCTTTTTTATGGTGGGTATGGAATGAATCTAGCTCCTCTGAAACTTGTTGGAAAGATATTTACTTTGCTTGATAAATCTATGCTCTGCCTGATGGGTATATCGCCTGTGCCACTTCCACCATTTGCCGCAGGTCTCATTTAGTGATAGGGAGAATATCGGGGGTCTATTCAGCGCCTGTGGGCCGCAAAATTTGCAAATAGCCAATCGGTAATGAAATGGCAGAGAAGCATCATCACTAATTCCATCCTTCTACAGGTGAAATGGCAGATTGGCAGAGATATAGTGGTGTCACTTGCAGGATGATTGCACACAACCAAGTGTTTCTGAACCAGACTCGCTGGTGCAATTAGTCCCTCCAGCCGAGGGCGCCGTCAAATCCGCGGTGAGGCTATGACGGCGACGGGCACGGAGGCCCGACTTGTACCAGTCCGAGCGAGGCTAGAACCAGGCAAAGTCGTGGCGCCAGAGGACCATGACACAAGGCGTGATGATGAGGTCGCGCTAGAAGCAGGTGAAATCGTGGCGCCAGAAGACCATGACACAGTGTGATCACGCTAGAAGCAGGCGAAAGTACACCGTCTTGGTGTGGTCATACCAGTGACGGGCCTCGTCGCCCGGCGTTTGAACCAAAGAAGTCACCGAGTGCTGAAGTGGACTGGAGCGCGGCGTGAAGCACGGACGGCGCGGCAGGAAATTTTGGCACGCCGCGCTCCAGTGCCGTAGCGTGATCGCACCGGCGGTGCGGCAGGAAATTTTGGCACGCCAGGAGCTTTCGCCACCGCACGTGCGTCAGAAGTAGCAGCTGGCGACGCGCACCAGCCAGAGCTTCGCACCGAGCGGAGCTGGGTGTAGCCCGTCACCGGAACCACAGGACGGACAGCCCGTAGCAGCAGCAGCAGCTGGTCCATCAAGCAAGTGGGATGGCAGGTCAGAGAACACGGCCGTGGCCCAAACTCCACCAAGTCAAGTACTAGATGAACGTGAGGCAATGCATGACTTCGCCTAGTGGACTTACAAATACTCCCTCCCTCCGTCCGGAATTCCTTGTTGCAAAAAAATGGATAAAAATGGATATATCTAGAGCTAAAATACGTCTAGATACATCCATTCCTCCGACAAGTATTTCCGGATAAAGGGAGTATATGAGTTTGGGAGAGCCTGGACTGTCTGAAACAGGTGTCGAATATATTAGCAAATTACTATAAGATTTAATCCGAATAAACAGTAAATAAATCATGACAACAATAGCATAGACTAAACTAATCATGCGGACTATCATAGTAAACGAGTAGATCGAATCTACGGCACAAACTAGACACATAAATTCTAGCTAGCATGATCTCAAATAGAGAGGACAAGATTACATACGCTGCAGCGGGAGTAGAACCGCCACTGTTGGTGTTCTCGGCCATGTCGTTGATGAAGAGGTTGCCGAGGTTAGGAAAGAAGTCGTCGTCCATGTCGTTGATGAAGAGGTTGCCGAGGTCGGGAAGTAGTTGCTGCCAGCAGTCGCGTGAGTGCGCTCCCCAAAAACCTGATCGCCCCTTCCCTATACAGGATCACAACAGGCGGGGTCTCGGAGGCCTGTTGTCCCTTCTCGCGGTGCACGCCGGAAGGAGGGATGAAGAAGACTTGGGTGGCAGCGCAATGATCTGGAACGGTGCGATACCGTATGTTGTGGCGACGGTTAGGGTTGCCAGGGACCTCGCATATATATGCGCGGCAGGATGGAGAGACGTGCACTGGACCCACGTCCGAGTCAGTTACAGCCCACGATCCGACGTCTCAGATCGTGGCGCGTCTGATACAGACTCTCCGCTCCTGACCGGTAAAAATAATCGCGTAGGTTTGAGCTCGGCTCGGCTCAATCCGTAACCTGCGGCGCGTCGTGACGAGGCGTGGCGTGGCGAGGCGGCCGACGGAGGAGGAGTGCGCGAGGGGCTCTTCTCTTCTCATGCTCGTACAAGCGCTAGAAGAGCTCACCTTATAAAGTGGTGCAACTCTCTCCCAACTAGCAGTCTGATACTAAACATTAGTCCCACTCACACCACACACATAGCCATGCAAGAATGAGCCATGATAATTTCAGATTTTAGTTAGGCCTTGGGCCAAAGGCCTACTAACAAAAATCCAACAATCTCCCACAAAGTCTCATTGGCACATCTTCTCATTTAGTTCCAAATCTTGTTTATATACCGGTGTTTAATGGAGACTCGTAAGTTGAACTTCCATTTAGAATGTTATGCTACACTAGATCACAACTTGAATAGTGGACTATGCCTTGAACTATAAGCTTTCTGTGGGACTAGTTTTACACAAATCCTTGACCGATATTGGGCTGCCGCAAGGCTTCCCCGCGGGTGGAGCGTATACGTCATACTCCAGGGCCTTTCATAAATTTATTAGAGAACACCCAATTCTCATAGACTGCGACGTTTAACTGTCAAATTCATATAGGTGTGTTCCTCAGGAGATGCTCTGCAGGACAACATCTCTTCTTACACAAATAAGCCACTTGGAACACATTAAGATAAATATCAACCTGTCATGCAGATTATGAGAATATTGCATCTTCACGGAGTGGGATAACAAATATAGGGGTACTCTCCTTCCAGCTGCCCAACAGTTGTCTCTCACTTCTACTTCACGGGATCTCCGATCACATTGAGTGAGTTACCACTATGGACAACTCATACGGTGGGTCTCAAACCCATCTCCATCGATGCATTTTCTATCACATTACGTGATAAACCCTTTGTGAAGGGATCTACCAAGTTGTTAGACGTTTGGATATAATCCAACGCAATAACTCTGGAGTTCTTCATTTTTCTCACAGATTTCAATCTCCTCTTCACATGCCTTGAGGACTTCACATTATCCTTAGAACTGTTTATCTTTATGATCATAATTTGATTATCACAGTTCATCAGGATAGCGGGTATTGGTTTTTCAACCACATGTAAGTCCATCAAGTGCCGACGAAGCCACTCTGCTTCAACAGTGGCCATGTCTAATGCTGTGAGTTCTGCTTCCATAGTTGACCTCGTTAAGATGGTCTGCTTGCAAGACCTCTAGGAAACATCGCCACCAACAAGTGTAAAAACATAACCACTTGTGGCCTTAATCTCATCAGCATCAGATATCCAGTTTGAGTCACTATAACCCTCCAGTTCCCTCGAGTACCCGGTGTAGTGAATCCCATAGCTCGAAGTGCCTTTCAAATAGCGCATAACTCTCTCAAGCGCATGCCAATGATCATCTCCCCCGTTTGATACAAACCCACTAAGTTTGCTCACAACAAACGAGATGTCAGGCCTTGTGGCACTCGCCAAATACATAAGCGAGCCAATAATCTTAGAATACCTTAGTTGATCTCTAGCAATCCGTCGATTCTTTCGAAGCAACACACTAGCATCATATGGAGTTGGAGAAGGTTTGCAGTCGCTATACCCAAAACGACTCAAGACCTTTTCCACATAGTGAGATTGAAGCAGTGTAATCCCACCATTCTCATCTCTCAGTAACTTGATGTTCAGAATAACATCAGCTACTCCTAGATCCTTCATCTCAAAACAACGAGATAAGAAATACTTAACCTCCTTGATTAAATCAAGTTTGGTTCCAAAGATCAGTATGCCATCGACATACACACAGCGAATAACTCCTTCGCCCCCACCATGGCGATAGTATACGCACTTGTCAGCTTCGTTTATAACAAAGCCTGCAGCAGTCAATGTTCTTTCGAACTTCTCATGCCACTGCTTAGGAGCTTGTTTAAGGCCAAATAAAGACTTCAATAACTTGCACACCTTTCCTTCCTGACCAGGTACTACAAAACCATCAGGCTGATCCATGTAAATTTCCTCGTCCAACTCTCTATTGAGGAAAGCCGTCTTAACGTCCATTTGATAAACGAGAAGACCGTGTGAGGCAGCCAGTGATAGTAGCACCCGAATAGTTGTCAGTCTAGCCATAGGTGAGTAAGTATCAAAGAAGTCTTCACCTTCTTTTTGGTTATAACCCTTGGCCACAAGCCGTGCCTTGTACTCTTCAATTGTACCATCAGGTCTAAGCTTTTTCTTGAACACCCACTTACAACCCATGGGTTTGCACCCATAAGGACGATCAGTGACTTCCCAGGTTCCATTAGCTAAGATGGAATCCATCTTGCTACGGACAGCTTCTTTCGAGTAGTCAACATCAGAAGATGCATAGGTTTCTGAAAGAGTCCTGGGTGTGTCATCCACGAGGTACATAATGAAATCATCACCAAAGGACTTTGCAGTCCTTCGTCTCTTACTCCTTACAGGAGTTTCATTGTCATCCTCCTCAGGATTCTCAACATGTTCCATCGCAATGGTGGGTTCAGGAATTACAGAAAATTCCTTAGTAGATAGAGTAGGTATCTCCTGATTTGATGAGTTGGGCATATCCTTCATAGGAAATATGTCCTCAAAGAAAGTCGCATCATTCGACTACATAATCGTCCCAACATGCATGTCGGGTACCTCATATTTAATTATCAAAAATCTATAGCCAATGCTATGAAAAGCATAGCCCAGAAGAACACAATCCACGGTTTTTGGTCCAAGCTTGCGCTTCTTGGGAATTGGTACATTGACTTTCGCCAAACAACCTCAAGTACGTAGATAAGAGAGTTTCAGCCTTTTCCTTTCCCATTCCTCAAATTGAGTAATGGTTTTATGCTTTGTGGGAACTCAGTTTAGGACATGACATGCAGCCATTAGTGCCTCCCCCCACCATGCTTTGGAGAGACCCGATGTGTCTAACATCGCGTTAACCAAATCAGTTAGAGTTCGGTTCTTTCTTTCGGCCACCCCATTTGACTGAGGTGAGTAGGAAGGCATCCTCTCATGAATTATACCATGTTCCGCACAAAACGAATCAAATTCATTGGAAAAATACTCTCCACCACGATCATACCTAAGCCGTTTAATATTCCGATCAAGTTGATTCTCCCCTTCAGCTTTATAGTTTTTGAAGAAGTTTAAAGCCTTATCTTTTGATTTCAGAAGATACACGTAACAATATCTAGTGGAATCATCAATCAACGTCATGAAGTATTTCTTTCCACCTTTTGTCAAAACGCCATTCATCTCACAAAGATCAGAATGTATAAGCTCTAGTGGCGCCAAGTCTGTCGCCTCTGCAGTCTTATGGGACTTGCGAGGTTGCTTAGATTGCACACACACTTGGCACTTGGAGCCCTTGACAGTAGTGAATTTTGGAATTAAACTCATATTGGCTAGCCGCATCATGCAACCAAAGCTCTGTTTGTAAAGCATCCCTAGCACCCTGGAGGGGCAAGGCATCCAGATCGCTTTAGGTGTGTGTCTAAGGCATCCGCTTTAGACAGTAAAGCGTCTGACATGTCCGCTTAGGCATCCTAATGGCCGCTTTAGTGCACACATGACGCTTTAGACTTGCCAGGTAGTGGACATCGTTTTTAGGCGGGAAAACTGGGCTGGGAAGGACGAAAAGGGCGGGAAACTGGGCTCACATGTGAACAGTGACAGGAGGGAAAAGAGAGACCATTGACCAGAACGTGCAACTCCTCTCCCACCCCTCCTCTGGCTCTTCTCTCTCCTCTAGCAGCAGCTCCCTCTCCAGATCTGGACCAGCTTCCTCCCTCTCTGACCACAACCCCTCCCTCTCTTCTCCGGCTGCAGCTCCTCCCCTCCTCCTCTGACACACCACAAGGTATGGATCCTGCCCTCTCTTCTCCCCTTCCCCTCCCGATGTTGTATGCTCTTTGACTCTTTCTTCCATGCTCAAATCTGCACCAGCTTGCATGCTTTTCTTGCTCTGTTATGTACTTATGTGTTATGCTATGCACAACTCCTCTGCTTGCTGTTAGGTGATGTTGCTGCCTCTTATAGTGGTTGGCTAGTTTCTTACTGCTTAGTGGATGGATTAGAATAATAGCTCCTGATGCATGATGTGCTCACTAGTGGATTAGAATAAAGCAAGATGATGATGTGTCATGCTGATTAGAGTAATGGGCTAATGGTTACTGATTTGCCATGCATGCTGATTAGTTTAAGGACTAATGATGTGCTCACTGCCTCACTAGTTGATTATAATAATAATGCATGAGTACTACTACTTGATTGTTTAAGGGTTGTATAGGTTCATCTTTCTAGTTAGTACTGTTAGTAATGGTTGTGTAAGACTACTTGGTTTTGCTGCAGGCACTACAAGTGTAGCACAATGGCTGCAAATGAAGGGGTTGATGGGGATGATACCGTCTACGATCCAATGAAAGATCCAGCAAGGAAGACACGTCGGTCAAATGATCCAGGATGGAAGTATGGGTATTGGCTCAGTCCTCCTAGTCGGGAATCTTGTGTGCCATCTTTGTGGCAAGATAACTACTGGAGGAATCAAGAGGCACAAGGAGCATCTTGCTGGCTGCGGTGGAGATGCGATTGGTTGTCCTAAGGTGTGACGCCCCCGATCTCGACCGTACGCTAATCAATCACGCAATGCGTACGACCAAGATTAGGGACTCACTGATCGATATCACAACACAACACTAGACACAAATTAAAGTCATACAGTTTCATATTACAAGCCAGGGGCCTCGAGGGCTCGAATACAAAGCTCGACAAGCACGAGTTAGCGGAAGCAAAAATATCTGAGTACAGACATAAGTTAAACAAGTTTTGCCTTAAGAAGGCTAGCACAAATATAAGCAGCAGATCGAAAGAGGCAAGGCCTCCTGCCTGGGAACCTCCTAAACTACTCCTGAGCGTCGGCGTTCTCCACGTAGTAGTAGGCTCCAGCGGTGGTGTAGTAGTCGTCTCCGACGTACTCCATCTCCTGGGCTCCGTCGTCTGAACGCAGAATCGTATCGAGGGGGAAAGAGAATGCAAAGCAGCGGTGAGTACTCATCCAAAGTACTCGCAAGACTGACATCAGAACTGTGCTAAATATGCATCATTATCAAGGGGAGGGGTTATATCTGGACTGACTGCAGAAAGCAAGAATAGGGAGAAGGCCTAGTCCTATCGAAGACTAGCATCTTCAGCATCTTGCAGCATTAGAAGAGAGTAGACCTGTATCTCATATATAGTCATATTATTGTAGCAATTTTATTAAGTAACCACGCCCAGAGATTCTTCCCCGACTCCCTGCGAGGAAGCAATCTCGGAGCCACAATTCATTTCAAATTTAAATCACAATTATAGTTGTATAAGGTCAAGGCACAACTCCAAGTCGTCCTGTTACCGTGGACACGGCTATTCGAATAGATTATTCATCCCTGCAGGGGTGCACCGCATTTCCAACACGCCTGATCACCTCCGGCCGGACACACTTTCCTGGGTCATGCCCGGCCTCGGGATAGCAGCACGTCGTTGCCCCACCTAGGCTCAACGAAGAGGCCAGCCCGCCGGTCTAAATCCTAAGCGCGCAGGTTCGTGGGCCCACTTGCCCTTGCACTCCTGCACGATGCGTACGCGGCCGGAAGCAGACCTAGTACACTCCAGTCCAAGAGCTGCACCGTCCAGTCCAATCCGTCGCGCCCCGCTCCATTGCTGATGTCCGAAGAGCTTCGGCTGATACAACGACGCTGAGTACCCATAACTTCTCCCACGCGATGGTTTGGTGCGTAAAAAGGCCAACGACCCAACTCAGATCAAATACCCCAACCCATTAGCATTTTATTAATGCGGGGCAAGCGCGACCCGTAAGTGCGGTCCCGTCACCCCGTCTCGAGGATGTGTGGCAAGGGCCTTTCCTGCCCGTCCAAGCCTCAACATAACCCTTTGGATGCCTTACTGGCGCATCCCACCACATCTCACATACGGGTACCCTTGGGGCCGACCCGTCTCAGGACTGTCGGGAACTCAGGTCCACCTCAACCAGGGTGGTACCGCCTGTCCCTCCAGTCCCGCCTTTCACATGTAAACAAAGTCAAGATGAAGTAACTGTGTATTTATACACCAAGTGGATATCCGAGGAATCACCCTCGATGGATCCCACTCGAAGTATGTGTATGACAAGAGTCGCTATCGATAAATGGGAAGGAGGAATCACCCTCGATATCCATGACCGATTAGCTACGCTACAGAATTAACATCGGGAGTGCTAAGTGAGGTATCACCCTCGGCACCCGATAGTAGCTCTGTAGTGCCATACTTAAGGGGTGTGCGGTGATGTGAGGGGCCTGGCTCGTCGGTCGGTTGACCGAGTCTTCGGGTCTTCGAGTCGTCGAGTCATCGATAAAGAAGCAGGGGCAACTGGGACTAAGGGGGTCACAGGGGATTCACTGATCAACCTATACTAATCAGTTGGTATGATTGCAGGTAAAGTAACAGTTTATCAAAAACAGGCTATGCTTCAGAATAGGAGCTAGCTAATACAGTAGCAAAATCTAATGCAAGAATAAGAGGGAAAGGAATAGGCGATATCGAAATGCTCAAGGGGGTTTTGCTTGCCTTGCTGCTCTGCGGCAAAGGGCTGATCGTCAGTCACGTAGTCGTACCCGGCAGCAGCGTCGGTCTCGGGGTCTACCGATAAGAAGAGGGGGGAAGAAACAATAAATATAAAGCAGACAAATGCATCATGATGCATGACATGGCAATATTCAGAGCTAGGCATGAACTAATGCAGTACTACACGTTGCAGACGGAGCGGGAGAATATCTGACGATATTTCCCGGGTCTTTGGATTTATCGGACAGGCGATCCAGAGGGGAAAAGTTCCATGTTTATCATGCTAGGAGTATGTGACAGATGAGCGGACATCGTATTCGGATTCGTGGGATTTTTCTGATCAACTTTCATGTATAAAACTTTTTCATCTGAGCTACGGATTATTTTCTATTAATTTTTAAAGTTTTAATCATTCTCTGGAATTAACAGATTTAATTAAATTCGAAAAATAACTTATTGCGTCATCATGACGTCGGCATGACGTCAGCAGCCAACAGTGGGGCTGACTGGTCAAACTGACCAGTGGGCCCCAGCTGTCATTGACTCAGGGTTAACCAGTGTTTAGTTTAAACTAATTAGGCTAATTAACAGGGTGGGGTCCCACATGTCAGTGTCACATTAGCTTAACTTAATCATTTTTATTAATCTAACTGGGTTAATTAGTGCTAAACACCTGGGCCCACATGTCATAGACCCAGGGGGGGGTCGGGCCCCACTGTCAGGGACTGGCTGAGCCCAGTCAGCCAGTTGACCAAATCAACTGGTCAACCAGGACCAGGGGGCCCACGGGTCAGTGACCCAGGGGTGGGGCCCAGGCAGCCACGTCGGCGGCGGCCGGCGGCTCAACGTCGGCGACGCTAAAACGCGGCGGCGAGCCACGGGGGTCGTCGGAAAAGCGCCACGGAGGGCCGTTCGGCGCGCGGCTGGGCTCGTTCGAATGAGTCGAACGAGACGCGTCGAACGGTGGCGGTGGCGCAGCCGGACTCGGCCGGAAACGGCGCCGGCGACGAGCGGAGGCGGCGGCGCGTACGGGAGCTCGACGGAAACGGCGTTCGAGCGCGCGGGCGGCCAACCTAGCTAGCTACGCGGGGTCTACGGTTCACGAGGAACACGCCGGAGTGGTCAGGCGAGCTTGCAACGGCTCGGGAGCTCGGCTACGACGGCAATGGCAGCGGCGGCGTTCGGGTCTCTGCGGTGCTGCCGTTCTAGCGCGCAAACGGGCTACCAGAGAGGCCAGGGGAGAGGAAGAGTGCTCACCGAGCGGCGCAAGGTGGCCCGTGGAGGTTTAGTAGCGCTGAGGGGCTCGGGGTCGCCGGCGGGCACCGGAGACAGAGAAGAAGGGGGCGATGGCGTGCGGCGCCAGCGGGGGCTCCCGGCCCCGTTTGAGGGCACCTGGCAACTAGGCGTTCGACGGTGAACGCCTACGGCATCTTGGCGAGGCGAGAGGCCCACGGTGGCCGCGGATCTGGCCGGAGCGCGGCGGCGCTTGCGCTCGGTTCGAAGGGGAGAGGACGAGCGAGAGCTGGAGAGAGGGAGAGGAGAGGCGAATGGCGAAGGCGGCCAGGGGGACTGCTCGGGGCAAGGCTTATCCCCTCGCCCACCTGCTCCCGTCGGCGTGGCGAACGGCGACGGCGCGGCGCGGCTCTGTCCACGGCGGGAGCGACACGGAGGGAAGAAGGACAGTGGCAGGTGGGAGTGGGCTGGGCCAGCGCGGCCCAGTCGCCAGGTAAGTGGCCTTCTGCCCTTTTTCTTTTGTTTCTTTTCTGTTTTTCTTTTTATTAATAAATAGAGAGAAGTAGAAGAATATTTTGGCACACTGTTCACTTAGAAAAAATATGGGAAGTGTCCCATTAATTCACTAGTGAGTATAGACAGTGCCACAAATATTTTGGAGGCCAGTGGATATATTTTGTATTTTTCATAAATGAAAAAGCAATTTTAAAGTGTTGAATTAGCACTGTTTAATTGCTACTGTTCATTTTTGCAAAAGAGTGATGTTGTTTTCCTTAACAACATTAGTTTTGAGATTTTTAACAAGTGTGCAACATTTTTCATATGCTATTTGCAATTTTATTTTATCACATTAAAAATTAATGCCCTTTTTAGGTGAAATTTAAAATGAGATATGATTTTCAACTTGATCACATTCTACTTAGCAAAATGATTAGGCACTGTTCATGGTCATCACTGTGCTTAATTACAATGATCACTGTAGCCAAAATCCAGGGTGTCACAACTCTCCCCTACTAACAAGAATTCTCGTCCCGAGAATTAAGAAGTAGAAGGAAAGAGCACGGGGTATTCTGCACGAAGATGATCTTCGCGTTCCCAGGTGGCTTCATCTTCAGAATGATTTGCCCACTGCACTTTGAAGAACTTGGTAACCTTCTGACGAGTCCGACGTTCAGTTTCATCGAGAATGCGGACTGGTTGCTCCTTGTAAGAGAGGTCTTGCTGCAGCTCAAGCATATCATGATCCACTGCTCGGATAGGATCCTTGAAGCAGCGACGAAGCTGTGACACATGGAACACATCGTGAACCTGAGAAAGGTTTGGCGGTAGTTCCAATTGAGATGCCACTTTACCACGCCTTTCGAGAACAGTGAAAGGACCAATATACGAGGAGCCAGCTTCCCCTTGATCCCAAAACGGTGTGTACCTCTCATTGGCGTGACTCGAAGATAAGCCTTTTCGCCAGGTTGATAGACCATATCTTTGTGATGACGGTCATATTGACTCTTCTGACGAGACTGAGCAGCCTTCAGATTTGCATGTATAATGCGGACTTGATCTTCGGCATGTTGGATAATATCCGGACCGATAAGTGTACGTTCCCCAGTTTCTGACCAATTCAGAGGAGTCCGACACTTACGTCCATATAACACTTCAAAAGGAGCCATCTTCAGACTAGCTTGATAGCTATTATTGTAGGAGAACTCAGCATACGGGAGAGATTCCTCCCATTTCTTGCCGAAAGAAATGACACAAGCTCGAAGCATGTCCTCGAGAATCTGATTGACTCGTTCAACTTGTCCCTGGGATTGAGGGTGAAAAGTGGTGCTGAAGGACAAATGAGTCCCCATAGCTTCCTGGAAACTTGTCCAGAATCTTGAAGTGAATAAACTACCACGGTCTGAACTAATCACCAATGGAATACCGTGGAGTGAAACAACTCTGGACATGTATAGATCTGCCAGCTGACTAGCAGTAATAGTTTCCTTGACAGCCAGAAAATGTGCAACTTTGGACAACCGGTCAATGACGACAAGAATAGCATCATTACCTTTCTGCGATCTGGGAAAACCAGTAATGAAGTCCATTTCAACATGATCCCATTTCCAGTCAGGAATAGAAATAGGTTGTAGAGTTCCAGCAGGCCTTTGATGTTCTGCTTTGATCCGACGGCAAATGTCACATTCTGAAACATAGCGTGCAATGTCTTGCTTCATGTTAGACCACCAGAATCTCTGACGAATGTCTTGGTACATCTTGGTACTACCAGGATGAATAGACAGCGGAGTGTCATGTGCTTCCTTCATGACCTCTTGAGTCATATCATGGTTTTTCTCCTTACTCGGTACCACTAGGCGGTCTTTGAAGTACAAAGCGCCATCCTCAGCAATAGTGAAGGGTGAGGGCTTTCCTTCTGCGAGATCGCGTTTAATCCTCTCGACTTCATTGTCACACTTCTGGATCCACTTGATGACGTCCACAAGATCTAGTTTAGCAACCAGGGTATTAAGAGAACCCTGGGAAACAACATGGAGGTTCATTTTGTAGGACCCTTCAGGAGGGGGTTGCGAGATATCCCTGAGGAACAATATGGAGGTTCAGCTTGCGAAATTCTTCTTGAAGAAGGGGGTGAACCTTGTGAACCTGAAGGTGATTGCAGTACGACTTGAGGCTCAAGGCATCAGCCATTACATTAGCCTTGCCTGGGGTATAAGAAATACCCACATTGTAATCTGCTATGCGCTCCATCCATCTCTGTTGACGGAGGTTCAGATCTGGCTGAGTAAACATATACTTCAGACTTTGGTGGTCGGTGTAGATCTCGCAACGGTTCCCAACAAGGTATTGCCGCCATTGTTTCAGTGCATGAATTACTGCAGCAAGTTCAAGGTCATGAACTGGGTAGTTCTCTTCATGAGGACGCAATTGGCGAGATGCATAAGCAACCACTTTGCGTTCTTGCATTAGGACAGAGCCCATTCCTTGACGTGAAGCATCACAATAAATGACAAAGTCCTTACGAGTATTCGGAGGAGCAAGCACTGGAGCAGAGGTCAGCTTGTCCTTAAGTGCCTGAAAGCTCTCCTGACATTTTTCTGTCCACTCATATTTAACACCTTTGTGAAGCAGATTGGTTAAGGGTTTTGCAATCTTGGGGAAGTTCTCGACGAATCGACGGCAATAGCTGGCGAGCCCGAGAAAACTTCTTACTTGCTTGACATTCTTCGGGGGAGTCCAGTCAAGAATAGCCTGAACTCGTTCAGGGTTGACCACAATACCATCCTTGGAGATCACATGACCAAGGTAGGTTACTTCGTCCATCCAGAACTCACACTTTGAATACTTAGCATAAAGTTGGTGTTCTCGAAGCCACTCCAGTATAAGACGAAGATGTTCAGCATGCTCTTCTTTATTCTTGCAGAATACCAGAATATCATCCAGGTAAACCATGACGAATTTATCGAGGTAGTCCATAAAAATATAATTCATCAAGCGAGAGAAGGTTGCTGGAGCATTGGTTAAGCCGAAGGACATGACGGTGTACTCGTATGAACCATAGCGAGTAACAAATGCAGTCTTGGGAATATCTTCTTCACGAACTCGGATTTGATGGTAACCCAACCTCAAGTCGAGTTTAGAAAATACTGATGATCCAGCAAGTTGATCATACAGATCGTTGATCCGTGGAAGCGGATATTTGTTTTGAATCGTTGCTTGGTTGATGGGACGGTAATCTTGGACCAATCGATTCGTACCATCTTTCTTCTTGACAAAGAGAGAAGGCGCTCCCCAAGCAGAGGATCTTGGACGAATGAAACCCAGACGAAGCGAATTGTCAATTTCTTGTTTAAGTTCTAGGAGTTCATGTGGTGGCATTTTATACGGACGCTTGGCAATAGGAGTGGTACCAGGTACCAAGTCGATGACAAACTCGACAGCTCTAGCAGGGGGGATACCTGGAAGTTCTTCCGGAAAAACATCTTGGAAATCCCGGACAACTGGAATGTTTTCAATCCCTTCGAGAGGTGACTCATTTAATGCATTCATAGCATATAGTTGGTCTTCAGCATTCCGAACAAGATGAGCATGATAGCTTACGATCTCATTCGAAGGATGTAGGAGGTGGACGGTTTTGGTGTCACAAACAATAGAAGCGGTATGCGCTTTCAACCAATCCATTCCGAGAATGAGATCGATATTGGAAGACTTCAACATTATGGGGGAGGCATGGAATTCCAACCCTTCAATTTCAATGGGAACATTGTGGCTAATAATGGAAGTCCGACATTGGCCTGCGGGGGTGTTTACCACTATTGGGACGTTCATCTCTTCACACTTAATGTCATGCATGTATGCAAAATCTTCAGACATAAAAGAATGCGATGCTCCTGTATCAAACAATACAGAAGCTGGTACTGAATTGACGAGAAGAGTACCCATCACAGTAGCAGGCTGGTCTTGAACTTGATTCAGATCAATATTGTTAGCTTGAACACGACCAGTGTTAGGCCTGGCGTTGCTGTTGCGGGGCTGGTTGGAAGGCAGTGCAAGTTGATTCTGATTCTGCCTGCATTCTCTAGCACGGTGTCCTGGACGACCACACTTGAAGCACATCCCATACTCAGGACGAGAAGGGGGAGCAGGAGTTCGTGGTGGCGGAGCTGGGAGCCTCGGCTGCCTAGGTGGTGGAGGAGGCAGACGAGGTGCAGCATAGGACGGCCTTGGAGGAGGAGCAGATGCATGGTACATGTTATGGGGGATCCAGATCTTGCGCTTCTGAGCAGATGAGCCCGAAGATGAGCCCATGTCACGGTTGCGCTTGCTGCTATCCTTGTAGTCCTGCAGACCCGTTTCCACTATAATAGACTTGTTCACCAAGGTGGCAAAGTTACCGAAGTCTTGAGCAATGAGTGCCAGCTTGATATCCGGGTGGAGGCCTTCACGGAACTTCTCCTGCCTACGAGCATCAGTTGCGACGTCTTCTTCAGCGTAGCGAGATAAGTCCAGAAATTCCCGCTGATAAGCATCCACAGTCTTGTTGCCCTGGACTAAGTTGCAGAATTCACGCTTCTTCTTATCCATCATTCCCTGAGGAATGTGGCGAGCACGGAACGCAGCTTGGAACTCTGGCCAGGTGATGATTGTTCCAACAGGCTGAGAGCGCCTGTGGCTGTCCCACCATTGAGCAGCGGGGCCCTTCAGAAAGTACGAGGCAAAGGTGACATAGCTAGCCTCTGGGGCGCCTGAAGACTCCAGTTCAAAAGTGATGTCACGGAGCCAGTCATCTGCGTCAAGCGGCTAAGTTGAGCTGTGGTAGATCGCAGGGTTGAGACGCATGAAGTCTTGGAGAGTCATTGGGGCTGGCTGCTGATTCATATTCGGCCTCGGGATCTGGTCCATCAGCCCTTGCATAAACTGGCGATTCAGTTCAAACTGTTGCATCATACCAGCCATGTAGTCCGGTGGTGGTGGTGGTTCAGGCGCACCACGACCACGACCAGCTGGCCTAACCATTCTGTCAAATTTTAACAGTGGTAGTTTAGCATTTGGTAATTGTAAAATCAATGAATCATTCATGAAGTAAATTGCACAAAGAAGGAAGTGCAATAAATACGACATAGTAGTTCAAATTTCAACCTACAGATCCATACATAGGTCTATTACAAACCATAAGTTCGTTACAAAATAGACGATAGGTCCGGCATGAAAATAACCTAGACAACTAGGCGGCACGCAGGCACGCGGTGGAGGGATACAACAACGGGACATAGCGATAAGCTACATCAACGTCAGGGAAAACGAAAGTAGCCACGGAACTGCACGTGACCCTGAATGTGAAACCTGGTGGCAGGGTCCTGCATCCCGTGTACACTCCGATGCAGAACCTGCATATTAAGCGGGAGCGCAGGTCCACGTGCTGGAGTACGACCTCCAACCTCAGGCCATCCAAGACTTGGAGGAAACTCAGTCCGAGGCGGGTAAAGGATGTGCTCCAGATGTATCCTCGCATGGACTGCTGGCATCAACTGCTCCATAGCCTGATGCAGACGAGCTCGGGTGGCGTACAACTCCACGTTAAGATCCCTGACAGTGCGATCCATTGCCTCAGTGTACTGGACCAGAACCTGTGGGTCGTAACGACGACTCACGTAGGGGGTGCAGACAGCAGTGTAGGACCGGTCGGTACGCTGCCGTGCGAAAGGGGTCAAGACCTCAGCGTCGGCTGCCGTATCAACTCCAGCAGGGACATACGAGATGTACCTGTATGCCGTCTCCTCCAAACAAGGGTTCGCTGCTCGGAGACGAACAATAGCAGCATAGGCAACATCCTGTACTGCCATCTCAACGGTCACTCCAATGCCACGGAAGGTGTGCAGCTCAGTGATGGAGAGGTCCTGTCGATCCCAGATAACCATCTCAGCCTCATACTGTTCCTGGTTGAACTCGCGGTAGTCCTCGTAAACAGTGTACTCGGGGTACCAACGATATCCCAGCTTCTTCAAGAGGCCGACCATAATGGCCGGGAACCCAGTCGTATCGTGCGCAAAGGTCAGACAAACGATCTGCCTAGCAGGACGCATCTGTAACAAGGAGATTCAAGATGTCAAATGACAGTGCGTGCATCATAACTTCAAAGAAGACAAATTTTGACGAAACAATTCTCCGGTGGATGTGATCAAGAGAACCTAATGTTAGATTTTAGCAAAATCTTTAACCCGAAAGAGAAGAGAGATTAGAACCCAGAGTATAGACGAGGAGTAAAAGATCCTAATACCACCCGATTGAGATGTGGGCCCGTAAGCCACACAACTATGTTAGTAAAAGTTTTTCAAGTACTAGACTCAACTTCGGCCAAGGAGCTGGAAAGGGGGCTACCTACAGGCAGTCGGCTCTGATACCAACTTGTGACACCCCCGATCTCGACCGTACGCTAATCAATCACGCAATGCGTACGACCAAGATTAGGGACTCACTGATCGATATCACAACACAACACTAGACACAAATTAAAGTCATACAGCTTCATATTACAAGCCAGGGGCCTCGAGGGCTCGAATACAAAGCTCGACAAGCACGAGTTAGCGGAAGAAAAAATATCTGAGTACAGACATAAGTTAAACAAGTTTTGCCTTAAGAAGGCTAGCACAAATATAAGCAGCGGATCGAAAGAGGCGAGGCCTCCTGCCTGGGAACCTCCTAAACTACTCCTGAGCGTCGGCGTTCTCCACGTAGTAGTAGGCTCCAGCGGTGGTGTAGTAGTCGTCTCCGGCGTACTCCATCTCCTGGGCTCCGTCGTCTGAACGCAGAATCGTATCGAGGGGGAAAGAGAATGCAAAGCAGCGGTGAGTACTCATCCAAAGTACTCGCAAGACTGACATCAGAACTGTGCTAAATATGCATCATTATCAAGGGGAGGGGTTATATCTGGACTGACTGCAGAAAGCAAGAATAGGGAGAAGGCCTAGTCCTATCGAAGACTAGCATCTTCAGCATCTTGCAGCATTAGAAGAGAGTAGACCTGTATCTCATATATAGTCATATTATTGTAGCAATTTTATTAAGTAACCACGCCCAGAGATTCTTCCCCGACTCCCTGCGAGGAAGCAATCTCGGAGCCACAATTCATTTCAAATTTAAATCACAATTATAGTTGTATAAGGTCAAGGCACAACTCCAAGTCGTCCTGTTACCATGGACACGGCTATTCGAATAGATTATTCATCCCTGCAGGGGTGCACCGCATTTCCAACACGCCTGATCACCTCCGGCCGGACACACTTTCCTAGGTCATGCCCGGCCTCGGGATAGCAGCACGTCGTTGCCCCACCTAGGCTCAACGAAGAGGCCAGCCCGCCGGTCTAAATCCTAAGCGCGCAGGTTCGTGGGCCCACTTGCCCTTGCACTCCTGCACGATGCGTACGCGGCCGGAAGCAGACCTAGTACACTCCAGTCCAAGAGCTGCACCGTCCAGTCCAATCCGTCGCGCGCCGCTCCATTGCTGATGTCCGAAGAGCTTTGGTTGATACAACGACACTGAGTACCCATAACTTCTCCCACGCGATGGTTTGGTGCGTAAAAAGGCTAACGACCCAACTCAGATCAAATACCCCAACCCATTAGCATTTTATTAATGCGGGGCAAGCGCGACCCGTAAGTGCGGTCCCGTCACCCCGTCTCGAGGATGTGTGGCAAGGGCCTTTCCTGCCCGTCCACGCCTCAACATAACCCTTTGGATGCCTTACCGGCGTATCCCACCACATCTCACACACGGGTACCCTTAGGGCCGACCCGTCTCAGGACTGTCGGGAACTCACGTCCACCTCAACCAGGGTGGTACCGCCTGTCCCTCCAGTCCCGCCTTTCACATGTAACCAAATCAAGATGAAGTAACTGTGTGTTTATACACCAAGTGGATATCCGAGGAATCACCCTCGATGGATCCCACTCGAAATATGTGTATGACAAGAGTCGCTATCGATAAATGGGAAGGAGGAATCACCCTCGATATCCACGACCGATTAGCTACGCTACAGAATTAACATCGGGAGTGCTAAGTGAGGTATCACCCTCGGCACCCGATAGTAGCTCTGCAGTGCCATACTTAAGGGGTGTGCGGTGATGTGAGGGGCCTGGCTCGTCGGTCGGTTGACCGAGTCTTCGGGTCTTCGAGTCGGCGAGTCGTCGATAAAGAAGCAGGGGCAACTGGAACTAAGGGGGTCACAGGGGATTCACTGATCAACCTATACTAAGCAGTTGGTATGATTGCAGGTAAAGTAACAGTTTATCAAAAAACAGGCTATGCTTCAGAATAGGAGCTAGCTAATACAGTAGCAAAATCTAATGCAAGAATAAGAGGGAAAGGAATAGGCGATATCGGAATGCTCAAGGGGGTTTTGCTTGCCTTGCTGCTCTGCGGCTAAGGGCTGATCGTCAGTCACGTAGTCATACCCGGCAGCAGCGTCGGTCTCGGGGTCTACCGGTAAGAAGAGGGGGGAAGAAACAATAAATATAAAGCAGACAAATGCATCACGATGCATGACATGGCAATATTCAGAGCTAGGCATGCACTAACGCAGTACTACACGTTGCAGACGGAGCGGGAGAATATCTGACGATATTTCCCGGGTCTTTGGATTTATCGGACAGGCGATCTGGAGGGGAAAAGTTCCATGTTTATCATGCTAGGAGTATGTGACAGATGAGCGGACAGCATATTCGGATTCGTGGGATTTTTCTGATCAACTTTCATGTATAAAACCTTTTCATCTGAGCGACGGATTATTTTCTATTAATTTTTAAAGTTTTAATCATTTTCTGGAATTAACAGATTTAATTAAATTCGAAAAATAACGTATTGCGTCATCATGACGTCGGCATGACGTCAGCAGTCAACAGTGGGGCTGACTGGTCAAACTGACCAGTGGGCCCCAGCTGTCATTGACTCAGGGTTAACCAGGGTTTAGTTTAAACTAATTAGGCTAATTAACAGGGTGGGGTCCCACATGTCAGTGTCACATTAGCTTAACTTAATCATTTTTATTAATCTAACCGGGTTAATTAGTGCTAAACACCTGGGCCCACATGTCATAGACCCAGGGGGGTCGGGTCCCACTGTCAGGGACTGGCTGAGCCCAGTCAGCCAGTTGACCAAGTCAACTGGTCAACCAGGACCTGGGGGCCCACGGGTTAGTGACCCAGGGGTGGGGCCCAGCCAGCCACGTCGGCGGCGGCCGGCGGCTCAACGTCGGCGACGCTAAAACGCGGCGGCGAGCCACGGGGGTCGTCGGAAAAGCGCTACAGAGGGCCGTTCGGCGCGCGGCTGGGCTCGTTCGAACGAGTCGAACGAGCCGCGTCGAGCGGTGGCGGTGGCGCAGCCGGACTCGGCCGGAAACGGCGCCGGCGATGAGCGGAGGCGGCGGCGCGTACGGGAGCTCGACGGAAACGGCGTTCGAGCGTGCGGGCGGCCAACCTAGCTAGCTACGCGGGGTCTACGGTTCACGAGGAACACGCCGGAGTGGTCAGGCGAGCTTGCAACGGCTCGGGAGCTCGGCTACGACGGCAATGGCGGCGGCGGCGTTCGGGTCTCTGCGGTGCCGCCGTTCTAGCGCGCAAACGGGCTACCAGAGAGGCCAGGGGAGAGGAAGAGTGCTCACCGAGCGGCGCAAGGTGGCCCGTGGAGGTTTAGTAGCGCTGAGGGGCTCGGGGTCGCCGGCGGGCACCGGAGACAGAGAAGAAGGGGGCGATGGCGTGCGGCGCCAGCGGGGTATCCCGGCCCCGTCTGAGGGCACCAGGCGACGAGGCATTCGACGGTGAACGCCTACGGCATCTTGGCGAGGCGAGAGGCCCACGGTGGCCGCGGATCTGGCCGGAGCGCGGCGGCGCTTGCGCTCGGTTCGAAGGGGAGAGGACGAGCGAGAGCTGGAGAGAGGGAGAGTAGAGGCGAATGGCGAAGGCGGCCAGGGGGGACGGCTCGGGGCGAGGCTTATCCCCTCGCCCACCTGCTCCCGTCGGCGTGGCGAACGGCGACGGCGCGGCGCGGCTCTGTCCACGGCGGGAGCGACACGGAGGGAAGAAGGACGGTGGCAGGTGGGAGTGGGCTGGGCCAGCGCGGCCCAGTCGCCTGGTAAGTGGGCTTCTGCCCTTTTTCTTTTGTTTCTTTTCTGTTTTTCTTTTTATTAATAAATAGAGAGAAGTAGAAGAATATTTGGGCACACTGTTCACTTAGAAAAAATATGGGAAGTGTCCCATTAATTCACTAGTGAGTATAGACAGTGCCACACATATTTTGGAGGCCAGTGGATATATTTTGTATTTTTCATAAATGAAAAAGCAATTTTAAAGTGTTGAATTAGCACTGTTTAATTGCTACTGTACATTTTTGCAAAAGAGTGATGTTGTTTTCCTTAACAACATTAGTTTTGAGATTTTTAACAAGTGTGCAACATTTTTCATATGCTATTTGCAATTTTATTTTATCACATTAAAAATTAATGCCCTTTTTAGGTGAAATGTAAAATGAGATATGATTTTTAACTTGATCACATTCTACTTAGCAAAATGATTAGGCAATGTTCATGGTCATCACTGTGCTTAATTACAATGATCACTGTAGCCAAAATCCAGGGTGTCACATAAGGCTACCACCCAAATTAGGAGAGAGATGGCGGAATATTTGGAGCAAAATAGGAGGAACAAGGGAATAGACGACGAGGAGAATAATAATGAGGTTGTGGAGGTGAATGGAGATGGAACAAATGTCCCTATTACCAAGCCAAGCTCAGGGACAACAGCCAAGAGGAACTAGAGAGCATTTGTTGCCAAGATGCAAGGAAGATGCAAGTCTACCGCTGCTTCCACTAACAGTTCAAAGCCAATTGTTGTCATGCTGCGAAGAACACCTGAGGAGCTTGTAGATGAAAGACACTCTGGATGTTCTCAAAGCACCATGGAGTCCTGCACAAAGACTAAAGAAGAGAGGGAATATGTGAATATCCAGTGGGCATAGTTTTTCTATGAGTGTGGCATTCCATTCAATGTTGCAAGCAGTAGACAATTTGAGGTTGCAATTGAAGCCTCTTGTCAATATGGTTCAGGTTACAAGCCTCCTAGTGCCTATGAGCTAAGAGAGCCATTGCTTAATACTTGTGTCAAGGAAACTACTATTTTGAGGAAGCAACACGAGGCAGCATGGAAACAATATGGATGCACACTCATGTCGGATGGCTGGTCAGATAAAAGGGGCCACCACTTGATCAACTTCCTTGTTAACAGTCCGGAGGGCACTTTCTTCTTGGAGTTGGTTGATGCCTGAGGTGAATCTTATGATGCTCAAATGATAGCTGATCTATAGAGAAGAGAATTCTGGAAATTGGGAAATAAAATGTTGTGCAAGTTGTCACCGACAATGGTGCGAACTACAAGGCAGCAGGCCACCTTCTAGAGTTGAGGTTCCCTACACTATATTGGAGTCCTTGTGCATGTCATTGCCTGGATCTAATGCTGGAAGACATAGGGAGGTTGAAGGCATTCAAGAAGCCTATTGCATGGGCTAGACGTGTCACAAATTTTTCGGATGGAAACTAAATGTGGGGGTGAGGAGGACAGAAAACTGATCGTAGAGAAGATAATACACCTGTGAAAAAAAACGGGATTACATCCTAAAATTATGTTACTTTTGCTTAAAACTAGCTCGATGGCCCTCGCAAATGCGAGGGCATCCGTTTTATAGTATCGAATGTATTAAGCATATTTTTTTTCTAGATACATTCTTGAAGGAGTAATTATGACCACTATTTTTCATATAATTATATGGTTATATTGCTAAGAAATAATTAAAAACTATGTTGAAGCATTTTTTGTTAAAAACTATGATACTAATTTCTTTCCTTGCAATCCACACAATGCTAGATAAATAAATGTATGCTTGTTTGCATAGGTCTGCAACTCTATGTTCCTCTCACATTTTGTGCATATTTACAAATAGTGATTTTGATATGTTCATGTCATCGCTGTAAAAAATTGGTAAGGATACACTAAGAATTTTTCTTGCATATGACCTATATTTTCTATGGAGAATCACGTTGTAAAGGCTTGGGTTCTAGTAGTTAATGTTCACCGTTGAATGCTCAAGAAATTTCTGAGCATACCACCCCTAATTCTTTTGCGCGATGTCAACATTACTAATTTTTTATACCAAGTAATCTTGTTATAGGGTCCTAGTCGTGTATCTGACCACTACATTAGGTTAGGATTTTTACATGTGGTGAAGATTAACATGTTAATATCATGTATAATTTGTACTTGTTGTTTGTAGTTCAAGTAATAATTAATATTTGACTAAGGTGCATGATTATCAGGCGATTGTGATTTATCTAGCTATAGATATGAAGATCAATCGGTGGTGCAATCATTAGATTCTAACATGTGATGTGTTTATGCGTAGTCATTATATCTAACGGATGCGATCAAGGTATGTTTGATCTATTGGGTATATATGTCATGGTTGCTAGCTGATTAGGCACGGATATATTGATCTAATGTCTATTTTTAGGTACACTTTTGTATATCTAATTGTTGTGACATGCTAACAAAGTTATGGTCACCATACCAACGACCAGGTTTTTTTTTCCTTTTCTGGCTAGTGTATCACTTTATTTTCTCTATATTGTTATTTTAGTTAGCATATTATAGAATGATCCAATCTCTTATTTTTATAGAATTGTCAGTATGGTGAGCATATAATCATGCAAATCAGGCTCTTAAAGTAAACAGATTTTGAAAAATCAAGTGTTTGTATTTTTTCTAATTAATATTCAAATTTATTTATATATGATTGTCGTGACATACTTATAAGTTGATGGTATCAATGGCTGTATTTTACCACCGTACTCTTGCTAGTGCATGTCTTTATGAATTCTCTGTATTTTTCTTTTTGTATATAATAGATAGATCAGACCAACGACTGGATATTTTTGCCCCTCTGGCTAGTGTATCATCTTACTTTCTCTATATTGTTCTTTCAGTATATAATAGGTAGATCAAATTATAATTCCTACATTGTGGCACTCGTACTTGATTCTAGTTTTTTGAGAAGAAAAATCAACGTGATGACTGATGAGCATATAACCACATGAAGCATATAGTTAAAGGGAAAAGAAGAAACAATCGAGTGTTTTGTGTTTCTTCTGAGTAGTCGAACTTATCTAATTGTTGTGATACACTGGTAAAGCGATTGTTTACCAGACCTATTACCTGATTTATTGCGCATCTATTCTAGCTAGTGTATTTCTTTTTTTACGTATTGGTATTTTGGTATATAATAATATATAGAGCAAGTCAAAATTCTTCGGTCAAGGTACATTTAAAGGGTAATTTCTAGCTTTTTAAAAGAATAATCAACATAATAAGCATATAACCATGTGGGCGAGACGCCTAAATTAAACATGGTAGACAATCAAGTTTTTGTGTTTTTTCTCACCAATATTCAAATTTCTGAACATTTTATATCTCTCATGTCGTTTTAAACTGTTCACGGTTTTTACCATGAAGAACATAACACTCAAATTAGACAACATTGCACACACACTTTCTATAGAAGGTGGAATCACATTGCATTGTTGCAGACATATTTGATATAGCTTACCTCTATGGAGCTTGACCAGAAACATGTACTATTCGAATTATCCAATAAAACTGAGCCCTAATCACGTAGTTGAAATTGTATTTTTTACAATTGCATTATTTTTCTTAAAATTGCATTTTTTTCACACACCAACACCGTTGTGTATTTATCAAAATTTTATTTCACCCTCTCACCTTGAAACAGTATGTGTGCATGGTAGGATGCACAAACGGTGATTCCGTCAGGATACGTTGATCAGTAGTAAGACCATATTCCATTAATGTACGCAATTGTAGATGATGCGATCATCATGGGTACGTGGTCTCCAAGCTATGTAAATTAGCATATACTACTAATTGATCGGCATCATAGGTGTATGAAGCAGCAGTAGCTTGGGGAAGCGTGAGCCAGTTTTTGGACGTACCTGTATGTTTAATATCGGAGGCTACCTATCCCACGTACTTAGGTATATCTAGGTGTTTGTTTTTCAGCAAACACGTAGATGTGTAGATTAAATTACCTGTCATACATACATCCGTGTCTTTATTAATACAGTATATGTTAACTTATTTTAGTAAATTACAGTCCCTTTCCAAAAGGAAAAAAAGAGTCCATTATAGGTTAAAGTCCCCTTATATCTCTACAACCCACGTTAGATCTAAGCCTTTGAAATTATGATTTAAGTTAGGGCCCACCAGATGAATGGCTAGATGTTTCTGATTAACGTGAGAATTTCTAGCTAATTCCTCTATTTTTCATCGTATTTTCCTTTTAGTAGATAATAGATAGATGACACACCGACAAGGTAATTACATCCTAAATTTCAGGGTCTAATTTCTTAAAAATTGAATGTCCTTTATGCTCCGTAATTTTGATAAAATTCCATAACAAATTAAGTAGGTACATAATGATTTCATAATGTGATTTGTTTATATGGTGTACGGTGCGTCAAGATTGACATGTTAGTTTCCTTTAAATCTGATATTTGTTTCCTAAAGCAAATTGCATTGATGTGAGGGTTGATTTGGGTTGGTTAGGAAAGCTAGATCCGTGATCTTTCATATTCATACGTTAGAAAAGTGTTGGTTTGCAAGAAAAGGGTGGATTTGTACGTTATTTGTTTGCTTTGAATCCGTTATTTGTTTATTACTATAAGTCAAATTACACTCATGGGAGTGATCGATTGATTTGGGTAAGTTAGATCCATGATTTTTGTACATTAGGAAAGTGCCGGTTTGTAAGAAAAGAGTGGGTTTGTATGTTATTTGTTTCCTTAAAATTTGTTATTTGTGTTCTAAAGCAAATTGCACTGTTTGAAGGTGGTTAATTTTGGGAAGTTAATAAAATTAGAGTCGTGATCTTTTGAACGTTAGGAAAGTGTTGATTTGCAAAAAAGAGTGGATTTGTATGTTATTTGTTTCATTAAAACTCAGTGCGAGGGGTGATGGGAGGTGAGGTGAAAATAAACCTGTGAGGAGGTGGTGGGAGGTGAGACAAAAAAAACCAGTGAGAGGTGAGGCGAAAATAAACCTGAATTCCAGGCTACCAACGCCCCTGTTAGAGTTGAGATCACCAAGGCTGGTTCTTCCATGAGTTACCATATGTGTTGGGAGAGTGAGCCTAGCTCAACTGGTTGGGAAAATGGATGTACAAATCCAACTCATGATTACATATCCTCATGGAGGCTAGGTGATGGGACGATCTGGAAGGGGCCCCAACGGTGGCGGTTAAGGTTCCCATGCCGCCTTCAGCGAGGGCGACGCGGGGATCGCGGGGTGGGAGCGGGGAGTTACAGCTTAACGGGTGGTGTAAACTGATATATTGTGGAATTACATCTTAATGGGCTCCGGTGTCTCATCACCATCACAGTTGGAAAATAAAAATCTCTTTGAGGAAAATGTCTAACATATCCATACTTATCAACCATTGGATCAACTTATACTACTCGCGTTCCCTATTGCTACTGAAGGGACCATAAAGAACATCAATGTTTGACAGGACCCTTTTTCTAATAGTTTGGCGTGCAACCTCTTTGGGAGTAATTCACATATATGTTTCCTACAAATATATATGTACTGTTATAGAATTCCCGTGATTATTTTTTTCTAAGAAAACTTTCGATCTATTCATCAACTGTCTAGCTATAGTATAGAGAACACTAGAAGTAAAAATTACATCCAGGTCCATAGACCACCTAGCAACGACTACAATCACTGCAGCGAGCCGAAGACGCGTTGTCGTCATCGTCCATCCCTCACCGGAGCTGGGCAAAGCTTGTTGCAGTAGACAGTCGGGAATTCGTCATATTAAGGCCCTATAGGACCATCGCACCAAAACAACAACCGTCGCCGATGAAGAGAAGCGTAAATCAGAAGGATCTAACCTGCATACACACAGACACAGACGAACGAAGATGGGATCAAAACAGATCCATCAAAGACAAACGCCGCCCTAATCTCATGAGATCCGCCGAAGGCACACATCCACACACCCTCCGACGAGGCTAGATGCACCATCGGGGAGAAAATTATTTCATCTTCAAGAAGACGCCACCGCCTCGCCTTCCTGAACATGACACAAACCGGAAACAAACACCATAAAACACCTAAAAACAGTGTTGGAGCCCTCCTGCCGGCAAGGACCAAGATCCACCACGTCTCCATGGCCTAAGTCCACCACAGAAGGGTAGATCTGCGGTGGGGCCAGTAGGAGGGGAGCAACCCAGCCGCCTTGCCTTCAAGTCGCTAGGGCAGCCGCCAAGGGGTATGCATGATACGATGTGGAGTTGCAATCTAATGTACACATCCCGCGTGCTTGTTGGAATGTTGGGTCTCATGCAAAAACCAAGCTGAAAAGTCAAGAAATTTTGAGCTATGCAAACCCTAGTAAAGACGAACAGAGAAGATTTGGTGCAGCAATACAGACTACTTTTTATGGTCCTTTTTCCTTATATAATGGATACAACTCATGACCAACACAACATCCACAGGCACAACATGACGTGACCCGGTACAAGGCCAGTTATAATAACTCAAACAATCGAGAAACCTTCCTTGATCTATTTATAAAACATGGACATGTAATACATGGTGCATCATGCAAACATTATTGTAGTAGAAGTTACAATAATGCTCACTTAATTTCCTCAAATATGCACCGCTGGAACTTTTCCTTGACAGTGATAATTTCAGCATAAACATCCTCCATTGTTGGTCGATTCTTGGGTGATGTTTCGGAACACTTTAGGCCAAGTTTAGCAAGTTGTATGATACACCATTGTTCGACTTTCACAAGGTTTTCTTCATCAGCTTCATCGTGTATAGTGAGATTGGAATCAAACATTTCAACAATTCTCTCTGGAAATGCTGCTTCCACGAAATCGTGAATGTTCATACTATCCTGAAATATCTCATCAGTCGGTCGTTTTCCTGTGATCATCTCCAACAGAATAACTCCATAGCTGTAGACATCAGCCTCAACTGAGACTTTGAATCCTGTGCCATACTCTGCAATATTAACTAGAGTTGCTTAGAACTTTTTACTTAACTTGGTTGAAAAATGATAAATTATAGATCATATAGTTGCACATTATTTAGGTCACAAATAATATGATACACCAATTATGAAGAACATAAGAATGAGACGTGAGTTCACCTGGTGCAATATATCCAACTGATCCTCTCGGTCCAGCAATGCTTGATGAATTATCAAGCCCTGTTGAGGAGTTACTGAAAAGAAACTCTGCAAGCCCGAAGTCACTAAGACATGCAACCATTTCATCATCCAAAAGGACATTGCTTGGTTTGATATCACAATGAACCAAAGGAGGAGTGCATCGATTATGAAGATAATCTAATGCAGCAGCTATGTCCACAGCTATTGTTAATCTTGAGCATAAACTTAATGCTGTTTTCGGGCTTTGGTTGTATGCCTTTGGATGGAGCCATGTGTCAAGGTTTCCATTCTCCATGTACTCGAGAATAAGTGCTTTGAATTCATTTCCTCTCGGATCAATGGTTGAACATACGCTAATTACCCTTATAAGGTTTCGGTGGCGAATGCTTCGCAATGCCTCACATTCAGCAAGGAAATTCTTTGCTGCTCCAAATTGGTCAAGTCTGAACACTTTAATGGCAATTGTTTGTACTCCAGACATGATATGACCCTTGTATACCAATCCTAGCCCCCCTGAACCAACAAGACTGGCTGAAGAGAAACCATCTGTTGCTTCAAATAAATCATCATATGAGAAACTCTCGAGCTGCCTCAGTGGTAGATCGTTGGGTCTTCCAGCTCGACTTCTTTTCTTAAGAAGAATCGCAGAAGCACATGCCAAAGTAACAAGAATAATAGTCATAAGAGGGACCACTACAGTCACAATGTAGATTGTCTTCTTCCTTTTGGAAGCTGATGTGGTGCAAAGTGGTATGTGTAGCATAGGAGAACTTGCACACAACAAGTTTCCTTGGACAAACACAATACTTGAATTTTCAAACACGCCACCTTCTGGTACCCGTCCTTCAAGGTCATTGAAGGATAGGTTGAGAATCTGTAACGAGCTAAAGGACTTGAAAAATTCTGGGATTTTACCGGAGATGTTGTTTCGGGAAAGATCCATCACATTGATGCCTCTTAAGCTGATGAAAGTTCCTGGGATATTTCCTTGTAAAGAATTTCCTTCCAAGTGGAGGGACTCCAGAACAAGACATTGTCCAAGCGAGGAGGGAATCTCACCTGATAATTCGTTGTTGGAAAAATTAAGTGAATTTAAATTATTTAATCTCCCAATTTCCGCTGGTATGTGTCCAGTGATGTGGTTATAGGATAAGTCTAAGGCTTCAGAAAGTGTTGAAATGGAAAATAGCTCAGGCGGAATGCTTCCATTTAAGCTATTGCTAGAAAGGTTCAGTCTCACTAAGGTTTTGCAACTTGCTAAACTTGTAGGTATGTTTCCACTCAAATCATTCTCCTCCAAATAAATTTTAGTGAGATACTCCAGTTTTCCAATCGACATTGGGATTTCTCCAGAAAGTTTATTGCGGGATAAGCCTAGGATGGACAAGTTCTGAAGATTTCCTAATGTGTCAGGAATGGGGCCTGAAAGGAAATTCATATCCATTTCAAGGACAGTGAGGCCTGATAGTTTTTCTATCTCCAATGGTATACTACCATTCAACTGGTTTGCAATGAGGATCAATACCTCTAAGGATTTTGAAAGATTGGTAATAGAAGTCGGTATTATTCCTTGGAGGTTGTTTCTGTCCAGCCATAGTTTTTGTAACTGGGTGCAGCTTGTTAGAGAAGATAAGAAGCTCCAATCTCCTGCCTCAAGCTTGTTTGCACCGAGATCCAGATAATTTAACATAGACAAGGACCCTAGCGAAGGGATGACACCGCTGAATGAGTTGCTACGCAGATTCAGAGCCTGGAGGTTTGAGGCATTTGCCAGCGAAATAGGGATTGATCCTACGAATTGGTTACCTTCCAGTATCAATTTCTTGATGCTTGGAAGGGTGTTACCAATGTTGCTAGGAAGTCTCCCACCAAATTGGTTAGCACCAAGACCGAGATAAGTAAGAGGCGATATTTCATAAAGTGCTGGTGGAACAACGCCTGATAAGTCATTATAACTCAGGTCTAATTTTTGCAAGCTAGCAATTCTACTTATGCTCTCTGGAATTCTTCCTTGTAACTTGTTCTGAGCAATCAAGAGCACAAGTAGGGAATATAGGTAACCAATTGAGGTAGGAATCTCTCCTGAAAGGTTATTTTTTGTTAACATAAGGTATTTCAGTGGTGAGGATATCTGTGAGAAAGAAGGAAGAGACCCATAAAGGTCATTATATGAGAGGTCTATGTAAGACAGGGATGTGTTATTGAATAAAGCCGGGGGTAATCCTCCAGAGAGGCTATTATTCTGGAGACTAACCGATGTCAGGCGGTTGGTACCTCCCAAAAGTTGAGGAATGGTGCCAGTGAGCTTATTGCTGGGAATGAACAGTGCAGAAAGATTGGCAAGAAAACCGAACTGTGTCGGAATGCTTCCTTGAATATTATTATTGCTGAGAATAATTTGTTGAAGCAATGAACACTGAGCAAGACTTGAAGGGATCTCACCTTCGAGGGAGTTGCTATACAGGTCGATGACCTCGAGGCGGGAACATGAAGATATTGTCTCTGGTAGCTCACCACTAAGCGAATTCGTGCTGAGGTTGAGGTATCTTAGCCTGGTTAAGCGGCCAATCAAGGGAGAAATGTGGCCACAAAGTTGATTGTTGGGCATGTGGATCCTAGTGAGAAAAGTGAGGTTAGCAATGCAAGGAAATATCTTCCCGGTAATATTTGCCGACTCAAGGTTTAATGCTATGACACGAAATGCACTACATGTCACTCCATGCCAATCACAGTGTGTGGAAGACATGTTTCGCCATGAGGCTAATACCCCCGAGGGGTCATGGAGTTGAGACCTGAGGCAGAGGAGGGCTTGCTGATCAGCGGCTGATCCATTCAGGGCTGGGGTTGGTGCGTAAGAAGAATTTACACAGGGAAGGTGAGTCTGGGAAAGAATGAAGACTAAAATAAGCAGGGGCGATAGGTAGGGTTTGCATGTTGCTACATATGACATCTTGTGATTGATGAAAACTTGCTGAGTTGCTTTGGTCTGTTTGGTCTTTGCCCACCAAAACGTGAGCTTATATAGGCTGTTAGGCACCATGGATGCCACCTAGCAGGGGTAGGGAAGCTTTTGACATGTCTTTGTAACCATTTAGTCTCCATTTAGTCTTATATGTTGACGTGTGACTGATGCCGCTTTCATATGTTGCTCCACGGTTTTCTAGAGGATCAATTTCCTCTGAAGAGTTGGGGTATACTCCCTCCGTTCCTAAATATAAGACCTTTTAGGGATTTCACTATTAACTACATACGGAGCAAAATGAATGAATCTACACTCTAAAATATGTCTATATACATCCGTATGTAGCCTATAGTGCAATCTTTAAAAGGTCTTATATTTTGGAACGGAGGGAGTATATGCTTATGAAATATCAATTTCCTCTGAATAGTTGGGGTATATATGCTTATGAAAATTCAATTCCACATTAATTTTTCGCTGAAGCATATAGTTCTTACCAGCGAGTTGTTGTATGGTAGTAGCATATCAGGCGTAGATAAAATTAAACTGCAACCAAACGACAGTGCACGCTTTGTTGAACAAGGATTCACAAATTTATTGGAATATACATGTTAAGAGCATCTACAACCGCAATTGCCTAAATCCGGCCTCTTAACGCCTGCGGACGCACCCGGTTCCGTTCACGGACAGTGACCGGACATCACACAAAAAGTTGATTCCATAACCACAAACACCATTTTCAAATAAATAAATTCATATTATTACATACAACGTAAAACCTAATTTAAGCAGACCTCGACCGGCTCTGCTGTGCCCATGTCCGGCGGCCGGCTGTGGCCCTGGAAGTGTTCATCCGGTTGCCGGCGACACAGAGTAGGATATGGGACACAGACCGGCTCACGGACCTCGAAGTTATAACAAGGCATAAAATCAAGTTCAGAATATTCTTGCCGACCTATTGCTAACTGGAAAGTGGAAAGAAGAGAAAAAGGTCATCTTTATTTGTGATTGCCGACTTGTGGAAAACAAACAGTCAAACACCACACATAAGTGCTGGAATGAGATGGTTGGATGTTGTTATGTGGAATTCCTTACATGTTTTTCTTGGATTATATGCCTCGTTAAGTTTTAAAAGAGAGAGAGAGAGAGAGAGAGAGAGAGAGAGAGAGAGGACTTGGATTGAAAGTTCGAAACCATCAAAATAAACTTCGCACGTGGTCAGTACTCCTGTTTGGTTTTTTCCGTTAAATATCTATCAAAAGTAGTTCAAAATTCTCTTGGAAAATTTCCTGAATACTTCTACACCAAGGACATGCAAACATCCCATTCAAGCATTTTATGACCAGCACTATTCATAGTTGAACACCACGGACATGCACACACACTATAGCACTGCCAAAAAAAAAAGTCCGGCCATCTTTATCAGCGATTGTTCAAACAAATGAATAGTATAAACACTACAGTGGAGCGTTATAACTTTGTTAAATACTCAAGAAAACAAACACCACATAAAATGCTGGAATGACATGTGTGAATGCTAAATTGTGGAAAAAGTATACCTTTTGTGGGATTATGCCTCAAATCTTTTCGAGAAGAGAAAAGTAGAGGAACAAAGAACGTGCGTGGAAACTTTCAGAAGAAACTCTGCACGGGTGGTCAGAGCTCAAGTTGCGTTTTTCCGGTGAAATATCAACGGAAAGTAGTTCAAAATTATTATGGTAAATTCCCTGGTGCCCTACAATCAAGTTCAGAATTATTCTTGCCGATCTGTTGTGTTTGCTGGAAATTGGATATTTCCAGTAGGCTTGGAATTCAGGGATTATTCATGGGATCTTTGTAGGTCCAGTTAATCTACTGCTGGCTATAAGTTCCTCGGAGTTGCGAAAATAATGTGAAAATGCAGGAAATATTCTTCTTGTATAAAAGTCAAAGAAAATGTCAGGCACTGAAATTTTGAAGTAGTGCCACGTATATATTGTGTGTACATTAGCTGCGTACATCACTTATGTGAACCGGAAAACGAGGATGATAAGAACCAAATGTTATTTTTCATCCGTTTTGAAAATAAAAGTTGCTCTTTTCAGAAACACTGCGAGCCCCCACGATGCTTGTCGTGATCCGATGAACTATATTTTTTGAAATATATTTAGTCAAGGAACCTTTCCCACGGTGACAGTGAAAACTCTTTATATTTCTATACGACGGAAATGTGCATACAACTGTAGTACATTCCCTCCTCGTCGCACCCGCTAGGGTGACTCGGGCGGCGCCCAAACCCTAGAAGCCGGGGGCGCGCACTCCCTCCTCCCCTCCCTCTGTCGCTGTCGGGGGACGCCGACGGGCTACGCCCGAGGGCCGACGGCAATGGCGGGGTACTCCCTCTCACCCGCGTCTCAGGGGTGGTGCGGGGCCCCTACACGCGTGGAGGCGCAGCCGATCTAGCGGAGCGGCGGCGATGGCTGTGGCGATGGTGGATGCAGGCGCGTCGGGCAGCCCGGTCACAGACGGCGGCATGCGGCGACTGGCCCGGCTCGGGCGGCGGCACGATGCGGTTGGCAGCGACGGCTGACTATGCCGCGGTGGTGCGCCATCTGGCTTTGGATCGGCGGCGTCGTGGAGGGCCTGGTGGACTGCTCACCTTCAAACAGATCTGTTCGGGCCGGTGCAGCCGGCGGTGGTGGTCATCTCCTCTGTCGGAGGTGGTCGGCCAGAGGCTGGGTGGTCAGATCTCCGTCATCTAGTCCCGGCTACGAGCCGGGAAGACATAGTTGCCAATGAAAACCGAGTAGACGGCAGGCGATGGCGGTATTTTGCGCCGTTACCTTAATGAAGGCATCGTCGTGTAACTACTATTCACCCACTCGTGTTGCTACGAGGGAAACCCTAGGATCTGGTCTTCTAGATCGGACGATGGTGGCACTACAGTGTCATTTCTCACTTGGGAGTATTGTTTGTGGAGCAGCGCTAGAATACAGAGGCATGAGGTGGAGCGGCTTCGTCTTGAACGGAGCTTTGGTGGAGATGTCAAGTCATGCCTGACCGATAGGTGCTACGTTATGTCATGCCTGTTCAGCAGGTGCTACGCACGACAAATCTTCCAGCGTCTCCGTGTTGGGATGGACGAGCGCAGGGCGTTGGTGCCGTTGGGCGCCGTGGTGGTGTCGACGGATGGTTGGACTGACAAGGATGATGCAGATCTCTCTCCTGAAGATGGGACAGTGATTCGATGATGATGTCGGCTTTTAAAACGTGTACATGTGGTGTATGTTTTAGGTTTGCTGTGCCGGTTGTTCGTTCCGATACGTTATATGGATGGATCAGTGACGACGTCTGTTTTAGATATAGGGAGTGAGAGCACTCCACATTATCAAGTTTGTAGGTGTGAGTGGTGGATTCAGGTGGCTTGATGTATGTTCTTGTCAGATCTTTATGGAATAATTAATAAAGATAGCTTTATGCATCGATTGATGCAGAAGCCGAGGGTTTAACCTCCTTTTTCAAAAAATAATTCTGTATAACATTCTAAAAAGAAAACGGGCCATCATAATTAGTCCTTGACTGTTCAGACAAATGAACAGTAGAAACACTAGAGTGGAAAATTCAATATCTTTGATTGTGTGTTATCAAGTTTCTAGAGAGGAGAGGAAGAGAGAATTGTGCACGTGGTCATAGTTGGTGTTTGGGTTTTTTGTGTGTGAAATATATACGAAAAGTAGTTCAAAATTCTCTAGCTAAATTTCTTCAACAATGCCTCAAAGAATGTTACATCAAGTAGTACGTCCTATGTTTGTTCTCAATTTAGTATTTTAGAACTCCGGTACAATACCTAGACTTCTTTTTTGGCCTTCATGACAGCTTTATTGATTATCAAAAATATAAATTACATTTTCGTTCCGTAAAAAAACAACCAGAGGTTTGTCAAGCCAAACAATGGTGTCCGATCCTTTGGCACTAGGACAAATATAAATAATTTGATCAAAATTTCTAGCTAAGGCACAACGTTGTTTCGAAATTGCTGCTGCCAGCCCCCCTTGCCCTCATCATCTCCATGACCTAAACTTAGGGCATCATCTCAAACAATTTGCCTCCATCTTCATTCAAACACATGCATTTAATCATTTTGACCACATATTCCCTCTAATGAAAGTTCTCTCTATTGTGATTTTCTGTGGAAGGAGACAGCTAGCTTGTCCGACTTGCAAGTCGAACGTGTAGTCTTTGAACCCTCTACCTTTCTATATAAGTGGCACACGTTCTACTCCTTGGCACAAAGAAACACTCAGGCCATGATGACGAAACTATATTTTCTACCAACCATATTGCTGGTGATCCATTTGATCTTGATTCTAACTTCAGGCACCCTAGTTCGTCGTGGTTGTAAGTAATATACCCCTTAATTATATTTTTGTGAGTGAATTCACTATAAGGCTTAGATTGATATTTTTTCTTTTGTGGATTGAATTCCACCTTTTACCTCTTATTTATGTATTTGCGACAGTATATAGCTTATTTAATTTTTTCAGTCACATTTTACCGTGGAGTTGTTAGATTGTGTCAAGTGGAGCGCAATTTAACAAATTTTTCTAACTTTGATTGCCTGGGTTCACTTGTGAGACCAACGTGGCCGATACTCCAACTTGGATGCATATGGCTTATGGCTGGCTGTGGAAATAAGCTTTCATCTCTTCAACTTATTCTAGAAGCCCAACCTAAAAATTTATTTTAGAAGCCAATAACCTGGGGAAGGGGCATCTTATTTCCACAGCCAACCGTAAGACTCAAAAGAACTGGCCCTAATCGTGATGTACTAGTTGATAGTATCGTCCCTACCTGCGTAACTTGACCCACATCCCCGTCTGCCTGACTTGCAACCCCGCCCATGTGATGAATTTGGCGATCGTGGAGGGTAGACTTGTCGATGCTTCACTCCTCCTCCTTTTGGTTCTCTGTTCATCCTCATCCCACATTTTATTTGCACATGGCGTAGGTCTGACTTGATCACACCACCAATTTGTATACTTGGGTTGTTTGCGGGTTATGCTAGTCGGCGAAGATGATGGTCTAGTCGTCGGCATGAAGGACATACCTAGCTGGTCTGCAATTTTGAGTTGGCATCCAAGTCACTAGCTATGCCAGCCTGACACGGGGGCGGGGGGGGGGGGGGGGGGGGCTACTTGGTCAAAATCGGAGGAAATTTGTTAATTGGGACAACACTTTTTTTTTTGAGTGTGGGACAACACTTGAAAGAGTGTGACAACTTCTATGTAAAATGTGGCAGAAAAACTTATATGAGATAAACACTATGACAAATATACAAATCGAGAGGTGAAAGGTCTAATTCACTTTAGTTTTTCTTTCTTTAGATAAAAATGGCATCCAACCCATCTCTTCATTAGGTAAATCAAGTATGTTACAAACTCGAAACAAAAGGGAAACTAAAGGAAGCCAGCAAAGGCAGCTGGCTCAGGTTTGACAACTTATCATGGATAGATCTAATGTAAAAACAAATGGATGGAAACATCTAACATCTGAAAATATATAAAAATTAAGGATGAATCACATGAGATGTTTTTGCTCTCTTGAAGATCTCCTTCGCCAGTCCCCACCTTACACTGGATTCTTGGAGTGACATGATTCTCTGGTGTCCATTTTGTAATGGAGCTACAAAATCAGCGTAATTGCACAGATAAGTAGATTTTTTTTTTGAGGGTAGCACATATAAGTAGATGATACCTTGCGTATTACTGCAAGAATTAGTTGCAATATATTTTAATGATATTTGGTTGTATCTAGCATGAATATTAGGATTAATAAACAGAAACTAAAAGTACATATTCTATATTGCATTTTATTATTGTATAGCTAAAAATAATTATTTAATATAAGTAGCATATGGAATAGAAAAACAATTCTCATGCATGTTGAGGTGGCCTGTGTGGTGAGGTAGGATGTGCACACGTTAAGAGAAATAGAAATAGCAGGGTCAACTAATAATGAACAAATAAATCACATGCATGTTGTGGTGAGCCTTTGATGAGGTGGCATGTATGAATATGACGATAATAGAAGTAATGTGGGTGCACTATTACACATGTAATTAATAAACCAAAAAAATGTATTAACTGAATAAATGGATTCAGAAACATGTTTTACGGTTGGTTCTCTAAGTGCACCTCCAGTACTTACCCCAAAAAATTTAACCGCCAAAAACAGGTTTATAGGGGATTATTCAGGGAGATTTTACAAGCAGTTAACACCACCTATTCCTTCCTCTCAAAAGTGTAGCCCCCTAAAATTTGAGAAGTTAACCCCGGGCCCAACCCATCCTCCTTAAATTTGAGGAGATCCTCAAACACTTCCCAGAAAGAATTTTTTTGGCAGGTTAAATCGTTGATTTTGAACACAATATAATCGAAGTCGTTCATATACACGAGTATGCAGCCATCCCTATGAACACATGCACTCACGCCCTACCCCTATAAGCCCCTTCGAGAGACTGAGACGATATAGCATCTTGAGATTTTACGAAGTTACCGCAGGTGCCTCGCGTCGACGGTAACGTCTCCTTCCACTGAACGAACATCGCCAGAAACCTAAAATAAATCCAGAAAAATGCGAGCACCAATGTCAAGTCTAGGACTTGAATCCTGATGTGTTAGGGATACCACTGTCTTCCTAACCATCCAACTATTATTAGTTGCCAACTGCTGCCTCACTTCTCCAAGAGGGCACTATGGACCTCCTCACTACCTGACGTGATCCCGCGCACCCCTACCGACTTCCACCTCGCCTTCCCGCAAACTCGTCCGTGGCTTCGCTCCAGTGATGTAGGCACCGATAGCTCGCACGGGCGCTCTATCCCACATATCACGCCCAGGATGTCCTACTTGTCGAGGAAGACGAGCACGTCAGCAACACCTCCTTTGCTTCCTGCTCTTGGTCGTCCTCCGGTCCTACTCCCACCGCCGACAAGGATGGAAGCGATGCCGATGTCATCGGTGTTGATGACTTCAATGTATTTTTCACACACCAAACCATCGGCAAGGTCGTCCTCAAAGGCAGTCCCAGAAGGGAGTAGAGTGGAACCAGGAGAGGCCACCGAGGTCGTGGTTGGACTTGCAGGGAAAGGACAACACCGCTGGGGAAAGATTTAGGTGATTTAGGGACCCCACTTGTCACTGTGTAGGGGAGAATTTAGGAAGAGGAATGAATAGGAGCACAAAAAGTTAGCTCCTCAAAATTTGGGAGTTAAGTTTAGGAATCCAAACTTGATGAAAAAAAATGCTCGAAGTATACAGCATAAAAGTTCCACCGTGGAAGAGAATATTTTGTGAACATAATGTTATAGTTGGTCCTACGTGTAACAAAATATCAAATTTGCTGTGACTGTGCAGGTCAAGATCGATCGTATGGACGAATGAAGTACGTACCAATGATGCAGGTCTTTTTGTTTTTCTGTCCTTGCAGGCACCTATGACCCCCATGGCGTTCCAATGGATTGCCCAGAGACAAATCCAGGACCGCAGTGTTCGCGTCCGCCGTGTGGCCCATGACAACGGATAGTTGTGAAATGTGTCTGGTCTTCTGTGAGTAGGCTCCAAATTTGACGAGAAGGGCAGACGTTTGTATCCTGATTCATAAGATCTTTATGTACCCCATCCGTTTTAAATGTAATACATATAGTTTTATTTTAAGTTGTAATTTTTGTAAAGTTTGAATAAGTTTATCGAGGAACATACAATGAAAAAAAAATAGTGTGCTATAGCAAAATAGCATCACCCTTGAAATACACTATTAGCGAGATATTGTACACTGATTTATTTGGCAAGAATTTTTTCAAAACGCTATAGCGTTATCTTTTCAGTGAGAACATAGGTACATGTACAATGTCAAATAATATCATTAAGTATATGGTGAAATTTATTTTGTCATGATATCCTGTCATGGAAACAGGCATTGAGTGTACCCAGGTTTGAGACCTCGAGAACAGGCAATACCCTAACCCTTCTCATGTATGTCGTGATTGGGATGTACAAAGTACATGTATGAACCAATGGATTCTAAACTATCTATCGACTAGCCTGGACCCCAACTTATATAGCATACAGGGGGCCCTACAATTACACAACCTAATCTGTTACGTCGGTGGAGGGGAGTCCTCCATAGCTCCGTCTTCTTCCAGAGATTTCTTCCTAGAGCACCATTGGCCGACACGGTGGCCCATGGCTGAACCGACCTAGGGGTGCTCGGGCAAGCCCGCCATGCAAGTAACCAACATGGTGATGTACACATGGGGTGTGTAACACCGTCAACAACCCTTAAACCGGTCTTCAAGCTCATTTTTTGCTATACCACAACCAAACTACATAACATCTTCTCGCAACTGACCTTCGTTCGCCGAATAGCTTCTGAAGTCGCCGTCTCCTCCTGTCGAAGTCGACTAACACCCACAAAATTTCCTGCACAACCGGCCTTCATAGGTGGAGTTCCTATGCAGTATTTCAAAATTCAACCTATCTAGTCTGGTTAGTCAAACCAGACTGGTCTCATCAGCCAATCAGGCCAGACCATGTGTCTGACATGATCTGCTAGTCGGAGCGATGTGCTGGAGAAGGTGTGGTACCCACCAAGGGCACATCATATGAACTGCTGATCTGTGCCTTGATTCCTGCAAGTAGTTAACGGTGAACTCTTCGATCCCCAGGTGCCTTCACTAGTAGAAAACATGGCATTGATCCCGGTTCTGAAGGGCCTTTAGTCCCGGTTCTGCAACCGGGACTAAGCAATCGGGACTAAAGGCCCTCACTTTTAGTCCCGGTTGTGTTACGAACCGGGACTAAAGGAGCTCCACGTGGCCGCTGTCGGGCGCCCAGGCAGGAGGACCTTTAGTCTCGGTTGGTAACACCAACCGAGACTAAAAGGTAGCCACACGCGTCATATATATGAATGAATGAAACTCAACACAATTGATGGTAATAAAATAAATTTGTGAATGCTGTTTACGTACTTCAAGTTGTTCTAAAAGCTTGCCCGTCTCAGAGGTCGTCTGGCGAATGAACTCGCAAACGTAGTATCCACATAAGTTATTCCCGGATCCCTGCCTCGAGCGCTTTACGAGAATAGAGTTCAGTCAAAATAATAATCAAGCATGATAGTGGTATTGAAACTACAGTCAAAGAGATGCGCGGACCTAGCTAGTACTACTTACAGTGAGTTGTTCAAATCGCAGCTCCTCTCTCCATTCACCCTTAGTCTGCTTGGTGAACTTTTTCCAAACCCTGCCCAGCAAAGAAAATGAATAAAGGAGTTATTAAATACTTGATATCAGGAAATGAACGAAAGTTGCCGATATAGTGAGATAATGATTGAAATTACCTCTGGAGAATTTCTCTCAGGTTCGCCCACAACACCATTTCTTTACGTAACGAGTCCATGACAAGTACTTTTCCTGCGTCATGCTGAATGACTAGCAGAATAAAGTGGAACCTGCGCACGCATAGCTCATCAATTACACTTAACATCAAAGTAATCGAAACAGAATGATGTGTACAAGACAGTATAACACACACTAGAAGTTGTAAGGAAATAGTATTTCCCTTTTGGTTTGTTGTTCAATTAACGCCCTTAGAAAGATCTTCTCTACATCCTTGGCATTCCATTTTACCGTACCTTCATGAATATTATTTGGGTTAATGAACCCAATGTCCCAGCAGATTCCTCCTCTTTTGCATTCGAGGATCTTCTTTCTGCATAATATATATAGTGAGGATAATTATACATGCAATGAACAAGCGAAGCTAGAGACTTAATTACACAAATGATACTTACAAACAAAAGCAACTGACGATAGATTTGTCGATGGCATTTTGATTGTATAACTGTAATAATTCTTCAAATTGAACGAAAATCTCCTCCTCTCCGTTGAAGTAATGCTCATCTTTAATCCCCGCAATGATATAGTCGGCCCCTTGCTTTGAGGCATCCAAGTACCAGTTATGCAATTTTCGCATTTGTGTTGGTAGATTGCGGAGCTCCTCACGTATGACGAGAGGCTTCCCATGCTCGAATCTAAAGGCCACCACCGCAGCCATTTCAAACTGTACCTCATCGCCTAAGTAATCACCAAGAGTGAAACCAGGAGTAGAGGTCGCTACCTCCGGATCATTAGCGATATCGGCAAACACCTTCAGTGGGGGGCACGATTGGTATTTCTGTTCGCCCAGTTGGGGAATTGTTTTCCCCTTTGCACTACTGCTAGTACTTGCCGACCGCTGTTCTGGATCTCTATATGACTTTACAATAGAGCGGTCATAGTTTGATAGCGACGGAGGCGGCGGTGGTTTCGTAAGGTTTTTCAGACAGCGCCTCGCCAGATCTATTTTCTCCGTTGGAACTGGACGTTTGTGTGCAAGGTGGCGTTTGACGTCGGCAGCCACGCTCTCGTTCAATTCCTCGTCAGTCATGTCGTATGGTAACTTGGCAGGAGCCTTCTTGACGCTACATGCTCTGGATTTCTTCGCTGCTGTACTACTAGCCGCCAGAGCAGCGGCGGATCTCTTCTGCCGCTGCTGAGGCGGCGGAGGAGGCGGAGTCAGCTGACACGGCAGATTTTGCTGGGGGGGCTCCTCCGTCGGAGTCCGTTGACGCGGCAGAGACAGCCGAGGCGGTGGAGGAGGCGGAGTCAGCTGACGCGGCGGATTCTGCTAGGGGGCCTCTTCCGTCGGAGTCCGCTGACGCGGCGGAGACAGCTGAGGCGGTGGAGGATTCTTTTGGGCCTCCTCTGGCGGAGTCCGCTGACACGGCGAAGACAGCTGAGGCGGCGGAGTGTGCTGAGGCGACGGAGACGACTAAGGCAGCAGAGATAGAGCTGGACTGTGAGGAGTCTGCTGAGGGGCCTCCTCCGACTGACGCGGCGTCCATTGTGGAAGCACAATGTTTTCCTTTCTCCATAGAATGGTAGTCCTTAGGGCATCTCCCAGACGAGTCTCCCCTTCACCTATAGGGTACTCAAGGTCCAACCACTCAAATCCGTTGGTAACTCCATCCACCCCGACAACAGCATAGCCATCTGGAATCAGATTGCAATGGAAAGTTCCATCAGGTCCAGGAGGTAAGACATAGCCGACCGCCGCCTTCAAGGTTATGTTCATGCATTTCGCAATTAGCTCACAATGTTCCCTCTCCGTGATATCATCCACGGGGTAGCGAGGAGCCGTGATATCAGGCCGAACGAGCTCCGTGGAAGCCACACTGCTTTTCCGCTGAGATGGTGGGGTAGCTTCGTCGGCAGTATCGACTGAAGGATCTTCGTGCTGCTGAGATGGTGGGACGATAGCTTGCTGATTGGTAAGTGCCTCTAATTTCTTCTCCTGCAACGCTAATCTTTCTTCTACTTTCTGCATCCGGTCTGCTTCCTCTTTCTTCTTTCCCTCGGCTTCTATAACCAGTGCTGTCGGGAAACCCATGCACCCACGAAACGGAGCCTGATGTGCCTCATGTTCGTCCAGGGTGTTCAGGATTCCCGAGGGCGCGTGACAGCTCGTCCTTCTCTCTGTCGGGATGGAACCTCCCTTCCCGCACGTTCTTTATTGCATCTTGAATGGCTTTGACGGGTGTTTTAAGTTGAGCTTTCGTGTAAACACACCCTGTTTCTGGGTCCAAAGTTCCCCCATGCCTGAAGAACCAAGTCCTTGCCCATTCGGGCTAGTTCAATGTCTCTGGTTCGATCTCTTTAGCAAGCAGGTCGTTCTTAGCTTTGTCCCACGTAGGCCAGGCAACCTTGTAGCCACCTGACCTAGTAACATGGTGATATAGCTTCTTTGCATCATTTTGCTTTTTTATCCGTGACCTTTTCTGAGCTTTCTCCGATTTCTTGTACGCCACAAATGCGGGCCAGTGATCTTTTATCTTCGTATATTGACCGGTGAATACTAGAGTCTCGTCTTTCTCGACAAACTGACCGTTCAATCTTTTCTTCCAGTTCTTGAATTGTTCTTCCATCTTCTTAAGAGCCAACACCTTGACTTTTCGCAGTATAACTAGGTTATTTGGATCCTCCTCTGGCGGTAGGCTGAAATTTGTCATGAGCGAGTTCCAAAGCTCACCTTTGCATCTATCGTCGACATAAGATACTCCATCATCCTTCTTCTTATTCCATTCTTGGATGCTGATCAGGACACTGTCCCTAACAACAACTCCGCACTGATGTATAAATCGTTCTTGGGTCCTCTTGGGAAGAGTCGGTTTGCCATCTGGAGCGACTTCTTCGATCGTGAACCTTTCATTCTCGCCCAACTTTTTCTCCGGGCCTCGTCTCCTTATAGAAGGTTGGCTTGATCCAGAGGGCTAATAAAAGAAGAAAGAGGCGTTAATATATGTACATACAAAACAATTAATGCATCTAGTCAGCAGAGGCTTAATTAATATATATACCTCGCCGGACTTTGCAACAGTTAAGGCTCCAACACCGGCGGAGCCGTCATCTCCTCCCTCCATTCGATCATCGGAGTCGTCATCCTCTCTTCCCTCACCATCGGTGTCGTTGAGAAACGACTAGGTGATATCATCATCTCCCTCGCAGATCATTTCCCCCAACATCTCTTCTTTTTCTAAGTCTGTCGTGTTCCATAGTTTCTGCAAATATTAAAAAAATGGCAATGGATTAGTGGCAAACATCATGCAAAGTTGACAAGTTTTATAACAGCCAGTTTCAGACGATCGTCGAGGACTCCTCCCTCCTCATGTCGAAGTTATACCGAAATTATCGGGGTTATGTTTTAACGACCCCCCCTCATGTCGAAGTCAATGAACAACATGAAAATTTCTAAGTGATTGCTAAACTTTTATGCTTCATTTATATGAAGATCAATTATCCAATATAACTATGTTCGCGATATGAGGCATTGGACATTATCTAGAATCATATCTGATGAGTCGTCCTATCTTTCGGGAGAGGATACTTTGTGGACCGCCTCTCTCATGCCTATCCGACGTGTAAAGCATGTTTTCATATGCCTCAAAATCAAAGTTATCGGGGTTATGTTTTAATGACCCCCCCTCATGTCGAAGTTACGACGATATTTGTACAAGATGAATACAAGATTTATACAGAAGATGAATACAAAATGAATACAAGATGAATACAAGATTTATACACAAGATGAATACACAACTCAGCAAATGAACCAACCATCATCCTATGAACAAAACTCAACATACAACAAATGGACTAGCAATGTATTCCCATTTATCTCGTACCCTTGGAAAGTCAATACAGTCAAAGATGGTGTCCTGGCCAACAAGTACAGATCATCTCCAACAGTGGTGTTACCCATGAGATGTGTTTGCAACTAACCGACGAAAGTCCCCATGTGTTCACGTGTAATCCAGTCGTCAGACTGCTCTGGGTGTTTGGAGTGTAGAATATTCTTGTGTTCATTGATATACAGGGCCACCAAGGTAGAATTTTGTAGAACTGTGTAGTGTGCTTGCGCCCAAGAATGCCCGTCCCTACATATTATTGAGTTCGGTCCTAGCGTGCCTTTTCCACCCAGTCTCCCCTCATGCCGCGGTTCAGGAACACCAATCAGCTTAAGGTCAGGAATAAAGTCAACACAAAACTGGTCAACCAGGACCTGGGGGCCCACGGGTTAGTGACCCAGGGGTGGGGCCCAGCCAGCCACGTCGGCGGCGGCCGGCGGCTCAACGTCGGCGACGCTAAAACGCGGCGGCGAGCCACGGGGGTCGTCGGAAAAGCGCTACGGAGGGCCGTTCGGCGCGCGGCTGGGCTCGTTCGAACGAGTCGAACGAGCCGCGTCGAGCGGTGGCGGTGGCGCAGCCGGACTCGGCCGGAAACGGCGCCGGCGATGAGCGGAGGCGGCGGCGCGTACGGGAGCTCGACGGAAACGGCGTTCGAGCGTGCGGGCGGCCAACCTAGCTAGCTACGCGGGGTCTACGGTTCACGAGGAACACGCCGGAGTGGTCAGGCGAGCTTGCAACGGCTCGGGAGCTCGGCTACGACGGCAATGGCGGCGGCGGCGTTCGGGTCTCTGCGGTGCCGCCGTTCTAGCGCGCAAACGGGCTACCAGAGAGGCCAGGGGAGAGGAAGAGTGCTCACCGAGCGGCGCAAGGTGGCCCGTGGAGGTTTAGTAGCGCTGAGGGGCTCGGGGTCGCCGGCGGGCACCGGAGACAGAGAAGAAGGGGGCGATGGCGTGCGGCGCCAGCGGGGTATCCCGGCCCCGTCTGAGGGCACCAGGCGACGAGGCATTCGACGGTGAACGCCTACGGCATCTTGGCGAGGCGAGAGGCCCACGGTGGCCGCGGATCTGGCCGGAGCGCGGCGGCGCTTGCGCTCGGTTCGAAGGGGAGAGGACGAGCGAGAGCTGGAGAGAGGGAGAGTAGAGGCGAATGGCGAAGGCGGCCAGGGGGGACGGCTCGGGGCGAGGCTTATCCCCTCGCCCACCTGCTCCCGTCGGCGTGGCGAACGGCGACGGCGCGGCGCGGCTCTGTCCACGGCGGGAGCGACACGGAGGGAAGAAGGACGGTGGCAGGTGGGAGTGGGCTGGGCCAGCGCGGCCCAGTCGCCTGGTAAGTGGGCTTCTGCCCTTTTTCTTTTGTTTCTTTTCTGTTTTTCTTTTTATTAATAAATAGAGAGAAGTAGAAGAATATTTGGGCACACTGTTCACTTAGAAAAAATATGGGAAGTGTCCCATTAATTCACTAGTGAGTATAGACAGTGCCACACATATTTTGGAGGCCAGTGGATATATTTTGTATTTTTCATAAATGAAAAAGCAATTTTAAAGTGTTGAATTAGCACTGTTTAATTGCTACTGTACATTTTTGCAAAAGAGTGATGTTGTTTTCCTTAACAACATTAGTTTTGAGATTTTTAACAAGTGTGCAACATTTTTCATATGCTATTTGCAATTTTATTTTATCACATTAAAAATTAATGCCCTTTTTAGGTGAAATGTAAAATGAGATATGATTTTTAACTTGATCACATTCTACTTAGCAAAATGATTAGGCAATGTTCATGGTCATCACTGTGCTTAATTACAATGATCACTGTAGCCAAAATCCAGGGTGTCACATAAGGCTACCACCCAAATTAGGAGAGAGATGGCGGAATATTTGGAGCAAAATAGGAGGAACAAGGGAATAGACGACGAGGAGAATAATAATGAGGTTGTGGAGGTGAATGGAGATGGAACAAATGTCCCTATTACCAAGCCAAGCTCAGGGACAACAGCCAAGAGGAACTAGAGAGCATTTGTTGCCAAGATGCAAGGAAGATGCAAGTCTACCGCTGCTTCCACTAACAGTTCAAAGCCAATTGTTGTCATGCTGCGAAGAACACCTGAGGAGCTTGTAGATGAAAGACACTCTGGATGTTCTCAAAGCACCATGGAGTCCTGCACAAAGACTAAAGAAGAGAGGGAATATGTGAATATCCAGTGGGCATAGTTTTTCTATGAGTGTGGCATTCCATTCAATGTTGCAAGCAGTAGACAATTTGAGGTTGCAATTGAAGCCTCTTGTCAATATGGTTCAGGTTACAAGCCTCCTAGTGCCTATGAGCTAAGAGAGCCATTGCTTAATACTTGTGTCAAGGAAACTACTATTTTGAGGAAGCAACACGAGGCAGCATGGAAACAATATGGATGCACACTCATGTCGGATGGCTGGTCAGATAAAAGGGGCCACCACTTGATCAACTTCCTTGTTAACAGTCCGGAGGGCACTTTCTTCTTGGAGTTGGTTGATGCCTGAGGTGAATCTTATGATGCTCAAATGATAGCTGATCTATAGAGAAGAGAATTCTGGAAATTGGGAAATAAAATGTTGTGCAAGTTGTCACCGACAATGGTGCGAACTACAAGGCAGCAGGCCACCTTCTAGAGTTGAGGTTCCCTACACTATATTGGAGTCCTTGTGCATGTCATTGCCTGGATCTAATGCTGGAAGACATAGGGAGGTTGAAGGCATTCAAGAAGCCTATTGCATGGGCTAGACGTGTCACAAATTTTTCGGATGGAAACTAAATGTGGGGGTGAGGAGGACAGAAAACTGATCGTAGAGAAGATAATACACCTGTGAAAAAAAACGGGATTACATCCTAAAATTATGTTACTTTTGCTTAAAACTAGCTCGATGGCCCTCGCAAATGCGAGGGCATCCGTTTTATAGTATCGAATGTATTAAGCATATTTTTTTTCTAGATACATTCTTGAAGGAGTAATTATGACCACTATTTTTCATATAATTATATGGTTATATTGCTAAGAAATAATTAAAAACTATGTTGAAGCATTTTTTGTTAAAAACTATGATACTAATTTCTTTCCTTGCAATCCACACAATGCTAGATAAATAAATGTATGCTTGTTTGCATAGGTCTGCAACTCTATGTTCCTCTCACATTTTGTGCATATTTACAAATAGTGATTTTGATATGTTCATGTCATCGCTGTAAAAAATTGGTAAGGATACACTAAGAATTTTTCTTGCATATGACCTATATTTTCTATGGAGAATCACGTTGTAAAGGCTTGGGTTCTAGTAGTTAATGTTCACCGTTGAATGCTCAAGAAATTTCTGAGCATACCACCCCTAATTCTTTTGCGCGATGTCAACATTACTAATTTTTTATACCAAGTAATCTTGTTATAGGGTCCTAGTCGTGTATCTGACCACTACATTAGGTTAGGATTTTTACATGTGGTGAAGATTAACATGTTAATATCATGTATAATTTGTACTTGTTGTTTGTAGTTCAAGTAATAATTAATATTTGACTAAGGTGCATGATTATCAGGCGATTGTGATTTATCTAGCTATAGATATGAAGATCAATCGGTGGTGCAATCATTAGATTCTAACATGTGATGTGTTTATGCGTAGTCATTATATCTAACGGATGCGATCAAGGTATGTTTGATCTATTGGGTATATATGTCATGGTTGCTAGCTGATTAGGCACGGATATATTGATCTAATGTCTATTTTTAGGTACACTTTTGTATATCTAATTGTTGTGACATGCTAACAAAGTTATGGTCACCATACCAACGACCAGGTTTTTTTTTCCTTTTCTGGCTAGTGTATCACTTTATTTTCTCTATATTGTTATTTTAGTTAGCATATTATAGAATGATCCAATCTCTTATTTTTATAGAATTGTCAGTATGGTGAGCATATAATCATGCAAATCAGGCTCTTAAAGTAAACAGATTTTGAAAAATCAAGTGTTTGTATTTTTTCTAATTAATATTCAAATTTATTTATATATGATTGTCGTGACATACTTATAAGTTGATGGTATCAATGGCTGTATTTTACCACCGTACTCTTGCTAGTGCATGTCTTTATGAATTCTCTGTATTTTTCTTTTTGTATATAATAGATAGATCAGACCAACGACTGGATATTTTTGCCCCTCTGGCTAGTGTATCATCTTACTTTCTCTATATTGTTCTTTCAGTATATAATAGGTAGATCAAATTATAATTCCTACATTGTGGCACTCGTACTTGATTCTAGTTTTTTGAGAAGAAAAATCAACGTGATGACTGATGAGCATATAACCACATGAAGCATATAGTTAAAGGGAAAAGAAGAAACAATCGAGTGTTTTGTGTTTCTTCTGAGTAGTCGAACTTATCTAATTGTTGTGATACACTGGTAAAGCGATTGTTTACCAGACCTATTACCTGATTTATTGCGCATCTATTCTAGCTAGTGTATTTCTTTTTTTACGTATTGGTATTTTGGTATATAATAATATATAGAGCAAGTCAAAATTCTTCGGTCAAGGTACATTTAAAGGGTAATTTCTAGCTTTTTAAAAGAATAATCAACATAATAAGCATATAACCATGTGGGCGAGACGCCTAAATTAAACATGGTAGACAATCAAGTTTTTGTGTTTTTTCTCACCAATATTCAAATTTCTGAACATTTTATATCTCTCATGTCGTTTTAAACTGTTCACGGTTTTTACCATGAAGAACATAACACTCAAATTAGACAACATTGCACACACACTTTCTATAGAAGGTGGAATCACATTGCATTGTTGCAGACATATTTGATATAGCTTACCTCTATGGAGCTTGACCAGAAACATGTACTATTCGAATTATCCAATAAAACTGAGCCCTAATCACGTAGTTGAAATTGTATTTTTTACAATTGCATTATTTTTCTTAAAATTGCATTTTTTTCACACACCAACACCGTTGTGTATTTATCAAAATTTTATTTCACCCTCTCACCTTGAAACAGTATGTGTGCATGGTAGGATGCACAAACGGTGATTCCGTCAGGATACGTTGATCAGTAGTAAGACCATATTCCATTAATGTACGCAATTGTAGATGATGCGATCATCATGGGTACGTGGTCTCCAAGCTATGTAAATTAGCATATACTACTAATTGATCGGCATCATAGGTGTATGAAGCAGCAGTAGCTTGGGGAAGCGTGAGCCAGTTTTTGGACGTACCTGTATGTTTAATATCGGAGGCTACCTATCCCACGTACTTAGGTATATCTAGGTGTTTGTTTTTCAGCAAACACGTAGATGTGTAGATTAAATTACCTGTCATACATACATCCGTGTCTTTATTAATACAGTATATGTTAACTTATTTTAGTAAATTACAGTCCCTTTCCAAAAGGAAAAAAAGAGTCCATTATAGGTTAAAGTCCCCTTATATCTCTACAACCCACGTTAGATCTAAGCCTTTGAAATTATGATTTAAGTTAGGGCCCACCAGATGAATGGCTAGATGTTTCTGATTAACGTGAGAATTTCTAGCTAATTCCTCTATTTTTCATCGTATTTTCCTTTTAGTAGATAATAGATAGATGACACACCGACAAGGTAATTACATCCTAAATTTCAGGGTCTAATTTCTTAAAAATTGAATGTCCTTTATGCTCCGTAATTTTGATAAAATTCCATAACAAATTAAGTAGGTACATAATGATTTCATAATGTGATTTGTTTATATGGTGTACGGTGCGTCAAGATTGACATGTTAGTTTCCTTTAAATCTGTTATTTGTTTCCTAAAGCAAATTGCATTGATGTGAGGGTTGATTTGGGTTGGTTAGGAAAGCTAGATCCGTGATCTTTCATATTCATACGTTAGAAAAGTGTTGGTTTGCAAGAAAAGGGTGGATTTGTACGTTATTTGTTTGCTTTGAATCCGTTATTTGTTTATTACTATAAGTCAAATTACACTCATGGGAGTGATCGATTGATTTGGGTAAGTTAGATCCATGATTTTTGTACATTAGGAAAGTGCCGGTTTGTAAGAAAAGAGTGGGTTTGTATGTTATTTGTTTCCTTAAAATTTGTTATTTGTGTTCTAAAGCAAATTGCACTGTTTGAAGGTGGTTAATTTTGGGAAGTTAATAAAATTAGAGTCGTGATCTTTTGAACGTTAGGAAAGTGTTGATTTGCAAAAAAGAGTGGATTTGTATGTTATTTGTTTCATTAAAACTCAGTGCGAGGGGTGATGGGAGGTGAGGTGAAAATAAACCTGTGAGGAGGTGGTGGGAGGTGAGACAAAAAAAACCAGTGAGAGGTGAGGCGAAAATAAACCTGAATTCCAGGCTACCAACGCCCCTGTTAGAGTTGAGATCACCAAGGCTGGTTCTTCCATGAGTTACCATATGTGTTGGGAGAGTGAGCCTAGCTCAACTGGTTGGGAAAATGGATGTACAAATCCAACTCATGATTACATATCCTCATGGAGGCTAGGTGATGGGACGATCTGGAAGGGGCCCCAACGGTGGCGGTTAAGGTTCCCATGCCGCCTTCAGCGAGGGCGACGCGGGGATCGCGGGGTGGGAGCGGGGAGTTACAGCTTAACGGGTGGTGTAAACTGATATATTGTGGAATTACATCTTAATGGGCTCCGGTGTCTCATCACCATCACAGTTGGAAAATAAAAATCTCTTTGAGGAAAATGTCTAACATATCCATACTTATCAACCATTGGATCAACTTATACTACTCGCGTTCCCTATTGCTACTGAAGGGACCATAAAGAACATCAATGTTTGACAGGACCCTTTTTCTAATAGTTTGGCGTGCAACCTCTTTGGGAGTAATTCACATATATGTTTCCTACAAATATATATGTACTGTTATAGAATTCCCGTGATTATTTTTTTCTAAGAAAACTTTCGATCTATTCATCAACTGTCTAGCTATAGTATAGAGAACACTAGAAGTAAAAATTACATCCAGGTCCATAGACCACCTAGCAACGACTACAATCACTGCAGCGAGCCGAAGACGCGTTGTCGTCATCGTCCATCCCTCACCGGAGCTGGGCAAAGCTTGTTGCAGTAGACAGTCGGGAATTCGTCATATTAAGGCCCTATAGGACCATCGCACCAAAACAACAACCGTCGCCGATGAAGAGAAGCGTAAATCAGAAGGATCTAACCTGCATACACACAGACACAGACGAACGAAGATGGGATCAAAACAGATCCATCAAAGACAAACGCCGCCCTAATCTCATGAGATCCGCCGAAGGCACACATCCACACACCCTCCGACGAGGCTAGATGCACCATCGGGGAGAAAATTATTTCATCTTCAAGAAGACGCCACCGCCTCGCCTTCCTGAACATGACACAAACCGGAAACAAACACCATAAAACACCTAAAAACAGTGTTGGAGCCCTCCTGCCGGCAAGGACCAAGATCCACCACGTCTCCATGGCCTAAGTCCACCACAGAAGGGTAGATCTGCGGTGGGGCCAGTAGGAGGGGAGCAACCCAGCCGCCTTGCCTTCAAGTCGCTAGGGCAGCCGCCAAGGGGTATGCATGATACGATGTGGAGTTGCAATCTAATGTACACATCCCGCGTGCTTGTTGGAATGTTGGGTCTCATGCAAAAACCAAGCTGAAAAGTCAAGAAATTTTGAGCTATGCAAACCCTAGTAAAGACGAACAGAGAAGATTTGGTGCAGCAATACAGACTACTTTTTATGGTCCTTTTTCCTTATATAATGGATACAACTCATGACCAACACAACATCCACAGGCACAACATGACGTGACCCGGTACAAGGCCAGTTATAATAACTCAAACAATCGAGAAACCTTCCTTGATCTATTTATAAAACATGGACATGTAATACATGGTGCATCATGCAAACATTATTGTAGTAGAAGTTACAATAATGCTCACTTAATTTCCTCAAATATGCACCGCTGGAACTTTTCCTTGACAGTGATAATTTCAGCATAAACATCCTCCATTGTTGGTCGATTCTTGGGTGATGTTTCGGAACACTTTAGGCCAAGTTTAGCAAGTTGTATGATACACCATTGTTCGACTTTCACAAGGTTTTCTTCATCAGCTTCATCGTGTATAGTGAGATTGGAATCAAACATTTCAACAATTCTCTCTGGAAATGCTGCTTCCACGAAATCGTGAATGTTCATACTATCCTGAAATATCTCATCAGTCGGTCGTTTTCCTGTGATCATCTCCAACAGAATAACTCCATAGCTGTAGACATCAGCCTCAACTGAGACTTTGAATCCTGTGCCATACTCTGCAATATTAACTAGAGTTGCTTAGAACTTTTTACTTAACTTGGTTGAAAAATGATAAATTATAGATCATATAGTTGCACATTATTTAGGTCACAAATAATATGATACACCAATTATGAAGAACATAAGAATGAGACGTGAGTTCACCTGGTGCAATATATCCAACTGATCCTCTCGGTCCAGCAATGCTTGATGAATTATCAAGCCCTGTTGAGGAGTTACTGAAAAGAAACTCTGCAAGCCCGAAGTCACTAAGACATGCAACCATTTCATCATCCAAAAGGACATTGCTTGGTTTGATATCACAATGAACCAAAGGAGGAGTGCATCGATTATGAAGATAATCTAATGCAGCAGCTATGTCCACAGCTATTGTTAATCTTGAGCATAAACTTAATGCTGTTTTCGGGCTTTGGTTGTATGCCTTTGGATGGAGCCATGTGTCAAGGTTTCCATTCTCCATGTACTCGAGAATAAGTGCTTTGAATTCATTTCCTCTCGGATCAATGGTTGAACATACGCTAATTACCCTTATAAGGTTTCGGTGGCGAATGCTTCGCAATGCCTCACATTCAGCAAGGAAATTCTTTGCTGCTCCAAATTGGTCAAGTCTGAACACTTTAATGGCAATTGTTTGTACTCCAGACATGATATGACCCTTGTATACCAATCCTAGCCCCCCTGAACCAACAAGACTGGCTGAAGAGAAACCATCTGTTGCTTCAAATAAATCATCATATGAGAAACTCTCGAGCTGCCTCAGTGGTAGATCGTTGGGTCTTCCAGCTCGACTTCTTTTCTTAAGAAGAATCGCAGAAGCACATGCCAAAGTAACAAGAATAATAGTCATAAGAGGGACCACTACAGTCACAATGTAGATTGTCTTCTTCCTTTTGGAAGCTGATGTGGTGCAAAGTGGTATGTGTAGCATAGGAGAACTTGCACACAACAAGTTTCCTTGGACAAACACAATACTTGAATTTTCAAACACGCCACCTTCTGGTACCCGTCCTTCAAGGTCATTGAAGGATAGGTTGAGAATCTGTAACGAGCTAAAGGACTTGAAAAATTCTGGGATTTTACCGGAGATGTTGTTTCGGGAAAGATCCATCACATTGATGCCTCTTAAGCTGATGAAAGTTCCTGGGATATTTCCTTGTAAAGAATTTCCTTCCAAGTGGAGGGACTCCAGAACAAGACATTGTCCAAGCGAGGAGGGAATCTCACCTGATAATTCGTTGTTGGAAAAATTAAGTGAATTTAAATTATTTAATCTCCCAATTTCCGCTGGTATGTGTCCAGTGATGTGGTTATAGGATAAGTCTAAGGCTTCAGAAAGTGTTGAAATGGAAAATAGCTCAGGCGGAATGCTTCCATTTAAGCTATTGCTAGAAAGGTTCAGTCTCACTAAGGTTTTGCAACTTGCTAAACTTGTAGGTATGTTTCCACTCAAATCATTCTCCTCCAAATAAATTTTAGTGAGATACTCCAGTTTTCCAATCGACATTGGGATTTCTCCAGAAAGTTTATTGCGGGATAAGCCTAGGATGGACAAGTTCTGAAGATTTCCTAATGTGTCAGGAATGGGGCCTGAAAGGAAATTCATATCCATTTCAAGGACAGTGAGGCCTGATAGTTTTTCTATCTCCAATGGTATACTACCATTCAACTGGTTTGCAATGAGGATCAATACCTCTAAGGATTTTGAAAGATTGGTAATAGAAGTCGGTATTATTCCTTGGAGGTTGTTTCTGTCCAGCCATAGTTTTTGTAACTGGGTGCAGCTTGTTAGAGAAGATAAGAAGCTCCAATCTCCTGCCTCAAGCTTGTTTGCACCGAGATCCAGATAATTTAACATAGACAAGGACCCTAGCGAAGGGATGACACCGCTGAATGAGTTGCTACGCAGATTCAGAGCCTGGAGGTTTGAGGCATTTGCCAGCGAAATAGGGATTGATCCTACGAATTGGTTACCTTCCAGTATCAATTTCTTGATGCTTGGAAGGGTGTTACCAATGTTGCTAGGAAGTCTCCCACCAAATTGGTTAGCACCAAGACCGAGATAAGTAAGAGGCGATATTTCATAAAGTGCTGGTGGAACAACGCCTGATAAGTCATTATAACTCAGGTCTAATTTTTGCAAGCTAGCAATTCTACTTATGCTCTCTGGAATTCTTCCTTGTAACTTGTTCTGAGCAATCAAGAGCACAAGTAGGGAATATAGGTAACCAATTGAGGTAGGAATCTCTCCTGAAAGGTTATTTTTTGTTAACATAAGGTATTTCAGTGGTGAGGATATCTGTGAGAAAGAAGGAAGAGACCCATAAAGGTCATTATATGAGAGGTCTATGTAAGACAGGGATGTGTTATTGAATAAAGCCGGGGGTAATCCTCCAGAGAGGCTATTATTCTGGAGACTAACCGATGTCAGGCGGTTGGTACCTCCCAAAAGTTGAGGAATGGTGCCAGTGAGCTTATTGCTGGGAATGAACAGTGCAGAAAGATTGGCAAGAAAACCGAACTGTGTCGGAATGCTTCCTTGAATATTATTATTGCTGAGAATAATTTGTTGAAGCAATGAACACTGAGCAAGACTTGAAGGGATCTCACCTTCGAGGGAGTTGCTATACAGGTCGATGACCTCGAGGCGGGAACATGAAGATATTGTCTCTGGTAGCTCACCACTAAGCGAATTCGTGCTGAGGTTGAGGTATCTTAGCCTGGTTAAGCGGCCAATCAAGGGAGAAATGTGGCCACAAAGTTGATTGTTGGGCATGTGGATCCTAGTGAGAAAAGTGAGGTTAGCAATGCAAGGAAATATCTTCCCGGTAATATTTGCCGACTCAAGGTTTAATGCTATGACACGAAATGCACTACATGTCACTCCATGCCAATCACAGTGTGTGGAAGACATGTTTCGCCATGAGGCTAATACCCCCGAGGGGTCATGGAGTTGAGACCTGAGGCAGAGGAGGGCTTGCTGATCAGCGGCTGATCCATTCAGGGCTGGGGTTGGTGCGTAAGAAGAATTTACACAGGGAAGGTGAGTCTGGGAAAGAATGAAGACTAAAATAAGCAGGGGCGATAGGTAGGGTTTGCATGTTGCTACATATGACATCTTGTGATTGATGAAAACTTGCTGAGTTGCTTTGGTCTGTTTGGTCTTTGCCCACCAAAACGTGAGCTTATATAGGCTGTTAGGCACCATGGATGCCACCTAGCAGGGGTAGGGAAGCTTTTGACATGTCTTTGTAACCATTTAGTCTCCATTTAGTCTTATATGTTGACGTGTGACTGATGCCGCTTTCATATGTTGCTCCACGGTTTTCTAGAGGATCAATTTCCTCTGAAGAGTTGGGGTATACTCCCTCCGTTCCTAAATATAAGACCTTTTAGGGATTTCACTATTAACTACATACGGAGCAAAATGAATGAATCTACACTCTAAAATATGTCTATATACATCCGTATGTAGCCTATAGTGCAATCTTTAAAAGGTCTTATATTTTGGAACGGAGGGAGTATATGCTTATGAAATATCAATTTCCTCTGAATAGTTGGGGTATATATGCTTATGAAAATTCAATTCCACATTAATTTTTCGCTGAAGCATATAGTTCTTACCAGCGAGTTGTTGTATGGTAGTAGCATATCAGGCGTAGATAAAATTAAACTGCAACCAAACGACAGTGCACGCTTTGTTGAACAAGGATTCACAAATTTATTGGAATATACATGTTAAGAGCATCTACAACCGCAATTGCCTAAATCCGGCCTCTTAACGCCTGCGGACGCACCCGGTTCCGTTCACGGACAGTGACCGGACATCACACAAAAAGTTGATTCCATAACCACAAACACCATTTTCAAATCAATAAATTCATATTATTACATACAACGTAAAACCTAATTTAAGCAGACCTCGACCGGCTCTGCTGTGCCCATGTCCGGCGGCCGGCTGTGGCCCTGGAAGTGTTCATCCGGTTGCCGGCGACACAGAGTAGGATATGGGACACAGACCGGCTCACGGACCTCGAAGTTATAACAAGGCATAAAATCAAGTTCAGAATATTCTTGCCGACCTATTGCTAACTGGAAAGTGGAAAGAAGAGAAAAAGGTCATCTTTATTTGTGATTGCCGACTTGTGGAAAACAAACAGTCAAACACCACACATAAGTGCTGGAATGAGATGGTTGGATGTTGTTATGTGGAATTCCTTACATGTTTTTCTTGGATTATATGCCTCGTTAAGTTTTAAAAGAGAGAGAGAGAGAGAGAGAGAGAGAGAGAGAGAGGACTTGGATTGAAAGTTCGAAACCATCAAAATAAACTTCGCACGTGGTCAGTACTCCTGTTTGGTTTTTTCCGTTAAATATCTATCAAAAGTAGTTCAAAATTCTCTTGGAAAATTTCCTGAATACTTCTACACCAAGGACATGCAAACATCCCATTCAAGCATTTTATGACCAGCACTATTCATAGTTGAACACCACGGACATGCACACACACTATAGCACTGCCAAAAAAAAAAGTCCGGCCATCTTTATCAGCGATTGTTCAAACAAATGAATAGTATAAACACTACAGTGGAGCGTTATAACTTTGTTAAATACTCAAGAAAACAAACACCACATAAAATGCTGGAATGACATGTGTGAATGCTAAATTGTGGAAAAAGTATACCTTTTGTGGGATTATGCCTCAAATCTTTTCGAGAAGAGAAAAGTAGAGGAACAAAGAACGTGCGTGGAAACTTTCAGAAGAAACTCTGCACGGGTGGTCAGAGCTCAAGTTGCGTTTTTCCGGTGAAATATCAACGGAAAGTAGTTCAAAATTATTATGGTAAATTCCCTGGTGCCCTACAATCAAGTTCAGAATTATTCTTGCCGATCTGTTGTGTTTGCTGGAAATTGGATATTTCCAGTAGGCTTGGAATTCAGGGATTATTCATGGGATCTTTGTAGGTCCAGTTAATCTACTGCTGGCTATAAGTTCCTCGGAGTTGCGAAAATAATGTGAAAATGCAGGAAATATTCTTCTTGTATAAAAGTCAAAGAAAATGTCAGGCACTGAAATTTTGAAGTAGTGCCACGTATATATTGTGTGTACATTAGCTGCGTACATCACTTATGTGAACCGGAAAACGAGGATGATAAGAACCAAATGTTATTTTTCATCCGTTTTGAAAATAAAAGTTGCTCTTTTCAGAAACACTGCGAGCCCCCACGATGCTTGTCGTGATCCGATGAACTATATTTTTTGAAATATATTTAGTCAAGGAACCTTTCCCACGGTGACAGTGAAAACTCTTTATATTTCTATACGACGGAAATGTGCATACAACTGTAGTACATTCCCTCCTCGTCGCACCCGCTAGGGTGACTCGGGCGGCGCCCAAACCCTAGAAGCCGGGGGCGCGCACTCCCTCCTCCCCTCCCTCTGTCGCTGTCGGGGGACGCCGACGGGCTACGCCCGAGGGCCGACGGCAATGGCGGGGTACTCCCTCTCACCCGCGTCTCAGGGGTGGTGCGGGGCCCCTACACGCGTGGAGGCGCAGCCGATCTAGCGGAGCGGCGGCGATGGCTGTGGCGATGGTGGATGCAGGCGCGTCGGGCAGCCCGGTCACAGACGGCGGCATGCGGCGACTGGCCCGGCTCGGGCGGCGGCACGATGCGGTTGGCAGCGACGGCTGACTATGCCGCGGTGGTGCGCCATCTGGCTTTGGATCGGCGGCGTCGTGGAGGGCCTGGTGGACTGCTCACCTTCAAACAGATCTGTTCGGGCCGGTGCAGCCGGCGGTGGTGGTCATCTCCTCTGTCGGAGGTGGTCGGCCAGAGGCTGGGTGGTCAGATCTCCGTCATCTAGTCCCGGCTACGAGCCGGGAAGACATAGTTGCCAATGAAAACCGAGTAGACGGCAGGCGATGGCGGTATTTTGCGCCGTTACCTTAATGAAGGCATCGTCGTGTAACTACTATTCACCCACTCGTGTTGCTACGAGGGAAACCCTAGGATCTGGTCTTCTAGATCGGACGATGGTGGCACTACAGTGTCATTTCTCACTTGGGAGTATTGTTTGTGGAGCAGCGCTAGAATACAGAGGCATGAGGTGGAGCGGCTTCGTCTTGAACGGAGCTTTGGTGGAGATGTCAAGTCATGCCTGACCGATAGGTGCTACGTTATGTCATGCCTGTTCAGCAGGTGCTACGCACGACAAATCTTCCAGCGTCTCCGTGTTGGGATGGACGAGCGCAGGGCGTTGGTGCCGTTGGGCGCCGTGGTGGTGTCGACGGATGGTTGGACTGACAAGGATGATGCAGATCTCTCTCCTGAAGATGGGACAGTGATTCGATGATGATGTCGGCTTTTAAAACGTGTACATGTGGTGTATGTTTTAGGTTTGCTGTGCCGGTTGTTCGTTCCGATACGTTATATGGATGGATCAGTGACGACGTCTGTTTTAGATATAGGGAGTGAGAGCACTCCACATTATCAAGTTTGTAGGTGTGAGTGGTGGATTCAGGTGGCTTGATGTATGTTCTTGTCAGATCTTTATGGAATAATTAATAAAGATAGCTTTATGCATCGATTGATGCAGAAGCCGAGGGTTTAACCTCCTTTTTCAAAAAATAATTCTGTATAACATTCTAAAAAGAAAACGGGCCATCATAATTAGTCCTTGACTGTTCAGACAAATGAACAGTAGAAACACTAGAGTGGAAAATTCAATATCTTTGATTGTGTGTTATCAAGTTTCTAGAGAGGAGAGGAAGAGAGAATTGTGCACGTGGTCATAGTTGGTGTTTGGGTTTTTTGTGTGTGAAATATATACGAAAAGTAGTTCAAAATTCTCTAGCTAAATTTCTTCAACAATGCCTCAAAGAATGTTACATCAAGTAGTACGTCCTATGTTTGTTCTCAATTTAGTATTTTAGAACTCCGGTACAATACCTAGACTTCTTTTTTGGCCTTCATGACAGCTTTATTGATTATCAAAAATATAAATTACATTTTCGTTCCGTAAAAAAACAACCAGAGGTTTGTCAAGCCAAACAATGGTGTCCGATCCTTTGGCACTAGGACAAATATAAATAATTTGATCAAAATTTCTAGCTAAGGCACAACGTTGTTTCGAAATTGCTGCTGCCAGCCCCCCTTGCCCTCATCATCTCCATGACCTAAACTTAGGGCATCATCTCAAACAATTTGCCTCCATCTTCATTCAAACACATGCATTTAATCATTTTGACCACATATTCCCTCTAATGAAAGTTCTCTCTATTGTGATTTTCTGTGGAAGGAGACAGCTAGCTTGTCCGACTTGCAAGTCGAACGTGTAGTCTTTGAACCCTCTACCTTTCTATATAAGTGGCACACGTTCTACTCCTTGGCACAAAGAAACACTCAGGCCATGATGACGAAACTATATTTTCTACCAACCATATTGCTGGTGATCCATTTGATCTTGATTCTAACTTCAGGCACCCTAGTTCGTCGTGGTTGTAAGTAATATACCCCTTAATTATATTTTTGTGAGTGAATTCACTATAAGGCTTAGATTGATATTTTTTCTTTTGTGGATTGAATTCCACCTTTTACCTCTTATTTATGTATTTGCGACAGTATATAGCTTATTTAATTTTTTCAGTCACATTTTACCGTGGAGTTGTTAGATTGTGTCAAGTGGAGCGCAATTTAACAAATTTTTCTAACTTTGATTGCCTGGGTTCACTTGTGAGACCAACGTGGCCGATACTCCAACTTGGATGCATATGGCTTATGGCTGGCTGTGGAAATAAGCTTTCATCTCTTCAACTTATTCTAGAAGCCCAACCTAAAAATTTATTTTAGAAGCCAATAACCTGGGGAAGGGGCATCTTATTTCCACAGCCAACCGTAAGACTCAAAAGAACTGGCCCTAATCGTGATGTACTAGTTGATAGTATCGTCCCTACCTGCGTAACTTGACCCACATCCCCGTCTGCCTGACTTGCAACCCCGCCCATGTGATGAATTTGGCGATCGTGGAGGGTAGACTTGTCGATGCTTCACTCCTCCTCCTTTTGGTTCTCTGTTCATCCTCATCCCACATTTTATTTGCACATGGCGTAGGTCTGACTTGATCACACCACCAATTTGTATACTTGGGTTGTTTGCGGGTTATGCTAGTCGGCGAAGATGATGGTCTAGTCGTCGGCATGAAGGACATACCTAGCTGGTCTGCAATTTTGAGTTGGCATCCAAGTCACTAGCTATGCCAGCCTGACACGGGGGCGGGGGGGGGGGGGGGGGGGGGGGGGGGCTACTTGGTCAAAATCGGAGGAAATTTGTTAATTGGGACAACACTTTTTTTTTTGAGTGTGGGACAACACTTGAAAGAGTGTGACAACTTCTATGTAAAATGTGGCAGAAAAACTTATATGAGATAAACACTATGACAAATATACAAATCGAGAGGTGAAAGGTCTAATTCACTTTAGTTTTTCTTTCTTTAGATAAAAATGGCATCCAACCCATCTCTTCATTAGGTAAATCAAGTATGTTACAAACTCGAAACAAAAGGGAAACTAAAGGAAGCCAGCAAAGGCAGCTGGCTCAGGTTTGACAACTTATCATGGATAGATCTAATGTAAAAACAAATGGATGGAAACATCTAACATCTGAAAATATATAAAAATTAAGGATGAATCACATGAGATGTTTTTGCTCTCTTGAAGATCTCCTTCGCCAGTCCCCACCTTACACTGGATTCTTGGAGTGACATGATTCTCTGGTGTCCATTTTGTAATGGAGCTACAAAATCAGCGTAATTGCACAGATAAGTAGATTTTTTTTTTGAGGGTAGCACATATAAGTAGATGATACCTTGCGTATTACTGCAAGAATTAGTTGCAATATATTTTAATGATATTTGGTTGTATCTAGCATGAATATTAGGATTAATAAACAGAAACTAAAAGTACATATTCTATATTGCATTTTATTATTGTATAGCTAAAAATAATTATTTAATATAAGTAGCATATGGAATAGAAAAACAATTCTCATGCATGTTGAGGTGGCCTGTGTGGTGAGGTAGGATGTGCACACGTTAAGAGAAATAGAAATAGCAGGGTCAACTAATAATGAACAAATAAATCACATGCATGTTGTGGTGAGCCTTTGATGAGGTGGCATGTATGAATATGACGATAATAGAAGTAATGTGGGTGCACTATTACACATGTAATTAATAAACCAAAAAAATGTATTAACTGAATAAATGGATTCAGAAACATGTTTTACGGTTGGTTCTCTAAGTGCACCTCCAGTACTTACCCCAAAAAATTTAACCGCCAAAAACAGGTTTATAGGGGATTTTTCAGGGAGATTTTACAAGCAGTTAACACCACCTATTCCTTCCTCTCAAAAGTGTAGCCCCCTAAAATTTGAGAAGTTAACCCCGGGCCCAACCCATCCTCCTTAAATTTGAGGAGATCCTCAAACACTTCCCAGAAAGAATTTTTTTGGCAGGTTAAATCGTTGATTTTGAACACAATATAATCGAAGTCGTTCATATACACGAGTATGCAGCCATCCCTATGAACACATGCACTCACGCCCTACCCCTATAAGCCCCTTCGAGAGACTGAGACGATATAGCATCTTGAGATTTTACGAAGTTACCGCAGGTGCCTCGCGTCGACGGTAACGTCTCCTTCCACTGAACGAACATCGCCAGAAACCTAAAATAAATCCAGAAAAATGCGAGCACCAATGTCAAGTCTAGGACTTGAATCCTGATGTGTTAGGGATACCACTGTCTTCCTAACCATCCAACTATTATTAGTTGCCAACTGCTGCCTCACTTCTCCAAGAGGGCACTATGGACCTCCTCACTACCTGACGTGATCCCGCGCACCCCTACCGACTTCCACCTCGCCTTCCCGCAAACTCGTCCGTGGCTTCGCTCCAGTGATGTAGGCACCGATAGCTCGCACGGGCGCTCTATCCCACATATCACGCCCAGGATGTCCTACTTGTCGAGGAAGACGAGCACGTCAGCAACACCTCCTTTGCTTCCTGCTCTTGGTCGTCCTCCGGTCCTACTCCCACCGCCGACAAGGATGGAAGCGATGCCGATGTCATCGGTGTTGATGACTTCAATGTATTTTTCACACACCAAACCATCGGCAAGGTCGTCCTCAAAGGCAGTCCCAGAAGGGAGTAGAGTGGAACCAGGAGAGGCCACCGAGGTCGTGGTTGGACTTGCAGGGAAAGGACAACACCGCTGGGGAAAGATTTAGGTGATTTAGGGACCCCACTTGTCACTGTGTAGGGGAGAATTTAGGAAGAGGAATGAATAGGAGCACAAAAAGTTAGCTCCTCAAAATTTGGGAGTTAAGTTTAGGAATCCAAACTTGATGAAAAAAAATGCTCGAAGTATACAGCATAAAAGTTCCACCGTGGAAGAGAATATTTTGTGAACATAATGTTATAGTTGGTCCTACGTGTAACAAAATATCAAATTTGCTGTGACTGTGCAGGTCAAGATCGATCGTATGGACGAATGAAGTACGTACCAATGATGCAGGTCTTTTTGTTTTTCTGTCCTTGCAGGCACCTATGACCCCCATGGCGTTCCAATGGATTGCCCAGAGACAAATCCAGGACCGCAGTGTTCGCGTCCGCCGTGTGGCCCATGACAACGGATAGTTGTGAAATGTGTCTGGTCTTCTGTGAGTAGGCTCCAAATTTGACGAGAAGGGCAGACGTTTGTATCCTGATTCATAAGATCTTTATGTACCCCATCCGTTTTAAATGTAATACATATAGTTTTATTTTAAGTTGTAATTTTTGTAAAGTTTGAATAAGTTTATCGAGGAACATACAATGAAAAAAAAATAGTGTGCTATAGCAAAATAGCATCACCCTTGAAATACACTATTAGCGAGATATTGTACACTGATTTATTTGGCAAGAATTTTTTCAAAACGCTATAGCGTTATCTTTTCAGTGAGAACATAGGTACATGTACAATGTCAAATAATATCATTAAGTATATGGTGAAATTTATTTTGTCATGATATCCTGTCATGGAAACAGGCATTGAGTGTACCCAGGTTTGAGACCTCGAGAACAGGCAATACCCTAACCCTTCTCATGTATGTCGTGATTGGGATGTACAAAGTACATGTATGAACCAATGGATTCTAAACTATCTATCGACTAGCCTGGACCCCAACTTATATAGCATACAGGGGGCCCTACAATTACACAACCTAATCTGTTACGTCGGTGGAGGGGAGTCCTCCATAGCTCCGTCTTCTTCCAGAGATTTCTTCCTAGAGCACCATTGGCCGACACGGTGGCCCATGGCTGAACCGACCTAGGGGTGCTCGGGCAAGCCCGCCATGCAAGTAACCAACATGGTGATGTACACATGGGGTGTGTAACACCGTCAACAACCCTTAAACCGGTCTTCAAGCTCATTTTTTGCTATACCACAACCAAACTACATAACATCTTCTCGCAACTGACCTTCGTTCGCCGAATAGCTTCTGAAGTCGCCGTCTCCTCCTGTCGAAGTCGACTAACACCCACAAAATTTCCTGCACAACCGGCCTTCATAGGTGGAGTTCCTATGCAGTATTTCAAAATTCAACCTATCTAGTCTGGTTAGTCAAACCAGACTGGTCTCATCAGCCAATCAGGCCAGACCATGTGTCTGACATGATCTGCTAGTCGGAGCGATGTGCTGGAGAAGGTGTGGTACCCACCAAGGGCACATCATATGAACTGCTGATCTGTGCCTTGATTCCTGCAAGTAGTTAACGGTGAACTCTTCGATCCCCAGGTGCCTTCACTAGTAGAAAACATGGCATTGATCCCGGTTCTGAAGGGCCTTTAGTCCCGGTTCTGCAACCGGGACTAAGCAATCGGGACTAAAGGCCCTCACTTTTAGTCCCGGTTGTGTTACGAACCGGGACTAAAGGAGCTCCACGTGGCCGCTGTCGGGCGCCCAGGCAGGAGGACCTTTAGTCTCGGTTGGTAACACCAACCGAGACTAAAAGGTAGCCACACGCGTCATATATATGAATGAATGAAACTCAACACAATTGATGGTAATAAAATAAATTTGTGAATGCTGTTTACGTACTTCAAGTTGTTCTAAAAGCTTGCCCGTCTCAGAGGTCGTCTGGCGAATGAACTCGCAAACGTAGTATCCACATAAGTTATTCCCGGATCCCTGCCTCGAGCGCTTTACGAGAATAGAGTTCAGTCAAAATAATAATCAAGCATGATAGTGGTATTGAAACTACAGTCAAAGAGATGCGCGGACCTAGCTAGTACTACTTACAGTGAGTTGTTCAAATCGCAGCTCCTCTCTCCATTCACCCTTAGTCTGCTTGGTGAACTTTTTCCAAACCCTGCCCAGCAAAGAAAATGAATAAAGGAGTTATTAAATACTTGATATCAGGAAATGAACGAAAGTTGCCGATATAGTGAGATAATGATTGAAATTACCTCTGGAGAATTTCTCTCAGGTTCGCCCACAACACCATTTCTTTACGTAACGAGTCCATGACAAGTACTTTTCCTGCGTCATGCTGAATGACTAGCAGAATAAAGTGGAACCTGCGCACGCATAGCTCATCAATTACACTTAACATCAAAGTAATCGAAACAGAATGATGTGTACAAGACAGTATAACACACACTAGAAGTTGTAAGGAAATAGTATTTCCCTTTTGGTTTGTTGTTCAATTAACGCCCTTAGAAAGATCTTCTCTACATCCTTGGCATTCCATTTTACCGTACCTTCATGAATATTATTTGGGTTAATGAACCCAATGTCCCAGCAGATTCCTCCTCTTTTGCATTCGAGGATCTTCTTTCTGCATAATATATATAGTGAGGATAATTATACATGCAATGAACAAGCGAAGCTAGAGACTTAATTACACAAATGATACTTACAAACAAAAGCAACTGACGATAGATTTGTCGATGGCATTTTGATTGTATAACTGTAATAATTCTTCAAATTGAACGAAAATCTCCTCCTCTCCGTTGAAGTAATGCTCATCTTTAATCCCCGCAATGATATAGTCGGCCCCTTGCTTTGAGGCATCCAAGTACCAGTTATGCAATTTTCGCATTTGTGTTGGTAGATTGCGGAGCTCCTCACGTATGACGAGAGGCTTCCCATGCTCGAATCTAAAGGCCACCACCGCAGCCATTTCAAACTGTACCTCATCGCCTAAGTAATCACCAAGAGTGAAACCAGGAGTAGAGGTCGCTACCTCCGGATCATTAGCGATATCGGCAAACACCTTCAGTGGGGGGCACGATTGGTATTTCTGTTCGCCCAGTTGGGGAATTGTTTTCCCCTTTGCACTACTGCTAGTACTTGCCGACCGCTGTTCTGGATCTCTATATGACTTTACAATAGAGCGGTCATAGTTTGATAGCGACGGAGGCGGCGGTGGTTTCGTAAGGTTTTTCAGACAGCGCCTCGCCAGATCTATTTTCTCCGTTGGAACTGGACGTTTGTGTGCAAGGTGGCGTTTGACGTCGGCAGCCACGCTCTCGTTCAATTCCTCGTCAGTCATGTCGTATGGTAACTTGGCAGGAGCCTTCTTGACGCTACATGCTCTGGATTTCTTCGCTGCTGTACTACTAGCCGCCAGAGCAGCGGCGGATCTCTTCTGCCGCTGCTGAGGCGGCGGAGGAGGCGGAGTCAGCTGACACGGCAGATTTTGCTGGGGGGGCTCCTCCGTCGGAGTCCGTTGACGCGGCAGAGACAGCCGAGGCGGTGGAGGAGGCGGAGTCAGCTGACGCGGCGGATTCTGCTAGGGGGCCTCTTCCGTCGGAGTCCGCTGACGCGGCGGAGACAGCTGAGGCGGTGGAGGATTCTTTTGGGCCTCCTCTGGCGGAGTCCGCTGACACGGCGAAGACAGCTGAGGCGGCGGAGTGTGCTGAGGCGACGGAGACGACTAAGGCAGCAGAGATAGAGCTGGACTGTGAGGAGTCTGCTGAGGGGCCTCCTCCGACTGACGCGGCGTCCATTGTGGAAGCACAATGTTTTCCTTTCTCCATAGAATGGTAGTCCTTAGGGCATCTCCCAGACGAGTCTCCCCTTCACCTATAGGGTACTCAAGGTCCAACCACTCAAATCCGTTGGTAACTCCATCCACCCCGACAACAGCATAGCCATCTGGAATCAGATTGCAATGGAAAGTTCCATCAGGTCCAGGAGGTAAGACATAGCCGACCGCCGCCTTCAAGGTTATGTTCATGCATTTCGCAATTAGCTCACAATGTTCCCTCTCCGTGATATCATCCACGGGGTAGCGAGGAGCCGTGATATCAGGCCGAACGAGCTCCGTGGAAGCCACACTGCTTTTCCGCTGAGATGGTGGGGTAGCTTCGTCGGCAGTATCGACTGAAGGATCTTCGTGCTGCTGAGATGGTGGGACGATAGCTTGCTGATTGGTAAGTGCCTCTAATTTCTTCTCCTGCAACGCTAATCTTTCTTCTACTTTCTGCATCCGGTCTGCTTCCTCTTTCTTCTTTCCCTCGGCTTCTATAACCAGTGCTGTCGGGAAACCCATGCACCCACGAAACGGAGCCTGATGTGCCTCATGTTCGTCCAGGGTGTTCAGGATTCCCGAGGGCGCGTGACAGCTCGTCCTTCTCTCTGTCGGGATGGAACCTCCCTTCCCGCACGTTCTTTATTGCATCTTGAATGGCTTTGACGGGTGTTTTAAGTTGAGCTTTCGTGTAAACACACCCTGTTTCTGGGTCCAAAGTTCCCCCATGACTGAAGAACCAAGTCCTTGCCCATTCGGGCTAGTTCAATGTCTCTGGTTCGATCTCTTTAGCAAGCAGGTCGTTCTTAGCTTTGTCCCACGTAGGCCAGGCAACCTTGTAGCCACCTGACCTAGTAACATGGTGATATAGCTTCTTTGCATCATTTTGCTTTTTTATCCGTGACCTTTTCTGAGCTTTCTCCGATTTCTTGTACGCCACAAATGCGGGCCAGTGATCTTTTATCTTCGTATATTGACCGGTGAATACTAGAGTCTCGTCTTTCTCGACAAACTGACCGTTCAATCTTTTCTTCCAGTTCTTGAATTGTTCTTCCATCTTCTTAAGAGCCAACACCTTGACTTTTCGCAGTATAACTAGGTTATTTGGATCCTCCTCTGGCGGTAGGCTGAAATTTGTCATGAGCGAGTTCCAAAGCTCACCTTTGCATCTATCGTCGACATAAGATACTCCATCATCCTTCTTCTTATTCCATTCTTGGATGCTGATCAGGACACTGTCCCTAACAACAACTCCGCACTGATGTATAAATCGTTCTTGGGTCCTCTTGGGAAGAGTCGGTTTGCCATCTGGAGCGACTTCTTCGATCGTGAACCTTTCATTCTCGCCCAACTTTTTCTCCGGGCCTCGTCTCCTTATAGAAGGTTGGCTTGATCCAGAGGGCTAATAAAAGAAGAAAGAGGCGTTAATATATGTACATACAAAACAATTAATGCATCTAGTCAGCAGAGGCTTAATTAATATATATACCTCGCCGGACTTTGCAACAGTTAAGGCTCCAACACCGGCGGAGCCGTCATCTCCTCCCTCCATTCGATCATCGGAGTCGTCATCCTCTCTTCCCTCACCATCGGTGTCGTTGAGAAACGACTAGGTGATATCATCATCTCCCTCGCAGATCATTTCCCCCAACATCTCTTCTTTTTCTAAGTCTGTCGTGTTCCATAGTTTCTGCAAATATTAAAAAAATGGCAATGGATTAGTGGCAAACATCATGCAAAGTTGACAAGTTTTATAACAGCCAGTTTCAGACGATCGTCGAGGACTCCTCCCTCCTCATGTCGAAGTTATACCGAAATTATCGGGGTTATGTTTTAACGACCCCCCCTCATGTCGAAGTCAATGAACAACATGAAAATTTCTAAGTGATTGCTAAACTTTTATGCTTCATTTATATGAAGATCAATTATCCAATATAACTATGTTCGCGATATGAGGCATTGGACATTATCTAGAATCATATCTGATGAGTCGTCCTATCTTTCGGGAGAGGATACTTTGTGGACCGCCTCTCTCATGCCTATCCGACGTGTAAAGCATGTTTTCATATGCCTCAAAATCAAAGTTATCGGGGTTATGTTTTAATGACCCCCCCTCATGTCGAAGTTACGACGATATTTGTACAAGATGAATACAAGATTTATACAGAAGATGAATACAAAATGAATACAAGATGAATACAAGATTTATACACAAGATGAATACACAACTCAGCAAATGAACCAACCATCATCCTATGAACAAAACTCAACATACAACAAATGGACTAGCAATGTATTCCCATTTATCTCGTACCCTTGGAAAGTCAATACAGTCAAAGATGGTGTCCTGGCCAACAAGTACAGATCATCTCCAACAGTGGTGTTACCCATGAGATGTGTTTGCAACTAACCGACGAAAGTCCCCATGTGTTCACGTGTAATCCAGTCGTCAGACTGCTCTGGGTGTTTGGAGTGTAGAATATTCTTGTGTTCATTGATATACAGGGCCACCAAGGTAGAATTTTGTAGAACTGTGTAGTGTGCTTGCGCCCAAGAATGCCCGTCCCTACATATTATTGAGTTCGGTCCTAGCGTGCCTTTTCCACCCAGTCTCCCCTCATGCCGCGGTTCAGGAACACCAATCAGCTTAAGGTCAGGAATAAAGTCAACACAAAACTCAATAACCTCCTATGTTTCATGGCCCTTGGAGATGCTTCCTTCTGACCTAGCACGGTTACGAACATATTTCTTTAAGACTCCCATGAACCTCTCAAAGGGGAACATATTGTGTAGAAATACAGGACCCAGAATGGCAATCTCGTCGACTAGGTGGACTAGGATGTGCGTCATAATATTGAAGAAGGATGGTGGGAACACCAACTCGAAACTGACAAGACATTGGACCATAACATTCTGTAACCTTGGTAGGTTTTCTGGATCGATTACCTTCTGAGAAATTGCATTGAGGAATGCACATAGCTTTGATACGTCTCCGCCGTATCTACTTTTCCTAACGCTTTTGCTCTTGTTTTGGACTCTAATTTGCATGATTTGAATGAAACTAACCCGGAGTGACGTTGTTTTCAGCAGAACTACCATGGTGTTATTTTTGTGCAGAAATAAAAGTTCTCGAAACTGGACGAAACTTTTTGGAGATTTATTTTACAATAAATAAAAAATACTGGAGCCAAGAACCACCGGAGGGGGTGCCCTGGCTGGGCACGATACACGAGGGCGCGCCAGCCCCCCAGGCACGCCCTGGTGGGTTGTGCCCACCTCGTGGCCCCACTGACCCTAGTTCCAGTGCTATAAAATCCTATTTTCGGAGAAAAAAATAGAGACAAAGTTTCATCGCGTTTTACGATACGGAGCCGCCGCCACCTCCTGTTTTTCATCGGGAGGCCAGATCTGGAGCCCGTTTGGGGCTCCGGAGAGGGGAATCTTCGGTCTTCGTCATCATCAACCCTTCTCCATCGCCAATTCCATGATGGTCCCCACCAGAGTGAGTAATTCCTTCATAGGCTTGCTGGTCGGTGAGGAGTTGGATGAGATTCATCATGTAATCGAGTTAGTTTTGTTAGGGCTTGATCCCTAGTATCCACTATGTTCTAAGATTGATGTTGCTATGACTTTGCGATGCTTAATGCTTGTCACTAGGGCCCGAGTGCCATGATTTTAGATCTAAACCGTTTATGTTATCACCATTATATCTATGTTCTTGATTCGATCTTGCTAGTCATATGCACCTGCTATGTGTTATGATCCGTAAAGCCCAGAGTGACAATAGTCGGGATACTTTGCGGTGATGACCGTAGTTTGAGGAGTTCATGTATTCACTATGTGTTAATGCTTTGTTCCGGTTCTCTATTAAAAGGAGGCCTTAATATCCCTTAGTTTCCTTATGGACCCCGCTGCCACGGGAGGGTAGGACAAAAGATGTCATGCAAGTTCTTTTCCATAAGCACGTATGACTATTTACGGAATACATGCCTATATTATATTTATGAATTGGAGCTAGTTCTGTGTCGCCCTAGGTTATGACTGTTATATGATGAATATCATCCAACGAGTTCATCGATCCAGTGCCTACGAGTTTTCCACATATTGTTCTTGCTAAGTTACTATTGCTACTGTTACTGTTACAACTGCTACAAAATCATTATTGTCACTGTTACCGTTACTGTTACTGTTGCTACTGCTATCAAAACTATCATACTACTGTGCTACTGATCACTCTGCCGTAGATATTTAATCTCTAGGTGTGGTTGAATTGATAACTCAACTGCTAATACTTGCAAATATTCTTTGGCTCCCCTTGTGTCGAATCTATAAATTTGGGTTGAATACTCTACCCTCGAAAACTGTTGTGATCCCATATACTTGTGGGTTATCAAGACCATTTTCTGGCGCCGTTTCAGGGGAGCATAGCTATATTTGTTGAGTCACTTGGGATTTATATCAATTGATCACTATGAAGAATCTGAAGGATACAAGAACCAAGATATTTCCCTCTAAGACGAGGGGAGGTAAGGAATTGCCATCACACTCTGCACTTGATTCACCTTTGGTTATGAGTAGACTTGCAACACCACCACATGCTATTAATCCTGATATGTCGCAAGTTATTGATGATGATACTTCTGCTATGAATGATGCTTATGATGATGCTAGTACCATGCTTGATGATAATATGCCACTAGGTGAATTTCTTGATGAACAAATTGCTAGAGCTAAAGAGAATGAAATTACTGAAACTGATGAAACTACTGAAACTGATGAAGTCTTTGAAACTGAGAACTATGAAACACCTATTAGACCTAGCTCTCCTAGATTTGAAATGCCTAAGATACCTGAAGGTTATGTTCTGGATGGAGAAATAGCTAGAGAAATCCTTTCTTGTAAGGATAGAGATGATCTTAAGAAATTATTATGCAAGTATAAGGAAAAAACTTTGAATGCTAGAATGAAATGTGATCCTAAGTTTGCTACTTCACCTATCTTTGTTATCGATAAGTATTATGAATTCTCTACTGACCAGGAGTTAATTACTTTGGTTGAATCCGATCCTTTTCACGGCTACAAAACTGAAACTGTAGTGGCACATCTTACTAAGTTGAATGATATAGCCACCCTTTTTGCTCATGATGAGAAGATTCACTATTACTATATTCTCAAATTATTTCCGTTCTCATTAAAGGGTGATGCTAAGATATGGTACAATACTCTTGCTCCTGGTTGTGTGCGTAGTCCCTAGAATATGATTTACTACTTCTCTGAAAAATATTTTCCTGCTCATAAGAAACAAGCTGCCTTACAGGAAATATTTAACTTTGTGCAAATTGAAGAAGAGAGTCTCCCACAAGCTTGGGGGAGGCTTCTCCGATTGCTTAATGCTTTGCCTGATCACCTCTTAAGAAAAATGAAATACTTGATATCTTCTATAATGGACTAACCAATGCTTCTAGGGACTTCCTAGATAGTTGAGCTGGTTGTGTTTTCAGGGAACGAATTGTTGAACAAGCCGAGGAATTATTAAATAATATATTGAAGAATTATGATGATTGGACTCTCCCTGAACCACCACCTAAACCCACTCCGAAGAAGAGGGGTATCTTATTTCTCAGTCATCAAGATATGCAAGAGGCAAAGAAATGTATGAAGGAAAAAGGTATTAAAGCTGAGGATGTTAAAAATTTACCACCTATTGAAGAAACACATGGCCTTGACGCACCACCACCACCTCAACAGGTGGTAGAGGTAAATTCTTTATTAAAGTTTGATGAAAGTGATATCCCTTACAATAAACATCCTAGTCAATGGTTATATGAGTTTGACAACTACATTATGAAACAAGATCACTTCAATGCAAATGTTCTGAAACAACTGAAATATAATTCTGATATGATTGCTCGCTTGAGTGACTTGTTATTTAGAATTAGTAATGATGTTAGAGGTGTAGGAAAACATGCCTCTATGGTTCAAACCCAGTTAGAACAAGTTGCTAAATCTCAAAAAGAATTGCTTGATGAAATGAATGATTTTGCTGCTAGAGTAGTAACTAGAGGAGGTAGAATGACCCAAGAACCACTCTATCCTGAAGGTCATCCTAAAATAGTTGAACAAGACTCTCAGAGAATTAACATTGATGCACCTAGTCCTTCTAAAAAGAAAAAGAAAAAGAAAAATGATAGGACTTTGCATACCTCTAGTGAACCTGAGATAGAAAAACCTCATGATAATAATGTTGTCTCTATTTCTGATGCTAAAACTCAATCTGGTAATGAACATTCACCTAGTGATAATGAAAACAATAATGATGATGTTCATGAAGATACTCAACCGAACAATGATAAAGAACCAGATAATGATGTTGAAACAGAACCTGATGTTGATACTGATAACCCACATCCTAAAAATAAATGATACGATAAAAGAGACTTTGTGGCTAGAAAACATGGTAAAGAAAGAGAGCCATGGGGTCAGAAACCCATGCCCTTTCCACCTAAACCATCTAAGAAAAAGGATGATGAAAATATTTAACGATTTGCCGAAATGATTAGGCCAGTCTTTTTGCGCACCCGCTTAATTGATATTTTAAAGATGTCTACTTATGCAAAATACATGAAAGACATCATCACTAATAAAAGGAAGATACCTGAAGCTAAAATCTCCACCATGCTTGCTAATTATTCTTTTAAGGATGGAGTACCTAAAAAACTTGGAGATCCTGGAATACCAACTATACCTCGCTCCATTAAAAGAAATTATGTCAAAACTGTTTGTGTGATTTAGGAGCTGGTGTTAGTGTTATGCCTTTCTCTCTATATAAAAGACTTGATTTGAATAAATTCACACCTACTGAAATATCATTGCAAATGGCTGACAAATTGACTGCCATACCTATCGGTATTTGTGAGGATGTGCCTGTTGTTGTTGCAAATGTTACTATCTTCATAGACTTTGTTATTCTTGAGATGCCCGAGGACGACAACATGTCGATTATCCTTGGTAGACCCTTTTTGAATACTGCATGGGCTTTTATGGACTGCAATAAAAGCAAATTCACTTTTCATATCAATGGTAATGAGCATACGGTGCACTTTCCGAAGAAACAATTCCAAGTGAATGGTATAAATGTTATTGAAGAATCTCCGACACTCACTATTGGAAGTTTTGAACTACCTCTACCTACTGCCAAAAAGAAATATGACATACTTATTGTTGGGGATATGCATATCCCCATTTAAGTAACTTAGTGTTTTACGAAAGTTCTTCGGTTTCATGCTAATCGGAAGTGGTTGTTAATAAGACTTGATCAACCTTATTAATGGATCATTTTTGAGAGATATGAAGTTGATGAATCTAGTAGGCACAACATTCTGCTCCCACCTTTTGTTTTCTATTCTTCTTAGTCAAATAAAATAAAATGCCATGTTTATCTTGTTTTCTGTTTTCTCCGTGCAATAAAAAATGACCCAAAAATAAAAGTTCACAGAATGTTCTAAAAATTTAACATGATTTTTTTCTGAATATTTCTGAATTTCTGGTACAAATAACATCAGAGGGGGTGCACCTGGTGTCCACAAGACACCAGGGCGCACCAGCAGCCCCAGGCGCACCCTGGTGGGTTGTGGTCCCCACGTGGGTCCCCTCACTTATCCCTTTAGCCCATGTCATCCCCTACCTCCAGAAAAAAATCACCATAGCTCTCTCTCCCGTGTTCTTGCTCACAAACCTGTGGATTTCGATCTCTTTGCTCGAAGCTCCGTTTCCGAAACTGTTTTGGGGGATTGCTACTTGGTATGTGAATCCTCCATTGCTCCAATTTGTTTTTGATTTAGTGGTTTATTTTTAGAATAATTAGATACTCTTGGTGTTGCTGTAGATTGGCTTGCATGTTGAATTCTTAGAGTTCTAAGTAGTTTGAATGCTTAATATGGCCTCTATGCATCCTTAGGAGTAGTTGCTATCAATCTTACGAAGATTTGTTGACAAAACTTTTGTAGACTAAATTTTTTCAGAAATTTATTTATAGGAATAAGATGGATTTCTTTAGGAAGTTTTCCTCCAAGAAGAATGGTAAAGGAGTCATTGGGGAATCATCGGACAATGACCTCCACACTCCGAGAACGGCGGAGGTGCGGCCGTGCGAATGGCCGCATAATGCCTTCATGGAGGAGGCTGGGTTCCATCAAGAGTTTGCTCAATTCGTTGCAAATGTCGGGCTGACCGACTTCCTCGCAGCTGAGTGTGACCAAAACCACCTCCTTACAAATTCCTTTGTGCAAAGTTTTCATTTTCTTAGTAAGAATAATCCTCCTGAGGTGCAGTTTAATCGATATGCTGAAACCCATAAGATACCGATCACTGACTTTTGTGACATATGTTTGATCCGTTCTGATGGGGAATTAAGAGAGCCTAGACCAGCGGAGTTTGAGGACTTTCTCCTCACTTTAACAGTGGGTGATTGATACGTCTCCGTCGTATCTATAATTTTTGATTGTTTCATGCCAATATTCTACAACTTTCATATACTTTTGGCAACTTTTTATACTATTTTTGGGACTAACATATTGATCCAGTGCCCAGTGCCAGTTCCTCTTTGTTGCATGTTTTTTGTTTCGCAGAATATCCATACCAAACGAAGTCCAAACGCGATAAAAACTTACGAAGAATTTTTTGGAATATATGTGATTTTTGGGAAAAAGAATCAACACGAGACGATGCCCGAGGGGCCCACAAGCCATAGGGGCGCGCCCTAGGGGCTAGGGCACGCCCTGGACCCTTGTGGTCACCCCGTAAGGCGGTTGCTGCCCTTCTTTCGCCGCAAGAAAGGTAATATCCGGATAAAAATCGTGTTAAAATTTCAGCCCAATCAGAGTTACGGATCTCCGGGAATTTAAGAAACGGTGAAAGGCCAGAATCTGAGAAGGCAGAAACAGAAGGAAACAGAGAGAGAGATCCAATCTCGGAGGGGCTCCCACCCCTCCGCTGCCATGGAGGCCAAGGACCAGAGGGGAAACCCTTCTCCCATCTAGGGGGGAGGTCAAGGAAGAAGAAAAAGGAGGGGGGCTCTCTCCCCCTCTCTCCCGGTGGCACCGGAACGCCGCCTTGGCCATCATCGTGACGGCGATCTACACCAACAACTTCGCCGCCGTCATCACCAACTCTCTCCCCCTCTATGCAGCGGTTCAACACCTCTTCTCCCCGCTGTACTCTATACTTAAACATGGTGCTCAATGCTATATATTATGTCCCAATGATGTATGGCTATCCTATGATGTTTGAGTAGATCCGTTTTGTCCTATGGGTTGATTGATGATCATGATTGGTTTGAGTTGCATGTTTTATTATTGGTGCTGTCCTATGGTGCTCTCTGTGTCGCGCAAGCGTGAGGGATCCCCGCTGTAGGGTTTGCAATATGTTCATGATTCGCTTATGGTGGGTGTCGCGAGTGACAGAAGCACAAACCCGAGTAAGTAGGTTGTTTGCGTATGGGAATAAAGAGGACTTGATACCTTATAATGCTATGGTTGGGTTTTACCTTAATGATCTTTAGTAGCTGCGGATGCTTGCTAGAGTTCCAATCATAAGTGCATATGATCCAAGTAGATAAAGTATGTTAGCTTATGCCTCTCCCTCATATAAAATGATTACCGGTCTAGTTATCGATTGCCTAGGGACAAATAACTTTCTTGTGACAAAAAGCTCTCTACTAAGACTAACTTAGTTGTTTCTTTATCTAAGCAGCCCCTAGTTTTTATTTACGTGCTCTTTATTATCTTGAAAACCTATCCTATCACACCTACAAAGTACTTCTAGTTTCATACTTGTTCTAGGTAAAGCGAACGTTAAGCGTGCGTAGAGTTGTATCGGTGGTCGATAGAACTTGAGGGAATATTTGTTCTACCTTTAGCTCCTCATTGGGTTCAACACTCTTACTTATCGAGAAAGGCTACAATTGATCCCCTATACTTGTGGGTTATCAAGACCTTTTTCTGGCGCCGTTGACGGGGAGCAATAGCGTGGGGTGAATATTCTCGTGGGTGCTTGTTTGCTTTATCACTAAGTAGATTTTATTTGCTGTTCTAAGTTGTTCTCTATCTTTAGTTGTGGATATGGAACACGAAATACCAAAAAAATTAGTTGAACCTACTACACCAATGGTTGAAGAACCACCCAAAATCTATCACACTGTTGAAGCTTTTTACTTGGATCATCTTCGATCCATTTGTGCTCGTGCTGAAACCCCAACTATTTTAGTTGAGGGCAAATCATTAAATGAGCATGCTTATTATGTGCGACACCGCTTATCTCAAAAAGGGAAACTTTTATGGCATCATATTAATACTTTGCAATGCTATGCTTGGAATTTATGCGAAATTTATGATTTTACTTGTTGTTCTGAAGACCCTAAAAAACACCTTGCCTATCAATGTGAGTTTAAGGATAATGGAATCGTATCTTCTTATGCCAAGGGTGTTTATAATTACTATGATATTGAGCAAATTGAAGAATTTGTTGCTTTTAAGGGTGCCTATGAAATTGCTTCTTTGATTGAAAAGTATGATGCTACTCTTTACAAATCTGAAAGTTTTGCCATACTTAAATATTTCTATGAAAACTATTCTTCTAATGCTTATGTTAAGCCATATATTGAGGACTCCTCCACTGTCCAAGAGGAGACTAATATTTTGCAGGAAACTATGGAAGAAGAAAATGATGACACTGTGAGCTCATTTGATGAAAAAGATGACGAGGAGAGCGAAGAAAAAAAGGAGGAAGAGCGGACTAGCTACCCGTGCCCACCTTCTAATGAGAGTAACTCTTCAACTCATACATTGTTTAATTTCCCTTCGTGCTTACCGAAGGATGAATGCTATGATGATTGCTATGATCCCTTGGATTCGTTTGAAATATCCATTTTTGATGAAATTGATCCTTGCTATGCTTGTGGCCACGATGCCAATATGAATTATGCTTATGGAGATGAACTTGCTATAGTTCCTTATGTTAAGAATGAAATTGTTGCTATTGCACCCACGCATGATAGTCCTATTATCTTTTTGAATTCTCCCAACTACACTATATCGGAGAAGTTTGCGCTTATTAAGGATTATATTGATGGGTTGCGTTCTACTATTGCACATGATAATTTTGATAAATATAATATGCATGTGCTTTCTGCTCCTACTTGCAATTATTATGAGAGAGGAACTACATCTCTGCCTCTCTATGTTTCCAATACGATAAAATTGCAAGAAACTGTTTGTACTATGCATTGGCCTTTACTTTGTGTGCATGAATTGTTCTTTTATGACATGCCGATGCATAGGAAGAGAGTTAGACTTCGTTGTTGCATGATATATGTTACTTTGTGCTCACTACTAAATTACAAATCATTGTTAATCAAAATTGGCTTTGATATACCTTGGGATCCGGGTGGATCCATTACTTGAGCACTTTATGCCTAGCTTAATGGCTTTAAAGAAAGCGCTGCCAGGGAGACAACCCGGAAGTTTTAGAGAGTCATTTTATTCTGTTGTGTGTTTTTATATAGTTCAAAAACAAAAAAATAAAGAGGGGAACCTAAAACTTTTTCAAAAAGAGAAGTGAAAGTAAGAAGGACGAGCACCGTTGAAGTGGGGGAGCTCCTTGAACTTTGTTCATGCCCATGGAAACTTTGTGAATCTTAATTACAGAAACTTTTCAACAAAAATAATTATCCCCTTGTATAAATCCCTTGTATTATAAAAATAATGTGCCAAGATTTGCCTTTAGGATGATTAGATTGCTTGTTTGGTGTGTGCAGTGCAAAAACAGAAACTTTGGCTGTAGTGCATGAATTTACATTTTTTACTGGAATGTCAAAAGTTTTTGAAATATTTAGACAGTACTGCTATGCAAATTTTTTATTTTTTCCTAATTTTTCAGAATTTTTAGAGTTACAGAAGTATAGTAAATGTTCAGATTGCTACAGACTCTCCTGTTTAAGACAGATTCTGTTTTTGATGCATTGTTTTGCTAGTTTTGATGAAACTATCGATTTTATCGGTGGTATAAGCCATAAAGAAGTTATAATACAGTAGCTACAATGAAATAATAAAATGTTAATGGGTTTGCAACAGTACTTAAAGTGGTAATTTGCTTTATTATACTAACGGATCTCACGAGGGTTTTCTTAAGTTTTGTGTGATTGAAGTTTTCAAGTTTTGGGTGAGATCACGATGGATGAAGGAATAAGGAGTGGAAAGAGACTAAGCTTGGGGATGCCCGAGGCACCCCAAGGTAATATTCAAGGACTCCCAAGAAACTAAGCTTGGGGATGCCCCGGAAGGCATCCCCTCTTTCTTCTAACAACCATCGGTAATTTTACTTGCAACTATATTTTTATTCGTCACATGATATGCGTAAATCTTGGAGCGTCGTGTGATTTTTATTTTTATTTTAATAATGCACCATGCTGGTATGAGACAGTCCTTGGTTGATTTATAGAAGGCTCTTTGCACCTCACTTATATCTTTTGAGTATGGCTTTATAGAATACTTCATGTGCTTCACTTATATCATTTGAAGTTTGGATTGCCTGTTTCTCTACACATAGAAAACCGCCATTTGTAGAATGCTCTTTTGCTTCACTTATATTTGTTAGAGCGTGGGCATATCTTTTGTAGAAAGAATTAAACTCTCATGCTTAACTTATATCTATTTAGAGAGTCAACATGAATTGGTCATTCACATGGTTAGTCATAAAATCCTACATAAAACTTGTAGATCACTGAATATGATATGTTTGATTCCTTGAAATAGTTTTGCGATATAAAGATGGTGATACTAGAGTCATGCTAGTGAGTAATTGTGGATTGGTAGAAATACTTGTGTTAAAGTTTGTGATTCCCGTAGCATGCACGTATGGTGAACCGTTATGTGATGAAGTCGGAGCATGATTTATTTCTTGATTGTCATCCTTTGTGTGGAGGTCGGGATCGCGCGATGGTTAACTCCTACCAACCCTTCCCCTAGGAGCATGCGTGTAGTACCTTGTTTCAATGACTAATAAATTTTTGCAATAAGTATGTGAGTTCTTTATGACTAATATTGAGTCCATGGATTATACGCACTCTCACCCTTCCACCATTGCTAGCCTCTCTAGTACCGCGCAACTTTCGCTGGTGCATTAAACCCACCATATTCTCTTCCTCAAAACAGCCACCATACCTACCTATTATGGCATTTCCATAGCCATTCCGAGATATATTGCCTTGCAACTTCCACCGTTCCGTTTATTATGACACGCACCATCATTGTCATATTGCTTTGCATGATCGTAAGATAGCTAGCATGATGTTTTCATGGCTTGTCCGTTTTTTGATGTCATTGCTACGCTAGATCATTGCACATCCCGGTACACCGCCGGAGGCATTCATATAGAGTCATATTTTGTTCTAGTATCGAGTTGTAATTCTTGAGTTGTAAGTAAATAAAAGTGTGATGATCATCATTATAGAGCATTGTCCCATGTGAGGAAAGGATGATGGAAGCTATGATTCCCTCACAAGTTGGGATGAATCTCCGGACTTTATGAAAAATTAAAGAGGCCAAAGAAGCCCAAATAAAAAAAAAGAGGCCAAAGAAGCCCACCAAAAAAAGGGAGAGAAAAAAAATAAAAAAATGAGAGAAAAGCGAGAAGGGGCAATGCTACTATCCTTTACCACACTTGTGCTTCAGAGTAGCACCATGTTTTTCATATAGAGAGTCTCCTATGTTGTCACTTTCATATACTAGTGGGAATTTTTCATTATAGAACTTGGCTTGCATATTCCAATGATGGGCTTCCTCAAATTGCCCTAGTTCTTCATGAGCAAGCAAGTTGGATGCACACCCACTTAGTTTCTTTTGAGCTTTCATACACTTATAGCTCTAGTGCATCCGTTGCATGGCAACCCTACTCACTCACATTGATATCTATTGATGGGCATCTCCATAGCCCGTTGATACGCCTAGTTGATGTGAGAATATCTCCTTCTTTTTGTCTTCTCCACAACCACCATACTCTATTCCACCTATAGTGCTATATCCATGGCTCACGCTCATGTATTGCGTGAAAGTTGAAAAAGTTGGAGAATACTAAAGTATGAAACAATTGCTTGGCTAAAACCGGGGTTGTGCATGATTTAATACTTTGTGTGATGAAGATGGAGCATAGCCAAACTATATGATTTTGTAGGGATAACTTTCTTTTAGCCATGATATTTTGAGAAGACATGATTGCTTTATTAGTATGCTTGAAGTATTATTGTCTTAATGTCAAATGATAGACTATTGCAATGAATCACTCGTGTCTTAATATTCATGCCATGATTAGATTATATGAACAAGATTATGCTAGGTAGCATTCCACATCAAAAATTATCTTTTTTATCATTTACCTGCTCGAGGACGAGCAGGAATTAAGCTTGGGGATGCTGATACGTCTCCATCGTATCTATAATTTTTGATTGTTTCATGCCAATATTCTACAACTTTCATATACTTTTGGTAACTTTGTATACTATTTTTGGGACTAACATATTGATCCAGTGCCCAGTGCCAGTTCCTCTTTGTTGCATGTTTTTTGTTTCGCAGAATATCCATACCAAACGAAGTCCAAACGCGATAAAAACATACGGAGATTTTTTTTGGAATATATGTGATTTTTGGGAAAAAGAATCAACGCAAGACGATGCCCGAGGGCCCACAAGCCATAGGGGCACGCCCCAGGGGGTAGGGCGCGCCCTAGACCCTTGTGGTCACCCCGTAAGGCGGTTGGTGCCCTTCTTTCGCCGCAAGAAAGCTAATATCCGGATAAACACCGTGTTAAAATTTCAGCCCAATCGGAGTTACGTATCTCCGGGAATTTAAGAAACGGTGAAAGGACAGAATCTGAGAAGGCAGAAACAAAAGGAAACAGAGAGAGAGATCCAATCTCGGAGGGGCTCCCGCCCCTCCGCTGCCATGGAGGCCAAGGACCAGAGGGGAAACCCTCCTCCCATCTAGGGGGGAGGTCAAGGAAGAAGAATAAGGAGGGGGGGGATCTCTCCCCCTCTCTCCCGGTGGCACCGGAACGCCGCCGGGGCCATCATCGTGACGGCGATCTACACCAACAACTTCGCCGCCGTCATCACCAACTCTCTCCCCCTCTATGCAGCGGTTCAACACCTCTTATCCCTGCTGTAAGCTCTACTTAAACATGGTGCTCAACGCTATATATTATGTCCCAATGATGTATGGCTATCCTATGATGTTTGAGTAGATCTGTTTTGTCCTATGGGTTGATTGATGATCATGATTGGTTTGAGTTGCATGTTTTATTATTGGTGCTGTCCTATGGTGCTCTCCGTGTCGCGCAAGAATGAGGGATCCCCACTGTAGGGTTTGCAATATGTTCATGATTCGCTTATGGTGGGTGGCGTGAGTGACAGAAGCACAGACCCGAGTAAGTAGGTTGTTTGCGTATGGGAATAAAGAGGACTTGATACCTTATAATGCTATGGTTGGGTTTTACCTTAATGATCTTTAGTAGTTGCGGATGCTTGCTAGAGTTCCAATCATAAGTGCATATGATCCAAGTAGAGAAAGTATGTTAGCTTATGCCTCTCCCTCATATAAAATTGCAATAATGATTACCGGTCTAGTTATCGATTGCCTAGGGACAAATAACTTTCTTGTGACAAAAAGCTCTCTACTAAGACTAACTTAGTTGTTTCTTTATCTAAGCAGCCCCTAGTTTTTATTTACATGCTCTTTATTATCTTGCAAACCTATCCTATCACACCTACAAAGTACTTCTAGTCATACTTGTTCTAGGTAAAGCGAACGTTAAGCGTGCGTAGAGTTGTATCGATGGTCGATAGAACTTGAGGGAATATTTGTTCTACCTTTAGCTCCTCGTTGGGTTCGACACTCTTACTTATCGAGAAAGGCTACGATTGATCCCCTATACTTGTGGGTTATCAGTGATGAAAGAGGCGTGTCAAATGCCACTGCCACCAGTTTGCAGTTTCCTTCTATGCATTACTTTGCTTTATTCATCGCGAAGTGTTTAACCGCTAGGGAGAAGGTTGGTGCACTCAGTGCCCCCGACTTCGCCATTTTACGCCGTGCACTGCACAATGATCCCGCCTTTGTAGGATCGCTAGAAGTGTGTGTCTAGAGGGGGGGTGAATAGACTACTTGCAAATTTAAAACCTAACCTTTTCCCAAGTTAATTGATTGGCAGATTTTAGCAATAATAGCAATTCAAGTACACCCTACACATGCATGTCAACAAGTATGGCAGTGGAAAATAAAGACATTGCACATGGAAGTAAGGAGTTGAGATAGGGAGATCAAACGCATGAGGGACACGAAATTTTTTCCCGTGGTTCCGATAGGTTGTGCTATCGTACGTCCACGTTTATGGAGTCTTGAACCCACGGAGGGTAACGGTCGCGAGAGTCCACGGAGGGCTCCACCCATAAGGGTCCACGAAGTAGCAACCTTGACTATTCCATAATGGCTTCCGTCCACGAAGGACTAGCCTCACTATGGGTAGATCTTCACGAAGTAGGCGATCTCCTTGCCCGTACAAACTTCTTGGTTCAACTCCACAACACGAAGTAGGAGGCTCCCAAGCGACACCTAACCAATCTAGGAGGCACCACCCTCCAAAAGGTAATAGGCTCGGCAATGTCGATGAACTCCTTGCTCTTGTGCTTCAAGATGATAGACTCCTCAACACACAATCACTATCTCACAGATTTGGCTATGGTGGAAGAGATTGATTTGGTGGAAAGCAACTTGGGGAGGCTAGAGATCAAGATTCATATGGATGGAGTGGAATGGCTTGATCTCAACACATGAGTAGGTGGCTCTCTCTCAAAAAATTGGATGGGGCAAGTATGGAATAGTTCTGAGTGCTTCTCTTTCGAGTGGGTGGTGGTGAAGGGGTATATATAGGCATCCCCAAAAATCCAACCGTTACACCTAAAGTGACCAACTAGGTGACACCGAAGTGTAAAACTCGGTGGTACCGAGTTGCTCCAAAGGTAGCAACTTTTGAATCTCGATGAGACCGATATAGAAATCTCGGCGGTACCGATCAGGTGTCCAACGGTCAGAATCCAAATCTCGGTGACGCCGATCCAAAAACTCGGAAATTCCGATTTTGTGAATCGAGGTAACAGAAAGTTGGCAAGCTGAACTCGGTGGCACCGAATTGGGATCGGTTGCACCGATGTTCTAGGGTTTGGCATGGCTCTGTGTGAGTTTGGGAATCGGTGGAACCGAGTGGAAAGTGTTGGCTTCACCGATTTTCATGAATGGCTTAGACAGAATTTGTGGGAGAGTTTGTGGGTGTTTTTGGTGACTATCACTTGTGCACGTGGAGCATCTTGTTCACCAACAGTACCTTACCCCCTTGTAATAGTATTGGCTTTCCTATGGACTCAAAGTGATTTCTCACAAAGTAAAATGTAGAGTCCTCTTGCTTGAAGCTTTGCCAATCCATTTCCTTGCATCTAGGGGTATCTCCTCACAACCCTTTTTGCCAACCCATCTCTCTCTATGGACTTTCACCTGAAATACACTAGGTAGAAATATTAGTCCAAGAGACAATGTATATTGTCATGAATTATCAAAACCACCAAGGGAGCATGTTGTGCTTTAAATCTCCCCCTTTTTGGTAATTGATGACAACATACAATCAAAGCTTCAAATAAAGATATGCATGGATATAATGAAGACTTTGAGAGACACATGACTTAGACTTTCTCCCCCTAAATGTGTGCAATCCCTTTAAAGGGTAGGTGCTTTGGAATGCATGGACACACATATAGTAGAAAGGATATAATGAGTCATGTGTATCTTGGCTATATGCATCAAATATATATGAATGAGTTGTATCCTTGTTCAAGACTTCACTCTTGCAAACAATATGTGCAAGAAGCAAGAGATCATCTTGATCAAGGATATGATGCATATACTTACCTTGAGTTCTTGAGCATTCTAGTAGTAGAAACACACTTGAGAAAACAATGTTAGGAAACACAAGAGTATTCTACTAATCAAAAGGCAATAGAACTCAACAGTACCAAGAACATTTAGAACTTTCTCCCCTAGATATGAAGTAGTAGGTCATCCTCTCCCCCTGAATCTTAGCATGTAGATATTGGGATTGGATAGGGTGAGAAAATTCTAGCATATGAATAACAAATAAGAGTATCAAATTAGAATAAGATTAGGCATGCTCTCTCTCCTTTGGGAAACATCGAAACTTCTTCACCTACTTTGGTATTCTCCCCTTGACTATGTAAGCATAAGCTTTGATATTCTCCCCCTTGACTGTCTCTCGCCCTTTGCATAAGCATGTATCTCCCCCTTCGGCTTTTTGAAGCTTTCGTATTTCTCCCCCTTTGGCATTAATTTCCAAAAAGGTCCATACACAGGGTCAGACACAGGGATCATGGAGTTAGAAGGGATCCTTGAGAACAAGGGTCATAGAATGTAGGGATCATGGAAGGTGTAGAATCATAGAGAGCATTAAAAACTGATGGAATAGAGAATAATTTCATGGAAGGTATTTTTTTAATAATAAGGGATCATCGAAGAAATGGAGAATTGCTAAGTTTACAAAGGATAGAAAAGATAGCAAAGTCGGTGGCTCCGAGGCAAATAAGTCGGTGGAACCGAGATGTGTATTTGCAGTCTATCTGCATAATCGGTAGAACCGAGTCATTTGGATCCGAGGCTCCGAGGACATAACAGAGACTTGGCAATGTTTTAGAAACTTGCAAATGAGTTTGGAAAACTTATAACAAAATGTCAAAAGGATCTTCAAAGGAAAAGCAAAAGACTTTACAAAGAGATATCAACTAGAGAAGATTTGAGTGGTTCCAAGAAATATTGCAAATAGAGAATGAACCAAACAAGATACTTAATCTAGGTGATGGACGGTGACTAGGTCACTTATATTAGAGTATATTGACTTAGGAGCCAAGCAAGAATACTTGATCATAGGTCATACTCATCGTTAAGCTCAAAATGGGGTTACCATTTTTCGATTAAGCATTTTAATGTTTTCATATCACTTGAGTTGCTTTATCTCATGACTTGGAGTAAAGCCTTTTCAAGGATATGAGTACATACCTTTGAGTGATGTTGATGACGTGGCTTGTAGGTGAACTTGTTGAGGATGCTCAAGGTTGATGAGGTTCATCTTGAGTTGGGAGCAATCCTTCTTGTTTTAGTACACTTATCACCTACATAGGTTAGTCATGCAAGGAAGAACAATATATATCCATTTGACATGATATCAATTGAGAATTAGCAAATGTGATCACATCAAATGCATGTCAAGGATATGATTGAGTTGTCTTCTTCCTTCCATCAACAAGAGGGGTGGTGGATACTTGGTCATGACAAGATTGCTTAAGATATGAGTTGTTTGCAACCTTGTGGAATGAAGTTCTTCCAAGTACCTACAAAAGGTTAGATGCAATACAAGGGAGCATAGAATTCCAAGTTATATGAAGTTCATAGTAATGATGGCATGGAATGGTCAAATAAGCTCATCCCCTTGCATGCATCCGAGTGAGCTTAGCTCAAGTTTGAAGCATCAATGATGTTCAACTCACTCCTCAAGTAACAAAACACTTTCTCATCAAGTGGCTTCGTAAAGATATCGGCCAATTGCTTGTTGGTACGAACATGCTTAAGATCAATATCTCCTTTGGCAACATGATCACGAATGAAATGATGTCGAACTTGAATATGCTTAGTTCGAGAATGTTGCACGGGATTATGACCAATCTTAATAGCACCTTCATTGTCATAAAGTAATGGAACATTTTTCACATGGATTCCATAATCCTTAAGCGTTTGTGTCATCCATAGCAATTGTGCACAACACGATCCGGCGGCAATATACTCACCTTCGGTAGTAGATAGAGATACCGAGTTTTGTTTCTTGGAGGACCAAGACACAAGAGATCTACCAAGAAATTGACATGTACCCGAGGTGCATTTTCTATCAACCTTGTCACCGGCATAGTCCGAATCGGAATAGCCAACAAGGTTAAAGGAAGATCCCTTTGGATACCAAATGCCAAAGTTTGGTGTTTGTATCAAATATCTCACAATACGTTTCACGGCCAAAAGATGACACTCTTTAGGTGCAGCTTGATATCTAGCACACTGTGGAGTTATGTCCTCTACAGCATTGAGCCTATAGCTATATCTTCGAGTTTTATCTAGGCCAATGTGATCGGACCCGCTATCCTAATCTATTCTATTCTATTCATTCTAACTCTATTCAGCTCCAGTCATATGCATTCTACTTGACACGTGTTGATTGTCTTCACTGCATCCTTGTCAGTCGAAGATAAATCAAACAAAACGTTTAAAATTAATCTTTTTTATCCTTACCACACTTATCGCAACAATTCCTGTGCCGTCGTTTTAGATCAATGGTAGTGGGCTGTCAGACACGTTGCATGTTCGCCATGTGTCCCAATAAAACCGACGAGTCCGAGGCATATACGTCCAAAATTTTCGGATGTTCCAGTCCTTATAAATACAAGTGCCCCGACTCAATTATTATTCTCCCACCATATCCGCCACTCTCGAGCTCCAAACCCTAGCACCGTCGCTGGATTTCATCGCCGCTGGAGAAGGAGCGCTTAGCTGTCGTGACTCCTCCGTCGCCGTACTCACGCCGGCCGCGACCATCCTCGTCCGCCGCCGCCGTAGCCGTCTGCCACCACCAAGCTAGGGTGTGGCAGATTGAACTGCTCGGCCTCTCCGCCTCGTCAAACAATTTCCCTTGTTCTTCACCGTGGTAAATAAATCTGATTTTTACCACTCGTTTGATCTTAAAAGTTACCAAATATCTTCGAGATCTGTTTTTCCACCATGTTTTCAATAGATCTCAATCTTGCATCTCTGTTTGCTCAATACTTTTACTTATGTTGCAAATCTGGGCTGATTTCTCACTTGTGCAAATTTTCGAACTTGCACAAATCTGAAGCTACCTTATCTTAGCAAAAGTGAAAGTCTTTAGTGAATGAGGTCAATATCTTCAGACCATGATATCTTATATTCAACATCTTCTGAGAATGCATATGACCTCTTCTATTCCCCTCGTATCTCTAAGTCTTTCACATGTACATGTCCACGACAGAATCTCTTGGATCTCATAGTCCGAATTCATTTGCAGACTACTTGCAGATACATCTGGACTCACCTAGAGCCAGCTCTCACCTAAATCAATCTTCGAAGCCCTTGCTCAAATCAAAGACAATGGCCAGAGATGGGACTCCTAAGAAGGGAGGAAGACAAAGACGCCTGGATACAGCCAAGGATCTCCCTCCTGACCTCTATGAACGATACAAGTCTGATCCAGAAGAAACCTATCATCAGCGCAAGAATCAAATCCAATGGATTCGAAGATATTGAGCTGTAGAATGGTTCCGATACTGCTTCGTCACTTCTGAATACATCGAGAAGCATGCTGAGAAAGCCCCCTGGATGGATATCATATACAAGAATCTTCATCCGAAGACAAAGGCTGATGCCATCAAGATTGGCTTCTACCCATGCATGTTTCGGCCGTCTATGCCAAAGAATACAGATCCCACAAGCATCCAAGGATTTTCTCCTTCAAATGATGATGATGACAGTGACGCTACTAAGGAAGATAATGCAGATCTGCCCCCTATCACTGATCCGAAGCCTATGAACAGATCAAAGGCTTCAAAGCCTTCGAAGGCTTCAAAAGCTTCAAGGACTGACCGCTTCTCACCACATGCTTCGCGATAACGACTTGCTGAAGTTGAAGATCAATCTCGCACACTACGAGATTGAAAAGGAAAGCTGCTGCTGCTGCTCGTGGATCGAAGACATCTGTCTCTCTGATGGATGCTACTAATATGATTGAGCTCTCAGATGATGAATTTGATGATGAAGCACTGGCAAAGCTTATCCAGCAAAAGGACGAAGAAGCCAAATGTCTTGAAGACTTACTTCTCTTTGATCCAGAAATCCTCGACCAATTCATTGATGAATGGTTCACTGATCCCTCCCTCACCATCAACGCCCTACAACTCCCCATTGGGCTGAGTGTCACCTTCCAAGGGCTGGTGAATGAAGAGCTCACTGTGGCTCAAAAGGCTGTGCAGCAACGAGCTAAAATTAGCCATGAGAAGGCACTCTTCAAGGCCAACATCCATAAGCTCACTGCTGATCAAATTCATGCCTATCAGCTAATGATGAAAGACCTCAAGGCTGAGTTTGAGAAGAGGCGTGAAGCTGTCAAAGGCGCCCTAGCGGGTTCGGAAGAGATCTGAATACTTGGAAGATGGACTTCATGATTCGTGATGAGGACATCACTGCATCTGCCTTGGACTTCTTACCTGCTACACCACTTGCTTCCTCAGGAGAAGGCTTACATCCAAGATCTGAAGCCTATGTTGTTGCCACTCGAAGCATTTTTCAAACACCAGAGCCCGACATGACTGCCATGCTAACACTGTTGAATCCTTTGGCTCCAGATGCAGATTTGCCCACATCATTCTTTGTTGATGATCTTTAGTATCTGCCGAAGACAATCTATCACATTCTCCGGCATACCATCTGGCCAATCAAAGGGCACAATTCGTCATGCAAACTTGAAGGGGCTCTGAATACATTGGTCTACAACACAGTGTATGGCATCAGGTTTAATCTTGAAGATCTATTCCTTCGCAACCTGGCAGCAAATGGCATCAATCTGTTTGAGCCGAAGATCTATGCACCATGGATCATGCGCTTTATCAAGTACAGAACCAACACCAGGTTTTTGCCTTTTGTTCGCAACCATGGCATTTATCTTCCAGATGTCGAAGTCGTTCATGCAGAGCTTTATCCCTCCAAGAGCATGAACCCCATTGTGGAAGGCACCAGTGGCACTGCTAAAGATGAAGGACTTCACCTTCCTTCTGATCCAACCAGAGCAAGGCTGATCGGCTCCATACGCCAACCTCAGCCCAGTGCTACTGCTACTGAAGCCACTGCAAACACTCTGCCTCGCCTGCACGTGCCCAGAAGAGAATGTGCCTTGACTGGTCGAGAGCTTCTCGTCTCCCTTATCAAGAAGCAGGATCGGCACCACGAGTGGTCGCGAAGACAAATGCACTCTATGGTGCAGGATATCAATCGTATTTGCAATCTCACTACCAAGAATGCCTTTGTGGCCCATGAAACCAGTCGTCGCTCCTGGAAAACTTTGTCTATGCTCGCTCCTGAGGAAGATCTTCGTGAGGATGGCTTCGAGAGATTCTTCAGATTTGGTGCTCCTCCTCCTCGCGCGGAAAAATGGCGCAAGACCCCTCTCTTGAAGACGGTGATTACTCCTCCTCTGCACCTTCAGTCAACGCCATGCTCGCAAATGATGACACTGATGATGCAACCTCTCTGCCTGCACCAACTCAGGGACGCGACATGATGACCCACAAGTATAGGGGATCAATCATAGTCCTTTCGATAAGTAAGAGTGTCAAACCCAACGAGGAGCACAAGAAAATGACAAGCGGTTTTCAGCAAGGTAATTTCTGCAAGCACTGAAATTGTAGGTAACAGATAGTTTGATAGCAAGATAACTGGTAACGAGCAAGTAACGGTAACGGTAAATAAAGCGCAGCAAGGTAGCCCAATCCTTTTATGGCAAAGGACAGGCCAGAACAGTTTCTAGTAATAGGCAAAGTGTTCTTGAGGGTACATGGGAATTTCATCTAGTCACTTTTATCATATTGGTTTGATTCGTGTTCGCTACTTTGATAATTTGATATGTGGGTGGACCGGTGCTTGGGTGCTGTTCTTACTTGAACAACCTCCCACTTATGATTAACCCCCTCACAAGCATCCGCAACTATGAGAAAAGTATTAAGATAAAATCTAACCATAGCATTAAACATTTGGATCCAAATCAGCCCCTTACGAAGTAGCGCATAGACTAGGGTTTAAGCTTCTGTCACTCTAGCAACCCATCATCTAATAACTACTCCACAATGCATTCCCTTAGGCCCAAGGATGGTGAAGTGTCATGTAGTCGACGTTCACATGACACCACTAAGGGAATCACAACATACATATCATCAAAATATCGAACACATATCAAATTTACATGATTACTTGCAACATGACTTCTCCCGTGACCTCAAGAACAAAGGTAACTACTCACAAATAATAATCATGCTCAAGATCAAAGGGGTATTGAATAACATAATGGATCTGAACATATAGTCTTCCACCAAATAAACCATATAGTAATCAACTACAAGATGTAATCAACACTACTAGTCACCCACAAGTACCAATCTGAGGTTCCGGTACAAAGATTGAACACAAGAGATGAACTAGGGTTTGAGAGGAGATGATGCTGTTGAAGATGTTGATGAAGATTGGCCTCCCAAAGATGAGAGGCGTGTTGGTGATGATGATGGCTTCGATTTCCCCCTCCGGGAGGGAAGTTCCACCGGCGGAATCGCTCCGTCGGAGGGCAAAAGTGCTCCTGCCCAATTTCCGCCTCGAGACGGCGGCATTCCATCCCGAAAGTCCTCTCTTATTTTTTTTCTAGGTCAAAAGACCTTATATACCAGAAGATGGGCACCGGAGGTGGGCCGAGGAGGGCACAACCCACCAGGGCGCGCCTGGCGGGCCTGGCGCGCCCTGGTGTCTTGTGCCCACCAGGGTGGCCCCCTCCGGTAGTTCTTTGCTCCAGTATTTTTTATTAATTCAAAAAATATTCTCCGTAAAGTTTTAGGTCCATTGGAGATGTGTAGAATAGGTATCTTTGATTTGCTTTTTCAGGTCCAGAATTCCAGCTACCGGTATTCTCCCTCTTTGTGTAAACCTTTCATATTATGAGAGAAAAGGCACTAGAATCACTCGCTAAAGCATTATTATTCAACAAAACATAATAAATAACAGTAGGAAAACATGATGCAAAATGGACGTATCAACTCCCCCAAGCTTAGACCTCGCTTGTCCTCAAGCGAAAAGCCGAAATTGAAAAGCATGTCCACATGGTTTGAGAGAGAGGTGTCGATAAAAACAAAATACGGACATAGTAGCATCATTCTTAATATCATAACAGCAAAAAACTCAATCATAAAACTTATTCATATACTTTCATCATATAGCTTCTCATGCACAAGTAACAATCCATCACAACATAGAAGTATAAAGCATAAACCTTATTGAAAACCAACAAACTATGTTCTCAGTCAACATTGCAACTACAATTCATCATATTTTCAGGAAGGGTCTCATGTCGGAGCCTTTTGGCAAGTCCACATACTGAACTATCATTTAATCTTCTATTATTGCTAACACTCACAACATACCCATGAGCAAAAAGTTTCAACCGAACACATAGAAAGATAGGGGCTTATAGTTTCGCCTCCCAACGTATTCACCTCAAGGGTGATGTCAACAATAATAACTCATGCCCACTCACATCCAACTGCATATATGTGCCTAGATCTTTCCTCGCCACATGATGCTTGAAAAAGAAAAAGAAAAAAGGGACAGGGAAGAATACTTGACTCTTGCATAAAAGTAAATACATGAAAGTAAAAGATAGTCCCTTCGCAGAGGGAAGCAGAGGTTGTCATGCGCTTTTTGGTTTGTATGCCCAATCCCTTAATGTAAAAGAACGTCACGCTATATTGCTCCCTATGATAGCAACCTTTATTATGCAGTCCATTGCTTTTATTACTTTGCAAGTATAAGTTCGTAGAGCGCTCAATTTTCTCTTACACTAATTGATCAAAACACATTTAGAAGCAATTTTTATTGCCTTATTGCACTGATGACAACTTACTTGAAGGGTCTTACTCGATCCATAGGTAGGTATGGTGGACTCTCAAAGAATGAATTTGGGTTTGGGTTTTTGGATGCACAAGTAGTATCTCTACTTAGTGCGGAATTTTTGGCTAGCAAAGATATTGAGCAAGCACCACATGTTGAAGGATCTATGACAATATAACTTCTATGTGGATATGAACAAACATAAATCATTACGTTGTCTTCCTTGTCCAATCGTCAACCATTTTGACATATAATATTTAATGGGGGCTCACAATCATAAAAGATGTATAAGGTAGTGTATTTGCATGTGAATATTCTCTTCCCTTATTAATTCTTTCATGAATTGCATCATTGACCAATGCTATGTTTGTCAATCTCCAATAAATTTTACTACTTATACTTTTCCTTATGTGATGTCATTACTCACCATAAGATTAGCATATGATTCTTTTCATTTATTTCTCTTTCCTTTTATTTTGATTGCAACAAGAAAGTAGAGAGGCAAAAACTCAAACTAAACTTTATTATATAACTCTCACCCGATTACATAGATAGATAGGCCACGAAACTAACACACGAAAATAGATCATGCTAAACTTTTATTCAACTAAAGCAAAGGAAAACTAAAGATCGAACTAAAATAGGTAAAGGTGAATTAAAGTGATGGTGATACGATTCCGGGGAACCTCCTCCAAGCTTGGCTCAAGCCAAGGGGAGTGCCCATAGCCGTGTGCTCAAGTCTCCTTTGTTGGTGGAGATGAAGAAGGTGGTGGTGATGATGTGTCACACTTCAGACTCAATAGGTACTCCAATTTGCGGATGACTCTCCGAAGGGTATTGATGTGCTCCTCTAGCAAAATATTTTCACGAATGAGAAATTTATTCTGAACACGGACCGCTTCGAAAGCCCAAAAAGCTTCAATTTCAATAGGGGTGTGATGACTGTAATAAGGTTGAAGGATATCTTCTTCTTCCCCCTCATTTGTTGGCATGGATTGCCCTCCTTCTGGGGGCTGATCCTCCATAGCCTCCTTGCCCTTGTCTTCCTTGTTAGCTTCTTTTGGCTCCTCCCTCTTTAGCTCCATCTTCATTAGCCAGGCATCTCCTTCTGTATTATTAGAAGAGGGAGAAGACATGATGCCCGGCTTGACAGACCGGATAGGAAGACAGCACGAAACAAGAACAAAGGATTTTTCTACGATGCGGTCATCAAAACAGTTGGGGGTATATATAGAGATTTTTTATTCTTGGGAAACAAGCATATGGAAGGAAAACGGAGTCGGGAAGGTGTCCGAGGTGGGCACAACCCACTAGGGCGTGCCTGGCAGGGCTGGCGCGCCCTGGTGTATCGTGCTCACCTCGGTTGCCTTCCGGTTTATTTCTTATTTTCCAAAATTTTCTAATATTCCAAAACTGACAAAAAATATTTTTGTGGATTTTTCGGGGTCCGTTTACTTACCGTATCACGTACCTCCTATTTTTCAGAATTCTGGAGTGTTCCGGAAAATTTCTTTTATGTGTTCCTCCGGTGTCATGGTTTAGATAACATTGCTTTCAACATTAATAGGTGTACCTGAGATATAATGCTTAATGCTTTGTCCATTGACCACCTTCGGGTTAGTACCTTCGGCATTATTAATCTTGATAGCTCCAGAACGATAAACCTCTTCGATAATATAAGGTCCTTCCCATTTGGAGAGAAGCTTACCTGCAAAAAATCTTAAACAAGAGTTGAACAAAAGAACATAGTCTCCTATTTTGAATTCCCGCTTTTGGATTCTTTTGTCATGCCATCTTTTTACTTTTTCTTTGAATAGTTTGGCATTTTCATAGGCTTGGGTTCTCCATTCATCTAGTGAGCTAATATCAAATAGCCTATTCTCACCGGCAAGTTTGAAATCATAGTTGAGTTCTTTAATTGCCCAAAATGCTTTATGTTCTAACTCTAGAGGCAAATGACAAGCTTTTCCATATACCATTTTGTATGGAGACATACCCATAGGATTTTTATAAGCTGTTCTATAGGCCCAAAGTGTATCATCTAGTTTCTTAGACCAGTTCTTTCGAGACCTATTGACAATTTTTTGTAATATCAATTTTATTTCTCTATTTCTAAGTTCAACTTGACCACTAGATTGAGGATGATAGGGTGATGCAATTCTATGGTTAACATCATATTTAGCAAGCATCTTACGGAAAGCACCACGGATAAAGTGTGAACCACCATCGGTCATTAAATATCTAGGGACTCCAAACCTCGGGAAGATAACCTCTTTAAGCATTTTAATGGAGGTGTGGTGATCATCACTACAAGTTGGAATGGCTTCTACCCACTTAGTGACATAATCAACAACAACCAAAATATGAGTGTACCCGTTAGAGGAAGGAAAAGGTCCCATGTAATCTAAACCCCAAACATCAAATGGTTCGACAACAAGTGAATAATTCATAGGCATTTCCTGACGCTTACCGATATTACCAATTCTTTGATATTCATCACAAGACAAGACAAACTTACGGGCATCCTTGAAGAGAGTAGGCCAATAAAAACCAGATTGCAATACTTTGCGAGCAGTTCTATCTCCCCCATGATGTCCTCCATAAGCTTCGGAATGAAATTTCTGTAGGATTTGTTCCTGTGCATGCTCAGGTACACAACGTCTAATAATACCATCTACTCCTTCTTTATAAAGATGTGGTTCATCCCAAAAGTAATGTCTTAAATCATAGAATATTTTTTTTCTTTTGTTGGTATGTGAAGCTAGGTGGTATATATTTAGCGACAATTTAATTAGCATTATCAGCATACCAAGGGGTGTTTTGAGAATCTCTTATTGCAGCTAACTATTCGTCCGGAAAACTATCATCAATAGGTAGTGGGTCGTCGAGAATATTTTCTAACCTAGACAAGTTATCAGCTACGTGGTTCTCAGCTCCCTTCCTATCAACGATATGTAAATCAAATTCTTGAAGCAAGAGAACCCACCTAATGAGTCTAGGTTTACCATCTTTCTTTTCCATAAGATATTTTATAGCAGTATGATCGGTGTGAACGATAACCTTGGAATCAACAATATAGGATCTAAATTTATCACAAGCAAACACAACTGCTAAAAAATCTTTTTTAGTAGTAGCATAATTTCGTTGGGCACTATCTAGAGTTTTACTAGCATAATGAATAACATTCAATTTCTTATCAACTCTTTTCCCTAGAACAGCACCAACAACATAATCACTAGCATCACACATAATTTCAAAAGGCAAGTTCCAATCAGGTGGTTAAACGATAGGTGCAGAGGTTAAGGCTTTCTTGAGTGTCTCAAAGGCTTCCACACAATCATCATCAAAAACAAAAGGAATATCCTTTTGCAAAAGATTAGTAAGAGGCCTAGAGATTTTAGAGAAGTCTTTAATGAACCTCCTATAGAAACCAGCATGACCAAGGAAACTTCGAATACCTTTAATATCTTTAGGACATGGCATTTTCTCAATTGCATCAACTTTAGCTTTATCCACCTCAATACCTCGTTCAGATATTTTATGCCGCAAGACAATACCTTCATTAACCATAAAGTGGCACTTCTCCCAATTCAAGACAAGATTAGTTTGTTCACATCTTTGCCAAACTCGATCAAGGTTGCTTAAGCAATCATCAAAGGAAGTCCCGTAAACGAAAAAATCATCCATGAAAACCTCCACAATCTTTTCACAAAAGTCAGAGAATATAGCAGTCATACATCTTTGAAAGGTAGCAGGTGCATTGCATAAACCAAAAGGCATACGTCTATAAGCATAGGTTCCAAAAGGGCAAGTAAAGGTGGTTTTCTCTTGATCAGATTGTGATACAGGTATTTGAGAGAAACCAGAATATCCGTCCAGAAAACAAAATTGTGTGTGCTTAGATAATCTTTCTAGCATTTGATCAATGAAAGACAGAGGGTAATGATCTTTTCTAGTAGCTTTATTTAATTTCCTAAAGTCAATTACCATTCTATAGCCAACAACAATTGTTTGTGGAATGAGTTCATTCTTATCATTAGGAACAACGGTAATACCTCCCTTCTTAGGGACACAATGAACGGGACTCACCCATCTACTATCAGCAATAGGATAGATTATACCTGCTTCCAGAAGCTTTAATATTTTAGTTCTTACCACTTCTTTCATCTTAGGATTCAATCTCCGTTGGTGATCAACAACGGGTTTAGCATCAGGATCCATATTAATCTTGTGCTGACATAGAGTGGGACTAATGCCCTTAAGATCATCAAGAGTATATCCAATAGCAGCCCGGTGCTTCTTCAGAACTTTTAATAATCTTTCCTCTTCATGTTCTCAAAGGTTAGCACTAATAATAATAGGATATATCTTTTTCTCGTCAAGATAAGCATACTTCAAAGTGTCAGGTAATTGCTTTAATTCAAACACAGGATCACCTTTAGGTGGAGGTGGACCTCCAAGAGTTTCGATAGGCAAATTGTGTTTCAGGAGAGGTTGTTGTTCAAAGAAATTTTTATCTATTTCATTTCTTTCACGCAAGTGCATATCATTTTCATAGTCAAGCAAATATTGTTCTAATGGATCGGTAGGAGGCACGGCAATAGAAGCAAGACCAATTATTTCATCCTTACTAGATAACGCTCTATCACGAGGTTGTCTACTAAACTTGGAAAAAATAAACTTATGAGACACACTGATACGTCTCCGTCGTATCTATAATTTTTGATTGTTTCATGCCAATATTCTACAACTTTCATATACTTTTGGCAACTTTTTATACTACTTTTTGGGACTAACATATTGATCCAGTGCCCAGTGCCAGTTCCTGTTTGTTGCATGTTTTTTGTTTCGCAGAAAATCCATATCAAACGAAGTCCAAATGGGATAAAAACTTACGGAGATTTTTTTTGGAATATATGTGAATTTTGGGAAGTGGAATCAACAGAAGGCGGTGCCTGAGGCCCACAAGCCATAGGGGCGCGCCCCAGGGGGTAGGGCGCGCCAGGGTGGCTTGTGGTCACCCCTTAAGGCGGTTGGTGCCCTTCTTTCGCCGCAAGAAAGCTAATATCTGGATAAAAATCGTGTAAAAATTTCAGCCCAATCGGAGTTACGGATCTCCGAGAATTTAAGAAACGGTGAAAGGCAAGAATCTGGGAAGCCAGAAACAGAAGGAAACAGAGAAAGAGATCCAATCTCGGAGGGGCTCCCGCCCCTCCGCCTCCATGGAAGCCAAGGACCAGAGGGGAAACCCTTCTCCCATCTAGGGGGAAGGACAAGGAAGAAGAAGAAGGAGGGGGGCTCTCTCCCCCTCTCTCCCGGTGGCGCCGGAACGCCGCTGGGGCTATCATCGTGACGGCGATCTACACCAACAACTTCGCCGCCGTCATCACCAACTCTCTCCCCCTCTATGCAGCGATTCAACACCTCTTCTCCCTGCTGTAATCTCTACTTAAACATGGTGCTCAACGCTATATATTATTTCCCAATGATGTATGGCTATCCTATGATGTTTGAGTAGATCCGTTTTGTCCTATGGGTTGATTGATGATCATGATTGGTTTGAGTTGCATGTTTTATTATTGGTGCTGTCCTATAGTGCTCTCTGTGTCGCGCAAGCGTGAGGGATCCCCGTTGTAGGGTTTGCAATATGTTTATGATTCGCTTATGGTGGGTGGCGTGAGTGACGGAAGCACAGACCCGAGTAAGTAGGTTGTTTACGTATGGGAGTAAAGAGGACTTGATACTTAATGCTATGGTTGGGTTTTACCTTAATGATCTTTAGTAGTTGCAGATGCTTGCTAGAGATCCAATCATAAGTGCATATGATCCAAGTAGAGAAAGTATGTTAGCTTATGCCTCTCCCTCATAAAAAATTGCAATAATGATTACCGGTCTAGTTATCGATTGCCTAGGGACAAATAACTTTCTTGTGACAAAAAGCTCTCTACTAAGACTAACTTAGTTGTTTCTTCATGTAAACAGCCCCTAGATTTTATTTACGTGTTCTTTATTATCTTGCAAACCTATCCCGTTAAACCTACAAAGTACTTCTAGTTTCATACTTGTTCTAGGTAAAGCGAACGTTAAGCGTGCGTAGAGTTGTATCGGTGGTCGATAGAACTTGAGGGAATATTTGTTCTACCTTTAGCTCCTCATTGGGTTCGACACTCTTACTTATCGAGAAAGGCTACAACTGATCCCCTATACTTGTGGGTTATCAAGACCTTTTTCTGGCGCCGTTGCCGGGGAGCAATAGCATGGGGTGAATATTCTCGTGTGTGCTTGTTTGCTTTATCACTAAGTAGATTTTATTTGTTGTTCTAAGTTGTTCCCTATCTTTAGCTATGGATATGGAACATGAAATACCAAAAAAATTAGGTGTACTTGCTACTCATGGAGATGGGGAACCTCCTAAAACCCTCGATGCTCGTTATGTGGAAAATATTATGCACTACTTTGATAATCCTAAGAAAACCCCATTCAACTTGGTAATGGGATACACGTTGGATCAATGTGAATACTTTAGGGATTATCGCTTGACTCAAAAAGGGAAACTGTTATGGGATCAAATTCATATGTTGAAATGGTATACTTGGAATCTATGCTTGAGATATGATATTACTTGTTGCTCTAGGATGAAGGCTAAACACCTTCCCTTTTCATGTAAATTTAATGATAATGAAACCTTGGCTTCTTATGCTAATGGTATATATGATTACTATGATGTGGAACAAATAGAAGAGTTTGTTACTTTTAAGGGTGCTTATGAAATTGAAGCTTTGTTTGAAAAGTATGAAGATTATGATGATGCTGTTTACCGATCTCAAAATTTGGCTATGCTTCGTTATTGTTATGCCAATTATGAATATAATGCCCATATTGATCAATTTATTGAGAAAGTCTCCGCTATCCAGGAAGAGACTAATATTTTGCAGGAATCTATGGAAGAAGAAATTGATGACACTGTGAGCTCATTGGATGAAAAAGATGAGGAAGAGAGCGAAGAACAAAAGGAGGAAGAGCGGATTAGCTACCCGTGCCCACCTTCTAATGAGAGTAACTCTTCAACTCATACATTGTTTAATTTCCCTTCGTTCTTACCGAAGGATGCATGCTATGATAATTGCTATGATCCCTTGGATTCGTTTGAAATATCCCTTTTTGATGAACTTGATGCTTGCTATGCTTGTGGCCATGATGCCAATATGAATGATGCTTATGGAGATGAACTTGCTATAGTTCCTTATGTTAAACGTGAAATTGTTGCTATTGCACCCACGCATGATAGTCCAATTATCTTTTTGAATTCTCCCAACTATACTATATCGGAGAAGTTTGCGCTTATTAAGGACTATATTGATGGGTTGCGTTCTACTATTGCACATGATGATTTTGATAAATATAATATGCATGTGCTTGCTTCTCCTACATGCAATTATTATGAGATAGGAACTACATCTCCACCTCTCTATGTTTCCAATATGATAAAATTGCAAGAAACTGCTTATGCTATGTATTGGCCTTTACTTGATGTGCATGAATTGTTCTCTTATGATATGCCAATGCATAGGAAGAGGGTTAGACTTCGTTGTTGCATGATATATGTTAATTTGTGCTCACTACTAAATTACAAATCATTGTTAATTAAAATTGGCTTTGATATACCTTGGGATCCGGGTGGATCAATTACTTGAGCACTTTATGCCTAGCTTAATGGCTTTAAAGAAAGCGCTGCCAGGGAGACAACCCGGAAGTTTTAGAGAGTCATTTTATTCTATTGTGTGCTTTTATATAGTTTAAAAACAAAAAAAATAAAGTGGGGAACCTAAAACTTTTCAAAAAGGGAAGTGAAAGTAAGAAAGACGAGCACCGTTGAAGTGGGGGAGCTCCTTGAACTTTGTTCATGCTCAGGGAAACTTTGTGAATATTAATTACAGAAAATTTTCAACAAAAATAATTATCCCCTTGTATAAATCCCTTGTATTATAAAAATAATGTGCCAAGATTTGCCTTTAGGATGATTAGATTGCTTGTTTGGTGTGTGCAGTGCAAAAACAGAAACTTTGGCTGTAGTACGTGAATTTACATTTTTTACTGGAATGTCAAAAGTTTCTGAAATTTTTACACAGTACTTAGATGCAAAATTTTTATTTTGTCCTAATGTTTCAGAAATTTTGGAGTTACAGAAGTATGGTAGATGTTCAGATTACTACATACTGTTCTGTTTTTGACAGATTCTGTTTTCTATGCATTGTTCCCTTATTTTAATGGATCTATGGGTAGTATCGGGGGGTATGAACCATGGTGAAGTTGGAATACAGTAGATATAATGCTAATATGAATTTGGAATGAGTTCACAACAGTACTTAAAGTGTTGATTTACTTTATTATACTAACGAATCTCACGAGGGTTTTGTTAAGTTTTGTGTGATTGAAGTTTTCAAGTTTTGGGTGAGATCACGATGGATGAAGGAATAAGGAGTGGAAAGAGACTAAGCTTGGGGATGCCCAAGGCACCCCAATGTAATATTCAAGGACTCCCAAGAAACTAAGCTTGGGGATGCCCCGGAAGGCACCCCCTCTTTCTTCTAACAACCATCAGTAATTTTACTTGGAGCTATATTTTTATTCGTCACATGATATGCGTAAATCTTGGAGCGTCGTGTGCTTTTTATTTTTATTTTAATAATGAACCATGCTGGTATGATAAAGTTCTTGGTTGATTTATAGAAGGCTCTTTGCACCTCACTTATATCTTTTGAGTATGGCTTTATAGAATGCTTCATGTGCTTCACTTATATCATTTGAAGTTTGGATTGCCTGTTTCTCTACACATAGAAAACCGCCATTTGTAGAATGCTCTTTTGCTTCACTTATATTTGTTAGAGCGTGGGCATATCTTTTGTAGAAAGAATTAAATTCTCATGCTTCACTTATATCTATTTAGAGAGTTAACAGGAGTTGGTCATTCACATGGTTAGTCATAAAATCCTACATAAAACTTGTAGATCACTGAATATGATGTGTTTGATTCCTTGCAATAGTTTTGCGATATAAAGATGGTGATATTAGAGTCATGCTAGTGAGTAATTGTGGATTGGTAGAAATATTTGTGTTAAAGTTTGTGATTCCCGTAGCATGCACGTATGGTGAACCGTTATGTGAAGAAGTCGGAGCATGATTTATTTATTGATTGTCATCCTTTGTGTGGAGGTCGGGATCGCGCGATGGTTAACTCCTACCAACCCTTCCCCTAGGAGCATGCGTGTAGTACTTTGTTTCGATGACTAATAAATTCTCGCAATAAGTATGGGAGTTCTTTATGACTAATGTTGAGTCCATGGATTATACGCACTCTCACCCTTCCACCTTTGCTAGCCTCTCTAGTACCGCGCAACTTTCGCCGGTGCATTAAACCCACCATATTCCCTTCCTCAAAACAGCCACCATACCTACCTATTATGGCATTTCCATAGCCATTCCGAGATATATTGCCATGCAACTTCCACCGTTCCGTTTATTATGACACGCACCATCATTGCCATATTGCTTTGCATGATCGTAAGATAGCTAGCATGATGTTTTCATGGCTTGTCCGTTTTTTGATGTCATTGCTACGCTAGATCATTGCACATCCCGGTACACCGCCGGAGGCATTCATATAGGGTCATATTTTGTTCTAGTATCGAGTTGTAATTCTTGAGTTGTAAGTAAATAAAAGTGTGATGATCATCATTATAGAGCATTGTCCCATGTGAGGAAAGGATGACGGAAGCTATGATTCCCTCACAAATTGGGATGAGTCTCCGAACTTTATGAAAAATAAAAGAGGCCAAAGAAGCCCAAATAAAAAAAAAGAGGCCAAAGAAGCCCACCAGAAAAAAGAGAGAAAAAAATAATAAAAAAATGAGAGAAAAGAGAGAAGGGGCAATGCTACTATTCCTTTTTCCACACTTGTGCTTCAGAGTAGCACCATGTTTTTCATATAGAGAGTCTCCTATGTTGTCACTTTCATATACTAGTGGGAATTTTTCATTATAGAACTTGGCTTGCATATTCCAATGATGGGCTTCCTCAAATTGCCCTAGGTCTTTGTGAGCAAGGAAGTTGGATGCACACCCACTTAGTTTCTTTTGAGCTTTCATATACTTATAGCTCTAGTGCATCCATTGCATGGCAATCCCTACTCACTCACGTTGATATCTATTGATGGGCATCTCCATAGCCCGTTGATACGCCTAGTTGATGTGAGACTATCTCCTTCTTTTTGTCTTCTCCACAACCACCATACTCTATTCCACCTATAGTGCTATATCCATGGCTCACGCTCATGTATTGCATGAAAGTTGAATAAATTGGAGAATACTAAAGTACGAAACAATTGCTTCGCTAAAACCGGGGATGTACATGATTTAATACTTTGTGTGATGAAGATGGAGCATAGCCAGACTATATGATTTTGTAGGGATAACTTTCTTTTAGCCATGATTTTGAGAAGACATGATTGCTTTATTAGTATGCTTGAAGTATTATTGTCTTAATGTCAAATGATAGACTGTTGCTTTGAATCACTCGTGTCTTAATATTCATGCCATGATTAGATTATATGATCAAGATTATGCTAGGTAGCATTCCACATCAAAAATTATCTTTTTTATCATTTACCTACTCGAGGACGAGCAGGAATTAAGCTTGGGGATGCTGATACGTCTCCATCGTATCTATAATTTTTGATTGTTTCATGCCAATATTCTACAACTTTCATATACTTTTGGCAACTTTTTATACTACTTTTTGGGACTAACATATTGATCCAATGCCCAGTGCCAGTTCCTGTTTGTTGTATGTTTTTTGTTTCACAGAAAATCCATACCAAACGAAGTCCAAACGGGATAAAAACTTACGAAGATTTTTTTTTGAATATATGTGAATTTTGGGAAGTGGAATCAACAGAAGGCGGTGCCCGAGGGGCCCACAAGCCATAGGGGCGTGCCCCAGGGGGTAGGGCGCGCCAGGGTGGCTTGTGGTCACCCCTTAAGGCGGTTGGTGCCCTTCTTTCGCCGCAAGAAAGCTAATATCTGGATAAAAATCGTGTTAAAATTTCAGCCCAATCGGAGTTACTGATCTCCGGGAATTTAAGCAACGGTTAAAGGCCAAAATCTGGGAAGGCAGAAACAGAAGGAAACAGAGAAAGAGATCCAATCTCGGAGGGGCTCCCGCCCCTCCGCCGCAAGGAAGCCAACGACCAGAGGGGAAACCCTTCTCCCATCTAGGGGGAAGGACAAGGAAGAAGAAGAAGGAGGGGGGCTCTCTCCCCCTCTCTCCCGATGGCGCCGGAACGCCGCCGGGGCCATCATCGTGACGGCGATCTACACCAACAACTTTGCCGCCGTCATCACCAACTCTCTCCCCCTCTAGGCAGCGGTTCAACACCTCTTCTCCCCGCTGTAATCTCTACTTAAACATGGTTCTCAACGCTATATATTATTTCCCAATGATGTATGGCTATCCTATGATGTTTGAGTAGATCCGTTTTGTCCTATGGGTTGATTGATGATCATGATTGGTTTGAGTTGCATGTTTTATTATTGGTGTTGTCCTATGGTGCTCTCCGTGTTGCGCAAGCGTGAGAGATCCCCGCTGTAGGGTTTGCAATATGTTTATGATTCGCTTATGGTGGGTGGCGTGAGTGACGGAAGCACAGACCCGAGTAAGTAGGTTGTTTACGTATGGGAGTAAAGAGGACTTGATACTTAATGCTATGGTTGGATTTTACCTTAATGATCTTTAGTAGGTGCGGATGCTTGCTAGAGTTCCAATCATAAGTGCATATGATCCAAGTAGAGAAAGTATGTTAGCTTATGCCTCTCCCTCATATAAAATTGCAATAATGATTACCGGTCTAGTTATCGATTTCCTAGGGACAAATAACTTTCTTGTGACAAAAAGCTCTCTACTAAGACTAACTTAGTTATTTCTTCATCTAAACAGCCCCTAGATTTTATTTACGTGTTCTTTATTATCTTGCAAACCTATCCCGTTACACCTACAAAGTACTTCTAGTTTCATACTTGTTTTAGGTAAAGCGAACGTTAAGCGTGCGTAGAGTTGTATCGGTGGTCGATAGAACTTGAGGGAATATTTGTTCTACCTTTAGCTCCTCGTTGGGTTCGACACTCTTACTTATCGAGAAAGGCTACAACTGATCCCCTATACTTGTGGGTTATCACACACCACCAAAACTGACACCGACAGTTTGTTTTTCACAATCTATCTTAGCATTGACGCTGCTAAAGAAAGGTCTACCAAAGATAATGGGACAAAAGTCATCTTGTGGGGAACCAAGAACTAGAAAATCAGTAGGGTATTTTACTTTCCCACACAAGACTTCAACATCTCTAAAAATCCCAAGTGGTGTGATGGTGTCTCTATTGGCAAGTTTAATAGTAACATCAATGTCTTCTATTTCAGCAGGTGCTATTTCATTCATAATATCTTGGTATAAAGTAAAAGTGATAGCACTCACACTAGCACCCAAATCACATAAACCATGCTAGCAATGATCTCCTATTTTGACTGAGACAACAGGCATGCCCTCTATGGGTCTATGTTTACCTTTTTCATCAGGTTTGGCGATTCTAGCAGCTTCATCATAGAAGTAGATAACATGCCCATCAATATTTTCTACCAAGATATCTTTAACCATAGCAACAGTAGGTTCTACTTTAATTTGCTCAGGGGGCTTAGGTGCTCTAATATTACTCTTACGAACCACGGTTGATACCTTAGCATGTTCCTTTATCCTAACAGGGAAAGGTGATTTTTCAATGTAAGCGGTAGGCACAACTGGATCAAATTGTAAATGATGGTTTCATCTTTAGCTTTTACCGGTTCTCTAATTTCTTCTTTAATAGGGGGATGATATTTAAACCACTTCTCTTTAGGGAGATCAACATGAGTAGCAAATGCTTCACAGAAAGAGGCTACTATCTCAGAGTCAAGTCCATATTTAGTTCTAAACTTGTGAAAAGCATCGGTATTCATAAAAGATTTAACACAATCAAACTCAAGCTTTATACCTGACTCATTACCTTTGTCGAGTTCCCAATCTTCAGAGTTACGTTTAATTCTTTCTAAGGGATCCCACTTGAATTCAATAGTCTTCTTCATAAAAGAACCAGCACAAGAAGTATCGAGCATGGATTGATCATTATGAGAAAGCTGAGCATAAAAATTCTGAATAATAACTTCTCTCGGGATATCATGATTGGGGCATGAATATAACATGGACTTAAGCCACCCCAAGCTAGAGCGATGCTTTCTCCTTCACGAGGCCAAAAATTACATATATAATTCCGATCACGATGAACTAGATGAATGGAATAAAACATTTGATGGAACTCCAATTGTAATCGATTCCAGTTCCATGATCCAATATCATCACATAGCCTATACCATGTCAATGCTTTTCCCTTCAAAGACAAAGGGAAAACCTTCTTCTTAGCTTCATCTCCGGGTAAACCTGCAAGCTTAAATAATCCATAAATTTCGTTCACATATAATAGGTGCATATCAGGATGTTCAGTTCCATCTCCTGCATAAGGTTTAGCAAGCAGTTGTTCTACCATACCCGGAGGAATTTCATAACCAATATTTTCAATAGGTGTAGTAGGTTGAGGGGCAACTAATTGTGGTTCCGATCGAGGTGAAGATACCCCGAACAAACCCCTCAAAGGATTGTTTTCCATAGTAACAAGTAACGATAAATTTCAGCACGTAGTATAAGTTTTTCCTTACTGATTTCCACTTACCAAGAGCGCTTCGTACCCCGGCAACGGCGCAAGAAAAGAGTCTTGATGACCCACAAGTATAGGGAATCAATCGTAGTCCTTTCGATAAGTAAGAGTGTCGAACCCAACGAGGAGCATAAGGAAATGACAGATAGTTTGATAGCAAGATAATTGGTAACGAGCAAGTAACGGTAATGGTAAATAAAGTGCAGCAAGGTAGCCCAATCCTTTTGTGGCAAAGGACAGGCCAGAACAGTTTCTAGTAATAGGCAAAGTGTTCTTGAGGGTACACGGGAATTTCATCTAGTCACTTTTATCATGTTGGTTTGATTCGTGTTCGCTACTTTGATAATTTGATATGTGGGTGGACCGGTGCTTGGGTGCTGTTCTTACTTGAACAACCTCCCATTTATGATTAACCCCCTCACAAGCATCCACAACTATGAGAAAAGTATTAAGATAAAATCTAACCATAGCATTAAACGTTTGGATCCAAATCAGCCCCTTACGAAGTAGCGCATAAACTAGGGTTTAAGCTTCTGTCACTCTAGCAACCCATCATCTAATAACTACTCCACAATGCATTCCCTTAGGCCCAAGGATGGTGAAGTGTCATGTAGTCGACGTTCACATGACACCACTAAGGGAATCACAACATACATATCATCAAAATATCGAACACATATCAAATTCACATGATTACTTGCAACATGACTTCTCCCGTGACCTCAAGAACAAAGGTAACTACTCACAAATAATAATCATGCTCAAGATCAGAGGGGTATTGAATAACATAATGGATCTGAACATATAGTCTTCCACCAAATAAACCATATAGTAATCAACTACAAGATGTAATCAACACTAATAGTCACCCACAGGTACCAATCTGAGGTTCCGGCACAAAGATTGAACACAAGAGATGAACTAGGATTTGAGAAGAGATGGTGCTGTTGAAGATGTTGATGAAGATTGGCCTCCCAAAGATGAGAGGGGTGTTGGTGATGACGATGGCTTCGATTTCCCCCTTCGGGAGGGAAGTTCCCCCGGCGGAATCGCTCCGCCGGAGGGCAAAAGTGCTCCTGCCCAAGTTCCGCCTCGAGACGGCGACGTTCCATCCCGAAAGTCCTCTCTTATTTTTTTCTAGGTCAAAAGACCTTATATACCAGAAGATGGGCACCGGAGGTGGGCCGAGGAGGGCACAACCCACCAGGGCGCGCCTAGGGGGCCTGGCACGCCCTGCTGTCTAGTGCACACCAGGGTGGCCCCCTCCGGTAGTTCTTTGCTCCAGTATTTTTTATTAATTCCAAAAATATTCTCGTAAAGTTTCAGCTCCATTGGAGATGTGCAGGATATATAGGTATCTCTGATGTGCTTTTTCAGGTCCAGAATTCCAGCTGCCGGTTTTCTCCCTCTTTGTGTAAACCTTGCATATTATGAGAGAAAAGGCATTAGAATCACTCCCTAAAGCATTATTATTCAACAAAACATAATAAATAACAGTAGGAAAACATGATGCAAAATGGACGTATCACGACACTGCATCAAGCTCATCTGCACCAACGAACAATGACCCTGTTGCACCGTCGACCTCAACTCATGCTGGGGATGCGTAGTGCTCAATGTCTTCATCCTTTTTGGTCATTCGATGACAAAGGGGGAGAAGCATTGGGATGATAGTCTTCAAATGGGTCTATCTATATGGGTTGGGTGCTGCTATTTTGTTAAGTTTACAACTCTCGTTCTGAACATTTGCTATTTGGGATGTAAACTTAAGTCCCGATGGACGTCTGCATATAAGAACAATAGTTCTTCCGGTAAAGGTATAATCGTTATACAAAGTTCATGTTATTCTACTTGTAAATTTATGTATTTCATGAGTATTTGATACTGATCGGTTGCTCTTGTTTCGCAAACCGATACAAGGACTACAAAAAACTCGCAAGCAGTGAAGAAGTGAAGTCGTGATACAAGTCGGGTATGGTGATGGGTCGCTGGTCGAAGACTGTCGAAGTCATGCCTTTAGTTTATCTTCAAGAATTATCTTAGAACGAAAATAATAGTTATTTTGCTTCGAAGTTATATAATGCATAATCCTATGGGTTATGCAATGGATATTCTTAAACAATAGTTGTTCAGATTATTATGAGAATATGGTTTTTGATTAAAGTCTATATTGTGATGGTTTATTCATGATGAATCTTGAAGTTTGTGATCTGTAACATTGAAGCTAAACGTCTTGAGAAGACTCATAAAACCACTAGTGTGTGGCACTGCTTAGTTATATCAGATAATTAATCTTCATAGAGATGAAGTACGAAAGTCTTTTATTTCAATTGACTGAATACATTGTGATGTATGAAGTCCGATGGATATGGCGGGATGCGGTGAATATTTTACTTCATTAATGTTATGAGTAAATATGATTTACCTTGATAAAACATAAGAACTGAAATATTTGAATTAGTTCAAAGAATTTAAGGATGAAGATATAATATCAGTATGACAAAAGATAAAAAGGATTCTTTTTTCATGAAGAAATATATCTAAGTCATAAGTTTAGCAATCAATTGAATTATTGTGGAATTATTACAATTACCGGTCTGCTCTTGTTAATGTTATTACAATTATTCTTCTTTCATTGCTTTTCTTTGTTAACTGGGCAACTTGTTTTTAAGGGAAGGTCATCATGGCTAGATATTTCTAGCTTTATTTATATCAAAAAATAGTTACATTGTCCATGACCTTGCTGACAAGACAGTCAGGGGCTCATTCATCCAACTAAAAAAAACCTATTACAATAACTATAGTTTGCTAGCACCCACGTGGATTGATTAAAATAACGAAAACAATGCTTAAACGCGATCCGCATTATTGTTGTAGCAGTATATGAAAATTGACGCCCGTAGCATCCAACCACTTTACAATACAACAATGAGACTTTCACCCTGCTTATCAATTTTTTTGCAAAAAGATAAGAACTTTTTTACCTGAAGATATTTTTTTAATAAAAAGAGAAAGAATTTTGTTATGAGATAGCACATGTTGTGGGGGACGCTGCTTGCTACGGGCAATGGGTGGACGAAAATAGGTCGTTAGATGTTAGTTGGATGGCAGAGATTGGATGATTACTTAGAGAATCCCCCACCACACACCATCGGAGGAGACACATGCCGCCCACCCCACATCCAACGCCACTGGAATTCCCCACCACCGCCGTCGCCGCCGCCGCCATGAAGGTGCCGAGTGGTGGATCACATTCTTGTACCGAATTTGGAGCATCTTTTTCGTTGTATGTCTCGTGCCAACAACGATTTAGTGCATACATATTGGGTTCTTTTCATTGTTGGCTAGCTGTGACTGATGTGTCATCGGGGGGTGATGATGACAATGTTGTGGTGGTGTCGATGTTTGTCACTTCTTGTAGTGTGTGTTGGAGTTTTTGTTAAACTTGCAATGGTGGACTGACACTGGTTTCAATTGTTTTCTTTGTTAACTAGGCAACTCGTTTTTTAAGGGAAGGCTATCATGGCTAGATATGTCTAGCTATATTTATATCATAAAATAGTTACATTGTCCATGAGATTGCTGGCTAGACAATTGGGGGCTCATTCATCCAACTAGAAGAAAATTTATTACAATAACTATAGTTTGCTAGCACATGCGTGGATTGATTAAAATAACGAAAACAATGCTTAAACGTGATCCTCCTTATTGTTGTAGCAGTATCCATGCACTCTGTGAAAACTGTCGCCGTAGCATCCTACCATTTTACAATGCAATAGTCACCAGTATTTCGTGAAAAGATAAGAAGAACATTTTTTGACCTGAAGTTTTTTTTTCTTGGAAAAAAGAGAAGAAAATACACTTGTTATGAGATACGGGCTCCTTTGATTCAAATGAATTCTATAGGATTTTTGGAGAATTGAAATCCTTAGGATCTTTTCCTACATTGGTCCTTTGATTCATAGGATTGGATCCCATAGAAATTTTTCCTATGGAATCTTTTGTACTACATTTCATAGGAAATCTAACATCCACTCCAACCTCTTTTTACAATTCCTTTGTTTTTCATGTGACATCAAACACTCCTTGCTAATTCTATATGGTTCAAATGGACATGTCACTCCAACCCTCTACTTTTCCTATTCCTACGTTGTCAAAATCCTGTGAATCAAAGAGGCCCTACATGTTGTGGTGGACGATGCTTGCTCCGGCAACGGGTGGACGAACATAGGCCGTTGGATTTTATTTGGATGGCAGGGATTGGACGGTCAGCCAAGTTAATTAGAGAAGGAGAATCCCCCACCACACACAATCGGAGGAGACACACGCCGCCGCACCTCACATCCAACGCCACCGGAATTCCCCACCGCCGCCGCCGCCCCTGCCCACCTTCGCGGTGTCATGCACCTCCTCCGGATGCGCGTCCTCTCCCATATCCTCTCCGCCGCACCCCCTCCTTCTCTCCACCACCTCCTCTCCGCGGCCGCTGCCCCCGCCGTTTCCCCGAACCCTAGTAGCGTCGCCGTGGAGGAATACCTCGTCTCCACCTGCGGCCTCACCCGAGCCCAGGCACTCAAGGCCTCCGCCAAGCTCTCCCACCTCAAGTCCCCCGCCAACCCTGACGCCGTCCTCGCCTTCCTCGCCGGCCTCGGCCTCTCCGAAGCCGACGTCGCAGCCGTCGTCGCCAAGGATCCGCAGTTCCTCTGCGTCGGCGTTGAGACAACCCTGTCCCCCGTCGTCGCTGGGCTCACCGGCCTCGGACTGTCGCGTTCTGAAATCGCGCGACTCGTCCCGCTCGCTGCCAAACACTTCCGCTGCAAATCCGTCGTCTCCAATCTGGAGTACTTCCTACCGCTCTTGGGCTCCATCGACAACTTGCTCCGGCCGCTCAAATACGGCTCTAGCTTCCTCGACTCCGACCTCGGGTGGGCGGTCAAGCCCAATGTCAAGCTCCTAGCAGAGTGCGGGCTAGGTGCTTGTGATATTGCCAAGCTCTTCATCCGTGAACCGAGGATGCTTAGCGCCAAACCAGGGCGTCTCCTGGAGATGGTTGCATCCGCCAAAGCTATAGGCGTGCCCCGTGGCTCTGGAATGTTCAGGCAAGCGCTGCACGCCGTCTCATTCCTCAGTGAGGACAAGATCGCCGCCACAGTGGACTACTTGAAGAAGACGTTTAGGTGGTCAGATACTGAGGTTGGCATTGCTCTGTCCAAGGGTCCGTCTTTGCTGAGGAGGTCAAAGGACATGCTGAAGCGCAGGTCCGAGTTCCTAATCTCTGAGGTGCGGTTGGAGCCGGCCTACATTGCTCATCGCCCCGCTATGCTCACTTACAGCCTGGAGGGACGGCTCAGGCCCCGCTACTATGTTGTGAAATTTCTCAAGGAAAATGGATTGCTAAATCATGACAGAGACTACTATGATGTGGTCTCGATCAGCGAGAAGGCATTTGTGGACAAGTACATATGCCGTCACAAGCATGCTGCACCACACATTGCTGAAGACTATGCAGCCGCTTGCGTAGGGGAGGTTCCCGCTAGATTCAGATTTACATGAACCAAAAATAGGCTATGAAAATTGGTAACTCCATGTGGAAGAACAGAATTTCTCTCGTCATATTAAGCAGGTAATTCATGATTAGGTGTTCTTTTCATGACTAAATGGTGGTTTTGTCGTGGCTAATGCTCGATGTAACTGATAACTTGATTTCTGAACCCCGACATGTTGAATTCGACACTTAGTTCATTGTTTAGTATTTTGATTACGCTTAGCAAATATATTTCTATTTCGCATTTGACTCGACGAGTGTGAAGGGTAAGGAAGCTAGCCGAGCCTAGGAGGATTCGCTTAGGTAGCTGGAATGTAGGGTCTCTGACAGGTAAGCTTCGGGAGGTAGTTGATACCGCGGTGAGGAGAGGCGTTGATATCCTTTGCGTCCAAGAGACCAAATGGAGGGGACAAAAGGCGAAGGAGGTGGAGAGTACCGGCTTCAAGCTGTGGTACACGGGGACGGTTGCAAACAGAAATGGAGTAGGCATCTTGATCAGCAAGAGCCTCAAGGATGGAGTGGTAGACGTCAAGAGACGTGGGGACCGGATTATCCTGGTCAAGCTGGTAGTTGGGGACTTAGTTCTCAACGTTATCAGCGCGTATGCCCCGCAAGTAGGCCACAATGAGAACACCAAGAGGGAGTTCTGGGAAGGCCTAGAGGACATGGTTAGGAGTGTACCGATTGGCGAGAGGCTCTTCATAGGAGGAGACCTCAATGGCCACGTGGGCACATCTAACACAGGTTTTGAAGGGGTGCATGGGGTTTTTGGCTATGGCATCAGGAACCAAGAAGGAGAAGATGTCTTAAGCTTTGCGCTAGCCTACAACATGATCATAGCTAACACCCTCTTTAAGAAGAGAGAATCACATCTAGTGACTTACAGTAGTGGGCAACACTCTAGCCAGATTGATTTCATCCTCTCGAGAAGAGAAGACAGGCGTGCATGCCTAGACTGTAAGGTGATACCTGGAGAGAGTGTTGTCCCTCAGCATAAGCTTGTGGTTGCTGACCTCCGCTTTCGGATTCGTGTCCAGCGGGACAAGCGTACCAAAGTCGCTAGAACGAAGTGGTGGAAGCTCAAGGGGGAGGTAGCTCAGGCGTTCAAGGAGAGGGTCATTAAGGAGGGCCCTTGGGAGGAAGGAGGTGATGTAGACAACATGTGGATGAAGATGGCGACTTGCATTCGTAAGGTGGCCTCAGAGGAGTTTGGAGTGTCCAGGGAAAGTAGAAGAGCAGCTAAAGATACCTGGTGGTGGAACGATGATGTCCAGAAGGCAATTAAGGAGAAGAAAGAGTGTTTCAGACGCCTATATCTGGATAGGAGTGCAGACAACATAGAGAAGTACAAGATGGCAAAGAAGGCCACAAAGCGAGCTGTGAGTGAAGCAAGGGGCCGGGCGTATGAGGACCTCTACCAACGGTTAGACACGAAGGAAGGCGAAAGGGACATCTATAAGATGGCCAAGATCCGAGAGAGGAAGACGAGGGATGTTGACCAAATCAAGTGCATCAAGGACGGAGCAGATCAACTCCTGGTGAAGAACGAGGAGATTAAGCATAGATGGCGGGAGTACTTTGACAAGCTGTTCAATGGGGAGAGTGAGAGCTCTACCATTGATCTGGACGACTCCTTTGCTGATACTAGCAGGCTTTTTGTGCGGCGAATCCAGGAGTCGGAGGTCAAGGAGGCTTTGAAGAGGATGAAAGGAGGCAAGGCGATGGGCCCTGATTGTATCCCCATTGAGGTGTGGAGAGGCCTCGGGGACATAGCGATAGTATGGCTAACCAAACTTTTCAACCTCATTTTTCGGGCAAACAAGATGCCAGAAGAATGGAGACGGAGTATATTAGTACCAATCTTCAAGAACAAGGGAGATGTTCAGAGTTGTACTAATTACCGTGGAATTAAACTGATGAGCCATACAATGAAGCTATGGGAGAGAGTCATTGAGCACCGCTTAAGAAGAATGACAAGCGTGACCAAAAATCAGTTTGGTTTCATGCCTGGGAGGTCGACCATGGAAGCCATTTTCTTGGTACGACAACTTATGGAGAGATATAGGGAGCAAAAGAAGGACCTGCATATGGTGTTCATTGACTTGGAGAAGGCCTATGATAAGATACCGCGGAATGTTATGTGGTGGGCCTTGGAGAAACACAAAGTCCCAGCAAAGTACATTACCCTCATTAAGGACATGTACGATAATGTTGTGACAAGTGTTCGAACAAGTGATGGCGACACTGATGACTTCCCGATTAAGATAGGACTGCATCAAGGGTCAGCTTTGAGCCCTTATCTTTTTTCCTTGGTGATGGATGAGGTCACAAGGGATATACAAGGAGATATCCCATGGTGTATGCTCTTTGCGGACGATGTGGTGCTAGTCGATGAGAGTCGGACGGGGGTCAACAGGAAGTTGGAGTTATGGAGGCAAACTTTGGAATCGAAAGGTTTTAGACTTAGTAGGACTAAAACCGAGTACATGAGGTGCGCTTTCGGTACTACTAGGCACGAGGAGGAGGAGGATGTTAGCCTTGATGGGCAGGTGGTGCCGCAAAAGGACACCTTTCGATATTTGGGGTCAATATTGCAGAAGGATGGGGATATCGATGAAGATGTGAACCATCGAATTAAAGCCGGATGGATGAAGTGGCGCCAAGCTTCTAGCATTCTCTGTGACAAGAGGGTGCCACAAAAGCTAAAAGGCAAGTTCTATAGGACGGCGGTTCGACCCGAAATGTTGTATGGCGCTGAGTGTTGGCCGACTAAAAGGCGACATGTGCAACAGTTAGGTGTGGCGGAGATGCGCATGTTGAGATGGATGTGTGGCCACACAAGGAAGGACCGAATCCGGAATGATGATATACGAGATAGAGTTGGGGTAGCGCCAATTGAAGAGAAGCTTGTCCAACATCGTCTGAGATGGTTTGGACATATTCAGCGCAGGCCTCCAGAAGCCCCAGTACATAGCGAACGGCTAAAGCGTGCTGATAATGTCAAAAGAGGCCGGGGTAGACCGAACTTGACATGGGAAGAGTCCGTAAAGAGAGACCTGAAGGATTGGAGCATCACCAAAGAACTAGCCATGGACAGGGGTGCGTGGAAGCTTGCTATCCATGTGCCAGAACCATGAGTTGGTCGCGAGATCTTATGGGTTTCACCTCTAGCCTACCCCAACTTGTTTGGGACTAAAGGCTTTGTTGTTGTTGTTGTTGGATGTATGTTTATTTTATGCCACCATCGGTGGGTAATGCACCATTACAGCCTGGAGCGCCCGCTTAGACGCTGATTCTGTGTTATAAAATTTCTATGGCTGAATAATGGTTAGGGAGAAGGTATTTGTTGATAATCTTATAAGGAAGCTGCTCACCCTGCTGAAATACTATGCTGCCGCGTGCAGAAGGCAATTGTGCACTGCCTGATAAAAGTAATAGTGTATTGAATTTCAAAAGTAATCAGTGAGTTCTTTTTCTCCCGATTAAAAGTTTGATTTCTTAACATGGTGGCATACTGTTGGAATATTTGTCTGAAGCTGGGTATTCATTTATATAGAAAGTAAGGGATGCTGATATCTTGGATATTACTTCCATAGCTTGTCCTGCCTTGCGTCTGTGCCCTTCAGCACAAACGGAAATTGTTGAATGAATTAGAGCAGTTCTCAACTAGCGATTCATCTGTTGCCCTGTCAAAAAATCAATTTAACAAGCGAATATATTGTGCATAGTTTATACCTGTCGTCTTAATAGGTTGGCATCAAGGATCAGACCATAGTGGTGAGAATAACTGGTCGCCCTATTGGATGCAGCAGAAGACTATGAGTAGCAGAGGTTGGCTTTTGTGGCGATGGCCCAAATTGTTACCAGGTAAAATCGAGTTGAAACATTCTGCACATCATTTATACTTCCGTTTTGTTTGTTCACCTCGTTGGATTTGGTTGGTGTGCTTTGTGCTTTGATTTGGGGTGCAGCACCTACTACTTTCTGTTATCACCATTTTGCGTCAACTATCTTAGGTGCCATCTGCACATAATATTCAGACATACTCTATAAGCATTTAGTCCCTTCTGGTATCCGTTATGTATTATCTTCGTGAGCACTGCATAAGTATTGTTCGTTCTGAGCTAATGATATCTCTGTGCTTTTTGTACATGTGTTAGCTAATGCCTTTGTCGAGTTAGTTTTTTAACTGGAAAACTGTATTGGAGGCCCCGGCAGTACTTGATCCTGTTTTACCTGTAGCAAAGTATCTACTTAGAAGTTATATCCATGAACCTTAGAGCAAATTTGTGAACGTCTATTGTCAAATGAAATTTCACATAGCCTTCATTCGAACTATATGCTGCATGGTGATGGGAGGGTTGCTGGTCCGTGACAATTTTCTTTGTCAGATGGTGGTGTTAGCAGAGCCTATTGATAATTTAACAGACAATCCAGTGAAGGTCATATGCTGTCACATAGTGGTGTTAGCAGAGCCTATTCTTGGAGAAGTTCATATGCCCTCACAAGGGAGCTGTACCACACTTGTAGACATGCTGGTTTACCTCATATTAAGAATCAAGTTGTGTGAGGAGAGGATGTTGCACATTTGTTTGTTCCTGATGTTAGGCAGTAGAAATTGGAAGAAACGAGATCTCAGCTGTTTGCTTGCAGTAACACAAAGATGTGCACATGCTATTATTGGCGAAGTGTTCTGATTTGAAATGAAGATCAGGTCCTAGTTTAGCTTCCTTCTGTAACAAGTATTTATGACCTTACGCGTGCTGGGGTTTTATTCAGAGAAGCTCCTACTTTTATCTTTCTGAAATTTGAAAGTTATTTAATTTTCTCGAATTACCCTAGATATTGTATATAAACTCTAGATATATTACCCTTGGTGCATGTATTGTTCTATGGTTGAAGGAAATTAAACAACCCAATGTGATTGCTGTTCCTTTCGAGTCATCAGCAAATGTTCAGACTAAACTTGATATATGTTAATTCTACTCGAAAAGATGAATAAGATACCCAGTTCATCCTAGGAACTGCAAATCAAAACAAGTAGTGAGTCAGCGTACACAATTAACTTAGTTGCAGCCAAAATCAGGGGAATCAACAAATGTTGTTTAACAAGCCATATCGAGTTGAATATAGTGAAAACCTGGTGTTCTGTTTGAGAAAAGCTAAATGGTGTTAGTTTCTGTTCACGTATCAACACTGAACTTGACACCTCATGATAATTTACATCCACACCAGGACATGTTTTTCTTTTGCACTGCTCTAGGGGAGGAACTTGTGCTCTGAACTTTTCTTTTGTACACTGGCAAACTTCTTGTGTTATAAAATGGTGTTTATTTTTACTCTACCTCTATGAGCACTGCTGCGGAATGGGTTATTGAAATATTCGGGCAGCAAAACTGCTGCTCAGTCGACAGTTGAATTTAGCACCAGCTAATGCTTGCAATTTCTTATTATATTTATAGAAAAGCCGCAAATGCTTGAGGAGCTATGTAGCCGGTGATTTTTATTAAGTCAAACATGCATTCCATAAGAAAAATTGGATCCGTTAAGTTTTATGCCATGTAAGCAATTCGATGTGGAATTTAAAGCCGCTAGCTAATTGATGGTAATTTACTCAGACTAATACTTAGTTGGTCTTCTTCTGTTGGTCTTGCTAGAGCTTTTCTTTAACGGAAACAGACTTCAAAGAGCTTTTTATGTGCAGTAATAAAGTTCATCAAGCTAACTAAGTATGCATCCGATGTGCATGGTATCCAAGAGAACTGCTTGCTGAATCTATCTGCATATTTAACAATTTTTGTGCACATTATGTTTTGCTTCCATGCTTTGTAGGCTTGCGGCATTAACCTGCACTTGGATTTCCTCATAACAAGCAAACACCTTTTTTGACTAGGTGTTGTTTTTCTTGCTTATGTTGAGCTCTACTACATATGTTCATGCCCTTTTTTGTGTGATTTTCAGGCTGTGGCTGCATACCTTTCCGGAACCCTGAGCAGTTTCTGCAGTAGGAGATAAATGAGAAGCGGGAACAAGTTAAATATGCACTTTTTGGTAGGACTTGTGATGAGAGAACGATGCCGCAATGGTATCGTTCAGAGTATCCGCTGCAGCAATGTGAGAGCAATGGTACTGATTCTTTTCAGAGGATGGTCTTGGCAATATAAAAGCAAAAGGACTGAAGGCATCACTGCAGTTGGGCTGGATTACACCGCTGCGCGAGCGTACTCGACGCACTCCGAAGATGGCGGGGGAAGATCAGTATCGTACGATCGAGCGTCGCTATCTGGGCAGCGGTTTGGATGGTGAAACCCTATCTGCATGCTGTTGTCTGGTAGGTTTCATTTCTATTGGAGGAACATCATATAGTTGTTGGTGTCTCTACAAAGGGAGAAACAAATTTATATGCATTAAATATTCAAATTTGTATTGATTTTTGAAGTTTTTGGGGTTAATTTGATAAATGCCACTCAAATTTTGGCGATTCCGAGCAACGCCACGGCAATTTCCAAACTTTGAGAAATTTCATTTCCAGTGGCATTTTTCAAAGCCTGCAGTGGTGTTTTTAAAAGTTTGTAAAATTTACAGTGACATTTTTGAAAGTTTGAAAATTGCAATGGCGTTTCTCGGAATCGCTAGAATTCGAGTGGCAATTATCCAATTAACCTTTTTTTAACACACCACAATTGCAGATGCTTGTGTACACTCATTCCTATGAACGCACATAGACACCCTATCTCTATGAGCACCTTTGAGATACTGAGCTAGCACAACATCTTGAGATTGACGAAGTCGCCATAAGCGTCTCGTAGTCGACGGAAGTGTCTACTCTCATTGAATGAACATCATCGGAACCCTGAAATAAATTCAGTAAGATGCGAGCACCAATACCAAGTGTAGGACTTCAACCCCGGTGGGCCTGTTCCACCACGCGGAATCTAACCATCTGAGGTATGCCCAGTTTGCTTGATTTTTATTTTATTTTTGAAACGGAGGCAAAAGATTTTCCTTATATATTAAATAAGGAGAAGAAGGAGTTTGTTACAACACACACCCATGGTACGACATGGCAATTATTCTCGCAATACAAAGGACCCTAATTTCTTTGCCCCGGCTTTGATCCAAAGGCTTGCCTCATCAGCAATGATGTTGAGAAAAACTTGCGGAGGTGCGCTCTTCTGCCTGAACACCCTTGCGTTACGCTCATTCCAGATGACCCACGACACAAGCATGGTAATCGAAGCCTTTTCCTTTCGGTCGGCGATGCCCACGCCGCACGTGCTCGCCCACCACGCCTGAACAGAGTCGAAGAAGTGCCATGCGGACGTGTCCATGTCGTGGATGCGAAGTTTCTGAATAACCATGCCCCAAAGCCTGAGAGAGAAGCGACATCTGAAGAAAAGATGAGGGCCACTTTCCTGCACACCTCGGCACAAGGGGCAAGGGCCACTGTTAGGCCAACCACGCTTATCTAATCTATCGGCGGTCCAGATCCTATCCTAGAGCGCTAGCCAAGCGAAGAACTTGACTTTCGGTGGGGCCCAAACCTTCCAAACCATTTGGTCCATGGGGGAGAGTACCAAGCCCAAGAACTATGCTTTATAGGCGGAGGACGCGGAGTAATGCCCCGATTTCATGTGTTTCCAAAAGATGTCGTCCTCGACAAGCTCATCAAGGTGCACCTCATGTAGTAGCATCCAGAGGGTGAAGAATTGCGTGACATGCTCGATGGAGACCGATGCAGGTGTACTGATTTTGAGGATCCAAGCGTTTTCCTTGAGGGCCTCCCGTACCTTCCAGTGCTTCCGGGAGGAAGCCTCGTAAACTAGCGGAGCAATGTCCTTGGGCTTGCGCCCAAGAAGCCAGGGAGAATCCCAAAATGGAGTTCTCGCACCGTTACCAACTGTGATGGTGGTGCAGGCGTGGAAAAAATTGAGGTCCTCTTCGTCACACGGATTCCCTCTCCCGACCCACAGCTTTGTGGGTTCCTTCCACTCGTACCAAGTCCACCTTAGACGCAAGGCCCTTGCGAGCTTGTTGGTGTTGAGGACCCCAAGCCCACCATAGGCAAGCGGCCGACTGACAATGTCCCAATTGACCTTGCATTTTGCCCCGGTTGTCTTATCCTTCCCTGACCAAAGGAATGCTCGCTCAAGCTTGTCGATGCTCTGTAGTATGGTGGTTTGGATGGCAAGCGGCGTGATGAAATAGATCACTTGGGAAGCGAGAACCGACTTGAAAAGGGCCGCGCGCCCAATGATGGTGATGTTTTGGCCGTCGTATGCAGTCAGTCTGCTTGCCACCTTATCCACGAGAAATTGCAGGTCAGCAAGCTTCAACTTCCACACACAGAGCGGTAGTCCCAAATAACGGAGCGGAAAGGAAGCCCTAATAGCCGGTAGCCCCTGTGTGTTGCGGACCAAGTCGAGGTTGCCGCACCTAATGGGAACCATCGAGCTCTTGTGGAAGTTAGTGCAAAGGACGGTGACATCGCCAAAACCTCTCAGGATGGCCGCAAGGTTGTCCACATCATCTCTTTTGATCGGCGCTACAAACACAGCCGCATCGTTCGCATAGAGAGAGGTGCGCACCATGAACCCTCTACCTCAGATCTTATGGAGCAGGCCCTTCCTTGTCGTCACGTCAATAATTTGCTTCAATGGGTCAATCGCTATGACGAAGAGGAGGGGAGAGATAGGGTCCCCTTGCCGAAGGCCCTGACCATGCTTGATGGGAGAACCAGCCACCCCATTCAAGAGAATCCTCGAAGATGAGGAACATAGGAGAGCCGCAATCCACTCTTGAAATTTGCTTGGGAAGCCTCGCCTCCGCAGGAGGTCAAGCAAATACTCCCATTTGACAGAGTCAAATGCCTTACGAATGTCCAATTTGAAGAGGGGAGAGGGAGTGTTGCTCTTGTGCAGGCATCGCGCAAGGCTTCTGACATACATGAAGTTGTCGTGGATGCTCCGCGTTTTGATGAAAGCACTTTGTGCATTGGAGACGAGGGCGGACATGTGCGGGCCAAGCCGGATGGATAGCACCTTCGCGATGATCTTGGAGATCGCATGAATAAGGCTGATGGGCCTGAGCTCGGCGATGCTCTCCGCCCCCTCCTTTTTGGGGAGTAATACAATATTTGCAGAGTTTAGCCAGTGCAGGTTTGATGTTTGTAGGGAGTCAAAGCGTTGAATAACCCTCATGAGGTCGTACTTGATGGTGCCGCAACACTTCTTGAAGAAGAGACCGGTGAATCCATCCGGGCCAGGCGCCTTGTCGCTAGGCATGCTATTATTCGCCTCGATGACCTCCAGCTCAGTGAAGGGAGAGTCAAGATCGTGCAGGTCATGCGTCTCCAGGTAGAGCTCCTCCCAATTGAAGTCCTTGGCGCTACCGCTCCCTCATTTCATAACTTGCGAGAAGTGGTCATGAATAATCTTCGCCTTAGCATTGTGCTCAGTCACCCACCCTTGATCCTTCATGACCCGATGAATATAGTTTTTCGCCTCCTCGCGTTGACCCGACGGTGAATGAACTTGGTGTTGGCATCTCCTTCCTTAATGTTGGTGATTCTGACGCATTGCTTTTTGCGAGTTCTCTCCAGCACGGCCAATCTTATGACCCTCCTTTTAAGCCGAGTACGAAGATGGCGCTCCTCGGGGGAGAGCAACCTACCCTCCTGTGCAAGGTCGAGGCAGAGGATAACCAAGAGGGCGGCGTGGAGGTGGACCTTAGCTTTAGCGAACAGGCCTATACTCCACTCCGTGAGGCGCATCGCCATTTTCTTGAGCTTGTGAAAAAGGATGATGTATGGGTTGGTATGCGCGACAGGCTCGGCCGAGGCCTTTTGGACCACATCACAGAAGCCGGGCATAGAGGCCCAAAAGTTCTCGAATTTAAATTTCTTAGGCCTCCTTGGCCCCTTATGCTCGGCGAGCAGGAGCGGGCAATGGTCGGAGAGGGATGAAGAAAGTGTGTGGAGCACGTGATCATTGAAAGTCGTGTCCCACTCCGCATTGCAAAAGAAGGAGTCAAGCTTACAAAGGGTGGGGTTAGCCCTCTCGTTGCTCCAGGTGAACCTTCTGTTCTGGAGGTGAATTTCTTTGAGCTCGCAACTATGGAGAGTTGAACGGAGCCGGTTGATTCGGCTGCAGTCCATGTTCCTCTTGTTTTTATCCCTAGCCCGATAAATCTGGTTGAAGTCCCCTGAGACGAGCCAAGCCGTCTCCGCGGGTGGCTTTTGGCCAACGAGCTCGGCGAAGAATGCGTCCTTGAGCAAGTGGTTGGTGGGGCCGTATACGGTAGTTATCTTGAAGCTCACGCCTGAGTCTCTTACGCGAAGCATGGCCAAGAGGTAGAAGGTAGAGAAGGTGATGTTGGACATCTCCACCAAGAGGTCATCTCATAGCAGGAGAATACCCCCTGGTGTCGTTCCCTGGACGCTGCGCGAAGTTACGCAGCCTATGCTCCCCAAGTAAGCGGCCGTCAACTGGTCCATAGCGTTGAGCTTCGTCTCCTGGAGGCACACCACATGGCAGGAGGAAGAAGCAATCGTAGCACTGACTGTCGACCGTCGATCTGGACAGTTAAGTCCTCCACCTCCATGCGCCAGGAGCGCCTCCTCCACGGCAGTCGCATTGGCATCGTCGAGCTTGAAAAGGCTCCTCATGGCTGTGAGCACCTTCGGTGACATATGCTCTTTGAAACGGTCAGCGAAAGCGTCCAGAGCTACAGACCAGGATTTCTGCTGCACGAGCGACGGGCGTGGTCTTGGGGCGGTCTGTCGCCGTCGTCTTGTGCAGCGAAAGGGTACCTCTGACCCTTGAGATGGTGACTCCAGCCATGGTTTTCCGGCGCGCCGCGGGAGCCCGAGGGGTGTTGTAGCCGGGGTGGGAGTAGGCAGGACGGCCTCCTGGCGATCTTCAAACAATGGCGCGAGGCACTGGAGGCCAACTGCACCGACAGCATCGGCCCAACGACGCCACACAAGCGAGGGTGTGCGGTACACTGGCCCATTGGACGACAGGGGTGGCGTTGGCGAGGCCTCGAACTCGGGGGGCCTGGAAGGGAAGCGCACAGGCAGCAGCATTGATGGGGGGGGCGCAGAGCTGTAGCAGCCTGACTTGGCTCCTGGGGCAGCAGCGATTCTGACCGGGCTTCATTCCTCTTGGACCGTGGCGACGACGGCAGAACCGTGGTTGGCTGCAGGGGCGGAGACACAAGTGGCGTGAGGGCCTCCTGAGAGCGACGTCGGGTAGCACGCGGTGAGGGGTGCCTTGCGCTGCCCGCGGCCGCGCCCTACATCCAGCGGCTCAGCCAGCAGAGGTAGCATCTTGGAGCCGCAGGCAGCGTCCGCGCTAGAGGACCCAGAGCCCATCAGGACTACCCGCGCGTCGGCAGCACGACGACGGCCGTCGTGGTCGCGACCAGCCTCATCATGGCGGCCACCACACCCGTTGTTGCGACCATGGTCGCGCGAGGCATCCTGCGGGTGCCTGGAGAGGCTGCGTCGAATGCGCCCCCCAGCCTTCTCTGTTTCGCGAGTTGTCACGGCCCCTGCGGCCCGGGTCGTCGCGGCGCATGTCCCTGTCGTTGTCGCGGTCGTGCCTATGGTTGTTGTCGGGCTGGGAGATGCGTTCCAACGGGTCGCGGGCCTTCCGCTCGCCGTCAACGACGCCATTGACGATGTCGTGCCCCTTGGAGACAACTCTGGGGCCTTGCGTTGGGTCCTCGTGGATTGACAGGTGAATGATCGCCCGCCGCTCCAGGCCACACCGCCCGAAGGCCGGCTGCCTGTCCGCACGCGCCAGCAAGGTCACCCAGTTGACGCGGGGAATGTTTGTCGGCGACGTTGTCCATGCCCAGACCCCCAACATCTCGCAGTTAGTCGTGAGCTTCGAAGCCGCCTTGATGTAGTTGATGGAGCAGCCCGACCTGATGGCCTGCGTGACGGCGTGCTCATCCCACGCCTGCAGAGGCATGCTGTCCAGGCACAGGCGGATGTGATGGACAATATTGACGGTCTTGGCGTGTGCCTCCAGCCGCAACGGGCGCGGCTGCAGCCTCGTCTCACCAAACGGCAGGTCTCGGCGCCCCGTCGTGTCGACGCATTGATGCTGGTGGAAGAACCGGACGAGGTAGGCCTCCGGGTAGTGCTTGACGATGGAGACGTCGTCCGCCAGCATGCCGAGCCCGGAGACGATGGCGGCGGCGATGTCACACGTGCTTGCCTGCAGGTCTCGGTCTAGCCACGCTACCATCGCGTGCGAGCCCAGCAGAGCCGCCTCTCGGTGCATTGCCGGCGACCCATGGATGACCGTGAAGACCTCAGCAGGTCGCTGAGAGTGGTCGCTGGACCAGGTCATGGACGGGGCGGGGCGTGGCTGGCTCACAGGGAGCGGAGGAGGCAGAGGACGACCGGACTGCGCGCGCGCAGGGGCCGGGCGCAGAGGACACGCAGAGGTGGGAAGCCGGCTTGTTGTTGCAGGACTTTGCCCGGTGGCCTGGGCAGAAGCAGCAGCGGCAGATGAACTGATTTTTGAACTTGGCTGCAGCAGAAGCAGAGGCCTTTAATCCACTCCGGGACAGGCTGGCGGGGCTTCAATGGTGCGTCACGCAAAGTCGTCCGGCGCGGCCGACGGGATGCGACGGTGACCCATTGATGTCTACTACGCAACATTATTCTTGTAGACTTTGTTGGGCCTCCAAGCGCAGAGGTTTGTAGGACAGTAGCAATTTTCCCTCAAGTGGATGACCTAAGGTTTATCAATCCGTGGGAGGTGTAGGATGAAGATGGTCTCTCTCAAACAACCCTGCAATCAAATACAAGAAATCTCTTGTGTCCCTAACACACCCAATACAATGGCAAATTGTATAGGTGCACTAGTTCGGCGAAGAGATGGTGATACAAGTGCAATATGGATGGTAGATATAGATTTTTGTAATCTGAAAATATAAAAACAACAAGGTAAAAAATAGTAAACAACGAGCAAAACAGTGTATTAATGCTTGGAAACAAGGCCTAGGGTCCGTACTTTCGCTAGTGCAATCCCTCAACAATGCTAATATAGTTGGATCACATAACCATCCCTCAACGTGCAATGAAGAATCACTCCAAAGTTCTTATCTAGCGGAGAACATAAGAAGAAATTGTTTGTAGGGTACGAAAACACCTTAAAGTTATCCTTTCCGATCGATCTATTCAAGAGTTCGTACTAAGATAACATTAAGTTATCCTTTCCGTTCGATCTATCTAAGAGTTCATACTAGAATAACACCATATGATACGCATCAACCAACTCTAATGTCACCTAGATACTCCAATGTCACCACAAGTATCCATGAGTTAATTATACGATACGCATCAAACAATTTCAGATTCATAATACTCACCAACACAAAGAACCTCAAAGAGTACCCCAAGATTTCTATCGGAGAAAGTAGGACAAGAACGTGTATCAACCCCTATGCATAGATTACCCCAATGTCACCGCGGGAATCTGCAAGTTGAGTACCAAAACATATATCAAGTGAATCAATAGAACACCCCATTGTCACCTCGGGTATCCACATGCAAGACATATATCAAGTGTTCTCAAATCCAATATTCAATCCAACATAACGATATCTCAAAGGGAAAGATTCAATTCATGACAACATGATAGCAAGGGAATAACATCATATGATCCGACTATATTAACAAAGCCCGTGATACATCAAGATCGTGACATCTCAAGAACACGAGAGAGAGATTGAACACATAGCTACTGGTACATACCCTCAACCCCGAGGGTGGACTACTCCCTCCTCGTCATGGCCTCCGCCGGGATGATGAAGATGGCCACCGAAGATGGATTCCCCTTTCCGGCAGGGTACTGGAACGTCTCCAGATTGGTTTTTCGTCGATACAGAGAGTTGCGGTGGCGGAGCAGAGAGTCTAGGGTTATTTATGATGGTTTCTATATTTATATGATTTTTGGGCGTCTGTTTCACGCCAAGATGGGCCACGAGGTGGGCACGATACACCAGGGCGCGCCGGGGGGGCCTGGCGCGCCCTGGTGGGTTGTGCCCACCTCGTGGCTCGTCTGGCCCTCCCACGAAGCGTCCAGTGCCTCTTTTGTTCCAAAAAATATCGTCAAAAAGTTTCGGGCGTTTCCGAGAACTTTCATTTTCTGCACAAAAAACAACACCACGGTAGTTCTGCTGAAAACAGCGTCAGTCCGGGTTAGTTCTAAATAAATCATATAAAGTGCATCAAAACCATATATAAAGTATTGTAAACATAGGTGAATATGGCATGAATACTTCATAAATTATCGATACGTTGGAGACGTATCAGCATCCCCAAGCTTAATTCCTACTCGTCCTCGAGTAGGTAAATGATAAAAGAACTAATTTATGAAGTGTGAATGCTAGCATAATATATAGGTTTGATTATTGATTATTTCAGTCAATTTTCTAGCATCATAACCAGCAGCTTTTTCTCATAAAAACCATCATGATAGAGTAGCAACGAATTCACATGTTATGGTTCAAACAATGAATTCTCTTGAAACTTAGCAACCTATGTTCTTAGTCACCAAACAATTCCCATTCAACTTATTCTCAACAAAGTCTAAGTAAGAGCTCCACATACTCAATCATCATATAGTCTTCTATGATTGCTAGTACTCAAAGCATATTTTTAGAACAAATGGCATCCATCGAACATAGAGAAAGATAGGGGCTTAATGTTTCGCCTCCCAACTCATTTATCATAGAGATAATTGTCAACAATAATAAGTCATGATCAAATATATTTGATTGGATATATATGTTTGGATCTTTCCCCACCACATGATGCTTGCCAACTAATAGACTGAGGTTTGAATAAGAAGTTAACTCAACATGAATAGTAAATAACATGAAAGTAAATAGATTGTCCCTTCGCAGAGGGAAGCAGGGATTTGCAAAGGTGCCAGAGCTCATTGTTTAAATCAGAGATAAACATAATTTTGGGAGGTGCACCCTTCCTGTCAACGTTACGACCAAGAGTTATCAATATCTTCCATGTTAAACACATTAGCGGCGGTTCCCAAGCGGTAAAAGTAAAGGTTTACTCCCCCTCCACCAACAAACACACTCCACGGCTAGCCGAATCCACGGATACCGTCCATACCAACAACATTCCTGGGGGAGTTTTGTTTAATTATTTGCATATTTTTTTTTCGGGACTGGGAATCCCTATTACCGCCCCTCTCGTGCAAGGACCGCCCCCTATAAACACTCGTCATGAGAATAACCCGCTTAACATGGAAGATACTGACCGCCCCCGTCGCTCCATGAGCGGTCCAGGCACACAAAACAGATGTTTATTTGAATGTTTAGAGGTGGCACATGCAAATTTACTTGGAATGGCAGTGAAATACCATATATAGGTAGGTATGGTGGACTCTTATGGAAGAAACTTGGCTCAAGGATTTGGATGCACAAGTTGTATCTCTACTTAGTACGAAGTGTTGGCTAGCAAAAGGTTCTAAACAAGCACCACATGTTGGAGGATCCATACCAATATAACTTCTATGCAAATATACACAACCATAACTCATTACGTTGTCTTCCTTGTCCAACTTCAACTAATTTGCTCAAGTTTGAAAATAATTAATGGGTATTCACAATCATAGAAGATGTCCAAGATAATATATTTGTATGTGAAAGTTCTCTTTCTTATACTATTCACTCACGAATTGCTTGTATGACCAATATTGTGATTGTTAAACTTCAATAGATTTTACTTTCTAAACCAGATGTGAAGCTACTACTAAGCATAAAGCACATTGATAATTTCATATTTATGATATTCAATTCATTCACAATTTACTCATAGGATACAAGTGAAGCACATGAGTAAACATCAAACTACTCTCAAGAAGCTGCCTGCGGCAACACTTCCTCCTCGTCGGTCCTCTCCAGGTCCAGGGCACCTCCACCTCCATGCGCCAGGAGCGCCTCCTCCACGGCAGTCGCATTGGCCTCGTCGAGCTTGAAAAGGCTCCTCATGGCCGTGAGCACCTCCGGCGACATATGCTCCTTGAAACGGTCCGCGAAGGCGTCCAGAGCTGCAGCTGTGATGTCCTCCCCGTCTTTGACGATGCCGAGAGAGCGACAAACCAGGATTTCTGCCGCACGAGCGACGGGCGTGGTCTTGGGGCGGTCCGTCGCCCTCGTCTTCTGCAGCGAAAGGGCACCTCTGACCCTTGAGATGGTGACTCTAGCCATGGTTTTCCGGCGCGCCGCAGGAGCCCGGGGGGTGTTGTAGCCGGGGTGGGAGTAGGCAGGACGGCCTCCTGGCGATCTTCAAACAATGGCGCAAGGCACTGGAAGCCAACCGCACCGACAACATCAGCCCAACGACGACACACAGGCGAGGGTGTGCGGCGCACTGGCCCATTGGATGACAGGGGTGGCGTTGGCGAGGCCTCAAACTCGGGGGGCCTAGAAGGGGAGGGCACAGGCAGCAACATTGACGGGGGGGGGGGGGGCAGAGCTGTAGCAGCGCCTGACTTGGCTCCTGGGGCAGCAGCAATTCTGACCGGGCTTCATTCCTCTTGGACTGTGGCGACGGCGGCAGAACTGTGGTTGGCGACAGTGGTGGAGACACAGGGGGCGTGAGGGCCTCCTGAGAGCGACGCCAGGCGGCACGCGGTGAGGGGTGCCTTGCGGTGCCCGTGGCCGCGCCCTGCATCCAGCGGCTCAGCCAGCAGAGGCAGCATCTTGGAGCCGTGGGCAGCGTCCGCGCTAGAGGACCCAGAGCTCATCAGGACTAGCCACGCGTCGGCAGCACGACGACGGCCGTCGTGGTCGCGACTAGCCTCATCACGGCGGCCATCGCGCCTGTTGTTGCGACCATGGTCGCGCGAGGCATCCCGCGGGTGCCTGGAGAGGCTGCGTCGAATGCGCTTGACGATGCCGTACCCCTTGGAGACAACTCTGGGGCCTTGCGTTGGGTCCTCGGGGATTGACAGGTGAATGATCGCCTGCCGCTCCAGGCCACGCCGCTCGAAGGCTGGCTGGCTGTCCGCGCGCGCGCTGGCAAGGTCACCCAGTTGACGCGGGGAATGTTTGCCGGCGACGCTGTCCATGCCCAGACCCCCAGCATGTCGCAGTCAGTCGTGAGCTTCGAAGACGTCTCGATGTAGTTGATGGAGCAGCCCGGCCCAATGGCCTGCGCGACGGCGTGCTCATCCCACGCCTGGAGAGGCATGCCGTCCAGGCACAGGCGGACGTGATGGACAAGATCGACGGTCTTGGCGTGTGCCTCCAGCCGCCACGGGCGCAACTGCAGCCTCGTCTCACCAAACGGCAGGTCTCGGCGCCCCGTCGCGTCGACGCATTGATGCTGGTGGAAGAACCAGACGAGGTAGGCCTTCGGGTAGTGCTTGACGACGGAGACGTCGTTTGCCAGCATGCCGAGCCCGGAGACGATGGCGGCGGAGATGTCGCGCGTGTTTGCCCGCAGGTCTCGGTCCAGCCACGCAACCATCGCGTGCGAGCCCAGCAGAGCCGCCTCTCGGTGCATTGCCGGTGACCCATGGATGATCGTGAAGACCTCAGCAGGTCGCTGAGAGTAGTCACCGGACCAGGCCATAGACGGGGCGGGGCGCGGCCGGCTCGCAGGGAGTGGAGGAGGCAGAGGACGACCGGACTGCGCGCGCGCAGGGGCCGGGCGCAGAGGACGCGTGGACGGGGCGCGCGGGCGTAGGTGCGAAGCCGGCCGGCTTGTTGTTGCAGGACTTTGCCCGGCTGCGGCAGACGAACTGATTTTTGCACTTGGCTGCAGCGGAAGCAGAGGCCTTTAATCCACTCCGGGACGGGTTGGCGGGGCTTCAATGGTGCGTCAGGCAAAGCCGTCCGGCGCGGCCGACGGGACGCGACGGTGACCCATCCCTGCGCGTCTGCAACCTCAGGCCCCGTGGGCGCTACACGCATTGAATGCGCCCGCAGGGAGCGGCCGCCCACGCCCTGGACGACGTCGGCCCAGCTACCACAGTTAATGCACGACCTCTGACCAGCGAATGCCGCGGTAGCATTGAAGGAGGCGTCCTGCCCGGGCCCGATGCGGAGCCGCTTCAGAGGCATCTCCAGAACGACCGACACCTCGCACTGGTCGCGTGGCGGCCGACCCGGAGGTGCAGGCGGAGGGGTGTCCAGCTCCCGATCCAGATGTGGCGCGGGGGGGGGGGGGGGGAGCTGCAGACCACCGAATGGGGGGAAGGGGAATCCCCACAACAGCGTAGGCGGGACGTGGCCCAGGCGCGGAAGGCACAACGAGGCGTGGTGGGTGGCCGACGGCGCCGGAGCGGCGGCCGCCGGGAGGGGCTGGTGGACTACGGCGGAGGGGGTTCGGGTGTCGCGAGAGCGCGAGCGGGGACGAGCCATTTGCTTGATTTTTTAAGTTGAGTGTATAGCGTGTTTGTATTTTAATTCGATGACGGATGACACATATAGGGCTTTGTAGGAGGAAACCTTCCAGCTAAAAAGATGTAATGTGCAAACCTATATAATGTTCCTTTTTGTATTGTACCACTAGACCCTTTTCCCCTTTTCCAAATCATAATGTAACAATTATACGAAATTTGAAGTAAAAAAATAAAGGATAAATGAAAAAAAAGTAAAATTATTCGATGGAGCCATGACACACAGTCCTAGTCCGCAAGTTTTGGAGGGAATACATTGGGGTTCTTTGCATCTCTTTAGGGAGTGAATACGTTGACATTGTCTTTTTGTCGATGTTTGTTGCTTCTTCAACGTGTGTTCAGATCAGGGTTTTCCCTATGCCGTTGTGGCCCGGGGGTGGTTTTTCATCATCATTTTCCTTATTAAGCAGCTAACTCTCAACCACCGCGGAACTTTCGACCCGTCCGCTTGTCGGTTTTGTGTCCCAAAAAAGTTGTCATGAATTATGTTTGTTTGATGTCGTGGAACAATTTTTGAATTGTAATTTTGTAGTAACGTGGTAAACGCACCGTGTATCGATCCATATTCCATATTGTCAAAACAATCTTGCAGGTTATTTGGGTTCTGGTGTGGTTGGAAATTGGCCGTTGGATGTTATTTGAGTGGCAGGGATTGGATCGTAACTTGGCTCAGCCAACTTCACTTCATTTGAGATTGAGAATCCCCGTCCACCACACCACCGGAGATACACACGCCGCCGCACTTGCCACAGCCCGCCGCTGCTCCGCCGTCGCGGCGCCATGCTCCGCCTCCGGAGTTGCGTCCTCAGCCACCTCCTCTCCTCTCCCACCACCTCCCCACTCCTCTCTCTCCAGCGCCTCCTCTCCGCCGCCGCGCCCGCCGTTTGCCCGAACCCTAGCTTCGCCGTGGAGGAGTACCTCGTCGGCACCTGCGGCCTCACCCGTGCCCAGGCACTCAAGGCCTCCGCCAAGCTCTCGCACCTCAAGTCCCCCGCCAACCCCGACGCCGTCCTCACCTTCCTCGCCGGCCTCGGCCTCTCCGGCGCCGATGTGGCAGCCCTCGTCGCCAGGGATCCGCGGTTCCTCTGCGCCGAAGTGGGCAGAACCCTGGCCCCCAATGTCGCGGGGCTCACCAGCATCGGCCTGTCAAATGCTGAGATTGCGCGCCTCGTCTCGCTCGCCCCCGACAAATTCCGGCAGAGATCCGTCGTCTCCAAGCTAGAGTACTTCCTGCCGCTCTTTGGCTCCATCGACAACTTGCTCCGGCCGCTCAAACACGGCTCTGGCTTCCTCGAGTCCGACCTCGAGAGGGTTGTCAAGCTCCTAGCAGAGTGCGGGCTACGTGCTTGTGATATTGCCAAGATCTTCATCCGTGAGCCGAGGATGCTTAGCGCCAAACCAGGGCGTGTCCTGGCGATGGTTGCGTGCGCCGAAGGTATAGGTGTGCCCCGTGGCTCTGGAATGTTCCGGCAAGCGCTGCAGGCCGTCTCATGCTCCAGCGAGGAGAAGATTGCCGCCAAAGTGGAACAGCTGAAGAAGACATTGAGGTGGTCGGATGCCGATGTCGGCATTGCTGTGTGCAAGTGGCCGACCGTGCTGAGGTGCTCAAATGACATGCTGCAGCACAAGTCCGAGTTCCTCATCTCTAAGGTGGGGTTGGAACCGGCGCGCATTGCTCACCGGCCCGTAATGCTCGGTCTTAGCCTGGAGGGCCGGCTCAAGCCCCGGTACTATGTTATGAGGTTTCTTCAGGAAAATGGATTGCTAAATCATGACAGGGACTACTATACTATGGTGGTGGCCAACGAGAAGGTATTTGTGAAGAAGTTCATATGCCCTCACAAGCAAGCTGCACCACACCTTGCTGAAGACTATGCAGCTGCTTGCAAAGGGGAAGTGCCGACTAGATTCAGATTTACATGAACCAAGAATGTGCTATGAAATTTGGTAAACTGTCTAACAGCAACAAAGTTTTCATTGTGTGGAAAGCTGGTAATTCCTATTTCGGCGTACTTTGTCCAACTGGATGTTGGTTGTCTGCTCTGTTAGATGCTGGTGTGGCCTTTGCTAACGCTTGATGAAACTGATAATTTGAATCGTGATATGTTAAGGTTAACATTTACGCCCGCCGTCCTATAATAAAAGATGTTATTGGAACCATGCCTTGGTTGTGAACTTATTCATCATCATGACATGTTATCTAACACTCGGAACTAAGTAAATGAGAACAGGTCATTCTGCATTGCATTAAAATCTCTATTTTATATTTTAAATGCATTCTGGATGATGTTGGCTAGCAGCGATGGCATAGGTGTGCCCCGTGACTTTGGGATGTTCAGGCACACCCTGTGCATTGTCGCATTCCTTGGCAGGAAAAATATCGCCACCAAAATGAAATACCTGAAAAAGATGTTAAGGTTGCCTGATGCCGAGGGTGAGTATTCTTGTATTTAAGGTTCTTATTTTGTTGAGGACGTCCAAGGAATCGCTTCAGCGAAGGTTCGAGTTCCTCATCTCTGAGTTGGGGTTGGAACAGGCTTACAATGCTTATCGCCCAGCAATTTTCTATTATAGCCTGGAGGGCCCGCTGAAATCCTGGTTCTGCTGTAAAGTTTCGTAAGACACTTAACAAATTTAAATGCTTACTGCACCACAAATTGTTTCAGTGTTCTTGCCTGACAAGAGTTGGTTGTCAGGTCTGGTATGTCTGTTACATGCTAGGTTGGTCATCGCTAACACTTAATGAAGCTAGTAATTGGATCCATGAGTCCTCATCTGTCCATATCATCATAAATTTGTCTCCGATGTCAATTCTAGACCCTCTTTTGGGGAACAATTTTGGACTAATTGATGGTCACAATACATTGATCAATCCGAGGATTCAGTTTTGATCCGGTTTGTTTGTTGCTTCTCCTAATTCTTGTGAGCTGAAAATCTTCGTTCTTTCTGCAGTATCTATTTTTTTTTTGAAGTGATTAAATGTTGTGAAAGTAATTCATGCTTTACTAGACTGTATCAGATTTTTCCTTGATTTTTCTCCAGTACTATTTCTTAATGGCCTATTGGCTGATACTTTCAGGGACAACTGATCTCAGAACTGTACAATACAGTTGTACAGTTTCTATATACGGCCTACCATATATTCCAAATATAATGGCTGGTTAGAACTTAAACCCGAGCCTCCTCAGGTTTTGAGCAATCGAGGGCTTACATGTATCGAGGGCTATGTTGTTATATCATGATCTATGCTAGCAAACGGTTGGAATATTTACCTCTGTTAAGTGTGGTTTCCAGTCTGCCTAGTTTGATCTCAGGTGTTAGCTTTGTTGTTCTGGATCATTTGGAAAATGAGAAATTTTACTATTTTTAGTAGCCTGTCGTTGGTCGCAGGTGACGATGTTGTTCAAGGCTGGAACGAACCATGGTGTTCTGCGCTTCGAAAATAGCTGAAGAACAGTGGTTTGGCTCTCTGTCTGCTATCTATTACTGAACTTGTCTGGATGTCGTTCAGTTCGAGGAGGATGCAGACTTGGTCCAGTTTGGTGGTTGCTGTACTCTACTTCGCGTGAGCTGGAAATCTTCGATCTTATTGCTGATTGAACTTTAGTTTAATGAGACCTCCTGTTCTAGCCATGCCCGCTTGTCAAAATGCAGCACCCATAGATGACAATGCTGCAATTGTTTTGTTCTGAATTGAATTACGTTTTGGTTTACGTCATCTATGTTTAGCCAATGAGTTACAGCTAACAGTATTTCTTTGATCTCTTGCTGCCGTACCAAATTATATGGTTACTACTCATGGGATGGGTGAGAAGACACTTGTAACTGATGTTGCATGGAAGTATATATCTTGTGTCACACAATTAGTATGCTTTTCTTGGCTAGTTTCTTGTAAGATGTTTGTAACTGATGTTCTCTACAGTTTCAGCTATGATGCGGTGCTTGAAGAATGGCTGAAGAACGGTGTTTGGCTTTCTGTGTGCCATATAATGCACCATCGCCGATGTTGTGACAGGAGTGGTATAGTTGTTTTTTTGCGTGAACCCCGCATTTTTGATTTTTTGCATTAGACTTTGACTCTTGTAGTTCTGACTTCACTGACAAAATCCTGAAAGGACAAATCTTAAAATTTGCATCTATTTATACTCTGTTACGTTACGAAATAAGCACGCATAAATACCCAGGTTTGATGACGAACATACAAAAGTACTGATGGCACCAAAATTGCTCTACTTTTATAATGATGCACGTGGTTTCATCACATTCTGGCTATTGACTTGGGGCTTGGGAGGCACAACATTCAGGTATGCATGCATACACAGGGAAACTCGACGGAGCACCCGCATGACCAGCATGAAGATGCGGTGTTTTGTTCCAACTTTTATCTAGCACAACATCAAACATTTGCACACCTTAGTTCCCGGTTGCCTTCAAATCCTAGCTAGCACTTCAACACACATGGAGAGATCACAAGGAGATGAGTGCCAAGACGAAGAAAAGATACATGATCTTTGTATGTTCATCGATTCAGTTTAGTTCCATGCATGAACAGATAACTTGAAATAAAGGAAAAACCTATTATTTGATATATTCATGCTGAATGTACCCATGACTATTTTCAACTATTTATAGAGCTGCACGATTGTTCATGTTTCATTAATGCATGCCCAGCCTATAGCTTCTCTAATAAGTTATGAAGATTCGGTACTTGGCCTTTAGTGCGTTTGCTGCCTATGGTACTTCAAAAGCACCTCAAGCCATTCAAACCAGGTGCATCTGAATTAGAATAACAAAGTACCTCAAGCCTACTACAAGTTTACAACACTTGTGGTGCAGAGCTCAACTCCGTGGAAGTGGGCATAGCAAGGATGGAATTGGCTAGCTGAGAAAACTTTACCTCATCCTCAAACTAATTAACCCGCCAGTCAATGAAGTTAGCAATATGACCAAACTGCGCCTACGCTTCTGGTTGCCTCTCAATCCAAGCTAGCTAGCTCCAACATGCACGGAGAGATCAGTATGATATGCCATAGCATGATCCATGAGCTAGCTATGTTCATGTCTACCAGGTTCAATTCCATTCCATGCTTACCATACATGATGCATCACTCATAAGAAAAACAGAACTCCTATAATTACTCTATGAGCGCTTTTGAAAGAAAATTTATCGTTTGTAACTTATAGAGCTGCAATATTGAATGGGTCTCATTAGTGCACATGAACGGATCATTTCTCAAAGAAGTTATGAAGACTTGGTGAGCTAATTCAGGAGAGGGGTCGAAAATATAGATGCCATGAGAAACAAATTCATCATCGGGGAAGTGTTAATTTAGGAGGGATTAGGCATGAGAATTGGGAGTCTAACTCAACATTTCTAAAAGATGGGATGTGTGCGAATTAGAAAGAAATTGTTTCACGGAGAACAACTTGGTACTCGTAAACTTGTGTTATCATCACTTAGCCAATCCCTCAGGCCTCAGACGTCATCGATACGAAGTCATAAAGATGAAATTGTAATTTAGGACGTTTGAGGCGTGTGAATTGGGAGTCTAACCAGAACATTTCTAAAAGATGGGATTAGTGCGAATTAGGAGAAAATTGTTTTACAGAGAACATCTTGATGCTTCATCAATTTTTTTTTATCATCACTTACCTAATCCCTCATATATTATCAGTAACAAAACATGGTAAGAAACTTCTCTCTCAAATTCCCACACATAATTCCTATGAGATTCCAAACATAGGATTGGACACTAAAATGACATGTTCAATGTCTAATCTCTATATAGCCCGAATTCCCCTTCCCTATAGTTGCCAATAATGTATTGTTAAGTTTCGACGATGCTTGGACAATAATCCAAAAATGTATTGTCCAATCAAGTCAGTGCCTGTATGGCTGATGTTGTAATAGGAGTAGAGGAAGTTGCCCAAAGCCATCCCGTTTGGGTCTAAGTTATCACTAAACCACTATCTTTATCGATTTTCACGCAAGACCAACACGTCGGGGCATGGGCCTGACACATGTCACTAAAATGCCGAATTTGAGGGTCCAAATGTAAGAGCTGACGTGGCAAAGATCGGTCCATGTCATCAATATTTGACCTGATGCATATGAAAAAATACGTTGTGCAGCAGCAGGATTACAATATGACAAGTTGCAGGTTTACAACTCTGGGACATGAATGTAGAATGCTTTCTTGTGACAGTTGTTGCATTAGAATTCAAGACAGATTGAAATTTCAAAAGTCATACATACATTATAAAACTTATTGTATGCATGAAGTTTTAGAACCAATATTATGACATATTTGGTTATGTGGGCATCTGGAGAACTAAGGTAGAAAACAAAACAAAAACCAAGCTTGTGATCTCGTGAGAATTGAGTTGGTTGTTCGATGGGATTGGCTCGCCCAACATAGAGGTGTGGCGGGCCAACAAATTAGGAGTTTCTCAATTGGGTTATGGTGCCCCGCATATGCCGAGTCACCCGCGATTGCAAACACCAGGAGGTGGAATAACTTCTATGTGGACTGAGTGACAACGTAACCATCTAGGGACTACTGACATCTATATTTTTTGACAAATTATAGTGCTAGCAAAGAGGCATTGTCGAGTCTTATGTTGTACGGATCCATACTCTGAATCTGTGGTGTCTCCCAAGCCCCAACTCAATAAGTGTGTATAATGTGATAGACACAAGCATCATTGCAAATAAGGGTCTTTTTTAGCGTTAGAATAAGACTATAAGTAAGTAGGGACACTCAAACTCGATTGATAGATGTAGTTTAGCATTAGAGATATTAGTCATAGACACATGATCTTGCGATTTGAATCTCACTAGAAGCTCTGTGGCTCCGACGTACTCGATGTGCCTACGTACATAGGAGCGTACAATGACTAGTAAGAAGAAGTAGTGGTGGTTGGGACTGAGGAGCAGTCAGACTCTACTGCTTCAAGTCTACAACACATGGGTCCAGATCTCAACTTCGTGCAAAGCAAGGACACACAAGTGGGCAGAAAAAGGATGGACTTGTCTAGCTGAAAGAACTTGGTCTGATCATTGATCTAATTAACCCGCCAACCAATGGAATTATTGCTATGACCAAAATGTGCCTTCGCTTCCGATTGCCTCTCAATCCTAGTTAGCTAGTTATGTTGATGTCCACTAGGTTCATTTGTGTTCCTTCTTTACCATGCATGATGCATCACTCCGAAGGAAACAGAAAACTCTCCTATCCTTGCTATTTGCTAGCTTCTCAAATAAACTACAACGTTTGTAATATATAGAGCATCAATATTGCTCGGGCTTCATTAATGCACACCAACGGATCATTTCCTGAAGAAGTTATGAAGATTGTGTACTTTCTTCTAAATCTTGTTTGTTTGGTGGTCATTCAAGAGATGGAATGATAATTTAGACACTGGGAGATAAGAGGACATTCATTTGGATGAAGGGATACTTTGGGAGTGATTATGTATGAGAATTGGGAGTCTAGATAGAACAACTGAAAAAGAGATGGGGTATGAGAATTATGAGGAAATTGTTTTAAAGAGAAGATCTTGATACTCATCGTAACTTCCGTTATCATCACTTAGTGAATCCCTCATCTATCAAGCGTAACATGGGAAAAAGCATATCTCTGAAATTCCCAAGTATAATTCCCTCATATATTATCAAAAGTCAAGTTTGCTAATACTAGTGATTGCATTACTCTTTTATTAAAAATAATGATATTTATAGGCTTTTTTGGTGCACTCTCCAACTCCAAATATGTTACAATATATTAAAGTCACTTTCAAAATGGTACCTGCATAACTTTTTGCCAGGGGATTCCATACTTATTCGCAAGTTAATCATGGTTTGAGTGAGGAGGCTTGACGATCCACTTATCTCACGAGGACGGTGGGCTTCTTTGGTGCGTCGCCATGCTGGTTCGACCGGATCACAAAGCACTAGTCGACGGCATTCGTGTGACCCATCGACGCCGCCGCCGCCATGCCATCGCCTGTGCCATGCTCATCTCTCCGTCACAACCGTAGCGCCTGCCGTTTCTCCAAGCACCGGATTAACGGATGAGGCATGCCTGGTTGACACCTGCGGCCTCACCCGAGCTCAGCCCTTGAAGGCCTCTGCCAAGCTATCAATGCTTTGTTCATGTCCCAAGATGCATCAGCCGTGAAATTCAACCAGCACTTGGGGGCGGGTTCAGTACCGTTCTTACGATAGGACGCATGTTAAAGTTCTGGGGATCCAGTTTTGCTGCCAGATTAGCATGGATGCCTCGTCCCCTACTCGCCTAATAAGGCCCTGTTTCATGTTGTCCATACCACCCAATATCGATCACCAGATCTGCGGAGGAGAAGTTCTAAGCTCAGCATCAAGGAAATATATAGCAAGAAAATATTTAGCCTTTAGTGTTCTTGCACTTAAAGAATCTGGATCCATCAAAATACGCCAAGCCTGACAAGCTAGCAGGGCAAGGTTAAAGAGTTCAATATCTTTAAATCCGAGCCCTTCACATGATTTTGGCCTTGCCATAACTCTCCAGGATACCCAGTTTGGATTTTTTTTCCATCCTAATCAAAGTTTTCGAATGAGTGTGTTAATCAGCATTTACTTTTTGTATGGAAAATTAGCATTTACCATTTTTGATGGAAAATCAGCATTTACTTTTTTTTTTTGAGAAAAGAGAGCTGCTTCGTTCATAGCACAATATTACAAAGAGTCCCTCTGAAAAGAAAGAAAATACAACATAAAGGCACAGCTGGCCAACGAACAGACCCACACCAGAACACTCGCAGAACTCGTCGCCATCGCCGGAGCACACCCAAGCTGGAGAAGACGCCATGCCCACAGGCCGCCTCGGGAGTACAGGAACCCCCGCCATAAAGGTTTTGACGCCGCATGAACCACCCGACGCCGGGCGGGATCTCAAATCAATGAACGCATATCGGCGACGACACCGAGAGCCAACCGCATCATCCGTACACTCCGAGGAAACGACGCTCTCCGAACGGGACCGGAGAGGAAGAAGAAGACCAGCATCTTTCGCGAGGGAATCAAACCTGCAGCTCAACCAAACACCTCCTACACTCCAGGACCCCACCTCCGTGCCACCGATGGAGGCCTCGCCGGCGGAACGACAAAGAGGAGGGGGAAATAGATACTCATAAGGCATGGACGCCGAGGCCGCCACACCGCCCTGCCTGAGGATCCAAGAACTCACGGGATTGATTGATCCGCGAGGACCAAAATCGCTTCTCCAACCGACGCTGCCACCACCGGAGAAGAAAGCCAAGATACTGCCCGAACCACAAGCAGCCGACCAATGGCCGGCCAACCAGCACCACCCACGAGCCTCGACGACCAGCCGGGGAAGACAACAACAGCAACTCATGAGATCCGCAAATCCACAAGGATAGAAAACCACCTGCTCGTCGACGAAACTCGTCCCAGCGCTCGATCTGTCGCTGCCACCGACAGAGACGAGACCGGAGCAAGCTCCGAAGCAGCACAGCAACTCCAGGGTCCTCTCACCGGTGCCTAACCCCGAAACCAAAATCCCACTCCCGACCAGCGCCACCGCAACGCTAGACGGATCAGGGCCACCAAAAGCCGCCATACCAACGGAGCGGCCGAACAACTCCATCCTCCCAATCTCTTCGCGAGATCCATGAGCCAGGCTGCCGCCGGAGCCAGAGAAGACATCGGGGGGGAACTTATTTAGCGCCGCCGCCGCCACCACCGTAAGGGTCGAAGCGCCGGACAGCCAAACCCTAGCTACAAGCCCTAGTACTAAGATATAAACACATCTGACCGGTGGAGCACGACCATCCCACCCTCCCACACCGGCGAAGCCGGCGGAGATGGCGAGGGCCGGCGCACCACCGGCGGAAATCGGCTTCCTCCCTGGACCGCTCAAGAAATCGCCCCTCTCTCCTGTAGCAGGAAGGGGAAAGGCGAGAAAGAAATGTGGGTGCAGAACCTAAATCAGCATTTACTTCTTGAGAGCGTTCGAGGACTAAAAACATGTTGGGCTTTTGGAGTGAAAAACAAGGCTCGAAGGCCCACTTCGTTCACGAGCTGTTGAACATGTTGGGCTTTTGGGCTTTTGACTGTCCTGGTTCGACCAGACCAGACCAACCGGCAGCGCTCGTTTCCCCATCCTCCTTGCCGCCACGCAACCTCCTTGGCCATGCTCCGCCTCCGTAGCTGCGTCCTCGCCCACCTCCTCTCCTATCCCACCACCTACCACGCCTCTCCTCTCCGCTGACTCTTCTCCGCCACCGCCGCGCCCGCCGTTTCCCCAAACACCGGATTCGCGGCTGAGGCGTTCCTGCTCGACACCTGCGGCCTCACCCGATCCCACGCGCTGAAGGCCTCCGCCAAGATCTCCGACCTCAAATCTCTGGCCAAGCCCGACTCCGTGCTCGCCTTCCTCACCGACCTCGGCCTCTCCAGCTCCGACGTCGCCGCCCTCGTCGCCAAGGATCCGATGTTCCCGCGTTAGCGGCCGGATGACCGGCTATGCATTCGGCGAGAAAATCGGTTATTTGCCACTTTCAATACGGGGCTTCGCAAAATTGCCACTCCCAATATTGGCTTTGTAAAAATGCCACCCAGCTCGTGTACACTTTGATTATCATGCCATTTTTTCTTTTTGCTTAGTTTTTATTTTTAATTTTCATTATTTGGCACATGAAAGGACCAAAGTACCCCTGATGCTATCTACATGTATTTGGGATCAGATCAGCACTTGAACCATACGAGTGCGTGTTGCTAGCCGAGAATATCGTGCTTGCCATATCCCAGATCGCCATCATGCTGCTGGTGCTGATGTTCAGCACCGGCCACACTTCTCTGACATGTCAAGGGGCGAGGTGCTCCAACACGGGCAGAGAAGGACGAGCTGGTCTGTCGCGTGCAGGGGAGGGCGAGCGTGCAGGCGTGGGCATCTGCGAGGCGAGGGCGAGTTGTGCCGACGCGTGCAGATGTGGACGAGCACCGGCGGCGACTTGCAGTGACTCGGGCAGAGGCATCATCAAGCCGAGGCGAACTGCGCCGGCGCGCGCGGGCGTTGGCGAGCACCTGCGAGGAGCTATGGCTGCTCGTACATGTGTGGGCAAGTTAGGGCGGAGAGCTACGATGACTCACGCAGACATCGGCGACGTACAAACGTCGAGCAACAGTGACAGCAAGGACGAGCTAGGTAACCTAGGTTCAGAGTAATTGGATCCAACCTGTCCACAAAAGCATCAGATTGGGTAGATAGCATTAGGGGTACTTTGGTCCTTTCAGGTGTCAAAAAAAGAAAAAGAAAAAGAAAAGCAATGAAAAAAATAAAAATGGCATGATAATCAAAGTGTACACGAGCTGGGTGGCATTTTTACAAAGCCAATCTTGAGAGTGGCAATTTTGCGAAGCCACGTATTGAAAGTGGCAAATAACCGATTTTCTCGCATTCGGCCGGCTCCGCGCACGCCATCAGATTAAATAATATCCTCCGGTCACAATCCCCCTCAACCTTATCTCTTCCTTCAACCATGGACACGCCACCCTCTCTCTCTCTCTCTCTCTCTCTCTCTCTCTCTCTCTCTCTCTCTCTCTCTCTCTCTCTCTCTCTCTCTCTCTCTCTCTCATGAGGTCAGATCATCTAGCCGTGCGCATGGACACTCCTCTATGCCATCCAGCATTGCAGGCCATGGACACGCCGCCACCACTGCCGGCTTCTAGGGCGAGCCACCGCCGACGGAGGAAACAACCACAACCTGCACCCCCTTCCTTTTCCCCTCACGCAACCCTCACATCTTTGCACAGATGAGTTTGCAACGCACCGGTGGGCAGATGTTACAACCGTGAGAGGGGCGGGGGGGGGGGGGGGGGGGGGGGGGGGGGTTGTTGGAACGGAGAACACGACATTTGCTGGGAATGTAGGCTCCTTTTGTGCTGTCGCCAACGGCGAGCGTTGGCACGCGATAGGCGGAGATGGCGCTGGGAACCGTGGATATATTAGTGTTGCAACCCTTGATGAAAAAAGTTTCAACCATGGTTAGAAAAATCTTGAATCGGTACCGCTCAACTAGTAAAAGTTGCAACCATTAATAGAAAAGCATCAACCGTAGTTGAAAAAACTTTAAATGAGAGGTACCGCCCGTCCGAAAAAAGTTGCAACCATTGATAAAAAAGCTTCAACCGTACATAAAAAAAAGCTTCAAACATAGATAGAGAAAGCTTCATCCGAATGCTCAACCAAAAAAGCTACAACCAATGGTAGAAAAAGCTTCAACAGAAGATGAAAAAGCTTCAACCGGTGACCGGCCACAGAAAAAGTTGTGGGCAAGCCGACGATCAACACGACGTTTGAGCCTACGTTTATGACGGTAGCAAGCACTGCGGCAAGCTACGAGATCAGCGAAGGCGTTCGCCGGTGCTGCGTCTGGAAACGCGAACCTCCGACACGAGCAGCCATGCAACCGGCGACGAGGACCGCTGCTAGCAACGTGCAGCAGATGCTACTAGTCTGCAGCGGTGTTGGTGCAAGCGGTAATGGCCGATAAGCCAGGTGCAGTGCTTTTGTCGAGCAACGCCACGGTGGCTCGATTTTCTTCTCTCGGAGGTTGTTTTTCCCTGCGGCAAGTACGTCTGCTGCTTCGTGGATAATACTGAGAGGAGTGTGCAGTTGAGGAATAAGCGTTTGTTTTGGGCTTGACTTGCGAATCCAACGCCTACTATTGGTCTAATCGTAGGGCGCTCAAGTTTGGGGCACACGGGTGGTTCCTCGCTAGCACCGCTGATGGCCGTGGTTGGGTGCCCCACAGAGGGCCGTGGTTGCATTGAGAAATGAGCGGCCCTCTGATGGCCATGGTCGCGGTCTAAGGTGAAAAGATGTCCCATTAATTTGCTAGTGCCTTTCAGGTTTTTTTTTTTGACAGGTGCTAGTGCCTTTCAGGTTGATTTGGAGTAGGTTTCTAAAAAGGTGGATATCCCCCGACTCTTGCATGGTGTGCCGCACACCGTCAGGTTTATTATTATATTAAAAAAATACGTGGATCAATTCAAAACAACTCATTTGATGATGTGTCTTGACCTCGCACCAACACACACCATCTAATTCGGTGACCTCACCAAACCGCCCCATGGCAAGCCGGGAGCATCATCTGGTCTAGCAGACCCTCAGTGCACATGCATGTGCACACTCTAAAATCTGCCGCCGTCAACTTTTGTCGTCCCATCTTCAGGAGATAACAATGCATTAACTTTGCCAGGCCCTTGAACCGTTGACGCCAACATGACACGAGACATCACCACCCTCCTGCACGTGTCCATCACTGAGACTGCATTGTGCCGCACCATTGAGCCCGGCCGTCGTCAATGTTTTAGATCAAACACCGCTCCACGCCTCCACCCCTAGTCCCCTTCAACCTATATCTACCCCAAAACTATGGCCCCGAGAGGTACAATGCCCCTGAAAGCACCATAATCGTCGGATCTAGTTGACCCAGATCTAGGAACAGCTCGAGCGAGGTGACACAAACTAAAACAACGATGCTTAAGAAAGGAAACAACGTCAAAGAGCCGCCATCATCCGCATGAACGAAGTCGACACATTTTTCACTTGCAATCGCACCACCCGATCTCACCGCCGAGTAAATCCGCGCGAGGCTGCACCACGAAGACATATGCCACCCTCGGGACCGCCGACAGAGGTTCTCCAGCGGCCCCTCGCCGCCCCCTCCACCCGCTGCTAGCCAGCCAAGACGCACACTGCGATGGATCTGGACGGGATGCCGGATCTTCGACCACTGCCGCCACTCATCAGCAGGCAAGGCTTCCAACCAGATCATCCCGCCATCCATGGAGGCGCCGACCACCGTCGGACAATAGGGTTGCCGCCTTAACCGCCCTGACTGAAGCACGAAGGTCATTGTCGTGACTCAGATTTTGGCACCATAGCACACGAATCCTTCACACGCCACCCCTTGGTCAGCCACACACGACCTCCACGTCATGCAAACGAGAAGGCCACCGCCAGATCCGCGACACCGGTTTCCGCCATCGCGCAAGAGATGACCGTGCTGTCTAGGGCACCACGCCGCCGTGAATAGACTTGCCCTGCCGCTGCTGTCTGCTGAGGCGCGCTTCGCCCTTTGGCCTCATTTGATAGCGCCTAGGGCCTGGGGCTGTGGATGAGAGTGATGGGGCAGTGACTACTAGGGTTCGCCAGTGCCCCCCTGTGAGGGACGCAGAAGCGATTTAGTCAGATGCAACTATCTGATGATCTAGAATTAGATGTTGATTAGAATACCACTTCATGTCCGAAGTAAGGACTCTTAACGTGTCCTTTATGAGTCGGGCTCAACAACGATAAACATGCATTGTTGATTTGTTGACGAAATTGTCTACATGTTATTTTGTTGGTCTTCATTGGCTTGTCTAAGTAATCGGTATGAGAAATCCTGGTCCATTCAGTCTCCTGCTGGACGTGGTGACGATCACACGAGGACGGTTATCCGTTCCCGGAGGCCTTGCTACAGAAAAAGTCCACTTAGTCATAAGTATTAGTTCCATATCTTGTAATGATTCAAAGGTGATTTCCTTGTTGTCTACTCTACTTATTAGCTGCTACGCGTCCACCGACGGATGTTTAGTAAACATCCGCCACCTGAACGACCGTCCGATCTACATGCGCAGCCGTCCGATCCGCGCGCGGGGCTTCTGTCGGGCACCCAGTAATTCCTGAAACGATGGTCGAGTTGCAGAAACAATCGCTTTGTTACAAAAAATAAACTTTGGACCCATTCATTCCTGAAACAATAGTCGGGTTCCAGAAACAATCGCTTTGTTGCAGAATTTTTTTTCCTTCGTCTTTCTGCAACATAGGTACTGTTGCGGAAGAAAATTTTGCAACAAAGGTCATGTTGCGGAAAATTTTTGCAACAAAGGTCAGGTTGCAGAAATGTTTGCAACCGTTCGTGGTGCGGCTTGCCGCGTGCGGAGGGCCGGCCGGCGTCGGGGTGAGCGGCTGGCAGCGCGGGGGGTGGCGGAAGGGTGGGGGGAGGGGAGGGCCGGCCGGCATCGGGGGTGGAGGGGCTGCGGCGGGAGCGGCTGGCAGCGGCGTGCGTTGGGCCGGCCGGCGTCGGGGGCGAGCGGCTGGCGGCGCGAGGGGTGGGGGGGGGGTAGGGGAGGGCCGGCCGACGTCTTGACGGAGGGGCTGCGGCGGGAGCGGCCGGTGTCGGGGGCGGTGGGCCGGCCGGCGTCGGGGGCGAGCGGCTGTGCCGTCGCCCTCCCAGATCTGGTAGCCGCTGCCTCCTTCCACCGAGCGTGAGTGTGCCCAGCTTCAGCACCGTTTCTTGAAACAACGCTCCAGTTTCAGGAAACGGTCGTGGCTAGGTCGCTGCTCCGTTCGCGCGCGGGCACAATCTGGTTCGTCAGATGGAGCAAGATCAAACGGACGAGGAGGCGGCGGATAGATCGTCCGGATCAGCCGGTGGGAGGTAAGAGTTTTCCTTAAAAATAATAGTTCATTAATCCCAATGAATCAGTGCGTAGGGTAATTTCAACCTCCCTTTTGGCCAAAAACTAATTTCTGGTCACTCCCTCAAAAATATGCAATTTATGTTTTACCACACTACAACTTTGAGCCGTCCCCTAGCGGAGGAATGCATGCAACCTAAACTCTGGGTTCTAGCTATAGCAGTGGTGGAATGACATCTTCATGGCTCTAGATAACAGGCTGTCCCTCAGCTCAAAGATAGAACTTTGTGGATGATCAAGAAATAACTCCAGCTCTCGACCTGCAAGGGGGGGGGGGGGGGGGGGGGGGGGGGGGGGGGGGGGGGAGGGAATGAACCATAGACCCAGATTCGGATTGATTTGGCTGTTTGAATTGTTTTTATGTTCTTTCCCCCCTTGTTACAAGCTTTGTGACTTGAACTACTTCCCTCTTTTACAATCCATCGGTAGTACACCTAATGATTTCACTCAAAAAAGAAAGATGCACGTCAAGCCTCATTAAGAAAGCATGGAATGAGATCCTATTTTGCACCATATATTGTTAGGTTATAAGAAATTGACTACAAAATAAATTATCCATTTAATATTCAGAAAAAATGATTCAACATGTGACACTAACAAGTAAAACCCATTAGTGGATTAAATTTCACAGTTAGCCATGCGTATATGTTTTGCTCTATATAGCGATCATGGTCTAGGAGTAGGGCACCAATTGGTCACCGCGTCATCTAGATAGCGATATGGGGGTGCCCGATCCTCCAAAAGTATGTATCTTCACTTGATATACTGAAAAAACTCTTTGGCCACTTGAGCAGTTGACCCAAAAAAATCCAGCGAGATACGGTAGTGTCTAATCTTTGTGCATTGTGTGGAAAAGTATTGGAGTATTCCTACCATTTCCTTCTGCACATGGCCAATGGTGAGGCGTCCCTGAAATTATCTCCCATGGAACCAAGTGACCGGCTGCTCGAACTGATTGCAACTTTGGTGGAGAAGGAGCGAATGCAACTGCTCGACAAGGATCCAGAGTCTTTCTCGGGTTGGTTAATATGTCCTGGCTTCTGACCAACAAAATGAAGTTGCCAACCAATTGGACGAGGGAGGCCCGTAGTGCTTTGGTCGGCAGGAGAACCGGCCATCCTTGCAAACAAAAGAGAGGAAAGGGGACTGACAAAATATGCAATTGGCTACTCGATAAAACTACTTCCTGTCTTCCTACTAATTAGCAAGCTAGGCAGAGAGATCATTGTCCGAACAAAAGTGCAGCTCATCTTCCTGTTGCCTCGCAATCCTCACTAGCTGGATCTCACATGCATGGAGAGATCAAAAGTCCAAGACAAGGCATGATTAATGAGCTAGCTATGTTCACTCGTTTCAACTCACTTTCATGCTTGCCATGCAGATGATTTATCAGTCCGAAGAAAAATAATTCCTACAGTTGCTCTTTGTTAGCTAGCCAAAGCCAACTCCATCGCTTGTAATTTATAGAGCTGCACTATTGCTTTTGTTTCATTGATGCACGCTGAGTAGTATTCTCTCAGAAATGCTGCAAAGATTTGGTACTTCCATCTATAGCTTGTTTGGTTGGTTGGAGGTAATTAAAGAGATGGAATGAAAATTTAGGCGTCGTGAGATAAGAAGTCACTCATTTGCAGGAACACATAACATTTTAATCTCAGGGACGAGTGAAAGGTTGGAGGGAATTGTTTAACAAGGAACACATTTTGATACTTCACAGGCCCGTCTCCACAAATTTGGGGCCCCAGTGCGAAAAAAATTGGGGCCGTGAAATTCCTAGAATGCACGTTTCTTTTAATAAATTTAAACACTCCATAAATTATAGGCTTTTCAAGATAATACAAAAAAAACAGAACCTACTTTTTTAACGAGCAACTATCTTTGTAATCTTTGTGTGTATCAACTTGATTAACTAACCTACTACTATATATCTTTCCTAAAAAATTGATAAATGAACTGATGCATATCCACATAATAGAATATATTTTTTAGAAAAGGAGGATATACCTCCGGCCTTTGCATCTGGACAATGCATGCATCCGTTTTATTAATTATTTACAAAGACCTTACAAAGTAATACATCAGTAAGCCTGAAGCCACCATCTTGGCAACACCTGTTGTTGCTCCTATCCACTTGAGGAAGGGGGACCGAATGCCCGAGCCAAAAACCAAACAGACATCGCACCAAAGCCTAACATCTAAAGCCAGATGCTCCAGCCCAGCCACAATGCCGAGACTGGGTCACACGCCGGTCCGGCGCACTCTCACAGACCGCCGCCGACGTATTTCACCGATCCATCTCCAGAGCAGGAACTAACGCACCGACCTTGCCAGGCCTACCGTCGACGCCACCACGGCGTCAGACAACGACACCATACTGCACGTATCCATCCACATGGCCTACGCCGAATATCCGCAGCGCCATGCCGCTGGGATCCGTCGTTGGCCATGAGGTAGATGTAACATCGCTGCTCCTCTTGTCCCCTTCAGCCAACACTTGTTCCAAAACAATGCCCTCGGGAGGGAGAACGACACCGAAGGCGTCGTCATCGTCCGATCCGGTATACCGAGATCTAGGGTTTCCCCTGGAACATCAAGATCCAGTTAACGTGACCTGCAATGACGATGCTTCGAGAAGGAAACGACGTCAGAGACGCCACCATTGTCCGCCAAGACATCAGTCAGTCGCGGTTTTCACCGGAATCCGCATCGCCCCAATCTCGTGGCTGGCTGGAACCGCGTGGAGCTTTGTCATAAAGACGTATGCCACCGCCGGTACTCCGACGAAGGTCCTCGATCCCTTCACCAGAGCCCCCATCGCGTCGCCGACCATCCACATGAAGAATCGACGACAGATCTAGGTGGAATCCAGATCTGCGGCCATCGCCATGCCCATCATCGCTAGCACCACCAGCCATGGGGTTGTCGGTTGCCGCCGCACAGCCAGGGAGCCGCCCTGGCCGCGACGCGAAGCCCCCAGCCCGAGGTGCCCCAGCCGCCTCGAGTGGTTGCCGCTTCCTCCTCATGCCTAAGCGCCTTGGCACCGGGCACCGGACACCGACGCCACCGTTTCCAAGTATTCCTTCACTTTGGGATTCGTGTATAACTGCCTCAAGTGGTAGTTGTGCTTCTTCACACTGCAAGTCAAAGATGCTGGCCATAAATTGTCGGTATACACCTTTCCTTTGTATTTCTTCACAAAATTTGTAGCAATGTGACGCATGCATTCCGTATGCTCTACTCCAGGGAACACATTGTCCACGGCCACTTCTAAACCTTTGTAGGCATCTGTATGAATTACCAACCCATTGGGATGTGCAATAGGCCGACGCAGATTATGCAAAAACCAAGTCTAGCTCTCCTCAGACTCTGTCTCCAGCACACCGTATGCAACTGGAAATACGAAACTATGTGCATCAACTGCACAAGCTGCTACTAACTGTCCTTTAAACCTCCCTGTGAGAAAAGTAGCATCAATAGCCAAATACGGCCTGCAGCCTGCCAAAAAACCCCGGCGACAAGCGTGAAAGCAGACAAAAACCCTCCTAAAGCATTCCTTGGTCTTTGTCACTCCCCTGAATGTGTACTCCACGGTGTGCTGGTCAATATCTACAATACTATCTGGGCTGGTCCTCTTAACTTCACCTTTGAATGAATACAACAATTGAAAACTTTCTTGCCAGTTACCATAAATAGAATCCATAGCATGTTGTTTACAATTGAACACCCTCACGTATGGTAACTCTATCTTGAACTTGTCTTTGATGTTCTTCTGCAATTCCTTTGCACCCACTTGCTGGTTTTCTTTCACCCACTTCTTTACTTCTTCCGCCACCCATCTTGACTTGGCTCTACTGATTGTTTCCTTCCTAAGGGTTGATTCCTGGCATGTGTGCCTAAAAGGGTTCACTTTGACCTGAACATTCATACTATTTCACATTTTAGATGCGAGCATCCTCCATGGACAACCCTCAGTCGGACAGTGCACTCTGTAACATACTTGATCGCTCTTGTCAACTTTGAAAGTACGTTCTGCCTTGATGCAGTACATCACAAGTGCATTTCTACACTCACTCATGGATGCAAAAACGGAACCTTCTTCCATATGAGGGTTCAAAGGGTCCCATTGAACAGTTGCAAGGTCTTCGTCCTCACCCACCGCGTCATCATCCACACGGACATCATTGTCAACCTCATCTTGGTTTTCAGCCCGAGGTGCCCGTCGTAAATTCTGAATTACATCAGAATATAGCTTCTCTTCATCAACCCCAGAATTGTAATCAGGCTCCACTTCAAGGGGGGCCCTTCTACCGGTGCCCACGCTTGTCGAGCCACCACGTCTCCGTGCACTAACTGAACTATTCTGGCTAGAGATGCCATTACGACGACATGGTTCTTCCCGAGAAGGTGCACCCGCCATCCTAGGTCCAAATGCCTGCTCAAGCACATCAATTTGCAGCCTCACATGAAAATTCTCTGTCTCCTTATGCTTAGCAAACATGGTAGCGAGCTCTTCATCATTACTAACTGTCACCCATTTATTTTCCCCATCGTAGTATTTGTATTCCACTTCATCAAGCAAACCCCAAGTATATTGGCTGCAAATTACCTCCCCAAATTGTCTGAAACTCCAATTACAAGCCATTGGCAACAGATAATCGAAAACTCCTTGGAATTTCTTCTTATTCATTGCATTCAGGATGTACCGGTCCCTTCTAATGTGCACCAAGAAAGCAAACCGCAACTCCATCCTAACCCACGCACGCAATCAGCACACCAATAGCAAAATCAACCTCAAACCAACTCGAATCGATTGTTGAAATGCACAAGGATGCTCAATCTAAACAGGATGCGTGACTTACCCCTCGAGAACCTAGTCGTGGACACGGAGGATCTCCGGCCCGATGCCTGCCTCGCCAAATACTACGGGGTCCCGCCGCTCGCCATTTCGTCCTGGGGTTCACCCTCCTACTTCCTCTTTGTGCACCAGCCCCCCACCTATCAGCGCTCCGGCCAGGCGCATGGAAGGAGGCCACGCCACGGGTCGAGCAGGTGGTGGGCGCAGTGGCGGAACGAGCGCCCCACCCGTGGCGTCGAAGGAAGGTGGCGGGCGGAGCAGGTAGCGGTGGAGCAGGTGACGGTGGAGCAGGACGGCCGCGGTAGCGCAGGTGGTGGCGGCGCCGCAGGACGGCCGGGCGGCGCACGGGACAGATCGGCGTCGGGTGTGCCCGGTTCGAACCCTAGGATTTATCGTCGTTGCGCGGTCCCATATGTAAGCTCCGGACTCACTTCCACGCGGTCCCACGTGTAAGCTCCGGACCCACTACCACTAACGCCAACAAACGGAATGGACTTAAATCTGGCCGTTTGGCCTCGTCATAGTAGCTGCGCATAGACTAGGGGCAAAACTGAGCACGATTCGCAACTGAGGGCAAAACTGAGTACATGAACACCACTGAGGGCAACAGGATAATTAACCCTTCTAAATAACAAACCAATTAAAGAAATAAAGTTTATCTAATAGGCTTCCTTTTTCTCTCTAAACGCAGCCCAATAACCCGCCTAAATTCCCACCTAAATCGAGCCCAAAACCACACCTAACACCTCCTGCCTATAAAGGCAGGTCAAACCATTCTATTTAGGGGTAAACCGTAGACCACTCTCCTCTTTCACTACTACAGATCGAAATACTATTGAATGGTCAGAGATGAGGCTGATCACTAACCGACCAGGAAATGCGCATCATTGATGATTGTTTGGGACAAGTCATCATTGATCGGCCAGCTGGCTAACATCTCATAACTGACCGGCAATCTAGGGGGGGGGGGGGGGGGGTCACTGATAAGAAGACTCACATTTGGATGAAAGGATAATTTTAGGAGTGATTATGCATGAGAATTGGGAGTCTAACTAGAACAAACTAAAAAGAGAGAAGGTATGAGAATTAGGAGTAAATTGTTTCACACAGAACATTTTGATACTCGATCTAACTTTTGTTATCATCACTTAGTAAACCGCTCGTATATTATCACAAACCAAAAAGGGAAGAAATTCTCTCTGAAAATTCACACATATAATTCCTATTAGATAACAAAGTTTGTATTAATTTGGGACTAAGAAGACATATTCAATGTCTACTCTCTCTATAATACCTTCCCCCTCCTGTATAGTTGCCAAATGTGTTTTTGAGGTTTCACGATTCTTTTACACTTGCCGAACCATCAAAACTAACTTAACTTCACGGATAATAACACATGGTTCGTTCTTCTAGATAGGTATATGTGTTTGAAGACAACTCAAGTTTGCTAAAACTAGTGTCGAAGTTATTTTTCTATAAAAAATACTTATATGCTTCTCTTAAGTATCGAACATTAGTCACTTCCAAAACGGGACTTGTACACTTTTTTTAGGTGATTCCATACTTATTCACAAGTTAAGCATATTGGAGTGAGGAGGCTTGATGGCCCACCTCTCTCAGTAATTGGGCTTCACGACTCTCCCTCTCGCACCAGTTGGCGGCGCTCGTTTCCCTCTACGCCGTCGTCGCCACGCCCTCGCCTGCGCCATGCTCCGCTTCCGGACCTGCATCCTCGCCCATCTCCTCTCCTCTCCCACCACCTATCGCAGCTCGCTCTCCACAGACTCTTCTCTACCTCTGCCGCCATGCCCGCCGTTTCTCCAAGCACCAGATTTGCGCTTGAGTCATTCCCGCTGGACACCTGCGACCTCACCCGAGCGCACGTGTTGAAGGCCTCCGCCTAGCTCTCCCACCTCAAATCCCTTACCAAGCCCGATGCCATGCTCGCCTTGCTAGGCCTCTCTAGCTTCGACGTCGCTGCCCTCGTCGCCAGGGACCTGTTGTTCCTCTGCGCTGGTGTGGAGAGAACCATGTCCACCATTGTTGACGGGCTCACCGGCCTCGACTCTCGCGGTCTGAATATACGAAAATCCTATAATTACTCCATGAGAGCTTCTGAAAGCAATTCTATCGTTTGTAATTTATAGAGCTGGAATATTGAATGCACTTCATTAGTTCACACCATTGGCTCATTTCTCAAAGAAGTTATGAAGACTTGGTGAGCAAATTCAGGAGAGGGGTTGAAAATTTAGATGCCATGAGATGCGAATTCATCATCAGGGAATTGATAAATTAGGAGGGACTAGGCATGAGAATTGGGAGTCTAATTCCTTTTCAAAAAGATGGGACGAGTGAGAATTAGGAGGAAATAGTGTCACAGAGAACAACTTGGTACTCGTAAACTTCTGCTATCATCACTTAGACAATTCCTCAGACGCGATGAATATGAATTCATAATTGGATGAAATTGTAACTTAGTACGGGCGAGGCTTGGGTATTGGGAGTCTAACTAAAACATTTCTAAAAGATGAGACGAGTGAGAATTAGGAGGAAATTGTTTTACAGCGAACTTATTGATGCTTCATCACAATTGTTTCCATCACTTACCTAATCCCTCGTATATTATCACTAACAAAACATGGTAAGAAACATCTCTCCCAAATTCCCACATATAATTCCTACTCCCTCCGTCCCATGATATAAGACGTTGTTATTACATCCAATATATGAGTATATTGAATGTAATATCTTCTTATATTATGGGATAGAGGGAGTATTAGATACCAAGCATAGGATTGGGGACTAAAATGACATGTCCAATGTTTAATATATATATAACCCCCTATTCCAGTTCCCTATAGTTGCCAAAATGTGTTGTTAAGTTTTGACGATGAACACTAGTCTAGCCATTGAAACACAAATAGTTTGTTATTCTAGATACGTGTATGTTGGAAGACATGTCAAGTTTTCATCCGAAAAAAAAGACATGTCAAGTTTGCTAAAACTAGTAATTAAACTACCTTTTGTAAATAAAATAAAATTTGAGGCTTTTTTTGTTGCACTCCTCAGTATTTTATCTGAATATTAAAGCCACTTTCAAAATGGGACTTTAATACATTCTTTTAGAGTTGAATACCTTTTTTTTTACCAACACGGGACTCCCATACCAACACGGGCTTGGCTCACAAAAGTCGACTTCTATGAGGAGTGATAAGGCTCAAAGGCCCACAGCGCATGAAGGAGTGAGTGACAAAGCCGAAACTTTCTCTCGCACCGGTGTACCTCTTTCCCCCATCACCTCGCCGTCGGCGCCGCTATGCCGTCACCTACGCCAGGTTCAGTCTCCGGAGGTGCTTCCTCACGAACCTGCTCTCCCCTCTGACCACCTATCACAGATCCCCTCTCCGCCATCGTCTCTCCGACACCGCGCCCGGCCTTTCCTGACAACCCGGATTCATCGTGAAGGAGTACCTTGTCGACACCTGCGGCCTCAATCAAGCGCAGCCCTCAAGGCCTCTGTCAAGGTCTCCCATCTCAAATCCCCGGCCAAGCCCGACGCCGTGCTCGCCTTCCTCGCCGGCCTCAACCTCGGCCTCTCGACGGCCGACGTCGCCCAGGGACCCAAGTTCTAGCTAGCGCGCCATGATTCTAGTATCCTCTATATGGTCCTCATCGATCTGTATTTCTGGCATCAACTATGTCTGTTTGTTTGTATGTTTCATCGCAACACATTACAAGGGGTTACTACAGTTCTTTGAGAGTCTGGACGGATAGTATTTTAAAAAATTTAGAAGTACGAACAATATTTTAACGGGTGCAGCCGAACCGTTTGTCTTCTTCTCCTACAAATCAGCCCATGACAGCTGGCCCATTGAGAACAGCCAAGCGGAGGCCATCCTTCCCAACTCGCGACGGTCGCTCAATCTGACGTGGATGCCCTTAACGAATGCGCAACATCTCGCGGTTATGGTGACAGTCGCTCAACCTGACGTGGATGACCTTAGCGAATGTCCAACATCTCGCGGTTGATGGATTTAATTAGAGGAGTTTTGACAAAGAAAAGATGAAATTGGCTAGCCGACAGAGCCTTTTCTGGTCATCGTATTAATTGACTGGCAGGCCAATGAAGTCCGCAGTGTGATGAAAGTGTGTATTCTTTTCCGGATGCTTCTCAATCCCATTGCTAGTTAGTTAGCTCCAATATGCATAAACAGATCAAAAGGCCATGCCAGTGATCAATGAGGTAGCTATGTTCAAGTTCACCAGGTTCACCCATGCTTGTGATGCCTAATGTCTCATTCAAAGAAATGTATCGTTGCTCTCTTGTAGCTTCTCAGAGTAACTCCATCGTTTTCTAATTTATAGAGCTGCGCTATTTCCCGTGTTTATTAGTGCCCACACACCTAGCTACCAATAATTTCTCAAAGAAGTCATGAGGATTTGATGCTTCCGACTATACCTTGTTTGCTAGGAGACGATTAAAGCAAAAGATTAAAAATTTAGACGTTTCAAGATATAAAGTCACTCCTGAGGTAATTTAAGTGCGCCTTAGATTTTGGTTGCCTCTCATTCATAGATAGCTAGCCCCAACATGGGTGGAGAGATAAAAGGGCAATGCCAGAGCGTCGCCATGTTCACCTGGGCAACCCTGGGGCTACCCCCTAGAGCGATGGCGGGGCTTTCTCCCGTAGCGCGTTTCCAGGTGGTTGGCGACGACTCTCGCATTGCATGCATCGGTGCATGACTTTTTGTGGATTTTCGATCCCGCCCTACATTACACACTCTCCATTGGGCACGCCCATGGTGGACTCCCTCTCGGACGTCTCTATTTTTAGAGCACGGGAGACATATTTAAAAAATGACTATACTATCATTTATTATGAAGGGGTGTGGGGTTGTTTCGAAGCAGATCTATTATTTCGATAACAAGTGGTTTAAAAGGGCATCCCGATGCATGTAGCTCCCGCTTGCGCAGGGTCCGGGGAAAGGTCCGATCACTTTGGGTCTATTATACGCAGCCTTTCTCTATATTTCTGTAAGAGGCTGTTTCCAGGACTTGAACCCGTGACCTCATGATCACAAGGCAGCAACTTTACCACTGCGTCAAGGCTCCTCTTCACTCCGATAATAAGTTGTATAATGTTGGAACTCTGATCAGCATGTATGGACCAAGAGAGACCTCTAGTTAACTCTTCATCCCACTGCCTTGTTTCAGCATTAACTATTTCAGAAAATTTAGTCAAGACAACATTCCAAGATGAATGGATATTTATATATTGCGGGATACAAATTCACAGGTGTGAGGGAAAAAAGTGGACGGAACATGGGCAGAATGCGGTCGGATGCCAGGAAAAGGAACCTTATATATGTATGTTTTTAAAAAATAGTACAGATTGCCGTGCTGATCATCCGGTTCAGAGTGGTATGCCGATCTAACAGTGAAGAAACCACTTTTGATATGATGCCATGCTACGAAATCCGCCATTGTTCTGATAGAGTGGCATCCTCAAAATCCGCTCCGCATCAATGGGCCAAAAAGACCTTTGATTAGCTCTTCATCCCGCTGCCTTGTATCAGCACTAACTGATTCAGAAGCTTTAGTCAAGAACAACATTTCGAGAGAAAGTAAAATTTAGACGTTGCGAGATACAAATTCGCATGTTTAAGGACATGTGAACTCTCTTTTTCAAAAAAGGATTTTTTTTAGCTAATTTTAAAAAAGGAGTTGAGGACATGGTAACATGTTGGAATTTTTGGAGTGACAAGGCTTGAAGGCCCACTTCGTTCACGAGTTGTTGGTGCGTGGCTCTGCTGGTTCGAGCAGATCAGACCAGACAAACCGGCGGCGCTCGTTTCCGCATCGTCCTCGCCACCGGCGCCGGCACGCCACCTGCTTCGCCTCCGGAGCTGCCTCCTCGCGCACCTCCTCTCCTCTCCCACCACCTATCACGGATCCACTCCCCGCCGACTCTTCTCCGCCGCCGCCGCGCCCGCCCTTTCCCCAATCACCGGATTCGCTGCTGAGGCGTTCCTGCTCGACGCCTGCGGCCTCACCCGAGCCCACGCACTGAAGGCCTCCGCCAAGCTCTCCCACCTCAAATATCCGGCCAAGCCCGACGCCGTGCTCGCCTTCCTCGCCGACCTCGGCCTCTCCAGCTCCGACGTCGCCATCCTCGTAGCCAGCGACCCGCTGTTCCTCTGCGCCAGCGTGGAGAAAACCCTGTCCCCCATTGTCGACGGGCTCACCGGCCTCGGACTGTCGCGTTCCGAGGTCGCGCTGCTCGTCCCGCTCGCTGCCAAACGCTTCCACTGCAAATCCGTCGTCTCCAAGGTGCACACACACCAGATCCCCAATAAGGCGTTAGAGGAGGACAAATTAGCGTTTTCTCCTCTAGAGTGCACTTAACCAAACTCTTAGGCCAACTCTAGCCGATCCTCTCTCCGGCGTCGGAGTAGTAAAACCGAATGTAATAAGATAATTTTAACTCATCCGCTTATCCGAGGAGTATATCTACTCTTTCTGGAGCGGCCGAGTAAAAGTTTACTTCGCGGGATGGCCTCTCTGCGTCCGGTCAGCGACTCGCGTGAAGTCTCCTTGTCGGCAACCTCGCCGTAAACAGTGCCTGCTCTGGCAGTGTTTGATGTTGTTTGTGTGTTCCTCTCTACATGAGGAACAATAATATGTAAAAGCTACAACCATCATCGTTGCTGCTGCCCAGCCATGCCAAGCCGTGAGCCACTCCCACTGCGTACTTTGGCCCTCCCTTGCCGGCAACCTCGTCATGGAGGCGGACGAGCAAGATGATGACATGCTGGTGCGTGCGTGCGTGCCGCTGCTGCTTGCGCCTGCTGTCGCTTGTTGTGTACGCGTGCGTGCTTGCCGCTGCTGTTTGCTGCGTGTGCGCGTTTGTTACCGCTTGTTTGTCGTTGTTTTGGCCGCCTCGGAGCGAGGCCACTGTTGTATTAGAGTTCACTGTCCACTGTTGCTCGTGTCCACCGATTTCATCGGCATGGTCTCCATCATCGTCGCTCCCGTGGAGGCACATAGCAAGGATAGGCTAGGTCCAGACAAAACTTAGTGAAGTAAATATACTTCACTAAGGTTTACTACTTTGTTTTTAGGGATAGGTTAGAGATGGCCTTATAAAAGTTAGTGGAGGATATTTTCACTAGTAGAAAAAAAGACATCAGTCCCTGTTTTCAAGGGCCTTTAGTCCCGGTTCTGCAACCGGCACTAAACAATCGGGACTAAAGGCCCCCTTTTTAGTCCTGGTCGTGTTACGAACCGGGACTAAAGGGGCTCCACGTGGCCGTTGCGTAGCGCTCAGGCAGGAGGACCTTTAGTCCTGGTTGGTAACACCAACCGAGACTACCTGATTGGTTACACCAACCGGGACTAGAAGGCCGCCACGCATCAGGCGCAGCAAAGCCCTGGGGTTTAGGTTTTTTTTGAAAGGAGGGGTTTTGAAGGGTTTAGGGTTTATCCGTGAACGCGTGGATCGACTGGCGCGTTACACATATTGATATACAACATCAGTATAAATTATGGAAGAACAACGTCCAATATCAGTACAAATTAGATGGATGCAAGAGACCAAGTTGAATTAGAGGAAAATATGATGTTGCGATCGCAACATCGTATTTTCCTCTAATTCAAAATCCATCTAATCTGTACTGGTATATATCATCTAACAACACATCATCATCTTAATCAACTCTTCATCATTCTGGTTGTTATCATACTAGCAAGTGATCAAGTTATCACAAGTTAGAAACACTAACTACAGCTCTCTCCTAGGTAAAATAGCATAAAAAAGGTGAACTCCTGCATCTCCCCATTGAAGAATACAGATCAACCTATCTCCAACTTGTGGAGTGATCAACCTATCTCCACCAATCAAGATATCCAGGTGGTTGCATGGATGCTTTCATTGCCTTGCTACATTCTTTGATTTTCAGGCTTTCTTCACTTCGAGATATTCTATATTTATCAGGCTAGCTCATCGACATTGGGCGTAAGCTAACCATATGCAAATCACGGGTGGCAACCATCAATTTAGGCACGGTCTGTGGCGGGAGTAACTGTTGAAGAACATAAGTAATAATAACATAGTTAGCTAAACTAGTTTTGCTTAAGAACAATATATATGAAAAAGATGGACTAGTGACGCAATGGTAAAAAAATTCTTTCAAAGTTGTCTGAAGTGTTGTTATAAGGGTTCAACTAGTGTACTAGTGACACATATCCATGATAAATGTTGACAACCATGTTATGTTTAGCATGATACTCAACATCATGAATAAATGAGATCAGATGGGTTTTCTCCAACCAAGTAAGCTTGGTGTCGTAACTGTAGAAGGTCCGATCTATTATCTGCCGTGTAGTTCTTGTAGCACGGAAATAAGCTAATAATTAAAAATAAAGAAATTTAGTCGGGATGAGTATCAGATACTTTTCAATAATCAATATAAATTACCTAACAAATCTGTTGACAAACGCACCTGGAGGTAGAACTGGAATCAAGTCATCCTCCGCATGCATCCAAATTTCTATATTATTATCACGAACATCGTCATTATCAAGATCGAAGGTAATGTTCATGTTCTCATCCAACCCATACGCCTTGCAAAATGCCCTCCAATTCTTGCAAAATTCCCTCCAATTAGAAAAACCAAAATATGTGCGTTCTTCCTTATTTTTTACCTTAACAACAAAAGTGTAATGCTCCGTTCTTAGGTGCGCTATCTTAGGCTCTGTACTATCCTTCTCTTTGAAATGGAACCTGTCCAAGACAGCGAATCTTGCATGACAGGGAACACACTAGTCGAATTGAACATAAGAAAACTAAAGGTTAATTAAAGAAAAAAAACACAAGTCATAATTCATTAACAAAAAATACATGCCGTCTTTACATACCGTAATAACTGAAAAATCATCCTGTAGCTTGACGGTGAAGGATGTACCGTTGTCTAGGTGAGGACAACGGTCGCATATACTCCTGTCATCCCAGCACAAAGGGCACTCAGGGATCCTCCCCTCGTCGTCAGACGATGTCGACATTTCCTGTGTTCATGATTCTAAGATTAAAAATCGACGGTAATTTTTTTTCTTAATGATCATTGATTCTAAGATTAACATAGTAGTTAGCCGCCGGCGAGGTTCGACCTGAGGGGCGAGGAATGGCGAGGAGGATCTTTTTAGCAAGATCATCATATAATATCACTAATACATATAATATCACCGCCAATCGTCGGGGACTCTTCATATAATATTATCATATAATATCACTAATACATCTCGAATAATTCAGTTAATGCATCATCGAATATTATCACTAATACATCTCGAATATTATTGAATAATCCAGTTGAGAATTTCCATTCTATTATGCTAGATATTTTACAACTATAAATAATCAAATCTTATTGAAAAGTATTGCAAAACAATTCCACAACAATGTGCAGGTTACCATCTAGTATACCTAAATAGGTGATCCCACTAAACTCTAGTTCTCTTAACATGAAACTACACCAACAATTCCGGCGTCGGAGCGGCCTGAGCGCGCGCGGCATCGGTGTCAGCGTTCGCGTCGACGTCGGCACGGGCGGCGGACCGAGGGGGGGGGATAGGATAATGTTTTCCTCAATTCTTTATATACGCTCGGAACAAAAATATCACAAATGAAAATTTTGTAATAATTTCTTTAGGTTCGGAATTTGCAAATTTCTCTAACTTTGATAATGACCTATGCAAACCTTTTTTCTAGATTATTTCAAAATTGCACAAAGTAATATCAATGAGTTATTTCTCGATAATTTAGTAATTGTTATTTCTAAGTCAATGAACAACATGAAAAATAATTCTATAAAAAGATTAAATTTGTTATTTTTTCGAATGTAACACCATCGGTCGGAGGCACAGCGAGGAGGGGAGGAGCGGGGGCGTTGGGGTAGCAGCGCGGCACCGGCCAGCAGTGCGGGCGGCGTCAAGGTCGGCGTCGGTGTCGGCCAGCAGGGGGTGAGGCCGGGATAGGAGGAGGAGGGGATCGGAAGGCAGCGCTCACAGCGAGGAGGTGAGGAGCGGGGGCGTCGGGGCATGGCGTCGGGGTAGGGTGACGGTGAGGGCGTCAGGGCAAGGCGTCATGGTAGCCTGGCGGCGGTGTGTGGTGGTTCGGCGTCGGGGCAGGGCGTCACGCGAGATGAAGATTGGGGAGGAAGAATGCCGGGTTGCGGGGTAAATATACCCAAGGCTTTAGTCCCGGTTGGTGCCACCAACCGGGACTAAAGGCCTACCTTTAGTTCCGGTCCGGGGCACCAACCGGGACTAAAGCTAAATTTCAGCAGCCCAAAGGGCGCGAAAACTAGGCCTTTAGTCCCAGTTGGTGGCTCGGACCCGGACTAAAGCTAAATTTCGGCAGCACGAAGGGCGCGAAAGCTTAGGCCTTTAGTCCCGGCTGGGGCCACAAACCGGGACTAAATCTATTTTTCCTATTTTTGGTTTTAGACCTTTTTAATTTTAGTTTTTAGTTGATTTTTTTTACTTTCTATTAGCTTTACTTTTGATCACAAACAATTTGTATTACTAGTTGAATTTTTCTTATCTAATTCTAAGTTAATATTACTTTGATCATAAATAGAGTTTTATAAAAGCTTTTTAGTTGATTCTTTTTGCTATTGAAGAATATTATAAAATACTTTTTGTTAACATAAATTTTATATAATTTTAAGTTAATATTATTTTGATCATAACTAGAGTTTTATAAAAGCTTTTTAGTTGATTCTTTTTGCTATTGAAGAATATTATAATTGATTCTTTTTTGCTTTTTAGTTTATTCATTTTGCTATTGAAGGATAGTGAGAAACAGTTCTATCAATTTATTTGTCAGCCCTCAACATATCATCAACTTCCCCTTTTAACCCTTTCATCAATTTGCGATAAGAGAGCATGCTTTTCAGGTGGCCTACCAATGGATCCACATATCTGTCTATTATACGTATTTGTACAAGGAAAGAAACATACATTTATCAAAAATTAAAACGTATGCCAATCTTGCCAGTTAATATATCCCCTTCATGTAACTGCATTGATTCTACATCAAAGCCATCATCAGGATAGTTGCGGAGCCTAACTATGGCTTTCAACCCAGAATCAAAGGGGCAAATTATTCGGTTATCTTGTATATATATGCCGAACAGTTACTTGAACTATCCTACCATCTGATATCTTTGTTGGGGAACGTTGCATGGTAAACAAATTTTTTCCTACGCACACACAAGATCTATCCATGGTGATGAGCATCTACGAGAGGGAGAGTGGATCTACATACCCTTGTAGATCGATAAGCGGGAAGCGTTAAGAAACGCGGTTGATGTAGTCGACCATCTTCGCAATCCAAATCGCAAGCCGTCCTGCGATCCAATCACGATCCATCCCGCGATCCAATCACGATTCGTCCCGCGATCCAATCACGGTCCTTCCGATCTAGCGCCGAACGGACGGCACCTCCGCGTTCAGCACACGTACAGCTCGATGACGATCTCCACCTCCTTGATCTAGCAAGAGAGGGTGGAGAGGTAGATGAGTTCTCCGGTAGCACAACAGCGTGGTGGCGGTGGTGGTAGAGCTGATCCGGCAGAGCTTCGCTAAGCTATACCGAACAGATCTAGAGGAGAGAGGCGATCTAGAGGGAGGAGGGCAGCACGTGGCTTTTTAGGTGGTGTCTGCCCTCAAAACCCTCCAATATATATAGGAGGAGAGGGGGGTAGGTGGGAGGCGCCCTAGGGTTTCCCCTAGGGGCTTGGCACAAGGAGGGAAGGAGTCCACCTCCCACAAGGGAGGTGGAGTCCTAGTAGGACTCCCTCCCCCACTTGGCCTTCCCACCTCTTGCGCATAGGCCTCCTAGGGGCTGGCTGCCCAGCCCACTAGGGGCTGGTGCGCCACCTCCTAGGCCCATGTGGCCCGTTGGGTGGGTGGGCCCCACTTGGTGGACCCCCGGAACCCATTCGTCACTCCCGGTACACTACCGGAAGTGCCCGAAACTTTTCCGGAACCCAAATACCTCTTTCCTATATATCAGTCTTTACCTCCGGACCATTTCGGAGCTCCTCGTGACGTCCGAGATCTCATCCGGGACTCCGAACAACCTTCGGTCACCAACATACATAACTCAATACTACCAAAACGTCATCGAACCTTAAATGTGCAGACCCTGCGGGTTCGAGAACTATGTAGACATGACCGAGACACCTCTACGGTCAATAACCAATAGCGGGACCTGGATGCCCATATTGGTTCCTACATATTCTATGAAGATCTTTATCGGTTGAACCTCTATGTCAAGGATTCAGTTAATCCCGTACGCTGTTTCCTTTGTTCTTCGGTATGTTACTTGCCCGAGATTCGATCGCCGGTATCTCTATACCTAGTTCAATCTCGTTACTGGCAAGTCTCTTAGAGGCATACTAGGGACTCGTTCTGTAATACAAGATCCTATGGCTAACTCTTTAGTCACTTTGCTTGCAAGGCTCATTGTGATGTTGTACTACCGAGTGGGCCCTGAGATACCTCTCCGTCACACGGAGTAACAAATCCGAGTCTTGATCCATGCCCACTCAATAGACACCCTTGGAGATACCTGTAGAGCACCTTTATAGTCACCCAGTTACGTTGCGACGTTTGATACACACAAGGTACTCCTCCGGTGTCAGTGAGTTGCATGATCTCATGGTCATAGGAACAGATACTTGACGTGCAGAAAACTATAGCAATAAAGTGACACGATCATATCCTATGTTTATAGTTTGGGTCTTGTCCATCACATCATTCTCCTAATGATGTGATCCCATTATCAAATGACATCTCATGTCTATGGCTAGGAAACCTTGACCATCTTTGATCAACCAGCTAGTCTATTAGAGGCATACTAGGGACATGGTGTTGTCTATGTATCCACACATGTATCTGAGTTTCCGATCAATACAATTCTAGCATGGATAATAAATGATTATCATGAACAAGGAAATATGATAATAACTAATTTATTATTGCCTCTAGGGCATATTTCCAACAGTCTCCCACTTGCACTAGAGTCAATAATCTAGCTCACATCGCTATGTGATTTACATTGTTATGAATCTCACACCAAATGAGTTCTGGGGTTCGATCATGTTTTGCATGTGAGAGAGGTTTTAGTCAACGGTCTGCAACATTCAGATCCGTGTGTACTTTGCAAATCTCTATGTCATACTGTAGATGCTGCTACTACGCTCCACTTGGAGCTATTCCAAATGAGTGCTCCATTGTACGTATCCAGATTGCTACTCAGAGTCATCCGGATTGGTGTCAAATCTTGCATCGACGTAACCCTTTACGACGAACTCTTTATCACCTCCATAATCGAGAAACATTTCCTTAGTCCTCCAGTTAATAAGGATAATTTTGACCGCTGTCTAGTGAACCACTCCTTGATCATTCTTGTACCCCTTGACAGACTCATGGCAAGGCACACACCAGGTGCGGTACACAGCATAGCATACTATATAGAGCCTATGGCTAAGGCATAGGGGACGACCTTCGTCCATTCTCTTTCTTCTGCCGTGGTCGAGCTTTGTGTGTCACTCAACTTCAGACCTTACAAATCAGGCTAGAACTCCTTCTTGGACTGATCCATTTTGAATTCTTTCAAAATCTTGTCAAGGTATGTGCTCATTGAAAAATCTTATCAGGCGTCTTGATCTATCTCTATAGATCTTGATGCTCAATATTCAAGTAGCTTTATCCAGGTCTTCCTTTGAAAAACTCCTTTCAAACAACCCTTTATGCTTTCCAGAAATTCTACATCATTTCCGATCAACAATATGTCATCCACATATACTATAGTGCTCCCACTCGCTTTCTTGTAAATACAAGTTTCTTCTAAACTTTGTATAAACCCAAAAACTTTGATCACCTCATCAAAGCATATATTCCAACTCCGAGATGCTTGCTCCAGCCCATAGAAGGATTGCTAGAGCTTGCATACCTTTTAGCATCCTTAGGACTGACAAAACCTTCTGGTTGTATCACATACAACCTTTCCTCAAGGAAACCGTTAAGGAAACGATGTTTTGACATCCATCTGCCAGATTTCATAATTGAAAAATGCAGCAACTGGTAACATAATTCCAACAGACTTTAGCATCGCTACGGGTGAGAAAGCCTCATCGTACTCAACTCCTTGAACTTGTTGAAAACTTCTTTGCGACAAGTCGATCTTTATAAATGGTGACATTCACCATTAGCGCCTGTCTTCTTCTTAAAGGTCCATTTGTACTCAACGACCTGCCGTTCAACGGGCAAGTCTACCAAAGTCCATACTCGGTTTTCATACATGGATCCTTTCTCAGATTTCATGGCTCCTAGCCATTTGTTGGAATCCGGGCCCACCATCGCTTCTTCATAGCTCGTAGGTTCACTGTTGTCTAACAACATGACCTCCAAGACAGGATTGACGCACCACTCAGGGGAGGTACGAGTCCTTGTCGACCTACGAGGTTCGGTAGTAACTTGATCCGAAGCTTCATGATCATCATCAATTGCTTCCTCTTCACTTGGTGTAGGCGTCGCAGAAACATCTTTCTGCGTCGTGCTACTATCCAACTAAATTGATGGTTCAACAACCTCATCAAGTTCTGCTTTCCTCCCACTCAATTCTTTCGAGAGAAACTCTTTCTCGAGAAAGGACCCGTTTTCAGCAACAAACACTTTGCCCTCGGATCTGCGATAGAAGGTATACCCAACCGTTACCTTAGGGTATTCTATGAAGATGCATTTGTCTGCTTTGGGTTCGAGCTCATCAGGTTGAAACCTTTTTCACATAAGCGTCGCAGCCCCAAACATTAAGAAATGAAAGATTAGGTTTCTTCCAAACCATAATTCATACGGTGTCATCTCAACGGATTTAGATGGTGCCCCATTTAAAGTGAATGTAGTTGTCTCTAATGCATAACCCCAAACCAATAGTGGCAAAACGATAAGAGACATTATAGTACGCACTATATCCAATAGAGCACGACTACGACGTTCGGACACACCATCACACTATGGTGTTCCAGGTGGCGTGAGTTATGAAACAACTTCCATATTGTCTTAAGTTGTATACCAAACTCGTAACTCAGATATTCACCTCCACGACCATATCGTAGACGTTTCATCTTCTTGTCACGATGATCTCAAACTTCACTCTGAATTTGCTTGAACTTTTCAAAAGTTTCAGACTTGTGTTCGCCCAGCTGGGGAATTGTTTTCCCCTTTGCACTACTGCTAGTACTTGCCGACCGCTGTTCTGGATCTGTATATGACTTTACAATAGAGCGGTCATAGTTTGATAGGGACGGAGGCGGCGGTGGTTTCGTAAGGTTTTTCAGACAGCGCCTCGCTTTTACCAGATCTATTTTCTCCGTTGGAACTGGACATTTGGGTGCAAGCTGGCGTTTCACGTCAGTAGCCACGCTCTCATTCAATTCCTCGTCAGTCATGTTGTATGGTAACTTCGCATGAGCCTTCTTGACGCTACATGCTCTGGATTTCTTCGCTACTGTACTACTAGCCGCCAGAGCGGCGTCGGATCTCTTCCGCGGCTGCTGAGGCGGCGGAGGAGGCGGAGTCAGCTGACGTGGCGGATTCTGCTGGGGGCCTCCTCCGTCGGAGTTCGTTGACGCGGCGGAGACAGCTGAGGCTATGGAGGAGGCAGAGTAAGCTGACACGGCGGATTCTGCTGGGGGGGCCTCCTCCGTCGGAGACAGCTGAGGCGGTGAAGGATTCTGTTGGGACTCCTCCGTCGGAGTCCGCTGACGCGGCGGAGACAGCTGAGGCGGCGGAATGTGCTGACGCGGCGGAGACGACTGAGGCAGCGGAAATAGAGCTGGACTGTGAGGAGTCTACTGAGGGGCCTCCTCCGGCTGAGTCTACTGACGCGGCGTCCATTGTGGAAGCACGATGTTTTCCTTTCTCCATAGAATGGTAGTCCTTAGGGCATCTCCCAGACGAGTCTCCCCTTCACCTGTAGGGTACTCAAGGTCCAGCCTCTCAAATCCGTTGGTAACTTCATCCACCCCGACAACAGCATAGCCATCTGGAATCATATTGCAAAGGAAAGTTCCATCAGGTCTAGGAGGTAAGACATAGCCGACCGCCACCTTCAAGGTTATGTTCATGCATTTCGCAATTAGCTCACAATGTTCCCTCTCCGTGATATCATCCACGGCGTAGCGAGGAGCCATGATATTAGGCCGAACGAGCTCCGTGGAAGCCACGCTGCTTTTTCGCTGAGATGGTGGGGTAGCTTCATGGGCAGTATCGAATGAAGGATCTTCGTGCTGCTGAGATGGTGGGACGATAGCTTGCTGACTGGTAAGTGCCTCTAATTTCTTCTCCTACAATGCTAATCTTTCTTCTACCTTCTGCATCCGGTCTGCTTCCTCTTTCTTCTTTCTCCCTCGGCTTCGATAACCAGTGTTGTCGGGAAACCCATGCACCCACGGAACGGAACCTGATGTGCCTCATGCTCGTCCAGGGTGTTCAGGATTCCCAAGGACACGTGACAGCTCGTCCTTCTCTCTGTCGGGATGGAACCTCCCATCCCGCACGTCCTTTATTGTATCTTGAATGGCTTTGACGGGTGTTTTAAGTTGAGCTTTTGTGTAAACACACTTCCCTGTTTCTGGGTGCAAAGTTCCCCCATGCCCGAAGAACCAAGTCCTTGCCCGTTCGGGCTAGTTCAATGTCTCTGGTTCAATCTCTTTAGCAAGAAGGTCGTTCTCAGCTTTGTCCCACGTAGGCCAGGCAATCTTGTAGCCACCTGACCCCGTAACATGGGGATATAGCTTCTTTGCAGCATTTTGCTTATTTATCTGTGACCTTTTCTGAGCTGTCTCCGATTTCTTGTACGCCACAAATGCGGGCCAGTGATCTTTTATCTTTGTATATATTTATCGGTGAATACTGGATTCTCGTATTTCTCGACAAACTATTCGTTCAATCTTTTCTTCCAGTTCTTGAATTGTTCTGCCATCTTCTTAAGAGCCCACACCTTGACTTTTCGCTGTATAACTGTGTTATTTGGATCCTCCTCTGGCGGTAGGCTGAAATTTGTCATGAGCGAGTTCCAAAGCTCATCTTTGCATCTATCGTCGACATATGAAACTCCATCGTCTTTCTTCTTATTCCATTCTTGGATGCTGATCGGGACGCTGTCCCTAACAACAACTCCGCACTGATGTATAAATCGGTCTTGGGTCCTCTTGGGAAGAGTCGGTTTTCCATCTGGAGCGGCTTCTTCGATCGTGAACCTTTCATTCTCGCCCAACTTTTTCTTCGGGCCTCATATCCTTATGGAAGGTTGGCTCGATCTGGAGGGCTAATAAAAGAAGAAAGAAGCATTAATATATGTACGTACAAAAAATTAACGCATCTAGTCAGCAGAGGCTTAATTAATATATATACCTCGCCGGACTTTGCAACAGTTAAGGCTCCAACACCGGCGGAGCCGTCATCTCCTCCCTCCATTCGATCACCGGAGTCGTAATCCTCTCTTCCCTCACCATCGGTGTCGTTGAGAAACGACAAGGTGATATCATCATCTCCCTCGCGGATCATTTCCTCCAACATCTCTTCTTTTTCCAAGTCTCTGTCATGTTCCATAGTTTCTGCAAATATTAAAATAATGGCAAGGGATTAATGGCAAACATCATGCAAAGTTGAGAAGTTTTATAACAGCCAGTTTCAGACGATCGTCGAGGACTCCTCCCCCCCTCATATCGAAGTTATACCAAAATTATCGGGGTTATGTTTTAACGACCCCCCACCCCCTCATGTCGAAGTCAATGAACAACATGAAAATTTCTATGATTGCTAAACTTTTATGCTTCATTTATATAAAGATCAATTATCCAATATAACTATGTTTGGCATTGGACATTATCTAGAATCATATTTGATGAGTCGTCCAATCTTTCGGGAGAGGATACTTTGCGGACCGCCTCTCTCGTGCCTATCCGACGTGTAAATCATGTTTTCATGTGCCTCAAAATCAAAGTTATCGGGGTTATGTTTTAACGCCCCCCCCCCCCCTCGTGTCGAAGTTACGACAATATTTGTACAAGATGAATACAAGATTTATACACAGTACTATAGAATGGTCCAAACACGACACATCAATCAGAGACCCTTCGACGAAACTGTTTGTGATCCATCAATCGCAAAACGGTATAGTTCAAGCTCCGCCGCCAATGACGAAAACCGTGCGCGATGAAGAACGAGCAAATACGGTCCAAAAAATAGTTGCGTGTGTGATGCGTTGCATACAGTTTGTTCTTATGAACTCTTTGTGGTTATGGAAGATAACAGAAACGGTTAACAAACTATATATGTGGGCGTAGTGCGGCATACAGTTCACTCGGACAAACTGTTTGCGTTGATCCAGCAGAACACAAACGAGTTAGCCTAAGAAGGCGTGTGTAATACCTGGCAAACAGTTCATTCATGAGAATTGTGTGGGAAGACCAATAATAACCTAAACGATTCTTCCTGACAAACGTGTGTGTTGTGAGTACCCGGCAAACAGTTCATCCATCAGACCTGTGTGGGAAGACCAGCAATAACCCAAATGATTCATCCTGACAACCTGTGTGTTTTGTGGACACACGGTTGCTACTAATAATTGTATGAGATGTGATTTGCTCTGTTTGCACAACATCTATATACTCTGTCTACAGAACACCAACATTATTGTTGCATAACCAACTTGAACATACAGTTACATAAGTGACTACACAACACATGTACATTCCTCAATATAAATTTACAAGAAGTAGACGATCACCAAATCATACTGTTCTTCTGACGACGGTTGCCGACACTGCTCTGCTTGTGGCTATCCCTCGCCATTTGCAGGAAGGAGGCACTTCCTCATGTCAATGATCCTCATGTACATCTCGTAGCTAGTGTACGCGTCCTTGGTCGCGTACTTGATCCTCTTGATATTCATATTGATCTCCTTCTTTAAATATGGTGGAGATCCAGGATAGTCTCCTACCAAAGGACCGCATACGAGCACTCCAAAAGGAAATAGCGGGATTTTTGCTTGAGCAGGTCATATCTCCCGACGGAGAATACCATTTCACCTAATGTCTGCATGTAATGATCTGCGAATTGTAGGAGAAATTATATATACCAAATTGTATATATATATATGTATGCATGGTCGTACGAGAAATTCTATGATATATGATTGGTTCTACGAGAAATTCTATTGTACATGCATAACGTGTATAGTATGTAGTAAAATATGTTTGAAATAAAAAAGAATTAAATGGAAAACACAAATGAAAAGGAAAAATAAACAATAAACCTTAAACCCTTAATCCCCTAAACCCCTAAACCTTTAGTCCCGGTTGGTGTCACCAACCGGGACTAAAGGTCCCCAGCCCCCGGTGCGCGCTGCCGGCCACGTGGCAGAGATTTAGTCCCGGGTCGTGGCCAACCGGGACTAAAGAGTGGGGGCCTTTAGTCCCGATTTATTAGTTCCGGTTGGGGAACCGGGACTAAAGGCCCTTCCCAACCGGGACTAAAGGCCGTTTCTGTACTAGTGGGTGGCCCTTATACGACGACCATGAAGGTGCCGAGTGGTGGATCACATTCTTCTACCGAATTTGGAGCATCTTTTTCGTTGTATGTCTCGTTCCAACAACGATTTAGTGCATAAATATTGGGTTCTTTTCATTGTTGGATAGCTATGACTGATGTGTCATCGGGGGGTGATGATGATAATGTTGCGGTGGTGTCAATGTTTGTCACTTCTTATAGTGTGTGTTTCACTTTGTGTTAACCTTGCCATCGTGGACTGGCAATGGTTTCATTGGTTTTCTTTGTTAACTGGGCAACTGGTTTCTTTAAAGGAAGGCCATCATGGCAAGATATGTCTAACTTCACTTATATCACGAAATAGTTACATCATCCATAAGCTTGTTGACTAAATAGTTGGGGACCCATTCATCCAACTAAAAGAAAACTTATTACAATAACTATAGTTTGCTAGCACATGCGTGGATTGATTAAAATAACTTAATCAATGCTTAAACGGGAGCCTTCTTATTGTAGCAGCAGTATTCACCACTAGTAGAAAAAGGGCCTTTAGTCCCGGTTCCAGAGGGCCTTTAGTCCCGGTTCTGGAACCGGGACTAAAGGGTCGGGACTAAAGCCCAATACCTTTAGTCCCGGTTCGCTTATGAACCGGGACCAAAGGGGCTCCACGTGGCCGCTGCGAGTAGCCCAGGCAGGAGGACCTTTGGTCCCGGTTGGTACCACCAACCGGGACCAAAAGGCATCCACGTGGCCGCAGCGGGGAGCCCAGGCAGGAGGACCTTTAGTCCCGGTTGGTCACACCAACCGGGACCAAAGGTCATCCACGCGTCAGCTTCAGGCAGCAGCTGGGGTTTTTTTTTGAAGGGGGGGGGGTAGGGGGGTTTTGGAGGGTTAATTTAGGGGTTTCATATTGTGTTAGCTAGCTAATAGGGAGAAGTGTCCTCTCTTTCTCCGTGCTCGGTCGACGGTAGCTACTATACATATAGAGATAACTCGATGCTAGCTAATAAGAAAATGAAGGAAACCATTAATTACACAAGATCGTCATGCTGAACATATATAGAGAGAAGTGACATCTCTTTCTCCGTGCTTGGTCGAACAACAAGTTTTCGTATATCTATCCGACGGTACTACATATATACAATATAACATCTTTTACAATCCCTAACATCATCTACCTAAGATCCAATCACAAATTCGCATGGTATTCCCCGTCTTTAGGTATGACATGGTCAAGAAAGAATCCCGCCAATTCCTCTTGAATTGCTCATATGCGATCATGTGGTAGGAGTTCATCCCGCATCTGCCAGATCTAATTTAAAGAAGGGGGTCAATACATGCATATATATAAATAAAACTCAACACAATTGATGGTAATATATAAAATAAAATTGTGAATATTATTTACGTACTTCAAATTGTTTGTCAGAGAAGCCCCGCTCAGAGGTCGAGTGGCGAATGAACTCGCATACGTAGTATGCACATAAAACAGTCCCTTCTTTCTGGTACAAGCACTTTACGAGAATAGAGTTCAATCAAACTGATAAGCAAGCATGGTAATGATATATTGATGAAAATTTGAATCAATTAGAGATGCGCGGAACTAGCTAGTACTACTTACTTTGGGGTGCGTAAATCGTAACTCTTTGTTTAGACCGGGAACCTTTCGGGTGAACTTCTTCCAAACCCTGCCAGGCAAAGAAAATGATTACTTGATATCAGGAAATTAACGAAAGTTGCATGCCGATATGGTCCCGGTATTGACTGAACTTACTTCTTGAGCATTGCAGTCATGTCCGCATAATTCTCGGGATCTTTACGTCTCGAGTCTAAGACAGTTACTAATGCCCCGTCAAGCTTAATGGATAGCAGAATAAAGTGGAAACTGCGCACGCATATATAACTCATCAATTACATTACTTAACCTCGAGTAAGCGAAACTGAGTATACAGAGAAGACAGCAATACTCACTTGAAGTTGTAAGGAAAGAGTATTTCCCTTTTGTTTTGATGTATAAGGAACGACTGTAGCAAGTTCTCCTCGGTCTCTTTGATTGAGTTTTTTACCGTCCATTCATTTACGGCATCTGGACTAATGAACCCAACGTCGAAGATTCCTATTTTTTTGCATTCGAAGATCTTCAATCTGCATAATATAGTGAGGATAATTATATATACATGCAATGAACGAGCTGAGCTAGAGACTTAACTATAGAAGTAATACTTACAGACAGTAGGAAGTCATGAGTTGTTTGTCGAGGGCCAGTTGATTGTATAACTGAAATAACTCCACAAATTCAACAGGCATCACGGAAAGTCCAATGAATTCGTGCTCTGGTTTCACTGCCATATACATAGTGTCTCTCCCAGACTCCCTGCAGGTTTTCATGTACCACTCATGCAATTTGTACATCATCGTTGTTAGAGGAGGATGATCAGGTTTGACGAGAGGCTTCCCGTGCACGTATTTATATTCTTCTTTTGTTACCTCAGCCGTTTGAAAAATTACATCATCCCCCAAGTAATCACCAGGATTGGTACCAGGCACCATCCCCGGATGATTAGCGACGATATCGCTAGACACCTTGAGCGGGGGGCACGATTGCTTCTCCTGTTCGCCGAGCTGGGGAATTGTTTTCCCACTTCTTCGTTCTTCTAACCTTGCATCACTGGAAGTACTTCCCGACCGCCGCGCTTCTTCATATGTCTTTTTAAGAATGCGGACATAGTTGGAATCCGGCGGAGGCGGTGGTGGTCGCTTCAGGGCATCGATAGTGCGCTTCACTTTCACCGGATCTAGCTTCTCCTTCGGAGGTGGAGTTTTCTTTGCAAAATGGTCCCTCACTTGGGCACGACATATCTCCTCGTTTTCAGACTCAGTCCTCTCATATGGTAACTTTTCCACAGGCTTGAGAGATGGACCGTATCTGAATTGCCTCCCGCCTCTGCTTGTACTGCTAGCCGCCGGAGCGGCGGCGTCTCTCTTCCATCGTTGCTGACGAGGCGGAGAAGGAGGCGGAGTGCTCCGACGCGCCGGAGTAGGCGAAGGAGGAGGCGGAGTGCCCTCACGCGTCGGAGGAGCCGGAGAAGGAGGCGGAGTGCCCTGATCACTCGCCGGAGGAGGAGGAGGAGGAGGAGGCGGAGTGCCCTGACTCGCCGGAGGAGGAGGAGGAGCACGAACCAGCTGATTCTCCCCTTCACCTGTAGAGTGGTAAAGCTCGAGCTCCTCAAATCCCTCCATTACTTCATCCACCATCACAACAGCATAGCCATGTGGAATCGGAAGGCAGTGAAAAGTTCCGTTGGGTTGAGGAGGTGCAACAGAGCCGACAGCCGCCAATAAAGTGAGGTTATGGCATTTCGTCATAAGCTCGCAATTTTGAGCCTCCGTGATAGTATCCACGGGGTAGATAGGCTCCGTGAAGTTAGTCTGAATGGGCTCCATGGAAGCCACACTGCTTCTCCGCTGAGATGGCGGGGTAGCTTCTGGGGTAGCTTCGTGCCGCTGAGATAGTTGGCCGGCAGCTCGCTGGCTCTGAGCTTCCTCTAGCTTTTGTAGTCTTGCACTCATCTTCTGCATGTCGCTCAGCTCCGCTTTCCTCTTTCTCTCCCGGCTTCTGTAACCGCCTGCGTCGGGAAACCCAAACTTCCACGGAACGGAGCCAGGTGTGCCTCGTGTTCGTCTAGGGTGCTCAGCATTCCCTAGGGCCTCAGTCAGCTCGTCCTTCTCTCTGTCGGGAATGAACGTCCCTTCCTGCGCTGCGGTGATATACTTCTGAAGCTTCGTGACGGGTATTGCAAGTTGCTCTTCCGTCCAACGGCACTTCCCTGTTTCAGGGTCCAAAGTTCCCCCAACCCCGAAGAACCAAGTCCTTGAACGGTCTGGCCATTTCAATGTCTCTGGTTAGACCCCTTTAGCAATCAGGTCATTCTCAGCTTTGTCCCACAACGGCCGGGCATTGAGGTAGCCACCTGACCCCGTGTGATGGTGATACTGCTTCTTTGCAGCGTTGTTCTTGTTTGTCTCTGACATTTTCTTACTCTTGTCTGATGTCTTGTAGGCCACAAATGCGGGCCAGTGATCTCTTATCTTCTCAAATCGGCCGATGAATTCTGGAGTCTCACCTTTGTCGACAAACTTTGATTTCAACTCCTTCTTCCACCTCCTGAATAGATCTGCCATCTTCTTAAGAGCACACGCCTTGACCAGTGGCTCTATAACGGGCTTATTCGGATCCTCCTCTGGCGGTAGGGTGAAATTTGCCTTCAGCAAGGTCCAAAGATCATCTTTCTGTCTATCGGTGACATAATCACCTTCAGGGGCGTCGTCCTTAGGCTTATTCCATTGCTTGATGCTGATCGGGATGTTGTCCCTAACAATAGCTCCGCACTGAGCAGAAAATGCGTCCTTGGTCCGCTTGGGTTAAATCGGTAGGCCATCGTCCGCGAGTGCTGTGATCATGAACCTTTCATCCTTGTGCAACCTCTTCTTCGGGCCTCGTCTCGTTACCGAAGTTTGGCTTGATCCGGAGGGCTATAAAAGAAGAAAGAAGAGTTAATATATGTACATACCAAAACAATTAATGCATCAATTAGCTAGTCAGCACCTCCGGAGCCATCATGATCATGTCACCGGAGCCATCATGATCATGTCCTTCCTCCTCCATTGTTCCATCGGTGTCGTTGAGAAACGACAAGACAGCATCACCTCCGGCGAGGATTATCTCCCCCAACAACTGTTCTTGTTCCAAGTCTCTTTGATCCATAGTTTCTGCAAATATTACAACATGGCAATTAATATACAAACATGAATGTCCGACGTCCGGACCGCCTCTCTCATGAATGTCAAACAAGGGATTCTCTTAACCTTTAAGGGATTTAATTAACAAAATGGCACCATTCTGGATGTGCAGAAAATGGTCCATATTTTTCCTGATCTCATCTACCCTTCTATATGTCACGTTGTCTAGTGTCAAAGGATTCAAGAAAACCAAGGCTTCATCATTAGCCGGAAGTAACACGCGCATAATGGTATGTAGCTCTCCAAAATTGTTTTGGAACGGAGTCCCGGATAGGATAATTAATTAGCTTTTTGGTACGAAGTTCAGCAAGAGCCTTCCGAATATCGCTATTTGGAAGGCCTTTGCTGAAATTCGTACCAAAAAGCAAATTATTCTATCCGGAACTCCGTTCCAAAACAACTTTGAAGAGCTTGATAGCATCATACGCATGTTACTTCCGGCTAATGATGAAGCCATGGATTTCTTCAATACTTTGACAGACAACGTGACATATAAAGAATATATATAGATGAGATCAAAAAAAAATTGGATCAACTTGTGCACATCCATAATGGGGGCATTCTTGATAAATCTATGTTACCGGAGTTATCTATGTTACCGGAGGGGGTAGACGACAACGACGCTCACCCCTCATGTCATGTCCGACGTCCCCCCTCATGTCGAAGTTATCGGGGAGGGGGTAGACGACAACGACGCTCACCCCTCATGTCCGACGTCCGACGTCCCCCCTCATGTCATGTCGGACGTCCCCCCTCATGTCATGTCGGACGTCCCCCCTCATGTCGAAGTTACCGGAGTTTTCTTCTAGGGGTTTGGCTGACCTCGAGAGTTTGTCAGGTAGGGGAGGGGGGGGTAGGAGATCGACAACGCTTTTTTTCTAGGGTTTGCGTGGCCTCGAGAGTTGGTCGCCCGATATGTCCGACGTCCCCCCTCATGTCGAATTTACCGGAGTTTTATTCTAGGGGTTTGGGTGGCCTCGAGAGTTTGTCGGGTAGGGGCGGGAGGGGGTAGGAGATCGAGGGCGACGGCGACATACATACATATAGCCACATACATACATGGAAAAAATGCTCTTTCTTCTAGGGTTTGGGTGGCCTCGAGAGTTTATCGGGTAGGGACGGGAGGGGGTAGGAGATCGACAACGCTCTTTCTTCTAGGGTTTGGGTGGCCTCGAGAGTTTATCGGGTAGGGACGGGAGGGGGTAGGAGATCGACAACGCTCTTTCTTCTAGGGTTTGGGTGGCCTCGAGAGTTTATCGGGTAGGGACGGGAGGGGGTAGGAGATCGACAACGCTCTTTCTTCTTTTGCACATCCATAATGGGGGCATTCTTGCTAAATCTATATTACCGGAGTTTTCTGTATGAATTTTTTTTTCTAGGGTTTGGGTGGCCTCGAGAGTTGGTCGCCCGGTATATCGAGAGGGGGGTGAACATTTTACCTTAGTAACTTAGAAAAAAAATGTTATCGGGGAGGGGGTATATCGACCCCCCCCCTCCCCCCTCATGTCGAAGTTATCGGGGAGGGGGTATATCGACAACTGTTGGGGAACGTTGCATGGGAAACAAAAATTTTCCTACGCACACACAAGATCTATCCATGGTGATGAGCATCTACGAGAGGAAGAGTGAATCTACATACCCTTGTAGATCGCTAAGCGGAAGCGTTTAAGAAACGCGGTTGATGTAGTCGAACGTCTCCGCGATCCAAATCGCACGTCGTCCCTCGATCCGATCACGAACTAGTGCCGAACGGACGGCACCTCCGCGTTCAACACACGTACGGCTTGATGACGCCTTCACCTCCTCGATCCAGCGAGCGATGGTGAAGTAGTGGTTGAGTTCCAGCAGCACGACGGCGTGGTGATGGTGGTGAGGAACAATCTCTGCAGGGCTTCGCCAAGCGCTACGGAGATTATGACGGAGGAACTAGAGGGCTAGGGTTGCCGGCACACGGCTTGGGAAATCCTGATGTGTCCCGTGTGCTAGCCCTGCCCCTCTATTTATATGTTGAGCCTTGGGGTCTAAACTTGGAGTAAAAGCCTCCTCCAGGTCGGTTTTGCCCGCACAAGGTCGGTTTGGCCCGCAGGGAAAGAGTCCAACTCGGATCCCTGCCGAACCGTGCACAGCCGCGCACAAGCGGTAGTACCGCTTCACACAAGCGGTAGTACCGCTTGGGCGGTAGTACCGCTTCACACAAGCGGTAGTACCGCTTCAACAAGCGGTAGTACCGCTTACGCGGCAGCAAAACTACTTTTGCACTTTCCAATACCTTGTGGGCTTTATCCCTTTGGCTCATATAAAGTGTTGCTGCACCCGAACACTTCGGTAAACATCCGGAACCTCTTCCGGTGAACTTCGGAACCCTTCCAGAGATCAAAACACTATTATCACATATATCAATCTTTACCTCCGGACTATTCCGGAGATCCTCGTCATGTCCGGGATCTTATCCGGGACTCCGAACAACTTTCGGTCACCAACATAATAACTCAATTATACTAATCGTCACCAAACGTTAAGTGTGTAGACCCTGCGGGTTCGAGAACTATGTAGACATGACCGAGACACCTCTACGGCCAATAACCAATAGCGGGACCTGGATGCCCATATTGGCTCCTACATATTCTACGAAGATCTTTATCGGTCGAACCTCTATGTCAAGGATTCAGTTAATCCCGTATGCTGTTCCCTTTGTTCTTCGGTATGTTACTTGCCCGAGATTCGATCGTCGGTATCACTATACCTAGTTCAATCTCGTTACCGGCAAGTCTCTTTACTCGTTCCGTAATACAAGATCTCGTGGCTAACACTTTTAGTCACATTGCTTGCAAGGCTCATTGTGATGTTGTATTACCGAGTGGGCCCTGAGATACCTCTCCGTCACACAGAGTAACAAATCCCAGTCTTGATCCATGCCAACCCAACAGACACCCTCGGAGATACCTGTAGAGCACCTTTATAGTCACCCAGTTACGTTGCGACGTTTGATACACACAAGGTATTCCTCCGGTGTTAGTGAGTTGCATGATCTCATGGTCAAAGGAACAGATACTTGACATGCAGAAAACAATAGCAATAAACTGACACGATCAAATGCTACGTTTACAGTTTGGGTCTTGTCCATTACATCATTCTCCTAATGATGTGATCCCGTTATCAAATGACATCTCATGTCAATGGCTAGGAAACCTTAACCATCTTTGATCAACGAGCTAGTCAACTAGAGGCTTACTAGGGACACAGTGTTGTCTATGTACCCACACATGTATTTGAGTTTCCAATCAATACAATTATAGCATGGATAATAAACGATTATCATGAACAAGGAAATATAATAATAACCAATTTATTATTGCCTCTAGGGCATATTTCCAACAGTCTCCCACTTGCACTAGAGTCAATAATCTAGTTCACATCACTATGTGATTTACATTGTAATGAATCGAACACCCATGCAGTTCTGGTGTTGTTCATGTTTAGCCCTTGGAAGAGGTTTAGTCAACGGATCTGCAACATTTAGATCCGTGTGTACTTTGCAAATATTTATGTCGTCCTCCTTGATGTAATCGCGGATGGAATTGAAACGTCGCTTTATGTGTCTGGTCCTCTTGTGAAATCTTGGTTCCTTGGCTAGAGCAATGGCACCAGTATTATCACAAAACAGAGTCATTGGGTCAAGTGCACTAGGCACTACTCCAAGATCTGTCATGAACTCCTTCATCCAGACACCTTCCTTCGCCGCCTCCGAGGCAGCGATGTACTCCGCTTCGCATGTAGAATCTGCTACCACACTTTGCTTGGAACTGCACCAGCTAACCGCACCCCCATTAAGAATAAATACGTATCCGGTTTGCGACTTAGAGTCATCCGGATCAGTGTCAAAGCTTGCATCGACGTAACCCTTTACGACGAGCTCTTGATCACCTCCATAAACGAGAAACATGTCCTTAGTCCTTTTCAGGTACTTCAGGATATTCTTGACCGCCGTCCAGTGTTCCATTCCTGGATCACCTTGAAACCTTCCGACCATACTTATGGCAAGGCTGACATCGGGTCTTGTGCACAGCATTGCATACATGATAGAGCCTATGGCTGAAGCATAGGGGATGACACTCATCTTTTCTCTATCTTCTGCAGTCACTGGGCATTGAGTCTTACTCAACTTCACACCTTGCAAAACAGGCAAGAACCCCTTCTTGGACTGATCCATTTTTGAACTTCTTCAAAATCTTATCAAGGTATGTGCTTTGTGAAAGTCCTATTAAGCGTCTTGATCTATCTCTATAGATCTTGATGCCTAATATGAAAGCAGCTTCTCCTAGGTCCTTCATTGAAAAACTCTTGTTCAAATATTCCTTTACGCTTTCCAGCATTTCTATATTGTTTCCAATCAGCAATATGTCATCCACATATAAGATTAGAAACGCTATAGAGCTCCCACTCACTTTCTTGTAAATACAAGCTTCTCCGTAAACTTGTATAAACTCGAACGCTTTGATCACCTCATCAAAACGAAGATTCCAACTCCGAGATGCTTGCACCAGTCCATAAATGGATCGCTGGAGTTTGCAAACTTTGTCAGCATTCTCTGGATCGACAAAACCTTCTGGTTGCATCATATACAACTCTTCCTTAAGGTAACCGTTAAGGAACGCTGTTTTGACATCCATCTGCCAAATTTCATAATCGAAAAAGGCAGCTATTGCTAACATGATTCTGACGGACTTAAGCATCGCTACGGGTGAGAAGGTCTCATCGTAGTCAACTCCTTGAACTTGTGAAAAACCCTTTGCCACAAGTCGAGCTTTATAGACGGTGACATTACCGTCCGCGTCCGTCTTCCTCTTAAAGATCCATTTGTTCTGAATGGCCTTACGCCCTTCAGGTAATACTTCCAAAGTCCATACTTTGTTTTCATACATGGATCCCATCTCGGATTTCATGGCCTCTAACCACTTCTCGGAATCCGGGCCCATCATCGCTTCTCCATAGCTCGTAGGTTCATCGTTGTTTAACAACATGACCTCTAAGACAGGGTTGCCGTACCACTCAGGAGCAGTACGCGTCCTTGTCGACCTACGAGGTTCGATAGCAACTTGATCCAAAGCTTCATGATCATCATCATTAACTTCCTCTTCAGCTAATGTAGGCTCCACAGAAACAACTTTCTGCGCTGCGCTACTCTCAGGTTGAAGTAAAGGTTCAACAACCTCATCAAGTTCTATCTTCCTCCCACTCAATTCTTTCGAGAGAAACTCTTTCTCAAGAAATGTTCCGTTTTTAGCGACAAACACTTTGCCTTCGGATCTGAGGTAGAAGGTATACCCAACTGTCTCTTTTGGGTATCCTATGAAGACGCATTTCTCCGCTTTGGGTTCCAGCTTTTCAGGCTGAAGCTTTTTGACATAAGCATCACATCCCCAAACTTTAAGAAACGACAGCTTTGGCTTCTTGCCAAACCAAAGTTCATATGGCGTCGTCTCAACGGATTTCGATGGTGCCCTATTTAAAGTGAATGCAGCTGTCTCTAATGCATAACCCCAAAACGATAGCGGCAAATCGGCAAGAGACATCATAGATCGCACCATATCCAATAAGGTTCGATTACGACGTTCGGACACACCATTACGCTGTGGTGTTCCAGGCGGTGTTAATTGTGAAACAATTCCACACTGTCTTAAGTGACTGCCAAACTCATAACTCAGATATTCTCCTCCTCGATCAGATCGTAGGAATTTAATCTTCTTGTTACGATGATTCTCAACTTCACTCTGAAATTGTTTGAACTTTTCAAATGTTTCAGACTTGTGTTTCATTAAGTAAATATACCCATATCTACTTAAGTCATCAGTGAAGGTGAGAAAGTAACGATAACCACCGCGCGCCTCAATGCTCATCGGACCGCACACATCAGTATGTATGATTTCCAATAAGTCACTTGCCCGTTCCATTATTCCAGAGAACGGCGTTTTAGTCATCTTGCCCATGAGGCATGGCTCACATGTGTCAAGTGATTCAAAATCAAGTGACTCCAAAAGTCCATCAGCATGGAGCTTCCTCATGCGTTTTACGCCAATATGACCTAAACGGCAGTGCCACAAGAAAGTGGTATTATCATTATCAATTCTACATCTTTTGGCATCAATGTTATGAACATGTGTATCATTACTATCGAGATTAAACCCCTCACATCGGGTGCATGACCATAAAAGATATTACTCATATAAATAGAACAACCATTATTCTCTGATTTAAATGAGTAACCGTCTCGCAATAAACAAGATCCAGATATAATGTTCATGCTTAACGCAGGCACCAAATAACACTTATTTAGGTTCATCACTAATCCCGACGGTAATCGAAGAGCGAGCGTGCCGACGGCGATCACATCAACCTTGGAACCATTTCCCACGCGCATCGTCACTTCGTCCTTTGCCAGCCTCCGTCTATTCCGCAGTTCCTGTTTTGAGTTGCAAATATGAGCAACCGCACCGGTATCAAATACCCAGGCACTACAACGAGAGTTGGTAAGGTACACATCAATAACATGTATATCATATATACCTTGTTTGTTGTTGGCCGCCTTCTTGTCAGCCAAATACTTGGGGCAATTCCGCTTCCAGTGTCCAGTTCCCTTGCAATGAAAACACACAGTTTCTGGTTTGGGTCCAGCCTTGGGTTTCTTCACGAGAGGAGCAACTGCTTTGCCACTCTTCTTGGAGTTACCCTTCTTACCCTTGCCATTTTTCTTGAAACTAGTGGTTTTATTGACCATCAACACTTGATGCTCCTTCTGAATTTCAGACTCAGCGGCCTTCAGCATCGCAAACAGCTCGGCGACTGACTTGTTCATCCCGTGCATGTTATAGTTCAACACGAAGCTCTTGTAGCTAGGTGGCAATGATTGAAGAACTCTGTCAGTGATAGCCTCTGGCGGAAGGGGCATCCCTAACTCAGCCAGACGGGTGGAGTACCCAGACATTCTGAGCACGTGATCACTGATAGACCCGTTCTCCTCCATCTTGCAAGCATAGAACTTATCGGAGATCTCATATCTCTCGATCCGGGCATTCTTCTGAAAGATAAACTTCAATTCCTGGAACATCTCATATGCTCCATGACGTTCAAAACGTCTTTGAAGTCCCGGTTCTAAGCCATACAACATTGCACATTGAACTATTGAGTAATCATCAGAACGAGCCTGCCAGGCGTTCACAACGTCTAGAGACTCAACTGGAGCGGGTGGATCACCAAGCGGTGCATCAAGGACATAAGCCTTCTGGGAAGCCGTAAGGATTATCCTTAGATTACGGGCCCAGTCCACAAAGTTACTTCCATCATCTTTCAACTTAGCTTTCTCTAGGAACGCATTAAAATTCAGGGGTGCTACTGCGCGAGCCATGATCTACAACATAAATATAGCAAAGACAACTTAGACTATTGTTCTTAGATAATGAGTTTAGTTAATCATATTTAAAAAACTCCCACTCAAATTGACATCCCTCCGATCATTCGAGTGTAACATGATCCAAATCCACCAACTCAAGTCCGATCATCACGTGAGTTGAGGTGGTTTCAATGGTGAACATCTTCATGTTGATCATATCTACTATATGACTCATGTTCGACCTTTCGGTCTCTTGTGTTCCGAGGCCATGTCTGTACATGCTAGGCTCGTCAAGTTTAACCCGAGTGTTCCGCACGTGTAACATGGCTTACACCCGTTGTATGCGAACGTAGAGTCTATCACACCCGATCATCACGGCGTGTCTCGAAACGACGAACTTTCGCAACGGTGCACACTTGGGGAGAACACAATTTATCTTGAAATTTAAGTGAGGGATCACCTTATAATGCTACCGTCGTCCTAAGCAAAATAAGATGCATAAAAGGATTAACATCACATGCAAATCATAAGTGACATGATATGGCCATGAACTTGTGCTTTTGATCTCCATCTCCAAAGCACCGGCATGATCTCCATCGTCACCGGCATGACACCATGATCTCCATCATCTTGATCTCCATCAACGTGTCGCCATAAGGTTGTCGCGCTGACTGTTGCTTCCACGACTATAGCTAACGTTTAGCGATAAAGTAAAGCATTACATAGCGCTTAATGATTGACACGCGGGTCATACAATAATTAAAGACAACTCTATGGCTCCTGCCAGTTGCCGTACTCATCGACATGCAAGTCGTGATATTCTATACAAAACATGATCATCTCATACATCACATATATCTCATCATGTAATTGGCCATATCACATCACAACATACCCTGCAAAAACAAGTTAGACGTCCTCTAATTGTTGTTGCAAATTTTACGTGGCTGCTACGGGTTTGCAAGAACCGTTCTTACCTACGCAAAACCACAACGTGGTGTAGTGATTGCTTTTTGATCTTCTAAAAGAACCCTCTTCATTGAACCGATTCAACTAAAGTGAGAGAGACAGACACCCGCCAGTCACCTTTATGCAACAAGTGCACGCAGCGGTAAAACCAGTCTCGCGTAAGCGTACGCGTAATGTCGGTCCGGGCCGCTTCATCTCACAATACCGCTGAATCAAGTATCAACTAGTAACGGCAAGCAATATGTATACACCCACGCCCACAACTCGTTTGTGTTCTACTCGAGATCTCATCTACGCATAGACCTAGCTCATGATGCCACTGTTGGGGAACGTTGCATGGGAAACAAAATTTTTCCTACGCACACACAAGATCTATCCATGGTGATGAGCATCTACGAGAGGAAGAGTGAATCTACATACCCTTGTAGATCGCTAAGCGGAAGCGTTTAAGAAACGCGGTTGATGTAGTCGAACGTCTCCGCGATCCAAATCGCACGTCGTCCCTCGATCCGATCACGAACTAGTGCCGAACGGACGGCACCTCCGCGTTCAACACACGTACGGCTTGATGACGCCTTCACCTCCTCGATCCAGCGAGCGATGGTGAAGTAGTGGTTGAGTTCCAGCAGCACGACGGCGTGGTGATGGTGGTGAGGAACAATCTCTGCAGGGCTTCGCCAAGCGCTACGGAGATTATGACGGAGGAACTAGAGGGCTAGGGTTGCCGGCACACGGCTTGGGAAATCCTGATGTGTCCCGTGTGCTAGCCCTGCCCCTCTATTTATATGTTGAGCCTTGGGGTCTAAACTTGGAGTAAAAGCCTCCTCCAGGTCGGTTTTGCCCGCACAAGGTCGGTTTGGCCCGCAGGGAAAGAGTCCAACTCGGATCCCTGCCGAACCGTGCACAGCCGCGCACAAGCGGTAGTACCGCTTCACACAAGCGGTAGTACCGCTTGGGCGGTAGTACCGCTTCACACAAGCGGTAGTACCGCTCGGGCGGTAGTACCGCTTCAACAAGCGGTAGTACCGCTTACGCGGCAGCAAAACTACTTTTGCACTTTCCAATACCTTGTGGGCTTTATCCCTTTGGCTCATATAAAGTGTTGCTGCACCCGAACACTTCGGTAAACATCCGGAACCTCTTCCGGTGAACTTCGGAACCCTTCCAGAGATCAAAACACTATTATCACATATATCAATCTTTACCTCCGGACTATTCCGGAGATCCTCGTCATGTCCGGGATCTTATCCGGGACTCCGAACAACTTTCGGTCACCAACATAATAACTCAATTATACTAATCGTCACCAAACGTTAAGTGTGTAGACCCTGCGGGTTCGAGAACTATGTAGACATGACCGAGACACCTCTACGGCCAATAACCAATAGCGGGACCTGGATGCCCATATTGGCTCCTACATATTCTACGAAGATCTTTATCGGTCGAACCTCTATGTCAAGGATTCAGTTAATCCCGTATGCTGTTCCCTTTGTTCTTCGGTATGTTACTTGCCCGAGATTCGATCGTCGGTATCACTATACCTAGTTCAATCTCGTTACCGGCAAGTCTCTTTACTCGTTCCGTAATACAAGATCTCGTGGCTAACACTTTTAGTCACATTGCTTGCAAGGCTCATTGTGATGTTGTATTACCGAGTGGGCCCTGAGATACCTCTCCGTCACACAGAGTAACAAATCCCAGTCTTGATCCATGCCAACCCAACAGACACCCTCGGAGATACCTGTAGAGCACCTTTATAGTCACCCAGTTACGTTGCGACGTTTGATACACACAAGGTATTCCTCCGGTGTTAGTGAGTTGCATGATCTCATGGTCAAAGGAACAGATACTTGACATGCAGAAAACAATAGCAATAAACTGACACGATCAAATGCTACGTTTACAGTTTGGGTCTTGTCCATTACATCATTCTCCTAATGATGTGATCCCGTTATCAAATGACATCTCATGTCAATGGCTAGGAAACCTTAACCATCTTTGATCAACGAGCTAGTCAACTAGAGGCTTACTAGGGACACAGTGTTGTCTATGTACCCACACATGTATTTGAGTTTCCAATCAATACAATTATAGCATGGATAATAAACGATTATCATGAACAAGGAAATATAATAATAACCAATTTATTATTGCCTCTAGGGCATATTTCCAACAACAACGACATACATTCCGGATAACATATACATGAACATATATACATATACATGAAAAAAACATATACATGACTTTTTAGTTTTTACATGAACATATACACACATATACATGAACATATATACATATACATGAAAAAAACATATACATGACTTTTTACATGAAAATATACACACATATACATGAACATATACATATACATGAAAAAAAACATATGCATGGCCGGAAAGGGGGGGCCTCACTGGGGTGGGCGGCGATGGCTGGAGGCCGGCGACGAGGACGGCGGGCTAGGGGCGGCACGCGGTGACGGGGACGAGGACGGCGGGCGCTCGGGGAGGCGACGACGACGAGGGCGGCGGGCTCGGGGAGGCGACGACGCGGCGACGGGGAGGCAACGGCGACGACTGGGACGGCGGACTCGGGGAGGCGACGATGACGACGACGGCGGGCTTGGCGACGGCGACGACGCGGCGACGTCGGGGAGGCGACGGCGACGACGGGGACGGCGGGCTCGGGGGGGCGACGACGACGAGGACGGCGGGCTCGGCGACGGCGACGACGCGGCGACGGGGAGGCGACGGCGACGACGAGGACGGCAGGCTCGGGGAGGCGACGACGCGGCGACGGGGAGGCGGCGGCGACGACGGGGACGGCGGAATCGGGGAGGCGGGCTCGGGGCAACTGGTAGATGAAAACCTGAAATTTTCCAAGGTTTTCTTATATACAAGAAGTATTGGTCCCGGTTGGTGGCACCAACCGGGACCAATGCCCACCTTTAGTCCCGGTTGGTGCCACCAACCGGGACCAAAGGTCTCTTTTCGTCAGCCCAAAGGGCGGGAAGCAGAGACCTTTGGTCCCGGTTGGTGGAACCAACCGGGACTAAAGGGTGGCATTGGTCCCGGTTAGTGCCACCAACCGGGACCAAAGGTGGGCATTGGTCCCGGTTGGTGCCACCAACCGGGACTAAAGGGTGGTGCTGCCCGGGGCCAAAAGTTTAGTCCCACCTCGCTAGCTGAGAGGGCTCGAGAGTGGTTTATAAGCGCTGCTGCGCCAGCCCTCTCGAGCTCCTCTCAACAGCAGGCTTACGGGCCTAATCGCACACACCTCTGCCTGTGGGCCTTCTGGGCCATCTGCGGGCCTGAATCCTGGCCCAACTAGATGGTTGGGTTTCTAGTCGTATTCAGGCCGTGGTGGCCCACCAGGCGGCAATTTTTTTAATTTTTTTTAAATTTTTTTTTAATTTTTTTCTACTTTTTTTCTACTTTTTTTGTTTTCTTTTTTGCTTTATTTATTTTCTTTTGTTTCTACTTACAGTTTTTCAGTGATTCTTTTTGCTTTTAGGTCACAAAAATTATAAACTTTCTGTTAGTGCCATTAGTTTCCAAATTTGAATAGTTTAAATTTGAATTCTTTTAAATTGGTGTGAATCACTAGTTTGTGAATAACTTTACTATAAAAATAGATTTTTGAGTGATTCTTTTTCCTGCTATTTAATATTACTGTGTTTTATCATTATATTCAATTTGGTAATTTTTAGGTAATTTTAAATGTCTGTTTTAACCAAAAACAGATTTTGTTATTTTAGTTTGCTATTAAAATTTCTAAAAAAATTCTTTATGAAAATTCTTTTTGCTATTAATGTTTTGAACAAAAAATACTTTGATAACTTTAGTTGCATAAATTTTATATAATTTTAGTTTCATAAATACTAGAGGTTTATAAAATATTTTTAGTTGATTCCTTTTGCTATTAGAGTTTTATAAAAGCTTTTTAGTTGATTCTTTTTGCTATTGAAGAATATTATAGTTTTATTTTAGTTGATCATAACAGAATTTTTTAATTAATTATTTTTAGTTCATTATTTTTGCTATTAGAGTTTCATAAAGGTTTTCTAGTTCATTCTTTTTGCTATTAGTTCATTCTTTGAGCTAAATGACCCTGAAATTGAAAAGCACTTCAAATGAACTCTGAAAAGGTTGAAAGTTGGCATGGTATCATCATTACACCCACATAGCATGTTCTAAAAAGTTGAGAGGGTTACGGCAAAAACTGGATGCACTTCATATACAAAATGGACAATCTCTTTCGAAGTATCAGGGTTTCGGACGAAAACTCATCTGTTACAAAGGGATTTCATTTTTTTGAACTTATTTGAACTCCAGACTTTTTGTGTGTTCAAAATGCACCATTCAAAGCCACATCATCAATTTTCAACCCTTTCTAACTTCATTTCCTATTTTTCATGCATTTACTGATTTTTTTAAGCTAAATGACCCTGAAATTGAAAAGCACTACAAATGAACTCTGAATAGGTTGAAAGTTGGCATGGTATCATTATTTCACCCACATAGCATGTGCTAAAAATTTGAGAGGGTTACGGCAAAAACTGGATGCACTTCGTGTACAAAACGGACAATCTCTTTCGAAGTATCAGGGTTTCGGACGAAAACTCATCTGTTACAAAAGGCATTTAATTTCTTCACATGTAACTGCAATGATATAGTTGTGGAGAGAAAGTCTTCACTTTTTCTTCGCTTGTGTCCTTTGCTTATTGCGCCGTAACCATGGATAATCTTCATCGTTTAACAGGGTGCTTGGGTCAGCCTTGACTTTGAAGGGAGGAATTTCATGAAACTTTTCATAATCTTCAGACATGTCTGTCTTGCCCTCCAATCCCACGATGTCTCTTTTTTCTGAAAGAACTATGTGGCGCTTTGGCTCATCGTATGATGTATTCGCTTCCTTATCTTTTCTTTTTCTCGGTTTGGTAGACATGTCCTTCACATAGAAAACCTGCGCCACATCATTGGCTAGGACGAATGGTTCGTCTGTGTACCCAAGATTGTTGAGATCCACTATTGTCATTCCGTACTGTGGGTCTACCTGTACCCCGCCTCCTGACAGATTGACCCATTTGCACTGAAACAAAGGGACCTTGAAATCATGTCCATAGTCAAGTTCCCATATGTCCACTATGTAACCATAATATGTGTCCTTTCCCCTCTTGGTTGCTGCATCAAAGCGGACACCGCTGTTTTGGTTGGTGCTCTTTTGATCTTGGGCGATCGTGTAAAATATATTCCCATTTATCTCGTACCCTTTGTAAGTCAATACAGTCGAAGATGGTCCCCTGGCCAACGAGTACAGCTCATCAGAAACAGTGTTGTCACCCATGAGACGTGTTTGCAACCAACTGCCGAAAGTCCTGATGTGTTCATATGTAATCCAGTCGTCACACTGCTCCGGGTGTTTGGAGCGCAGAATATTCTTGTGTTCATCGACATACGGGGTCACCAAGGTAGAATTCTGTAGAACTGTGTAGTGTGCTTGAGACCAAGAATGCCCGTCCCTACATATTATTGAGTTCGCTCCTAGCGTGCCTTTTCCAGTCAGTCTCCCCTCATACCGCGATTGAGGGAGACCAATCTTCTTAAGGTCAGGAATGAAGTCAACATAAAACCCAATGACATCCTCTGTTTGATGGCCCATGGAGATGCTTGCTCCTGGCCTAGCGCGGTTACGAACATATTTCTTTAAGACTCCCATGAACCTCTCAAAGGGGAACATATTGTGTAGAAATACAGGGCCCAGAACGACAATCTCGTCGACTAGATGAACTAGGATGTGCGTCATGATATTGAAGAAAGATGGTGGGAACACCAGCTCGAAACTAACAAGACATTGCACCAAATCACTCCTTAACCTTGACGGGATTTCTGGATCGATCACCTTCTGAGAGATTGCATTGAGGAATGCACATAGCTTCACAATGGCTAATCGAACGTTTTCCGGTAGAAGCCCCCTCAATGCAACCGGAAGCAGTTGCGTCATAATCACGTGGCAGTCATGAGACTTTAGGTTCTGGAACTTTTTCTCTGCCATATTTATTATTCCCTTTATATTCGACGAGAAGCCAGACGGGACCTTCATACTGAGCAGGCATTCAAAGAAGATTTCCTTCTCTTCTTTGGTAAGAGCGTAGCTGGCAGGACCTTCATACTGCTTTGGATGCATGCCGTCTTTTTCATGCACACGTTGCTGTTCCTCCCGTGCCTCCCGTGTATCTTTTGTCTTCCCATACACTCCCAAGAAGCCTAGCAGGTTCACGCAAAGATTCTTCGTCACGTGCATCACGTCGATTGCAGAGCGGACCTCTAGGTCTTTCCAATAGGGTAGGTCCCAAAATATAGATTTCTTCTTCCACATGGGTGCGCGTCCCGCATCGTCAGTCGGAACAGATAGTCCGCCAAGACCCTTTCCAAAGATTACTTGTAAATCATTGACCATATCAAGTATGTGATCACCAGTACGGAGGGCGGGCTTCTTCCGGTGATCTGCCTCACCTTTGAAATGCTTTCCTTTCTTTCGACATTGATGGTTGGTCGGAAGAAATCGACGATGCCCCAGGTACACATTCTTCCTGCATTTGTCCAAATATATACTGTCGGTGTCATCTAAACAGTGTGTGCATGCGTGGTATCCCTTGTTTGTCTGTCCTGGAAGGTTACTGAGAGCAGGCCAATCGTTGATGGTTACAAACAGCAACGCATGTAGGTCAAATTCCTCCTGTTTGTGCTCATCCCACACACGTACACCTTCTCCATTCCACAGCTATAAAAGTTCTTCAACTAATGGCCTTAGGTACACATCAATGTCATTGCCGGGTTGCTTAGGGCCTTGGATGAGCACTGGCATCATAATGAACTTCCGCTTCATGCACAACCAAGGAGGAAGGTTATAGATACATAGAGTCACGGGCCAGGTGCTATGATTGCTGCTCTGCTCCCCAAAAGGATTAATGCCATCTGCACTTAAACCAAACCATACGTTCCTTGTGTCACCTGCAAAGTCCCCCCACCTTCTCTCGATTTTTCTCCACTGCGACCCGTCAGCGGGTGCTCTCAACTTCCCGTCTTTCTTACGGTCTTCTTTGTGCCATCGCATCAACTTGGCATGCTCTTTGTTTCTGAACAGACGTTTCAGCCGTGGTATTATAGGAGCATACCACATCACCTTGGCAGGAACCCTCTTCCTGGGGCGCTCGCCCTCAACATCACCAGGGTCATCTTGTCTGATCTTATACCGCAATGCACCGCATACCGGGCATGCATTCAAATCCTCGTACTCACTGCGGTAGAGGATGCAGTCATTAGGGCATGCATGTATCTTCTGCACCTCCAATCCTAGAGGGCATAGAACCTTCTTTGCTTCGTACGTACTGCCGGGCAATTCGTTATCCTTTGGAAGCTTCTTCTTCATTATTTTCAGCAGCGAACTAAATCCCTTGTCAGATACACCATTGTCTGCCTTCCATTGCAGCAATTCCAGTGTGGTACCGAGCTTTCTGTTGTCATCTTCGCAATTTTGGTACAACCCTTTTTTGTGATCCTCTAACATGCGATCGAACTTCAACTTCTCCCTTTCACTTTCGCATTCTCTCTGTGCATCAACAATGACCCGGCGAAGATCATCATCGGGCACATCGTCTGGTTCCTCTTGATCTTCTGCTTCCCCCATTGCAGCATCACCGTATTCAGGGGGCGGGTAGTTGTCATCATCCTCTTCTTCTTCGTTGTCTTCCATCATAACCCCTCTTTCTCCGTGCTTGGTCCAAACATTATAGTGTGGCATAAAACCCTTCTCAAGCAGGTGGAAGTGAAGGGTTTTAGAGTTGGAGAAAGCCTTCGTATTCTCACAGACAGTACATGGACAATGCATAAAACCATTCTGCTTGTTTGCCTCAGCCGCTTCGAGAAAATTATGCAGGCCCTTAATATACTCGGAGGTGCGTCGGTCACCATACATCCATTGCCGGTTCATCTGCGTGCGTTATATAGTTCTTATTATTGAACAACATATAACTCTCTAGAGCATCTAATTAAAACACACAAGTAAGAACTATTTTCTTTTAGAAAGAAGATAAGAAGAAGAGGCTAACCACGGTGTTGCCGGCACCGAGATGGGCGCGGGCGATCAACGGCGGTGAGGACGGGAACGGGACAGGACGGACCGCCAAACCTAGACAAATCTTGAGGAAAATGGAGCTTGGACAAGGAGCTTCGAGAGGAGAAAGCTTAAGTGTGGCTCGGGCATTTCATCGAACACCTCATGTGCATAGGAGGTGAGCTAGAGCACCACAAAAGCTCTCCCACGGCCGGGCAAAAAAACAGAGCAATGCATTGCTCTGCTCGCGGGCGGGGGGTATATATAGGCCAACCATTGGTCCCGGTTCCAGCCACAAACCGGGACCAATGGTTGTGGGCCAGGAGCGAGGCGCATTGGTCCCGGTTCGTGGCTGGAACCGGGACCAAAGGGGTCACCTTTAGTCCCGGTTCCAGCCACAAACCGGGACCAATGGTTGTGGGCCAGGAGCGAGGCGCATTGGTCCCGGTTCGTGTCTGGAACCGGGACAAAAGGGGTCAGACGAACCGGGACCAATGGCCCACGAGGCCCGGCCGGCGCCCTGGCCTCACAAACCGGGACCGATGCCCCCATGGGTCCCGGTTCGTGAGTGAACCGGGACTAATGGGCTTCTCAGGGGTGGACCGATGCCCTGTTTTGTACTAGTGCACACACTCTGTGAAAACTGCCGTCGTAGCATCCCACCATTTCACAATGCAACAATGAGACTTTCGCCCTACTTATCAGTTTTTTCCAAAAAGGTAAGAACTTTTTTTTTGACCTGAAGATTTTTTTTTATATAAAAAAAGAGAAGAAGAATTTTGTTATGAGATAACACATGCTCTGGTGGACGCTGCTTGCTAAGGGCAACGGGTGGACGAAAACAGGCCGTTGGATGTTATTTGGATGGCAGAGATTGGATGATTACTTAGAGAATCCCCCACCACACACCATCGGAGGAGACACGCGCCGCCGCACCCCACATCCAACGCCACCGGAATTCCCCACGGCCGCCGCCGCCGCCGCCCCGCCGTCGCGGCATCATGCTCTCCCTCCGGATACGCGTCCTCTCCCATATCCTCTCCGCCGCACCCCCTCCTTCTCTCCACCGCCTCCTCTCCGCGGCCGCTGCCCCTGCCGTTTCCCGGAACCCTAGCTTCGCCGTGGAGGAATACCTCGTCTCCACCTGCGGCCTCACCTGTGCCCAGGCACTCAAGGCCTCCGCCAAGATCCCCCACCTCAAGTCCCCCTCTAATCCCAACGCCGTCCTCGCCTTCCTCGCCGGCCTCGGCCTCTCCGGCTCCGATGTGGCGGCCCTCGTCGCCAGGGACCCGCAGTTCCTCTGCGTCGGCGTGGAGAGAACTCTGGCCCCTGTCGTCGCGGGGCTCACCGGCCTCGGTCTATCCCCTTCTGATATCGCACGCCTCGCCTCGCTCGCCCCCGGCAACTTCCGCAACAGATCCGTCGTCTCCAAGCTCGAGTACTACCTGCCGCTCTTGGGCTCCATCGACAACTTGCTCCGGCCGCTCAAATACTGCTCTGGCTTCCTCGACTCCGACCTCGGGTGGGCGGTCATGCCCAATGTCAAGCTCCTAGCAGAGTGCGGGCTAGGTGCTTGTGATATTGCCAAGCTCTTCATCCGTGAGCCGAGGATGCTTAGCGCCAAACCAGGGCGTCTCCTGGAGATGGTTGCGTCCACCGAAGCTATAGGCGTGCCCCGTGGCTCTGGAATGTTCCGGCAAGCGCTGCACGCCGTCGCATTCCTCAGTGAGGACAAGATCGCCGCCACGGTGGACTTCTTGAAGAAGACGTTTAGGTGGTCAGATACCGAGGTTGGCATTGTTGTGTCCAAGGGTCCGTCTTTGCTGAGGAGGTCAAAGGACATGCTGAAGCGCAGGTCCGAGTTCCTAACCTCTGAGGTGCGGTTGGAGCCGGCCTACATTGCTCATCGCCCCCGCTATGCTCACTTACAGCCTGGAGGGACGGCTCAGGCCCCGCTACTATGTTGTGAAATTTCTCAAGGAAAATGGATTGCTAAATCATGACAGAGACTACTATGCTGTGGTCTCGATCAGCGAGAAGGCATTTGTGGAGAAGTTCATATGCCGTCACAACCATGCTGCACCACACATTGCTGAAGACTATGCAGCCGCTTGCGTAGGGGAGGTTCCTGCTAGATTCAGATTTACATGAACCAAAAACAGGCTATGAAAATTGGTAACTCCATGTGGAAGAACAGAATTTCTCTCGTCATATTAAGCTGGTAATTCATGATTAGGTGTTCTTTTCATGACTAAATGGTGGTTTTGTCGTGGCTAATGCTCGATGTAACTGATAACTTGATTTCCGAACCCCGACATGTTGAATTCGACACTTGGTAGAGAAGAAAGTTTGATATGTGTGATCTGTTTTCATGTCAGGTTTTATCTAGCATATTCAGTTTTCATTTCATTGTCTTTTTGGTTCCATCATATGCCAGTTAGTACTGAAATTGAAGTTCATTGTTTAGTATTTTGATACGCTTAGCAAATATATTTCTATTGGATGTATGTTTATTTTATGCCACCATCCCCGGGGTGGAACCGGCATACAGAGCTCATCGGTGGGTAAAGCACCATTACAGCCTGGAGCGCCCGCTTAGACGCTGATTCTGTGTTATAAAGTTTCTTAAGGCAAATGGATCTCCAGGTGACGGCTGGGCTACTGTAGCTGAACAATGGTTAGGGAGAAGGTATTTGCTGATAACCTTATAAGGAAGCTGAAATACTATGCAGCCGCTTGCAGAAGGCAATTGTGCACTGCCTGATAAAAGTAACAGTGTATTAAATTTCAAAAGTAATCAGTGAGTTCTTTTTCTCCCCACTAAAAGTTTGATTTCTTAACATGGTGGCATACTGTTGGAATATTTGTCTGAAGCTGGGTATTCATTTATATAGAAAGTAAGGGATGCTGATATCTTGGATATTACTTCCATAGCTTGTCCTGCCTTGCGTCTGTGCCCTTCAGCACAAACGGAAATTGTTGAATGAATTAGAGCAGTTCTCATCTAGCGGTTCATCTGTTGCCCTGTCAAAAAATCAATTTAACAAGCGAATATATTGTGCATAGTTTATACCTGTCGTCTTAATAGGTTGGCATCAAGGATCAGACCATAGTGGTGAGAATAACTGGTCGCCCTATTGGATGCAGCAGAAGACTATGAGTAGCAGAGGTTGGCTTTTTTGGCGATGGCCCAAATTGTTACCAGGTAAAAACGAGTTGAAACATTCACTTCATTTATACTTCCATTTTGTTTGTGCAGATGGCCCAAATTGGATTTTGTTGGTGTGCTTTGTGCTTTGATTTGGGGTGCAGCACCTACTACTTTCTGTTACCACCATTTTGCGTCAACTATCATAGGTGCCATCTGCACATAATATTCAGACATGATCTATAAGCATTTAGTCCCTTTTGGTATCCGTTGTGTATTATCTGATAATTTAGCATCGCTAGTCCTGAATGAAACTGATAATTTTATCATGAGCCCTTGTATGTCCATTGCATCATTCAGTAAAGAAGAAAGAATTACATTGCAATTAACCTGTCCATCTTGATGTCATATTGTCATGCATACTAGAATTAAGAGAGTGTGACATCAGGGCATTCTGCAAGTACTTTCAAATATATTAATGAAGAGTATATCTGCAGGCCCTATATGTTTATGTTCTCAATTGCCATTGCAGCTTTCAATGCAATCCTGAGTCAAACTATCTTTCAATGAAAAAAGTTTTATCATTTTTTGCCATGAAAGATGTTATGAAGTCCCAAAATTGGTTGAACATCTTTTTTCGTGGGAATAAATCTGGAATTAACGTGTTAGTCCTGCTGAGGTTGCAGTTTTGAACTAGTCTGTTGGTTTCTTCCTCTAGTTCTTCTAAGCTGAAACTCTTCATTTTTCCTGCAGTAGCTTTGTTTACAAGACATTAACTGTTGTGAAAGCAGGTCATCGTTTACTAGTAGTTTATATCACGTCTTTTGTTTGTTTTTCTCTTATATTCTTGGATGGTCTACTGGCTGATACTTTTTCTAGGAGCATCTGATGTCAAAACTGAATACTTCAGTAGTTGGCCAGTAGCATTTTGTTGACAGCCTACCCATGTACCACTACGTAACAGAGATTTCAAAGGCCCTTGTATTTGTACCGGAGACATAAATTGATGCTTGTATGGTATGGTGCTGAAAAACAGAGGGCATTTCATACAATATGAACAAACTTATGTTAAGGTAAACTTAAAAGGGGTTATGGCATTACCATGTTAATCTGTGCCATACCTGTTAGCTAATTTTATTCCATATTAGCACTATTTATATAGATGCTCAGGATATCTTTATCCCTTGGTATAATTTTTCAGGGATAGTAGGTGGATCTTTTTTTTTTTTTGAAAAGGAGGAGCGTATCCCCGGCCTCTGCATCAATCGATGCATGCAGCCATTTTATTAAACAGAATCAAACCAAGGTCTTAGATCCACAAAGCGCTCAAGCGCTGAACGAAAAGTATGAAAAAAAATGATAAATAGACTGCCATAACCGGCGAAACTAAAAGTAGACTACGATGCCTATACATCTAGCCTATTATTAGCACGCCATCCAAACCGGTTGAAGATAACCCGTGCGACCATCTCCCACCGGTTGCACCCAGTAGCCATAAGCTCCCTGGAGTCCGCATGACTGAGTAACGACCACGTACGGATTCAAGAAGTTGCTCTGAAGATAACCTGCAAAAAGTTATTGAAATTCTTGCCATTAAAAATCATGTCATTCCTGGTATTCCATATAGCCCAAAATAAAGCACATATCGCAATCCTGATAAGATTCGCTATTGTAGCGTCTACTCCATCGAGCCATGTTCCAAATAACGAACTAATACATGTTGATGGGTTAACATTAAAAGCTATATGAACAGTTCGCCATAAGAGTTTTGCAAGAGGACAATCTAGAAAGAGGTGTCTTATTGTTTCATTTTGATCACAATAGCAACAATTAGGCCTGCCTACCCAGCTTCGTTTTACCAAGTTATCTTTGGTTAATACTACACCCTAGTGTATAAACCACATGAAATTTTTAATCCTGAGCGGCACTTTGATTTTCCAAATATGTAATGATCTCGAGAGTGGTCCAGTGTTTATCAGATCCGTGTACATGGACTTTACTGAGAATACACCATTCGTAGCTAAAATCCAACGAACACTATCTGTCTGGTCAGAAAGTTGCACTTGCATCAGTCTCCTGACCAGATGTAACCATGCATCCCAGCGTGCTCCCACTAAAGCTCGCCGGAATTGCATATTGAGAGGTACTGATTGTAGTACCGTGGCCACATACTCCTCTTTACGTTGCGCAATATTATAAAGCGAAGGATATTGAAGTGCTAATAGAGTATCCCCAAGCCAAGTGTCTTCCCAAAATCTTGTTGAGGAACCATCACCAACTACAAATTTCACCCTCTGAAAGAAAGTCACCTTTATCTTAATTAACCCCTTCCAGAAAGGTGAGTCATTTGGTCTAGCTGTAACCTGGGCTAAAGTTTTGGAATGTAGGTATTTATTCTTCAATATTTGAACCCACATCCCTTCGGTCTCTGTAGATAACATGTAAAGCCATTTGCTAAGCAAGCATCTGTTCTTCACTTCTAGATTTTCAATGCCAAGACCCCCCTGGTCTTTTGGTCTGCATATAAAATCCCATCGTGCCAGTCTGTATTTCTTCTTAGCCTCATCACTTTGCCAGAAGAAACGAGATCTGTAAAAGTCTAATCTTTTTCGTACCCCTACTGGTACGTCAAAGAAAGACAAGAGGAACATCAGCAGGCTTGTTAAAACCAAATTTATTAACACCAGCCTCCCTCCATACGACATAAGCTTGCCCTTCCAGCAACTTAGTCTTTTTTCAAATCTATCCTCAATACATTTCCATTCCTTATTCGTCAGTCGTCTATGATGAATAGGAATCCCAAGATAGCTAAACGGTAGTGATCCCATTTCACATCCAAATAGCTGCCTATAAGCATCTTGCTCTTCCTTTGCCTTCCCAAAGCAGAATAGTTCGCTTTTGTTAAAATTAATTTTTAGCCCAGATAACTGTTCAAATAAGCACATAACTAGTTTCATATTCCTTGCTTTTGCCATATCGTGTTCCATGAAAATGATCGTATCATTCGCGTATTGTAGTATGGACACACCCCCTTCTACCAGGTGTGGAACGAGTCCTCCTACTTGGCCCTTTTCTTTAGCCCTGCCAATGAGTATTGCCAACATATCTGCTACAATGTTGAACAACACCGGAGACATGGAGTCACCCTGTCTCAATCCCTTGTGTGTTTGAAAGAAATGACCTATGTCATCATTAACTTTAACCCCCACACTGTCTTTCTGAATGAAAGCATCCACATGATCCCTCCAGGTTTCATTGAACCCTTTCATACGTAAGGCCTGTTGAAGAAATGGCAATTTGACTTTATCATACGCTTTTTCGAAATCCACTTTAAAGACAACCCCATCCAGTTTCTTTGTATGAATTTCGTGCAGTGTTTCATGCAAGACAACAACACCCTCTAAGATGTGTCTCCCAGGCATGAACGCCGTCTGTGTCGGTTGGACTACCGAATGAGCTATCTTCGTCAATCTATTCGTGCCAACCTTTGTAAATATTTTGAAGCTGACATTGAGCAAACAAATCGGTCTAAACTAATCAATGCGTACAGCCTCCGCCTTCTTTGGCAACAACGTGATTGTTCCGAAGTTAAGGTGGAAGAGCTGTAATTGGCCATTAAATAAATCATGGAACATAGGCAAAAGGTCACCCTTAATAATATGCCAGCATTTTTTATAGAATTCCGCTGGGAACCCGTCCGGCCCCGGTGCCTTATTTTGTGCTATTGCGTCAAACACCTCTTTCTCAGTAAATGGAGCTGATAGTACCTCATTCTCATCGGAATTGAGCTGAGGTATATCATGTGTTGTGCTCTCATCCAAAGAGACAAAATTCTCTTCTGGTGCACCAAATAATTTCTTGTAATATTCAGAAATGTATAATTTTAGGTTTTCATGTCCTACAATTGTTCCTTCATCTTGCTCAAGTTGAATTATTTTCTTCTTTCGATGTTTGCCATTTGCAATCATATGAAAGAATTGTGTGTTATCGTCCCCATGGACCACCTTCGTCACCTTGGCTCGAAGTGCCCATTTCATCTCCTCCTCTCTCAAAAGCGTTTGCAATTTCTTCTCAGCCTCAATCTTATTATTCCTATCTGACATATTGAGAGGAGTGGACTCAGCTTTCACATCTAGCTCATCAATCAGTCGAATAAGTCTCTCTTTTTCCACTTTGTATATTCCGCTCTGATTCTTGGCCTAGCCTCTCAAGAACTGGCGCAAGTGTCGTATTTTGTTTTGCCATCTTTCTATATTTGAAGATCCAATAGACTCCCTAGCCCATTCGGTAGCTATGAGATCCATGAATCCTTCTCTCTCGAACCAACTTAATTCAAAAGAGAAGAAGCTTCTATTACCCAAATGATTGGCTTCCCCAGAGTCAACCATGAGAGGTGTGTGATCGGAGATGGCTCTTTGTAAAGCATGTACTGAAACCAGCGGGTACTTCTGTTCCCATTCCACACTGGTCAGTACCCGGTCCAACTTCTCATATGTTGGCACCGGTAGTGAGTTTGCCCATGTGAATTGTCTACCAGTGAGGTCAATCTCCCTCAAATCGAGACTCTCAATAACCATGTTGAACATAAGTGATCATCTTCCATCGAAGTTATCATTATTTTTTCATCTTGTCTTCTAATGATATTAAAGTCTCCCCCAACCATAATGGAAAGTCTTTCTTCTCCACATATTCTCACTAAATCGGCGAGAAACTCAGATTTCAGCTCCGGTTGCGCCACCCCATATACGGCCACCAGAGCCCGCCTGAAACCATCAACTTTCGACCTCACACGAAATTTGACGAAAAACTCACCATATACCACACTCAACACCTCTAAAGTTTCACACTTAACCCCAAGTAAGATTCCCCCAGATCTACCCCTTGGTGGCAAGCAGTGCCAATCAAAATCAACTCCTCCTGATAAAGTGTTGAGGAATTGTGGTGTGAAGTTATCTCTACCCGTTTCTTCTAACGCCATAAAGTCGAGCTTATGTTCTAACGATGCATCTCGAAGAAATCTCCTTTTAGCCAAGTCTGCTAGACCTCTGCTATTCCAAAAGATTCCTTTCATATTTCATCATGATTTTTTTTCTTTTGCTTCACTCTCGCACTTCTCCGTACCACTGATACAGGATAAACCTTCCTTTTCGAAGGCCTCTTTGGTTTATCCTGTGTCATTTCTGTGTTACTCTGTGAGGATATTTCGCGTGGACGACAACCGTCAATCGAAGAGGCCATATACCCCTCCGATCCCATGTCGCCCACATCCTCCTCAACTCCCTCTATGTGTAATAAATCCTCACATAAACTTTGTTTACCATCCTCTGTTTTATATTTTGCTTTTTTCGATGCTCTTTTATATTTGCTTTAGTTGTGTTGGTTACAATCTCTTCTGAAGACATGTAGGCTGGAATTGGAGAAAAGAGAATGAAGATGTTGAAGACCATATTACCTTAGCCAAGAGATGGTCCCAGAGATGATGTCTTAACCAAGCTTGGTCTTAAGATTTAAGGTAATGCAGAATTTTTACTCAGTTATACCGAATGTCATCTCTTCGCACACAGTAATCAATTAAATCTCAGTCTAGGCATGCAAGTACTATCTGTCAGCTATAGTGTTGTTATAAAATCTTACAGAATTTCAAACACAGAAATTGTAGACTTGCTGGTAATCAAGTTGTGTGAGGAGAGGATGGTGGTGCACATTTGTTTGTTCCTGATGTTAGGCTGTAGAAATCGGAAAAATGAGATCTCAGCTGTGTGCTTCCATTAACACAACGGAGAGCTCTGATCTGAAATGAAGATCAGTTGTGTCTCTTCTCTCGTGCCTAGTTTAGCTTGTGGGAATTATAGAAATAAGATTAATGCAATGAAGGCGAGGGGAAGGGGTCTGTTAAGGAACGAGGTGACTTGCCAGGTGAATATGAATTTGAAAAAAAGTACTTTCCGCAAGTAAGAATTGGCTGGGCAATAAAGACGAGCATACTGACTGATTTACTGAATTTTGTAGATCGATGGTGCTTTCTTTCTTCCTGGAGAAGATGTGATGAAACTGGATATATATGCATACTTCTTTCTTCTTGTTTCCAGGAGATCAACCAAGCTTGGTGGCTGGGGCTCTGTTCGTTTATGACGCCCTGAAGCTTCCTTCAGTAACAAGTACTCCTACTTTTATGACCTGACATGTGCGGGGGTTTTACTCAGAGAAGCTCCTACTTTTCTCTTTCTGAATTTTGCAAGTTTTGTAATCCTTCTCGTATTGTCCTAGAGACTGCATGTAAACTATAGGTATGTTACCCTATTGAATGGAGACTCATGCTCTGAACTTTTGTTTTGTGCATTGGGAAATTTCTGGTATTATAAAATGGTCTTCATTTTTACTCTACCTCTAGGAGCATGGTTGCAGAATCGGTTATCAAAACCTTTGGCCAACAAAGCTGATGTTCAATGCCGGTGGGAGCTATGTAACCTGTGAATTATGTCTTGCCATCTTTATTTGTACAATTATGCCATGACACAGAATTGGAGGGTAGTATTGCACTCACAAGCATGCACATAACTCATCTATAATATGATGAGAGAAGTCATTGCAGCATTAACTTCTGGTTCATATTAGAGAGAAATCCATATTTCAACCCTAAATTGTCTTAAAAATTTGAGGAAGAAAAATATGGGAATCATCTCCACTTTCATTATTTCAATTCTGGGTGGCGTGGCAATGGCAGTTGACTGGGCGGTCCACTGGTCAGAGCCACTCCCAAGTCATCAAAACTGGTTTGAGGAGACGACAGAGTTGAGACTACCGGTTTTGATAGTTTAGGGTTGTAACTTATACGGTTTCAAAGTTCAGGGTTGATTCTTAGACATTTGTGACAATTTAGGGTTAAACTATGGACTTCTCGCTTCATATTATAGATGAGTTCTATGGAGCATATAAGTTGTATATAGATATACATTCATTTGCATTGCATCGTTCAACCTCTCCAGATTCCAGAGTATCACCCTTGAATTGTCCGCTGTCATTATCGAATGTACCAACCGGTTTCTTTGAATAGTCTGCCATGGGCGTAATATAGCACTCATGTACCTATTCATTGAGGAATTTTGCATGTGGATGTAATCCTGCACCCGGTTGGGTATAAACATATCGATGCAAAACCTCAAATGCACGGCATGTCACTATGCGCAAACTTTGACTAGTTTCTTTAAGAGAGTGTCTACTAAACTCGACCTGCCCCTAACATGATCAAGGAAGATATATATTGGATTTAAATCCAATTAGAAATAGTTTCCTTTTGCTAAAGCTATTCTTATTTATCCCATTTCTGACTTGGAAAAGTGCAACATGGTCTTCCATGTTGTTTTGAATGAAAAACTAAGCTATATGATGGATGTATTTTATGGAGGGTTGGTGGGATTTTTCTCAATTGCGTCCGGCGAACCTCCGAACCATATTGGTCTGGCATTTGTTGCACGTTACTTGTTTGCATGTGTTCTGATGTTGGTTCAACTAGTGGTGTTGGCTGCATTATTGTGCCCTATGGTAATTATGTACATGCTTGGAATATTGATGTCCGGAGGGATTTCATTTTGGTGTTTGATTGAGCACCATTAGGAGGGCAACTCAGCTGGAGAAGCATCAAATCTGGCGCCAGCGTACCTTGTACTACCTTACCCTCCTACAAGGCGTGCTCTTCTGCTATAGGTACATGTTGGGTCACGCTGGGAAGAAGTTGGCTAGGCATGTGGCCATTGATAAATGTAATGACTCAGCACTGCAACTAGTTTCCAAGTATTTGCGAGGGGAAGGAATTTCATCATAGATGCCATAGAGAAGGTCGGTTCCAGTTCACCTGTTGACTGCTTTTCAGAGGTGGAGACCATATTTATTATGGAGAGGGGACCGGAGAGTCACATAAAGGGAGGTTACAGCTATAATCGACAACATCAATTGGACTTCCCTTGGGGGATTCAACACATATCTTCCCTGATCGGGACGTGTCAAGGATACATTATAGTCGAGCCATATCAACGAGAGTATGAGCAACACTGGTTTCTGATCCCTTCACCAGCCATTGGTGATTATGCACGTGTGAAGGCCTACAAACACCTATTCAGCGAGGCTTGCTTATCCTCCGGAATCTTGCAAAAAATGAAAATAATTGCAGGGTCATGCGTGACACACTAGATTTAGTCTCTAGGATCATGGCGTCTGTCATTTCCGACCTACTCCACCACACCACCAATGATTATGGTGCATGGTTTGAAATAGTAGAGAAATCAATGGAAGTGATGATCAAATTAACTATTGCTCCGGGTGAAACTGGGGCCAAGATACGTCGTGAAATCTCAAGTTATGAAAAAGCAATCAACACTCTGTGGAGGATTCTTTGCTGTAACAAATGTAGTGAAGAGCTACAGCAAAAGGCCATTTCGATTCTCACACGACTATACATGGATACTACTGAAACCAGAGGATCAGATGATTTTGTTGTTCTTAAGAAAGAAAGCAGGAGCAGAGAAGATTTTGTTAGGATGCTGGTCATCATCTTGACTCACACGATAACAAGTATAGCAGCTCCCTCAGAGGCGTTGTCAGAGATATGTTTCCAAGGCAGAATTAGTGATGGCACAATTGTTATCGAATCAGGTGGTGATGTTGATAGTGTCACGGAAGTACTTTTACATGACAAAGATGAGATATGCAGGCAAGCACCAGCTGAAATCCTAGAGCATCTATGTGCACACTACACCAAAGATGATCAATACCTTGGAAACTTAAAAAAGCAATCCTCGAGGTGATTAATCCTTGTCAAATATAGATAACCTTTATTAATTATTGTACGCAATGATTATGTTATATTTTAGACTGACTAAGGGTGTTAATTCAATTCCCCATGGGTTATTGGAGAAATACTTTGTCGTGGAGACGGAACACATAGTTGCAAAGAAGTTGACGAAGACAGGTTCTCCAAGCCATAAACTGACATAGACAACCAATGTGATGGCACACAACAAAACAATGAGGAAAAGGAATTTCAGGTAGTCATACAATCAATAATGTCAGCAAAGTTGCTATCATCCTTGCTATCCATTCTGTGTACAAATTACGACACGATGCTCATCAGTTATTTCGCTCCTTGGTTGGATGCATCTCGCTTTAACAAGCTCAAGGAGTTGGTAGTGAAAAGAAGTGACCACCGCACACCTGAACACCTATCACTGTACAAAGCTAAAATGTAAGATGATCATATCAATGATAGAACATGGTGGCAGTGGGTTCATCAAATGGGAGGACCTTGAGAGCTTTATAGAGGCACTTGCCATTGCTTCCAAGAACATGCTGGATCTCGACCACTCCATGGTTTTCTGCTCAGCCAGCAGTTCTGAATCGTTAAAGCTTCAAAGGTGTACTCTCGCATCCCTCGTGAAAGAAGCAAAAGAATTGCATGCCATTGCCATGGTTCTAGACTTCTAGTCATATAACTCTTTGAGTGGCTTGTTTGCGATGAACTTAAAACCTTATTATATGTATACATTCTTGTGTTCAATCTATACAATTAGATCATTGTAGATTTTTGTTCTATACTGTTTGTATTTGTGACCGAGCGAGAGTAAATTCTCTGTAATGTATGGGTCGGTGTGTCTTGACACCAATCTCGGATAGCATTCCACGAAGCTTCAATTATTAAACAAGTTTCTAAACACTTCAAGTATGTTGTTTTCATATGTCTCTACATCAATTTGTTTCGTTGAAACTAATAAAATTCTATCTGATTGCGGATGTTATGCCTCTTGCCAGTTATTTCCAGAACCACCGGTCATTGGCACAATAGATGTCAACCCTTTTGCTTCAAGACTTGAAATGGAAGTGTCAATGTCTCTCAGTTCTACATATTCATCTTACTGCACTTTCTTTTCCAACAAAGATGTGCTAAGTGCAGGTATATCCATTCATAATGCAGCTATACGATTTGTAAATCATATAATCTGCACTACACTCATCAAAAGTAAGTGTAGTTTTCTATTCTCCTGATTACAAGTATGCATACTTTCTTTAGCTCTAGATTATTTTCTTGAACTTAAAAAATTGCTACCGATAATTCCACTAGATGGGAATTATTTTTTCAGCGTTGTAAAAGCGGATCTTCACAACTATATCGAGGATTTGTGGCTGACCTTTGTACCAAAACTTACTAATGCCGGATGTTCTTTTTTCATTCGATCTCGATCCAAAATGGACCGGGTTCCACTATGAAATGAGATAACGGAACAACAACAAAAAAATCATCCTTGTTCCAAAGGTTCTAAATGCTACCCACATCGCCAGCTGGCTGCCACATGCACCGCTAGCAGTTCAAATAGAAACTTATAGATAACCTGGCACATTATCACATCAAAGGTATAGCGTGAGAACGGCTACACATCGGGATTTGTAGGAGCAAACCTTCCGAATGAAAAGATTTAATGTGCAAATTTATATAATACTAGATGACACCATGCGTGCTACGGGAATTGGTTGATGAACATTTGGGTTCATAAGATGAGAACCGAAATTAAAAGCAGAACTTCCACCCTACCGACAGTTTGTGCCTCCCGAAAAATGGTCATGAATAGCACATGTTGAACAAATTATGAACTGGATTTTCATTGTTTGGTAGATACATCTTCGAAGTTTTTTTTTGAAGTTATTTGGGTTCTCATGGACGCAGGGCGCTGCTTGCTCTTGGCAACGTGTGGATGGAAATAGGCCGTTGGTTGTTATTTGGACGGCCAGGATTAATACACTTCTACTCAGCCAGTTCATTTGAGACTCCCCGTCCACCACACCACCGGAGATAAACACGCCGCACTTGCCCCTCAAATTCCCCACCGCCGCCGCCGCCGCCGTCGCGGCGTCATGCTCCTCCTCCGGAAGCGCTTCCTCCCTCATATCCTCTCCGCCACGCCCTCTCCTTCAACCTCCCCACTCCTCTCTCTCCAGCGCCTCGTCTCCGCCACCGGGCCCGCCGTTTGCCCGAACCCTAGCTTCGCCGTGGAGGACTACCTCGTCGGCACCTGCGGCCTCACCCGTGCCCGAGCACTCAAGGCCTCCGCCAAGCTCTCCCACCTCAAGTCCCCCGCCAACCCCGACGCCGTCCTCGCCGGCCTCGGCCTCTCCGGCGCCGATGTGGCGGCCCTCGTCGCCAGGGACCCGCGGTTCCTCTGTGCCGGTGTGGAGACAACCCTGGCCCCCAATGTCGCGGGGCTCACCAGCATCGGCCTGTCAAATGCTGAGATTGCGCGCCTCGTCTCGCTCGCCCCCGACAAATTCCGGCAGAGATCCGTCGTCTCCAAGCTAGAGTACTTCCTACCGCTCTTTGGCTCCATCGACAACTTGCTCCAGCCACTCAAACAAGGCTCCTCCATCCTCGGCTATGACCTCGAGAGGGTGGTCAAGCCAAATGTCAAGCTCCTAGCAGAGTGCGGCCTAGGTGCTTGTGATATTGCCAAGCTCTTCATCCGTGCGCCGAGGATCATCTCCTCCGGCCGCTCAAACACGGCTCTGGCTTCCTCGAGTCCGACCTCGAGAGGGTTGTCAAGCTCCTAGCAGAGTGCGGGCTAGGTGCTTGTGATATTGCCAAGATCTTCATCCGTGAGCCGAGGATGCTTAGCGCCAAACCAGGGCGTGTCCTGGCGATGGTTGCGTGCGCCGAACGTATAGGTGTGCCCCGTGGCTCTAGAATGTTCAGGCAAGCGCTGCAGGCCGTCTCATGCTCCATCGAGGAGAAGAGTGCCGCCAAAGTGGAACAGCTGAAGAAGACATTGAGGTGGTCGGATGCCGATGTCGGCATTGCTGTGTGCAAGTGGCCGACCGTGCCGAGGTGCTCAAATGACATGCTGCAGCACAAGTCCGAGTTCCTCATCTCTAAGGTGGGGTTGGAACCGGCGCGCATTGCTCACCGGCCCGTAATGCTCGGTCTTAGCCTGGAGGGCCGGCTCAAGCCCCGATACTATGTTATGAGGTTTCTTCAGGAAAATGGATTGCTAAATCATGACAGGGACTACTATACTATGGTGGTGGCCAACGAGAAGGTATTTGTGAAGAAGTTCATATGCCCTCACAAGCAAGCTGCACCACACCTTGCTGAAGACTATGCAGCCGCTTGCACAGGGGAGGTGCCTGCTAGATTCAGATTTACATGAACCAAGAACAGGCAAAGAAAATATATTGGTAACTGCATGTGGAACAACAAAATTTCCACTTGTCGTATTAAGCAGGTAAATCATCATTAGGTGTTCTTTTGATGCTTGAATGGTGGTTTTGTCGTGACTAATGCTCGATGTAACTGATAACTTGATTTCTGAACCCCGACATGTTGATTTCGTCATTTGGTAGAGAAGAAAGCTTGATATATGTGCACTGATTACGAGTCGAGCGACTAGTCTACGAGTCGCAACTTGAGTGCATGGCGCTACAAATCTCGTGTAGACTAGTTGGTCGAGTCGAGCAGTCGACAGACTAGTCTGGACTAGTCGAGCGACCCAAAATTTTGAGGAGATAAGTCACCCAGCCCGGCCGGAGCTTGTGCTCGGGCGGCGGCCATGGCTATGACACGTAGGCGCGCGCGCCCTGAGACGAGAGAGAAGGAAGAGAGAGAGAGAGAGAGGAGGAAAGGAGGAGGCATGGAGCTGATCGGCGGGCTCACCGGCAACAGCGGCCGGCGGAAGGCAGCCGGAGGCGCGGGTCGCGCATGCGCGTGCTCTCATGCGTGATGGTGCTGGCGGCGGCAATGGGATCGATCGGGGGCTAGGGTTCCAGTGGCTGGGGGCTAAGTAGGCTGGCCACTTGGGCCCAAATGGGCCAGCTAGGGTGCTGCTGCGTGGCGTTGGGCTGGGCCTGGCAAGCGTCGCCTAACACTGCTGGTTTTATTGCATACTGTACTGTTAGTATATACAGTACTACATACTACTACTGGAGGTATTAATAGTTGAGTACTACAGTACCGTGTCGACTAGTCCAGCACTAGTCTAGACTAGTCACGATTAGTCTATGAGTCTCAACCTCGGAACGACTCGTCGATTCGTAAACCTTGTATATGTGATATGTTTCCATGTCAAGTTTTATCTAGCATGTTCAGTTTTCATTTCATTGTCTTTTTTGTTCCATCATATGCCAGTTAGTATGAAATTGAAGTTCGTTGTTTAGTATTTTGATTATGCTTAGAAAATATATTTCTATTGGATGTATGTTTATTTTATACCATCATCAGCGGGGTGAGGAACCAACATACAGCCTGGAGGGTAATGCACCATTACAGCCTGGAGGGCCCGCTTAGACGCTGATTCTGTGTTGTAAAGTTTCTTAAGGAAAATGGATCGTTAGGTCACGGCTGAGCTATGATAGCAGAATAATGGTGAGGGAGAAGGTATTTGTTGATAGCCTTACAAGGAGGCTGCCTCACCCTGCTGAATACTATGCTGCCGCTTGCACTAGATTCAGATTTGCCTGATAAAAGGAACAGTATATTAAATTTGAAAAGTAATCAGTGAGTTATTTTTCTCCTGACTAAAAGTTTGATTTCTTAACACGGTGGCATACTGCTGGAATATTTGTCTGAAGCTGGGTATTCATTATAGAAAGTAAGGGATGTTGATATCTTGGATATTACTTCCATAGCTTGGCCTGCCTTGTGTTTGAGCCCTCTAGCACAAACGGAAGCTGTCGAATGAATTAGAGCAGTTCTCAACTAGCGATTCATCTGTTGTCCTGTCAAAAAATCAATTTAACAAGTGAATATATTGTACATAGTTTATACTTGTTGTCTTAATAGGTTGCCATCAAAGATCAGACCGTAGTGGTGAGAATAACTGGCCACGCTATTAGATGTGGCAGAAGACTATGAGTAGCAGAGGTTGATTTTTTTGGTGATGGTCCAAATTGTTACAAGGTAAAAACGAGTTGAAATATTCCGCACATCATTTATACTTCCATTTTGTTTGTTTACCTCATTGGGTTTGGTTGGTGTGCTTTATGCTTTTATTTGGATTGTGGCATCTACTGTATGTAGGCGGCGTTCTGGTGTTGACTATGGAGAGTGACAAAATGCTTTACCGCTGAGGACTGTTTCCGACTTAAATGTTTGTAATTGGTGGCTACTTTAGTTGAACCCTGTAGTTGATATGTTGAATTGTAGACATATGTACTAGTTTGATCATATGGTGATCACAGTAATGCACATGCATTATGTTGTTAATATAATCGATCTCTACAATGTCATGTTGTGCATGGCCTTATGAATAATAGTTTAAGTTACCACTAATTTGCTTCAAGTATCGTAGATGCCATCTGCACATAATATTCAGACAGGCCTTATTAGTATTTTTTCCCTTCTGGTATCCACTGTGTATTATCTTTGTGATCATACGCGCTAATATATGCACCCTTTTATAAGTATTGTTCGTTCAGAGCTAACGGTATCTCTGTGCTTTTTGTACGCGTGTCAGCTAATGCCTTGGTCGAATTGTTTTTTTAACTTAAAACTGTATTGAAGGTCCTGGTGGTACTTGATTCTGTTTTACCTGTAATAACAAAATATCTACTTAAAAGTTATATCCATGAACCTTAGAACAAATTGTGTAAATGCCTATGGTCAAATGAATTTCAGATAGCCTTCATTCGAACTATGCTGCATGGTGATGGCAGGGTTGCTGGTTCGCGACAATTTTCTTTGTCAGATAGTGGTGTTAGCAGAGCCTGCTGATAGTTGACTGACGACAATTCAGTGAAGGTAAGGGCTTCAACTCAGTTATAGACTTATAGTATGACCTTCTCATGGTATGATGTGTGCTTCTTTGATAGCTTGTGGTTTCCTCTTAGTTAGATACAATTTTGTCGATAAAGCCGATTTTCCTGAGCCTAATCCTGACTGTCAAGCGAAGCATGTCTTGTTGTATTTTGGATTTGCCTCACACTCGCAGTACTTGAGATATGTCTTTTTCTGAAGTTTTACAAATGTATACTGTTCCTCTTGTCTGCCGATCGGCAACAGGGAGCGAATTGTGATCTCTTGATGAAATCTGCAATGGGCAAGCTGTTGTGTCCTTGTATGTAGGAGCAAGATGTCCCTCCTGTTATGTTCCTGGCTTCCTACCTAGCATGGTCCGTGGTGCCTGGACGATGCCCTGTTATCTGAAGGCTCCGGCTAACGATCGGTGTGGCCGCTGGCGACCACTCATGGCGCATTCGGCCTTGGCTCCGTGTTGTGCTGCGTCTAGGTGGTCGATGGTCCTTCATTGAAGACGGCCATTTCTTTTCTTTCCTTTTTCTCATTGTTGTGCTGCCTATTGCCTGCTTTGTAGTACTAAATGAATATTCCAACTTGAAAGATATTGTTTTTCGTCGTGAAAAGTATTATTTTGCTTAATTTCAGAAAATATAATCAGTCATACCCTGTGTACATGTCAGTATTGGCCTTGGAACTCCAGCTCAAAGAAAAGTATTGGGCTTGGAACTGCAAAGTTGGACTCGTGTTCCATTCAAAGACTGTTTGGATGTTTTTCATTTCGACGCTAATTCCACGTGGTATTGGGGTAACCTCTCTGCATATTTATTTTTTATGGTTTCCTCTTTTTACTTTTACCATGTTGTTTTCATATCCGGAACACTGGCTGTACTACAAGTTTGGGAGCACCTGAGGACATGTATGTGTTAATAGTCTATGTTATTGGTAGTGTCATATGTGTGATAATATAGAGACATTCACTTATTACTTTGTAGAGTCATTTTTCATTGGAAAACGGGATGTGATGATAACGTAGTATTATATTACTCCACTTGTCTCTCTTTAATTATTTGTCACATCATCTTTTTACGAATGTGGCATGCATGTTACTACATATGTTACTCCCATTATGTATAGTCTAAGGCGAAAATCATCTTCCCCTTCTCCTCCTGAGCCCCACCAAACCCTAGCTACCAGTAGTCTACCTCATCATTCCCTACCACTTGTCACCGCTCGAGGACGCCACCGGCGAAGCCTTGCGGCCACCAAGGCCGGTGGCGGCGAGGCACCTCTATTGAGCTCAGTTCTGATCCCTTCGTACCCCTCTTCTGGTCATGGGCGTCGGGGCCTTCGGGGTTGATTGACGCCACCGCTATTGGTCATCTCTGGCGTGCCGCCGCCCTTCTCCATCATCTCCCACCATTGTCCTCCACTCCTTTTGGTCGTCTCGTGCTGATCCGGTGTTGTGGCTACAATCGTCGCCCCTCGGTCATCTCAGGTTGGGGTTGGCCATCTGGCCGCCAGATCCCGCCATCGGATACGTCCGTTCCTCCTTCCATCTGGTGCTCCCGGATCCCCTTGGTTGTTTGCTGGTGGAGTTGGCCTTCCTGCCGCCGGATCTGGTATCCCCCTCATCGGATTTGTTGCTCCCGCCCACTTGGCTACTGCTCGCTAGTGATCCTCGTCACCGTTTTGGTCGTTCAACTTTTCCACCTATCGAAGGCTCATCCTCTACCGGTGGTGGTGTTGGTCATTGGTTGCAGGTTGATTGCTGCCTCATCTTCTGCCGGTGGTGGTGTTGGTCATTGGTTGCAGGTTGATTTCTGACTCATCATCTACCGGTGGTGGTGTTGGTCGTTGGTTGCAGATTGTTTTCTGCCCGGGGGCGAATCTTGCAGTGCATCTTTCTTGGTTGTCGGCCTTGGTGTGCTTCGTCCCCGGTGCGGTGGGTCCCTTGCTCCCCTCCGGTCGATGCCCGTTCCTTCAAGGTCCTCCTTCTATGGCCTAGGTGACGGTCGATCGGGCTGCGTTGGACTGGTGGCATGTTCCCTCGTTGATGTTGTACCTAGGCTTCTCCGTGTGGTTCTATCTCAAAGCTAATGGCAGATCTGTTCATGTGGTGTTTGTACTTCAGTCACGGTCATCTTGGTTGTCAAGTTAGGTCGTGTTGTGGTTTGACTGGGGTTCATGCTGCTATACAAAAGCACTCTGGTGATTTCCCACAAGTTTCGGAAGTTCCTCGGCCAACCTATTTGCCAATACCAATGTTCAAAATATCATCCTATTCACCGATTTATCACCCAATTTATCGCTTATCGATGGGTGACCCCTAAGATTATACCTTATCTTTGCTATTTATCATTTGGGCCAATTTTTCGCTCTGACAAGCGATTAATCGGGAATCTTGCGATTAAACGGGCCGGGCCCATGTGGTCAGAAACCTTAAAATAGGGCCTCCCCTTCAGTAGCCTCCCGCACATCACACTTCATCCCCCGTTCGATAGAATTATCGAACGTTGTAGTGTTGTCCTATTTTATTTGTCATTGACTCATTGTTTGACATGTAATATGTAGTTATGTATTGATGTAGTGTTATCATATCTAAAGGCTTAGAGCACACTGATGGTTTTTTTCCCTTTTTTTATGTTATTAGTAGTTGGAACCTAGGAATTGAAAGCAAAAAGTGGCCGACTAATAGTCGACCGATAAAATCGATAAATCGGCCGATTTCTGATTAATCTCTAATCCCTAGCCGACTGAAACGCTAACGATAAGTGATATCCAACATTGGCCAATACCTTGTCAAAAAAATTGATTGCCTCGTGAATGAGGCTCACTGGCCTGAAATCTTTTAGGTCCACCGCACTGCCCACCTTAGGCAGTAGCGTGACTATGGCTTGATTGATCGACGGCAGTCCACGCATATCCCCTCTGTAGAACAGCTCGAAAGCCCTCATGATGCCGTTTTTATTATGTGCCAACAGACAGCGAAGAATCTGCCGGTGAATCCATCCGGTCCCGGCGCCTTGTCCAAAGGCATAGCTTTGACCACCTTCTGGACTTCATCCTCAGAGAAAGGTGCATCAAGATGCGACATGTCCAAGTGCGGCAACTGCAGTCTATCCAGGCCAATCGAGTGCTCTCTCGGATCAGCTTCCCCAAGAAAGCTATTCTAGTACCCATCCACCATGCTGGCAAGCTCCTCTTGCCCGGTCGCAATGCTATTTCCATGTCGGAGAGAAGTGATCATGCTTCTCCACTGTCGGTGCCGTGCCTAGTTGTGAAAGAAACTAGTGTTCGCGTCCCCTTCACGAAGATATAGCAGACGGGATCTCTGGCACGCAATCGTTCTCTCGAGCGAGCATAGGCCGAGGAGCTTTTTCTTCAGGAGCTTGCGCAGCTCGCCCTCCTGCTGGGATAGGGCCCTGATGTCCATTGCCTTGTCCAGGCGTAGAATGATCTCCAAAGCAATGGCAATTTGCATCTTAGTGTTACCAATCCATCTATCACTCCACTTCTTCAAAGTTTTCACAAGATCCGTGAGGGTGTTCCTCATGTAGTGTGGGTGAGAAAGGGCCACTACAGAGGCGTCCCAAGCTAGCAGAATTCCACCACGCATACCAATCGCCGACAAATAGAAAAAGTGTTTGAATTTATTCCCGAGGCAATGCTTGACGATATCAAGTACGTGTTACAACTTCCATTTTTTGTTTCCCGGAAACACCCCACGCCGGGCCAGGGTTGGCCGCCATGACCACCGGAGCAATGGCCGTTCTACAGGCCGGGTTATTCAAGCCCCTCACATTCCACACCAGCGCTTTAAGGGGTTTGCCGGCACTCATTTTTGTGTCCTCTCCTACCGGAAGGATCCACGACAAAGCACCTAGCGTCCGCCCTCCACCACGTCTCCTTGCTCGAATAGGGGCAGAACCATTCGAACAAATTGCCTTAATTTGTGTGTCATTCAGCGGTCGATCAAACAACTCGACGTACGTCCGATATGATATATCACCTTCGTTGGCTGGCCAAGCACTACCGAAACAATCTAGAGGAGAAACAGATTTACAGGGAGAGAGAGGCAGCTCGTGGCTTTTCAGGTGGTGGCTGCCCTCTCTCCCCTCAACTGTATATAGGGGGAGGGGTGGAGGCGCCCACCCCTAGGGTTTCCCCCTTGGGGCGGCGGCCAAGGGTGGAGGCGCCCTAGAGGTGGCTTGCCACCCAAGGAAAGGTGGCGCCACCCCTAGGGTTGGCCCTCCCACCAGCCCAGCCGCATGGGCCTGGGTGGGGAGGTGTGCCCAGCCCACCAGGGGCTGGAGCGCACCCCTCAAAGCCCATGTAGCCCCTCCAGGGCTGGTGGCCCCTTCCGGTGGACCCTCGGAACCCTTCCGGCACCCCCGGTATGCTACCGGTGACGCCCGAACTTTTTCCGGTGACCAACACAGAACTTCCCATATATCAATATTTTACCTCCGGACCATTCCGGAGCTCATCATATCCGGGATATCATCCGGGACTCCGAACAACCTTCGATCACCAGCATATATAACTCAACAATATCAAGTCGTCACCGAACGTTAAGTGTCCAGACCCTGCGGGTTCGAGAACTATGCAGACATGACCGAGACATTCTCCGGTCAATAACCAATAGCGGGACCTGGATGCCCATATTGGCTCCTACATATTCTACAAAGATCATTATCGGTTGAACCACGATGTCAAGGATTCAGGTAATCCTGTATGCAGTTCCCTTTGTCTATCGGTATGTTACTTGCCCGAGATTCGATCGTCGGTATCTCCATACCTAGTTCAATCTCGTTACCGGCAAGTCTCTTTACTCGTTCCGTAATACAAGATCCCGTGACTAACTCCTTAGTCACATTGCTTGCAAGCTTCTTGTGATGTTGTATTACCGAGTGGGCCCAGAGATACCTTTTCGTCATACGGAGTGACAAATCCCAGTCTCGATCCATGCCAACCCAACAGGCACCCTCAGAGATACCTGTAGAGCACCTTTATAGTCACCCAGTTACGTTGTGACGTTTGATACACACAAGGCATTCCTCCGGTGTCAGTGAGTTGTATGATCTCATGGTCGTAGGAACAAATACTTGACATGGATAAAGCAGTAGCAATAAACTGACACGATCAACTGCTGTGCTTATGGTTGGGTAATGTCCATCACATCATTCTCCTAATGATGTGACCCTATTATCAAATGACAACTCATGTCTATGGTCAGGAAAGCTTGACCATATTTGATCAACGAGCTAGTCTACTAGAGGCTCACTAGGGACATAATGTTTGTTTATATATCCACACATGTATTTGAGTTTCCAATCAATACAATTATAGCATGGATAATAAACGATTATCATGAATAAGAAAATATGATAATAGCTAATTTATTATTGCCTCCTGGGCATATTTCCAACAGTCTCCCACTTACACTATAGTCAATAATCACTACTAGAAAAACTATTATTAACGACTATGTCCAAAAACTCTTGGTCGTTAAAATCGCGCGATGGAAATCAGCTATCGAAATAGAACCATGGGTGGGCTTATTATTGTTCTCATCCCTTTGTGTACGTATAGCTTTATAACAATTCTAAAAAAACAAAGCTCTATATAACAAACAGAATCTGCTCTCCTTTCTCTCTCCTCCGTAAGCACCAAAGAGAAAAAAATATTGATGGCTCCCGGGAAAGTTGGCACTAAAGTCTCCCCAATCAAACTAATCTGCTCGTAATCCTACTTGTATTAGCTAGTCATCCGGATCCTCAATCCTCGCACAACCAGGCCACTACTCACGACATCCACCTCGAAGCCTTCATGGCCATTCTCCCCATCTTCTCTCCATCTATGCTCGTTGCCACTGATGAACCGCATAAATCGTCCGGTTGCGCCTCCTTTTCCTCTCCTCCCCTGCTATTTTTAATCCTCTGCGATCCAGAACATCCTGGAGGAGCAAAAATAAAACAAATCTGGTAAGATCCATCTCCTTGTGTATCCTTTCCCTCTCCTCCCCTGCTTTTTTTAATCCTCGGCACCTCCATTGATCCCATCTCCCTGCTGTTCTCCGACGACTAATGACCCTGGCCCTCCTGCGCTGCAGCCTGCCCCTCGCTGCAGCCTGGTCCTTGCTGCCGGTCTAGACCCCGGCGTGCCCACGCTGTGGCCTGCACATCGCCAGTCACCTCGACCTCGGCGTGCTCAAGTTGCATCCTGCACACTACCAGTTGCCACCATCGACGCTATTCCACTAAAGGTTTGTTGTTATTCCTCCTTCCTCTGTTTTTTCGTTGCTGAGCATTTATCTACTATTGTCGATCCATATTCAGTTCACTATTACTAAACATGTAGGTGTAATTTTGTTTGCTTTATTTTGGTTTACAAATTTACTGCCATATTTAATACTATCCATTCATGTGTAGCTCTTATATGATCTGGTTTATTTATAATTTGCTATGCCTTACATTGAACAACATAAATGCAGGGTGACTAAACGATAGTAAAACAATGACATAAGTATTGGACTTATATTTTTGGCATACAGTAATTAGTTTTCAGTCCATCAGCATTCACTTATTTAATTTAATTTTACTATGTACATCCTTTGTGCCCAGTTCAAACTAATGCTTAATTATATTATAGGTTACATAATGAGTCGTCACAAGCATGGAAACTCAACAACATTTGGTTGGGAAAGATGCATCTCACATTTGAATAGGCCTAGACCTTTCCAAGAAATCAAGTGAATTAGCAAATTTCAGCAGAAAAAGGGCTACACACACCTCATATGAGAGAACAGGAAATATGGAAAGATTACGACTAAGCTACAAAAGATACTAGTCAAACCTAAAAAATTATGCAAGATATCTTGTACTGAATGATATAAAGTGGGTTCTTGTTTTCATAGCTACAAATGATGCGCCAAGAGATATACAAGGCCTATTTTGTGCAAATTGCGACGCAAATGATTCCGAAAGTGAGTTTCTAACTAGCTTGCAGTACATCAAGAATTTCTTTCGACACTTCATTGCCTTCAAGTTATATTGCACCCATGATGATGAAGTTGATGCCAGCAATGATGGTGACATAGGAAACGATATGGATGAATCTGATGGTATGAAAATTATGTCAATTTTTTATATTTCCTTCATCTGCATGCTTATAATTTGGTTGTATATTTTCAGACACTGAAAATGGCATAGATGAATTAGCGGGTAGGACTGATGGTCCACCGTAGTAGACTGAAGCATCAGGAGGCATCGTAATCACTGATGGAGAATGCTATCCATTCATACAACGACCGTGTCCCTCGATTCAAGATTAACAAATGCTATCATTTTTAGTTGTCTCATTTTCGAGGTAGATATCAGCAAGTACATTGGTCATATAAGGAGTGCTTTTGACTCAAATTTCTGAAATGATATTTTACTTTCGGAATTGTATGTCGAAGTTTTCGTACTTTTGTTAATAAAAGAGGCAATGATCCGTTCCATTCAGATTCTTTTGGTTCTATATTAATGTGGATATTAATATTCAAATGTTGGATGTTTTATAAAGTGATTGTTGAACGAGTGGTCAATAATGATGCTTTGGTCACCATGAGAACATTATTATAGATAACATAAGTGGTCGTTAATACCACAATTGTGGTCGTTATTGCATCGAGATTGACGACGACACACCACCCCGTCGTTACAAGAATAAAGACCACATAATGTGGTCGTTAGACTTTTAACGACGGAGCCTACCACGACCAGCAGAATGTGGTCGTTAGTGACCTATAACGACCACAATCCGACTTTTAACGACCATGTATACCGTTGTTAAAAATGGTTTTCCTAGTAGTGAATATAGTTCACATCACCATGTGATTAACACCCAATGAGTTCTGGGGTTTTATCATATTTTGCTTGTGAGAGAGGTTTTAGTCAACGGGTCTGCAACATTCAGATCCGTGTGTACTTTGCAAATCTCTATGTCATACTGTAGATGCTGCTACCACGCTTCACTTGGAGCTATTCCAAACGGCTGCTCCACTATACGTATCCGGTCTGCTACTCAGAGTCATCCGGATTGGTGTCAAAGCTTGCATCGACGTAACCCTTTACGACGAACTCTTTGTCACCTCCATAATCGAGAAACATTCCCTTAGTCCTCCAGTTACTAAGGATAATTTTGACCGCTGTCCAGTGATCCACTCCTGGATCACTCTTGTACCCCCTTGCCAGACACGTGACAAGGCACACATCAGGTGCGGTACACAGCATGGCATACCATATAGAGCCTATGGCTAAGGCATAGGGGACGACCTTCGTCCTTTCTCTTTCTTCTGCCATGGTGGAGCTTTGAGTCTTACTCAAATTCACACCTTACAATACAGCCAAGAACTCCTTCTTTGACCGATCTATTTTGAACTCCTTCAAAATCTTGTTAAGGTATGTATTCATTGAAAGTTTTATCAAGCGTCTTGATCTATCTCTATAGATCTTGATGCCCAATATTTAAGTAGCTTTATCCAGGTCTTCCTTTGAAAAACTCTTTTCAAACAACCCTTTATGATTTCCAGAAATTCTACATCATTCCCGATCGACAATATGTCATTCACATATACTTATCAGAAATTCTATAGTGCTCCCACTCACTTTCTTGAAAATACAAGTTTCTCATAAACTTTGTATAAACCCAAAAGCTTTGATCACCTCATCAAAGCGTATATTCCAACTCCGAGATGCTTGCTCCAGTCCATAGAAGGATCGCTGGAGCTTGCATACCTTTTAGCATCCTTAGGATCGACAAAACCTTCCGGTTGTATCACATACAACCTTTCCTCACGGAAACAGTTAAGGAAACTCTGTTTTGATATCCATCTGCCAGATTTCATAATCGAAAAAATGCAGCAACTGCTAACATAATTCCAACAGACTTTTAGCATCGCTATGAGTGAGAAAGTCTCATCATAGTCAACTCCTTGAACTTGTCGGAAACTTCTTTGAGACAAGTCGAGCTTTACAAATGGTGATATTCACCATCAGCGTCTGTCTACTTCTTAAAGATCCATTTGTACTTAATGGCCTGTCGTTCATCTGGCAGGTCTACCAAAGTCCATACTTGGTTTTCATACATGGATCCTATCTCGGATTTCATGTCTCCTAGCCATTTGTTGGAATCCGGGCCCACCATCGCTTCTTCATAGCTCGTAGGTTCACTGTTGTCTAACAACATGACCTCCAAGATAGGATTGCCGTACCACTCAGGGGCGGTACGATTCCTTGTCGACCGACGAGGATCGGTAGTAACTTGATCCGAAGTGTTATGATCATCATCATTAACTTCCTCTTCATTCGGTGTAGGTGCTGCAGAAACATCTTTCTGCGTCGTGCTACCATCCAACTGAAGTGAAGGTTCAATAGCCTCATCAAGTTCTACTTTCCTCCCACTCAATTCTTTCGAGAGAAACTCTTTCTCTAGAAAGGATCCATTCTTGGCAACAAAGACCTTGCCTTCGGATCTGAGATAGAAGGTATACCCAACTGTTTCCTTAGGGTATCCTATGAAGACGCATTTGTCCGCTTTGGGTTCGAGCTTATCAGGTTGAAGCCTTTTCACATAAGCATCGCAGCCCCAAACTTTAAGAAACGACAGCTTAGGTTTCTTGCCAAACCATAATTCATACGATGTCGTCTCAACAGATTTTGATGGTGCCCTATTTAAAGTGAATGCGGCTGTCTCTAATGCATAACCCCAAAATGATGGTGGCAAATCGATAAGAGACATCATAGTACGCATCATATGCAATAGAGCATGACTACGACGTTCGGACACACCATTACACTATGGTGTTCCAGGTGGCGTGAGTTGTGAAACAATTTTCACATTGTCTTAAGTTGCATACCAAACTCGTAACTCAGATATTCACCTCCACGATCAAATCGTAGAAACTTTATCTTCTTGTTACGATGACTCTCAACTTCGCTCTAAAATTGCTTGAACTTTTCAAACGTTTCAGACTTATGTTTGATTAAGTAAATATCCCCATATCTACTCAAATCATTAGTGAAAGTAAGAAAATAACGATATCCATTGCGCGCTTCAACACTCATTGGACCGCATACATCAACATGTATCATTTCCAATAAGTCACTTGCCTGCTCCATCATACCGAAAAACGGGGTCTTTAGTCATCTTGCCCATGAGGCATGGTCCGCATGTCTCAACCGATTCGAAATCGAGTGAGTCCAAAGATACATTAGCATGGAGTTTCATGCGCTTTATACCAATATGACCTTAGCGGCAGTGCCACAAGTATGTGGTACTATCATTATTAACTTTGCATCATTTGGCATCAATATTATGAACATGTCTATTACTACGACCGAGATTCAATAAACCATTCACATTGGGTGCATGACCATTGAAGGTATTATTCATGTAAACAGAATAACCATTATTCTCTGACTTAAATGAATAACCGTATTGCAATAAACATGATCTAATCATGTTCATGCTCAACACAAACACCAAATAACATTTATTTAGGTTCAACACAAATCCCGAAGGTAGAGGGAGCGTGCGATGGTGATCACATCAACCTTGGAAACACTTCCAACACACATCGTCACCTCGCCCTTAGCTAGTCTCCGTTTATTCCGTAGCTTTTATTTCGAGTTACCAACATTAGCAACTGAACCGGTATCTAATACCCAGGTGCTACTAGGAGTACTAGTAAGGTACACATCAATAACACGTACATCCAATATACTTCTGTTGACGTTGCCAGCCTTCTTATCTACCAAGTATCTAGGGCAGTTCCGCTTCAGTGACCGTTCCCCTCATAATAGAAGCACTTAGTCTCGGGTTTGGGTTCAACCTTGGGTTTCTTCACTGGAGCGGCAACTGGTTTGCCATTCTTGAAGTTTCCCTTCTTGCCCTTGCCCTTCTTGAAACTAGTGGTTTTACTAACCATCAACACTTGATGCTCCTTCTTGATTTCTACCTTCGCGGTGTCAAACATCGCAAATAGCTCAGGGATCATCTTCTCCATCCCTGGCATGTTATAGTTTATCACGAAGCTCTTGTAGTTTGGTGGCAGTGTCTTGGAGAACTATGTCAATCACTATCTTATCTGGAAGATCAACTCCCACTTGATTCAAGCGATTGTAGCACCCAGACAATCTGAGCACATGCTCACCGATTGAGCTATTCTCCTTCATCTTGCAGGCAAAGAATCTTGTTGGAGGTCTCATATCTCTCAACACGGGCACGAGCCTGAAATCCCAATTTCAGCTCTTGGAACATCTCATATGCTCCATGACGTTCAAAATGTGTTTGGAGCCTCAATTCTAAGCCGTAAAGCATGACTCACTGAACTATCAAGTAGTCATCAAAGATGTGTCTGTCTGATGTTCTCAACACCCACAGACGACGCTTGAGGGGGTGGTGCACCGAGCGGTGCATCAAGAACATAAGCCTTCTGTGCAGCAATGAGGACAATCCTCAGTTTACGAACCCAGTCCGCATAATTGCTACTACCATCTTTCAACTTAGTTTTTCTCTAGGAACGTATCAAAAACAGGGAGCTACAACGCGAGCTATTGATCTACAACATAATTTGCAAAGACATTTTGACTATGTTCATGACAATGAGTTCAATTAATCATATTACTTAAGAACTCCCACTCAAATCAACATCCCTCAGGTTGTCTAAGTGTGACATGATCCAAATCCACCAACCCAAGTCCGATCATCACGTGAGATGAGGTGGTTTCAATGGTGAACATCTCCATGTTGATCATATCTACTATATGACTCATGTTCGACCTTTCGGTCTCCTGTGTTCCGAGGCCATGTCTGTACATGCTAGGCTCGTCAAATTTAACCCAAGTGTTCTGCATGTGCAAAACTGGTTTACACCCGTTGTATACGAACGTAGAGTCTATCACACCCGATCATCACGTGGTGCTTCGAAACGACGATCCTTCGCAACGGTGCACACTTGGGGAGAACACAATTTTATCTTGAAATTTTAGTGAGGGATCATCTTATAATGCTACCGACGTCCTAAGCAAAATAAGATGCATAAAAGGATTAACATCACATGCAAATCATATAAGTGACATGATATGGCCATGATCATTTTGTGCTTTTGATCTCCATCTCCAAAGCACCGGCATGATCTCCATCGTCACCGGCATGACACGATGATCTCCATCAATGTGTCTCCATGTGGTTGTCGCACCAACTATTGCTTCTACAACTATTGCTAACGCATAGCGATAAAGTAAAGCAAATGGTACAAATTAATTAAAGACAACCCTATGGTTCCTGCCGGTTGCCGTACTCATCGACATGCAAGTCGTGATAATATATACAAAACATGATCATCTCATACATCACATATATCACATCACGTCTTGGCCATATCACATCACAACATGCCCTGCAAAAACAAGTTAGACGTCCTCTACTTTGTTCTTGCAAGTTTTACGTGGCTGCTATGGGCAACTAGCAAGAACCGTTCTTACCTACGCATAGCCACAACGGTGATATTCAAGTTGCTATTTAACCTTCTACAAGGACCGCCTCTGTCGAATCCGATTCAACTAAAGTGGGAGAGACAGACACCCGCCAGCCGTCTTTATGCAACAAGTTGCATGTCAGTCGATGGAACCGGTCTCTCGTACGTGGACGAGTAAGGTTGGTCCGGGACGCTTCATCCCACAATACCGCCGAATCAAGATAAGACTAAGGAAGTAAGCAATCTGAACATCAACGCCCATAAACTCTTTTGTGTTCTACTCATGCATGTTATCTACGCATAGACCTAGCTCTGATACTACTGTTGGGGAACATTGCATGGGAAACAATATTTTTCCTACGAACACCCAAGATCTATCTATGGAGATCAACAAGCTACGAGAAGGAGAGTGGATCCACATACCCTTGTAGATCGCTAAGCGAGAAGCGTGAAGAAACGCGGTTGATGTAGTCGAACGTCTTCGCGATCCAATCACGATCCGTCCCGATCTAGCGCCGAACGGACGGCACCTCCGCGTTCAGCACACGTACAGCTCGATGACGTCTCCGCCTTCTTGATCTAGCAAGTAAGGGCGGAGAGGTAGATGAGTTCTCCGGCAGCACGACGGCGTGGTGGTGGTGGTGGTGGAGCTGTCCCGGCAGGGCTTCGCCAAGCACTACCGAAACAATCTAGAGGAGAAACAGATCTACAGGGAGAGAGAGGCAGCTCGTGGCTTTTCAGGTGGTGGCTGCCCTCTCTCCCCTCAACTATATATAGGGGGAGGGGTGGAGGCGCCCACCCCTAGGGTTTCCCCCTTGGGGCGGCGGCCAAGGGTGGAGGCGCCCTAGAGGTGGCTTGCCACCCAAGGAAAGGTGGCGCCACACCTAGGGTTGGCCCTCCCACCAGCCCAGCCGCATGGGCCTGGGTGGGGAGGTGTGCCCAGCCCACCAGGGGCTGGAGCGCACCCCTCAAAGCCCATGTAGCCCCTCCGGGGCTGGTGGCCCCTTCCGGTGGACCCCCGGAACCCTTCCGGCACCCCCGGTATGCTACCGGTGACGCCCGAACTTTTTCCGGTGACCAACACAGAACTTCCCATATATCAATATTTTACCTCCGGACCATTCCGGAGCTCATCATATCCGGGATATCATCCGGGACTCCGAACAACCTTCGATCACCAGCATATATAACTCAACAATATCAAGTCGTCACCGAACGTTAAGTGTCCAGACCCTGCGGGTTCGAGAACTATGCAGACATGACCGAGACATTCTCCGGTCAATAACCAATAGCGGGACCTGGATGCCCATATTGGCTCCTACATATTCTACGAAGATCATTATCGGTTGAACCACGATGTCAAGGATTCAGGTAATCCTGTATGCAGTTCCCTTTGTCTATCGGTATGTTACTTGCCCGAGATTCGATCGTCGGTATCTCCATACCTAGTTCAATCTCGTTACCGGCAAGTCTCTTTACTCGTTCCGTAATACAAGATCCCGTGACTAACTCCTTAGTCACATTGCTTGCAAGCTTCTTGTGATGTTGTATTACCGAGTGGGCCCAGAGATACCTTTTCGTCATACGGAGTGACAAATCCCAGTCTCGATCCATGCCAACCCAACAGGCACCCTCAGAGATACCTGTAGAGCACCTTTATAGTCACCCAGTTACGTTGTGACGTTTGATACACACAAGGCATTCCTCCGGTGTCAGTGAGTTGTATGATCTCATGGTCGTAGGAACAAATACTTGACATGGATAAAGCAGTAGCAATAAACTGACACGATCAACTGCTGTGCTTATGGTTGGGTAATGTCCATCACATCATTCTCCTAATGATGTGACCCTATTATCAAATGACAACTCATGTCTATGGTCAGGAAACCTTGACCATCTTTGATCAACGAGCTAGTCTACTAGAGGCTCACTAGGGACATAGTGTTTGTCTATATATCCACACATGTATTTGAGTTTCCAATCAATACAATTATAGCATGGATAATAAACGATTGTCATGAACAAGGAAATATGATAATAACTAATTTATTATTGCCTCTAGGGCATATTTCCAACACATGAAACCCGAACATGTCGAGCCTCCTCGCCGTGCGCTCCGCGACCTGCTCCACGAACCCAACGCCCCTAAGAACCACCTCCGCCGTCCGCTGAGTCCAAGCATGCCCCGGCACCCCAACTAGCCTCAAAGGCACCAGGAAAGGCATGGAGGCACTCGTCGCCTGTGCCTGCCTAAGCCATGGACAGAGCGAGAGGTCAAACAAGCTCGAAGATGCCTGTCCTCTTTCCACCATCAGCGGGCGAATGATAGGGTTCTCACAGATGACAAGGAAGTCCTCTAGGAAGAACGGACGAATCGACATGTCGTTGGGGCCGATCCCAAACTCGGCGTGCAGCGCCTCCGCGGCCGAGGCCAAGTCCACATCTGGCCTTGTGCCGGTGACGGTGACAACCACCGCATGCGCCAAGTCATCCTCCATCCTCCACAAGTCCTCCGACGCCTCGATGAAACAACACTCGGCCCCATCAGCGGCCACAACCGGTGGGGGGATTTGGGTTTCCACATCCGGCCGCGCAAACGGGACCGAGAACCCAGGGCCCTCTATCCTGGCCACTGACTCCGCCCGCGCCACGAGGCTCCAGGGGCGCGTCATCCTGATCACGCCAGGAGGAGGGGGGGCCCGGCGGCGGAGGCGGTAGCACTGTCTCGGAGCGCGTGGCAGGAGCATGGGGTTGCGGCGGCGGCGGCGGTGACAGCACAAGCCGCGGGAAGGCCTCCACATGTGGCCTGGGGGCCGCCACTGCGCTACATCGAAGCGCCGGCGGTGTGCGGGCCCGCTCCTCTACAGGCGAAGTGTTCCTCACCACCACAGCGAACGCACACCGTCTCGTTCTTGCAGTCCCACGATATGTGCCTGTCGTCCCCACCATTGTAGCAGCAACTGTGGAGGACCGCCGGGATGCGGGTCTTCGGCAGCCGCGTGGTGGGTAGAGTCGGAGAGAGCCGGCGGCACGGGGCGGGATGGGGACGGGGAGGAACGGGGATCCGGTGGCGGCAGGAGACCCTGGTCTGCCACGCCGGCGTTGGCGGACTCGGCAACGGAGGGCGGGGGTAACCCCCAGAACCACCCTGGACCATAGGGCCAAAGGCCGTGCCGAGCACATCGGGCACCACGACGAGCGAGCGGAGGGCCGGCCTGGGCGGGGGCGGCGGCGACTCTGCAGAGGAGGAAGGCGCCGAAAGAGAGACCTGCGAGGCCATCAGGGCGAGCAGAGCACGGGGGTTTATACCGGAGCTGGTGCACACATGACACTGCCCACCCCCTCCACTCTGGCGCGCTCTCGACGCCCCCTGACGCGCACGACGCGGCTGGCCTTTCAACTGATCGCCACGCACTGCCGCTAATGTCGCTAACAGCCTAGCCCTACGCAGCGGAACCGAACGCAAGCCTAGCTCACGCACCACCACGCCACACACGCACACACGCACGCCATGAACCCTACACACGCAAGGTTTATTTGTCCTAACAGGCATCGGAGCGGTGGCCGGCTGGAGAGGTGGCCACCGGGGCCGGGGTGGCGACCGGCGCTCAGGAGGAGGAGCGATGTCCACTTGATTCTTTCTTGACAAAATATTCCAGACTAATATCCCATCCCTTACAGGGATGGCTTTCAGCCACTTTAAAACACACGCTGCCAGGGTCCAGGCGCAGCGTGTGTTTTAAAGTGGCTTGGACAGGGGTCCTAGGCGCAGCGTGTGTTTTAAAGTGGCTGGAAGCTATACCTGCAAGTCAGAACTGAAATGAGACAAGTCTGAACTCTCTCCTACCTGCTCTGTATCTCATCCCCATCTCTCTGTTCTTCCTTTTCCCATCCCCAATTCATCCCGATCTGTGATTTCCCCTTAGTTTTCCTAGCGGGTCATCACAAGTTCAGCAAGCTAACTGGTACGAATAAAGCTACTAGCCATGCCTGCGTGGCGGCATGCTGCACCCTGTTAATGCGTTGTAGTGAAACTTGTTGTGTGGTGATAATGGATTTTGTGACGTAATGTGGTTATAATTTTGGGTCGTCATTTTAATTTTCTCGATCGAGTATCGCTCAAGTTTAAAGCTCGGTACATGCAATTATGTAACCATAATAAGGCACGTGGCGTACAAAGGCAAATTGAAAAATACACATTTATTGCATTGCATAGCTGATATATTTTACAAAGGAAGAGGTACACATTGCCATCTCACACAAAGATCGGACGGGCTACAATGATTAACAGCTTATACCATTCTAGTGCGACCACCCGTGACATTGGTGCCGATGATGAAACGATATATATCTTGTGCAAATTCTTGTACACAGTTCTGCGGCGGTTTAGCACCGGTATATGATATTATTGGATCCTTAGTTTGTGGGCGCTGAGGGTACATATGAAGTGGTATGATGTCTGAAAAGTTGTCGCATATTTTTTGCCAAGATTTTAGTTTGTCTTGTGAATTCATTTTGCTGAGCACTTACCTGCTGACGGGCTATACTGAATGGCCATTGTTTGGTATGAGCCCGCTCATGTGCTGAAAATAAACTCTTCTTGGTGGGTTCAAAAGCATGATAATTATAGTCGTCAATGACGAATAGCATTTTCAGTGGCATTTTGGACTCAGAATTTTCTTCTGCAATTATATTGAATAGCCACCCCTTGCGCGCGCACGCCGCGCCTTGGTAATGAATTTTGATGATTTTTTGGTATAGTAAATAATTATTTATCCACTGGTGTTTCTTTGTTTGATTGAATATGATCTTGAAAGTTTATCTTGGCTTATCTATTTATTTGAATGTTTGAGAAGATGAGCCACAATAAAATGGTCAACCAGAATACATACGTTATACATTACGCACATGCGTCGACCGGTTCCTATGGTTGTTTTCCAGACGAAAGATAAAGACTATGTCCTGCAGCACGGCAACAAACCTGCGCATAATGTGTCAACCTTTTTCAAAGTATCCATGATATCCCCAGTCCAAGATTTGATTAGTATCGAGAACGAAAGGAAAAAATGTCAAATGTAAACTAATACATAGAAGCATCTTAGTCAGTATCATAGTCAATAAGAGCATTGTTAATTAAAATGGACACTTCTCAAACCATGACATGAGTACATAAGCATGTCACACAGTATTACAATCCCAAAAAACTATTGCTAATTAGAATGGAGATACATGGTGGCACTTTTTAGATTACAACATGAAGAAACTATATGTACCCAAGATTGAAAATTACAGAACAAACTTTCAAGAAGCCATAAAGAGATACTTTTGCTCCTGACATGTTTCCTAGTACTGAAGGACAAAAAGCATCAATAGCATTGTTAGTCCAACCTAGATAAAAACAATAGGACACAGGAGGTTGTTAATGAAAATATAGTTATATGTTGATATATTTACAAAGAAGTTAAGGAGAAGATAAGCAGCATGGACACCGTGGTGCGTGCTCCGGCAGACGGAAGTGTGGACACCGGGTTAGACAGACATCCTTAAGGTTAGACAGACAGACGTCCTTCAGGTTAGACAGACAAACGTCTTCCGGTTGGGCACCGGGTTCTTGCTGATGCAGATGGTGTGGACGCAAGTGTGGAGTCAAGGAACAATATCTAGGGTCGCATTAATCTAGAGAAAGAGTGCAGCAAATAAATCACAATTTCTACTCGGTTCATATTGGGAAGTTCATGTACTTTGTATAAGGCTAGGTAGACTGCGTCACATTCAGAAAACTATAGGCCAACACATTGGCTAGACCCTCTTTTCCTGCAATTTCGGAAACTGCAATTAACTACAAACACGATAGGAAAATAACAATCGACCAAGGTAGTACCAATAAAAAAAATTATATTATAAAATAGTTTAATCACCAAAAGCAAAGGTGATGCCAACACTTAGATCCTCCTTGAGCTGACATTGAAACAATTTTCTATTGCATTGCTTAGAGTAGAAAATTCATTGTTCTTTGCTTAAATGTCGAGCTTCAACTTGTATATCTATCCGAGAGTAAAATCTTCAACTTTAGTGGAATTAGCAAAATCATCAGCACACAAACAGTTTCATACATGTGAGCTTTGACTCACTTGTTTGAGATCTGGACTGGTCAGGTCCAACGGACCAAACTGACTAAGAAGAGCTAGCGTATCTAAGTAAATGGTGGAATTACCTCAGAAGCTATATATTACATTACTTTATCTACATTGTTCTGACTAAAATATATGGTCCATGCCTCTTTTCAGTTGTGCTAGAAAAAACAAACTTTTATCATAGGCAATATCAACTATGCTACTACGAAACTAAAACAGCTGAAACTTCTTAGTGTTGCATCAACCTGAGTACTAATATCAATATATATACTACTATCTACTAAATTAAAGACAAGGCATAGCTATATTCTTGACATGACTCAACTATTACTGGGTAACAGTTTCAACATCAATACTGCATATACCATATTTGGGTGATTGCAATAGTGCTAACAAAATTGCAATTTTCACTCAATCCATACCGTTGCTGAAAGGAGGACAGGAATCGCAATGGGTACCCATTACCCATGTACCCTGCGGGTAAAAACCCTATCAGGTTAAGGGTATGGGAAAAAAAGTTACCCATGGGTATATAAATAGGAAAATCTGAAAATCATCGGGTAGAGCGGGTACGGGTATGGGATCATATAACCCATACCCACGTACCCATGTACCCATATAAAATCCATGTGAACACAAAATGAGCTCTACAGTCTACACTTAGTCATGAATTTGTGAACTGAAAATGTATGACTATGTGTTGTTGTTTATGACTATGTGATGTTGTTTTGATGTGTTATTGTTTACGAGAAAGTGATGTTGTTTATTGAATGTGTTGTTGTTTATGATGTGCTGTTGTTTATAAGTATATGTTGTTGTTATAATCTATTGTTGTAAATTATGATCATATGTTGTTGTTTATGACTATGAGTTGTTCAAATTGATGCTTTGCAAATATGAGAAATTTTACCCGCGGGTACCCGTTACCCAAGACAGGTAACGTGTATGGGAAAAAATTGTACCCGTTGGCGGGTATGGGTAACGGTGACGGGTAAGATTAGGGGGGACGGGTATGGGTATGGGGTGGCTCCACCCGTACCCATACCCTGCGGGTGCCATCCGACAATGTGAATGTGCTTCGGGAGCATTATAATAACTTCCTCCCAAAGTACACCTCTCTCGGCATCATTGCCATAGTGCACTTCATAAAAAATTACCTGATTACACACATCAGACACATGAACCACGATCCCTTAGTAAGATTACAAAATGTGAAGTGAAAAGTGAAAAAAGAGCATACTACACTAAGAAAAATAACCTAAAATGCAACGGCATACCCATTCAATAGCCCGTAAAACATCAACACCTCTGTAGAGCATCGAGCGCAATATTTCTGTCACCACAGGATTTCACGTAGATGCCGACGGCAAAAACATCAGCAAAGGCCCGAAAACCGTCGGCATAGCCTTTGCCGACAGTGGCCGTCGGCATATACCCGTCGGCTTAGATTCCTTCGGTAAACCTCGATTGCCCGTCGTCATACAAAAACCGTCGGCATATATCGGTGTGCCGATGGTTTTAGCGAATCGTCGGCATAGTTTCCCCGTCGGCAAAAAAATTGACAGCGCGTCCGTCAAACTCCGTCCGGACACGTGCCTACACCAGCATTGGCCACGACGCAGACCTATATCTCACATCTATGCCGACGGTTGTCCCGTCGGCATAGGGTTGCCACATGGCGCTCCCTATGCCGACGGTAAAGTCATCGGCATATATGCTGATGGCTTTACCGTCGGCATAGGTGACACATGTCACAACCTTGGTGCTATGCCGAGGCTATGCCGACGGTAAAGCCGTCGGCATAGTTTTGGTCAAATATATTTTTTGTTCTGATTTGGTTCTGCCCTACACATTAAAAAGGCTACAGCTACAACAACATCATCACACATATAGGGTCATCAACATCATCATCAACACTAACTATATAACATCATCATCACACATATAGCATCAAAACCAAGTATAAAACATCATCATCACATCTAGCGTCATATCATCACACAATGCATCATCATCATCTAAACCAACTACATAACATGAAAACCAAGCCATCGGAAATGTTCACACATAGCACGAAGTCACATCATCATCATAGCCGTCGGCTTTCGAGCACCGCCAGAACCTGAAGTCCACCGACAAAGAGCATCATCACTACAAAATGAAGAAGGACAACCGTTTAGGATGGCATTTAGCATGGCATTTTGTCTAGTTCTAAGTTTGCGGCTTCAGAAATGTTCTAACTATGAAATATTGCATCTTGAGAGTAAGGGACAAACCAGAAGGGGCGAGCCACGGGGCGAGGTAGAACCACCACCAGCATCACCACCTCGGTTATAAACTGGGGTGACTGGGCTCTGTGAACCAGGAGTAGCACCACCAGGAGCAGAAGAACCACCACCAATGTTTGATCCGTGGGATCCCTACATTGTGTTCAAAAGAGACATTAAGGAGAGATCTCAAGCTATTTGTTGAAAAATTGATAGGTAATGCTTGACTAGTTTCGCAATGTACTAACCACAGTCCCTGTGCCACGTGCCAAGAATTCTTTGATCGTTAACATTTGTGGGTACGGTCCAGGATTTGGTGGTGGTGGTCCCATTGGTGGAGCCGGAGTGCTATTTTGAAGAGCCGAGTATATATTCTGCACATTAGTTGACAAGCGAAGATGGAGGTGAAAAGTAGTGAAAGCACAAAATTTATGTTGGCTCTAAGTGGTCAAAACTAACCTCCATTTGTGTGGCACGGTAGTCCTCGATGCAAAGCCATTTGGCGTAGTGTTCAACGTACTCTTGACGATAAACATTGAGATACCTAAAGTAGGCCTACAATTTGACATAATGGATCTAATCAGCATAGCCATGCAGGAAAGAAAAGTGAGAAAGAGGATGAAAAGGAGAAAAATTCTTACTTCTTCCTCTCTAGATCAGTTAGGCCGTGCCCAAGATGGGTTAGCCGCACTCACACTTGTGCTGGAAGACCGGAGTTGTGTGTAACTGACGGTGGGCTGGATCACGCCATTAAGAACCGGGTGGCGGTCATGTGGCTTGCCATGTCCAGACAAAACCACCGCCGTCTCGTCGGTCTCCGACGTTATGGGATAAGATACGTCCCCGTTCCGCCCACGAAACGCAACCTCATAGGCCGTCAGATGCTCCTCGGCCTTGCCATAGTAAGCGCCCTCCCCCTCCTTGGGCGTCTTCCGCACACGGCCAAGCTTCCACGCCTCCATATCTGAGATGAGCTTCTTCATCACACCCTCCTGCAATGCCAAACAGATGTTACACATACATACGAACATGACGGGAAATGAAAGAAGGATGTTTCATATATATACCAAGTTCTTCTTGTGGCGATGGTGGCTCCGGTTTCCTTGAGAGTGTGTTCCATCAGTTCCCCGGTTTCTCATGTTGATGCTGCTCGTGGCCGCAAACTCTGCATCAACCCCGAGCCACCTATCCACCAACGTTGCCCATCCATCACTCTTTCCAGAGCACCAAGAAGGAATCACCTAAATAATGAAAGCATGGCATTTCAAGACCAAACAATGATAGCATGGCACAAACATGAGAATAAAAAGGCTGTGCTACTTACGTCCATGTACTGCTCCTTGGTCATAGTGGGACGCTCCGCCCTCCCTCTCTTCTTGGTCATCTTCTTGTGGAGAACAATGTAGTAGTACTGCATGATGGCACCCAGCGCGCCTCGTACGGCATCTGACGGAGCATCTTAACCGCAGCCGCCACCAAGACCTGGTCGGCTCTGGCCTTGTCCTCCTCTAGAACTCTATAGAATTCCTACAGTCATGCATATAACCAGAATGGAACAAGTCATGAGTTAAGTAATGAACTATGAATGAAATGGACACAATATTCGGAAATTCAATTTGGCTCCCGGGAGCACATGCTCCCGGGGCCAATTTTTTTTTTCAAATGTCAAAAAAATTGAGGCAAATTTTTTTGGTGATCTTTGTCACATACAAATGCTACTTGCAAATTTTGAGGCAAAAAGGTTAAGCATTTTTTCCTGCGCAAAAAAAAACAAATCGAAGACAAAATGTCACCACAAAATGACAACCCAAATTTGTTTTTTTCACCGACGAAACACTGCTGCTCCGTTCCACATGAAAATTGTCAAGCATGCTTGCGACACCAACACGATCATCTACAATTTTTTTCAGAATTTTTTGAAAACATTTAAATAAATTTTTCGAGGTACTGTTCATCCGGGTGCAAATGCACCCCGGAGCCAAAACGCCTCCCCCCACAATATTTGACTAGTGTACTTCTTACCCAAAAAGAGTGATCACGGCCTTAGCGTGAGTCCCGTAGTCCGCAAGGCTGACAGCTTCATAGTGCTGCCAGCGTGTTGCTAACACCCGCTCCTCGCATGACGGGTTCGCGTTTGGCTGCGGGTTGAACAGGCCCGGCCAAAAGTCCCTCAGCACAATAGTAATCACACCGTTTGGAATCCGCCCTTCCTGATAATCTCCCAATTGCTGCACAAGAATCAAAATATTAGTATGTGTTGATTTATTAGAATCAAAAAAAGAAAAGGATTTAAAATTGAAAAAATAAAATAACACTTACTCTATTGCCTTGGGCCTAATGAGGGTTTTCTCTTCCTCGATAGCAGGACGGTGAGGGAGGTGTGCCACTCCACGCAACCACCCCTCCTCGCCCATACCCTCCTTGTCCTCCTCATCCTCGCCCGCCCCCTCCTCGTCCTCACCCTCCCCCCCCTCCTCGGCCGCCCCCTCCTCGTCATACCTCTCCTCGTCCTCATCATCACCCGCTGTGCCACTAGAAGAGGGTACCTCACTAGAGGAGGACGTTCGAGGCTGGCCCCCTATGTCGAAGACGGAGCACAGTTTCTGGACATGCGGTCCGTCTGTAGAGGAGCCTCCCCTCCTCGTCCTCCCCCTCCTCGTCTCCCCCCTGCTCCTCTAGGGGTCCTGCCCCGGCCCCTCCTCCTCTAGGGGGTCTTACCCCATCATCCTCAAGTAGTCGAGAGGGAACGATCCTGGCTCTTCCACTTTGAGTCATTTTAGAGCGAACTGCGTCAAGCAAACTGTTGGAATTTTAACTCATCCTTGGCTATAGTGGAAGTAGTCGAACAACGAAGGGATCACGGACCAACACTTCCGACGACAATCACTCCAGGGAGATGCAACTCCACAAAGCCTGTAAATTCCACCGAGTGAAAATTTTAGACCATCACATCTCATATAGCATTGACCATTCAAAGTAGGAAAAAAATCACAGTGATAATGACATCGAAACGGCTGCCATGGCAGCAAAAATGGCTGCCATGGTAGCAAGGCCGTGGCATCCGTTTATAGATTTAGGTTTAGCAGCCAGTTTTCGCTACCATGGCATCCGTTTTCCCTACCGTGGCAGCCGTTTCTGGATTCAGGTTCAGCACCTTGTTTTCGCTGCCATGGCAGCGTTGGTTATTCGGTTGTTTTTTCTTAGGGAAAAAATATAATTGAAGAAAAGCAATAAAGAAAATTCATCCAACTATCTATCTATTTCATCCAACTATCTATCTATCTAAAAAAGTCATCTATTTTTTTTCTACACATTTTTTTTCTTCCATCTATCAATAGACATCTTTGGTCATTTCTTCCATCCATCTAACAATTCATCTAACAACATCAAGAATCAATCCATCTAACAACATCCGTTCATCCATTCATCTAACATCATCTAACAACATCAACAATCAACATCAACAATCATCTAACAACATCAACAATCAATAGGCAAAAAAAATTAATCTAGCATCACCTACTCATCTAACAACATCAACAATCAATCCATCCATCCATCTAACAAATCCATCTAACAAAATTAATCAAGCATAAAAAAAATTTAGATGAGAACTCACCGTGGGCATGGGCTACTCGTGAAGGAGGAAGACGGGCAGCGGCGGGAGAGGGGCCAGCGGTGGAGCTCCGGTGGGGGTGGGTTGGGGCGGGGCGGCGGGGGTGGGGTGGGGCGGGGGTGGCGCGGGGGCAGGGCGGCGAGGGTGGTGGCAGGCTGGAGGCGAGGGTGACGTCGGGGGTGGGTTGGCGCAGGGGCGGGTTGGGGCGGGACGACGGGGGTGGCCAGGGCTAGCGGCGAGGGTGGCGCAGTGGTGGCGCGGGCGCTGTGTGCAGAGGGTGGCGCGGTGGCAGAGAGTGGAGAAGAATGAGTGGCGCGGGCTGACCCCGAAAGGATAAGGCAGATCTATGCCGACGGCATTGCCCTCGACATAGATTGAACCGCCACATGTCCATCTATGCCGACAGTGGCCGTCGGCATAGATTGGACATATATGCCGACGGTGGCCGTCGGCATAGATTTTTTTTGTTCTTCAATTATATTTTTCTAATTTCCTTATTATTTTTACCCAAATATTAATTATAACTTCACATCTCTAGTATTTTTATAATTTTGATGCTCCGAAGCCCCGTTTCGGACGAAACCCTAGCCCGTGGCCCCCGCGTGGACTACCCCTTTAACCAGCGTCGAAAGGGGGTGACCGATGAAATTTTCCACTTAGTTGTGTTGGGTTAGGTCATAGCCACATGGGAAAACACATTTGGGCCCAAGATTCAAAAAAATTCCATCTGATTTACCCGTGTGGGCCCCGTGCATGCCAGATCCAGCCGTTTGAATCCACAAAAAATCATACGATGCCGGAAATCCTCGGGACCTGGCACGGTGTCATCATATGGCCCCTGTAGGGTGTGGTAAAAGTTTGAGCGCATTTCACAGAAACCTGACCGGAGGCCGCTTGTAAACTGCACCATCTCCGATGTAGTATTTGGCTATCGAGCGAGAACGTGTTCGGTTTGTGAATGAAGTGCCCGTGCCTGTTGCTTCGTTTGTCTCGAAACTTCTTGTGCTCTCAAAGGGGGATATGGCATGACACAAGGCAAGTTTTGGTGGGATTGCTACCCTGCAAAGACCCCAGAGCGTCCTAACCCTGACCCGTTTGACCGACAGGTCTACCCCTTTGACCAACGATGAACGGCGTTTTAGCAATGGAATTTTCTACCTGGTTATGCTAGGGTAGCCCATAGGAACATTTAAAAAATAAGTTTGAGCCGAGGCTACCACAAGATTCCCTCAGGGTTACCCGTGGTGGCAGTTTCCCGCTCTAAGTGCATGCGTTAGTGCCGTCCGGGAAGCGGGTCACACTCCAGAGCTGTGTCTGGGGTGATTAAACATCCCACCACACTTCTAGACATGTATTAGGACACAACACAAGTATTGGTGGGATTGCTACCCTCCGAAGACCCCGGAGAGGCCTAACCCTGACCCGTTTGACCGACAAAGCTACCACTTTGACTTTCTCTATTGCAGCAAAGCATCAAAGTACTAATTAAACATTTCATACTAAACACATATTTAAAATTGCTATCTAGTAATATAAACATTAAACAAACAAACATGAACAACCAATGCAACTATAACAACAATTGTAGTAAAGAACAATCTATAAAGAGGAATAAATTAAGATACTTATGCATCTCTAGAAATTCTGAAAAATTACCATGTAGCTTCTGTGGCAGTTTCCCCCTCTAAGTGCAGGCGGTAGTGCCTTCTTTGAAGGGGGTCACACTTTGGATCTGTGTATTGCCTATTTAAACATCCCACCACACTTTTAGACATGTATTAGGACACAACACAAGTTTTGGTGGGATTGCTAACCTCCGAATACCCCGGAGCGGCCTAACCGTGGCCAGTTTGTCCGAGAAATATAGACCTTTGATCGGAGATGAACGACATTCCACCAATGTAATTTTCTACCTGGTTGTGCCAGGTTAGCCCATAGGAACATGAAAAACAAAGTTTGAGCCTAAGTTATCACAAGATTCCCTCCGGGTTACTCTCAGTGGCAATTTCCCATCTAAATGTAGGCGGTAGTCCCGTCCGTGAAGGGCGTCACACTCCGGAGCTGTGTATTGCCAACTTAAACATGCCACCACACTTTTAGACATGTATTAGGACACAATGCAAGTTTTGGTGGGATTGCTACCCTCTGAAGACCCCAGAGTGGCCTAACCGTGACTAGTTTGACCGAGAAATCAAGGCCTTTGACCGGCGATGGACGGCATTCCACCAATGTAATTTTCTATCTGGTTGTGCTAGGCTAGCCCAAAGGAACATGAAAAAGAAAGTTTGAGCCCAAGTTATCACAAGATTCCCTTTGGGTTACCCTCTGTGGTAGTTTCCCCATCTAAGTGCTGGCGGTAATGCCGTCCGAGAAGGGGGTCACACTTTGGAGCTGTGTACTGCCTATTTAATTAAGTATCCCACCACACTTTTAGACATGTATTAGGACACAATGCAAGTTTTGGTGGGATTGCTACCCTCCGAAGATCCCGAAGCGGTCTAACCCTGGCCAGTTTGACTGGGAAATCTACCCCTTTGACTTTCTCTATTGTAGCAAAGCATCAAAGTTATAATTAAATATTTCATGCTAAACACATTATTTTTTAAATCCTAGAAACTTTCTAATGCAAATAGATATAAAATTTGCCTCATTTGTCCAAGGAATGAAAAATATGCAAACAAATCAAAACAAGAGGGTGTTTCCTGCAAATTTTGAAACAAACATGATTTTAGTTTGTTCAAATTTGAAAACATAGTATACCAACAGAATCCTTTCAAGCATTTTTCAAACGTAACTCGATTGACTCAATTCACAAACGGCAAGGAAGTCAAAAGTGACGCTTACAGGTCGTACGACAATTGCTTCTCTTCCGGGACTACATACATCTTTTCTTTAACAACTACCATACAAGCTATTCGCTTAATACATGCTAGTAGGTAGGCTGGTGGTGGAGTATTTATTTTCGTCTTTTTTTGGTCTGTCTGTATTTCGGTTTTGGGATGGTGCGAATCCATCTATCCACCATTCTTTTATCTTTCAGTAGTGTCTTCTGATCCAAAAACATATAAAGTTTGTCAAAATCGATTCAAGTATGAATTAGTCGTGATTTTTACAAAGTATAAGGACCTATTTGCAAAAGTACATGAGGTCACATTTTAAACATATTCAAAAACATAAACAAAGTGAATATTCATAATCTACGAAATAATCTACCCCAAATTGATATATAATTTGTATATGTTTAAGTTATGTAACTCAGATTTGAATTAATAAAATTCAAACTTTTTAAAAAACAAAAAGGATTTAAAATAATAGAGAAAAAATATATGCCGTTGTAACGGCGTCAGCCAACGGGCCGGAAGGGCCACGTGTCAGGAGGTTTGCCGACATCGGCGTATATGCCGATGGCCCCCCTCGGCATAGTGGGAGCTTTACCGACGGCCTCATATATGCCAATGGCCACCCTTGGCATAGTCGTAGCTTTGCCGACGGCCAGTATTTGCCGACGGTTTTTGCCCGGCCGTTGACCTACGTGTTGATGTCTACTACACAACTTGTTCTTGAAGACTCGTGTTGGGCCTCCAAGCGTAGAGTTTTGTAGGACATTAGCAAATTTCCCTCAAGTGGATGACCTAAGGTTTATCAATCCGTGGGGGGCGTAGGATGAAGATGGTCTCTCTCAAACAACCCTGCAACCAAATAATAAAAAGTCTCTTGTGTCCCCAACACACCAAATACAATGGTAAATTGTATAGGTGCACTAGTTCGGCGAAGAGATGGTGATACAAGTGTAGTAATGATAGTAGATATTGATTTTTGTAATAGTAATAATAAAAAACAGCAAGGTAGCAAGTAACAAAAGTGAGCACAAACGATATTGCAATGCTTGAACACAAGGCCTAGGGTCTGTACTTTCGCTAGTGCAATCTCTCAACAATGCTAATATAATTGGATCACATAACCATCCCTCAACGTGCAACGAAGAATCACTCCAAAGTTCTTATCTAGCGGAGAACATAATAAGAAATTGTTTGTAGGGTACGAAACCACCTTAAAGTTATCCTTTCCAATCGATCTATCCAAGAGTTCGTACTAAAATAACACCAAGTTATCCTTTTCGATCAATCTATCTAAAAGTTCGTACTAAAATAACACCATATGATACGGATCAACCAACTCTAATGTCACCTAGATAGTCCAATGTCACAACAAGTATCCATTAGTTAATTATATGATATGCATCAAACAATTTCAGATTCATAATACTCAATCCAACACAAAGAACCTGAAAGAGTGCCCCAAGATTTCTATCGAAGAACATGGTATGAAAACATGCAATCAACCCCTATGCATAGATCCCCAAGGTCACCGGAATCCGCAAGTTGACGCCATAAGATATATCAAGTGAATCACTTGAATACCCCAATGTCACTACGGGTATCCGCATGCAAAACATACATCAAGTGCTCTCAAACCAAAATATTCAATCCAACATAACGAGATCTCAAAGGGAAAACTCAATTCATCACAACAAGATAGAGAGGGGAAAACACCATACGATCCAACTATATTAACAAAGCCCGCGATACATCAAGATCGTGCCAAATCAAGAACACGGGAAAACTCAATTCATCACAACAAGATAGAGAGATTAAACACATAGCTACTGGTACAAACCCTCAAACCCGAGGGTGGACTACTCCCTCCTCATCATGGAGACCATAGGGATGACGAAGATGGCCTCCGATGATGATTTCCCCCTCCGGCAGGGTGCCGGAACAAGGTCTAGATGGCTTTTTCGTGGCTACAGAGGCTTGCCGCAGCGGAAGTTCTGATCTAGGGTCATTTCTGGGGGTTTCTGTATATATATGATTTTTGGGCGTCGGTTTCACACGAAGATGGGCCACGAGCGGACCATAAGACACCAGGGCGTGCCTGAGGGGACTGGCGCGCCCTGGTGGGTTGTGCCCACCTTGTGGCTCTTCTGGCCCTCCCACAAAGCTTCTAGTGCCTCTTTTGTTCCAAAAAAAATCGTCAAAAAGTTTCGTTGCATTTGGAGAACTTTTATTTCTGCACAAAAAACGACACCACGGTAGTTCTGCTGAAAACAACGTCAGTCCGGGTTAGTTCTAAATAAATCATATAAAGTGCATCAAAACCATATAAAAGTGTTGTAAACATAGGTGAATATGGCATGAATACTTCATAAATTATCGATACGTTGGAGACGTATCACGTGTATATATGCCGACGGCCCCGATAAAAAGTCTTCGACATATATATTGCCGTCGGCATATTAGGTAATTCCTGTAGTGTGTTGTCATAATTGAGCAAGTTGCTTTTGGTCTGACGCTAACATCTCAGTAAGAAGTCCCACATCAAACTGCCTACACTGAGACGGTATGGGCTCTAGCGGGATCGAACGGGCGGCCGGGGATTGAGCGGCTGGCTAGCAGGTCGGCCGCCGGTTTTGGGCGCTGGCGGCGGTGGATTGTGGTGAGGATTCGGAAGAGGACGACGAGGATGGTGGTGTTGTGGTGTCGCCGTCAAATGACGTGCCGTCGCCCATCCCATCGGATCTCCTCTACAAGTCTCTCGCATGCGGGTATTCGGAGGCGCAGGTGGCGGCCTGTGTGGATTGGGTGGTGGTGGAAGGAGATCCGGCGAGGAGGGGCCCGGCCACCGGAGATCAGGTCGAGATTCTATAGCGGATAGTTTACTCTCGAACGGCGGCGTCAACGGTGCGTCCGTGGAAGGGCCCTCTACCCAAGGTGAATCCTCTGGCCATAACTTTGCTAGACTACTTCGACGCAGGCGACTGCAAGACGGTGTCCGGACGGAGGAGAAGGCCTACCTTGACGGCGGTGCGGCCGCCGGCATCGGTGATGGCGATCGCGATGGGCAGCGAGTTGTGTTTGAATTCCTTAATGCGATCTGTTGGGCTGGAGGCCCGGCAAGTGGAGATGGGCCTTGGGTGTTGTGGGCATGTGGCCCATGTGGAGATTGCTAACTCTAGTGGAACCGAGCATGTGGCATGGGCCGCTGGAGAGGTGTAGCCCGATTTGGGCACCGACGGATTGGTTGGCCGTGCGGCCCAGCCCAACATGGCGACATCATGTCATTGACGGAGGCATGCGCAGCTAGGGCTTCACATAATTTGTTGGGGTTGGTCGCCGCGTTCCTGGGTCGCCTCTACTTCTGGCGATCGGCCCACCTTCGCTGCCGTGCTCATGGCGGCCGGACGCGGGAACGGTCCTCCACCTCCTGCTGCGCCGGCTGCTCTCGTAGCTCGCCCGGACATGCGGGAGCAATGCACGCCGGGATGGGGAGTCGTCGAGGCCAACGATGGTGGACGGCGAGGCAGGTTTCGCGGCCACGGAGGCCATGGCAATGGCCGGCCTTGGTATGATGGTGGATATGGCAACGGTGACTGGGACTATGGTGGATATGGAGCTTATGGTGATGAACGCTATAGGGGGTCATCTTCGATGGCCGAAGGTCGTGGTTGTCAGCGGAGGTTCGGTGGCGGCCGAGGTTTTGGTGTGCCGGACGGCGGGTTTGTCAAATGCGCCTCGGGGCCGCCGGATTTTGGGCAACGGTGTGGTGCAGCGAGGTTTCCTCATGGTGGCAGCCATGGGGATAGATACGGGTGTGGGCACAACCGCGACCCTCCTCCGCGCCGTGTCCTTCCTCCATGTCACGTGGATGAGACGGTGGCCACAGGGAACATTGCGCAGGTGCCACCGGTCCTGCCGGCTCTAGTGGCGGACGTTCCTCCAGTGGTGCTTGCACCGTCGGTTACGCCTGTTTGGATGCCGGTGATGGCCTTGCCTGATGCTGCACTGGCGGTGATATCGGCTCTAGTGGCAGTGCCTATGGAGGGCGTTGTGGCATCAGCTGGGAATCAAGATACGGTGAGTGACAAGTCTGAGACGGATCATGCTAGCTGTGAAAACTAGATGTATTGTGGGTTAAGCGTATGCACTCTCGGTAGGGACGCGTGTGTGTATATATTGGCACAAGGCCGTAGGATAGATACAGCGTTGGTTAGGTTAGGCTTGATCTCCAAGTTATCTAGATACATGGAGATAAACCCTACCTAACCTAGGTTATTACAAAAGATACAAAGACACCTATACACACACACAATACAATGATTTGCACCCCCCCCTCAATCACAACTATCTAAGTTGAGATTGTGTCTAAATGCCTCTAGCTGCCGAAGTGCGAGCGGTTTAGTAAACCCATCTGCAACTTGATCACCAGTAGGAATGAATTTGATATTCAACAGTTTGTCTGCCAACCTTTCTCGAACGAAGTGATAGTCAATCTCAATGTGCTTTGTTCTGGCATGGAAAATAGAATTAGCAGACAGATATGTGGCACCAAGGTTATCACACCAAAGTGATGCAGCCTTTGGATGACGAACACCCAACTCAGTCAACAAGTTTTGAACTCAAATGACATCAGCAGTAGCATTAGCTTGGGCTTTATACTCGGCTTCTGTGCTTGATCTAGATACAGTGGGTTGCTTGCGAGCACTCCATGAAACTAGGTTACCTCCTAGAAACACTGCAAAACCTCCTGTGGACCTCCTGTCATCACGACAACCTGCCCAATCTGCATCTGAAAAAGGACTTACAAGCATAGAATTTGACTTACTGATTTTGAGTTCATTACTTCTTGTTCCCTGAAGATATCTCAATATCCTTTTTACTGCTGTCCAATGAACACTAGTAGGAGCATGCAAAAACTGACTTACTTTATTTACTGAATATGAAATGTCTGGCCTGGTCAATGTCAGATACTGTAATGCTCCTACAATACTCTTGTACCTGGTAGAGTCCTCTCCTCCAACTACTTCACCATCATGGAGAGAAAGTTTTTCAGAGGTGGAGAAAGGTGTAGATGAAGGCTTACACTCCTTCATGCCTATTCTCTGAAGTATTTCTTGCACATATTTTTCATGTGACAACAAAATTCCATTCTGAACATTTTTAACCTCAATCCCAAGGAAGAAATGAAGGCTGCCAAGATCCTTGAGAGCAAAGTCCTTGCTCAAATCCTTGAGAAGGGCCTCAACTGCTTGAGATGATGAACTAGTGACAACTATATCATCCACATAAATGGGCATAAAAATAGTTATCCCATGCTTATGATAAAAGAAAAGCAATGTATCTCCCTTGGATGGAACAAAGCCAAGAGATTGTGACTTTGAGGATAGGCGAGAGTACCATGCTATAGGTGCTTGTTTTAGTCCATATAATGCTTTACCAAGCTTGCACACATAACGTGGTGAGCGTGAATTTTCATACCCAGGAGGTTGTCTCATGAACACTTCCTCTTCCAAAACACCATGCAAAAACGCATTCTTCACATCTAACTGTCTCTTGCACCAGTTCCGTGATACTGCAACTGAGAGGATTAATATGATAGTAGCAGCTTTGACTACAAGACTAAAAGTATCCTCGTAGTCAATCCCATACCTTTGCTTGAACCCCTTTGCAACAAGTCGTGCCTTGTACCTTTCAATGCTGCCATCTGACTTCCTCTTTACTTTGTACACCCATTTACAGTCAATGACATTCCTGCCCTTGACAAGAGGAACAAGACGCCAGGTTTTATTCTTCATAAGAGCAGAGTACTCCACATCCATAGCCTCCTTCCAGCGAGAATCAGCAAGAGCTTCTCCCAAGTTTTGTGGTTCACCTGTTGCACAAAAAGAGCCCCAATGAATACAACCATCCTTGTAAATTTTGGGTTTAACGACACCACCTTGAGACCGTGTGTGTGCACGAACAGGTGGAGGCAGAGCAGGACGTGCAAGTTGCCGCTGAAGGCGATTTGATGATGTGGAGACAGGAGAGCCAGAAGCATCAAAAGATCCGGCGGACTCCTGTAGCGACTCCTGTAGCGAGCCGGCAGGTAGCGAGGACAAATCTGCCTCGGAGTCAGCAGCCAAAGCATCCGAAGCAGCGCCCGAAGCCGCGCCTGCAGCAGCTCCAGGGGCGCCAGATGGCGCGGGCTAGTTGACACACTGATCGGTCTCGACGGAGGTGGGAACCGCAACCCCTCTTGGGCCACATGACAGAGGCTCCACGGAGCCAGGCGCGGGTGATGGCCGACCTACACGACGCGCAGGGGACCTGCCTGCCCCTGATACATGTGCGATCCGCCGCACGGGCGAATCAGCGGCCGACGCTGATCCCGCAGTGCATCCGGAGGCAGCGGCTGTCCCGCCTGGCGCGCTCGATCCCGAGGGAATCCCACCCGAATCCGCCACTGGATGGGAGCCAGGATCTTCTGCGGCACCGTGATCCATATTGGTTCCTGTAGACATAAAATCATGCAACGAATGATCAAGGGTATTATCCTGAGACAATGACATGTGGTCAGCAGAATTAGCTTGCCCCTCGGAAAGAAAATTAGGCGATGGGAGAAGGTGGGTGGGCAATAGAACAAGCTCTTTGCGAAGTTGTGCGCCGGCATCTGGGTGAAGATTGGCGAAGGGAAAAACTTGTTCATCAAAAACCACATTGCGTGAGATGTACACCCGACCAGATGCAACATCGAGGCACTTATAGCCTTTGTGCATGGTACTATAACCCAAAAACACACACTATTTGGAACGGAATTTGAGTTTATGTTTGTTGAAGGGACGCAACCAAAAATGCGAACAAAAGTGTAGTTAGATTTAGTACCAAAAAGACGTTCGAGAGGTGTTTGGTTTTTGATGACCCTACTAGGAACACGATTGATAAGATAAACAGCAGTGAGAAAAACCTCATCCCAAAACTTGAGTGGCATAGATGCATGAGCAAGGAGGGATAGGCCAACTTCGACAATGTGTCTTTTTTTCCTTTCGGCAGATCCATTTTGTTGGTGAGCATGGGGACATGATACATGATGAGTGATGCCAATACGCTCAAAGAAGGAATTTAGTTTTTGGTATTCACCCCCCCAAATCCGTTTGCATAGAAAGAATCTTGCGATCAAACAGTCGTTCAACATGTTGTTGAAAAAGATGAAATTTCTCAAACACATCAAACTTATTTTTAAGCAAATAAATCCAACTAAACTTGCTAAAATCATCAATGAAACTCACATAATATTTTTGTCTGCCTATAGAAACGGGTCCAGGACCCCACACATCTGAAAAAATAAGCTCTAAAGGAGCTTTTGACTCACTAGTAGATCGCAAATAAGGGAGTTGATGACTCTTGGCCATCTGACATGAATCACAAACCAACAAATGGTCTTGCTTATTGGAAACTGGAAGACAAAAATCATGAAGAATTTTCTGGACCACGGATAAAGCAGGATGCCCTAGACGCTTATGCCACCTTGAAGTAGACGTATTGACCACACCAAGAGCTTGACGACGAGGAGCATCATGGCGGCCAAACACAGGAAATATACGACCCATACTCTTGCTTTGAAGAATGGTTCTCCGAGTGGCCCGATCCTTAACAAAAACAATTTCAGGGTAAACTTCAAAAAAGCATGATTATCATTGATAAGTTCATGAGTAGAAAGTAAGGTTTTGTCGGCTTGTGGTGCATGAAGAATGTTTTTAAGATCTAGTGAGCCGTGAGGGGTAGATAAAACCGAATGACCAACATGTGCAATGCTCATACCTTGACCACTTGCGGTGTGGATTTGGTCTGTGCCGGTATAACGATCACGGACAGCAAGCTTCTCGAGCTCCTCGGTCACATGATCCATCGCACCAGTGTCGAGATACCAATTAGTATCAACTCCATAGGAGTGAGCGGCATTGGCAGATCGGTTACCACCGCCGCTGCCACCACCACCACCTGCAGGGTTGCACACATTGTTGTTGTAGCCACGGTCATAGCACTTCTTGCAGTGCCACGCACCATGCCCGCTTTCGTTGCAGATCTGGCACCGTTCACGCTGCTGGTCACTGCGGTCACCGCCGCGGTCACCACCCTGGCGTGAACCACCAGAGTTTCCGCCAGCAGGGTTGGCGTGAACCACCAGAGTTTCCGGTCACCGTCGGCTGCCTTACCGGCTGTTGAGACGTGTTGGGGGGACAGGCGGGAGGGCGTCTCTCCTGGTTCCACAATGCGTGCATCGATGGGCTCTGTGCCGTTGGGAGTGAGGCCGAGACAGGAGGCCTCTCCTCCGCTCTCACCTAGGCCAATCATCTCGCCTCAGCAGTCTCCTGCTGTGAGGCCGGCTGCTTCTCCTTCACGCGGGATGTCTCCTGTGGTGCCGGCAGCTCCGAGGCCTGCTGTTGCTCCTTCACGCGGGGCATCTCTTGTGGTGCCGATGGCTGGGTCTGTGGTGACGTCGAGACGCGATGGTGCACCGCCGCAGCCCACACCGTGTATGTGTGATGCAGGTTTGGTACCTCAGATGGCGTCGCCGGTCCGGCAGCTATTGGGTAGCCGGTCTTCTCGTGCTCGCGTATCTGAGGCCGACGTGGTCGCTTTTGGCTTGATTCCGGATACTCGGTCGGTGGATATGCGTGTTAGTCAGCGGATTCAGGCGCTACCAGATGCTGATGACCTGCAGTTGGGGCGCGCCATGAGGGCGGCCAAGCTTCACGACATCGAGGCTACCACAGGTATGTCTGTCAATACTATTTTTTCTGTTTTAAAAATTTCTGAGGAGGAGATTATTCCTAATGCTGAAAAGATTGGAGTTTCGCTTGGGTCTACTAGTCATGAGGTTCTGATGTCCGTTAATAATCTATTAGACTTAGAGGCAGATAGGGTAATGGACATGTTGCAAAATGTTGCAGCTACTAAACCCATGCAGGAGAGTGAGGTTAGTGAGTTGGGTATTCAGGCTCTTGGGTGCTTATGTGAGGATCTTGTACCTACTAGTGTTCAGGAGGTGGAAGAACATGCGGTGGTTCCACATTTCAAGCGGGCCTTGGGGTACCGCCGTCTATGCCTAGGCGCATGTAGAAGTGGAAGGTATACGATCTATCCGCGGTGCGGCATAGCACTAGAATTAAGTTCAAACGAAAATTCCTTGATTAAAAATGAGAGGCATCTTTTGGAATAGCATATGTTTTTTGGACTTGGCTAAGCGTAGGTTCTTAGCAGAAATTTCTAGGGAGCAAAAGTGGATTTTATCGCTCTGCTCGAGATCGGTAGGTCTAACTTTACCTCTCAGTTCTTGGTTACCATTTCGAGAGGATTGGACTATGTTTTGTATTGCCTTCCTCCTCAAGGACAATCTGGAGGGATCTTACTCGGGTTCAATAAGGGATCTCTGGAGGTTTTGAAGGTGGTGGTGGGTGATTATGCTGTTAAGTTTCATGTGCATTCGAAATTTGATGGCTTTAGGTGGCCTTTGATTGCAGTCTATGGGGCGGCGCAACCTGAGTTCAAACCTGACTTCCTCGCTGACTTAGTGCGTATTTGCAGGGAGGAGAGGTTGCCCATCATGGTCTGAGGTGACTTTAACATCATTCATCGGAAAGAAGAGAAAAATAATGATAATTTTGATGGTCGTTGATCGTTTATGTTTAATGCCATAATTGAAAGTCTGGACCTGAGGGAGATAGCTCTGACAGGTCGGCAATATGCGTGGGCTAATAATCTTGAGAATCCGATGTATGAGAAGTTGGATCGAGTTGTAACTAGTGTGGAATGGGAACAAAAGTTTCCTCTGGTAACGGTGCGAGCGTTACAAAGGGGGCTATCAGATCATACTCCTCTTCTTGTTGATTCCGGTGACGCAGCACATGTTGGGAACAAGAGTATCTTCTCTTTCGAATTATCGTGGTTTGAAAGAGATGGCTTCCTGGATTTGGTGGCCAGGGAGTGGGGTAAAGAAAATAGAGGGGAGACAAATGTGGAAAGATGGCAGTTTAAAATTCGGCATTTAAGACAATTCTTGCGGGGTTGGGCTAAAAATGCTAGTGGAATTTATAAAGTGGTAAAACAAAGGCTCCTTCACCTTATCAATGAGTTTGATATTAAAGCCGAGACAAACCCTCTTGATATGGCTCATAGCGTGGCTAAGAGAGCAGCTGAAGAGAGTCTTGCAAAGATGCTTCGAGAGGAAGAGATAAAGTGGGCACAAAGAGCTAAAGTACGAGATGTCGTACAAGGGGATAATAGCACTCAGTTTTTTCATCTTATTGCGAATGGAAAACATTGAAAAAAGAGATTCGTCCAACTTGAACAGGATGAAGGTACAATAGTAGGTCACGAAAACCTTAAATTGTACATCTCTAATTATTATAAAAAGCTCTTTGGGGATCCGGTTGAGAATTTTTTCACAGTAGATGAGAGTACGTGTTGGGGTCTACCGTATGCAAATTAAAATTTTCCTACGCGCAGAACATCCAAGAACATGCTGCGGAGATGGATCACAGATCGTTACCACTAGACGCGCAGTGCCGTGCAGCGGAAGTAGAGTTGGGGTAGCGCGTCTGCGTGGTCCGTCTCCTCCTCGTCCGATCTCCCTTGAACAGCCGGTCCGATCTCCCTCGAACTGCCGGTCGCCGGATCCCACGTATAGGTTCGCCGGAGCGGCGCAAGTGCACCGCCTCTAATGGTATCTGCGCGTGCAGGAGGAACACCGTGCGGCGGATTCCTAGGTCCGGATCACACAGTCGGCGGCGGCAAGTGGAGGTGGCTAGTTGCAACATATGCAAAGCCCTAATGACGGTGCCGAAGCGATCAACCGGTGGGGTGTGCCGCACCTCCACTATATATAGGCATCCGGCGCGGGCTCAACTATTGGGCCTCGAACGGATCCTAAAGCCCACGTGTTCCTTCCCTTAAGCGCGCGACCCCTTAGGTTCTCGTTCATTTGGTCGCGAGTCAGATCACCTCCGACTCGACCAGTCGGTAGCGGCCTCTAGCAAAGCGTGCCGACTCCAAGTATCCGATGAAGCTGGTTAGGCGAACCTGTACTTTGCACTTCTGTTCCCTTTGCCATATGATATATGTTGTCGTGCACAAGGCGACATGGTCATCCTTGTTGCAGCACGACCTCTTTCTCGTTCCGGTGAATCCGACCAACATTTGGATTATCTCATAATCCTCATCGCATGGCCATGCTTATCCAGGTCGGATTACCCGAGGTGCCCAGAGTATATCTCTCCTGATCGGAGGGGCAAATCCCATCTTGCTCGACCATGTCTCACAGGATGGGTCTGGACAAGCCCGAAACCTACCTTTGTAACTACCCAGTCATGGAGTAGCGTTTGGTTGGCCCAAAGCAAGTCTGTCACCATCCCGAGTACATGCGCCAGCTCAGGTCTTAGGACATAGAACGTATGTTGTACTAGAGACTCACAGATGACCTATCGCTGCGTCTCATAGTTGGGTCTGTCCAACTCAGACCTTATCTCGGCTCGGATCCGACTACGTCGAATCCGACTAGATCTTTCTGAGTCCATATTATCCGGCTAGCATCCAATGCTACATGGCCAGTGACACCGGACCATCCACCGTGTCATATGCTAGTCTAACTCGTTGCGCGTCCACACAACCTTTTCGACTAGGGGCTCTTTAGGACAGTCATCATACAATGCATAGACTCACAAACAAGTCACGTACTTGTTAATACACATCATTGATAATGTCCAAGGACTATCTTTATTCATAAACACATAGGAAATATCATCATACATGATTGCCTCTAGGGCATATCTCCAACAGTCTCCCACTTGCACTAGAGTCAATCAAACAGACATCGAATGCCCATAGCTCTAACGTGCCCCTCATGCTTGGGTTGTGGAAGTGGCTTAGTCTATGGATCTGCAACATTTGCATCTGTGTGGATCTTGCATAAATTAGTATCGCCGTTCTTTACGAGCTTTCATATCAGGTGATATTTTCGGTCTATGTGCCTGGTCTTGTGGTGTTATCTCGGCTCCTTGGTCTGTGCGATGGCACCTGAATTATCGCAATAAAGGTCCAACGGTTTTGACCAGCCCGGGAACACACCAAGATCCTCCAGGAATTTCTGAATCCAAACACCTTCCTTTGCGGCTTCACAAGCCGCAATGTATTCGGCCTCTGTTGTGAAATTGGCCACCGTATCTTGCTTGGAACTCATCCAGCTCACTGCTCCTCCATTCACGACATACACGAATCCAGTTTGCGATTGACAATCATCCCTGTCAGTTTGGAAACTAGCATTAGCATAACCCTTTACGCTGAGCTCCTCCTCACCTCCATAAATTAGGAACATCTCTTTAGTCCTTTTCAGGTACTTCAGAATAGTTTTCACCGCTGCCTAGTGGCTTTCACCTGGGTCGGCCTGGTATCTGCTTGTTAAGCTTATTGCAAAGGCAACATCAGGCCGTGTACATAGCATGGCATACATGATGGATCCTATTGCCGAGGCATACGGAATCCTACTCATCCGGTTTCGCTCATCAGAAGTCGTTGGACTCTGAGTCTTGCTTAGCCTTATACCATTTGAGACGGGCAAGAACCCTATCTTGGCCTCACTCATGTTGAACCGCTTCAACACTTTGTTTATGTACGTGCTCTGGCTTAAGCCGAGCAGCCCCCTTGATCTATCTCTATAGATCTTGATGCCTAAAATGTACACTACTTCTCCAAGGTCTTTCATCGAAAACTTGCCATTCAATGATTCCTTGACTGAGTTTAGCATCGAAACATCATTTCCGATCAGCAGTATGTCATCCACATACAAGATCAAAAATACTACCGAGCTCCCACTGGACTTCTTGTATAAACAATAGTCCTCTTTATTCTTGATGAAACCAAGGTCAATGATGACTTCATCAAAACTAATGTTCCAACTCCGAGCTGCTTGCTTCAATCCATAAATGGATCTCTTGAGCTTGCATATTTTACCAGCGTTAGTTGGATTGACAAAACCTTTGGGTTGTATCATGTATACATCCTCTTTTAAATTTCCATGAAGGAAAGCCGCTTTGACATCCATCTGTCATATCTCATAATCGAAATATGCAGCTATAGCTAGTATGATCCTAACCGACTTCAGCATCGCTACCGGCGAGTATGTCTCATCGTAGTCAATTCCTTGAACTTGTCCATAACCTTTAGCGACAAGCCGAGCTTTGTGGATCTGAACATTTCCATCCACATCGGTTTTCCTCTTAAAGACCCATTTGCAACCAATGGCTACCATGCCAGGCGGCGGATCAACCAAGTCCTAGACTTGATTGTCATCCATGGACTTTAACTCGGATCTCATGGCCTCGAGCCATGCCTCGGAATCTGGGCTCACCATCGCTTCCACATACATGGCCGGCTCGTCACTTTCCAGCAACAACACATTGTGCACTCTGCGCAATCTGTTCGACCTCCGTGGCTCTAGTGCCGACTCCACTACGAGTTCCCTGACCGACTCCGGTATGGTCTCATCACCAGCCGAGTCGCCCCCGAGTGGCTCTCGAATTTTTTTGAGTCGCACCGTTCTCCCACTGGCTTCCCGACTGAGAAACTCTTTCTCTAGGAAAACCCCGTTCCGAGCAACAAACACTTTGTTCTCTTCTCGGTTGTAGAAGTTGTATCCCAAGGTTTCCCTCGGATATCCTACGAATATGCATTTATCCGACTTGGGTGTAAGCTTGTCCGACATGAGTCACTTGACAAATGCTTCACAACCCCAAATCTTCAGAAAAGACAAACTAGGACTCTTCCCAGTCCACATCTCATGTGGTGTCTTGTCTACGGATTTTGATGGTACCCTATTAAGTGTGAAAGCTGCAGTTTCTAGAGCGTATCCCCAGAATGACAAGGTTAAATCCAATTTGCTCATCATCGATCGGACCATGTCCAACAAGGTTCGATTTCTCCGTTCCGACACGCCGTTTCTCTATGGCGTACCCGGAGGTGTGAGCTGAGGTACTATACCTCGGCTTTTCAGATGACTATCAAACTCTTGGCTCATGTACTCACCTCCATGATCTGATCGCAAAAGCTTTATTGTCTTGCCGAGCTGATTTTCAACCTCGTTCTGAAACTCTTTGAACTTTTCAAAAGTTTCCGACTTGTGCCTCATCAAATAGATATATCCATATCTACTCAAGTCGTCGGTAAAAGTCACGAAGTACTGATAGCCACCTCTGGACGTTGTGCTCATTGGACCACACACATCACTGTGTATAAGCTCCAATAGCTCGGACGCCCTTTCGCAACTCTTTGCAAAAGGAGACTTAGTCATCTTGCCTAGCAAGCATGATTCGCATGTCTCGAACGACCCGAAGTTGGACGAAGTTAGGAGTCCATCATCATGGAGCTTCTTCATGCGTTTCAGACTAATGTGTCCAAGCCGGCAATGCCAGAAGTATGTCGGATTTATCTCGTTAGGCTTATGACTCTTGATATTCACGTTATAGACCGGTTCCATTTCTAGATTCAAAATAAATAGCCCATCTACAATGGGTGCATAGCCGTGGAACATACCATTCAAATAAAATGAACAACCATTGTCCTTTAAATTGAATTCATAGCCCAGACTCATCAAACATGAGGCAGAAATAATCTTCCGACTAAGTGCAGGAATGTAATAACAATTATTCAATTCTCAAATAAATCCAGAAGGAAGCTGGAGCTGCATTGTGCCGACCTCCAACGCAGCAACTCTTGCTTTGTTCCCGACCCTGATGTCAATCTCCCCTTGTGCCACACGCCTAGTTCTTACCAGCCCCTGCATCGAGTTGCAAATGTGAACAACCGATCGGGTATCAAATACCCAAGATCTACTAGGTATGTCAGCAAGGTAAATGTCTATAACATATGTAACAAGTGTACCTTTGCCTGAAGAAGCATCTCCGGCCTTCTTGCCATGCTTAGCAAGCCACTTGCTATAGTTCCTCTTCCAGTGACCAGCTTCCTTGCAATGAAAGCAAATGGTTTTTGAGTTTGGTTCGGACTTCGGCTCAGCGGCGGAGACAACCTTCTCCGTGTCCTTTGCCTTACCCTTTTTCTTGGACCAACTCTTCTTGAACTTAGCCGAGTTCTGCACCATCAACACTTGATGCGTGCCTTTCTTAATATCCTGCTCTGCCACCTTGAGCATCCCATGCAATAGAGTGAGCTTCTTATCCATGCCGTGCATATGATAGTTCGAGATGAACGTCCCATAGCTAGCTGGAAGAGAACACAGAACTGCATCAGTAGCCAGCTCATCCAAGAGTGGGAAGCCCAGCCGATCCAAAGCTTGCACGTATCCGATCATACTGATCACATGCGGGCTCAGTGGATCACCTTCCTTCAGCTTACAATCCATCAAGGATCGCCAGACGTTGAGCCTTTTGGTCCTAGCCTGGACCTGAAACATGCTCTTGAGACTCTCGATCATATCGAAAGCCACAATATCTTCGAAATGCTGTTGCAAATCGGGCTCCATAGAAGCCAGCATGAGGCAGCTGATCTCGTTAGATTCATCAACGAGTTTCTGGTAGGCATTCTTGGTTGTGGCATTAGCATTATTGGCAGGTACCTCTGGAAGTGGATCCTCTAGAACATGTTCCTTTTTATCGTGCTTGAGAACAATTCTCAAATTTCTATACCAGGTGGTAAAGTTTGTTCCATTCAGTTTATCCTTTTCTAGAGTTGATTTCGATGCAAAGTTTTGAGCAGGTGGTGTCATTGATCTACAACAGAAAATATGCAATCACTAAGCAATGTGTTTATGTAGAGTAATTCAAGCCTTAAATAGAACTAGTCCCACTAAAATCGGCATCCCTCCGCAAACTTTCAGTGATTCAGGATCCGACTAGCGCAAGCGACTAGTGAGCTTTAGCATCACTGCTAGCCAACTTGCCTATTCAGTACGCAACTCCATGCTAATCGTATCTCTATACGACTCCTGTCGGTCAGGTAGGTATCTTATACCCCGACACCCAACCTTCTTTGGCACAAGGTCCAAAATCATTTTGATAGACTTGTCAAGTTAACCTGATGCAGTGCATGTCCGTGTCCGACACGAACCATCCAGTTCAAGGACACCTAGTAGCACCTCAATTTTATGAGCCCACTACCAGACGTACTTAACGTGCGAAGGTGAAACATCCGGAATGGCAATGTGCTTGATATTAACAAGGCATCTTTCTACCATACTAACATGCATAGAAACAAGAAGCAATATCAATCACATATAAGCATAAATATGTGAAATAGTATGGCTCCTTCGTGGACGTCCTTCCAGGGCGGCTCCAACTCCGATGATCAGGGCGGAACTCCATCTTGTTCGTCACGCCGGGACACCAAAACCTCGAACTTGATCTCTGTCCTCCAACTACCACAACTAGTAATGAATTTACAGAGAATCACAAGTCGACGCGCATGTCGTTATACAATATAATGACAGCACTTTGGCTCTTGTCGGCTGACAATCATGACACGCAAGTCATGTTAAATTACACACATGCATCACATACATATGAGCCATACTATTCACATCAAACCTGCAAAACAAACTTATGCATAGAATCGCATTCTACCGGTTTGTGTGATCGTGTACGAAATACAAGGCCTACGTTTTCGGATATCACAGATCAAATATGTACTCCGATCACGCCGAATTTTCTGATCTGACCGATCTCATCGATCATCGCGAACCCAATTCGGATTTACGTTTCACTGTTAACCCCGATGGCGGAATACCAACCGGTAGGGGTAGGTTGTGTCACGACCTCATCGATTCCGATTGACAGAAAACATAGCCTCAACGATCCCGATGTGCAGTTGATCTCATCAACCGTGCACATAGCCGATCTTTTGAACGACGAAGGATCTCATCCGCCGCCTCCACATATCAAATATGCATCCGATCTGAAACCAAATCCTATATCAGAGGCTCTGATACCACTGTTGGGGTCTACCGTAGGTGCATCTCATGCAAATTAAAATTTTCCTACGCGCAGAACATCCAAGAACATACTGCAGAGATGGATCACAGATCGTTACCACTAGACGCGCAGTGCTGTGCAGCGGAAGTAGAGTTGGGGAAGCGCGTCCGCGTGGTCCGTCTCCTCCTCGTCCGATCTCCCTCGAACAGCCGATCTGATCTCCCTCGAACTGCCGGTCGCCGGATCCCATGTACAGGTTCGCAGGAGTGGCGCAAGTGCACCCCCTCTAATGGTATCCGCGCGTGCAGGAGGAACACCGTGTGGCGGACTGCTAGGTCCGGATCACACAATTGGCGGCGGCGAGTGGAGGTGGCTGGTTGCAACACATGCAAAGCCCTAATGACGGTGCCAAAGGGATCAACCGGTGGGGTGTGCCGCACCTCCACTATATATAGGCATCCGGCGCGGGCTCAACTATTGGGCCTCGCACGGATCCTAAAGCCCACGTGTTCCTTCCCTTAAACGTGTGACCCCTTAGGTTCTTGTTCACTTGGTCGCGAGTCAGATCACATCCGACTCGAGCAGTCGGTAGCGGCCTCTAGCAAAGCATGCTGACTCCAAGTGTTCGTTGAAGCTGGTTAGGCGAACCTATACTTCACACTTCTGTTCCCTTTGCCACACGATATATGTTGTCGTGCACAAGGCGACATGTTCATCCTTGTTGCAGCACGACCTCTTTCTCGTTCCGGTGAATCCAGCCAACATTTGGATTATCTCATAATCCTCATCGCATGGCCATGCTTATCCAGGTCGGATTACCCGAGGGGCCCAGAGTATATCTCTCCTGATCGGAGGGGCAAATCCCATCTTGCTTGACCATGTCTCGTAGCATGGGTCTGGACAAGCCTGAAACCTACCTTTGTAACTACCCAGTCACGGAGTAGCGTTTGGTTGGCCCAAAGCAAGTCTGTCACCATCCCGAGTACATCCGCCAGCTCAGGTCTTAGGACATAGAACGTATGTTGTACTAGAGACTCACAGATGACCTATCGCTGCGTCTCATAGTTGGGTCTGTCCAACTCAGACCTTATCTCGGCTCGGATCCGACTACGTCGAATCCGACCAGATCTTTCTGAGTCCATATTATCCGGCTAGCATCCAATGCTACATGGCCAGTGAGGCCGGACCATCCACCGTGTCATATGCTAATCTAACTCGTTGCGCGTACACACAACTGTAACACCCTGGTTTTCGCTCCTGTTTTTTTTCCTTTGCGGGATTTGACTCCCGTCTTTTTTCTCGGTGTTATCGGATTTCTCTAGCTCTTGGGTATATGAAGATGGTCCTTCAGCCTTGCCTTCCTATCCAACTAGAGATTCTCTCCAGTCCAACCTTGCCACCCAAGATCTTTGGCTCAGGGTTTTGCTGTCGAAACCCTACCTTCTGAGTTACCGGAAGGGAAACCCTAATCGTTTCAGTTACAAAGGAACCTCAATTTCTTTTGATCTGTCACCTCCCAAACTTTTCCCAGTGATCATCCCTTATCTATAAACCCTGGATATGTAAAAATATTGCCAAGTCATTTGCAATATTTTTCATTTATAGTTAATTCCTTTTTCTGCCAGTTAAAGGAATTAAATCCAGGAAAATATCTATCCATCTCCAAAGTTCATGAAAACTTGTGGAGATATTCTTTGTGATCATATTGAGCTCCCATAAAAAAATTGGCCATAATTAAATAAGGGAAATTGCCTTTTCCTATTTAAAGCCAATATTGCATTTTGGGCCCTTTCTAAAGGAGCTACCATTTTGGTAGCCAGGAAAAATCCCAAATAATTTGTGGAGCTTCTACTATCCATATCTTCACCATTTTTCACCAAGAACCCAAGTTCCATAGTTTAAATTTTGAGCACAACATCAATTTGCAAATTTTGTCCAGTTGGGCAATTTACAAAGGAAGTGCTTTTTTCATTGATCTATTTGAGCTGAAACTTTTCATGGTGGTTAAAATTGCCAAATCACTCACGGAAACCAAAGACCAGCTCAATCCCTCTATCATTTCATCCACAACATTTTTCTCAAGTTTCTGTCCATTTGGAAGTGCTGTGAAGGAAGTACCATTTTGGCATTTCCAAATGAGCTGAAACTTTTCCAGTATCTCCATATATTCAAATCATCATCCTCCACCAAATTTGAGCCAAATCCATCTAGCCATTTGATCCCAGCAAGCTCATCTTCCTTTCTGGCCAGATTGCATGGTTACAAAGGAAGTACCATCCAGGGTTATCCATTTCTGTTGAAATCTTGTCATCATGCCCACCTTAGTGGATGACTAATCCATGCCAAAGATCAGGCCAAGATCACTACTGTGTTCGCCACACCACATGACAAACAGTTTGCTGTTAAAACCTTCTTCTGCAAGCTTCTTCCACCCCAGAGCCACCTAGCTACTTCCAGTCACTTCTCTTATCTATCTGAGCAGAGAGGGAGCTGTTTGACAATCCTAGACAGGCAGAAGCCTTCGGGAGCACACTATGCACATGGTGACCGTGTGGACAGCAGGCAGAAGCGGCGCTCCGCGTTCTGTCCTCGTCGGGCAGCTCGCTCCGGCCAGCTCCGGCATGTCCCGCCGTGTCTAGTGGCTCCGCGACGTCCACGCCGACCCCCTCCAGCAGCTTCCCCTTCCCCTTTCCTCCTCCTCGCGCCATGGCAACCCCGGCGAACTGTGCGCCCGTGACTCGCCGTCGTCGTCTTCCTCCTGTCACTTCCCTCCTTTGGCCTCATCTCCCCCGAGCTGTTCGCTCCTTCTGGCGTTCGTCAGGTCGGCGCCGTGCACGACCAAAGCCACGTCGCCGGCGCTCCAGTGCGTGGCTAAGATCGCCACGGTGGCCGTCCTCATCTCCTCTCGTCGCCCGGCTATTTATAGCCATCCCCGTGCCTCCCCGAGCTCATCATCGCCCTCACCGCACTCCTCTACCCCTCCCCAGCCTCTTGCCCGAGCCGGAGAAGCTCTCTCCGCCGCCATTTGCCGCCATGGCCGCCGTCGGGCATCGCTCAAATTCGAGCATACCCGAGACCCTCTCCTCCTCTTTCTGCCACCACAAGCCTCCCTGTACTCCGGCGAGCCTCCCCATCCCCTTCTCTCACTGCTGGAGCAACCGTGGCCGCAATCCCATCGGTGCCCGATGCCGCCGACCACCACATTCGTCGCCCCGCTCCTTCCTAACCTCGGCGGCAGCCGTGTGCTACTCGGATGGAACCGCCTCGTCCCGCTGACCACTCCAGTAGCCGGAGCTCCTCCGAGGACCCCCTGTAGTGCCGGCGAGCCTCGCCGGGATCCCTCTCTGTTTTCTCCGCGGACGGCTAAGCCATCACGACCCCGGCCTCCCTCGGCGTCCGTGCCCGGTGCAGGTGGAAGCGGAGCATCTCTTCGGTCCTGCCGGAGCTCTCTCCGTGGCCGGAGATGGCCGGGGGCGACGGGGCCCTCGCCGGCGCACGGCTCGACCGGCCTCCTCTCTGGCTCTAGTCAGGGGAGGAAAAAGGAGAGGTGAGGAGGTAGGAGACGAGGCCAGGCGGGCCCCGCCCTCGCCACGCTGGACAAGTGGCGGGGCAAGTGGGCCGGCCCAGCAACAGCGACAGTTCCAGCCCAATTCGGCCCGGTACAACAGTGCCATTTCATTTTATTCACAGAAAAACCGTCGAAGGACCTGGATGTGAATAAAAGTTTTTCAAAAAGGTCCCTGAACAGTCAACCCCTCATATCTTTTCATCTGTAACTCCGAATCAGGTGAAACCAATGCTCACGTCTTCAGTGCGTCGAGCCCGTTCCGATGAGGTCACTTTCATAATATTTGCACATTCTGAAAATGACCATTGTGCCCTTGCCCTTCTATCAGCCCTTCGAGAGAGAACGATTTCCGGCGATCCTTTCTGCGGACTCTCCGCACTTCTTCCCGGAGTATCCTTCACCCCCAGGAAAGCCGACCATCTGATATATGCCCTAAAGCATTGCTCTATGTTATTCTTGCGTGTTTAATTAATGATTATGCCCATGATAGAAATCATTAAACTTCTGTTAGATTGCACTTACAGTTTACATTATTTTCATTTACTTGCTATATAATAATTCATAGTAAATAATTTAAATGCCTAGTTGCTGCCCTCATAAGTTATTGCGGTGAACCACATGCTTACTTAGTGAAACTTAGCCGGTTGATCTAGAGTCACCTGTCCGGGCTTATCCGTGCAGCCACATTTGCCGGTATGGGACGGCCTTGACTTGGTCTGATCGCGTGCTCTTTCACGGGTACCTCCAGACAGGGAAGTTTATGTGCGCGCGCCACCCTGGCCCGGTAGGCGGCGATAACCTTGTGAGCCCAGTTGATTGTTTAACCCGGGAGTCCCCGTTTGGGAAAGTTTGTGTGGCCACGACGGTGGCAGGTGTCACGAGGTGACACAGGGGCCACCCAGGGCAGGACTCCGGGGGAGGATGAATGGCGGTGGTACAATGGGAGAGTCACGGGTCAGGCAGGTTTCGTTGGAGCAACGCTGGTCCACCCGAATGGGATCACGAGGCCAGGTGCTCCATGGTGTGGGTAAAGTGCGCAACCTCTACAGAGTGAAGAATCTATTCGAATAGCCGCGTCCACGGTATTGGACAGTCCGTCCAGGCCTCACTAGGTGGTCAACCGTAGTAATGATAATAAGGATGGAAGAACTTGTCCTATGATCAGAAGTACTTGACGACTCGTGAGTATTCGGAGGGTTGTGGGACAACCCGTAAGAGAGTAAGTTAGATCTGGTTAAGAGTTGGATTGGATCCTGAGAATGTTCGGAGTATGAAGTATCTACTTGCCATGCTTTACTTTACTCTAGTAGTATCACACTGGATAATCCTGTTACAACATGATAATTAATATTGCTCTAATAACAAATGCATGCTTGAATGCCATGGATTGCATTGCTTGGTGTATATGTTAGTTTGGTTTGCTTGCGAGTACATTCAAAAGTACTCAGCGGCCTTTAACGTGGCCAGGTTCACATAAGGATCCATCGTCCGTCGTCGAGGAGCCGGAGCGTTCGCGGGCTAGGAGAGTAACCCAGTCAGATCCTTGTGGATTGGAGCCGCACCAAGACCATGCTGCCTTAGATAGAGCTTTTCCGCTGCCATCACTCTTGTAATATATCTTGTAAGACTGATTTATTCATTAATAGGAATGCCTGTGTTCTTGATACACTACTAGAAAAAACCCTATTAGTGGCGCACCTATTTTGGCTATTAATGGCGCACTATAGGTGCGCCACTATTATCACGCCACTAGTAACAAATACTAATGGCGCACCACTGGTGCGCCATTAGTATCCCAGATAATAGTGGCGCACCACATAGTGCGCCATTACTATGTCCAATAGTGCGCCATTACTATTCCTCCTAGGGGGCCAAATTTACCTTCACCTATACCCCCGAGTGCGCCATTACTATGCCCCATAATGCGCCACTGGTATTTAGCTTGGTGCGCCACTAATACTCAATATGGTGCGCCACTACTATGAATATTAGCAAATATTTTTTTTGATTTTCTGGTATTTGCACAGGTTACAAAATACAATATACAGCACAGAAAAATATGCACAGAATATACATTACAATACAGCACCACAATTAGTCAAGTATAAACATGACATAATATATACAATTCATCATATTAGTCTCCGAATTCGAAATAGTGAACAAAGTTCAAACATTAGCCAAGTTTAGGTCTCGAGACCGCGAGTAGCGAGTTTGTCGTCACATTACAAAGTCGATATCGATCATCTAAACTACCATCACATAGAAGAGAGCTGCGGTCACGATGAGCATCATCGCGATGAAACTGGTCTTCATCCGGTTCCTCCTCCGCTCCTTCCTCTCTCCCGCTAGATAGCGCGCGTATCTAGCTTCCGCCTCCGCCCTAGTGGTGTACCCTTTGTAACTGTTATCGCTGAAACGGTGAACCTGTCTCCGACACTCCTCCTAGTCGTCGTAGACTCCGGGAACCTCACCCTTGTACACGACATACGACGGCATCTGCTCTATGCACTAGACAAACAAAACGTTAGTAGCAATTCACAGATAATATATAAGCATGAATAATCTGCCAGCAACTATACCAGGGCAGAACATCACCCAGCACTTAGTATCAAGGTTAATTCCTCTATTTGCAATTAGTATCTACCAGGAATCACTTAAGTATCACTTAAGTATCTACCAGGAATTAGCATTGAAGATGGAGAACAATATTCATCACAGGATATACAAGAACCAGAGAGCAATATTCATCACAGGATATACAAGAACCAGAGAACAATATTCATCACAGGATATACAAGAACCAGAGAGCAATATTTTTGAACTGACAGAAACGGAAGTATCAGACAATATGCTCTACAGGATATACAAAACAGCAATTGCATGATTCTCATCATAAATGTAGCAAAAAACAAGACTCAAAACATGTACTGTTTTTTTGTCAACTGATAACAAATTTTTTTATTACAGTTTTACAACAGCATAGAGAGGAAACAGGGAAGGAAATTGTTAAAGCAGCATAGCCAAAAGGTACTCAGGCAATTACTTAGCAGGTAGAAATGAACACTTAAGAACACTTAAGAGCCCTAGGGCCAATGATGCTGATCATAGTTTTTGGGAATAATACTGAGGCAATTACTTAGCAGGTAGAAATGAACATGTATCTTACTTAGAAATGAACATGTATCTTACTTAAATAACATGTATGTGCACAAGAAATATTTACAAATCACAAAGCTTGCAAGATGGAGCATGACCAGATTGATGTTAATTTATTAGTACTCTTCAGTACTAACGCAATATTTTAAAATCAAATCAGTTTAGAACAAAATTGCTATTTCTTCTTGCAAATCAAATCAGCTTGCAACAAAAAGGATGCTATTTCACACTGACAGAGAAGCCAATTGGTTACTTTTATGCTGATCCAGGAATGCTCTATTGTCAACAATCAAAAAAATAATTCATTTGTAATTTTTCTGCTAATGAAATCAACCAGATTCTCACTCAGTGACATCTATAGCTATTTCTATCTGAATCAAACAGTAGCTACGTATGCATTCAGTTGGGGATTTCACAATGAATGCAATTTCAGAGTTGGAACTTGGAAGGGGTTTCACCTTAGGCTTAGAGATTGAGGTTGTTGGACCCAATTATTGCACTGGTACCCTCCCCTCCTCGCCTTGGGAACTAATTTCAGAGCTGCGATCTACAGAACTACAACAGTTTCAGACAAGTCCCAAGTCCTCACATAACCTATCATTATATCCTTTTTCCAAGCACAATGAGATTAGCACTCCACTAAAGTAAGACTTCAGATATCATGTTCATGCAGTAAACAGGACCTAGACCAACAGCGTCAGTAAAAACACGAAAACTACCAGCGAATAAACCAGGGAAGTTTTGTTGTGATGTTCACTGTTATAAAAATTTAGTTATGATGATTGTGTGTTATGCATTTAAAAGTGCAACAAGATTTGGACCATTAAGAATATACTTGCGAAGAATAATACAAGAAAATAAAAAGGAATTTTTTTTCTCCTAGATCCAAAAAAGGTTTTTTTTGTCAAAAGCACATTCATACTATGTACCTTATAAACATCAGCGTATCCACAACTTCTAATTTTGCATTCGAATGCAAAATTATTTGTAGCAGCCGACAATTGAGAGAACTGGAAACCTGAAAACCCTGCAGGGAATGCACCAGAGCATCTAGTTTTACCAAATGATGTTGGATCTGTTAGATCTACACCATTCAGCTGCACTATTGACTAAAGAGGGGTAAACCCACCTCAGCAGACAGTGCAAATGAAGGAAAAGGCTATCCTATTTTTACTAGATCATTGAAGCAAGCCTACAGTATGAGCCATAGCAGTACAAGATTCAGTTATCACAGACAGCACAAGTTTCAGTTAACTGACAGAAGTAAAATTCAGTAAAACACCTACACATGTTCTACTGCAACTAGGACATCCTAAGCACTACATAGATTCCTATATACCTAAGCAACTAATGAATCGATCTAAACATCTAAAAATTCAGAGCTTGAACCCTAGGCTAGTGACAGTTCAGTACAGAATGCAGAAGCAGAGTCGAGAGAGAAGAAGGAGGATTACCTGGAGATCTCGAAGCAGAAGGAGCGTCGATGCAGTGAAGAGGCGAGGCAGTGAAGGCGTAGCACCATAGTACCATCCATGGCGGAACCCTATGCTGCACCAGCAGACGACACCAGCCACAGTGGGCACCACTGCGCCGAACGGCGGCACCAGAGACGCCAGCACCACCAGCAGACACACCGGAGCCAGCCCGGAGACGAGCCAGCAGCGGCGGAGCCATGCGCGGCGACCAACACCGAAATCCTAGCTCGGGGATTAGGGTTGGGAACGGTCGATTTGGGGAAGGAAACCCATATCGAGCTGGATAGGAAGAAAGAGCAGAGAGAGGGGAGCAGTTTGTGACCAACGGCGGCGGCCGAGATGGCCGGAGCACGCCGGAGGAGGACGACGAGCGTGCCGGCAATTTCTATCGCGAGTGCGGTGGGGAATCGGGGTCGAGCACGAGAAAGAGAGGGGTGAGAGTGAGAGAGAGAGACTGATGGGTGGGGTCGGGTCTTTGACCCGGGTCCAAGTCACTTAAGTGATGGCGCACCACGCAGAGTGCGCCATTGCTATTTGACCCAGGTTAGTAATGGCGCACCACGCAGAGTGCGCCATTGCTATTTTTCCCCGGCCTGGACATGCATGTGAATAGGTGCATATCAATGGCGCACTTCGCGTCGGTGCGCCACTGTTACCTAAAATAGCAGTGGCGCACCTGGCAATAGTGCGCCACTGGTAAGCCTGGGGAGGGGGGTGGATCCAGGAAAAAAATAGCAATGGCGCACTCCTACTTTGGTGCGCCATTAGTAAAAAAATAGCAATGGCGCACCTATAACTGGTGCGCCATTGCTATATAGCAGTGGCGCACCATATCTATAGTGCGCCACTAATGTTGATATTAGGGATAGCCCTTTTTCTAGTAGTGATACTTGTTGTAAACACGCATGCCAGAGTGATTTCCTGGGCTGGTGTGCGTGGCGACCGTCTGGCTACAGTGGTAATCAGGCGGGACGCCACAACAACCCTTTCGACTAGGGACTCTTTAGGACAGTCATCATACAATGCATAGTCTCACAAACAAGTCACGAACTTGTTAATACACATCATTGATAATGTCCAAGGACTATCTTTATTCATAAACACATAGGAAATATGATCATACATGATTGCCTCTAGGGCATATCTCCAACAGTACGGTGGGGGATATTTCTCATTTATGTACGGAAGAGAATGAGGTGCTTAGTGCCCCTTTTTCGGAAAATGGGGTTCTAGAGGCCATTGCGCAGATGAAGAATAATAAGGCACCTGGTCCAGACAGATTCCCGGCGGAATTCTATTGTAGGTGTTGGGGGATTATTAAGGGTCACTTGATGCCTATGTTTCATGATCTTTTTACTGGCCAACTTCAGTTGTTCAAGCTTAACTTTGGGACGATTACTTTATTGGCTAAGAACGAAGGGCTGTTAGAATTGGGCAATTCAGACCCATATGCTTACTCAATGTTAGTTTCACCATTTTTACCAGAGTGGGTATGAATCATCTAACAAAGATTATGCATACGGTGGTTAAGCCAACTCAGACTGCTTTCATGCCAGGACGACACATACTAGAGGGTGTAGTCGTCTTACATGAAACATTACATGAAATCCATTCGAAGAAACTTGATGGAGTTATCTTCAAAGTGGATTTCGAGAAGGCCTACGATAAAGTTAGGTGGTCATTCCTGCAGCAAGCTTTGCATATGAAGGGATTCGACCTTGCTTGGAGGAAGCAGGTGGAGACTTTTGTACAAGGAGGTAGTGTGGGGGTAAAGGTGAATGATGATATTGGCCACTATTTTCAGACACAAAATGGATTGCGTCAGGGAGATCAGATGTCTCCCATATTGTTTAATATTGTCGCAGATATGCTGGCAGTACTCATTGGGCGAGCCAAGGAGGACAGTCAGGTTGGGGGGATGATCCCACATCTCGTGGATTGTGGGGGGGGGGGTCTCCATCCTATAATATGCGGATGATACTATAATTTTCATGTAGCATGATATGGACAAGGCAATAAATATGAAGTTGGTGCTATGTCTATTTGAACAACTGTCTGGATTAAAAATTAGTTTCCACAAAAGTGAGCTATTCTGCTTTGGACGCGCCAAAGAGGAACATGATAACTACAGACAGTTGTTTGGTTGTTAGATTGGATCTATTCCGTTTAGTTATTTAGAGATTCCAATTCATCACCGGAAGTTAACTAACAAAGAGTGGAAATGTATTGAGGACAGATTTGAAATAAAGCTTAGCTGTTGGAAGGGCACACTATGTCTTATGGGGGTAGGCTGATACTTATTAACTCGGTGCTTATGAGTTTGCCTATATTTATGCTTTCCTTCTTTGAAATACCCGTATGGGTACAGAAAAGATTGGACTTCTTTCGATTGTGGTTTTTTTGGTAGAGTGACGAGAATAAAACAAAATATAGGCTGGCTAAGTGGGATATTTTGTGCAGACCAAAGGATCAAGGGGGTTTGGGTACTGAGAACTTGGAGGTTAAAAACAAGTGTTTGCTTAGTAATTGGCTTTACCGGCTATCCTCTGAGGAGGAGGGGGTTTGGATACAGTTCTTGCGTAACAAGTATCTATATTCCAAGACCTTATCCCAAGTCACGGCTCAGCCGAATGATTCACCCTTTTGGAAGGGTTTGATAAGGACTAAGGTGGCCTTCTTTAATAGGGGAAAGTTTATTATTGGAGATGGGCGTATCACTCGATTTTGGGAGGATATTTGGCTGGAAGACACGCCTCTAGCCTTACAATATCCAATGATGTATAATATTGTACAACATAAGGAGACCTATGTGAGTACAATATTGGGGTCGGTTCCCCTAAATATCTAGTTCAGACGAGTCCTGGTTGGGGAAAGATGGGATGCGTGGTTGCATTTAGTTCGAAGGTTGATGGCGGTCACCTTATCTAATGAGCCTGATTCATTCCGATGGAACCTATCTACTTCAGGCGTGTTTTCCGTTAAATCAATGTACGTGGACTTGAATAATACTGGACCGGTTCTCCGGACACTTCATATCTGAATAACCAAAGTGCCTTTAAAGATTAAGATTTTCATGTGGTTCATGCATAAGGGAGTGATTCTCACAAAGGACAATTTGACAAAGCATAGGTGGGAAGGTAGTAAACGGTGTTGTTTCTGTGATAATGAGGAAACAATTCAGCACTTATTTCTTAATTGCCCACTGGCCAAACTTCTGTGGTGAACAATACATGTGTCGTTTAATGTACCTCCACCTACTTGTATATCAGATTTGTTTGGTAATTGGTTAGGTGGTAGAGCCCAATACGCACGAATCCGTGTGGGAGTTTGTGCATTACTTTGGGCTATATGGAATTGTCAGAATGATTGTGTGTTTAACAGAACAAAAATTCAAAAAAAAATTGCAGGTAATATATAGAGCGTCTGGATGGATCCGTACGTGGTCATTACTACACCATGCGAAACGAGGGAGCTTATGGCTTTTGGGTGCAACCGATGAGAGACGGTAGCACAGGAGACGTACAACCGGTTTGGATGGCGGTCCAATAATAGAATGTGTGTGCAGGCATTTTGTCCTATTTGTGCCGGTTGTGGCATTTCATCATGTATTTTTTGCATTTTTTGTACCGGAGCTGCTCGTGATGCTTTGATACTTCGTTAGTTTTAATAAATGACTGTGTGTATCATTCGATGCAGAGGTTGGGGGTAATCCTTCTTTTCGAAAAAAAAATTAGACAGCCCTGGTTTTAATGGGAGCAGTATAGACAGCCCTGGTGCAATGCTGCATAATAACATTGTTATCATAATGTCCACACTTACATTATTTTTATCGAGACATATCATTATATGTTACTCCCTCCGATCCATAATAAGTGTCGTGGTTTTAGTTCAATTTGAACTAAAACCACGACACTTATTATGGATCGGAGGGAGTATTAACTAAACATGTATCAGGAATGTCGTGTACTTCTCAAAGCAACTATAAAGTAATAGTAAGCTAGAGATCTTCCTCTAACCAAGGCACACTGCTGACCACAAATAACAGAGTAAATAAGGACAATGAAAGACCGCAGTTTACCAAAAATATACAGAAAAAATCGGTTAAATCAGCCATACCTTTGATGCTAAAGCAAAGGAATACTCTGCAACAACCGTCTTCTCTGCTGATATATGGGCTGCTAGAAAGACTGATTCCCCCTTCTCAAGGTAATATATAGCCTATTTATGGTTGAACCCTTTGTATCAAACAACAGTATTGAGTTACTGGTTTCACATTCCATCATATTCCAGTATGATGCGAACTGTTTCTGCAATTTATTATTATTTTCATGAAGTAGGAGATTGCAGACAGAGCCGGCACACACGATGATGATGCAGACGAATCATCATTCATGAACTTCCCGATGCTCGGGAGATTGCTGAACACGCATACACCAGGGTTACTGTTGTCTACTGCATCACCTGCCAGCCAGTCACCGAACAAAAGCAGAGTTTCAGAAAATTATACTGCATGTAATTAAGCTGAGCTTCACTACTATGTTGTGTTGGAGATTTGGAGTTCATGCTAGCCACTTACTGCCGAATATCTTTGCCACTGAAGCGTTGAGGATCTCGTACGTGTGGTCGTCCACAGAGGAGCCCAAGGTCTTGAGACAGTATGTAAGAATGATGGTACGGAAAGTAGTGGCTACTCTTGGGTGTACTACACCCGAGTTTGCCAAAAATTAAAAAAAACATTATCAAACGACATTCAAAAAATCTGAAATTTTAGGACATAAGAGTCTATCAAATGTTTGACGTTCTTGTAAAATTTTTGGTGAAAGTTTGACGTTCTTCCAAATTTTTTTGGTGAAGGTTTGACGTTCTCCTTTTTCCTCTCCCGACTGGAACCAGAGTCTATCAAATGTTTGACGTTCTTCCAAAAATAACATCCGAGGAGCTCTCACCGAAAAAAACAAAATCGCTGCTGAAGGTTTTGTGTACTTTTTGAACAACGATTTTGTTATTTTTGGTGAGAGAGCCTCAGATGCTCTCATACAACTGAATGAACAGATGTATAATTTGTCTGCTGAACAATGACATTAGCACGGCTTGACTGATTGTTTTTGGATAAGAGGGTAGGCCACGGTCTACATATACTCCAAACCGGACCGAGGTTTGAGAATTGTTCATGAGCGACCTCGCCCAAGGGACATGGAAGGCAATAGCCAAAATGAAAGAAGAGAAAGAACAGGATTACATGAGTTACAACAAGTTGTATTATGCAGCCCTGAAGATCTCAGCTTTGGATTGCAAGAAGCCCTTCATGGCAGTGTGTTTGGTCCTGATGAAGCTCCATAATTGCAGCATCTCAGCAATGCTCAAGCAGGATGTCGTTTTGGAGATGTGCATACTATCGAAGACGTGCTTGTTACGAACTGTCCATAGCTGAACCACACAGGAAGCAAAGACAATGAACCATTTATCATCGGCAGGTCGCACAACACAGCGAAAATGTATTAAAGAGGAGGATTACAGTGCTACAATTTGCATTAAATGGAAGCATGAAGCGGTGGTACATCAGATGAGAAACACAAACCAACCCATCGTGTTCTCAACTATGCAAGAGCGATGTTAAGATATAACAACAAAAACTTCAATCGGATTCAGTTAAAAGAATATTTCATCAGAAAAGCTCGCATGCTGACATGGCTAAAAACTCTGATTTAACTGCTACCAGTGTTCCTGGGAATAGAACTAAAATAAAAGAAAAGGATTTATTTATGCTTACAGATCATGAACATGGCACAGAAGCATGATGGTTTTCGAGAGAACTGGTTGATCAAAACCATTATCTAATTGTAAAATTGATGTGTAATCATTTAATTATTTAGCAATTTTCTTGGTTATTAAAGCCGCTGTTATTTTTCTGTTGCAGCTAAAGGATACATGCTGTGGCATTAGTCCTCAGGATCTACCCCATGTATTCACAAGTCATCATTTTTATGTTAAGGTAATCTTAAAAAGGGTTATGGCATTACCATGTTAATCTCTGCCATACCTTTTGGCTAATTTTATTCCATATTAGCACTACTTATATAGATGCTCAGGACATCTTTATCCCTTGGCATATTATTTTAGGGATAGTAAGGTGGATCTTATGTACCATCCTCTGTTTTCTGTTTTGCTTTTTTAGATGCTCTTTTATATTTGCTTTGGTTGTGTTGGTTACAATCTCTTGAAGACATGTACGTTGGAATTGGAGAAAAGAGAATGAAGATGTCGAAGACTGTTACCTTAGTCAAGAGATGGTACTAGAGATGATATCTTAACCAAGCTTGGTCTTAAAATTTAAGGGAATGCAGTATTTTTCAGTTACCAATGTCATCTCTTCGTACACTCTTTTCAGTTAAATCTTTGTCTAGGCATGCAAGTATTATCTGTCAGAAATAGCGTAGTTATAGAATCTTGCAGAATTTCGAACACAGAAATTGTAGACATGCTGGTGTTCCTCAAATTAAGAATCAAGTCGTGTGAGGAGAGGATGGTGCACATTTGTTTGTTCCTGATGTTAGGCTGTAGAAATTGAAAGAAATGAGATCTCAGCTGTGTGTTGCAGTAACACAAAGGAGATGGGCACATGCTATTATTGGCGAAGAGCTCTGATTTGAAATGAAGATCAATTGTGTGTCTCTTCTCTCGTGCCTAGTTTAGCTTGTGGGAATTATAGAAACAAGATTAATGAAATGCAGGCGAGGGGAAGGGGTCGATTGATGAACAAAGTGACCTTAAGATATAATTTTTTTGGATGCATCAAGCAAATGTTCATCCTATGTTGTCACAAACATAGGGCTGGATTGGTAATCCTTCATAAATTAAAGATAATAATTGTACAATGAAATAACCAACACAAAAGCATCACCCATTTCCCATTGGGGAGTTGTTATACTTGCGGAGAACCTTCTCATTCGTGCGGGTAGCCCTGAGCGCGTCGGCGTACCTGAACATCTCAGCCTCATGAACCTGTTCGTAATAGCAACAAATATTATTCATGTTAAACTACTTGAGGAATGGAAAATGGGTGAAAATTTCAAAAATAAAAACTTTGGATTAAATGGATACTTTGTAATTGCTCTATAAAATAAGAGTAAATGATAAGTTGCATGAATTGGTTGTAACATTAGATTGCAGCCAGCGGCAACAAGACAATGGCAAAGGGTGATGTGCTTCCTACAACACAACAGAACAGAATAGGTCGTTGGGGAGCAAGATAGGGGAATAATATAAGGGCAAAACAGAAAGGAATCCTGAAAATATTTTGATAGTTCCATCCTTCCATGACCTACATCAGCACAGAAGAAAAAAGAAAAAGAATGCTCAACATGTCACGGACCTGTATTCTGCTGGGCCGTTGACCTTGCCTTGACCATGCTGGAAGGGCCAACAACCAACCCTGCGGCAGCTGTGCTACAAAAAGAAGTCCTCGGGCGTCCAGGGGGGCATGGAAGGACATCGCCAAGGACCCAGAGCTACTTTATTACTCACTCCGTCCGGAATTACTTGTCGTACAAATGGATGTATCTAGAACTAAAATGCATCTAGATACATCCATTCCTCCGACAAGTATTTCCGGACGGAGGGAGTATTTAACAGTAAAAGTACAAAGCTCAGAAAAGGAACTCAAAGGAAAAGAAGTTACAACACAGTCCCTAACATATGCCAGAAGGACCCTAGCCTGAGAGCTAAAATTACAATCAGGTCCAAAACAATCCAGCGTCCATTCAACCCTACCGTCGCTGGGGACGAGCCACCTGGGACCACAGGGCCTCCATCTCCTCATCGCCAGCAGCGCACACCATAGGAAGAAGAGGTGGATTCCACACCGGAGTTGAAGTGCCTCCCTGTAGGCATCTAGCCAGGAGGTAGAAAAAGAGCAGACGGGCGAAGCCGTTGCTGCATATGGTCGCCCTTCGACCAGAATGGTCACCGGAGCAGCAGAGGTCGCCCATCGATCGCTGCAGGAAACAGCGAGCGGCTTAGCTCCGCAACAAGCACCGTTGAGGATGAGCTCGCACCTAATCGGTGAACTACAGCTCTCCATCTCGCCCAAAGGACATCGATCATGAATTGGCTCTTTCCCACCTCGGCTCTATTCTCGCGAATCCCCCTTCTTGCTGTAATCAATTGTGTACCCAGACACTTGTATCTCGAGTGAATCCCCCGTATCTTGTATTCAACGAGTGATCTGTATTTAGATTCTATACATTTGGTATTCATAGCTAGGCCACCACCCTTTCACTTCCAAAATTTCCCCATTTTCCACTAGTAGAAAACAGGGCTTTGGTCCTGGTCAGATCAGAGCATTAGTACCGGTCGTGTTACGAACCGGGACTAATGGGAGCATCTGTCCCGGTTCGAGCGGTTAGGACGCCAGCCGGGCCTCGGCAGGCATCAGTCCCGGTTCAACTGGGAAGTTTAGTCCCGGTTCCAGATACCAATCGGGACTAAAGGGGTTGCTGCCCTTTAGTACCGGTGTTAGATACAAACCGAGACTAATGTTTTGCCTATATATATCCACCCCTCCATCTCCTCTGTTTTTTGGCCGTGGAAGGGTGGGAGGTGTGTGCTACTCTGTTCTCACCTCCTATGCACGTGAGGTGTTTGATGAAATGGCCGGGCCACACTTAAGCTTTCTCCTCTCCAAGCTCGACCTCCAAGCTACATTTTCCGCAAGATTTGTCTAGGTTTGGCGGTGCACCAACTACATAAGTGTTCTAAAAGGTTAGCAACTTTATCCTTTCATCTCTCACTGCTAATTTAGTTCATTTCAAATGCTCTGGAAGTAGAGTGGTTTGTGGGTTTTAGTGGAGGAGTGTATGTGGAAGTTCATTTGATTTAGATGCACAATTTGAGCTCAAATTAACTTCTTAGAGTCTGCACATGTGTAGGGTGCCGTCCCGTCCCCGTCCCCGTCCTCACCGCCGTCGATCGCCCGCGCCGATCTCGTCGCCGGCACCACCGTGGTGAGCCTCTTGTTCTTATCTTCTTTTTAAAAGGAAAACATTCTTACTTGTATGATTTAGATAGCTACTTGTATAATTTTCTTACTTTTATTATTCTTTGTTATTATATAGTGCCATGGTTTTGGTATCCACCCCCGTCGGCTCTCGTCCGGTTTATGATTCGGATGTGGTATATTATCTTTTATAACTATTTGTTTCATTTAGTGTTTATGACAATTATGCCGACCAATGTGACATAGATGTTTTTATCTAGGAGGTATGTGAACCGGAAATTCCAACTGACCCTATTGTCGAGAGGTTAAATTTGGTTGAAAAAGAAAACAATTACTTGAAAGAATAATTGAAAAGAATTGAAGAGGAGAAGATGAAATTGGAGTTGCATGTTGCCGATGTCGTCGACGATCAAAAAATCCAGATGGATGCAATGCGCTTGAAGATTAGAAAGATTAGAAAATACGCCATTGATAATGAGGCTTGGTATCGTTATGCTGTTGGATCAATTGTTACCTTAGTTGTGATTTTGATAGCATTTGTTGTTGCATTTAAATGTTTTACATAGTTGTATGTTAGTTTCAATGTATGTTTTAATTAGATGCTCTAGAGAGCTGCATGTTGTTCTATGAGAACTATATGTATGAACTTTATGTATTTATTTTTTCAGTAATAACATTTGATCTCTACTGTACTTTGGTTTTAATGCGATGATGAACTTGTTTTAATTTGGTCACTTCTTTATTCATGATGTTCTGTAATGGTTTTTGATATACTTAATTATATAATGCACGCAGATGAACCGGCAACGGATGTACGGTGACCGACGCACCTCCGACTACATTGAGGGCCTGCATAATTTTCTCGAAGTGGCCGAGGCAAACAAGCAGAATGGTTTTATGTATTGTCCATGTACTGTCTGTGGGAATACGAAGGATTACTCTTCCCCAAAAACCCTTCACTTGCACCTACTTGAGAAGGGTTTCATGCCACCCTATAATGTTTGGACCAAGCACGGAGAAAGAGGGGTTTTGATGGAAGACAATGAAGAAGAAGAGGATGATGACAACTATCCTATGTTCCCTGAATACGGTGATACTGCAACGAGGGACGCTGAAGATCAAGAGGCACCAGATGTGCCCGATGATGATCTTCGTCGGGTCATTGTTGATGCACAGAGAGAATGCGAGAGTGAAAGGGAGAAGTTGAAGTTCGATCGCATGTTAGAGGATCACAAAAAAGGATTGTATCCAAATTGCGAAGATGACAACACAAAGCTCGGTACCACACTGGAATTGCTACAATGGAAGGCAGACAATGGTGTATCTGACAAGGGATTTGGGTCGCTACTGAAAATAATGAAGAAGAAGCTTCCAAAGGATAACGAATTGCCTGACAGTACGTACCAAGCAAAGAAGGTTCTCTGCCCTCTAGGATTAGAGGTGCATAAGATACATGCATGCCCTAATGACTGCATCCTCTACCGCAGTGAGTACGAGAATTTGAACGCATGCCCGGTATGCGGTGCATTGCGGTATAAGATCAGACGAGATGACCCTGGTGATGTTGAGGGCGAGCGCCCCAGCAAGAGGGTTCCTGCCAATGTGATGTGGTATGCTCCTATAATACCACGGTTGAAACATCTGTTCAGAAACAAAAAACATGCCAAGTTGTTGCGATGGCACGCAAAAGACCGTCAGAAAGACGGGAAGTTGAGAGTACCCGCTGACGGGTCGCAGTGGAGAAAAATCGAGAGAAAGTGGCAGGACTTTGCAGATGACGCAAGGAACGTATGGTTTGGTTTAAATGCATATGGTATTAATCCTTTTGGGGAGCAGAGCAGCAATCATAGCACCTGGCCCGTGACTCTATGTATCTATAACCTTCCTCTTTGGTTGTGCATGAAGCGGAAGTTCATTATGATGCCAGTGCTCATCCAAGGCCCTAAGCAACCCGGCAACGACATTGATGTGTACCTAAGGCCATTAGTTGAAGAACTTTTACAGCTGTGGGATAAAAAAGGTGTATGTGTGTGGGATGAGCACAAACAACAGGAATTTGACCTACGAGCATTGTTGTTTGTAACCATCAATGATTGGCCTGCTCTTAGTAACCTTTCAGGACAGACAAACAAGGGATACAACGCATGCACGCACTGTTTAGATGATACCCAAAGTATATATTTGGAAAAATGCAAGAAGAATGTGTACCTGGGACATCATCGATTTCTTCCGACCAAGCATGCCTTAAGAAAGAAAGGCAAGCATTTCAAAGGTGAGGCAGATCACCGGAAGAAGCACGTCCTCCGTACTGGTGATGATATACTTGATATGGTCAAGGATTTACAAGTAATCTTTGGAAAGGGTACTGGGAGACAATCTGTTCTGAATGACGCTGAGGGACACGCACCCATGTGGAAGAAGAAATCTATATTTTGGGTCCTACCCTATTGGAAAGACCAAGAGGTCCGCTCTGCAATCGACATGATGCACGTGACGAAGAATGTTTGCATGAACCTGCTAGGCTTCTTGGGCGTGTATGGGACGACAAAAGCTACACCGGAGGCACGGGAGGACCAGCAACGTGTGAACGAAAAAGACGGCATTCATCCAAAGCAGTATCAAGGTCCTGCCATCTACGCTCTTACCAAAGCAGAGAAGGAAATCTTCTTTGAATGCCTGCTCAGTATCAAGGTCCCGTCTGGCTTCTCGTCAAATATAAAGGGAATAATAATCATGGCAGAGAAAAAATTCCAGAACCTAAAGTCTCATGACTGCCACGTGATTATGACGCAACTGCTTCCGATTGCATTGAGGGGGCTTCTACCAGAAAATGTTCGATTAGCCATTGTGAAGCTATGTGCATTCCTCAATGCAATTTCTCAGAAGGTAATCGATCCAGAAATCCTACCAAGGCTACAGAATGATTTGGTCCAATGTCTTGTCAGTTTCGAGTTGGTGTTCCGACCATCCTTCTTCAATATTATGACGCACGTCCTAGGTCACCTCGTCGACGAGATTGCCATTCTGGGTCCTGTATTTCTACACAATATGTTTTCCTTTGAGAGGTTCATGGGAGTCTTAAAGAAATATGTTCATAACCGTGCTAGGCCAGAAGGAAGCATCTCCACGGGCCGTTAAACAGAGGAGGTCATTGGGTTTTGTGTTGACTTTATTCCTGACCTTAAGACGATTGGTGTCCCTCAATCGCAGTATGAGGGGAGACTGAGTGGAAAAGGCATGCTAGGAGCGGATTCAATAATATGTAGGGACGGGCATTCTTGGGCGCAAGCACACTAAAAAGTTCTACAGAATTCTACCTTGGTGGCCCCGTATATCAATGAACACAAGAATATTCTACGCTCCAAACACCCGGAGCAGTCTGACGACTGGATTACACGTGAGCACATCGGGACTTTTGGCAGTTGGTTGCAAATACATCTCATGCGTAACAACTCTGTTGGAGATGAGCTATACTTGTTGGCCAGGACACCATCTTCGACTGTATTGACTTACCAAGGGTACGAGATAAATGGGAATACATTTTACACGATCGCCCAAGATAAAAAAGCACCAACCAAAACAGTGGTGTCCGCTTTGATGCAGCAATCACCAATAGGGCAAAGGACACATATTATGGTTACATAGAGGAGATATGGGAACTTGACTATGGACATGAATTTAAGGTCCCTTTGTTTCAGTGCAAATGGGTCAATCTGTCAGGAGGCGGGGCACAGGTAGACCCGTAGTACGAAATGACAACGGTGGATCTCAACAATCTTGGGTACACAGAGGAACCATTCGTCCTAGCCAATGATGTGGCGCAAGTTTTCTATGTGAAGGACATGTCTACCAAACCGAGAAAAAGAAAAGATAAGGCAGCGAATACATCATACGATGAGCCAAAGCGCCACATAGTTCTTTCAGGGAAAAGAAACATCGTGGGAGTGGAGGACAAGACAGACATGTCTGAAGATTATGAAAAGTTTCATGAAATTCCTCCCTTCAAAGTGAAGGCTGACCCAAGCATCCTGTTAAACGATGAAGATTATCCATGGTTACGGCGCAATAAGCAAGGGACACACGCGAAGAAAAGGTAAAGACTTTCTCTCTAGTGAAGACAACATATCAGATGGTACGATTGTTCAAGTAACTGTTCCACATATACAAGATAACCGAATATTTTCCACCTTTGATTCTGGGTCATTTAGCTAAAAAAATCATTAAATGCATGAAAAAAAGAAAATACTAATTACTTAACTGTCGGGGGGATTACCCCCGGGTAGGCTCATGGAGGCGACTAAACATTTTAAAACAACGGGGCGGCCAACGCCCCTCTGTCCGGCTGCTCCGGCTGGTACCCCGGTCTGGCCGGCTGCTGAGTCCGGCCAGACTCCCTGGCCAGCCGGCCGCTCCGTCCGACCCCTGTCCGGCTGCTCCAGCCGGCCTGCTGCGCGAGGTCAACCACGGCGTCCCGTCGGACACGACGCGAAGACACTATAGCCTGCGTCACGCATCACCTCACTGCACGCCAATAGTGGTGCACTATTGACTGCATCATGCGTCACCTCACGTGTCATCCCCAATAGTGGTGTACTAGTGCGTGCCTCACTTGTCATCTCCAATAGTGTATAGTTGGTCATGCGGGCCACCCCTTGTCCCCTGGGCCTCCCTATATAAGAGGCACCAGGGGAGCTCACTCATGGCCAAGCCCTCTCTCATTCTCTCATCCCCACACTCTCACACTCACGTATGAGGCAAGAAGCCCATGGCTCCCCTCTCCCACATAGCTCCAGGAGCAACTCTGTACTGTTATACACCTCATATACAGACATGCAGGAGTAGGGGTATTATCTCTCCGGAGAGCGCCGAACCTGGGTAAACCACCGCGTGCTGTTACCATATCCCGTCCCGGATCTCCACGGCAGCCTTGCTCTCACATCTCAAGCCATCCCATGGCATCTGCCGTCCCGGGGCACCCCCCATGAGAAAACGACGACAGTTGGCGCCAACCGTTGGGCATGCTGTTGCTGGAACCGCGGTCCGGGCGGGACCCTCTTTGTCACCACCGCTGCGACATCGCCGCCGTCCCTCCGGCAGCGCTCGACGTCAACACGCCCCCGGGCTCTCGCGCCTGCGCCGGTCGCGTCCCCACCACCGGCCTCGGCGTCGTCCGTCTCCACCATCGAATCCCTGGCGCCGTTGCCACGGGCGCTGCGGCTCAGGACGGAGCAGCAGAGGCTATTGTTTCGTGCGTCCGTCCTCGCCGCTGCGGGTCACCCTGCTCCTCCCCACGCTGCTCCCGTACCCAAGACCGACCGCCCGACCTCCTCGTCACCAGCTGCTCCGCGCCGTTCCGGCACCCAGCGGTTCCGCGCGCTCGTCGCGCCGCGTGCACCCACTCCACCCGCGCGGCGTCCCTGATTCCCCGCGCTCCGCTCCGCCTCGCCGCGCCCCGGGGGGCCCTCGTCGCTGCTCCATCCCTGCGCAACCGCGCAACTCCAGCCGTAACCGCGCCGATCTCCTCCAAGTTCGACCTGCGCGGCGTCCCTGCTTCCCCACGCGTGCCCGCTCCTGTAGTGACTCCGCCCCGCCTGCCGCACCTCGCGGCGCCCGCAGGGCCGCACGCTCGGCCGCCGTGGGCGCGGCCTCCTCTGTGCCGCCACCCTGCCAGCGTCGCGCGCGCATCCCGCCTGGGCCGGCTCCATCGCCAGCCGCCCCGCCCGCCGACGAACCTGCCCCCGCGTGCCCGTGCCGCTTCGCCTCGCTAGCCTCGCGTCCGGCTCCGCGTCACCTCCTCCGCCTGCCCCCGCGCACCCCTGGCCGGCTTACGCTCGTCGCCCCGCCACCTGCTGTCACCTCGCCCGGTTTCTTGTGCCACGTTGCCATGCGCCTCGCCCTGCTTGCGCGCCGGCTCCGGCGCGCCTCTCCAGCCCGCGCTCGCACCAGGGTGGACCGACTGCTCCGCGGCCGGGCGCCCCCAGCCGGCTCACGTCCCACACACAGCGCTCCGCCCATTGCCTCCGCCTGCTCTGCGCGCCGGCTGCGCCTGCCCCGGCTCCCGGCCTCCGGCCGCGCCCGCACCCATGCCTGGAGCCGCGTTCGGCTCCGCGCGCCTCCCGCCTCGCTCCTCCTCCCGTGCCGTCCTGGCACCGCCGTTCCTGCTGCGTTGGCGGCGGCTCCCCGTCACCGTGCACCTGCCGGCTGGCCCCCCGCCACGCTGGCCGGCTCTGGCGCTTTCACCGTCCACCCCTGCTCGCCCTTGCGCGCCCGGACCCGCCTCTGGCTTCGCAGCCAGCGGTCCTCGCGCCGCCTGGCCGCACCCGACACCGCTCCGGCTCGTGCGCGCCCCGCGTGCCCTGCCCGCCGGCTCCCGAGGCGCGTATCGTGGCCGGCTACGCTATGTGCCGTCGGCAGCCGGCTGCGTCTCGTCTCCCGCCTGCAGCCGCTCTGGCCGGGCCGGCGTGCCCGAGCGTCCGCGCCGGCTGCGCCCCCAGGCACCCTCCTACCGGCTGCCCTGGATGTTTAAAAAAATGGAGGTGGGGCCGGCTGAAAAAAAAGGACTGTACGTCCGTCTGCCCACGGCAGCTGGTCCACCCGGAGGCTCGGACCCGCGTCCTCGGTCGGCTGGCCCGCATCGCCGCTCGGCCAGTTTGCGCCTGCCCGCGTCGCCGCTCGGTCGGCTGGCTCGCCCGCCCGCGTCGCCGTCCGTCCGGCTTCCCGGCTGGCCTGCCCGCCTACTTCGACACCGAGCCGACTGGAGAGTCGGCTCCGCTGCTCATCCACTTCGATGCCGGCCGGTCAGGCCCGGCCGGCCGGCACCTACATCAACCGCCCCGGAGGCTACACCCAGCGGGTGACATCCAGCGGGTGCGTCCGACGCGCCCCGCTGATAAAAGACTGCGCCGTCTGCAAGCCGCGCCGGCTATCTTCGACAACACCCACGTCGCCTATGCGAAAATCAATGTGAGCTCCGGATCGCCCATCCTCATGCCACTCACAAACAGCGGATACCCCCAGCGTCCCTCGGAGGCAATCTCCGCATTTATTTCAGCAACTTTACTGTTCGCCCCGGCGCCAGCTTGTCTCGCCCGGGGCCGGCTGCTTGGCCCGATACGTTCGTTCCCATGAGATGATTTAGTAGCGTGTACGGTACCGAAGGCCCACTCTTTGTCTCAGCTACAGATCGCACCGCGACTATCCGGCTAGCGAGAGCTCAGGCTGGAGGTCACCTCACGCGAAAAGCGTCCCGGGAGAAAAACGGCTTGGGCAACCCCGCCATTTCATTTGAGGGTATCTGCTAGGTCGAGTCTGCCCCCAGAATCCGAGTATTGTACGCTCCATTCCGCGGCCCACTCTTCGCCTCAGCCACAGACCGGCTCCCGGCTATCCGGCTGGCAAGAGCAAATGCCAAAGAGCGAAGAGCACATGAAAAGATTGAAGGGGGCTCGGACGAAACCGAGCTGACGCCCTCCGCGTAAACTTGCACTACCAAAATCAAATGTTTGATATATCTGCGCTGACTAAACCTTGTCTTCTGCACGATCATTCCCATGAGGAACCTCCTTGCCTGGAGGCTCGGAGGCTACTCCCGACAAGGCCCCGCGCCCATCAGCAGGTGGACCTGGCGTCCGCGCCCGGCAGCGCCTCGCAGTCGACAGCCGGTGGACCCCGCATCCGCCCTCGGCAGGGCTCCACGCCCGTCAGCCGGCAGACCCCGCATCCACGCCCGGCAGCGCCTCGCGCTTGACAGCCGGCGGACCCCGCATCCGCCCTCGGCAGGGTTCATGCCCATCAGCCGGCGGACCCCGCGTCCACGCCCGGCAGCGCCTCGCGCTCGACAGCCGGCGGACCCCGCGTCCGCCTTCGACAGGGCTCCACGCCCATCAGCCGGCGGACCCCGCGTCCGCGCCCGGCAGCGCCTCGTGCTCGATAGCCGGCGGACCCCGCGTCCGCCCCCGGCTGGGCTCCGCGCCCATCAGCCGGCGGACCCTGCATTCGCCCCCGGCTGCGCTCCACGCCCATCAGCCAGCGGACCCCGCATCCGCGCCCGACATTCCTGACGCCACCGTCTGCTTCTGCAACAGCAAAGACCCTCCGCCCGACTCTTCGAGTCGCCCGGAGGCTCGGAGGCTACACCAAGCGGGTGCGCTGCCGCGCCCCCGCTAGAAACAGCCAGCCGGTGGACTCCGCGTACGCGCCAAGCAGGGCCCCGCGCCCGTCAGTTGGCGGACCCCGCGTCCACGCCCGACGTCCTCGACGCCACCGTCTGCTTCAACAACGGCGAAAACCCTCCGCCCGACTCTTCGAGTCGCCCGAAAGCTCGGAGGCTACACCCAGTGGGTGCGCTGGCGCGCCCCCGCTGGAAGCAAGCTACGCCGTCCCCGGCCCGCGATCAACCGTCCTCAACAACTCCTGCAACAAAAACAACGGCAAAAACAATCCGCCCGACTCCCCAAGTCGCCCGGAGGCTCAGAGGCTACTGTCGGGGGGATTACCCCCGGGTAGGCTCATGGAGGCGACTAAACATTTTAAAACAATGGGGCGGCCAACGCCCCTCTGTCCGGCTGCCCGGCTGGTACCCCGGTCTGGCCGGCTGCTGAGTCCGGCCAGACTCCTTGCCCAGCCGGCCGCTCCGTCCGACCCCTGTCCGGCTGCTCCAGCCGGCCTGCTGCACGAGGTTAACCACGGCGTTCCGTCGGACACGACGCAAAGACACTATAGCCTGCGTCACGCGTCACCTCACTGCACCCCAATAGTGGTGCACTATTGACTGCATCATGCGTCACCTCACGTGTCATCCCCAATAGTGGTGTACTAGTGGCTGCCTCATTTGTCATCTCCAATAGTGTATAGTTGGTCATGCGGGCCACCCCTTGTCCCCTGGGCTTCCCTATATAAGAGGCACCAGGGGAGCTCACTCATGGCCAAGCCCTCTCTCATTCTCTCATCCCCACACTCTCACACGCACGTATGAGGCAAGAAGCCCATGGCTCCCATTTCCCACACAGCTCCAGGAGCAACTCTGTACTGTTATACACCTCGTATACAGACATGCATGAGTAGGGGTATTATCTCTCCGGAGAGCCCCGAACATGGGTAAACCACCGCGTGCTGTTACCCTATCCCGTCTCGGATCTCCACGGCAGCCTTGCTCTCACCTCTCAAGCCATCCCATGGCATCTGCCGTCCCGGGGCACCCCCCGCGAGAAAACGACGACATTAACAGAAAAGAAAATATAACATTATTAGGTTAACAAAAAGTATTTTATAATATTCTTCATTTGTAGTGCTTTTTTCATAGTCATTTAGATGAAAAAAATCATTAAAATAATCAACTAAAAAGCTTTTATAAAAGTCTAATAGCAAAAAGAATCAACTAAAAAGAATCAATTATAATATTTTGTTATGACCAACTAAAATACAACTATAATATTCTTCAATAGCAAAAAGAATCAACTAAAAAGCTTTTATAAACCTCTAGTTAGGAACAAAATAATATTAACTTAAAATTTATGCAACTAAAATTATCAAAGAATTTTTTGTTAAAAACTTTAATAGCAAAAAGAATTTTCAGAAAGTATTTTTTGTTAAAAACTTTAGTAGCAAAAAAAATTCATAAAGAATTTTCATAAATTTTTTTTGTTAAAAACTTTAATATGCAAAAAATAACATAAAAAATAAAAAAATGCCCGCCTACGAGGCCAGCACGGCATGCATACGACCAGAAACCCAACTATACATGGCCCAGGATGCAGGCCCGCGAGGCAAGTAGGCCCAACAGGCAGGGCAGAGAGGAAATTTCGGTCGACGGCCTGCTTTAGAGAGGAGCTCGAGTTGGCAGCCGCAGCGGGGCTTATAAACCACTGCGAGCGCGCTTCGCTTGGCGAGGTGGGACTAAACTTCCACCGCCCCTCGGCCGTGCCAGGAACAGGCCTTTACTCCCGGTTGGTGGCTCCAACCGGAACTAAAGGACCCCCCTTTCACTACTGGAATATGATAATTTGCCATCTGCTGACTCTTTGCCGTCTGCCAACTGACGGCAAAGACAGACTTTGCCGTCTGCTTTCCGAAAGCAGACGGCAAAGAAAGAACTCATGGCAAAATTCAATTATGCCGTCGGTTCTTTCTTTGCCGTCAGCTAGCTGACGGCAAAGAGGCCAATGGCAGACGGCAAAGAGGATGGTGGGCCCCACGGGGGCACGGCGTTGGCTAGGTCTGCCTCTTTGCCTTTTGCTTTCTCTTTGCCGTCTGCTAGCAGACGGCAAAGAAAGGCAAGGCAGAAGGCAAAGAGGGGAGGGGGGCGCCCACCGGAGCACGCCATTGACTAACCTAACGGTGACCCTCTTTGCCGTCTGCTAGCACACGGCAAAGAGGGTGACTAACCTAACGGTGACCCTCTTTGCCATCTGCTAGCTGACGGCATAGAGGGTCACCCCGCGCCCCAACGCTCCCCACTCTCCCACTCTCTCCCTCTCCCACTCGTCGCCGCCCCCGTCGCCGTCGCCACGGCCGCCCCGCGCCCCCTCCCCGCCGCTCCCCCGCCCCGCGGCCACCCCGGTCCCCGCCCCGCTCGCGCCCCCGCCCCGCCGCTCCCCAGTTGCTGCCGCCCCGACGCCCCGCCGCGGCGCCGACGCCGGCCCCCAGACGCTCCCTGCCCCGCCCCCCTCTGGTGAGCTCTCCCCCCTCTTTTTTTGTTTTTTTTTCTGTTAAATTAGTTAGTTAGTTTATTAGGTAGAAAAAACTTAGATAGAAAAGAAAAAACTTAGAAGAAAAGAAGAAAAGAAAAAACCTAGAAGAAAAAGAAGAAGAAAAGAAATAGGAAAAAAAGGAAAAAGGAAAAAGGAAAAGAAGAAAAAATAAGAAGAAGAATGAAAAGAAGAAGGAAAACAAGAAGAAGAAAAGAAGAAGAAGGAAAAGAAGAAGAAGAAGAAGAAGAAGAAGAAGAGGAGAAAAAAGAAGAAGAATAAGAAGAAGAAGAAGAAGAAGAAAGAGGAAAGGAGGAGAAGAAGAAGAGGAAAAGGGAAAAGAAGAAGAAGAAGAAGAAGAAGAAGAAGAAGAAGAAGAAGAAGAGACGAAGAAGAAGAAGAAGAAGAAGAAGAAGAAGAAGAAGAAGAAAAAGGAATAAGAGGAAGAAGAAGAAAAGGAAAACGATGAAAAAAAGAAGAAGAGGAAGAAGATGAAAACGACACCCCGACACCCTGACACGAGGCCCCGACACCCCGACACGACGCCCCGACACGACACCCCGACACCCAGACACGACACCCCGACACGACACCCCGGCGACGCCACTCCGGTGAGCCCCCTGCATGACACCCCCGGCACGACACCCCGGCACGACACCCCGACGCCACTGACCCCCGACCCCCGACACCTCTTCGGCCTACTGTTGACCGAAAAGTTGCTCTTCGGCCTTCCAGAGCCCGACAGGGTCATAGTTTTGTAAATTATGAGTTAGGTCATATATTTTCCGATTTTATTATGAAAAACATCATATTTGTGTTCATCGGGTGGAATTCAATGTGCAGTTGTTTCGTCGCTGCGAGGGTCTGCTGTTCGACAACCTGCCCGTGCCTTTGACGAGCTCCCCTGCGTTCGTGGGTGAGCACAAATGACATCTTCTCCCACCCCCTTAATTTGCTCTGTTCCCGTCTTCGTGCCGATGAAACTTGCTACCTATAGGTAGATTAAAACATTAGTATGCGTGACCAGTATGCGTCTCCCGGTCGAAAGGGTTACAGTTATAAATATGCATGCATTTGCATATTTATAACCGTGATTCTTTCGATTTGTCCAACGTTATCCATGGACAGCCCGAGTATGTGTAGATTGGGTTCATTTTCCCATATGCTCTGCTCCGGATCCGATGCATAATTTTGTCAGTGCCTCCCTGTTGTTCTCCGGGTACACATCCTCTCTGTTTATTGCTGAGACGTATATCTGGAGAACAGCGGGGAGGTGCTGCCGAAATTTTGCGTCAGATCCGGAGCAGAGCATGGGAAAACGAACCCAATCTACACATACTCGGGTGGGATTAGGACCTATCTTTACCTATTAGCGTGTAGGTTGCATGGACGTAATAAAACTGACAAACTTGATTAACTGATGAATATATATGCTGAATTAATTATATATATATATATATATATATATATATATATATATATATATATTTCTTATGTGTCCAGTAGCTAGGCAAGATGAGTGATCATGCGTGGATGTACACCGGTCACACTAGTCAGAAAGACATGACCAATGAATGGTTAACAAAAACCAAGGGGTTTGTGAAAGCCGCATTTGCAAATGGCCAGAGAAAAACCTGGTGCCCCTGTCTTGGTTGCGACAACTTTAAACAACAAACAGAGGATGTAATGGGTAAACACCTACAGAGGAGGGGTTTTACGCCCGATTATACGGTGTGGACATTTCATGGTGAGTCTGCCCAATGTACCAGAGCTGAGGTGGTTCGTCGTCGCACCGACGAGCATGGTACCGGCATCGAAGACATGGTGCAAGACTTTGATGATTCTCGGGATTCAGACGATGAGATGGAGGAATCTGCAAAGGCCTTCTATGAAATGTTGGAGTCTTCAAGACGTCGTCTCCACGAGCACACTGAGCTTTGTCAGCTGGATGCCATCGCGCAAGTAATGGACCTGAAGGCTCAATTCAACTTGGGCAGAGAATGCTACGACGCGATGATGACACTATTTGGACGCTTTCTACCCAAAGGCCATGTCATGCCTGCAAACCTGTACCAGTCGGACAAAATACTCCGTGTACTTAAGATACCCTATGAGAAGATAGATGCCTGTGAGAAAGGATGTGCCTTATTTAGGCTTGAGTATGCAGGCTTGAACTATTGTCCCATTTGCAACTCTTCCAGGTATGTTGTGGTAGACAACGGTATGGGTTAGAAGAGGCAGACCAAAATCCCCGGTAATGTTCTTCGGTATATGCCAATCATACCAAGACTTCAACGTCTTTTCATGGTCGAAGAGACGGCCAGACAGATGACATGGCACAAATTGGGCAAAAGAACCGAACTAGATGCAGATGGGAATAAGATGTTGGTACACACATCGAATGCGGAAGCGTGGAAGCACTTCGATGCATTACATTCGGATAAAGCGGCAGATCCAAGACATCCTCGAGTCTGCGTCGGCACGGATGGGTTCAATCCGTTTGGTATGATGGCAACCCAATACATTTGTTGGCCTGTATTTGTCATTCCACTCAATCTCCCCTCCGGACAGATTATGCAAAGAAAGAACATATTCCTGACGTTGATAATTCCAGGTCCCAACTATCCGGGGAAGAATATGAATGTGTACATGCAGTCTCTTAACGATGAATTGCAAGAAGCTTGGGATAATGGGTTCAAGACATACGACGCCGCTAGAAAACAAAACTTCAAAATGCATGTCTGGTACATGTACTCGATGCATGACTTGCCGGCGTATGCGCTATTCGCTGGCTGGGGTACGCATGGAAGGTTCCCGTGCCCCACATGCAAGGCAACTCTTCAGTTTCATTGGCTGCAGGCGGGTCGGAAGTTTTCTTGCTTCGACTTGCATAGACAGTTTCTGGATCCTGGCCATCAGTTCAGAAAAGACAAGAAGAACTTCATCAAAGGTACAGTTGTCAAAAAATCGGCACCACCTGCGTTGACAGGCCAACAGATCTTGGATCAGTTAAACACTCTCGAGCCTGATCCAGAGCGTCCAGGGTATTTCAAGGGGTATAATTCGGAACACGCCTGGACTCACAAGACATGCTTGTGGGATCTGCCTTACTTCAAAGACCTCCTTCTTCCACACAACATCGACATGATGCACACTGAAAAGAATATCGGAGAGGCCATTTTTGGTACATTGTTCGGCATAGAGGGGAAGTCAAAGGATAATCCTAAGGCTAGATTCGATCAACAGACTCTATGTGATAGACCGTTACAAAACATGCGACAATCAAAAGGAAAGCAGAACTGGTCGAAGCCAAAGGCCTGGTTCAATCTTGGAAGGCCATCTATGAGGGAAATTATATTGTGGGTCAAAATGCACTTGATGTTCCCCGATGGGTATGCAGCAAATCTAAAGAGGGGAGCGAGTCTTGAAAAATTGAAAATATTTGGTCTCAAGAGTCATGATTGGCACATATGGCTTGAGCGGGTAATGCCGGTGATGTTGCATGGCTTCATTCCTGAGGATGAATGGCTAGTACTGGCATAGTTGAGCTATTTCTTCCGTGTTCTTTGTGTGAAAGAACTATCTCCTGGCGTGGTAGATGACATGGAGGAGTTTGCGCCGGAGTTGCTCTGAATGTTAGAGAAGATCTTTCCACCGGGCTTCTTTAATCCAATGCAACATTTGATTTTACATCTCCTGACCGAGGCAAGATTGGGGGGGGGGGGCGTGCAAAATCGTTGGTGCTTTGCATCTGAGAGGATGCAGAAGACGCTTCGAGCAAAATGTAAAAATAAACGTAGAATTGAAGCATCGATGGCCGAGGCATTCGTTACTGAGGAGGTCGCAAACTTTGTGACAGCACACTACGAAGACAAAAATCATCATTTGCATAATCCGAAGCCTCGGTACAATGCCGGCGACCCTAAAAAAGGTGGATCCAACCTCAGCCTATTCAAAGGGAAGCTCACACCAGCCGGTGCTTCGAAACCAATAACGTTGGATGTTGAAGATTGGCGGACCATTTTGTTGTATATCTTCAACAACCTAACAGAAGTGTGGCAGTACATCGAGTAAGTTCTCGGTACATTGTTTCGCAACTTCTAATTCCTTTGAACTGCTCTTATTCCCGGATATTTGATATAGTCGATATGTCGACAAATTCTCGGATGGAGCGGTGATCCAAAAGGATTCTGTCGAAGAGTATGAGCTTCTGGCAAAGCATGGAGGCGGCTATCCCGGTTTCATCTCTTGGTTCAAAAAAACGGTAATTACCATTATTGGACCATTTCATTTCTTTGTCTAATTCGCAGCTAATGCAACAATCCTTTCGTATTGAGCTTGTAGGCTAATTCAGAGTCTATGGACGCCGAATTGAGACAAGTCGTTAACTGTTTTGACTATAAGGTCCGTTCATTTGATAAATACAACATCAACGGGTATCGCTTTCGTAACTTTGGCAAAGAGCTATCTATGGCCGACCGAAAATCTACAAATTGTGGTGTCTCTGCTATCGGTGAAGGAGGTACCGAGTATTATGGAAGAGTTGAAGCAATTTATGAACTTCAATTCTATGGTGAAAACCCACTAAACGTCATAGTCTTCAAATATAATTGGTTCCAGCCGAAGGAGACTAGAAGGACTCATGAACATATAGGGCTAGTCGAAATCAAACAAAGCACCCAGATGTTCCCGATGTCTATATTACGGCTCAACAGACGACCCAAGTTTTCTATCTTCCGTGGGCCTGGCAAACTGATAAGAATCTGAATGGTTGGGATGTCGTTTATGAAGTGCCGCCACGTGCTAGACCACCTCCCCCCAATGAAGAGGATTATGAACCTCACATTAACAAAGACACATATGAAGGAGAATTCTTCCAAGAAACACGTCTTTCCAAAAACCATTTCAAGAACCGCTCTACTTCACCCCAGAACATGGAAGTCGACAGCGACAGTGAATCCGACTTCACCCCTGAACTGGAACAAGAAGAGCCGAAACTAGAAGAGGTTACTGCTGCGGATGACCTGTCAATGATTGACCGATTGCAGAAAGGCCTTCCACATGATGATGCCGCTGAACCCGATGAGCACGACATTCATGACGACACACGTGATAGTGATGATGATGATGCATTTATTGATGACGACGATCCAGACTATTATTAGTTTGTATGCATCCCAACTTTAATTATGTACATATTATTATTCATGTCAGGTATTCATTTTTTTATCTTGTACTAATTTCGTTTACTCTTTATCATGGCAGGTGTTGAAAGATGGTGGGCACAGGTCCAGAGCGGGCGGCGGCCCGCATGAGGGGTACTTCCATTCCACCCCAATCTCTCCGAAGAGCGTTGGCAGATAGTATGGGGACACCCGCGGGCGCTTCTTCATCGGCGACGTTGCCCACCGGGAGAGGAGGTCGGGGAGGGAAGAAGAGAGGTACAGGACGTGGCCGCGGGAGAGGTAGGCGGACTGATACGCCTTCCTCGCCGCCACCCCCAGCTCATTCACCCGAGCACAGGACTGCTAGGGTGGACCCATTTGAGGTGGAGGCTACGGGGCTCCGAACCACGAGCCTCGGGTCGACGGGCCTTCGGCCCACGAGACTCCGGTCCCACAGGCTGCGGCCCACGAGACTCCGGTCCCAGGGGCTACGTCCCAGGCAACTCCGGTCCCAGAGGCTTCGGCCCACGGGATTTTGGATACAGGGGCTACGTCCCAGGAGACGTCCGGATGGGATACGTGGCCGGATCTGCCTGAGGGGCCGGGTGGCCATGCTGATGAAGGCGGGGCTGACTCTACTGATAGTGAGGGTGAGGTTGTTGAGGGGGTGAAAGTGTACCAGCGTGGTGGTACACGGCTCCCGCCCCTGCCGGCGACCCGCGAGCAGAGGCCGGTGATTAGGCCTGATGGGGAGAAGTAAGTGCATTTACTCTTTTTGTACCTTTTGCCTTCACGTTTCTTCAAATATCTAATGCGTTGGCCTTGTCATACTACAGGGGTTGGGATCATGCCAATGGAGTCCGCAAGCCCAACACCGTCCTTGGTGTGCTTTGCCGGCAAAATTTCCAGGGGTTTGTCAGGTTGCCCGGTGAGGGTTAGATTCCAGAGGTAGGATGGAGCTGAGAGCACTACAAGGCTGCCCAGGCCCCGCTGGGGGAGGTGATCAACGATGTCTTGTGCCACACGAGGGCCGACATGGTGATCAATAGCTTTTGGGTAATTTCTCATTTACGCAATTAAAAATTAAAAATAGCTAGTTATTGTACTACTAAGTGTTGTCTTGTTTGATTGTAGACCTTCTACAGGTGTGAGGAGGGATACGAGGAGGCCGCTGCAACTGTTATCGATACCGAGTGCAAGCGCCTATTACAGAACTTACGCCACGAGGCTTGGCTGCAGGCTGTGCGAGACTACTACGCCACACGTGGTATTAAGAAGGGCAAGTCGTCGTGCCGCGATAAGTTTCTGAAGAAGTCTAAGTAAGTTTCCTTGATTTGATTCCTAGGCGTAGCGCTCAAATTTCTCTTTACTAACTTAGGTGCCCCCGGGATGGTGTGCGGATAAGATGGATTGTTGGGAGGCGTTGGTGGATGGGTGGTGCACAGGCCAGTGGCGAGCCGTCAACGACAATGCGAAGGACCGGCATGCCCAAATGGTTGGTGTGCCACACCATCAAGGCAGCGCCAACTTATTTCAGTTCGGGCGGAACTGGGTATGTGGTTTGCTTCATTTTTCATGCAATTCATTCTTCATGCTAGCTTGAGCCATTTACTAATACTTTCTTCCTCTCTTTTAGGCGAAATACAATAACACGGAGGTGCCAGAGGTGTACGACCTCTATGCCATGGCCCATACTACCTCGTACAAGAAGGCCAAGGCATTCTCTGAGTCTGACCTCGATCATCCGGAAAAGTTCACCAACATCTCCTCCCATCACAACCTCGTGAGGTACAACGAGGAGGGGAAGGCAAGGAAAGGGGAGGACTTTAACCCGAGCCAGCATCCTTTCAATCCAGAGCTGGTGATGATATCTGGTGGCGAGAGGCCCCATGGCTCGATAGCCATTGGAGATGGACTGATACGTTGTCCTCTCACTCTCCCGGAGATCAAGGCGCGCCAAACGAGCTCCTGTCCTGAGATAAGGCCTCTTCCATGGCCAGTCGATCTCGCCATCGAGGTTAGTTATACAGACTCAGCTATCTTTCCTCCATTACATTGTGTGTGTGGCCATCGATGATTACAATGCTAACGAGGAGTGGTGTTGCAGGCTGCTATTCAGAGAGAGAGGGCGAATACCCATGCGCTTATGGAGGAGAGGGACCGGTTGGCGGCGGAGCAACAACTGGCCACGGTGCAGAAGATGGCTTGGTTGTTGGAGGAGGAGAGGGCACGGAATTTAGAGTCTCACCGGGCCATGTACGAGCTCTTCGTGGTAAGTTTCTTCTTCATATTAGCCAAATCATGCATGTAATGTTCGTTTCATAACTAACTAATATGATTGACTTGCCAAAACCAAATGTGCAGTCTATGTGCGAGAAGACCGGTCAGACCCCTCCGCCGATGCCAGTCATTACCGCGGCGGGAACGGTGAGTTTCATTTGAATGGTCATTAGTTACTAGTCTTAAAATTTGAGTGTCATCATGCAAACGAGACATTGCAAATGATCTTTGGTGCAGGATAACTCCCGAGCCGCATCGCACACCCCTTCTCTAGGTGAAAGCGGCCCGAGGAACCCCGGTGCTTCACATCCGTGATGACGACGAGGGTAAGTTTTCCTCTAAAATGACATATACTTAGCTTGTTTTCCTCTAAAATGACATAATTAGCTTAGTTAGGTCAAAAATGGCATAATAACCTTGGTTAGCTCATAAATGTCATATACTTAGCTTATTTTCCTCCAAAATGACATAATAAGCTTAGTTAGCTCTAAAATGACATAATAAGCTTAGTTAGCTCTAAGATGACACAAACAAGGAATAAGAAGAAGAAAAACAAGGAAGAGGAGAAAAAGAAAGAATAGAAGAAGAAAGAGAATAAATAGAAAGAATAAAAGAAGAAGAATGAGAAGGAAAAGGATAAAAAGATAGAAGAGAGAAGAAGAAGAAAATATATTCTTATTCTTCCTTTTTCTCTTCTTTCTTTTTCTCCATCTTCTACTCCTTCTTCTTCTTCTTCTTTCTTCTTGTTCTTATTATTCCCCTTCTTCTTCTTCTTCTTCTTCTTCTAGTCTTCTTCTTCTTCCTCTTCTTCTTACCTGCTAGTTAGCCCTATTATGCCACATACTTAGCTTATTTCCCCAAAAAAGACATACTTAGCTAATTATCCTCCAAAATGACATAATTAGCTTATTTAGTTAATTTATGACATAATTAGCTTAGTTATGTCAAAAATGGCATAATAACCTTGGTTATCTCATAAATGTCATATACTTAGCTTATTTTCCTCAAAAATGACATAATAAGCTTAGTTAGCTCTAAAATGACATAATAAGCTTAGTTAGCTCTAAGATGACACAAACAAGGAATAAGAAGGAGAAAAACAAGGAAGAGGAGAAAAAGAAAGAATAGAAGAAGAAAGAGAAGAGATAGAAAGAATAAAAGAAGAAGAATGAGAAGGAAAAGGATAAAAAGATAGAAGAGAGAAGAAGAAGAAAATATATTCTTATTCTTCCTTTTTCTCTTCTTTCTTTTTCTCCATCTTCTACTCCTCCTTCTTCTTCTTCTTCTTTCTTCTTGTTCTTCTTATTCCTCTTCTTATTCCTCTTCTTCTTCTTCTTCTTCTTCTTCTTCTTCTTTCTTCTTCTTCTTCTTCTTCTTCTTACATGCTAGTTAGCCCTATTATGCCACATACTTAGCTTATTTCCCCAAAAAAGACATACTTAGCTAATTATCCTCCAAAATGATATAATTAGCTTATTTAGTTCACTTATGACATAATTAGCTTAGTTATGTCAAAAATGGCATTATAACCTTGGTTAGCTCATAAATGTCATATACTTAGCTTATTTTCCTCTAAAATGACATAATATGCTTAGTTAGCTCTAAAATGACATAATAAGCTTAGTTAGCTCTAAGATGACACAAACAAGGAATAAGAAGAAGAAAAACAAGGAAGAGTAGAAAAAGAAAGAATAGAAGAAGAAAGAGAATAAATAGAAAGAATAAAAGAAGAAGAATGAGAAGGAAAAGGATAAAAAGATAGAAGAGAGAAGAAGAAGAAAATATATTCATATTCTTCCTTTTTCTCTTCTTTCTTTTTCTCCATCTTCTACTCCTTCTTCTTCTTCTTCTTCTTTCTTCTTGTTCTTATTATTCCCCTTCTTCTTCTTCTTCTTATTCTAGTCTTCTTCTTCTTCCTCTTCTTCTTACCTGCTAGTTAGCCCTATTATGCCACATACTTAGCTTATTTCCCCAAAAAAGACATACTTAGCTAATTATCCTCCAAAATGATATAATTAGCTTATTTAGTTAATTTATGACATAATTAGCTTAGTTATGTCAAAAATGGCATAATAACCTTGGTTAGCTCATAAATGTCATATACTTAGCTTATTTTCCTCAAAAATGACATAATAAGCTTAGTTAGCTCTAAAATGACATAATAAGCTTAGTTAGCTCTAAGATGACACAAACAAGGAATAAGAAGGAGAAAAACAAGGAAGAGGAGAAAAAGAAAGAATAGAAGAAGAAAGAGAAGAAATAGAAAGAATAAAAGAAGAAGAATGAGAAGGAAAAGGATAAAAAGATTGAAGAGAGAAGAAGAAGAAAATATATTCTTATTCTTCCTTTTTCTCTTCTTTCTTTTTCTCCATCTTCTACTCCACCTTCTTCTTCTTCTTCTTCTTTCTTCTTGTTCTTCTTATTCCTCTTCTTATTCCTCTTCTTCTTCTTCTTCTTCTTCTTCTTCTTTCTTCTTCTTCTTCTTCTTCTTCTTCTTCTTACATGCTAGTTAGCCCTATTATGCCACATACTTAGCTTATTTCCCCAAAAAAGACATACTTAGCTAATTATCCTCCAAAATGATATAATTAGCTTATTTAGTTCACTTATGACATAATTAGCTTAGTTATGTCAAAAATGGCATTATAACCTTGGTTAGCTCATAAATGTCATATACTTAGCTTATTTTCCTCCAAAATGACATAATAAGCTTAGTTAGCTCTAAAATGACATAATAAGCTTAGTTAGCTCTAAGATGACACAAACAAGGAATAAGAAGAAGAAAAACAAGGAAGAGGAGAAAAAGAAAGAATAGAAGAAGAAAGAGAAGAAATAGAAAGAATAAAAGAAGAAGAATGAGAAGGAAAAGGATAAAAATATAGAAGAGAGAAGAAGAAGAAAATATATTCTTATTCTTCCTTTTTCTCTTATTTCTTTTTCTCCATCTTCTACTCCTTCTTCTTCTTCTTCCTCTTCTTCTTCTTCTTTCTTCTTGTTCTTCTTATTCCTCTTCTTATTCCTCTTCTTCTTCTTCTTCTTCTTCTTCTTCTTCTAGTCTTCTTCTTCTTCTTCTTCTTCTTACCTGCTAGTTAGCCCTATTATGCCACATACTTAGTTTATTTCCCCAAAAAAGACATACTTAGCTAATTATCCTCCAAAATGACATAATTAGCTTATTTAGTTCATTTATGACATAATTAGCTTAGTTATGTCAAAAATGGCATAGTAACTTTGGTTAGCTCATAAATGTCATATACTTAGCTTATTTTCCTCAAAAATGACATAATAAGCTTGGTTAGCTCTAAAATGACATAATAAGCTTAGTTAGCTCTAAGATGACACAAACAAGGAATAAGATGAAGAAAAACAAGGAAGAGGAGAAAAAGAAAGAATAGAAGAAGAAAGAGAAGAAATAGAAAGAATAAAAGAAGAATAATGAGAAGGAAAAGGATAAAAAGATAGAAGAGAGAAGAAGAAGAAAATATATTCTTATTCTTCCTTTTTCTCTTCTTTCTTTTTCTCCGTCTTCTACTCCTTCTTCTTCTTCTTCTTCTTCTTCTTCTTCTTCTTCTTTCTTCTTGTTCTTCTTATTCCTCTTCTTATTCCTCTTCTTCTTCTTCTTCTTCTTCTTCTTCTTCTAGTCACTACTAGGAAAAGGGCTATAGATGATATGGCTACTAATGGCGCACCAGACATGTGGTGCGCCACTACTATATAGTAATGGCGCACCATGAGTTGGTGCGCCATTAGTGTGGTAGACACTAATGGCGCACCAGACCCACGGTGCGCCATTAGTGACAAATGTTTTTTTTCCATTTTTCCAAAAATACTAATGGCGCACCAGGGAAGAGTGCGCCATTACTAGTTTAACTAGTAATGGCGCACCTCCAACACAGTGCGCCACTACTATATATTTTTTTTTTTTGCAAAACTACTAATGGCGCACCTCAAGCTGGTGCGCCATTAGTAACCAGGGTTACTAATGGCGCATATATGGGTGGTGCGCCATTAGTAACCTGGGACCAGCTAGATATTTTGGACAGCCACACCTACACACTCACTTTCCCCACTTCATTCTCTCCACCTCCTCCTCCAAGATTGTGTCGGCTGCCTCCTCCTCCTCACCTCATTTGCACCATAGATTCATCAAAATTAGGTGGTTAAATTACCTTTTTTTGATAGGTAAGTAAGGGGAAAGCTATCTATGGTTAAATTACCATAGATTCACGCTAATGATGATGATGATGAGGCGAAGCAGGACACAGAAAGTCGTCGCAAAGGCAAAAAGGCCAAGAAGACCGGAAATGACTACCCTCCCCGGCCCACTCCACCGCCGCCGAGCACCCCCCGCACCCTCCCCCGCTCCACCGCCGCCGACGACCCACCGCACCCACCCCCGCTCCACCGCCGCCGCCGAGCACCCCCATTTGATGATATTTTCAAATAACAAATTTGATGATATTACTGTTTTTATAAAAAAATATTAAAAAATAGCAACAAAAAATAATAATAAAAAAACATACTAATGGCGCACCGCTCGGGTAGTGCGCCATTGCTATCTAAAAAAAAAGCTTTCTAATGGCGCACCTCTAAGGGGTGCGCCATTGCTATCAAAAAAAAAGATTTCTAATGGCGCACCGCTCGGGGGTGCGCCATTAGTAAGCTTCCCCCTAGCTCTAACTCGCCCGACCCCTTCGTCCCTCCCTCTCGCCAGGTCCACTTCCCCCCCGCGCGCTGCCCCGACCCACGACGCCGCCGCCCCTACGTGCGTCGCCGCCCCCGCGCCCCCGCGCCCCCCACCACTGCAGCTCCGCCATCGCCGACGCCTCCGCGACCTTGCCGTCGCCGACAGCCTCCCCACGTCGGCCCCTGCCCTGCGCCGCCTCTACCTCAGTCCGGGCACGGGGTGCAGGACGACGACCGCCGCCGACCCGCGAAGCACGTGGCCGTCGGCCTCCCCACGACCAACCGAGGCGCCCAGGAGGACCGCCGCCGTCTTCTTCTTCGACTACGAGGACCCGGACGAGCTCGGATGCCCTCGAGCCATCCCTTCGACGCCGCCGCCGCCGCCGACCCCGACCCCGACCCCGACCCCTCCGGCGACCGGCCGCGCCCGCCCAGGTACCTCTCCTCCTTCCTCCTTCCTCTGCCCTCCTCCTCTGCAAGTTCTTGTATTTCTTTCTCTCCTTTTTCATGGTGAGTAGAGAACTCAGTATTATTGACTCTTCCTGTAATGCGTGTCTGTTTAAATGGAGCACCGGTCTGATGATTTGCCCGTACCATGGTTCATGGATTGTGATACTCTCTGTTGTAATTTTGAGTAACTCTATACAAGATTTTAGACTCAGATGCCCCAGGTCTTGCTGGGAGGTACTATACTTGAGAAACTGTGAAGAGATTGGAAGATACAGTACAGTATTGCAAGAAGAATGCGTGTGAAATACTATGAAGAGCTAGTTTACTTAGCTCCACGATAGTCTCTGCTCATGCAAACAGTCTCTGCTCATGCAACCCTGATTCGTTTATGCAGTACTTGCCTTATGCTTACAATTGACTTCCTTCTTACTAAGCTCTGCTGCAAATTTAGAATACTGACAATAAACGAAACAATATACCACCTTTTCCTCTGAAACGTGCTTCAGTTGCCAGCCGCGACTGTTACGTTGGCACACATACAAATCCTGAAACAACTTGTTCTCAAAACCAGAGCATATGCTTTATTGGTTTCATCAGTTCACCACATGTGGCAAGCTACGAGCTCCCAGGATAAATGGCAAGAATTAAAATGAGCAATGCTCAGCCAGAACAGCCCAGAATTAAAATGGACTGGGTGCAAAGAAAAGGGCTTGCACATGATGCAGGTTAAAACTAATTTTATTTGATATTTAGAAAGCTAGGTTAAAAAAAAATATCTCCAGTCCTTCATTCCGCTTGGCATGGTAAACACTCGTACATGTCATGGAAATCTCTTGTAGAAAATGTGCAGGACTATAATCAATCCATGGTTCCTACTTGCTGAAGTTGGTCTTGGTTCGTAGGCTGATTAAGCTAACAACGGTTTCAGAACTGGTCCCTTGGTAAATATTTCTTTTTGCTTTGTGTATTTTATTTTTTTCTTGGTTATGCAAGTTTTAAGATGATTCAAGACCTATCATTTTTCAGTTTCTAGTGCATGAACTTGATTAATTTGTAAACTCTCTAGTTCTTACACTGTCAAAAAAGCATGCCTGGAGTCACACACCAGATATTTCTGCTTGTATTCTGCGATCCTCTTATATGGAGCTGATGCACAAATTAAACCTCGACCGACTTACAATCTGGGAAGCTGTTTTTGCGAGTCAGTGATCTTATAGTTTCTACTCCAATCATATGCAATTATGTAGCAAAAAGACTTTGAGAACATGTCTAACTATATAGGTTGGAAGGTGTGCAATACAAACTAATTGTTTTGATATCGCGGTTCTCCGTTCGCAATGTTAGTTTTGTCTAGTACCGCTGGGCTGCTTCAGCTTTGTGTATTTCTGTATAATGCTGAGATGATTCAGCTTTCACTTGCTAAACTATTGATGATTTTTTGTTGGGTGACCTATTAGATCTGGAATGGAAGCTCTCATAAGTTGAGCTGATTTTTGTCCATATGAAAGCAGAGGACCATATGGTCTGTGGCCTTTTCATCCATATGAAAGTAGAGGCACAGGTTCACCGTTTCAGCGGTAACAGTTACAAAGGGTACACCACTAGGGCGGAGGCGGAATCTAGATACGCGCGCTATCTAGCGGGAGAGAGGAGGGAGCGTTGGAGGAACCGGATGAAGACCAGTTTCATCGCGATTATGCTCATCGTGATGAACGCAGCTCTCTTCTATGTGATGGTAGTTTAGATGATCGATATCGACTTGTAATGTGAAGACAAACTCGCTACTCGCGGTTTTGAGACTTGTAATGTTCTAACTTTGTTCGGTATTTTAAATTCGGAGACTAATATGATGAATTGTATTCGGACACTAATCTTCTATTGTATTCGATGAATCTGCTGTTGCTGTGTGGTGCTAGCTATATTTTGTCAAATAATATATTTTGTAACCTGTGAAAATATCAGAAACAAAAAAAAATAATCCCTAATATTCATACTAGTGGTGCACCACCACATAGTGCGCCATTAGTAAGCCAGAGCACACTAATGGCGCATCATCCACCAGTGCGCCATTAGTATGCCAAAGCACATGGGTAAATATGGCCCCTGGGAGGCATACTAATGGCGCACCGTGGGCTATACTAATGGCGCACTGCATGGTGCGCCATTAGTATACCAGATACTAATGGCGCACCAGTGGTGCGCCATTAGTAAAAAATTCTAATGGCGTGGTGCTAGTGGCGCACCTGTAGTGCGCCATTAGTAGCGAAAACAGGTGCGCCACTAGCAGCCCTTTTCCTAGTAGTGAGTCTTCTTCTTCTTCTTCTTCTTACCTGCTAGTTAGCCCTATTATGCCACATACTTAGCTTATTTCCCCAAAAAAGACATACTTAGCTAATTATCCTCCAAAATGACATAATTAGCTAATTTAGTTCATTTATGACATAATTAGCTTAGTTATGTCAAAAATGGCATAGTAACTTTGGTTAGCTAATAAATGTCATATACTTAGCTTATTTTCCTCAAAAATGACATAATAAGCTTAGTTAGCTCCAAAATAACATAATAAGCTTAGTTAGCTCTAAGATGACACAAACAAGGAATAAGAAGAAGAAAAACAAGGAAGAGGAGAAAAAGAAAGAATAGAAGAAGAAAGAGAAGAAATAGAAAGAATAAAAGAAGAATAATGAGAAGGAAAAGGATAAAAAGATAGAAGAGAGAAGAAGAAGAAAATATATTCTTATTCTTCCTTTCTCTCTTCTTTGTTTTTCTCCATCTTCTACTCCTGCTTCTTCTTCTTCTTCTTTCTTCTTGTTCTTCTTATTCCTCTCCTTATTCCTCTTCTTCTTCTTCTTCTTCTTCTTCTTCTTCTTTCTTCTTCTTCTTCTTCTTCTTACATGCTAGTTAGCCCTATTATGCCAGATACTTAGCTTATTTCCCCAAAAAAGACATACTTAGCTAATTATCCTCCAAAATGACATAATTACCTAGGTTAGCTCTAATATGACACAAACAAGCAATAAGAAGAAGAAAAACAAGAGGAGAAAAAGAAAGAGAAGAAAAAATCTTCTTCTTGTTCTTTTTCTTTTTCTTCTTCTTCTTCTTCTTCTTCTTCTTCTTCTTTTTCTAGTCTTCTTCTTTTTCTTCTTATTCTTCTTCTAAGTTTCTTATTTCCCATTTTGTAGGTTTGATTCACTTCACGGAAGCTTGCATTGATGGAGTGCTTCTCTCTTTTTGTTTTGATTTTGTATCCATGAACAATGTGAAACTTGCTGCCTATGGATGAAACTATTGTAATATGGTGAAACTTGCACATTTTGTTTTGGTATATCTGTTGGATGATCATATCCATTTGGCAGGGATATAGTTTCTTATGTGTTGGATATCATATACTTGCTGTGAAACTTGCACATACTGTTTGCCCTGTGAAATATATATATATCATATATTTGCTAATAGAATGCTTGGATATAACAAAAAACAGAATAAAAAGGCCTCTTTGCCGTCCGCCACCGACGGCAAAGGTGCCACGTGGCAGCAACCTGTCCAACCTGGGAGCACTGGGTCTGACCCATTTGGTCATTATGCCGTCCTCTGGCAGACGGCAAAGGCGAGTGGTTCTTTGCCGTCTGCTGGCAGACGGCAAAGAAAAAGAGTGGCAGACGGCAAAGAGCGGGAAGGAGTGACGTTAACTACGGGTCGGCTGACGTCAGTAAGCAGACGACAAAGGGGAGAGCACGTTTACCGTCCGCCGGCAGACAGCAAAGTCTCCCGTTAGCCACCTAACGTGGCTAACGTCTATTCTTTGCCGTCCACTTTCATTGCCGTCCGCTTTGACAGGAAAGCTGACGGCAAAGGTCTTTACCATCCGCTGTGTGAATGCAGACGAAAAAGAAGCTCTTTACCGTAACTTTCAGTGCCGTCAGAGTTTGCCATCTGCGGCAGACGGCAAAGACCTTTGCCGTCCTCATTGTGGTTCTTTGCCGTCTGCCATGGCAGACGACAAATCAGCCGATTCCTGTAGTGTTTCATCCCGGTTGGAGCCACCAACCGGGACTAAAGTCCTGGCGGTTTCGCGCACTTTGGGCTGGTGAAATTCACCTTTAGTACCGGTTGGTGGCTCGGACTGGGACGAAAGGGGGGCCTTTAGTCTCGGTTGGAGCCACCAACCGGGAATAAAGGGTGGGGTATATAAGCGGCACTTTGCAAAATTTCCAAATCCTTCTGCTTTCTTCGATCTCCTCCTCTCTCCCGACGGCGCCGACGACCACCTCGACGCCGCTAGGCTGCCGGACCTCGCCGTCGCCTCCCCTCGCCACGCCCTGCCCCAACGCCGTCGCCGCGCCCTGCACCGACGTCGCCGTCGCCGTGCCCCTGCCCTGACGCCATCCCCCGCGCGCTCCCCTCGCCACGCCCTACCCCAATGCCGTCACCGCGACCTGCCCCGACGTCGCCGTCGCCGCGCCCTACCCCGACATCGCCGTCGCCGCGCCCCTGCCCCGACGCCGTCCCCCGCGCGCTCCCCTTGTCGCCGGTCGGCCCTCCAGCTCCATCGCTCGCCGCCCCCAGTGAGCTCCTCCGCTGCGTGCTCTGCTCTACTATAGCATATATATACTCTACTCTGCTCAAGATCGATGAGATCATGGACAAGTTCCAATGCAATTTTTGTCAAGTTTGATATTGTTTTTCTATAGACTTGGTTAAAATTTACTAAATGGGCATGATGATAATGAAATTTACGAAGATTAATTATGGGGAGAGGGAGTAACAACTCATATATTCAAAATAAGTACAAAGAGAATGTTAGGTTTTCAGAATATCCAATACCTAAAGATTTTTTTTCCTCCCGGTCCGCTCGCCCGACCAACTCTGGAGGCCACCCCAAACCCTATAAGAAAGAGCGTTGTCGATCTCCTACCCCCTCCCGCCCCTACCTATTTGTCGAAGGTGGCGGGTGGGGTCTTATATAACGCTACAACAATAATATCATATAGCACTGTTGTTATGTATAATACTATTGACGTCTAATTCATCGGTCTTACCTCAGTGAACCGAAGGGACTTTATTTATTCGGTAGGCGGCATAGGTCAATGGGGTAGAATGGATAGTTCGATCTCCTGCATAGTGATTGTGTGTAACTCTCTCGGGAATTCAAATTGAAGAACAAATTTCTTGCAAAGTATCCTCTCCCGAAAGTATCCTCTATTTTCTGCCACCATAAACCCTATATTGGATAATTGATCTTCATATAAATGAAGCATAAAAGTTTAGCAATCACTTAGAAATTTACATGTTGTTCATTGACTTCGACATGAGAGGGACGGGGGGGGGGGGGGGGGGGGTGGGGGGGTCGTTAAAACATAACCCCGATAATTTCGGTATAACTTCGACATGACGGGGGAGGAGTCCTCGACGATCGTCTGAAACTGACTGTTATAAAACTTGTCAACTTTGCATGATGTTTGCCACTAATCCATTGCTCATATGCACATGATTCCTTGTTGTGATTAGGTCTATACTTGCAGAAACTATGGACAGAGACTTAGAAAAAGAAGAGTTGTTGGGGGATATAATCCGCGACGGAGGTGATGATAACAGCTTGTTGTTTCTCAATGACACCGATGGTGAGGGAAGAAAGGATGACGGCTCCGATGATCGAATGGAGGAGGGAGGAGATGACGGCTCCGGTGATCGAATGGAGGAGGAAGGAGATGACGGCTCCGCCGGTGTTGGAGCCTTAACTGTTGCAACGTCCAGCGAGGTATATATATTAATTAAGCCTCTGCTGACTAGATGCATTATATGTTTTGTATGTACATATATTAACACTTCTTTCTTCTTTTAGCCCTCCGGATCGAGCCAAACTTCTGTAAAGAGACGAGGCCCGAAGAAAAGGTTGGGCCAGGATGAAAGGTTCACGATCGAAGAAGTCACTCCAGATGGCCAACTGATTGCTCCCAAGCGGACCAAAGACAAATTTATACATCAGTGCGGAGTTATTGTTAGGGACAACATCCCAATCAGCATCCAAGAATGGAATAAGAAGAAGGACAGTGAAGTTTCTTATGTCGACGATAGACAGAAAGATGAGCTTTGGAACTCGTTGATGACAAATTTCAGCCTACCGCCAGAGGAGGATCTAAATAACCCAGTTATACTGTGAAAAGTCAAGGCGTTTGCTCTTAAAAAGATGGCAAAACTATTCAAGAACTGGAAGAAACTATTGAACAAACAGATTGTCGAGAAAGACGAGACTCCAGAATTCACCGGTCAATATGCGAAGATAAAAGATGACTGGCCCGCATTTGTGGCGTACAAGAAATCAGAGAAAGCTAAGAAAAGGTCAGACAAATAAGATAAATGCTGCAAAGATGAAGTATCACCTTGTTACGGGGTCAGGTGGCTACAATGTTGCCCAGCCTACGTGGGACAAAGATGAGAACGACCTGCTTGCTAAAGGGGTCCAACGAGCGACATTGAACTGGCCCGATCGGTGTAGGACTTGGTTCTTCGGGCATGGGGGAACTTTGAACCCAGAAACAGGGAAGTGTGTTTTCATGAAAGTGCAACTTGAAACACCCATAAAAATGATGCAGGAAGCAATCAAGGAAGTGCAGGAAGGGAGGTTCCATCCCGACAGAGAGAAGGACGAGCTGTCAAAGGCCCTCGGGAATCCTGAACACCCTGGACGAACTAGAGGCACATCAGGCTCCGTTACGTGGAGGCATGGGTTTCCGGACATCAGTTGTTATAGAAGCCGAGGGAGAAAGAAGAAAGAGGAAGCAGACCGGATGTAGCAGATGGAAGAAAGATTATCGCTGCATGAGAAGAAACTAGAGGCATATACCAGTCAGCGAGCTTCTCAGCAGCACGAAGATCCTTCATTCGATACTGCCCACGAATCTACCCCACCATCTCAGCGGAAAAGCAGCGTGGCTTCCACGAAGCTCGTTCAGCCTGATATCACGGCTCCTCGCTACCCCGTGGATGGTATCACGGAGAGGGAACATTGTGAGCTAATTGCGAAATGCCGTAACCTAACCTTGAAGGTGGCGGTCGGCTATGTCTTACCTCCTTGACCTGATGGAACTTTCCATTTCGCTTCGATTCCAGATGGCTTTGCTATTGTCGGGGTGGATGAAGTTATGAACGGATTTGAGGGGCTGGAGCTTGAATACCCTACAGGTGAAGGGGAGATTCATCTGGAAAATACCGCTAGGACTACATGTCTATGGAGAAAGGAAAACATCGTGCTTCCAAACTGGACGCCGCCTCAGCAGACTCAGCCGGAGGAGGCCCCTCAGCAGAATCCTCCTCCGCCTCAATTGTCTCCGCCGCCTCAACCATCTCCGGTGCGTCAGTCGTCTCCGCCGCCTCAGCGGACTCCGGCGAGGAGGCCCCTCAGCAGAATCCTCCTCCGCCTCAGTTGTCTCCGCCGCGTCAGTCGTCTCCGCCGTCTCAGCGGACTCCGGCGAAGGAGGCCCCTCAGTAGAATCCTCCTCCGCCTCAGCTATCTCTGCCGCGTCAGCGGTCTCCGGCACGTCAGTCGTCTCTATTGGGGAACGTTGCATGGGAAACAAAAAATTTCCTACGCACACGCAAAATCTATCCATGGTGATGAGCATCTACGAGAGGGAGAGTGGATCTACATACCCTTGTAGATCACTAAGCGGGAAGCGTTAAGAAACACGGTTGATGTAGTCGAACGTCTTCGCGATCAAAATTGCCGAGCGTCCCGCGATCCCATCACGATCCATCTCGCGATCCAATCTCGATCCGTCCCGTGATCAAATCACGAATCGTCTCGCGATCCTGATCACGGTCCTTCCGATCTAGCGCCGAACGGACGGCACCTCTGCGTTCAGCACATGTACAGCTCGATAACGATCTCCACCTTCTTGATCCAGCAAGAGGGAGCGGAGAGGTAGAAGAGTTCTCCGGCGGCGCGAAGGCGCGGCGGCGATGGTGGTGGAACAATTCCGGCAGGGCTTCGCCTAAGCACCGCTGAAACTAGACTAGAGGAGAAACCGATCTAGATGAAGTAGAGGGAGCACGTGGCAATTAGGGTTAGCTCTTCCCTCTAAATCCTCTAGTATATATAGGAGGGAGGGAGGGGAGAAGGCAGCCTCAAACCCTCAAGGTTTGGCCAAAATCGGAGGTGGAGGAGTCCTACTCCAATCCTATTAGGAGTAGGATTCCTCCTCTCCACTTGGAAACCGTTTCCACCTTTCCTCCTTTGGATTTTTTCCACCCAAAGCCACATGGGCCTTAGTGGGGGGGTTAGGCCAGCCCACTAGGGGCTGGTTTGACTCCTCCCACAGCCCATGAGGTCCTTTGGGTCGAGACACCCCTCCCGATGGTCCCCGGTACCCCTCCCGGCACTCCCGGTACACTATCGAAATACCCGAAACTTTTCCGGTGACCAAAACAGGACTTCCTATATATCAATCTTTACCTCCGGACCATTCCGGAGCTCCTCGTGACATCCAGGATCTCATCCGGGACTCCGAACAACCTTCGGTCACCACCATACATAACTCTACTATACCAAAACGTCACAAAACCTTAAGTGTGCAGACCCTGCGGGTTCGAGAACTATGTAGACATGACCGAGACACCTCTACGGTCAATAACCAATAGCGGGACCTGGATGCCCATATTGGTTCCTACATATTCTACGAAGATCTTCATCGGTTGAACCTCTATGTCAAGGATTCAGTCAATCCCGTATGTTGTTCCCTTTGTTCTTCGGTATGTTACTTGCCCGAGATTCGATCGTCGGTATCTCTATACCTAGTTCAATCTCGTTACCGGAAATTCTCTTTACTCGTTCCGTAATAAAAGATCCTGTGGCTAACACTTTAGTCACATTGCTTGCAAGGCTTGTTGTGATGTTGTATTACCGAGTGGGCCCTGAGATACCTCTCCGTCACACGGAGTAACAAATCCCAGTCTTAATCCATGCCCACTCAACAGACACCCTCGGAGATACCTGTAGAGCATCTTTATAGTCACCCAGTTACGTTGCGATGTTTGATACACACAAGGTATTCCACCGATGTCAGTGAGTTGCATGATCTCATGGTCATAGGAACATATACTTGACATGCAGAAAACAATAGCAATAAACTGACACGATCATATGCTATGTTCATAGTTTGGGTCTTGTCCATCGCATCATTCTCCTAATGATGTGATCCCGTTATCAAATGACATCTCATGTCTATGGCTAGGAAACCTTGACCAACTTTGATCAACGAGCTAGTCTATTAGAGGCATACTAGGGACACAGTGTTGTCTATGTACCCACACATGTATTTGAGTTTCCAATCAATACAATTATAGCATGGATAATAAACGATTATCATGAACAAGGAAATATAATAATAACCAATTTATTATTGCCTCTAGGGCATATTTCCAACAGTCTCCCACTTGCACTAGAGTCAATAATCTAGTTCACATCACCATGTGATTTACATTGCTATGAATCTAACACCCAATGAGTTCTGGGGTTCGATCATGCTTTGCATGTGAGAGAGGTCTTTAGTCAACGGTCTGCAACATCCAGATCCGTGTGTTCTTTGCAAATCTATATATCATACTGCAGATGCTACCACGCTCCACTTGGAGCTATTCCAAATGGTTGCTCCACTATACGTATCCGGATTGCTACTCAGAGTCATCCAGATAGGTGTTAAAGCTTGCATCGAGGTAACCCTTTACGACGAACTCTTTATCACCTCCATAATCGAGAAATATTTCCTTAGTCCTCTAGTTACTAAGGATAATCTTGACCGCTGTCCTGTGATCCACTCCTGGACCACTCTTGTACCCCTTGACAGACTCATGGCAAGGCACACACTAGGTGCGGTACACAGCATGGCATACTATACATAGCCTATGGATAAGGCATAGGGGACGACCTTCGTCCTTTCTCTTTCTTCTGCCGTGGTCGAGCTTTGAGTCTCACTCAACTCCACACCTTACAAATTAGGCAAGAACTCTTTCTTTGACTGATCCATTTTGAACTCTTTCAAAATCTTGTCAAGGTATGTACTCATTGAAAGTCTTATCAGACGTCTTGATCTATCTCTATAGATCCTGATGCCCAATATTTAAGTAGCTTCATTCCAGGTTTTTCTTTGACAAACTCCTTTCAAACAACCCTTTATGCTTTCCAGAAATTCAACATCATTTCCGATCAACAATATGTCATCCACATATACTTATCAGAAATTCTATAGTGCTCCCACTCACTTTATTGTAAATACAAGTTTCTCATAAACTTTGTATAGACTCAAAAACTTTGATCACCTCATCAAAGCGTATATTCCAACTCCGAGATGCTTGCTCCAGTCCATAGAAGGATCACTGGAGTTTGCATGCATTTTAGCATCCTTAGGACTGACAAAACCTTCCGGTTGTATCACATACAACCTTTCCTCACGGATACCGTTAAGGAACCGATGTTTTGACATCCATCTGCCAGATTTCATAATCGAAAAATGCAGCAACTGCTAACATAATTCCAATAGACTTTAGCATCGCTACGGGTGAGAAAGTCTCATCGCAGTCAACTCCTTGAACTTGTGAAAAACCCTTTGCCACAAGTCGAGCTTTATACACGGTGACATTACCGTCCACGTCCGTCTTCCTTTTAAAGAAACATTTTTTTGAATGGCCTTTCGCCCTTCAGGTAATACTTCCAAAGCGCATACTTTGTTTTCATACATGGATCCCATCTCGGATTTCATGGCCTCTAACCATTTCTCGGAATCCGGGCCCATCATCGCTTCTCCATAGCTCGTAAGTTCATCGTTGTCCAACAACATGACCTCTAAGACAGGGTTGCCGTACCACTCAGGAGCAGTATGCATCCTTGTCGACCTACGAGGTTCGATAGTAACTTGATCCGAAGCTTGATGATCATCATCATTAACTTCCTCTTCAACTAACGTAGGCTCCACAGGAACAACTTTCTGCGCTGCGCTACTCTCTGGTTGAAACAAAGGTTCAACAACCTCATCAAGTTCTATCTTCCTCCCACTCAATTCTTTCGAAAGAAACTCTTTCTCGAGAAAGGACCCGTTTTAGCAACAAACACTTTGTGCTTGGATCTAAGATAGAAGGTTTACCCAACTGTTACGTTAGGGTATTCTATGAAGGTGCATTTGTCCGCTTTGGGTTCGAGCTCATTAGGTAAAAATCATTTTTCACATAAGCGTCGCAGCCCCAAACATTAAGAAATGACAGCTTAGGTCTCTGCCAAACCAAAATTCATACGGTGTCATCTCAACGGACTTAGATGGTGCCCCTTTTTAAAGTGAATGTAGTTGTCTCTAATGCATAACCCCAAAACGATAGTGGCAAATCGATAAGAGACATCATAGTACGCACCATATCCAATAGAGCACGACTACGACGTTCGGACACACCATCACACTATGGTGTTCCAGGTGGCGTGAGTTGTGAAACAACTTCCACATTGTCTTAAGTTGTATACCAAACTCGTAACTTAGACTTTTACCTCTATGATCATATCGTAGATATTTTATCTTCTTGTCATGATGATCTCAAACTTCACTCTGAATTTGTTTGAACTTTTCAAATGTTTCAGACTTGTGTTTCATTAAGTAAATATCCCCATATCTACTCAAATCATCAGCGAAGGTAGGAAAATAATGATATCCACCACACGCTACAACACTCATTGGACCGAATACATCAACATGTATCATTTCCAATAAGTCACTTGCCCGCTCCATCATACCGGAAAACGGGGTCTTAGTCATCTTGCCCATGAGGCATGGTCCGCATGTCTCAACCGATTCGAAATCGAATGAGTCCAAAGATCCATCAGCATGGAGTTTCTTCATGCCTTTTACACCAATATGACATTTAGCGGCAGTGCCACAAGTATGTGGTACTATCATTATTAACTTTGTATCTTTTGGCATCAATATTATGAACATGTGTATCACTACGATCAAGATTCAATAAACCATTCTCATTGGGTGCATGACCATTGAAGGTATTATTATTGTAAACAGAATAACCATTATTCTCTAACTTGAATGAATAACCGTATTGCAATAAACATGATCTAATCACGTTCATGCTCAACGCAAACACGAAATAACATTTATTTAGGTTCATCACTAATCCCGAAGGTAGAGAGAGCGTGCGATGGTGATCACATCAACCTTGGAAACACTTCCAACACTCATCGTCACCTCACCCTTAGCTAGCCTCCGTTTATTCCGTAGCTTTTATTTTGAGTTACTAACATTTAGCAACCGAACCGGTATCCAATACCCAGGTGCTACTAGGAGTACCAGTAAGGTACACATCAATAACACGTATATTAAATATACTTCTGTCGACGTTGCCAGCCTTCTTATCTACCAAGTATCTAGGGTTGTTCCGCTTCAGCGACTGTTCTCCTCATCGTAGAAGCACTTAGTCTCGGGTTTGGGTTCAACCTTGGGTTTCTTCACTGGAGCAACAACTGACCTGCCATCCATGAAGTTTCCCTTCTTGCCCTTGCCCTTCTCGAAACTAGTGGTTTCACTAACCATCAACACTTGATGCTCCTTCTTGATTTCTACCTTCGCGGTGTCAAACATTGCGAATAGCTCGGGGATCATTATTTCCATCCCTGGCATTATATAGTTCATCACAAAGCTCTATTAGCTTAGTGACAGTGACTTGGAGAACTATATCAATCACTATCTTATCTGGAAGATCAACTCCCACTCGATTCAAGCGATTGTAGCACCCAGACAATCTGAGCACATGCTCAACGATTGAGCTATTCTCCTTCATCTTGCAGGCAAAGAATCTTGTTGGAGGTCTCATACCTCTCAACACGGGCACGAGCCTGAGATCCCAATTTCAGCTCTTAGAACATCTCATATGTTCCGTGACGTTCAAAACTAATGGAGCCTCAATTCTAAGCCGTAATGCATGACGCACTGAACTATCAAGTAGTCATCAAAACGTGCCTGTCAGATGTTCACAACATCTACAGACGACGCTTGAGGGGGTGGCGCACCGAGCGGTGCATTAAAGACATAAGCCTTCTGTGCAGCAATGAGGACAATCCTCAGATCATGGACCCAGTCCGCATTATTGCTACCATCATCTTTCAACTCTATTTCTCTAGGAACATATAAAAAAAATTCAAGGGAGCTACAGCGCGAGCTAGTAATCTACAACATAATTTGCAAAGACATTTTGACTATGTTCATGATAATGAGTTTAGTTCATCATATTACTTAAAAACTCCCACTGAAATTGACATCCCTCCGGTCATTCCAGTGTCACATGCTCCAAATCCACCAACTCAAGTCCGATCATCACGTGAGTTGAGGTGGTTTCAATGGTGAACATCTTCATGTTGATGATATCTACTATATGACTCATGTTCGACCTTTCGGTCTCTTGTGTTCCGAGGCCATGTCTGTACATGCTAGGCTCGTCAAGTTTAACCCGAGTGTTCCGCACGTGCAACACTGGCTTGCACCCGTTGTATGCGAACGTAGAGTCTATCACACCTGATCATCACGTGGTGTCTCGAAACGACGAACTTTCGCAACGGTGCACACTCGGGGAGAACACAATTTTTATCTTGAAATTTAAGTGAGGGATCACCTTATAATGCTACCGTCGTCCTAAGCAAAATAAGATGCATAAAAGGATTAACATCACATAAAAATCATAAGTGAGATGATATGGCCATGAACTTGTGCTTTTGATCTCCATCTCCAAAGCACCGGCATGATCTCCATCGTCACCGGCATGACACCATGATCTCCATCAATGTGTCGCCATGAGGTTGTCGCGCCGACTGTTGCTTCCACGACTATTGCTAACTCATAGCGATAAAGTAAAGCAACCCTATGGCTCCTGCCGGTTGTCGTACTCATCGACATGCAAGTCGTGATATTCTATACAATACATGATCATCTCATACATCACATATATCTCATCATGTAATTGGCCATATCACATCACAACATACCCTGCAAAAACAAGTTAGACGTCCTCTAATTGTTGTTGCAAGTTTTACGTGGCTGCTACGGGTATCTAGCAAGAACAATTCTTACCAACGCAAAAACCACAACGGTGATACAAAAATTGCTATTCAACCTTCTCAAGGACCGCCTTTGTCAAATCCGATCCGACTAAAGTGGGAGAAACAGAAACCCACCAGCCATCTTTATGCAACGAAGTTACATGTCAGTTGATGGAACCGGTCTCTCGTAAGCGTACGAGTAATGTTGGTCCGGGCCGCTTCCTCCCACAATACCGCCGAATCAAGAAAAGACCAAGGGAGGAAGCAATCTGAATATCAACGCCCACAAACTCCTTATTGTTGTACTCGAGATCTCATCTACACATAGACCTAGCTCATGATGCCACTATTGGGGAACGTTGCAGGGGAAACAAAAATTTTCCTACGCACACGCAAGATCTATCCATGGTGATGAGCATCTACGAGAGGGAGAGTGGATCTACATACCCTTGTAGATCGCTAAGCGGGAAGCGTTAAGAAACACGGTTGATGTAGTCGAACGTCTTCACGATCCAAATCGCCGAGCGTCCCGCGATCCCATCACGATCCATCTCGCGATCCAATCTCGATCCGTCCCGCGATCAAATCACGAATCGTCTCGCGATCCTGATCACGGTCCTTCCGATCTAGCGCCGAACGGACGGCACCTCCGCATTCAGCACACGTACAGCTCGATGTCGATCTCCGCCTTCTTGATCCAGCAAGAGGGAGCGGAGAGGTAGAAGAGTTCTCCGGCGGCGCGACGGCGCGGCGGCGATGGTGGTGGAACAATTCCGGCAGGGAATCGCCTAAGCACCGCTGAAACTAGACTAGAGGAGAAACCGATCTAGATGAAGTAGAGGGAGCACGTGGCAATTAGGGTTAGCTCTTCCCTCTAAATCCTCTAGTATATATAGGAGGGAGGGAGGGGAGGAGGCAGCCTCAAACCCTCAAGGTTTGGCCGAAATTGGAGGTGGAGGAGTCCCACTCCAATCCTATTAGGAGTAGGATTCCTCCTCTCCACTTGGAAACCCTTTCCACCTTTCCTCCTTTGGATTTTTTCCACCCAAAGCCACATGGGCCTTAGTGGGGGGGGTTAGGCCAGCCCACTAGGGGCTGGTTTGACTCCTCCCACAGCCCATGAGGTCCTTTGGGTCGAGACACGCCTCCCGATGGTCCCCGGTACCCCTCCCGGCACTCCCGGTACACTACCGAAATACCCGAAACTTTTCCGGTGACCAAAACAGGACTTCCTATATATCAATCTTTACCTTCAGACCATTCCGGAGCTCCTCGTGACGTCCAGGATCTCATCCGGGACTCCGAACAACCTTCGGTCACCACCATACATAACTCTACTATACCGAAACGTCACAGAACCTTAAGTGTGCAGACCCTGCTGGTTCGAGAACTATGTAGACATGACCGAGACACCTCTATGGTCAATAACCAATAGCGGGACCTAGATGCCCATATTGGTTCCTACATATTCTACGAAGATCTTCATGGGTTGAACCTCTATGTCAATGATTCAGTTAATCCCGTATGTTGTTCCCTTTGTTCTTCGATATGCTACTTGCCCGAGATTCGATCGTCGGTATGTCTATAACTAGTTCAATCTCGTTACCGGCAAGTCTCTTTACTCGTTCCGTAATACAAGATCCCGTGGCTAACACTTTAGTCACATTGCTTGCAAGGCTTGTTGTGATGTTGTATTACCGAGTGGGCCCTGAGATACCTCTCCGTCACACGGAGTAACAAATCCCAGTCTTAATCCATGCCCACTCAACAGACACCCTCGGAGATACCTGTAGAGCATCTTTATAGTCACCCAGTTATGTTGCGACGTTTGATACACACAAGGTATTCCTCCGGTGTCAGTGAGTTGCATGATCTCATGGTCATAGGAACTGATACCTGACATGCAGAAAACAATAGCAATAAGCTGACACGATCATATGCTATGTTCATAGTTTGGGTCTTGTCCATCACATCATTCTCCTAATGATGTGATCCCGTTATCAAATGACATCTCATGTCTATGGCTAGGAAACCTTGACCATCTTTGATCAACGAGCTAGTCTATTAGAGGCATACTAGGGACACAGTGTTGTCTATGTACCCACACATGTATTTGAGCTTCCAATCAATACAATTATAGCATGGATAATAAACGATTATCATGAACAACGAAATATAATAATAACCAATTTATTATTGCCTCTAGGGCATATTTCCAACAGTCTCCGCCGCCTCAGCGGACTCCGGCGGAGGAGGCCCCTCTGCAGAATCCTCCTCCGCCTCTGCTGTCTCCGCCGCGTCAGCGGACTCCACCTCCTCCACCGCGTCATCGGACTCCGCCGCCTCACCAACGGCGGAAGAGAGCCACCGCCGCTCCGGCGGCTAGCAGTACAACAACGAAGAAATCCAGAGCAGGCCCAAGCGTCAAGAAGGCTCCTCCCAAGTTACCCTACAACATGACTGTCGAGGAAAACAATGACATCGTGGCTGACAAAGTGAAACGCCAGCTTGCACCGAAACGTCCACCTCCAAAGGAGAAAGTAGATCTGGTAAAAGTGAAGCGCTGTCTGGATGCCCTTAGGGGACCACCACTGCCTCCGCCGCAATCAAACTATGACCGCTGTATTGAAAAGACATTTGATCAAGCGAAGCGGTGGGAAGCTTAAGTAGCAGTGGTGCAAGAAGTGGGAAAACAATTCCCCAGCACGACGAACAAGAAAAGCAATCGTTGTAACACCCAAGATGCGATCCTATCCTTATTTTGGCATGAGGGCCTTGACAGGGATAGAAGCGCATCTCGTCGGTTTGCAAGAATGGATATCATTACAAGTACATGTAAAGAAGAGATGAGTATAAGGAATTGGCTTACACTCGCCACAAGCTACATCAATATCACATCAATACAACAACATATCCAAACATCATACGGAAGAGCAGGGTCCGACTACGGACGAAATCAAACGATAAAATGACATCCATCCTTGCTATCCCAGGCTGCCGCCTGGAACCCATCCTATGATCGAAGAAGAAGAAGAACTCCAAATCAAACAAAGCATCGCGCTCACGTCAAAGCATCATATTACCTGTACCTGCAACTGTTGTTGTAGTAATCTGTGAGCCACGGGGACTCAGCAATCTCATTTCCAAGGGTATCAAGACTATTAAAGCTTAACGGGCGAGGTATGGTTAAGTGGTGAGGCTGCAGCAAGACTAAGCATTTATTTGAGTGGCTAACTTACGAGTACAAGAATAAAGGGGGATGATTGTCGCATACACGGACGTGATCTAGTAATGATCTCTAAGAGATCCTGAACACCTACTTACGTCAATCACAACCCCACCGTGTTCTCTCCCGTATAAGGACTCACAAGAAGAGACAGTCACGGTTACGCACATAGTTGGTGTATTTTCTTTGAGTTTACTTCAAGTTTGCTATGACCGGGTGTTAAACAAAGTTTCCAAGTTGCCACGTAACTGCGGGCACGGCTTTCTGAAAGATTTAACCCTGCAGGGGTGCTCCAACTCATCCATCACAAACTAACCACACGCAGCGGGAATAACCTCGACCACGAATCTCGTGATCTTCCTAGGCAATTCCATTGGAAAACCGCAACCTCGAGATAGCCCGAAGTATTTTCGGAATTCCTCGCACAAGATGTTCGAGAAAGGTAAAACAAGTCTAGCAAGGCCGCCCGACGTGCCGACAATCCCGATAGGAGCCGAGTATCTCATTCTCAGGGCACAACTGGATGAGCGCAGCGTACAGTGGCCTGATAGACATCTCCCGGGTTGCCCCGGGCTGGCCCCGCACACGACTCTGTTTTGGACCAGCACCAACAGCACTGGCCCCCCTGTATCAGCATTATTTGGTTGGTCAAATGTAGTACCAAAGTTGGGCCTTGCCAGACAAGTTTTATCCTAAAACGAAAATCAAGGGGGTCCCCATAATAACCCCGAGCATGTTAGGAGCGCTCAATTATGGAACATAACACCGGTACACAAGTAACTAGGGGCGGCAAGAGTGGAACAAAACACCGGGCAAAAGGCCAAGCCTTCCACCCTTTACCAGGTATATATGTGCATTAAATTAAATAGAAATAATATTGTGATATAACAAAAGGATATCCATGTTGGCACATGGAAACAATTTGCACCTGCAACTAGCAACACTATAAGAAGGGCTGAGCAAGCGGTAACATAGCCAAACAATGTTTGCTGGGATGTGGAGGGGTTAGAGGCTTTTCATGGCAATTTGGGAGGCTTGACATACAAGTGGTAGGTAGCGAGACAGCGATAGAAACGAGACATCTAGCATGGCAATGATAGTAATGGTATCCAGGGAAATGATCATCTTGCCTGAGATCCCGCTTGGAAGAAGAACGAATCCATGAAGAAGACGAGCCAACGTAGTCGAACGAATCCTCACACTCCGAACGCTTACGGAACTCTATCGATAAGAAGCAATCCGAAAACAACAATCAACACATGCTCAACACCACAACATATGCCTGACATGATGCGCAAACAAACATGATGCATGTCCGGTTTAATTATGCAAGGCATGACAATCACCACAAACAAATACTACACATTAAGTGAAGCTCAATATGCAACGAGTTGCATATTGACGAAACTCCACATTCGAATATTTAGTTCACTCTCGTTTAGGTACACGACAATATTAAATGTTATTAAACATGGCAGAGGTGAAGCATAAGTAAACTACATATCTAGGCAAGTTTAAATGAGGCCGGAAACAACATATAGCATTTCCGAAACGACCCCATATGTTAATTTCGAAATTGGTCCATATCTGAACTAATCATGTTTTATATTTATTAAACAGGGAAATAAGATGCACAATGGGATTCTACTCGTCATTCTAGTCGATTTACATATATAGAACATTTGAAACGGAGCTACGGTCTAAAAGATGTGACCATCACGAGATAATATGACATGAATGCAAAATGCATGAAAATGACAACCGCAAACATTTCAAATCATGAATGCAGCAAGATATTATGATACTACACGAAAATCTAAGCAAGTTACATATGCAACATGTTCAGAACGGAGCTACGGTTCAACAAGTACAACCAACACAAGTTTTAGTTGAAATCTGCCCAAACCAGCAAGATAGCATATTGCACGCATGAAAACAACAAGCTACAAGATTCTAAAATACACAAACTAAGCATGGGGCAGTAGCATATAACACACACTTCATTTCATCTTCACATATCATACTCAAAAGAGTCATGGATCACATGGTAGGAAGCTCACAACATGGCATCAAAATATAGCAGATTAGGACTTAGTGAAAATATCAGGTTTTTATCATAGCAGATTTTCACGAAGGCATATTGGCAGCAATAAAACTATATGCTACAGGTCATATATTGGCATGAAACTTAACAGCATGGTAGTGGACATGATGCACTACAATTCATTCCACGGTGGCAAGGTCTAATTATGCATAGAAATGAGGCTAGCATCATCACAACATGGCATTATGAAGAAAACAGATTCTCAGACTTAGTGATAATTAGAGTAGACATGTGCAGCAGTTTTTAACAGATTGACATATTGGACAGCGGAATTAATTATGATGTAAAACCTATTCATGCAAACTATTGGTACAACATGATAGGCAACAACATGCTTAACAAAAGACTCCATGGTGACATCACCAAAAGACTCCTAGAACACTAGCAAATCACATGGCAAGACAGCAACAAAATAACAGGATTTTAGACTTGCAAATATTTTGGACCCTAAAAACAGCACATTTTTATGGCATGTTGGCAACACGAAAATAACACCTATACATGGATTTCTATCGCAACCAAAATTACCAGGGCCTAGCACACATGTTCAAGGGCATATCTCATGTTTGCAACTATTTCAAAATATGCATGGATTAATTCACACAAAATGAACAAAAGGGCACCATAGCAAAATGACATGCATAAAAAAATGCTCAAATGACAAAACTAATTGCGCAGATAAATTCAATGGATTTTGCTACCCCGAAAACATATATAACATGCATATGGTACTGTATAAAATGTGCCACAATTAATTACGCACAAATTAGTTATATTTTTATATAAACAGAGCATCGGGTAGCTATATCGCGTACATGGGCGTTAAATAGACAAAAGGGGGGGCCTCACCTGAGTGGGCTCGGCCCAGGTCGGGGGGAGGCTGTGGCAGGCCGGACGCGGACGGCTGGGCCGGAGGGTAGGCCGCGGTCGGGAAGCGCTGGGCCTGGCCCACGCGAGGGGGGTCAACGGGGCGCTCGTCCCCGTCCCCTGCTCACGCCCGAGCAAGGCGGCGGCGGCAAGATCCGGCCGGCCCTTGCCGGAACCGACGACGCTGGGCACGGGGATGACCATGAATGGGGTTGCAGCGACGGGGACAACCCAGATCTGGCCGGATCCGGCGACGGCGGCAAGCTCTGCGAGCTCGGAGGCGAGATCCATGGCGGATCGGGCAGGCAAGGCAGAGCGGCGGGGCGAGGCGGCCGGCGACGGTTCGGCCGCGCTCGGCGGGGCAAGGCGGCGGCGAGGGCATCCGGCAATGGGGCGGCGAGGTTCCACGACGGCAGGGTCGGGCACTCCGGCGAGCGGCGCGGGGTGTATGGCGAGGGGTTGCGGAGAGGCGGCGAGCTCGGGAGCGAGCTGCGGGTCGGGGCTGCTCGGGCGCCTGGACGTGGGCGCCTGCGGGCGGCGGCGCGGCCCGGGGCGGGCCGCGCTCGGGCCCGGCGGGCCTGGCGGCGGAGGGAAGCCAGAGGAGGCACGTGGCGCGTGCCTATTGGCTAGGGGCGGCGGCGCGACGGCTGGGTGGCGGCGTAGCCCGATCTGGAGCCGCCAAGTGGCGAGGTGGTGGTGGCTTGGCGCGGAATCTGAGGCAGAAGGGGCTAGAGGTTGGTGGAGGCTAAGGAGGCCATTTTGGACGTGGGGAACATCCATATATAGCAGTTTTGGCTTTGGTTTGAGGGTTTTGGGGCGGGTCGAGCCGTTCGATCGCAATCGGACGGCTCCGGACGCGGGGTTGGTGTAGGTTGGGCTAGTGGGCTGCGATGGGCTGTGTAGAGGGGCTTGGTGGGTATGAGAGGGAATGGATGGCAGCCCGTTGCATGGTTTTAAAACACAGAAAACGTCCGATAATAAACCGAAGACGGTGCCCCTACGGTCGACCGTTCGGGTATCAAACGACCTCTGATTGCGACGAAACTTGGCAGGCGGTCTACCTACAATATAACAAGACCGCATGCCAACGTTCGACCCAATCCGAGAATATTTTTCACACACTTTAAAAACAATATTTTAACGATGCCGCGGGCGCGTGCGTGTGTGGTTGGACTCAAAACGGTCAACGACAAGAACGGAAAGAACCGACAAGTACGAACGGATGCAAGTTTTTGAAAACGAGTGACGATGCGAATGATGCGATGATGAATGCAACAACCACTCGAATCACACGATGACAATGGAATAAAAGGGGAATCTTCTGGAGCGTCGGTCCCGGGCTGTTACAACTCTCCTCCACTTACAAGAGATCTCGACCTGAGATCTTAGAATGAGAAGGGGAAGAGGAAGACGAAAGTGAGAGGTAAAACTTAGTTGCTTCTTTGACAAACGAGTGAGACCACATGAACTTGAAGGATTGCAAGACATGAAGAATGATATGGGAAACAAGCAAGAATTCAAAGAAATTTCGGCAGCACTTCGTTAGGATAGAGAGGCAAAAATTGATAAGATGGGAAGAACTTGACAACAGGGCACAACACTCTGTTTAAGGATAAGCAAAGAGGAACATGAGCTTGATAAACCGAAATGATGAGAAGAATAGAGCAACATCACAATGCCTCCGGAGCAAAAGAATAGAAGCTAGATCATTGGTAAGAAAAGAACGGACAAGAAAATGACAACTTCCATCACAATTGAATTGAAAAGCATTGATTTAAGGAAGGATTGAACGGAGTTGTTGGAAATCAACAACGAAAGGATAGGCTTGTTGTGGGCTTATGAAAACCTCTCAGATAATGAGGTGACAACCGGCCACAAACGGAAACAATTTATTGGTTGGAAACAACAAGACATAAAAACTTCCGACACCAAGAGGATGAAGAGATCAAGATTTGCCTAATAGAAACTGAACAAGGCACTGGAATAATTGAGATACGAACGAAGAGACAACAATTGAGAAGAATTTGGGAACGAAAGCTGAAAGCTGAGAACGAAGAAATCTTCTGAAATGATGGCCTTCGGAGGATCGAGAAATGAAAACAATACTCAAATGCTCCGGATAGATAGGGAAGGAATTACTCATGATTGTCAACAATTTGGAAGAATAGCATCAAGCTCAAACCATGAATATCAGCGAATGGAACCAGATTTAAGAGAAACTCTCCTTCGGTCTTCATGCTGAGAATAATGATGAGAAACACCACCAAGAATTACTGAGATACTCCAGAATAATAAATAAGAAAAGGTTGAGCCAATGATGAGAATGATTTAGCAGCGATCTTGGAGAAGGAATATGACTGATGAAATTCATTCTTACGTCATATTGAAAAGAACTTCAGATCTCCGAAAAAGATCAGAAGAGCCAGGTAAGATCCAGGGGAAAAACCTGTGGGTTATGAGCCCACTCAAAGAGACCACCATTGAAACAATTGCTTAGGAAGAGATATTGCACCGGTACAATGAAAACTTGTTGAGGTGAGAACCTCGAAATAATTGAAAGGATTTGAATGGGAACACGAATCTTCTGAGATATGCTGAAAACTCCGGAGAAGAATAGAGAGAGGATGACTAACAAGAGAGCCTTGAACAAGAACTTCCACATGGGTAAGCTTTTAAAGGATGAAAAGGATATGATGAAGCTCCAAATCTTGAATTGAATCCACCGGAGAAGAAAGACAAGAACAAGAATGATGACATTGAAACTCCTGAGCATCATCACAAAGAATCACCGGATACATCACGAAAGAGAAGATAGCGGAAGCATCACATGAATAGAAAAGGCATTTGGATGAGAATTTAATTATTGACGAAAAAGGGCGGGAGGGCGGGGAAAAACAAAGACAACTTGAGACAGATGAGACGAGCTCCGGAGAGAAATACGAGGATTGATCTTGCAAATATTGGAGAGGGATGAATTATCTAGAAGGGAAGCACACCGGTTAGGAAAGATATGAAATCACCACTTGACATCGAAGCAACTCAAATTACCATACTCCAAAACAACACAAAGGGTGAGGCATGAGAATTAAGCCGGAAACAAATACATAACCCATTATGCATTCGTTGGAAGGATAATCCTAGGTAACTACTTGAATTCCCACCTAAGAATTTCTGAAGTCTTTCTTGTTTATGCGATTCGGGTTGCGGACCCAGGAACGTACCCAAGGTAATCAGCTACAACTGCACCCGCAACCTTCCACACCATAATCCAAGAAACTCCTCAAACTCGTCTACCTCAGACACTCGTAATCACAACGATACTAAACATGGTAGTACCCCGGACGCCTCCCCAGTACTGGGTGACTCCAGCCTTATCTCGCCATGAAAAGTATTGAAGCAATTTCGAACATCCTCCGTACTGAGATACTAAGGAAACTGAATGATAACGATGTGTCAAGAATCCCCTGGAGCTCAACTCCCCGGAAGAAATCTAGTCAGACAGGAGGCACCAAGACAGAACTACGTCACATCGGTATCACATAGATTCCAAAATATCCGCGTGATCCTAAAAAAATTTGAGTGACAAGAGGGTAGAATCAAAATTCCTAAGCCGAATACCTCACCAGAGCATAGAAGAGGAGTAAAAAGAATCCTACTCTCCGATATAACTAGACTCAAAATAATTTTTCACTAGACTCGACTCGGCCAAGGTTCGATCAAACAAGGGGGCTCCTAGGTCGGTACAGGCTCTGATACCAACTTGAAATGCCCAAGATGCGATCCTATGCTTATTTTGGCACGAGGGCCTCGACAGGGATAGAAGCGCATCTCGTCGTTTTGCAAGAATGGATATCATTACAAGTACATGTAAAGAAGAGATGAGTATAAGGAATTGGCTTACACTCGTCACAAGCTACATCAATATCACATCAATACAACAACATATCCAAACATCATACAGAAGAGCAGGGTCCGACTACGGACGAAATCAAACGATAAAATGACATCCATCCTTGCTATCCCAGGCGGCTGCCTGGAACCCATCCTATGATCGAAGAAGAAGTAGAACTCCAAATCAAACAAAGCATCGTGTTCACGTCAAAGCATCGCATTACCTGTACCTGCAACTATTGTTGTAGTAATCTGTGAGCCACGGGGACTCAGCAATCTCATTTCCAAGGGTATCAAGACTATTAAAGCTTAACGGGTGAGGTATGGTTAAGTGGTGAGGCTGCAGCAAGCACTAAGCATTTATTTGAGTGGCTAACTTACGAGTACAAGAATAAAGGGGGATGATTGTCGCATACACGGACGTGATCTAGTAATGATCTCTAAGAGATCCTGAACACCTACTTACGTCAATCATAACCCCACCGTGTTCTCTCTCGGATAAGGACTCACAAGAAGAGACAGTCACGGTTACGCACATAGTTGGTGTATTTTCTTTGAGTTTACTTCAAGTTTGCTATGACCGGGTGTTAAACAAAGTTTCCAAGTTGCCACGTAACTGCGGGCACGGCTTTCTGAAAGATTTAACCCTGCAGGGGTGCTCCAACTCATCCATCACAAACTAACCACACGCAGCGGGAATAACCTCGACCACGAATCTCGTGATCTTCCTAGGCAATTCCATTGGAAAACCGCAACCTCGAGATAGCCCGAAGTATTTTCGAAATTCCTCGCACAAGACGTTCGAGAAAGGTAAAACAAGTCTAGCAAGGCCGCCCGACGTTCCGACAATCCTGATAGGAGCCACGTATCTCGTTCTCAGGGCACAACCGGATGAGCGCAGCGTACAGTGGCCTGATAGACATCTCCCGGGTTGCCCCGGGTTGGCCCCGCACACGACTCTGTTTTGTACCAGCACCAGCAGCACTAGCCCCCCGCGGTCTACCTACAATATAACAAGACCGCATGCCAACTTTCGACCCAATCCGAGAATATTTTTCGCACACTTTAAAAACAATATTTTAACGATGCCGCGGGCGCGTGCGTGTGTGGTTGGACTCAAAACGGTCAACGAGAAGAACGGAAAGAACCGATAGCTACGAACGGATGCAAGTTTTCGAAAACGAGTGACGATGCTATGCAGATGATGCGAATGATGCGATGATGAATGCAACAACCACTCGAATGACACGATGACAATGGAATAAAAGGGGAATCTTCTAGAGCGTCGGTCCCGGGCTATTACAATCGTGCCCCCCGCTCAAGGTGTTTACCGATATCGCTAATGATCCGGAGATAGCGGACGGTGGTCTTGCTAGCACTCTTGGTGATTACTTAGGCGATGGTGTACAGTTCGAAATGGCTGAGGTAATAACCTTTAGATACGAGCACGGGAAGCCTCTCGTCAAACCTGAGAAGCTCCCACATCTATCAACGATGATGCGAAGATTGCATGACTGGTACTTGAGAACCTGCAGGGATGGGACAGACAGTATGTTGCTGGGAATTAATGATAAGCACGACTTCATTGGAGTCAACCTGATGTACGTTGAATTTGAAGAATTATTTCAGTTATACAATCAAGCGGCCCTCGACAAAACTCTCATGACTTGCTATTGTCTGTAAGTATTATTTATTTATTTAAGTCTCTAGCTCAGCTCGTTCATTGCATGTATAATTATCCTCACTATATTATGCAGATTGAAGATCGTCGAATGTAGAAGAGGACAAATCTATGACGTTGGGTTCATTAACCCAAATACCGTAAATGAATATACGGTACGAAAAAACCCCGATGAAACAGAGAAAAACTTGCTAAAGACGTTAGTTTGACAATAAAAAAGAAGGGAAATACTATTTCCTTACAACTTCCAGTGAGTGTTACTGTCTTGTGCATATTCTGTTTCGCTTACTCGCGGTTAAGTGTAATTGATGAGTTATGCGTGCGCAGGTTCCACTTTATTCTGCTAGCCATTCAGCTTGATGCGGGACTAGTAATTGTCTTGGACCCGAGACGTAAAGAGCGTAAGGAGTGGTCGGACATGAGTGAAATGCTCCAGAAGTAAGTTCAATCATTATCGCACCATATCGGCGACTTTCGTTCATTTCCTGATATCAAGTAATCATTTTCTTTGTCGGGCAGGGTTTGAAAAAAGTTCACCAGCACGGTTAGGGGTGAATGGAAAAAGGAGCTGCGATTTTCACACCCCAAAGTAAGTAGTACTAGGTAGTTCCGCGCATCTCTCATTGATTCTAGTTTCAATACCATTATCATGCTTGATTACCATTTTGATTGAACTATATTCTCGTAAAGTGCTTGTGGCAGGCACCCGGGAATAATTTATGTGGATACTACATTTGCGAGTTCATTCGCAACTCGACCTCTGAGCGGGGCGGCATAAGTGCACAACAATTAGAAGTACATAAACAGTATTCACAATTTTATTTTATTACCACCAATTGTGTTGAGTTCCATTCATATATATATATTAACCCCCTTCTTTAAATTAGACCTGGCAGAAGTGGGATCAACTCCTACCAAATGATCGCATACGAGCAATTCAAGAGGAATTGGCGGGATTCTTTGTTGAGCACGTCATACCTAAAGACGGAGAATACCATCGGGAATTGCAATGCGATTTTGGTACATGATGTTAGGGATCGTAAGAGATGTTATATTGTATATATGCATGATCATGTACTATATGTAGTAGCGTCGAATAGATATACGAAAACTTGTTGTTAGACCAAGCACGGAGAAAGAGAGGTCACTTCTTTCTATATATGTTCATGACGATGTTGTGTAATTAATGGTTCCTTCATTGCTATATGTAGTACCTAGCGTCGAGTTGAATGGAAAACATAAAAAAATATAAAACCCTAAATGTAAAAGAATTGAAGAGTAAACACAAAAAAAGGGGGAAACACAATATGAAACCCCTATAAACCCTCTAAAACCCATAACCCCTCCTTCCAAAAAACAAAAAAAAAACCAGCGCCTGGCAGGTGCTGACGCGTGGCTGCCTTATTTTCCCGGTTTGTGTCATGAACCGGGACTAAAGGTCCTCCTGCCTCGGTGCCCCGCAGCGGCCACGTGGAGCACCTTTAGTCCCGGTTCGGAACACGACCGGGACTAAAAGAGGAGGGCATTAGTCCCGATCGTTTAGTCCCGGTAGCAGAACCGGGACTAAAGGGCCTCTGGAACCGGGACTGATGGCCCGTTTTCAACTAGTGTTCTGTATTGGATCCTTCCTACTTCGAGTAATAGACAATGGATGTGTGAGATTTTCCTGCAGTCACAGCCTTGATCCCTTACATTTGACGTCAGAGCTATAAATTCTGAGCCAAAAATTTCTCCACCCAACCACCGCCTGCAACCTGTTCCACACAATGTGAACCCACAAGCTTCTGTGTCCGGACGCCGTGCTTTACATTAGGGTGAGCAGTGTCTACTAGCAAGTGACCATGGAGACGCTTTTGTTGGGATTAATCTTGACATATATGTGCATATGCATGTGGGTGTATCACGCAATGGCTTAGAGATGGCCGACTCGTTGAGTTAGTTACCTACTGGAGTGAGTCCATGAGTCTAAGTTAGTTAGCTGCATGAGTGTTTCAGGCCAAGTCAGGCTGCTAGAGAGATTCTAGGAGAAGGAAAAGGCCATGCGTTACTTCTGTTATAGTGGCTTGTGCTAGTACGTGGAGACGTGGTGCTAGTGGCCGAATGTTATGGCTGTGCTGTGTGCGTGAGTGCGTGGCACAAGTGCCTGCTCCTGTGTAGATAAGTATCATAGAGTTAATGAGAAAAGAAAGAGGCCGTGAGGGCTGAAACTAAAAATGTAGTCTCTTGTTTCACCAAGGTGGAGAGCCTCTCGGGCAAAGCCAGCTGGTTTACTCCTTGGTGTATGTGTGTGTGTGTGTTCTTGAGAGACGATGGAGAGAAACCACAAGAGACTTGTGTGAGGCAGCTCAAGGTAGAAGAAGGAGGCGCTACGAGGAGGCGGCGCCAACAATTGGTATCAGAGCCTTGTTGATCCGTGGCGGCGACCGCGGTGGTGACGGCTATGGTGGCCGGCGTGGCTGTGGCGGAGGCTACGACTGCGGCGGCGACGACGCATCGGACTCCATGTGAGGTGGAGGACGTCGGCGCGAGGTGAAGGCCGTCGGCGGCGCGATGCCGCCGGTGTGGACGGTTGCGGTGTGACGCCGCGAGATGGAGATGACGGTACGAAGCTGCCACAAGAGGACATCCGTGTGACGCCGTTGGGAGGTATGGCGGCATGAAGCCGTCATGAGGATCGGCGTGAAGCTGATCGGCGGTGGTGGCCAGGTTGGTGTGCTGCCATCTGCGAGATGGGTCGATGCGACGACGTGGCGATTGGCGCCGCGAAGGCGTCATCCACGTAAAGAGGTGGCCGATGTGAGCGGCATGACGATCGTGGTGACCGGCGCTGCGACGGCGTGGTCCACGACAAGGAGGTGTTTGGCGGTTTGATGCCGCCGAACATGTCGGTCGCGGTGTGATGCTGAAGACGGAGTGCTGATCGGCGCCGCGATGGCGTCGTCCACGACAAGGTGCGTGTGACCGGCGCTACGATCGCGTCGTCCATGAAAAATTTGCTGCGGCATTACAACAGGGTTGTCCACATTGAGAGATGGCAGCTGGGTGCGACAAGATGGCATGGTGACGGGCGCTGCGACAGCATCGTCCATGGCAAGAGGTTGCAGGTAATCTGCATGAAGATTAGAAGAGTTGACATATCAAGATTAGGAGGGAAAATGTTGGGATTAATCTTGACATATATGTGCATATGCATGTGTGCGTATCATGCAATGGCTTAGAGGTGGCCGAGTCGTTGAGTTAGTTAGCTACTGGAGTGAGTCCATGAGTCTAAGTTAGTTAGCTGCATGAGTGTTTGAGGCCGAGTCGGGCTGCTAGAGAGATTCTAGGAGAAGGAAAAGGCCACGCGTTAGTTCTGTTAGTGGCTTGCGCTAGTACGTGGAGACGTGGTGTTAGTGGCCGAATGTTATGGCTGTGCTGTGTGCGTGAGTGCGTGGCACAAGTGCCTGCTCCTGTGTCGATAAGTATCATAGAGTTAATGAGAAAAGAAAGAGGCCGTGAGGGATGAAAGTAAAAATGTAGTCTCTTGTTTCACCAAGGTGGAGAGCCTCTCGGGCAAAGCCAGCTAGTTTACTCCTTGGTGTATGTGTGTGTGTGTGTTCTTGAGAGACGATGGAGAGAAACCACAAGAGACTTGTGTGAGGCAGCTCAAGGTAGAAGAAGGAGGCGCTACGAGGAGGCGGCGCCAACAATTGGTATCAGAGCTTTGTTGATCCGTGGCGGCGAGCGCGGTGGCGACGGCTATGGTGGCCGGCGTGGAGGTGGCGGAGGCTACGGCTGTGGCGGCGACGACGCGTCGGACTCCATGTGAGGTGGAGGACGTCGGCGTGAGGTGAAGGCCGTCGGCGGCGCGATGCCGCCGGTGTGGACGGTTGCGGTGTGACGCCGCGAGATGGAGATGACAGTACGAAGCTGCCACAAGAGGACATCGGTGTGACGCCGTTGGGAGGTATGGCGGCGTGAATCCGTCATGAGGATCGGCGTGAAGCCGATCGGCGGTGGTGTCCAGATTGGTGTGCTGCCATCCGCGAGATGGGTCGATGCGACGACGTGGCGATTGGCGCCGCGAAGGCGTCATCCACGTAAAGAGGTGGCCGATGTGAGCGGCATGACCATCGTGGTGACCGGCGCTGCGACGGCGTGGTCCACGACAAGGAGGTGTTTGGCGGTTTGATGCCGCCGAACATGTCGGTCGCGGTGTGATGCTGAAGACGGAGTGCTGATCGGCGCCGCGATGGCGTCGTCCACGACAAGGTGCGTGTGACCGGCGCTACGATCGCGTCGTCCATGAAAAATTTGCTGCGGCATTACAACAGGGTTGTCCACATTGAGAGATGGCAGCTGGGTGCGACAAGATGGCATGGTGACGGGCGCTGCGACAGCATCGTCCATGGCAAGAGGTTGCAGGTAATCTGCATGAAGATTAGAAGAGTTGACATATCAAGATTAGGAGGGAAAATGTTGGGATTAATCTTGACATATATGTGCATATGCATGTGTGCGTATCATGCAATGGCTTAGAGGTGGCCGAGTCGTTGAGTTAGTTAGCTACTGGAGTGAGTCCATGAGTCTAAGTTAGTTAGCTGCATGAGTGTTTGAGGCCGAGTCGGGCTGCTAGAGAGATTCTAGGAGAAGGAAAAGGCCACGCGTTAGTTCTGTTAGTGGCTTGCGCTAGTACGTGGAGACGTGGTGTTAGTGGCCGAATGTTATGGCTGTGCTGTGTGCGTGAGTGCGTGGCACAAGTGCCTGCTCCTGTGTCGATAAGTATCATAGAGTTAATGAGAAAAGAAAGAGGCCGTGAGGGATGAAAGTAAAAATGTAGTCTCTTGTTTCACCAAGGTGGAGAGCCTCTCGGGCAAAGCCAGCTAGTTTACTCCTTGGTGTATGTGTGTGTGTGTGTTCTTGAGAGACGATGGAGAGAAACCACAAGAGACTTGTGTGAGGCAGCTCAAGGTAGAAGAAGGAGGCGCTACGAGGAGGCGGCGCCAACAATTGGTATCAGAGCTTTGTTGATCCGTGGCGGCGAGCGCGGTGGCGACGGCTATGGTGGCCGGCGTGGAGGTGGCGGAGGCTACGGCTGTGGCGGCGACGACGCGTCGGACTCCATGTGAGGTGGAGGACGTCGGCGTGAGGTGAAGGCCGTCGGCGGCGCGATGCCGCCGGTGTGGACGGTTGCGGTGTGACGCCGCGAGATGGAGATGACAGTACGAAGCTGCCACAAGAGGACATCGGTGTGACGCCGTTGGGAGGTATGGCGGCGTGAATCCGTCATGAGGATCGGCGTGAAGCCGATCGGCGGTGGTGTCCAGATTGGTGTGCTGCCATCCGCGAGATGGGTCGATGCGACGACGTGGCGATTGGCGCCGCGAAGGCGTCATCCACGTAAAGAGGTGGCCGATGTGAGCGGCATGACCATCGTGGTGACCGGCGCTGCAACGGCGTGGTCCCTGACAAGGAGGTGTTTGGCGGTTTGATGCCGCCGAACATGTCGGTCGCGGTGTGATGCTGAAGACGGAGTGCTGATCGGCGCCGCGATGGCGTCGTCCACGACAAGGTGCGTGTGACTGGCGCTACGATCGCGTCGTCCATGAAAAATTTGCTGCGGCGTTACAACAGGGTTGTCCACGTCGAGAGATGGCAGCTGGGTGCGACAAGATGGCATGGTGACGGGCGCTGCAACAGCGTCGTCCATGGCAAGAGGTTGCAGGTAATCTGCATGAAAATTAGAAGAGTTGACATATCAAGATTAGGAGGTAAAATGTTGGGATTAATCTTGACATATATGTGCATATGCATGTGTGCGTATCATGCAATGGCTTAGAGATGGCCGAGTCGTTGAGTTAGTTAGCTACTGGAGTGAGTCCATGAGTCTAAGTTAGTTAGCTGCATGTGTGTTTGAGGCCGAGTCAGGCTGCTAGAAAGATTCTAGGAGAAGGAAAAGGCCATGTGTTAGTTCTGTTAGTGGCTTGTGCTAGTACGTGGAGACGAGGTGTTAGTGGCCGAATGTTATGGCTGTGCTGTGTGCGTGAGTGCGTGGCACAAGTGCCTGCTCCTGTGTAGATAAGTATAATAGAGTTAATGAGAAAAGAAAGAGACCGTGAGGGCTGAAAGTAAAAATGTAGTCTCTTGTTTCACCAAGGTGGAGAGCCTCTCGGGCAAAGCCAGCTGGTTTACTCCTTGGTGTATGTGTGTGTGTGTGTTCTTGAAAGACGATGGAGAGAAACCACAAGAGACTTGTGTGAGGCAGCTCAAGGTAGAAGAAGGAGGTGCTGCGAGGAGGCGGCGCCAACAATTGGTATCAGAGCGTTGTTCATCCGTGGCGGCGACCGCGGTGGCGACGGCTATGGTGGCCGTCGTGGCGGTGGCGGAGGCTACGGCTACGGCGGCGACGACGCGTCGGACTCCATGTGAGGTGGAGGACGTCGGCGCGAGGTGAAGGCCGTCGGCGGCGCGATGCCGCTGGTGTGGACGGTTGCGGTGTGACGCCGCGAGAGATGGAGATGACGGTACGAAGCTGCCACAAGAGGACAACGGTGTGACGCCGTTGGGAGGTATGGCGGCGTGAAGCCGTCATGAGGATCGGCGTGACGCCGATCAACGGTGGTGGCCAGGTTGGTGTGCTGCCAACCGCGAGATGGGTCGATGCGACGACGTGGCGATTGGCGCCGCGAAGGCGTCATCCACGTAAAGAGGTGGCCGATGTGAGCGGCATGACAATCGTGGTGACCGGCGCTGCGACGGCGTGGTCCACGACAAGGAGGTGTTTGGCAGTTTGATGCCGCCGAACATGTCGATCGCGGTGTGATGCTGAAGACGGAGTGCTGATCGGCACCGCGATGGCGTCGTCCACGACAAGGTGCGTGTGACCGGCGCTGCGATCGCGTCGTCCATAAAAAATTTGCTGCGGCGTTGCAACAGGGTTGTCCACGTCGAGAGATGGCAGCTGGGTGCGACAAGATGGCATGTTGACGGGCGCTGCGACAGCGTCGTCCATGGCAAGAGGTTGCAGGTAATCTGCATGAAGATTAGAAGAGTTGACATATCAAGATTAGGAGGGAAAATGTTGGGATTAATCTTGACATATATGTGCATATGCATGTGTGCGTATCATGCAATGGCTTAGAGTTGGCCGAGTCGTTGAGTTAGTTAGCTACTAGAGTGAGTCCATGAGTCTAAGTTAGTTAGCTGCATGAGTGTTTGAGGCCGAGTCAGGCTGCTAGAGAGATTCTAGGAGAAGGAAAAGGCCATGCGTTAGTTCTGTTAGTGGCTAGTGCTAGTACGTGGAGACGTGGTGTTAGTGGCCGAATGTTATGGCTGTGCTGTGTGCGTGTGTGCGTGGCACAAGTGCCTGCACCTGTGTAGATAAGTATCATAGAGTTAATGAGAAAAGAAAGAGGCCGTGAGGGCTGAAACTAAAAATGTAGTCTCTTGTTTCACCAAGGTGGAGAGCCTCTCGGGCAAAGCCAGCTGGTTTACTCCTTGGTGTATGTGTGTGTGTGTGTTCTTGAGAGACGATGGAGAGAAACCACAAGAGACTTGTGTGAGGCAGCTCAAGGTAGAAGAAGGAGGCGCTGCGAGGAGGCGGCGCCAACAATTGGTATCAGAGCCTTGTTGATCCGTGGCGGCGACCGCGGTGGCGACGGCTATGGTGGCCGGCATGGCGGTGGCGGAGGCTACGGCTGCGGCGGCGACGACGCGTCGGACTCCATGTGAGGTGGAGGACGTCGGCGCGAGGTGAAGGCCGTCGGCGGCGCGATGCCGCTGGTGTGGATGGTTGCGGTGTGACGCCGCGAGAGATGGAGATGACGGTACGAAGCTGCCACAAGAGGACAACGGCGTGACGCCGTTGGGAGGTATGGCGGCGTGAAGCCGTCATGAGGATCGGCGTGACGCCGATCAGCGGTGGTGGCCAGGTTGGTGTGCTGCCAACCGCGAGATGGGTCGATGCGACGACGTGGCGATTGGCGCCGCGAAGGCGTCATCCACGTAAAGAGGTGGCCGATGTGAGCGGCATGACAATCGTGGTGACCGGCGCTGCGACGGCGTGGTCCACGACAAGGAGGTGTTTGGCAGTTTGATGCCGCCGAACATGTCGATCGCGGTGTGATGCTGAAGACGGAGTGCTGATCGGCACCGCGATGGCGTCGTCCACGACAAGGTGCGTGTGACCGGCGCTGCGATCGCGTCGTCCATAAAAAATTTGCTGCGGCGTTGCAACAGGGTTGTCCACGTCGAGAGATGGCAGCTGGGTGCGACAAGATGGCATGTTGACGGGCGCTGCGACAGCGTCGTCCATGGCAAGAGGTTGCAGGTAATCTGCATGAAGATTAGAAGAGTTGACATATCAAGATTAGGAGGGAAAATGTTGGGATTAATCTTGACATATATGTGCATATGCATGTGTGCGTATCATGCAATGGCTTAGAGATGGCCGAGTCGTTGAGTTAGTTAGCTACTAGAGTGAGTCCATGAGTCTAAGTTAGTTAGCTGCATGAGTGTTTGAGGCCGAGTCAGGCTGCTAGGGAGATTCTAGGAGAAGGAAAAGGCCATGCGTTAGTTCTGTTAGTGGCTAGTGCTAGTACGTGGAGACGTGGTGTTAGTGGCCGAATGTTATGGCTGTGCTGTGTGCGTGTGTGCGTGGCACAAGTGCCTGCTCCTGTGTAGATAAGTATCATAGAGTTAATGAGAAAAGAAAGAGGCCGTGAGGGCTGAAAGTAAAAATGTAGTCTCTTGTTTCACCAAGGTGGAGAGCCTCTCGGGCAAAGCCAGCTGGTTTACTCCTTGGTGTATGTGTGTGTGTGTGTTCTTGAGAGACGATGGAGAGAAACCACAAGAGACTTGTGTGAGGCAGCTCAAGGTAGAAGAAGGAGGCGCTGCGAGGAGGCGGTGCCAACAATTGGTATCAGAGCCTTGTTGATCCGTGGCGGCGACCGCAGTGGCAACGGCTATGGTGGCCGGCGTGGCGGTGGCGGAGGCTACGGCTGCGGCGGCGACGACGCGTCGGACTCCATGTGAGGTGGAGGACGTCGGCGCGAGGTGAAGGCCGTCGGCGGCGCGATGCCGCTGGTGTGGATGGTTGCGGTGTGACGCCGCGAGAGATGGAGATGACGGTACGAAGCTGCGACAAGAGGACATCGGTGTGACGCCGTTGGGAGGTATGGCGGCGTGAAGCCGTCGTGAGGATCAGCTTGAAACCGATCGGCGGTGGTGGCCAGGTAGGTGTGCTGCCATCCGCGAGATGGGTCGATGCGACGACGTGGCGATTGGCACCGCGAAGGCGTCATCCACGTAAAGAGGTGGCTGATGTGAGCGGCATGACGATCGTGGTAACCGGCGCTGCGACGACGTGGTCCACGACAAGGAGGTGTTTGGCGGTTTAATGCCGCCGAACATGTCAGTCGCGGTGTGATGCTAAAGACGGAGTGCTGATCGGCGCCGCGATGGCGTCGTCCACGACAAGGTGCGTGTGACTGGCGCTACGATCGCGTCGTCCATGAAAAATTTGCTGCGGCGTTGCAACAGGGTTGTCCACGTCGAGAGATGGCAGCTGGGTGCGACAAGATGGCATGGTGACGGGCACTGCGACAGCGTCGTCCATGGCAAGAGGTTGCAGGTAATCTGCATGAAGATTAGAAGAGTTGACATATCAAGATTAGGAGGGAAAATTTTGGGATTAATCTTGACATATATGTGCATATGCATGTGTGCGTATCATGCAATGGCTTAGAGATGGCCGAGTCGTTCAGTTAGTTAGCTACTGGAGTGAGTCCATGAGTCTAAGTTAGTTAGCTGCATGAGTGTTTGAGGCCGAGTCAGGCTGCTAGAGATTCTAGGAGAAGGAAAAGGCCATGCGTTAGTTCTGTTAGTGGCTTGTGCTAGTACGTGGAGACGTGGTGTTAGTGGCCGAATGTTATGGCTGTGCTGTGTGCGTGAGTGCGTGGCACAAGTGCCTGCTCCTGTGTAGATAAGTATCATAGAGTTAATGAGAAAAGAAAGAGGCCGTGAAGGCTGAAAGTAAAAATGTAGTCTCTTGTTTCACCAAGGTGGAGAGCCTCTCGGGCAAAGCCAGCTGGTTTACTCCTTGGTGTATGTGTGTGTGTGTGTTCTTGAGAGACGATGGAGACAAACCACAAGAGACTTGTGTGAGGCAGCTCATGGTAGAAGAAGGAGGCGCTGCGAGGAGGCGGCGCCAACAATTGGTATCAGAGCCTTGTTGATCCGTGGCGGCGACCGCGGTGGCGACGGCTATGGTGGCCGACGTGGCGGTGGCGGAGGCTACGGCTGCGGCGGCGACAATGCGTCGGACTCCATGTGAGGTGGAGGACGTCGGCGCGAGGTGAAGGCCGTCGGCAGCGCGAGGTGAAGGCCGTCGGCGGCGCGATGCCGCTGGTGTGGACGGTTGCGGTGTGACGCCGCGAGAGATGGAGATGACGGTACGAAGCTGCCACAAGAGGACATCGGTGTGACGCCGTTGCGAGGTATGGCGGCGTGAAGCCGTCATGAGGATCGGCGTGAAGCCGATCGGCGGTGGTGGCCAGGTTGGTGTGCTGCCATCCGCGAGATGGGTCGATGCGATGACGTGGCGATTGGCGCCGCGAAGGCGTCATCCACGTAAAGAGGTGGCGGATGTGAGCGGCATGACGATCGTAGTGACAGGCGTTGTGACGGCGTGGTCCACGACAAGGAGGTGTTTGGCGGTTTGATGCCGCCCAACATGTCGGTCGCGGTGTGATTCTAAAGACGGAGTGCTGATCGGCGCCGCGATGGCGTCGTCCACGACAAGGTGCGTGTGACCGGCGCTGCGATCACGTCGTCCATGAAAAATTTGCTGCGGCGTTACAACAGGGTTGTCCACATCGAGAGATGGCAGCTGGGTGCGACAAGATGGCATGGTGACGGGCGCTGCGACAGCGTCGTCCATGGCAAGAGGTTGCAGGTAATCTGCATGAAAATTAGAAGAGTTGACATATCAAGATTAGGAGGTAAAATGTTGGGATTAATCTTGACATATATGCGCATATGCATGTGTGCGTATCATGCAATGGCTTAGAGATGGCCGAGTCGTTGAGTTAGTTAGCTACTGGAGTGAGTCCATGAGTCTAAGTTAGTTAGCTGCATGTGTGTTTGAGGCCGAGTCAGGCTGCTAGAAAGATTCTAGGAGAAGGAAAAGGCCATGTGTTAGTTCTGTTAGTGGCTTGTGCTAGTACGTGGAGACGTGGTGTTAGTGGCCGAATGTTATGGTTGTGCTGTGTGCGTGAGTGCGTGGCACAAGTGCCTGCTCCTGTGTAGATAAGTATCATAGAGTTAATGAGAAAAGAAAGAGGCCGTGACGGCTGAAAGTAAAAATGTAGTCTCTTGTTTCACCAAGGTGGAGAGCCTCTCGGGCAAAGCCAGCTGGTTTACTCCTTGGTGTATGTGTGTGTGTGTGTTCTTGAGAGACGATGGAGAGAAACCACAAGAGACTTGTGTGAGGCAGCTCATGGTAGAAGAAGGAGGCGCTGCGAGGAGGCGGCGCCAACAATTGGTATCAGAGCCTTGTTGATCCGTGGCGGCGACCGCGGTGGCGACGGCTATGGTGGCCGGCGTGGCGGTGGTGGAGGCTACGGCTGCGGCGGCGACAATGCGTCGGACTCCATGTGAGGTGGAGGACGTCGGCGCGAGGTGAAGGCCGTCGGCAGCGCGAGGTGAAGGCCGTCGGCGGCGCGATGCCGCTGGTGTGGACGGTTGCGGTCTGACGCCGCGAGAGATGGAGATGACGGTACGAAGCTGCCACAAGAGGACATCGGTGTGACGCCGTTGGGAGGTATGGCGGCGTGAAGCCGTCATGAGGATCGGGGTGAAGCCGATCGGCGGTGGTGGCCAGGTTGGTGTGCTGCCATCCGCGAGATGGGTCGATGCGATGACGTGGTGATTGGCGCCGCGAAGGCGTCATCCACGTAAAGAGGTGGCGGATGTGAGCGGCATGACGATCGTAGTGACAGGCGTTGTGACGGCGTGGTCCACGACAAGGAGGTGTTTGGCGGTTTGATGCCGCCGAACATGTCGGTCGCGGTGTGATGCTAAAGACGGAGTGCTGATCGGCGCCGCGATGGCGTCGTCCACGACAAGGTGCGTGTGACCGGCGCTGCGATCGCGTCGTCCATGAAAAATTTGCTGCGGCGTTACAACTGTGTTGTCCACATCGAGAGATGGCAGCTGGGTGCGACAAGATGGCATGGTGACGGGCGCTGCGACAACGTCGTCCATGGCAAGAGGTTGCAGGTAATCTGCATGAAAATTAGAAGAGTTGACATATAAAGATTAGGAGGTAAAATGTTGGGATTAATCTTGACATATATGTGCATATGCATGTGTGCGTATCATGCAATGGCTTAGAGATGGCCGAGTCGTTGAGTTAGTTATCTACTGGAGTGAGTCCATGAGTCTAAGTTAGTTAGCTGCATGTGTGTTTGAGGCCGAGTCAGGCTGCTAGAAAGATTCTTGGAGAAGGAAAGGGCCATGTGTTAGTTCTGTTAGTGGCTTGTGCTAGTACGTGGAGACGTGGTGTTAGTGGCCGAATGTTATGGCTGTGCTGTGTGCGTGAGTGCGTGGCACAAGTGCCTGCTCCTGTGTAGATAAGTATCATAGAGTTAATGAGAAAAGAAAGAGGCCGTGACGGCTAAAAGTAAAAATGTAGTCTCTTGTTTCACCAAGGTGGAGAGCCTCTCGGGCAAAGCCAGCTGGTTTACTCCTTGGTGTATGTGTGTGTGTGTGTGTTCTTGAGAGACGATGGAGAGAAACCACAAGAGACTTGTGTGAGGCAGCTCAAGGTAGAAGAAGGAGGTGCTGCGAGGAGGCGGCGCCAACAATTGGTATCAGAGCCTTGTTGATCCGTGGCGGCGACCGCGGTGGCGACGGCTATGGTGGCCGGCGTGGCGGTGGCGGAGGCTACGGCTGCGGCGGCGACGACGCGTCGGACTCCATGAGAGGTGGAGGACGTCGGCGCGAGGTGAAGGCCGTCGGCGGCGCGATGCCGCTGGTGTGGACGGTTGCGGTGTGACGCCGCGAGAGATGGAGATGACGGTACGAAGCTGCCACAAGAGGACATCGGTGTGACGCCGTTCGGAGGTATGGCGGCGTGAAGCCGTCATGAGGATCGGCGTGAAGCCGATCGGCGGTGGTGGCCAGGTTGGTGTGCTGCCATCTGCGAGATGGGTGGATGCGATGACGTGGCGATTGGCGCCGCAAAGGCGTCATCCACGTAAAGAGGTGGCCGATGTGAGCGGCATGACGGTCGTGGGGACGGGCGCTGTGATGGCGTGGTCCACGACAAGGAGGTGTTTGGCGGTTTGATGCCGCCGAACATGTCGGTCGCGGTGTGATGCTAAAGACGGAGTGCTGATCGGCGCCGCGATGGCGTCGTCCACGACAAGGTGCGTGTGACCGGCGCTGCGATCGCGTCGTCCATGAAAAATTTGCTGCGGCGTTACAACAGGGTTGTCCACGTCGAGAGATGGCAGCTGGGTGCGACAAGATGGCATGGTGACGGGCGCTGCGATAGCGTCGTCCATGGCAAGAGGTTGCAGGTAATCTGCATGAAAATTAGAAGAGTTGACATATCAAGATTAGGAGGGAAAATGTTGGGATTAATCTTGACATATATGTGCATATGCATGTGTGCGTATCATGCAATGGCTTAGAGATGGCCGAGTCGTTGAGTTAGTTAGCTACTGGAGTGAGTCCATGAGTCTAAGTTAGTTAGCTGCATGTGTGTTTGAGGCCGAGTCAGGCTGCTAGAAAGATTCTAGGAGAAGGAAAAGGCCATGTGTTAGTTCTGTTAGTGGCTTGTGCTAGTACGTGGAGACGTGGTGTTAGTGGCCGAATGTTATGGCTGTGCTGTGTGCGTGAGTGCGTGGCACAAGTGCCTGCTCCTGTGTAGATAAGTATCATGGAGTTAATGAGAAAAGAAAGAGACCGTGAGGGCTGAAAGTAAAAATGTAGTCTCTTGTTTCACCAAGGTGGAGAGCCTCTCGGGCAAAGCCAGCTGGTTTACTCCTTGGTGTATGTGTGTGTGTGTTCTTGAGAGACGATGGAGAGAAACCACAAGAGACTTGTGTGAGGTAGCTCAAGGTAGAAGAAGGAGGTGCTGCGAGGAGGCGGCGCCAACAATTGGTATCAGAGCCTTGTTGATCCGTGGCGGCGACCGCGGTGGCGACGGCTATGGTGGCCGGCGTGGCGGTGGCGGAGGCTACGGCTGCGGCGGCGACGACCCGTCGGACTCCATGTGAGGTGGAGGACGTTGGCGCGAGGTGAAGGCCATCGGCGGCGCGATGCCGCTAGTGTGGACGGTTGCGGTGTGACGCCGCGAGAGATGGAGATGACGGTACGAAGCTGCGACAAGAGGGCAACGGTGTGACGCCGTTGGGAGGTATGGCGGCGTGAAGCCGTCATGAGGATCGGCGTGAAGCCGATCGGCGGTGGTGGCCAGGTTGGTGTGCTGCCATCCGCGAGATGGGTCGATGCGACGACGTGGCGATTGGCGCCGCGAAGCCGTCATCCACGTAAAGAGGTGGCCGATGTGAGCGGCATGACGATCGTGGTGACCGGCGCTGCGACGGCGTGGTCCACGACAAGGAGGTGTTTGGCGGTTTGATGCCGCCGAACATGTCGGTCGCGGTGTGATGCTGAAGACGGAGTGCTGATCGGCGCCGCGATGGCGTCGTCCACGACAAGGTGCGTGTGACCGGCGCTGCGATCGCGTCGTCCATGAAAAATTTGCTGCGGCGTTGCAACAGGGTTGTCCACGTCGAGAGATGGCAGCTGGGTGCGACAAGATGGCATGGTGACGGGCGCTGCGACAGCGTCGTCCATGGCAAGAGGTTGCAGGTAATCTGCATGAAGATTAGAAGAGTTGACATATCAAGAATAGGAGGGAAAATGTTGGGATTAATCTTGACATATATGTGCATATGCATGTGTGCGTATCATGCAATGGCTTAGAGATGGCCGAGTCGTTGAGTTAGTTAGCTACTGGAGTGAGTCCATGAGTCTACGTTAGTTAGCTGCATGAGTGTTTGAGGCAGATTCAGGCTGCTAGAGAGATTCTAGGAGACGGAAAAGGCCATGTGTTAGTTCTGTTAGTGGCTTGTGCTAGTACGTGGAGACGTGGTGTTAGTGGCCGAATGTTATGGCTGTGCTGTGTGCGTGAGTGCGTGGCACAAGTGCCTGCTCCTGTGTAGATAAGTATCATAGAGTTAATGAGAAAAGAAAGAGGCCGTGAGGGCTGAAAGTAAAAATGTAGTCTCTTGTTTCACCAAGGTGGAAAGCCTCTCAGGCAAAGCCAGCTGGTTTACTCCTTGGTGTATGTGTGTGTGTGTGTTCTTGAGAGACGATGGAGAGAAACCACAAGAGACTTTTGTGAGGCAGCTCAAGGTAGAAGAAGGAGGCGCTGCGAGGAGGCGGCACCAACAATTGGTATCAGAGCCTTGTTGATCCGTGGCGGCGACCGCGGTGGCGACGGCTATGGTGGCCGGTGTGGCGGTGGTGGAGGCTACGGCTGCGGCGGCGACGACGCGTCGGACTCCATGTGAGTTGGAGGACGTCGGCGCGAGGTGAAGGCCGTCGACGGCGCGATGCCGCTGGTGTGGACGGTTGCGGTGTGACGCCGCGAGATGGAGATGACGGTACGAAGCTGCCACAAGAGGACATCGGTGTGACGCCGTTGGGAGGTATGGCGGCGTGAAGCCGTCATGAGGATCGGCGTGAAGCCGATCGGCGGTGGTGGCCAGGTTGGTGTGCTGCCAACCGCGAGATGGGTCGTTGCGACGACGTGGCGATTGGCACCGCGAAGGCGTCATCCACGTAAAGAGGTGGCCGATGTGAGCGGCATGACGATCGTGGTGACCGGCGCTGCGACGGCGTGGTCCATGACAAGGAGGTGTTTGGCGGTTTGATGCCGCCGAACATGTCGGTCGCGGTGTGATGCTGAAGATGGAGTGCTGATCGGCACCGCGATGGCGTCGTCCACGACAATGTGCGTGTGACCGGCGCTGCGATCGCGTCGTCCATGGCAAGAGGTTGCAGGTAATCTGCATGAAGATTAGAAGAGTTGACATATCAAGATTAGGAGGGAAAATGTTGGGATTAATCTTGACATATATGTGCATATGCATGTGTGCGTATCATGCAATGGCTTAGAGATGGCCGAGTCGTTGAGTTAGTTAGCTACTAGAGTGAGTCCATGAGTCTAAGTTAGTTAGCTGCATGAGTGTTTGAGGCCGAGTCAGGCTGCTAGAGAGATTCTAGGAGAAGGAAAAGGCCATGCGTTAGTTCTGTTAGTGGCTAGTGCTAGTACGTGGAGACGTGGTGTTAGTGGCCGAATGTTATGGCTGTGCTGTGTGCGTGAGTGCGTGGCACAAGTGCCTCCTCCTGTGTAGATAAGTATCATAGAGTTAATGAGAAAAGAAAGAGGCCGTGAGGGCTGAAAGTAAAAATGTAGTCTCTTGTTTCACCAAGGTGGAAAGCCTCTCAGGCAAAGCCAGCTGGTTTACTCCTTCGTGTATGTGTGTGTGTGTGTTCTTGAGAGACGACGGAGAGAAACCACAAGAGACTTTTGTGAGGCAGCTCAAGGTAGAAGAAGGAGGCGCTGCGAGGAGGCGGCACCAACAATTGGTATCAGAGCCTTGTTGATCCGTGGCGGCGACCGCGGTGGCGACGGCTATGGTGGCCGGTGTGGCGGTGGTGGAGGCTACGGCTGCGGCGGCGACGACGTGTCGGACTCCATGTGAGTTGGAGGACGTCGGCGCGAGGTGAAGGCCGTCGACGGCGCGATGCCGCTAGTGTGGACAGTTGCGGTGTGACGCCGTGAGATGGAGATGACGGTACGAAGCTGCCACAAGAGGACATCGGTGTGACGCCGTTGGGAGGTATGGCGGCGTGAAGCCGTCATGAGGATCAGCGTGAAGCCGATCGGCGGTGGTGGCCAGGTTGGTGTGCTGCCAACCGCGAGATGGGTCGATGCGACGACGTGGCGATTGGCACCGCGAAGGCGTCATCCACGTAAAGAGGTGGCCGATGTGAGCGGCATGACGATCGTGGTGACCGGCGCTGCGACGGCGTGGTCCACGACAAGGAGGTGTTTGGCGGTTTGATGCCGCCGAACATGTCGGTCGCGGTGTGATGCTGAAGACGGAGTGCTGATCGGCACCGCGATGGCATCGTCCACGACAATGTGCGTGTGACCTGCGCTGCGATCGCGTCGTCCATGAAAAATTTGCTGCGGCGTTGCAACAGGGTTGTCCACGTCGAGAGATGGCAGCTGCTTGCGACAAGATGGCATGTTGACGGGCGCTGCGACAGCGTCGTCCATGGCAAGAGGTTGCAGGTAATCTGCATGAAGATTAGAAGAGTTGACATATGAAGATTAGGAGGGAAAATGTTGGGATTAATCTTGACATATATGTGCATATGCATGTGTGCGTATCATGCAATGGCTTAGAGATGGCCGAGTCGTTGAGTTAGTTAACTACTAGAGTGAGTCCATGAGTCTAAGTTAGTTAGCTGGATGAGTGTTTGAGGCCGAGTCAGGCTGCTAGAGAGATTCTAGGAGAAGGAAAAGGCCATGCGTTAGTTCTATTAGTGGCTAGTGCTAGTACGTGGAGACGTGGTGTTAGTGGCCGAATGTTATGGCTGTGCTGTGTGCGTGTGTGCGTGGCACAAGTGCCTGCTCCTGTGTAGATAAGTATCATAGAGTTAATGAGAAAAGAAAGAGGCCGTGAGGGCTGAAAGTAAAAATGTAGTCTCTTGTTTCACCAAGGTGGAGAGCCTCTCGGGCAAAGCCAGCTGGTTTACTCCTTGGTGTATGTGTGTGTGTGTGTTCTTGAGAGACGATGGAGAGAAACCACAAGAGACTTGTGTCAGGCAGCTCAAGGTAGAAGAAGGAGGCGCTGCGAGGAGGCGGCGCCAACAATTGGTATCAGAGCCTTGTTGATCTGTGGCGGCGACCGCGGTGGCGACGGCTATGGTGGCCGGCGTGGCGGTGGCGGAGGCTACGGCTGCGGCGGCGACGACGCGTCGGACTCCATGTGAGGTGGAGGACGTCGGCGCGAGGTGAAGGCCGTCGGCGGCGCGATGCTGCTGGTGTGGACGGTTGCGGTGTGACGCCGCGAGAGATGGAGATGACGGTACGAAGCTGCGACAAGAGGACATCGGTGTGATGCCGTTGGGAGGTATGGCGGCGTGAAGCCGTCGTGAGGATCAGCTTGAAACCGATCGGCGGTGGTGGCCAGGTAGGTGTGCTGCCATCCGCGAGATGGGTCGATGCGACGACGTGGCGATTGGCACCGCGAAGGCGTCATCCACGTAAAGAGGTGGCTGATGTGAGCGGCATGACGATCGTGGTGACCGGCGCTGCGACGGCGTGGTCCACGACAAGGAGGTGTTTGGCGGTTTGATGCCGCCGAACATGTCAGTCGCGGTGTGATGCTGAAGACGGAGTGCTGATCGGCGCCGCGATGGCGTCGTCCACGACAAGGTGCGTGTGACCGGCGCTACGATCGCGTCGTCCATGAAAAATTTGCTGCGGCGTTGCAACAGGGTGGTCCAGGTCGAGAGATGGCAGCTGGGTGCGACAAGATGGCATGGTGACGGGCGCTGCGACAGCGTCGTCCATGGCAAGAGGTTGCAGGTAATCTGCATGAAGATTAGAAGAGTTGACATATCAAGATTAGGAGGGAAAATGTTGGGATTAATCTTGACATATATGTGCATATGCATGTGTGCGTATCATGCAATGGCTTAGAGATGGCCGAGTCGTTCAGTTAGTTAGCTACTGGAGTGAGGCCATGAGTCTAAGTTAGTTAGCTGCATGAGTGTTTGAGGCCGAGTCAGGCTGCTAGAGATTCTAGGAGAAGGAAAAGGCCATGCGTTAGTTCTGTTAGTGGCTTGTGCTAGTACGTGGAGACGTGGTGTTAGTGGCCGAATGTTATGGCTGTGCTATGTGCGTGAGTGCGTGGCACAAGTGCCTGCTCCTGTGTAGATAAGTATCATAGAGTTAATGAGAAAAGAAAGAGGCCGTGAGGGCTGAAAGTAAAAATGTAGTCTCTTGTTTCACCAAGGTGGAGAGCCTCTCAGGTAAAGCCAGCTGGTTTACTCCTTGGTGTATGTGTGTGTGTGTGTTCTTGAGAGACGATGGAGAGAAACCACAAGAAACTTGTGTGAGGCAGCTCAAGGTAGAAGAAGTAGGCGCTGCGAGGAGGCAGCGCCAACAATTGGTATCAGAGCCTTGTTGATCCGTGGCGGCGACCGCGGTGGCGACGGCTATGGCGGCCGGCGTGGCGGTGGCGGAATCTACGGCTGCGGCGGCGACGACGCGTCGGACTCCATGTGAGGTGGAGGACGTCGGCGTGAGGTGAAGGCCGTCGGCGGCGCGATGCCGCTGGTGTGGACGGTTGCGGTGTGATGCCGCGAGAGATGGAGATGACGGTACGAAGCTGCCACAAGAGGACATCGGTGTGACGCCGTAGGGAGGTATGGCAGCGTCAAGCCATCATGAGGATCGGCGTGAAGCCGATCGGCGGTGGTGGCCAGGTTGGTGTGCTGCCATCCGCGAGATGGGTCGATGCGACGACGTGCCGATTGGCGCCGCGAAGGCGTCATCCACATAAAGAGGTGGCCGATGTGAGCGGCATGACGATCATGGTGACCGGTGCTGCGACGGCGTGGTCCATGACAAGGATGTGTTTGGCGGTTTGATGCCGCCGAACATGTCGGTCGCGGTGTGATGCTGAAGACGGAGTGTTGATCGGTGCCGCGATGGCGTCGTCCACGACAAGGTACATGTGACCGGCACTGCGATCGCGTGGTCCATGAAAAATTTGCCGCGGCGTTGCAACAGGGTTGTCCACGTCGAGAGATGGCAGCTGGGTGCGACAAGATGGCATGGTGACGGGCGCTTCGACAGCGTCGTCCATGGCAAGAGGTTGCAGGTAATCTGCATGAAGATTAGAAGAGTTGACATATCAAGTTTAGGAGGGAAAATGTTGGGATTAATCTTGACATATATGTGCATATGCATGTGTGTGTATCATCCAATGGCTTAGAGATGGCCGAGTCGTTGAGTTAGTTAGCTACTGGAGTGAGTCCATGAGTCTAAGTTAGTTAGCTGCATAAGTGTTTGAGGCCGAGTCAGGCTGCTAGAGAGATTCTAGGAGAAGGAAAAGGCCATGCGTTAGTTCTGTTAGTGGCTTGTGCTAGTACGTGGAGACGTGGTGTTAGTGGCCGAATGTTATGGCTGTGCTGTGTGCGTGAGTGCGTGGCACAAGTGCCTGCTCCTGTGTAGATAAGTATCATAGAGTTAATGAGAAAAGAAAGAGGCCGTGAGGGCTGAAAGTAAAAATGTAGTCTCTTGTTTCACCAAGGTGGAGAGCCTCTCAGGCAAAGCCAGCTGGTTTACTCCTTCGTGTATGTGTGTGTGTGTGTTCTTGAGAGACGATGCAGAGAAACCAGAAGAGACTTGTGTGAGGCAGCTCAAGGTAGAAGAAGGAGGCGCTGTGAGGAGGCGGCGCCAACAATTGGTATCAGAGCCTTGCTGATTCGTGGCGGCGACCGCGGTGGCGACGGCTATGGTGGCCGGTGTGGCGGTGGTGGAGGCTACGGCTGCGGTGGCGACGACGCGTCGGACTCCATGTGAGGTGGAGGACGTCGGCGCGAGGTGAAGGCCGTCGACGGCGCGATGCCGCTAGTGTGGACGGTTGCGGTGTGACGCCGCGAGATGGAGATGACGGTACGAAGCTGCCACAAGAGGACAACGGTGTGACGCCGTTGGGAGGTATGGCGGCGTGAAGCCGTCATGAGGATCGGCGTGAAGCCGATCGGCGGTGGTGGCCAGGTTGGTGTGCTGCCATCCGCGAGATGGGTCGATGCGACGACGTGGCAATTGGCGCCGCGAAGGCGTCATCCACGTAAAGAGGTGGCTGATGTGAGCGGCATGACGATCGTGGTGACCGGCGCTGCGATGGCCTGGTCCACGACAAGGAGGTGTTTGGCGGTTTGATGCCGCCGAACATGTCGGTCGCGGTGTGATGCTGAAGACGGAGTGCTGATCGGCACCGCGATGGCGTCGTCCACAACAAGGTGCGTGTGACCGGCGCTGCGATCGGGTCGTCCATGAATAATTTGCTGCGGCATTGCAACAGGGTTGTCCACGTCGAGAGATGGCAGCTGGGTGCGACAAGATGGCATGGTGACGGGCGCTGCGACTGCTTCGTCCATGGCAAGAGGTTGCCGGTAATCTGCATGAAGATTAGAAGAGTTGACATATCAAGATTAGGAGGGAAAATGTTGGGATTAATCTTGACATATATGTGCATATGCATGTGTGCGTATCATGCAATGGCTTAGAGATGGCCGAGTCGTTGAGTTAGTTAGCTACTGGAGTGAGTCCATGAGTCTAAGTTAGTTAGCTGCATGAGTGTTTGAGGCCGAGTCAGGCTGCTAGAGATTCTAGGAGAAGGAAAAGGCCATGCGTTAGTTCTGTTAGTGGCTTGTGCTAGTACGTGGAGATGTGGTGTTAGTGGCCGAATGTTATGGCTGTGCTGTGTGCGTGAGTGCGTGGCACAAGTGCCTGCTCCTGTGTAGATAAGTATCATAGAGTTAATGAGAAAAGAAAGAGGCCGTGAGGGCTGAAAGTAAAAATGTAGTCTCTTGTTTCACCAAGGTGGAGAGCCTCTCGGGCAAAGCCAGCTGGTTTATTCCTTGGTGTATGTGTGTGTGTGTGTTCTTGAGAGACGATGGAGAGAAACCACAAGAGACTTGTGTGAGGCAGCTCAAGGTAGAAGAAGGAGGCGCTACGAGGAGGCGGCGCCAACAATTGGTATCAGAGCCTTGTTGATCCGTGGCGGCGACCGCGGTGGTGACGGCTATGGTGGCCGGCGTGGCTGTGGCGGAGGCTACGACTGCGGCGGCGACGACGCGTCGGACTCCATGTGAGGTGGAGGACGTCGGCGCGAGGTGAAGGCCGTTAGCGGCGCGATGCCGCTGGTGTGGACGGTTGCGGTGTGATGCCGCGAGAGATGGAGATGACGGTACGAAGCTGCGACAAGAGGACATCGGTGTGACGCCGTTGGGAGGTATGGCGGCTTGAAGCCGTCATGAGGATCAGCTTGAAACCGATCGGCGGTGGTGGCCAGGTTGGTGTGCTGCCATCCGCGAGATGGGTCGATGCGACTACATGGCGATTGGCCCCTCGAAGGCGTCATCCACGTAAAGAGGTGGCTGATGTGAGCGGCATGACGATCGTGGTGACCGGCGCTGCGACGGCTTGGTCCACGACAAGGAGGTGTTTGGCGGTTTGATGCCGCCGAACATGTCGGTCGCGGTGTGATGCTGAAGGCGGAGTGCTGATCGGTGCCGCGATGGCGTCGTCCACGACAGGGTGCGTGTGACCGGCGCTACGATCGCGTCGTCCATGAAAAATTTGCTGCGGCGTTGCAACAGGGTCGTCCACGTCGAGAAATGGCAGCTGGGCGCGACAAGATGGCATGGTGCCGGGCGCTGCGACAGCGTCGTCCATGGCAAGAGGTTGCAGGTAATCTGCATGAAGATTAGAAGAGTTGACATATCAAGTTTAGGAGGGAAAATGTTGGGATTAATCTTGACATATATGTGCATATGCATGTGTGCGTATCATGCAATGGCTTTGAGATGGCCGAGTCGTTCAGTTAGTTAGCTACTGGAGTGGGTCCATGAGTCTAAGTTAGTTAGCTGCATGAGTGTTTGAGGCCGAGTCAGGCTGCTAGAGAGATTCTAGGAGAAGGAAAAGGCCATGCGTTAGTTCTGTTAGTGGCTTGTGCTAGTACGTGGAGACGTGGTGTTAGTTGCCGAATGTTATGGCTGTGCTGTGTGTGTGAGTGCGTGGCACAAGTGCCTGCTCCTGTGTAGATAAGTATAATAGAGTTAATGAGAAAAGAAAGAGGCCGTGAGGGCTGAAAGTAAAAATGTAGTCTTTTGTTTCACCAAGGTGGAGAGCCTCTCGGGCAAAGCCAGCTGGTTTACTCCTTGGTGTATGTGTGTGTATGTGTTCTTGAGAGACGATGGAGAGAAACCACAAGAGATTTGTGTGAGGCAGCTCAAGGTAGAAGAAGGAGGCGCTGCGAGGAGGCGGCACCTACAATTGGTATCAGAGCCATGTTGATCCGTGGCGGCGACCGCGGTGGCGACGGCTATGGTGGCCGGCGTGGCGGTGGCGGAGGCTACGGCTGTGGCGGCGACGACGCGTCGGACTCCATGTGAGGTGGGGGACGTCGGCGCGAGGTGAAGGCCGTCGGCGGCGCGATGCCGCTGGTGTGGACGGTTGCGGTGTGACGCCGCGAGAGATGGAGATGACGGTACGAAGCTGCCACAAGAGGACATCGGTGTGACGCCGTTGGGAGGTATGGCGGCGTGAAGCCGTCATGACGATCGGCGTGAAGCCGATCGGCGGTGGTGGCCAGGTTGGTGTGCTGCCATCCGCGAGATGGGTCGATGCCACGACGTGGCGATTGGCGCCGCGAAGGCGTCATCCACGTAAAGAGGAGGCCGATGTGAGCGGCATGACGATCGTGGTGACCGGCGCTGCGAAGGCATGGTCGACGACAAGGAGCTGTTTGGCGGTTTGATGCCGCCGAACATGTCGGTCGCGGTGTGATGCTGAAGACGGAGTGCTGAGCGGCGCCGCGATGGCGTCGTCCACGACAAGGTGCGTGTGACCGGCGCTGCGATCGCGTCGTCCATGAAAAATTTGCTGCGACGTTGCAACAGGGTTGTCCACGTCGAGAGAGGGCAGCTGGGTGCGACAAGATGGCATGGTGACGGGCGCTGCGACAGCGTCGTCCATGGCAGGAGGTTGCAGGTAATCTGCATGAAGATTAGAAGAGTTGACATATCAAGATTAGGAGGGAAAATGTTGGGATTAATCTTGACATATATGTGCATATGCATGTGTGCGTATCATGCAATGGCTTAGAGATGGCCGAGTCGTTGAGTTAGTTAGCTACTGGAGTGAGTCCATGAGTCTAAGTTAGTTAGCTGCATGAGTGTTTGAGGCCGAGTCAGGCTGCTAGAGAGATTCTAGGAGAAGGAAAAGGCCATGCGTTAGTTCTGTTAGTGGCTTGTGCTAGTACGTGGAGACGTGGTGTTAGTGGCCGAATGTTATGGCTGTGCTGTGTGCGTGAGTGCGTGGCACAAGTGCCTGCTCCTGTGTAGATAAGTATCACAGAGTTAATGAGAAAAGAAAGAGGCCGTGAGGGCTGAAAGTAAAAATGTAGTCTCTTGTTTCACCAAGGTGGAGAGCCTCTCAGGCAAAGCCAGCTGGTTTACTCCTTGGTGTATGTGTGTGTGTGTGTTCTTGAGAGACGATGGAGAGAAACCACAAGAGACTTGTGTGAGGCAGCTCAAGGTAGAAGAAGGAGGCGCTGCAAGGAGGCGGCTCCAACAATTGGTATCAGAGCCTTGTTGATCCGTTGCGGCGACCGCGGTGGCGATGGCTATGGTGGCCGGTGTGGCGGTGGCGGAGGCTACGGCTGCGGCGGCGGTGACGCGTCGGACTCCATGTGAGGTGGAGGACGTCGGCGCGAGGTGAAGGCCGTCGACGGCGCGATGCCGCTAGTGTGGACGGTTGCGGTGTGACGCCGCGAGATGGAGATGACGGTACAAAGCTGCCACAAGAGGACATCGGTGTGACGCCGTTGGGAGGTATGGCGGCGTGAAGCGGTCATGAGGATCGGCGTGAAGCCGATCGGCGGTGGTGGCCAGGTTGGTGTGCTGCCATCCGCGAGATGGGTCGATGCGACAACGTGGCGATTGGCGCCGCGAAGGCGTCATCCACGTAAAGAGGTGGCCGATGTGAGCGGCATGACGATCGTGGTGACCGGCGCTGCGATCGCGTCGTCCATGAAAAATTTGTTGCGGCGTTGCAACAGGGTTGTCCACGTCGAGGGATGGCAGCTGGGTGGGACAAGATGGCATGGTGACGGGCGCTGCGACAGCGTCGTCCATGGCAAGAGGTTGCAGGTAATCCGCATGAAGATTAGAAGAGTTGACATATCAAGATTAGGAGGGAAAATGTTGGGATTAATCTTGACATATATGTGCATATGCATGTGTGCGTATCATGCAATGGCTTAGAGATGGCCGAGTCGTTGAGTTAGTTAGCTACTGGAGTGAGTCCATGAGTCTAAGTTAGTTAGCTGCATGAGTGTTTGAGGCCGAGTCAGGCTGCTAGAGAGATTCTAGGAGAAGGAAAAGGCCATGCGTTAGTTCTGTTAGTGGCTTGTGCTAGTACGTGGAGACGTGGTGTTAGTGGCCGAATGTTATGGCTGTGCTGTGTGCGCGAGTGCGTGGCACAAGTGCCTGCTCCTGTGTAGATAAGTATCATAGAGTTAATGAGAAAAGAAAGGGGCCGTGAGGGCTGAAAGTAAAAATGTAGTCTCTTGTTTCACCAAGGTGGAGAGCCTCTCAGGTAAAGCCAGCTGGTTTACTCCTTGGTGTATGTGTGTGTGTGTGTTCTTGAGAGACGATGGAGCGAAACCACAAGAGACTTGTGTGAGGCAGCTCAAGGTAGAAGAAGGAGGCGCTGCGAGGAGGCGGCGCCAACAATTGGTATTAGAGCCTTGTTGATCCGTGGCGGCGACCGCGGTGGCGACGGCTATGGTGGCCGGCGTGGCGGTGGCGGAGGCGACGGCTGCGGCGGCGACGACGCGTCGGACTCCATGTGAGGTGGAGAACGTCGGCGCGAGGTGAAGGCCGTAGCCGGGGCGATGCCGCTGGTATGGACGGTTGCGGTGTGACGCCGCGAGAGATGGAGATGACGGTACGAAGCTGCGACAAGAGGACATCGGTGTGACGCCGTTGGGAGGTATGGCGGCGTGAAGCCGTCATGAGGATCAGCGTGAAACCGATCGGCGGTGGTGGCCAGGTTGGTGTGCTGCAATCCGCGAGATGGGTCGATGTGACGATGTGGCGATTGGCGCCGCGAAAGCGTCATCCACGTAAAGAGGTGGCCGATGTGAGCGGCATGACGATCGTGGTGACCGGCGCTGCGTCGGCGTGGTCCACGACAAGGAGGTGTTTGCCGGTTTGATGCCGCCGAACATGTCGGTCGCGGTCTGATACTGAAGACGGAGTGCTGATCGGCGCCGCGATGGCATCGTCCACGACAAGGTGCGTGTGACCGGCGCTGCGATCGCGTCGTCCAGGAAAAATTTGCTGCGGCGTTGCAACAGGGTTATCCACGTCGAGAGATGGCAGCTGGGTGCGACAAGATGGCATGGTGACGGGCGCTGCGACAGCGTCGTCCATGGCAAGAGGTTGCAGGTAATCTGCATGAAGATTAGAAGAGTTGACATATCAAGATTAGGAGGGAAAATGTTGGGATTAATCTTGACATATATGTGCATATGCATGTGTGCGTATCATGCAATGGCTTAGAGATGGCCGAGTCGTTGAGTTAGTTAGCTACTGGAGTGAGTCCATGAGTCTAAGTTAGTTAGCTGCATGAGTGTTTGAGGCCGAGTCAGGCTGCTAGAGAGATTCTAGGAGAAGGAAAAGGCCATGCGTTAGTTCTGTTAGTGGCTTGTGCTAGTACGTGGAGATGTGGTGTTAGTGGCCGAATGTTATGGTTGTGCTGTGTGCGTGAGTGCGTGGCACAAGTGCCTGCTCCTGTGTAGATAAGTATCACAGAGTTAATGAGAAAAGAAAGAGGCCGTGAGGGCCGAAAGTAAAAATGTAGTCTCTTGTTTCACCAAGGTGGAGAGCCTCTCAGGCAAAGCCAGCTGGTTTACTCCTTGGTGTATGTGTGTGTGTGTGTTCTTGAGAGACGATGGAGAGAAACCACAAGAGACTTGTGTGAGGCAGCTCCAGGTAGAAGAAGGAGGCGCTGCGAGGAGGCGGCTCCAACAATTGGTATCCGAGCCTTGTTGATCCGTGGCGGCGACCGCGGTGGCGATGGCTATGGTGGCCGGTGTGGCGGTGGCGGAGGCTACGGCTGCGGCGGCGGTGACGCGTCGGACTCCATGTGAGGTGGAGGACGTCGGCGCGAGGTGAAGGCCGTCGACGGCGCGATGCCGCTAGTGTGGACGGTTGCGGTGTGACGCCGCGAGATGGAGATGACGGTACAAAGCTGCCACAAGAGGACATCGGTGTGACGCCGTTGGGAGGTATGGCGGCGTGAAGCGGTCATGAGGATCGGCATGAAGCCGATCGGCGGTGGTGGCCAGGTTGGTGTGCTGCCATCCGCGAGATGGGTCGATGCGACGACGTGGCGATTGGCGCCGCGAAGGCGTCATCCACGTAAAGAGGTGGCCGATGTGAGCGGCATGACGATCGTGGTGACCGGCGCTGCGATCGCGTCGTCCATGAAAAATTTGCTGCGGCGTTGCAACAGGGTTGTCCACGTCGAGGGATGGCAGCTGGGTGCGACAAGATGGCATGGTGACGGGCGCTGCGACAGCGTCGTCCATGGCAAGAGGTTGCAGGTAATCTGCATGAAGATTAGAAGAGTTGACATATCAAGATTAGGAGGGAAAATGTTGGGATTAATCTTGACATATATGTGCATATGCATGTGTGCGTATCATGCAATGGCTTAGAGATGGCCGAGTCGTTGAGTTAGTTAGCTACTGGAGTGAGTCCATGAGTCTAAGTTAGTTAGCTGCATGAGTGTTTGAGGCCGAGTCAGGCTGCTAGAGAGATTCTAGGAGAAGGAAAAGGCCATGCGTTAGTTCTGTTAGTGGCTTGTGCTAGTACGTGGAGACGTGGTGTTAGTGGCCGAATGTTATGGCTGTGCTGTGTGCGTGAGTGCGTGGCACAAGTGCCTGCTCCTGTGTAGATAAGTATCATAGAGTTAATGAGAAAAGAAAGAGGCCGTGAGGGCTGAAAGTAAAAATGTAGTCTCTTGTTTCACCAAGGTGGAGAGCCTCTCAGGTAAAGCCAGCTGGTTTACTCCTTGGTGTATGTGTGTGTGTGTGTTCTTGAGAGACGATGGAGCGAAACCACAAGAGACTTGTGTGAGGCAGCTCAAGGTAGAAGAAGGAGGCGCTGCGAGGAGGCGGCGCAAACAATTGGTATTAGAGCCTTGTTGATCCGTGGCGGCGACCACGGTGGCGACGGCTATGGTGGCCGGCGTGGCGGTGGCGGAGGCGACGGCTGCGGCGGCGACGACGCGTCGGACTCCATGTGAGGTGGAGAACGTCGGCGCGAGGTGAAGGCCGTCGGCGGGGCGATGCCGCTGGTATGGACGGTTGCGGTGTGACGCCGCGAGAGATGGAGATGACGGTACGAAGCTGCGACAAGAGGACATCGGTGTGACGCCGTTGGGAGGTATGGCGGCGTGAAGCCGTCATGAGGATCAGCGTGAAACCGATCGGCGGTGGTGGCCAGGTTGGTGTGCTGCCATCCGCGAGATGGGTCGATGCGACGATGTGGCGATTGGCGCCGCGAAAGCGTCATCCACGTAAAGAGGTGGCCGATGTGAGCGGCATGACGATCGTGGTGACCGGCGCTGCGTCGGCGTGGTCCACGACAAGGAGGTGTTTGGCGGTTTGATGCCGCCGAACATGTCGGTCGCGGTCTGATACTGAAGACGGAGTGCTGATCGGCGCCTCGATGGCATCGTCCACGACAAGGTGCGTGTGACCGGCGCTGCGATCGCGTCGTCCATGAAAAATTTGCAGCGGCGTTGCAACAGGGTTATCCACGTCGAGAGATGGCAGCTGGGTGCGACAAGATGGCATGGTGACGGGCGCTGCGACAGCATCGTCCATGGCAAGAGGTTGCAGGTAATCTGCATGAAGATTAGAAGAGTTGACATATCAAGATTAGGAGGGAAAATGTTGGGATTAATATTGACATATATGTGCATATGCATGTGTGCGTATCATGCAATGGCTTAGAGATGGCCGAGTCGTTGAGTTAGTTAGCTACTGGAGTGAGTCCATGAGTCTAAGTTAGTTAGCTGCATGAGTGTTTGAGGCCGAGTCAGGCTGCTAGAGAGATTCTAGGAGAAGGAAAAGGCCATGCGTTAGTTCTGTTAGTGGCTTGTGCTAGTACGTGGAGATGTGGTGTTAGTGGCCGAATGTTATGGTTGTGCTGTGTGCGTGAGTGCGTGGCACAAGTGCCTGCTCCTGTGTAGATTAGTATCACAGAGTTAATGAGAAAAGAAAGAGGCCGTGAGGGCTGAAAGTAAAAATGTAGTCTCTTGTTTCACCAAGGTGGAGAGCCTCTCAGGCAAAGCCAGCTGGTTTACTCCTTGTTGTATGTGTGTGTGTGTGTTCCTGAGAGACGATGGAGATAAACCACAAGAGACTTGTGTGAGGCAGCTCCAGGTAGAAGAAGCAGGCGCTGCGAGGAGGCGGCTCCAACAATTGGTATCCGAACCTTGTTGATCCGTGGCGGCGACCGCGGTGGCGATGGCTATGGTGGCCGGTGTGGCGGTGGCGGAGGCTACGGCTGCGGCGGCGGTGACGCGTCGGACTCCATGTGAGGTGGAGGACGTCGGCGCGAGGTGAAGGCCGTCGACGGCGCGATGCCGCTAGTGTGGACGGTTGCGGTGTGACGCCGCGAGATGGAGATGACGGTACGAAGCTGCCACAAGAGGACATCGGTGTGACGCCGTTGGGAGGTATGGCGGCATGAAGCGGTCATGAGGATCGGCGTGAAGCCGATCGGCGGTGGTGGCCAGGTTGGTGTGCTGCCATCCGCGAGATGGGTCGATGCGACGACGTGGCGATTGGCGCCGCGAAGGCGTCATCCACGTAAAGAGGTGGCCGATGTGAGCGGCATGACGATCGTGGTGACCGGCGCTGCGATCGCGTCGTCCATGAAAAATTTGCTGCGGCGTTGCAACAGGGTTGACCACGTCGAGGGATGGCAGCTGGGTGCGACAAGATGGCATGGTGACGGGCGCTGCGACAGCGTCGTCCATGGCAAGAGGTTGCAGGTAATCTGCATGAAGATTAGAAGAGTTGACATATCAAGATTAGGAGGGAAAATGTTGGGATTAATCTTGACATATATGTGCATATGCATGTGTGCGTATCACGCAATGGCTTAGAGATGGCCGAGTCGTTGAGTTAGTTAGCTACTGGAGTGAGTCCATGAGTCTAAGTTAGTTAGCTGCATGAGTGTTTGAGGCCGAGTCAGGCTGCTAGAGAGATTCTAGGAGAAGGAAAAGGCCATGCGTTAGTTCTGTTAGTGGCTTGTGCTAGTACGTGGAGACGTGGTGTTAGTGGCCGAATGTTATGGCTGTGCTGTGTGCGTGAGTGCGTGGCACAAGTGCCTGCTCCTGTGTAGATAAGTATCATAGAGTTAATGAGAAAAGAAAGAGGCCGTGAGGGCTGAAAGTAAAAATGTAGTCTCTTGTTTCACCAAGGTGGAGAGCCTCTCAGGTAAAGCCAGCTGGTTTACTCCTTGGTGTATGTGTGTGTGTGTGTTCTTGAGAGACGATGGAGCGAAACCACAAGAGACTTGTGTGAGGCAGCTCAAGGTAGAAGAAGGAGGCGCTGCGAGGAGGCGGCGCCAACAATTGGTATTAGAGCCTTGTTGATCCGTGGCGGCGACCGCGGTGGCGACGGCTATGGTGGCCGGCGTGGCGGTGGCGGAGGCGACGGCTGCGGCGGCGACGACGCGTCGGACTCCATGTGAGGTGGAGAACGTCGGCACGAGGTGAAGGCCGTCGGCGGGGCGATGCCGCTGGTATGGACGGTTGCGGTGTGACGCCGCGAGAGATGGAGATGACGGTACGAAGCTGCGACAAGAGGACATCGGTGTGACGCCGTTGGGAGGTATGGCGGCGTGAAGCCGTCATGAGGATCAGCGTGAAACCGATCGGTGGTGGTGGCCAGGTTGGTGTGCTGCCATCCGCGAGATGGGTCGATGCGACGATGTGGCGATTGGCGCCGCGAAAGCGTCATCCACGTAAAGAGGTGGCCGATGTGAGCGGCATGACGATCGTGGTGACCTGCGCTGCGTCGGCGTGGTCCACGACAAGGAGGTGTTTGGCGGTTTGATGCCGCCGAACATGTCGGTCGCGGTCTGATACTGAAGACGGAGTGCTGATCGGCGCCGCGATGGCATCGTCCATGACAAGGTGCGTGTGACCGGCGCTGCGATCGCGTCGTCCATGAAAAATTTGCTGCGGCGTTGCAACAGGGTTATCCACGTCGAGAGATGGCAGCTGGGTGCGACAAGATGGCATGGTGACGGGCGCTGCGACAGCGTCGTCCATGGCAAGAGGTTGCAGGTAATCTGCATGAAGATTAGAAGAGTTGACATATCAAGATTAGGAGGGAAAATGTTGGGATTAATCTTGACATATATGTGCATATGCATGTGTGCGTATCATGCAATGGCTTAGAGATGGCCGAGTCGTTGAGTTAGTTAGCTACTGGAGTGAGTCCATGAGTCTAAGTTAGTTAGCTGCATGAGTGTTTGAGGCCGAGTCAGGCTGCTAGAGAGATTCTAGGAGAAGGAAAAGGCCATGCGTTAGTTCTGTTAGTGGCTTGTGCTAGTACGTGGAGATGTGGTGTTAGTGGCCGAATGTTATGGTTGTGCTGTGTGCGTGAGTGCGTGGCACAAGAGCCTGCTCCTGTGTAGATAAGTATCACAGAGTTAATGAGAAAAGAAAGAGGCCGTGAGGGCTGAAAGTAAAAATGTAGTCTCTTGTTTCACCAAGGTGGAGAGCCTCTCAGGCAAAGCCAGCTGGTTTACTCCTTGGTGTATGTGTGTGTGTGTGTTCTTGAGAGACGATGGAGAGAAACCACAAGAGACTTGTGTGAGGCAGCTCAAGGTAGAAGAAGGAGGCGCTGCGAGGAGGCGGCTCCAACAATTGGTATCCGAGCCTTGTTGATCCGTGGCGGCGACCGCGGTGGCGGTGGCTATGGTGGCCGGTGTGGCGGTGGCGGAGGCTACGGCTGCGGCGGCGGTGACGCGTCGGACTCCATGTGAGGTGGAGGACGTCGGCGCGAGGTGAATGCCGTCGACGGCGCGATGCCGCTAGTGTGGACGGTTGCGGTGTGACGCCGCGAGATGGAGATGACGGTACGAAGCTGCCACAAGAGGACATCGGTGTGACGCCGTTGGGAGGTATGGCGGCGTGAAGCGGTCATGAGGATCGGCGTGAAGCCGATCGGCGGTGGTGGCCAGGTTGGTGTGCTGCCATCCGCGAGATGGGTCGATGCGACGACGTGGCGATTGGCGCCGCGAAGGCGTCATCCACGTAAAGAGGTGGCCGATGTGAGCAGCATGACGATCGTGGTGACCGGCGCTGCGATCGCGTCGTCCATGAAAAATTTGCTGCGGCGTTGCAACAGGGTTGTCCACGTCGAGGGATGGCAGCTGGGTGCGACAAGATGGCATGGTGACGGGCGCTGCGACAGCGTCGTCCATGGCAAGAGCCTGCAGGTAATCTGCATGAAGATTAGAAGAGTTGACATATCAAGATTAGGAGGGAAAATGTTGGGATTAATCTTGACATATATGTGCATATGCATGTGTGCGTATCATGCAATGGCTTAGAGATGGCCGAGTCGTTGAGTTAGTTAGCTACTGGAGTGAGTCCATGAGTCTAAGTTAGTTAGCTGCATGAGTGTTTGAGGCCGAGTCAGGCTGCTAGAGAGATTCTAGGAGAAGGAAAAGGCCATGCGTTAGTTCTGTTAGTGGCTTGTGCTAGTACGTGGAGACGTGTTAGTGGCCGAATGTTATGGCTGTGCTGTGTGCGTGAGTGCGTGGCACAAGTGTCTGCTCCTGTGTAGATAAGTATCATTGAGTTAATGAGAAAAGAAAGAGGCCGTGAGGGCAGAAAGTAAAAATGTAGTCTCTTGTTTCACCAAGGTGGAGAGCCTCTCAGGTAAAGCCAGCTGGTTTACACCTTGGTGTATTTGTGTGTGTGTGTTCTTGAGAGACGATGGAGAGAAACCACAAGAGACTTGTGTGAGGCAGCTCAAGGTAGAAGAAGGAGGCGCTACGAGGAGGCGGCGCCAACAATTGGTATTAGAGCCTTGTTGATCCGTGGCGGCGACCGCGGTGGCGACGGCTATGGTGGCCGGCGTGGCGTTGGCGGAGGCGACGGCTGCGGCGGCGACGACGCGTCGGACTCCATGTGAGGTGGAGGACGTCGGCGCGAGGTGAAGGCCGTCGGCGACGCGATGCCGCTGGTATGGACGGTTGCGGTGTGACGCCGCGAGAGATGGAGATGACGGTACGAAGCTGCGACAAGAGGACATCGGTGTGACACCGTTGGGAGGTATGGCGGCGTGAAGCCGTCATGAGTATCAGCGTGAAACCGATCGGCGGTGGTGGCCAGGTTGGTGTGCTGCCATCTGCGAGATGGGTCGATGCGACGATGTGGCGATTGGCGCCGCGAAAGCGTCATCCACGTAAAGAGGTGGCCGATGTGAGCGGCATGACGATCGTGGTGACCGGCGCTGCGTCGGCGTGGTCCACGACAAGGAGGTGTTTGGCGGTTTGATGCCGCCGAACATGTCGGTCGCGGTGTGATGCTGAAGACGGAGTGCTGATCGGCGCCGCGATGGCATCGTCCACGACAAGGTGCGTGTGACCGGCGCTGCGATCGCGTCGTCCATGAAAAATTTGCTGCGGCGTTGCAATAGGGTTATCCACGTCGAGAGATGGCAGCTGGGTGCGACAAGATGGCATGGTGACGGGCGCTGCGACAGCGTCGTCCATGGCAAGAGGTTGCAGGTAATCTGCATGAAGATTAGAAGAGTTGACATATCAAGATTAGGAGGGAAAATGTTGGGATTAATCTTGACATATATGTGCATATGCATGTGTGCGTATCATGCAAAGGCTTAGAGATGGCCGAGTCGTTGAGTTAGTTAGCTACTGGAGTGAGTCCATGAGTCTATGTTAGTTAGCTGCATGAGCGTTTGAGGCCGAGTCAGGCTGCTAGAGAGATTCTAGGAGAAGGAAAAGGCCATGCGTTAGTTCTGTTAGTGGCTTGTGCTAGTACGTGGAGACGTGGTGTTAGTGGCCGAATGTTATGGCTGTGCTGTGTGCGTGAGTGCGTGGCACAAGTGCCTGCTCCTGTGTAGATAAGTATCATAGAGTTAATGAGAAAAGAAAGTGGCCGTGAGGGCTGAAAGTAAAAATGTAGTCTCTTGTTTCACCAAGGTGGAGAGCCTCTCAGGCAAAGCCAGCTAGTTTGCTCCTTGGTGTATATGTGTGTGTGTGTTCTTGAGAGACGATGGAGAGAAACCTCAAGAGACTTGTGTGAGGCAGCTCAAGGTAGAAGAAGGAGGCGCTGCGAGGAGGCGGCGCCAACAATTGGTATCAGAGCCTTGTTGATCCGTGGCGGCGACCGTGGTGGCGACGGCTATGGTGGCCAGGTGTGACGGTGGCTGAGGCTACGGCTGCGGCGGCGGCGATGCGTCGGACTCCATGTGAGGTGGAGGACGTCGGCACGAGGTGAAGGCCGTCGACGGCGCGATGCCGCTAGTGTGGACGGCTACGGTGTGACGCCGCGAGATGGAGATGACGGTACGAAGCTGCCACAAGAGGACATCGGTGTGACGCCGTTGGGAGGTATGGCGGCGTGAAGCCGTCATGAGGATCGGCGTGAAGCCGATCGGCGGTGGTGGCCAGGTTGGTGTGCTGCCATCCGCGAGATGGGTCGATGCGACGACGTGGCGATTGGCGCCGTGAAGGCGTCATCCACGTAAAGAGGTGGCCGATGTGAGCGGCATGACGATCGTGGTGACCGGCGCTGCGACGGCGTGGTCCACGACAAGGAGGTGTTTGGCGGTTTAATGCCGCCGAACATGTCGGTCGCGGTGTGATGCTGAAGACGGAGTGCTGATCGGCGCCGCGATGGCGTCGTCCACGAAAGGTGCGTGTGACCGGCGCTGCGATCGCGTCGTCCATGAAAAATTTGCTGCGGCGTTGCAACAGGGTTGTCCACGTCGAGGGATGGCAGCTGGGTGCGACAAGATGGCATGGTGACGGGCGTTGCGACAGCGTCGACCATGGCAAGAGGTTGCAGGTAATCTGCATGAAGATTAGAAGAGTTGACATATCAAGAATAGGAGGGAAAATGTTGGGATTAATCTTGACATATATGTGCAGATGCATGTGTGCGTATCATGCAATGGCTTAGAGATGGCCGAGTCGTTGAGTTAGTTAGCTACTGGAGTGAGTCCATGAGTCTGAGTTAGTTAGCTGCATGAGTGTTTGAGGCCGAGTCAGGCTGCTAGAGAGATTCTAGGAGAAGGAAAAGGCCATGCGTTAGTTCTGTTAGTAGCTTGTGCTAGTACGTGGAGACGTGGTGTTAGTGGCCGAATGTTATGGCTGTGTTGTGTGCGTGAGTGCGTGGCACAAGTGCCTGCTCCTGTATAGATAAGTATCATAGAGTTAATGAGAAAAGAAAGATGCCGTGAGGGCTGAAAGTAAAAAATGTAGTCTCTTGTTTCCCCAAGGTGGAGAGCCTCTCGGGCAAAGCCAGCTGGTTTACTCCTTGGTGTATGTGTGTGTGTGTGTTCTTGAGAGACGATGGAGAGAAACCACAAGAGACTTGTGTGAGGCAGCTCAAGGTAGAAGAAGGAGGCGCTGCGAGGAGGCGGCGCCAACAATTGGTATCAGAGCCTTGTTGATCCGTGGCGGCGACGGCTATGGTGGCCGGCGTGGCGGTGGCGGAGGCTACGGCTGCGGCGGCGACGACGCGTCGGACTCCATGTGAGGTGGAGGAACTCGGCGCGAGGTGAAGGCCGTCGGCGGCACGATGCCGCTGGTGTGGACGGTTGCGGTGTGACGCTGCGAGAGATGGAGATGATGGTACGAAACTGCGACAAGAGGCCATCGGTGTGACGCCGTTGGGAGGTATGGCGGCGTGAAGCCGTCATGAGGATCAGCGTGAAACCGATCGGCAGTGGTGGCCAGGTTGGTGTGCTGCCATCTGCGAGATGGGTCGATGCGACGATGTGGCGATTGGCGCCGCAAAGGCTTCATCCACGTAAAGAGGTGGCCGATGTGAGCGGCATGACGATCGTGGTGACCGGTGCTGCGTCGGCGTGGTCTACGACAAGGAGGTGTTTGGCGGTTTGATGCCGCCGAACATGTCGGTCGCGGTGTGATGCTGAAGACGGAGTGCTGATCGGCGCAACGATGGTGTCGTCCACGACAAGGTGCGTCTGACCGGCGCTGCGATCGCGTCGTCCATGAAAAATTTGCTGCGGCGTTGCAACAGGGTTGTCCGCGTCGAGAGATTGCAGCTGGGTGCGACAAGATGGCATGGTGACGGGCGCTGCGACAGCGTCGTCCATGGCAAGAGGTTGCAGGTAATCTGCATGAAGATTAGAAGAGTTGACATATCAAGATTAGGAGGGAAAATGTTGGGTTTAATCTTGACATATATGTGCATATGCATGTGTGCGTATCATGCAATGGCTTAGAGATGGCCGAGTCGTTGAGTTAGTTAGCTACTGGAGTGAGTCCATGAGTCTATGTTAGTTAGCTGCATGAGTGTTTGAGGCCGAGTCAGTCTGCTAGAGAGATTCTAGGAGAAGGAGAAGGACATGCGTTAGTTCTGTTAGTGGCTTGTGCTAGTACGTGGAGACGTGGTGTTAGTGGCCGAATGTTATGGCTGTGCTGTGTGCGTGAGTGCGTGGCACAAGTGCCTGCTCCTGTGTAGATAAGTATCATAGAGTTAATGAGAAAAGAAAGAGGCCGTGAGGGCTGAAAGTAAATATGTAGTCTCTTGTTTCACCAAGGTGGAGAGCCTCTCGGGCAAAGCCAGCTGGTTTACTCCTTGGTGTATGTGTGTGTGTGTGTTCTTGAGAGACGATGGAGAGAAACCACAAGAGACTTGTGTGAGGCAGCTCATGGTAGAAGAAGGAGGCGCTGCGAGGAGGCGGCGCCAACAATTGGTATCAGAGCTTTGTTGATTCGTGGCGGCGACCGCGGTGGCGACGGCTATGTTGGCCGGCGTGGCGGTGGCGGAGGCTACGGCTGCAGCGGCGACGACGCGTCGGACTCCATGTGAGGTGGAGGACGTCGGCGCGAGGTGAAGGCCGTCGGCGGCGCGATGCCGCTGGTGTGGATGGTTGCGGTGTGACGCCGCGAGAGATGGAGATGACGGTACGAAGCTACGACAAGAGGACATCGGTGTGACGCCGTTGGGAGGTATGGCGGCGTGAAGCCGTCATGAGGATCAGCGTGAAACCGATCGGCGGTGGTGGCCAGGTGGGTGTGCTGCCATCCGCGAGATGGGTCGATGCGACGACGTGGCGATTGGCGCCGCGAAGGGGTCATCCATGTAAAGAGGTGGCCGATGTGAGCGGCATGACGATCTTGGTGACCGGCGGTGCGTCGGCGTGGTCCACGACAAGGAGGTGTTTGGCGGTTTGATGCCGCCAAACATGTCGGTCGCGGTGTGATGCTGAAGACGGAGTGCTGATCGGCGCCGCGATGGCGTCGTCCACGACAAGGTGCGTGTGACCGGCACTGCGATCGCGTCGTCCATGAAAAATTTGCTGCGGCTTTGCAACAGGGTTGTCCACGTCGAGAGATGGCAGCTGGGTGCGACAAGATGGCATGGTGACGGGCGCTGCGACAGCGTCGTCCATGGCAAGAGGTTGCAGGTAATCTGCATGAAGATTAGAAGAGTTGACATATCAAGATTAGGAGGGAAAATGTTGGGATTAATCTTGACATATATGTGCATATGCATCTGTGCGTATCATGCAATGGCTTAGAGATGGCCGAGTCGTTGAGTTAATTAGCTACTGGAGTGAGTCCATGAGTCTAAGTTAGTTAGCTGCATGAGTGTTTGATGCCGAGTCAGTCTGCTAGAGAGAATCTAGGAGAAGGAGAAGGACATGCGTTAGTTCTGTTAGTGGCTTGTGCTAGTACGTGGATACGTGGTGTTAGTGGCCGAATGTTATGGCCGTGCTGTGTGCGTGAGTGCGTGGCACAAGTGCCTGCACCTGTGTAGATAAGTATCATCGAGTTAATGAGAAATGAAAGAGGCCGTGAGGGCTGAAAGTAAAAATGTAGTCTCTTGTTTCACCAAGGTGGAGAGCCTCTCGGGCAAAGCCAGCTGGTTTACTCCTTGGTGTATGTGTGTGTGTGTGTTCTTGAGAGACGATGGAGAGAAACCACAAGAGACTTGTGTGAGGCAGCTCAAGGTAGAAGAAGGAGGCGCTGCGAGGAGGCGGCGCCAACAATTGGTATCAGAGCCTTGTTGATCCGTGGCGGCGACCGCGGTGGCGACGGCTATGGTGGCCGGCGTGGCGGTGGCGGAGGCTACGGCTGCGGCTGCGACGACGCGTCAGACTCCATGTGATGTGGAGGACGTCGGCGCGAGGTGAAGGCCGTCGGCAGCGCGATGCCGCTGGTGTGGACGGTTGTGGTGTGACGCCGCGAGAGATGGAGATGACGGTACGAAGCTGCCACAAGAGGACCTCGGTGTGACGCCGTTGGGAGGTATGGCGGCGTGAAGCCGTCATGAGGATCGGCGTGAAGCCGATCGGCGGTGGTGGCCAGGTTGGTGTGCTGCCATCAGCGAGATGGGTCGATGCGACGACGTGGCGATTGGCGCCGTGAAGGCATCATCCACGTAAAGAGGAGGCCGATGTGAGCGGCATGACGATCGTGGTGACCGGCGCTGCGACGGCGTGGTCCACGACAAGGAGGTGTTTGGAGGTTTGATGCCGCCAAACATGTCGGTCGCGGTGTGATGCTGAAGACGGAATGCTGATCGGCGCCGCGATGGCGTCGTCCACGACAAGGTGCGTGTGCCCGGCGCTGCGATCGCGTCGTCCATGACAAATTTGCTGCGGCGTTGCAACAGGGTTGTCCACGTCGAGATATGGCAGCTGGGTGCGACAAGATGGCATGGTGACGGGCGCTGCGACAACGTCGTCCATGGCAAGAGGTTGCAGGTAATCTGCATGAAGATTAGAAGAGTTGACATATTAAGATTAGGAGGGAAAATGTTGGAATTAATCTTGACATATATGTGCACATGCATGTGTGCGTATCATGCAATGGCTTAGAGATGGCCGAATCGTTGAGTTAGTTAGCTACTGGAGTGAGTCCATGAGTCTAAGTTAGTTAGTTGCATGAGTGTTTGAGGCCGAGTCAGGCTGCTAGAGAGATTCTAGGAGAAGGAAAAGGCCATGCGTTAGTTCTGTTAGTGGCTTGTGCTAGTACGTGAAGACGTGGTGTTAGTGGCCGAATGTTATGGCCGTGCTGTGTGCGTGATTGCGTGGCACAAGTGTCTGCTCCTGTGTAGATAAGTATCATAGAGTTAATGAGAAAAGAAAGAGGCCGTGAGGGCTGAAAGTAAAAATGTAGTCTCTTGTTTCACCAAGGTGGAGAGCCTCTCGGGCAAAGCCAGCTGGTTTACTCCTTGGTGTATGTGTGTGTGTGTGTTCTTGAGAGACGATGGAGAGAAACCACAAGAGACTTGTGTGAGGCAGCTCAAGGTAGAAGAAGGAGGAGCTGCGAGGAGGCGGCGCCAAGAATTGGTATCAGAGCCTTGTTGATCCGTGGCGGCGACCGCGCTGGCGACGGCTATGGTGGCCGGCGTGGCGATGGCGGAAGCTACGGCTGCGGCGGCGACGACACGTCGGACTCCATGTGAGGTGGAGGACGTCGGCGCGAGGTGAAGGCCGTCGGCGGCGCGATGCCGCTGGTGTGGACGGTTGCGGTGTGACGCCGCGAGATGGAGATGACGGTACGAAGCTGCCACAAGAGGACATCGGTGTGACGCCGTTGGGAGGTATGGCGGCGTGAAGCCGTCATGAGGATCGGCGTGAAGCCGATCGGCGGTGGTGGCCAGGTTGGTGTGCTGGCATCAGCGAGATGGGTCGATGCGACGACGTGGCGATTGGCGCCGCGAAGGCGTCATCCACGTAAAGAGGAGGCCGATGTGAGCGGCATGACGATCGTGGTGACCGGCGCTGCGACGGCGTGGTCCACGACAAGGAGGTGTTTGGCGGTTTGATGCCGCCAAACATGTCGGTCGCGGTGTGATGCTGAAGACGGAGTGCTGATCGGCGCCGCGATGGCGTCGTCCACGACAAGGTGCGTGTGACCGGCGCTGCGATCGCGTCGTCCATGACAAATTTGCTGCGGCGTTGCAACAGGGTTGTCCACGTCGAGAGATGGCAGCTGGGTGCGACAAGATGGCATGGTGACGGGCGCTGCGACAACGTCGTCCATGGCAAGAGGTTGCAGGTAATCTGCATGAAGATTAGAAGAGTTGACATATTAAGATTAGGAGGGAAAATGTTGGAATTAATCTTGACATATATGTGCACATGCATGTGTGCGTATCATGCAATGGCTTAGAGATGGCCGAATCGTTGAGTTAGTTAGCTACTGGAGTGAGTCCATGAGTCTAAGTTAGTTAGCTGCATGAGTGTTTGAGGCCGAGTCAGGCTGCTAGAGAGATTCTAGGAGAAGGAAAAGGCCATGCGTTAGTTCTGTTAGTGGCTTGTGCTAGTACGTGAAGACGTGGTGTTAGTGGCCGAATGTTATGGCCGTGCTGTGTGCGTGAGTGCGTGGCACAAGTGTCTGCTCCTGTGTAGATAAGTATCATAGAGTTAATGAGAAAAGAAAGAGGCCGTGAGGGCTGAATGTAAAAATGTAGTCTCTTGTTTCACCAAGGTGGAGAGCCTCTCGGGCAAAGCCAGCTGGTTTACTCCTTGGTGTATGTGTGTGTGTGTGTTCTTGAGAGACGATGGAGAGAAACCACAAGAGACTTGTGTGAGGCAGCTCAAGGTAGAAGAAGGAGGCGCTGCGAGGAGGCGGCGCCAACAATTGGTATCAGAGCCTTGTTGATCCGTGGCGGCGACCGCGGTGGCGACGGCTATGGTGGCCGGCGTGGCAGTGGCGGAGGCTACGGCTGCGGCTGCGACGACGCGTCAGACTCCATGTGATGTGGAGGACGTCGGCGCGAGGTGAAGGCCCTCGGCAGCGCGATGCCGCTGGTGTGGACGGTTGTGGTGTGACGCCGCGAGAGATGGAGATGACGGTACGAAGCTGCCACAAGAGGACCTCGGTGTGACGCCGTTGGGAGGTATGGCGGCGTGAAGCCGTCATGAGGATCGGCGTGAAGCCGATCGGCGGTGGTGGCCAGGTTGGTGTGCTGCCATCAGCGAGATGGGTCGATGCGACGACGTGGCGATTGGCGCCGCGAAGGCGTCATCCACGTAAAGAGGTGGCCGATGTGAGCGGCATGACCATCGTGGTGACCGGCGCTGCGATGGCGTGGTGCACGACAAGGAGGTGTTTGGCGGTTTGATGCCGCCGAACATGTCGGTCGCGGTGTGATGCTGAAGACGGAGTGCTGATCGGTGCCACGATGGCGTCGTCCACGACAAGGTGCGTGTGACCGGCGCTGCGATCGCGTCGTCCATGAAAAATTTGTTGCGGCGTTGCAACAGGGTTGTCCACGTCGAGAGATGGCAGCTGGGTGCGACAAGATGGCATGGTGGCGGGCGCTGCGACAACGTCGTCCATGGCAAGAGGTTGCAGGTAATCTGCATGAAGATTAGAAGAGTTGACATATCAAGATTAGGAGGGAAAATGTTGGGATTAATCTTGACATATATGTGCATATGCATGTGTGCGTATCATGCAATGGCTTAGAGATGGCCGAGTCGTTGAGTTAGTTAGCTACTGGAGTGAGTCCATGAGTCTAAGTTAGTTAGCTGCATGAGTGTTTGAGGCCGAGTCAGGCTGCTAGAGAGATTCTAGGAGAAGGAAAAGGCCTTGCGTTAGTTCTGTTAGTGGCTTGTGCTAGTACGTGGAGACGTGGTGTTAGTGGTCGAATGTTATGGCCATGCTGTGTGCGTGAGTGCGTGGCACAAGTGCCTGCTCCTGTGTAGATAAGTATCATAGAGTTAATGAGAAAAGAAAGAGGCCGTGAGGGCTGAAAGTAAAAATGTAGTCTCTTGTTTCACCAAGGTGGAGAGCCTCTCGGGCAAAGCCAGCTGGTTTACTCCTTGGTGTATGTTTGTGTGTGTGTTCTTGAGAGACGATGGACAGAAACCACAAGAGACTTGTGTGAGGCAGCTCAAGGTAGAAGAAGGAGGCGCTGCGAGGAGGCGGCGCCAACAATTGGTATCAGAGCCTTGTTGATCCGTGGCGGCGACCGCGGTGGCGACGGCTATGGTGGCCGGCGTGGCGGTGGCGGAGGCTACGGCTGCGGCTGCGACGACGCGTCAGACTCCATGTGATGTGGAGGACGTCGGCGCGAGGTGAAGGCCCTCGGCAGCGCGATGCCGCTGGTGTGGACGGTTGTGGTGTGACGCCGCGAGAGATGGAGATGACGGTACGAAGCTGCCACAAGAGGACCTCGGTGTGACGCCGTTGGGAGGTATGGCGGCGTGAAGCCGTCATGAGGATCGGCGTGAAGCCGATCGGCGGTGGTGGCCAGGTTGGTGTGCTGCCATCAGCGAGATGGGTCGATGCGACGACGTGGCGATTGGCGCCGCGAAGGCGTCATCCACGTAAAGAGGTGGCCGATGTGAGCGGCATGACCATCGTGGTGACCGGCGCTGCGATGGCGTGGTGCACGACAAGGAGGTGTTTGGCGGTTTGATGCCGCCAAACATGTCGGTCGCGGTGTGATGCTGAAGACGGAGTGCTGATCGGCGCCACGATGGCGTCGTCCACGACAAGGTGCGTGTGACCGGCGCTGCGATCGCGTCGTCCATGAAAAATTTGTTGCGGCGTTGCAACAGGGTTGTCCACGTCGAGAGATGGCAGCTGGGTGCGACAAGATGGCATGGTGGCGGGCGCTGCGACAACGTCGTCCATGGCAAGAGGTTGCAGGTAATCTGCATGAAGATTAGAAGAGTTGACATATCAAGATTAGGAGGGAAAATGTTGGGATTAATCTTGACATATATGTGCATATGCATGTGTGCGTATCATGCAATGGCTTAGAGGTGGCCGAGTCGTTGAGTTAGTTAGCTACTGGAGTGAGTCCATGAGTCTAAGTTAGTTAGCTGCATGAGTGTTTGAGGCCGAGTCGGGCTGCTAGAGAGATTCTAGGAGAAGGAAAAGGCCTTGCGTTAGTTCTGTTAGTGGCTTGTGCTAGTACGTGGAGACGTGGTGTTAGTGGCCGAATGTTATGGCCGTGCTGTGTGCGTGAGTGCGTGGCACAAGTGCCTGCTCCTGTGTAGATAAGTATCATAGAGTTAATGAGAAAAGAAAGAGGCCGTGAGGGCTGAATGTAAAAATGTAGTCTCTTGTTTCACCAAGGTGGAGAGCCTCTCGGGCAAAGCCAGCTGGTTTACTCCTTGGTGTATGTTTGTGTGTGTGTTCTTGAGAGACGATGGAGAGAAACCACAAGAGACTTGTGTGAGGCAGCTCAAGGTAGAAGAAGGAGGCGCTGCGAGGAGGCGGCGCCAACAATTGGTATCAGAGCCTTGTTGATCCGTGGCGGCGACCGCGGTGGCGACGGCTATGGTGGCCGGCGTGGCGGTGGCGGAGGCTACGGCTGCGGCGGCGACGACACGTCGGACTCCATGTGAGGTGGAGGACGTCGGCGCGAGGTGAAGGCCGTCGGCGGCGCGATGCCGCTGGTGTGGACGGTTGCGGTGTGATGCCGCGAGAGATGGAGATGACGGTACGAAGCTGCCACAAGAGGACATCGGTGTGACACCGTTGGGAGGTATGGCGGCGTGAAGCCGTCATGAGGATCGACGTGAAGCCGATCGGCGGTGGTGGCCAGGTTGGTGTGCTGCCATCCGCGAGATGGGTCGATGCGACGACGTGGCGATTGGCGCCGCGAAGGCGTCATCCACGTAAAGAGGTGGCCGATGTGAGCGGCATGACCATCGTGGTGACCGGCGCTGCGACGGCGTGGTCCACGACAAGGAGGTGTTTGGCGGTTTGATGCCGCCGAACATGTCGGTCGCGGTGTGATGCTAAAGACGGAGTGCTGATCGTCGCCGCGATGGCGTCGTCCACGACAAGGTGCATGTGACCGGCGCTGCGATCGCGTCGTCCATGACAAATTTGCTGCGGCGTTGCAACGGGGTTGTCCACGTCGAGAGATGGCAGCAGGGAGCGACAAGATGGCATGGTGACGGGCGCTGCGACAGCGTCGTCCATGGCAAGAGGTTGCAGGTAATCTGCATGAAGATTAGAAGAGTTGACATATCAAGATTAGGAGGGAAAATGTTGGGATTAATCTTGACATATATGTGCATATGCATGTGTGCGTATCATGCAATGGCTTAGAGATGGCCGAGTCGTTGAGTTAGTTAGCTACTGGAGTGAGTCCATGAGTCTAAGTTAGTTAGCTGCATGAGTGTTTGAGGCCGAGTCAGGCTGCTAGAGAGATTCTAGGAGAAGGAAAAGGCCATGCTTTAGTTCTGTTAGTGGCATGTGCTAGTACGTGGAGACGTGGTGTTAGTGGCCGAATGTTATGGCCGTGCTGTGTGCGTGAGTGCGTGGCACAAGTGCCTGCTCCTGTGTAGATAAGTATCATAGAGTTAATGAGAAAAGAAAGAGGCCGTGAGGGCTGAAAGTAAAAAATGTAGTCTCTTGTTTCACCAAGGTGGAGAGCCTCTCGGGCAAAGCCAGCTGGTTTACTCCTTGGTGTATGTTTGTGTGTGTGTTCTTGAGAGACGATGGAGAGAAACCACAAGAGACTTGTGGGAGGCAGCTCAAGGTAGAAGAAGGAGGCGCTGCGAGGAGATGGCGCCAACAATTGGTATCAGAGCCTTGTTGATCCGTGGCGGCGACCGCGGTGGCGACGGCTATGGTGGCCGGCGTGGCGGTGGCGGCGGCTACGACTGCGGCGGCGACGACACGTCGGACTCCATGTGAGGTGGAGGACGTCGGCGCGAGGTGAAGGCCGTCGGCGGCGCGATGCCGCTGGTGTGGACGGTTGCGGTGTGACGCCGCGAGATGGAGATGACGGTACGAAGCTGCGACAAGAGGACATCGGTGTGACGCCGTTGGGAGGTATGGCGGCGTGAAGCCGTCATGAGGATCGGCGTGAAACCGATCGGCGGTGGTGGCCAGGTTGGTGTGCTGCCATCCGCGAGATGGGTCGATGCGACGACGTGGCGATTGGCGCCACGAAGGCGTCATCCACGTAACGAGGTGGCCGATGTGAGCGGCATGACGATCGTGGTGACCGGCGCTGCATCGGCGTGGTCCACGACAAGGAGGTGTTTGGCGGTTTGATGCCGCCGAACATGTCGGTCGCGGTGTGATGCTGAAGACGGAGTGCTGATCGGCGCCGCGATGGCGTCGTCCACGACAAGGTGCGTGTGACCGGCGCTGCGATCGCGTCGTCCATGAAAAATTTAATGCGGCGTTGCAACAGGGTTGTCCACGTCGAGAGATGGCAGCTGGGTGCGACAAGATGGCATGGTGACGGGCGCTGCGACAGCGTCGTCCATGGCAAGAGGTTGCAGGTAATCTGCATGAAGATTAGAAGAGTTGACATATCAAGATTAGGAGGGAAAATGTTGGGATTAATCTTGACATATATGTGCATATGCATGTGTGCGTATCATGCAATGGCTTAGAGATGGACGAGTCGTTGAGTTAGTTAGCTACTGGAGTGAGTCCATGAGTCTAAGTTAGTTAGCTGCATGAGTGTTTGAGGCCGAGCCAGGCTGCTAGAGAGATTCTAGGAGAAGGAAAAGGCCATGCGTTAGTTCTGTTAGTGGCTTGTGCTAGTACGTGGAGACGTGGTGTTAGTGGCCGAATGTTATGGCCGTGCTGTGTGCGTGAGTGCGTGGCACAAGTGCCTGCTCCTGTGTAGATAAGTATCATAGAGTTAATGAGAAAAGAAAGAGGCCGTGAGGGCTGAAAGTAAAAATGTAGTCTCTTGTTTCACCAAGGTGGAGAGCCTCTCGGGCAAAGCCAGCTGGTTTACTCCTTGGTGTATGTGTGTGTGTGTTCTTGAGAGACGATGGAGAGAAACCACAAGAGACTTGTGTGAGGCAGCTCAAGGTAGAAGAAGGAGGCGCTGCGAGGAGGTGGCGCCAACAATTGGTATCAGAGCCTTGTTGATCCGTGGCGGTGACCGCGGTGGCGACCGCTATGGTGGCCGGCGTGGCGGTGGCGGAGGCTACGGCTGCTGTTTCCTCAAGCTGGAACATGTACCTCCAATCTACACAAATCACCACGCCGGACGGTGACGAGTGGGTCTCGGAGTACTTCTTCGACGACACACCGTACGATCAGTGGCCTGTGTCTTTGGCTGCAGCCGAGCGCCATGACGAGGCGCCCGCCCCCAGTGATGAACTTGCGGTCGTCCCTGAGCCTGACGCCATTGCGTCTGCTCTGTGCGAGGACATCGACCTTGCAGCAAAGCCACACGACAAGTGCTCGATGACTGGCGTCGAGTAACCACCTGATGAGTTGATTGTCTGTATTTCATATTACATCGGTACCTAAAGTTGCAGTGCAAATTGTCTACAATTATATTAGATGTACACCTAAGAATATTACAATTTGGGTCCACCAGAGCATTGACCAGATATCGTTTAACTGAAGTTAGGAAGATCTATCAGTTGCATCGTATCGATTGTTGAATGATGTTTATGTATAATTATTAAGATATTTTGGTTGTTAACAATTACTAATTCTGTGGGTCCAACCGATTAAAGGTAGAATAATGTTTAGATATACCTAGCTCAAGTACCGAGTATATATTTATTTCATGATGTACTATTCTGTTTGTAAGCTGCTCCACCCATCTCTACTAACATATGGCCTTCATATTTCGTGAATTGCTTTTTATTATCAGTTTCACTAATAATACATAAGTAATATGTCATAAAAAACATACCATTTGCAAGTTCTATTGGATTGGATTCGAATTCAGTGGTACAATTTTTGTGACGGATGTTCAAATTGATTTCCAAACTTAAAACTTGAATTGCATCGGTGCCATATAAACAGGGACAGAGGTGGAAATGAATTATGACAAAATATACAATATTTCTTGTTCTTTGTTGCTACAATCGATAAGTTGTGCTTTTTTCTCGACTAACACAACTAAAAGTGTATACATTTATATTTAGTACACATGTTAATTCAACTTCATATGTTTCATATGTCGGGTAGCTATATGTACCATATTATGATGATATTCATCTCAGGTACACACGTGGGTTATCCGAAATTTCTTACTTCATATAGTGGCCTGGTCTAGAAAATAAAACTTTACACACAAATTTGTTATAATATATTGAATAATACGGAAATGTAACTAAGGTTCTACCTAATCGACATGTATGCTTTTGTGTCGCTCAAAATAATTTCAAATATTGATAGTAAAAATAACGACAGATATATTAACTCGAGGTAAAGTAGTTACATAGATATTTACTCCATGTAGAACTCAAGTTTTACAGAGCAGGGCGTGAGTAACCGTTGTGTGGATTTAAGGTGTGGTATGTGAGAGACCAACGAAGAATACCAAGCAACTTCTCTTTGAAAAAACATTACGCTCAGATTAATTAATACTAATTAGGAGGGAAGCTAATTATGTGCAAGAATCTGTAAGTTATGCTTTGAAACATTTATAATTTAGTACGAAACAATTCAACTTCACTTATTTCATGTTCCGTATACGTAGACTCTTCAGTTACCAAAAACTTGTTACTTCAGATATCTCGTATACTTGAGTACACAAAATATCACTTTACGTACATATTTGTTGCAATATATTTAGACAATCAATAATGCTACTTAGATTTTGAGACTTCATCGTGTGTTATTTTTACGTATCTCTAAATAGTTAAAAGTAGTAGTCAAAATAATAACAAATATATTGACTCCAGGTTAATAAGCGAAAGATATACTTACTCCCAAGAGATCTCAAGTTTTACAAAAATGACAGGTCAAGTAATTATTGCGTGAATATAAAGTGTGACAAATGTGGTACTAATAAAAAGATAAAGCAACTTGAAATCTTACGTTCAATCTATTATCTACTAAAAGGAAAATACGATGAAAAATAGAGGAATTAGCTAGAAATTCTCACGTTAATCAGAAACATCTAGCCATTCATCTGGTGGGCCCTAACTTAAATCATAATTTCAAAGGCTTAGATCTAACGTGGGTTGTAGAGATATAAGGGGACTTTAACCTATAATGGACTCTTTTTTTCCTTTTGGAAAGGGACTGTAATTTACTAAAATAAGTTAACATATACTGTATTAATAAAGACACGGATGTATGTATGACAGGTAATTTAATCTACACATCTACGTGTTTGCTGAAAAACAAACACCTAGATATACCTAAGTACGTGGGATAGGTAGCCTCCGATATTAAGCATACAGGTACGTCCAAAAACTGGCTCACGCTTCCCCAAGCTACTGCTGCTTCATACACCTATGATGCCGATCAATTAGTAGTATATGCTAATTTACATGGCTTGGAGACCACGTACCCATGATGATCGCATCATCTACAATTGCGTACATTAATGGAATATGGTCTAACTACTGATCAACGTATCCTGATGGAATCACCGTTTGTGCATCCTACCATGCACACATACTGTTTCAAGGTGAGAGGGTGAAATAAAATTTTGATAAATACACAACGGTGTTGGTGTGTGAATAAAATGCAATTTTAAGAAAAATAATGCAATTGTAAAAAATACAATTTCAACTACGTGATTAGGGCTCAGTTTTATTGGATAATTCGAATAGTACATGTTTCTGGTCAAGCTCCATAGAGGTAAGCTATATCAAATATGTCTGCAACAATGCAATGTGATTCCACCTTCTATAGAAAGTGTGTGTGCAATGTTGTCTAATTTGAGTGATATGTTCTTCATGGTAAAAACCGTGAACAGTTTAAAACGACATGAGAGATATAAAATGTTCAGAAATTTGAATATTGGTGAGAAAAAACACAAAAACTTGATTGTCTACCATGTTTAATTTAGGCGTCTCGCCCACATGGTTATATGCTTATTATGTTGATTATTCTTTTAAAAAGCTAGAAATTACATTTTAAATGTACCTTGACCGAAGAATTTTGACTTGCTCTATATATTATTATATACCAAAATACCAATACGTAAAAAAAGAAATACACTAGCTAGAATAGATGCGCAATAAATCAGGTAATAGGTCTGGTAAACAATCGCTTTACCAGTGTATCACAACAATTAGATAAGTTCGACTACTCAGAAGAAACACAAAACACTCGATTGTTTCTTCTTTTCCCTTTAACTATATGCTTCATGTGGTTATATGCTCATCAGTCATCACGTTGATTTTTCTTCTCAAAAAACTAGAATCAAGTACGAGTGCCACAATGTAGGAATTATAATTTGATCTACCTATTATATACTGAAAGAACAATATAGAGAAAGTAAGATGATACACTAGCCAGAGGGGCAAAAATATCCAGTCGTTGGTCTGATCTATCTATTATATACAAAAAGAAAAATACAGAGAATTCATAAAGACATGCACTAGCAAGAGTACGGTGGTAAAATACAGCCATTGATACCATCAACTTATAAGTATGTCACGACAATCATATATAAATAAATTTGAATATTAATTAGAAAAGATACAAACACTTGATTTTTCAAAATCTGTTTACTTTAAGAGCCTGATTTGCATGATTATATGCTCACCATACTGACAATTCTATAAAAATAAGAGATTGGATCATTCTATAATATGCTAACTAAAATAACAATATAGAGAAAATAAAGTGATACACTAGCCAGAAAAGGAAAAAAAAACCTGGTCGTTGGTATGGTGACCATAACTTTGTTAGCATGTCACAACAATTAGATATACAAAAGTGTACCTAAAAATAGACATTAGATCAATATATCCGTGCCTAATCAGCTAGCAACCATGACATATATACCCAATAGATCAAACATACCTTGATCGCATCCGTTAGATATAATGACTACGCATAAACACATCACATGTTAGAATCTAATGATTGCACCACCGATTGATCTTCATATCTATAGCTAGATAAATCACAATCGCCTGATAATCATGCACCTTAGTCAAATATTAATTATTACTTGAACTACAAACAACAAGTACAAATTATACATGATATTAACATGTTAATCTTCACCACATGTAAAAATCCTAACCTAATGTACAAGATAAACCCTAGATCTAAGGTTTGATCTTTACCGAGAGCGACCCTCGGCACAAGGTGAACCCTAGGTCTAGGATTTGACCTTTACCGAGAGCCGCAACGACAGACTCTCGGGAAAGGTCTGCGGGACACTTAAGTTTCTTCCCCGTCGGGCTTTTCTTACTTTTAGTTTCACTTTCCACCGACCGGCGCCCTCCTCTCCCCTCCCCGACTGGCCGGTGCCCCCCCCTCCCCGCCCGGCGCCCTCCCCTCCCCGCCGGCGCCCCCACCCGCCATTCGGACGGAGCCTTCATTTTTCTGGTGAGCTTGGATGAATGTTATATGGATGAATGCTGGATATATGTTAGATGAATGCTAGATGGTTAGATGTTTTCTAGATGTTATGAATGCTACATGTTGGATGAAATATTAGATGAATGCTAGATGGTTAGATGTTTGCTAGATGCATATTAGATGAATGCTACATGTTGGATGAAATGATAGATGTTAGATGAATGCTAGATGAATGTATGCTAGATGTTTGCTTGCATGTATGCTATATGGATGAGTGCTATGGAAGAAACTTAAGAAACTTGACTCTGTTTGAACATGTGAAGAAATGAAATTGAAAATGTGAAAATGAAAATGAAAATGTGAAAATGCAAATGTGAAAATGAAAATGAAAACATAGGCCGTTTTTATGTCGTTACTTCATAAATGTAATGTTAATTGACTAATGCAAGCATGGGTTGAGTTTCAGTCTGTCGGAGCTCCTTGTGTGACTTTCAGTATGTTCTTGATGGAGGAATACCGACTGTTGTCGTGGGGGTCGCTTCCTCTTCTTCTCTTCTCGCGATATATACCTTCGTATAATGCGCGAGGAGAGAAGAAGAGGTGCGACCATCACCGACGGTCGAAATATTAGTGTGAGGGAGTGTCCACCAACATACACCATCATATCAGTGTGAGAGAGTGTGCACCATCACTAGTAGAAAACAGGGCACTAGTCCCGGTTCCAGAGGGCCTTTAGTCCCGGTTCTGGAACTGGGACAACACGATCGGGACTAATGCCCAAAACCTTTAGTCCCGGTTTGCTTACGAACCGGGACCAAAGGTGCTCTACGTGGCCGCTGCGGGGCGCCCAGGTAGGAGGACGTTTAGTCCAGGTTGGTAACACCAACCGGGACCAAAAGGCAGCCACGCGTCAGCAGCTCGCATGCGCTGGGGGTTTTTTTTTGGAAGGGGGGGTTTAGGGGTTTTGGAGGGTTAATTTAGGGGTTTATATTGTGTTAGCTAGCTAATAGAGAGAAGTGACCTTTCTCTCTCCGTGCTTGGTCGACGCTAGCTACTATACATATAGAGAGAACTCGACGCTAGCTAGAAAGCAAATGAAGGAAACCATTAATTACACAAGATCGTCATGAACATATATAGAGAGAAGTGACATCTCTTTCTCCGTGCTTGGTCGAACAACAAGTTTTCGTATATCTATCCGACGCTACTACATATGTACAATATAACATCCCTTACAACCATTGCAATTTCACATGGTATTCTCCGTGTTCAGGTATGACGTGGTCAAGAAAGAATCCCGCCAATTCCTCTTGAATTGCTCGTATGCGATCATGTGGTAGGAGTTCATCCCGCATCTGCCAGATCTAATTTAAAGAAGGGGGTCAATACATATATATGAATGAAACTCAACACAATTGATGGTAATATATAAAATAAAATTGTGAATATTGTTTACGTACTTAAAATTGTTTCTCAGAGAAGCCCCGCTCAGAGGTATAGTGGCGAATGAACTCGCATACGTAGTATCCACATAAATGAGTCCCGGGTGCCTGGTACAAGCACTTTACGAGAATAGAGTTCAATCAAACTGGTAAGCAAGCATGATAATGGTATTGATGAAACTATAATCAATGAGAGATGCGCGGAACTAGCTAGTACTACTTACTTTGGGGTGTGTAAATCGCAGCTCCTTCTTCAGACCCGGAACCATAGTGGTGAACTTTTTCCAAACCCTGGCAGGCAAAGAAAATGATTACTTGATATCAGGAAATGAACGAAAGTTACCGATATCGTCCCGGTATTGATTGAACTTACTTCTGGAGCATTGCAGTCATGTCCGCATAATACTTGGGATCTTTACGGAGCGAGTCTAAGACAGTTACTAATGCCCTGTCGAGGTTAATGGATAGCAGAATATAGTGGAAGCTGCGCACGCATAACTCATCAATTACATTACTTAACCTCGAGTAAGCGAAACCGAATATGCACAAGACAGTAACACTCACTTGAAGTTGTAAGGAAAGAGTATTTCCCTTTTGTTTTGATGTCTAAGGAACGCTTCTAGGAAGTTGTCCTCGGTATCTTTGGCCTCGTTTTGTGCCGACCATTCATTTACGGTATTTGGGCTAATGAACCCAATGTCATAGATTTGTTCTTCTTTGCATTCGACCATCTTCAATCTGCATAATATAGTGAGGATAATTATATATACATGCAATGAACAAGATGAGCTAGAGACTTAATTATAGAAGTAATACTTACAGACAGTAGCAAGTCATGAGTTGTTTGTCGAGGGCCTCTTGATTGTATAACTGAAATAACTCCTCAAATTCAACAGGCATCAGGTCGACTCCAGGGAAGTCGTGCTCTCTTTTAATTCCGATCATCAAACTGTCGGTCCCAGACTTCCTGCAGGTTTCCATGTACACTCATGCAATTTTTGCATCATCGTTGTTAGATGAGGATGATCAGGTTTGACGAGAGGCTTCCCGTGCTCGTATCTAAAGACGTCCTCTGCTGCTACTACCCCAGCCGTTTCAAACTGTACATCATCGGGCAGGTAATCCTCAAGGGTGGTACCGGGCAGTAGCACCGGATGATTAGCGATATCGCTAGACACCTTGAGCGGGGGGCACGATTGCTTCTCCTGTTCGCCGAGCTGGGGAATTGTTTTCCCACTTCTTTGTTTTTTGTCTCTTGCAGCACTAGAAGTACTTCCCGACCACTGCACTTCATCATGTGTCTTAGTAATTATGCGGTCATAGTTGGATAGCCGAGTCCATGGTAGTCACTTCAGGGCATGAAGAGTGCGCTTCGCTTTCACCGGATCTACCGTTTCCTTCGGAGGTGGATCTTTCCGTGCAAAATGGGCCTTCACTTCGGCTGCACTGATTTCAGCGTTTTCCTCTTCGGTCCTGTCATATGGTAACTTCGGAAGACACTACTGGAATCAGGGATTTTGCCGTCAGCCGATTCTTTGCCGTCAGCAGGAGGACGGCAAAGAAAGTCATTGCCGTATGCTGGCATAAAGCTGACGGCAAAGGGTAAGCTGACGGCAAAGAATGAATTTGCCGTAGGCCGATTCTTTGCCGTCAGCCAGCTGACGGCAAAGGGCCAGCAGGGCAGACGGCAAAGAAACGGCCCACGGCAAAGGGCAGCTGGCGGACGGCAAAGGGCAAAGGAAAGCTGGCGCCGCTTAGGTCAGTTCTTTGCTGTCTGCCAGCAGACGGCAAAGGCAGGCTGGCAGACGGCAAAGGAGACGCCCTAATAACGGCGATGTCCCCCACTCCCTCTCTCCCTCACTCCCTCATCCCTCCCTCTCCCCGCCGCCCCGCCACCCCCACCCACCGGCTACCCCGCCGCCCGCCGCCCCCACCCACCGGCCGCCCCTCGCCCCGCCACCCCCACCCACCCGCTGCCCCGACGCCCACCCCCGCCTCCCTCCCTCCCTCCCCCCGACGCCCACCGGCTACCGCCCCCACCCACCGGCTGCCTCGCCGCCCCACCCACCGGCCGCCCCCCGCCCCGCCACCCCCACCCACCCGCCGCCCCGCCATCCCCACCCACCCGCCGCCACCACCCACCAGCCGCCCCGCCGCCCCCACCCACCGGACGCCCCACCGCCCCTGTGCCCCTGCGCACCACCGCCCCGCCGCCCCGGCACCCCAGACGGCCCCGCCGCCCGGACGCCCCCTCCGGTGAGCTCTCTGTGCCTCCTCCCTTCCCCCCACTTCCGCATTTTTTCTGTTTTTTTCATTTTTTAGATTAGAAATTAGCTAGCTAGCTACTGTTAGAAGAAGAAAAGAAGAAGGAAAAAGGACAAATGAAAAGAAGAAGAAGTAGAATAGGAGGAGGAGGAGATGAAATGGAAAAACAGAAAAAGAGGAGAAAGTAGAAGAAAAAGAGGAGAAGAAGAAGAGGAGAAGAAAAGAAGAAGAAGAAGAAGAGAAGAAGAAGAAGAAGAAGAAGAGAAGAAAAGGAAGAAGAAGAGGAGAAGAAGAAGAAATAGAGGAGAAAAATATGAAAATAGAAGTGCCAAAGTAGTCATACATAGAGAGATTTTTCTATCGGGATTGAATATTCGTTTTGATCGTGTGGATCTAAATGTGTAGTTTTTCGTCGCTTGAAGGTTCTGGTGTTCGACGGCCTCCCCGTGCGACTACGTCCCCTACACGGTCTAGTGGTGAGCACTACTGTCATCTCCTCCCCGACCCTCCCCTATTTGCTCTGTTCTTGTTGTCATGCCGTTGTCACTTAATTTTATTTTCATGTCAGGTTTCGTAACCTAGGCGTTTCCCGTTCGAAAGGACGACATCTATAAATATGTATGTCTTTGCATATTTATAACCGCCGTCCTTTCGAATTGTCCAACGTTATCCATGGACAGCCCGAGTATGTGTAGATTGGTTTCGTTTTCCCGTATGCTCTGCTCCGGATCCGATGCGGAATTTCGTCAGTGCCTCCCTGTTGTTCTAAGGGTACACATCCTCTCTGCTTATTGCCGAGACGTGTATCATGAGAACAGCGGGGAGGTGCTGCCGAAATTCTACGTCGGATCCGGAGCAGAGCATGGGAAAACGAACCCAATCTACACATACTGGGGTGGGATTAGGACCTATCTTTACCTATTAGCGTGTAGGTTGCATGGACGTAATAAAACTGACATACTTGATTAACTGATGAATATATATATATGCTGAATTATATATATATATATATATATTTCTTGTGTGTCCAGTAGCTAGGCAAGATTACTGATCGTAAGTGGATGTACACCGGTCACACTAGTCAGAACGACATGACCAAAGAATGGTTTACAAAGACCAAGGGGTTTCTGAGAGCCGCATTTGCAAATGGCCAGGAAAAAACATGGTGTCCCTGTCCCCGGTGCGACAACTTTAAAAGGCAGACAGAGGGTGAAATGGTTAAACACCTGCAGAAGTGGGGTTTTAGGCCTAATTATACGGTGTGGACTTTTCATGGTGAGTCTACCCAACGTGCCAGAGCTGAGGTGGTTCGTCATCGCACCGACGAGCATGGTACCGGGATCGAAGACATGGTGCAAGACTTTGATGATGCTCGGGATTCGGACGATGAGATGGAGGAATCTGCAAAGGCATTCTATGAAATGTTGGAGTCTTCAAAACGTCCTCTCTTCGAGCACATTGAGCTTTGTCAGCTGGATGCCATCGCGCAAGTAATGGCTCTGAAGGCTCAATTCAACCTGGGCAGAGAATGCTACGACGCGATGATGACAATATTTGGATGCTTTCTACCCAAAGGCCATGTACTGCCGCCAAACCTGTACCAGTCGGACAAAATTCTCCGTGTACTTAAGATGCCCTATGAGAAGATAGATGCCTGTGAGAGTGGATGTGCCTTATTTAGGCTTGAGTATGCGGACTTGAACTATTGTCCCATTTGCAAGTCTTCCAGGTATGTTGTCGTAGACAACGGTATGGGTGAGAAGATGCAGACAAAAATTCCTGTTAACGTTCTTCGCTATATGCCAATCGTACCAAGACTTCAACGTCTTTTCATGGTCGAAGAGACGGCCAGACAGATGACATAGCATAAATTGGGCAAAAGAACCGAACTAGATGCAGATGGGAATCAGATGTTGGTACACACTTCAGACGCTTTTGCGTGGAAGCACTTCGATGCATTACATAACGATAAAGCGGCAGATCCAAGGCATCCTCGAGTCGCCATTAGCACGGATGGGTTCAATGTGTTCGGTATGACGGCAACCCAATACAGTTGTTGGCCTGTATTTGTCATTCCACTCAATCTCCCACCCGGAGAGATTATGAAAAGAAAGAACATTTTCCTGACGTTGATAATTCCAGGGCCAAACTATCCGGGGAAGAATATGAATGTGTACATGCAGCCGCTTAAGGATGAATTGCAAGAAGCTTGGGATAATGGGATCAACACATACGACGCCGATACCAAAAAAACCTTGAAAATGCATGTGTGGTACATGTACTCGACGCATGACTTGCCGGCGTATGCCCTATTCGTTGGCTGGTGTGTGCATGGAAGGTTCTCGTGCCCCACATGCAAGGCAGCTCTTCAGTTCCGTTGGCTGCAGGCGGGTCGCAAGCATTCTTGCTTCGACATGCATAGACAGTTCCTGGATCCTCGCCATAAGTTCAGAAAAGACAAGAAGAATTTCATCAAAGGTAGAGTTGTCAAAAACTCTGCACCACCCGCGTTGACAGGCCAACAGCTCCTGGATCAGTTATACGCTCTCGAGCCGGATCCAAAACGTCCTGGGTATTTCAAAGGGTATAATACGGAACACGCATGGACTCACAAGTCATGCTTATGGGATCTGCCTTACTTCAAAGACCTCCTTTGCCCACACAACATCGACGTGATGCACACTGAAAAGAATATCGCCGAGGCCATTTTTGGTACATTGTTCGGCATAGAGGGGAAGTCAAAGGATAATCCTAAGGCTAGAATCAATCAGGAGGCTCTATGTGACAGACCGTTACAAAACATGCGACAAGGGAAAGGAAAGCAGAACTGGACTAAGCCAAAGGTATGGTTAAATCTTGGAAGGCCGGCTATGAGGGAAATGATCTTGTGGGTGAAAATGCAGTTGATGTTCCCCGATGGTTATGCAGCGAATCTAAAGAGGGGAGCGAGTCTTGACAAACTGATGATATTTGGTCTCAAGAGTCATGATTGGCACATATGGCTTGAGCGGGTAATGCCGGTGATGTTGCGTGGCTTTATCCCTGAGGATGAATGGCTAGTACTGGCAGAGCTGAGCTATTTCTTCCGTTCTCTTTGTGCGAAAGAACTATCGCCTGGCGTGCTAGATGAAATGGAAGAGTTGGCGTCGGAGTTGATATGCAAGTTAGAGAAGATCTTTCCACAGGGCTTCTTTAATCCAATGCAGCATTTAATTTTACATCTCGCAACCGAGGCAAGATTGGGGGGGCCGTGCAAAACCGTTGGTGCTTCGCAACTGAGAGGATGCAGAAGACGCTTCGAGCAAAATGTAAAATTAAACGTAGAATTGAAGCATCGATGGCCGAGGCATTCATTACTGAGGAGGCGGCAAACTTCGTGACAGCACACTACGAAGCCAAAAATCGTCATTTGCATAATCCGAAGCCTCGGTACAATGATGGCGACCCAAAAAAAGTCAATCCAACCTCAGCCTATTCAAAGGGAAGCTCGCACCAGACGGTGCTTCTAAAGCAAAAGCGTTGGATGTCGATGAATGGCGGACCATTTCGTTGTATATCTTCAACAACCTAACAGAAGTGCGGCGGTACATCGAGTAAGTTGTCGGTACATTATTGTTTCGCAACTTGTAATTCCTTAGAACTGCTCTTATTCCTGGATATTTGATATAGTCGATACGTCGCCAAATTCTCGGATGGAGTGGTCATCCAAAAGGATTCCGTCGAAGAGTATGAGCTCCTGGCGAAGCATGGAGGCGGCTATCCCGGTTTCATCTCCTGGTTCAAACAAACGGTAATTAATTACCATTAATGGACCATTTCATTTCTTCGTCTTATTTGCGGCTAATACAACAATCCTTTCGTATTAAACTTGTAGGCTAATTCAGAGTCTATGGACGCCGAGCTGAGACAAGTCGCTAATGGTTTTGACTATAAGGTCCGTTCATTTGACAGATACGACATCAACGGGTATAGCTTTCGTACCTTTGGCAAAGAGCTATCTATGCCCGACCTGAAGACTACAAATTGTTGTGTCTCTGCTATTGGCGAAGGAGGTACAGAGTACTATGGAAGAGTTGAAGCATTTTATGAACTTCTATTCTATGGTGAAAACCCACCGAACGTCGTAGTCTTCAAATGTCATTGGTTCCAGCCGAAGGAGACTAGAAGGACTCATGAACATATAGGGCTAGTCGAAATCAAACAAAGCACCCATTTAGATGTGCCCTATGTCTATATTACGGCTCAACAGGAGACCCAAGTTTTCTATCTACCGTGGGCCTGCCAAACTGATCCAAATCTGAAAGGTTGGGATGCCGTTTATGAAGTGCCGCCACATTTTAGACCACCTCCCCTCAATGAAGAGGATTATGAACCTCGCATTAACCAAGACACATATGAAGGAGAATTCTTCCAAGAAACACGTATTTCCAAAAGACGTTTTAAGAACCGCTCTACTTCACCCCGGAACATTGAAGTAGACAGCGACAATGAATCCGACTTAACACCTGAGCCGGATACGGAAGAGCCGGAACAAGAAGAGGTTACTGATGCGGATGACCTGTCAATACTTAACCAATTACATGAAGGAGGCCTTCCACACGTTGTTCCTGATAGTGATGATGATCATGCATTTATTGCTGATAGTGATGATGATGATGCATTTATTGATCCCAAAGAATACATAGATGATCAAGATTATTATTAATTCATGTCAGGTAATCAACTTTTAGTTCATGTTACGTATATGATGATACACTTAAATTATTTACATTTTATTATTCATGTCGGTATTCAATTTTATGTTGTACTAATTTCGTTTACTATTTGTCATGGCAGTTGTTGAAAGATGGTGGGAAAGGGTCGAGAGCACTCCACGGCTCCTTCGTCGGAGGGTGGTGGGATGGGTACTTCCATTCCTGCCGACTCTCTCCGGAGAGCACTGCTCTCTAGTCTGCATACACCGGTGGCCGCTCCTTCGTCGACCCGCGTGAGAGGAGGTCGGGGAAGAAGAGAGGTAGTAGAGGTGGGAGAGGAGGGAGAGGAGGCCGCGGCAAAGGTAGGGTGGCTGCTACGCCTTCCTCGCCGCCACCCCCAGCTGATTCACCCGAGCACAGGACTGCTAGGGTGGACCCGTCTGAGGACGAGGCTACGTGGACTCCGGTCCACGAGCCTCGGGTCCACGAGCCTTCGACCTACATGACTCCTGTTCCAGAGGCTTCGTCCCACGAGACTCCGGAGCAGAGTAGGGATGAGGGCACGTCCCGACAGACCCCATGGGATACCTGGCCGGAGGAGCCTAGTGGCCATGTTGATGGTGGCGGGGATCGTTTTTCTGATAGCGACGAGGAGCTGCCTGAGGGCGCCACCGTCTACCAGTGTGGTATGACACGGCTCCCGCCCGTGCCGGTGACCCGCGAGCAGAGGTGGTTGATTAGGCCTGATGGGGAGAGTTAAGTGCATGTACTCTTTTTTAACCTTTTGCCTTCATGTTTTTTCAAATATCTAATGTGTTGGCTTTGTCATACTGCAGGGGTTGGCAACAACCCAAGGATGCCCGCAGGCCCAACAGCATCCTTGGTGTCCTTGTCAGGCAAAATTTCTCGGGGTTTGTCACGTTGCCCGGTGAGGGTAAGGTTCCAGAGTTAGGACTGACCTGGGAGCACTACTTGGCTGCACCGGCCCCGCCTGAGGAGAGGATCGACGGTGTTTTGTGCCACACGAGGGCAGAGATGGTGATCAGGCATTTTAGGGTAATTTCTCCTTTACACAATTAAAAATCAACAATAGCTAGTTATTGTACTAATAAGTGTTGTGTCGTTTGATTGCAGACCTTCTACAGGTGTCAGGAGGGATACGAGGAGGCCGCGGCAAAGGTTATCGATCAGCAATGCAAGCGCCTACTGCAAAACTTTCGGCATGAGGCTCGGGTGCAGGCTGTTCGAGACTACTACGCCTCGCGGTGTATTAGGAAGGAGAAGTCGACGTGCCGCGGAAATAAGATGGAGAAGGAGCATTACATGAAGGTAATTACGTAATCTTAAGGCCTTGTACTTAGTTTCCTTCATTTGATTCCTACGCGTAGCGCTCAAATATCTCTTTATTAACTTAGGTGCCCCCGAGATGGTGTGCGGATAAGATGGATTGTTGGGAGGCGTTGGTGGATGAGTGGTGTTCAGAACAATGGCTATCCGTCCACAACAATGCCAAGGACCGGTGTTACAAAATGGTTGGTGTGCCACACCATCAAGGGAGCGCCAACTTAAATCAGTTTGGTCTGAACTGGGTATGTGGTTAGCTTCATGATTCATGCAATTCATTCTTGATTCTAGCTTGAGCCCTTTACTAATACTTTGTTCCTCTCTTTCTCTTTTAGGCGCATCACAATAAAATGGAGGTGCCACAGATGTACGACCTCTATGCGATGGCCCATACTGCCTCGTACAAGAAGGTCAAGGCATTCTCTGAGTCTGACCTCGATGATCCCTTGAAGTTCAGCAACATCTCCTCCCACAACAAGCTCGTGAGGTACAGAGATGAGGGGAAGGCGAGGAAAGGGGAGGACTTTAAGCCGAGCCAGGAGCCTATTGATCCAAAGCTGGTGATGATAGCTGGCGGCGGGAGGCCCCATGGCACGATTGCCATTGGAGATGGCCTTATACGTTGTCCTAGCAACCTCCAGGAGATCAAGGCGCGCCAAACGAGCTCCTGTCCTGAGATAAGGCCTCGTCCACGGCCAGTCGAGCTCGCCATCGAGGTTAGTTATACGGACTCAGATATCTTTCCTCATTACGTTGTGTCTGTGAACAAAGATGATTACAATGCTAACGAGGAGTTGTGTTGCAGGCTGCTATTCAGAAAGAGAGAGAGGCAACACATGCGCTTATGGCGGCGAAGGAGAAGGAGATGGAGGAGAGGACGGCAAGGTTGTTGGAGGAGGAGAGGGCACGGTCCGATGCGTCTTACCGGGCCATCTACAAGCTCTTCGTGGTAAGATTCTTCTTCATATTTGTCAAATCTTGCATTTAATGTTCGTTTCATTAATAATGAATATCGTTGACTTGTGAAAACCAAATGTGCAGACTATGTGCGAGAAGACCGGCCAGGCCGCTCCGTCGATGCCAGTCATTACCACGGCTGCAACAGTGAGTTTCATTTCAATGCAATGATCTTTTCAGTGTCATCATGCTAACGAGACATTGCAAATCATCTTTGGTGCAGCTTAACTCCGGAGTCGCATCGCACGACCCTTCTCCAGGGCAGCCTTCTCCAGGTGAAACCGGTCCGAGCAACCGCGGTGCCTCTCCTCCGTGATGAGGAGGACGGTAAGCCCCACACTTAGCTCGTTTTCTCAAAGAAAGACAAACTTAGCACTTAGACAAACTTAGCTCCTTCCAAAATATTAGTGTTAGGGGAAACGACCATCACCAACTGTCGAAATATTAGTGTTAGGTACTGTCCACCAACATACACCACCATATAAGTGTGAGTGAGTGCGCACCATACACACCATGAGGCAAACCTCGAAAGAACTATCCTTCTTCCCATTTTGCCTGAATGACACAAATAAGCAATAAGAAGAAGAAAACAAGAGGAGAAAGATAGAGAGAAGAAAACCGCTTCTTCATCTTCTTCTTCTTATTCTAGTCTTCTTCATCTAACTTTCGTATTTCCCATTTTGTAGATTAGAGTCACTTCACGGAAGCTTGCATTGATGGAGTGCTTGTGATTTTGTATCGATGAACAATGTTAAACTTGCTACATATGTGAAACTTGTTACTATTGTAATATGGTGAACAATGTGACATTTGTTTTGGTATGTTTGTTGGATACTTGTGCTTGTTGTTGGATGATCATCAGTAGGGTTATTGTGAAATATATACATATATAGCATATTTTGCCTGTGAAAATTGTTGGATATAAGAAAAAACAGAAAAAACTGGGGCAATATTGCTTCATTGCCGATGGCCACCATCGGCATAGCTTCTTTGTCGTCCGGCACCGACGGCAAAGGCGCCACGTGGCACTCACCTGTGCACCCTGGGAGTGCCAATCCTGCCATTTGGTACATTTGCCGTCCGGTGGCCGTCGGCAAAGGTGTGGCCATCGGCAAAGGAGCGTGGCGGGGGGCGGACGACAAAGAAGCTATGCCGACGGCAAAGGAGGGGCGGCAGACGGCAAAGCGTGCGGACGGCAAAGGCTCCGTTAGCCACTAACGGGGCTAACTCAAGTTTACGCCATCCAGCAGCTTTGCCGTCTGCTGCCTGACGGCAAAAAAACTTTGTCGTCCGCTGAGCAAAGACAGACGGCAAAGCACTACTTTACCGGAGTTTCCAGTGACAGAATTTTTGCCGTCTGCGGCCGAACGGCAAAGGCTTTGCCGTCGGTGATGCTACCCTTTGCCGTCCGCTATGGCACACGGCAAAGTACCTGATTCCAGTAGTGAGAGGCTTGAGGCTTGGACCAAATTTGTATTTCTTCCCGCCTATTGTACTGCTAGCTGCCGGAGCGGCGGAGGCGACTCTCTTCCGCCGTTGCTGACGCGCCGGAGGAGGCATAGTGCCCTGACGCGCCGGAGGAGGAGGAGGAGGAGGCAGAGTGCCCTGACGCGCCAGAGGAGGCGAAGGAGGAGGCGGAGTGCCCTGATGCGCCGGAGGAGGTGGAGTGCCCTGACGCGCCGGAGGAGGAGAAGGAGGAGGCGGAGTGCCCTGACGCGCCGGAGGAGGAGGAGGAGGCGGAGTGCCCTGACGCGCCAGAGGAGGCTGAGTCTGCGAAGGCGTCCAGTTTGGAAGCTTGATGTACTCTTTTCTCCATAGACAGGTACTCCTCAAAGCATTTTCCAGAAGAATAATATCCTCTTAACCTGTAGGGTTGTCAAGCTCCAGCCCCTCAAATCCATCCATTATTTCATCCACCGTCACAACAGCATAGCCATAGGGAATCAGACGGCAATGGAAAGTTCCCTCAGCTCGAGGAGGTACAACAAAGCCGACCGCCGCCGTGAAGGTCAGGTTCTGGCATTTCGTCATTAGCTCGCAATGTTCAGCCATCGTGATACTATCCACGGGGTAGCGAGGAGCCGTGAAATCAGGCTGAACGAGCTCCGTGGAAGCCACGCTGCTTCTCCGCTGAGATGGTGGGGTAGCGTCGAAGGAAGGATCTTCATGCCGCTCAGATGGTTGGCTGGTAGCTCGCTGGCTCTCAAGTTCCTCTAGTTTTGCTAATCTTGCACTGAGCTTCTGCATTTCGCTTCCTTCATGTTTCCTTTTTCTCTCTCGGCTTCTATAACCACAGCTGTCGGGCATGCTTCCACGGAACGGAGCCTGGTGTGCCTCGTGTTCATCCAGGGTGTTCAGGATTCCCGAGGGCCTCTGTCAGCTCGTCCTTCTCTCTGTCGGGAATGAACGTCCCTTCCTACGCTGCCTTGATTGCTGCCTGAAGCTTACGGAAGGGTATTGCAAGTTGCTCATCCGTCCAAACACACTCCCCTGTTTCTGGATCCAAAGTTCCCCCAACCCCGAAGAACCAAGTCCTTGAACAATCTGGCCAGTGCAGTGTAGCTGGTTGGACATTCTTAGCAGGCAGGTCTTGCTCAGCTTTTTCCCACAACTGTCGGGCTTTGTAGTAGCCACCTGACCCCGTGTCATGGTGATACTTCTTCTTTGCAGCATTTTTTTTGTATGTCAGTGACCATTTCTTACCCTTCTCCGATTTCTTGTAGGCCACAAATTCAGGCCATTCATCTCTTATCTTCTCATATCGACCGATGAATTTCGGAGTCTCCTCTTTCTCGACAAACTTTGTGTTCAACTCTTTCTTCCAGTTCCTGAATAGTTCTGCCATCTTCTTAAGAGCAAACGCCTTGACTTTTCGCTCTATAACTGGGTTATTCGGATCCTCCTCTCGCGGTAGGCTGAAATTTGTCATCAGCTCGGTCCAAAGATCAACTTTCAGTCTATCATGGACATAAGAAACTTCAGGGTCCTTATTATTCATATTCCATTGTTGGGTGTTGATCGAGACATAGTCCCTAACAACAACTCCACACTGATGTACAAATGCGTCCTTGGTCCGCTTGGGAGCAATCGGTTGGCCATCTTTCGCGACTTCTGTGATCGTGAACCTTTCATCCGGGCGCAACCTTTTCTTCGGGCCTCATCTCCTTACCTCGTCGGAATTTGAAACAGTTGAGGCTCCCTCCTCCGTTCGGTCACCGGAGCCGTGATCATGATCTCCTTCCTCCGCCATTCGGTCACCAGAGCCATCATGATCTCCTTCCTCCTCCATTGTTGGATCACCGAAGCCGTCATCCTCTCCTTCCTGAAAATCGGTGTCGTTGAGATACGACAAGGGATCACCTCCGGCAAGGATTATATCCCCGAACAACTGTTCTTTTTCTAAGTCTCTGTGATCCATAGTTTCTACAAATATTATACAACATGGCAATATACAAACATGAGATATGAAATCAATACAAGGCAATGCAACACTACGATCATATAATATCACTAATATATCATCGAATAGTATCGCTAATACATCATCGAATATTATCATTAATACATATCAAATATTATTATATAATATCACTAATACAGATATAGTTGACGTCTCGCGGCACAGGCGGTGGACACCCAAAGAGAAGGAACTATGACAGGATCATAGCTCGGGTGAGATCCCTTAAGAACCTGCCAGGTATTGGAGAACCTGGCGTCCAACGCAGCCATGTAGCGTCGGACGTGCTCGTCCTCCTCCCTGACACGGCGACGTGCCACCTCCACGGGGGCCGGCTCCATCTGCACCGACAGTGGTCCACGCGACCGCCACCAAAGAACCTCCGGGTCGACGACGGGACCCTCATTCCTCACCAAGCTGGGCGCCCCGGAAGGCAGCACCTCCCAGTGCCAGCCCAGCGGAGCCCAGTCCCGGACATGCTGTCGCCTCTCAAGCAGGTGGTTGCCACCGAGTCGACGACGAGGATGCTGGTCGGGCATCATCGACTCAATGGCTACGCTATGCAACTAAACATTTAAACATCTAAACATCATATATCTGCCTAATGTAAAATCGTCGATATCGTCAGGGACTCTCGCTCCCTCACCGACGATCGTCGGGGACTCTCCCTCACCGAAGATCGTCGGGGACTCCTCGATATCACGTCACCGACGACCGGTGATACTACATTATTTTTCCAACTAAAACAACTAAAACATAAAAAAAAACTAAACAACTAAAACAACTAAAACATAAAACAACTAAATTAACTGAAACTGAACATCTCAAACTAAAACTAAACAACTAAAAAAACTAAAACAAAAACTAAACAACTAAAACAACTAAAACTGAACATCTAACAAAACTAAAACTAAATTAACTGAAACTGGACATAAAACAACTAAAACTAAACTAAACAAACTAAATTAAACTAAAACTGAAACTGAACATGAACATCTAACAGGATTTGGGGAGCTCACCGGGGGGCTAATGAGGAGAGCGGCGACGGCGACGAGTGGCGACGGCATCGGGTCGGGGCGGCGATGACGACGAGCGGCAACGGCGCCGGGTCGGGCGGCGGCAACGCAGGGCTGGGGCAGCGGCGGCGACAAGGCAGGGGCGGCGGCAGCGCAGGGGAAGGCCGGAGCTTACTGGGGGCGGCGTCGGGGCAGGGGCGGCGTCGAGGGCGTCGGCGAGGGCGTCGACGGCGAGGTGGAGCAGCCTAACGGCGTCGACGGGGCAGAGGGCGGCGACGGCGTTGACGGCGAGCTCGGGCAGCCTGGCGGCGTCGATGTGCTCGGCGTCGTCGTGGGCAACTGTAGATGAAATCTGAAAAATTCCTAAGTCCCCGCTTATATACAGAGACCTTTAGTCCCGGTTGGTGGATCCAACCGGGACTAATGCCCCCCTTTAGTCCCGGTTGGTGCCACCAACCAGGACTAAAGGTCAATTTCCAGCAGCCCAAAGGGCGGGAAGCAGAGACCTTTAGTCCCGGTTGGTGGCACCAACCGGGACTAAAGGGGGGCATTAGTCCCAGTTGGTTCCACCAACCGGGATGAAAGGGTGGTATTGGTCCCAGTTGGAGCCACCAACCGGGACTAAAGGGTTGGTCCTGGCTGTGGTGGGAGTTTAGTCCCACCTCGCCAAGCGAGAAGCGCTCGCACCGGTTTATAAGCCCGCCCCTCTCTGCCTTGTTGAGTTCCTCTCAAAGTGAAAATAGATGCCCTTATACAGGAAATTTGACCTGAAATCAAAGTGAATTTCACTCTGATTTCAGGTTGAATTTTCCCTATAAGCGCATCTATGTTCATTTTTTGCTATTTTTTTATGTTATTTTTTTGCATATTAAAAGTTCTTAATAAAAAATACTTTATGAATATTCTTTTTGCTATTAAAGTTTTTAACAAAAATAACTTTGATAATTTTAGTTGCATAAATTTTATATAATATTAAGTTAAATAACTTTGATCGGACGAAAACACGTCTATTACAAAGGGATTTCAATTTTTTAAACATATTTGAACTCAAGACTTTTTCTGCATTCAATATGCACCATTCAAAGCCACATCATCACTTTTCTACCCTTTTCTGACTTCATTTTCTATTTTTCATGCATTTCATGATTTATTTTGAGCAAAGATGACCCTGAATTGAAAAGCACAGCAAATGAACTCTGAAATGGTTGAAAGTTGGCTTGGTATCATCATTTCACCCACATAGCATGTGCCAAAAAGTTGAGAGGGTTACGGCAAAAACTGGATGCACTTCGTGTACAAAATGAACAATCTCTTTCGAAGTGTCAGGGTTTTGGACGAAAACTCATCAGTTACAAAAGAATTTCAATTTTTTAAACATATTTGAACTCAAGACTTTTTAAGCATTCAATATGCACCATTCAAAGCCACATCATCACTTTTCAACCCTTTTCTGACTTCATTTGCTATTTTTCATGCATTTCATGATTTATTTTGAGCTAGGATGACCCTGAATTGGAAAGCACTGCAAATGAACTCTGAAATGGTTGAAAGTTGGCATGGTATCATCATTTCACCCACAGAGCATGTGCTAAAAAGTTGAGAGGGTTACGGCAAAAAATGGATGCATTTCGTGTACAAAATGAACAATCTCTTTCGAAGTATCAGGGTTTCAGACAAAAACTCATCAGTTACAAAAGGCATTTAATTTCCTGACATGTAACTGCAGTGATATTCTAGATCAAAGCCATCATTAGAATAGTTGTGGAGAGAAAGTCTTCACGTTTTCTTCGCGTGTGTCCCTTGCTTATTGCACCGTAACCATGGATAATCTTCATCGTTTAACAGGGTGCTTGTGTCCACCTTCACTTTGAAGGGAGGAATTTCATGATACTTTTCATAATCTTCAGACATGTCTGTCTTGCCCTCCACTCCCACGATGTCTCTTTTCCCTGAAAGAACTATGTGGCGCTTTGGCTCATCGTATGATGTATTCGCTTCCTTATCTTTTCTTTTTCTCGGTTTGGTAGACATGTCCTTCACATAGAAAACCTGCGCCACATCATTGGCTAGGACGAATGGTTCGTCTGTGTACCCAAGATTGTTCAGATCCACTGTTGTCATTCCGTACTGTGGGTCTACCTATACCCCGCCTCCTGACAGATTGACTCATTTCCACCGAAACAAAGGGACCTTAAAATCATGTCCATAGTCAAGTTCCCATATGTCCACTATGTAACCATAATATGTGTCCTTTCCCCTGTTGGTTGCTGCATCAAAACACCACTGTTTTGGTTGGTGCTCTTTTGATCTTGGACGATCGTGTAAAATGTATTCCCATTTATCTCATACCCTTTGTAAGTCAATAGAGTCGAAGAAGGTCCCCTGGCCAACGAGTACAGCTCATCTGCAATAGTGGTGTTACCCATGAGATGTGTTTGCAACCAACTGCCGAAAGTCCTGATGTGTTCACATGTAATCCAGTCGTCACACTGCTCCGGGTGTTTGGAGTGCAGAATATTCTTGTGTTCATTGACATACGGGGTCACCAAGGTAGAATTCTGTAGAACAGTGTAGTGTGCTTGAGACCAAGAATGCCTGTCCCTACATATTATTGAATTCGCTCCTAGCGTGCCTTTTCCAGTCAGTCTCCCCTCATACCGCGATTGAGGGAGACCAATCGGGTTAAGATTAGGAATAAAGTCAACACAAAACCCAATGCTTTCCTCTGTTTGATGGCCCATGGAGATGCTTCCTTCTGGCCTAGCACGGTTACGAACATATTTCTTTAAGACTCCCATGAACCTCTCAAAGGGGAACATGTTGTGTAGAAATATAGGGCCCAGAATGACAAACTCGTCGACTAGATGAACTAGGACGTGCGTCATGATATTGAAGAAGGATGGTGGGAACACCAGCTCGAAACGGACAAGACATTGCACCAAATCACTCTTTAACCTTGGTAGGATTTCTGGATTGATTACCTTCTGAGAGATTGCATTGAGGAATGCACATACCTTCACAATGGCTAATCGAACGTTTTCCGGTAGAATCCCCCTCAATGCAACCGGAAGCAGTTGCGTCATAATCACGTGGCAGTCATGAGACTTTAGGTTCTGGAACTTTTTGTCTGCCATATATATTATTCCCTTTATATTCGACGAGAAGCCAAACGGGACCTTCATACTGAGCAGGCATTCAAAGAAGATTTCCTTCTCTTCTTTGGTAAGAGCGTAGCTGGCAGGACCTGCATACTGCTTTGGATCCATGTCGTCTTTTTCGTGCACACGTTGCTGGTCCTCCCGTGCCTCTGGTGTATCTTTTGTCTTCCCATACACTCCCAAGAAGCCTAGCAGGTTCACGCAAAGATTCTTCGTCACGTGCATCACGTCGATTGCAGAGCGGACCTCTAGGTTTTTCCAATAGGGTAGGTCCCAAAATATAGATTTCTTCTTCCACATGGGTGCGCGTCCCTCAGCGTCATTCGGAACAGATAGTCCGCCAGGACCCTTTCCAAAGATTACTTGCAAATCATTGACCATATCAAGTATGTCATCACCAGTACGGATGGCGGGCTTCTTCCGGTGATCTGCCTCACCATTGAAATGCTTTCCTTTCTTTCGACATTGATGGTTGGTCGGAAGAAATCGACGATGCCCCAGGTACACATTCTTCCTGCATTTGTCCAAATATATACTTTCGGTGTCATATAAACAATGCGTGCATGCGTGGTATCCCTTGTTTGTCTGTCCTGAAAGGTTACTGAGAGCAGGCCAATCAGTGATGGTTACAAACAGCAACGCATATAGGTCAAATTCCTCCTGTTCTTTCTCATCCCACACACGTACACCTTTTCCATTCCACAATTGTAAAAGTTCATCAACTAATGGCCTTAGGTACACATCAATGTCATTGCCGGGTTGCTTAGGGCCTTGGATGAGCACTGGCATCATAATGAACTTCCGCTTCATGCACAACCAAGGAGGAAGGTTATACATACATAGAGTCACAGGCCATGTGCTATGCTTGCTGCTCTGCTCCCCAAAAGGATTAATGCCATCTGCACTTAAACCAAACCATACGTTCCTTGGGTCACCTGTAAAGTCCCCTCACTTTCTCTCGATCTTTCTCCACTGCGACCCATCACCGGGTGCTCTCAACTTCCCGTCTTTCTTACGGTCTTCCTTGTGCCATCGCATCAACTTGGCATGCTCTTTGTTTCTGAACAAACGTTTCAACCGTGGTATTATAGGAGCATACCACATCACCTTGGCAGGAACCCTCTTCCCGGTGCATGATGTCTACTACGCAACCTTCTTCTTGTAGACTCGTGTTGGGACTCCAAGCGCAGAGTTTTGTAGGACAGTAGCAAATTTCCCTCAAGTGGATGACCTAAGGTTTATCAATCTGTGGGAGGCGTAGGATGAAGATGGTCTCTCTCAAACAACCCTGCAACCAAATAAAAAAGAGTCTCTTGTGTCCCCAACACACCCAATACAATGGTAAATTGTATAGGTGCACTAGTTCGGCGAAGAGATGGTGATACAAGTGTAATATGGATGGTAGATATAGGTTTTTGTAATCTGAAAATATAAAAAAAGCAATGTAGCAAGTGACAAAAGTGAGCACAAACGGTATTGCAATGCTTGAAAACAAGGCCTAGGGTTCATACTTTCACTAGTGCAAGTTCTCTCAACAATACTAACATAGTTGAATCATATGTAAATCCCTCACATGCGACAAAGAGTTCACTCCAAAGTCAAAACTAGCGGAGAACAAACGAAGAAATTATTGTAGGGTACGAAACCACCTCAAAGTTATCTTTTCCGATCAATCTTATGAGCTATCCCTATAAGTTTCACGAACAGCCCTAGAGTTCGTACTAAAATAACACCTTAAGATACAAATCAACCAAAACCCTAATGTCACCTAGATACCCCAATGTCACCTCGAGTACCCGTGAGTTTGATTATACGATATGCATCACACAATTTCAGATTCATCATGTTCAATCCAACACAAATAACTTCAAAGAGTGCCCCAAAGTTTCTACCGGAGAGTCAAGACGAAAACATGTGCCAACCCCCTATGCATAGATTCCCAAGGTCACGGAACCCACAAGTTGATCACCAAAATATACATCAAGTAGATCAATAGAACATCCCATTGTCACCACAGATATCCCATCTCAAGACATACATCAAGTGTTCTCAAATCCTTAAAGATTCAATCCGATAAGAAAACTTCAAAGGGAAAACTCAATTCAACACAAGAAGATAGAGAGGGGAAAACTCCATATGATTCATCTATATTAATAAAGCTCGCGGTACATCACACTACTAGAAAAATGGCTATAGCCAATATCCCTATTAGTGGCGCACCATGGTGGTGGTGCGCCACTGCTATATAGCAATGGCGCACCAGAAGCAGGTGCGCCATTGTTCTTTTTTTAGTAGTGGCACACCACCTGAGCAGTGCGCCATTGCTATTTTTTTTGTCCATCCCCCCACCCCACCAGACATAGCAATGGCGCACCACACCTAGGTGCGCCACTGCTATGCTACATAGTAATGGCGCACCTTGGTGTGGTGCGCCATTGCTATGTCTGGTGGGGGTGTGTGCCTGCGTGTGTGTGAGGTTAGTAATGGCGCACCCTCCCTGGTGTGCCATTGCTAAGGTTAGCAATGGCGCACCAGGGAGGGTGCACCATTACTTGTTGGGGAACGTTGCATGGGAAACAAAAATTTTCCTACGCACACGCAAGATCTATCCATGGTGATGAGCATCTACGAGAGGGAGAGTGAATCTACATACCCTTGTAGATCGCTAAGCGGAAGCGTTTAAGAAACGCGGTTGATGTAGTCGAACGTCTCCGCGATCCAAATCGCAAGTCGTCCCTCGATCCGATCACGAACTAGCGCCGAACGGACGGCACCTCCGCGTTCAACACACGTACGGCTTGATGACGCCTTCACCTCCTCGATCCAGCGAGCGATGGTGAAGTAGTGGTTGAGTTCCAGCAGCACGACGGCGTGGTGATGGTGGTGAGGAACAATCTCTGCAGGGCTTCGCCAAGCACTACGGAGATTATGACGGAGGAACTAGAGGGCTAGGGTTGCCGGCACACGGCTTGGGAAATCCTGATGTGTCTCGTGTGCTAGCCCTGCCCCTCTATTTATATGTTGAGCCTTGGGGTCTAAACTTGGAGTAAAAGCCTCCTCCGGGTCGGTTTTGCCCGCACAAGGTCGGTTTGGCCCGCAGGGAAAGAGTCCAACTCGGATCCCTGCCGAACCGTGCACAGCCGCGCACAAGCGGTAGTACCGCTTCACACAAGCGGTAGTACCGCTTGGGCGGTAGTACCGCTTCACACAAGCGGTAGTACCGCTCGGGCGGTAGTACCGCTTCACCAAGCGGTAGTACCGCTTACGCGGCAGCAAAACTACTTTTGCACTTTCCAATACCTTGTGGGCTTTATCCCTTTGGCTCATATAAAGTGTTGCTGCACCCGAACACTTCGGTAAACATCCGGAACCTCTTCCGGTGAACTTCGGAACTCTTCCGGAGATCAAAACACTATTATCACATATATCAATCTTTACCTCCGGACTATTCCGGAGATCCTCGTCATGTCCGGGATCTTATCCGGGACTCCGAACAACTTTCGGTCACCAACATAATAACTCAATTATACTAATCGTCACCAAACGTTAAGTGTGTAGACCCTGCGGGTTCGAGAACTATGTAGACATGACCGAGACACCTCTACGGCCAATAACCAATAGCGGGACCTGGATGCCCATATTGGCTCCTACATATTCTACGAAGATCTTTTATCGGTCGAACCTCTATGTCAAGGATTCAGTTAATCCCGTATGCTGTTCCCTTTGTTCTTCGGTATGTTACTTGCCCGAGATTCGATCGTCGGTATCACTATACCTAGTTCAATCTCGTTACCGGCAAGTCTCTTTACTCGTTCCGTAATACAAGATCTCGTGGCTAACACTTTAGTCACATTGCTTGCAAGGCTCATTGTGATGTTGTATTACCGAGTGGGCCCTGAGATACCTCTCCGTCACACAGAGTAACAAATCCCAGTCTTGATCCATGCCAACCCAACAGACACCCTCGGAGATACCTGTAGAGCACCTTTATAGTCACCCAGTTACGTTGCGACGTTTGATACACACAAGGTATTCCTCCGGTGTCAGTGAGTTGCATGATCTCATGGTCAAAGGAACAGATACTTGACATGCAGAAAACAATAGCAATAAACTGACACGATCAAATGCTACGTTTACAGTTTGGGTCTTGTCCATCACATCATTCTCCTAATGATGTGATCCCGTTATCAAATGACATCTCATGTCAATGGCTAGGAAACCTTAACCATCTTTGATCAACAAGCTAGTCAACTAGAGGCTTACTAGGGACACAGTGTTGTCTATGTACCCACACATGTATTTGAGTTTCCAATCAATACAATTATAGCATGGATAATAAACGATTATCATGAACAAGGAAATATAATAATAACCAATTTATTATTGCCTCTAGGGCATATTTCCAACAGTCTCCCACTTGCACTAGAGTCAATAATCTAGTTCACATCACTATGTGATTTACATTGTAATGAATCGAACACCCATGCAGTTCTGGTGTTGTTCATGTTTAGCCCTTGGAAGAGGTTTAGTCATCGGATCTGCAACATTTAGATCCGTGTGTACTTTGCAAATATTTATGTCGTCCTCCTTGATGTAATCGCGGATGGAATTGAAACGTCGCTTTATGTGTCTGGTCCTCTTGTGAAATCTTGGTTCCTTGGCTAGAGCAATGGCACCAGTATTATCACAAAACAGAGTCATTGGGTTAAGCGCACTAGGCACTACTCCAAGATCTGTCATGAACTCCTTCATCCAGACACCTTCCTTCGCCGCCTCCGAGGCAGCGATGTACTCCGCTTCGCATGTAGAATCTGCTACCACGCTTTGCTTGGAACTGCACCAGCTAACCGCACCCCCATTAAGAATAAATACGTATCCGGTTTGCGACTTAGAGTCATCCGGATCAGTGTCAAAGCTTGCATCGACGTAACCCTTTACGACGAGCTCTTGATCACCTCCATAAACGAGAAACATGTCCTTAGTCCTTTTCAGGTACTTCAGGATATTCTTGACCGCCGTCCAGTGTTCCATTCCTGGATCACTTTGAAACCTTCCGACCATACTTATGGCAAGGCTGACATCGGGTCTTGTGCACAGCATTGCATACATGATAGAGCCTATGGCCGAAGCATAGGGGATGACACTCATCTTTTCTCTATCTTCTGCAGTCACTGGGCATTGAGTCTTACTCAACTTCACACCTTGCAATACAGGCAAGAACCCCTTCTTGGACTGATCCATTTTGAACTTCTTCAAAACTTTGTCAAGGTATGTGCTTTGTGAAAGTCCTATTAAGCGTCTCGATCTATCTCTATAGATCTTGATGCCTAATATGAAAGCAGCTTCTCCTAGGTCCTTCATTGAAAAACTCTTGTTCAAATATTCCTTTACGCTTTCCAGCATTTCTATATTGTTTCCAATCAGCAATATGTCATCCACATATAATATTAGAAACGCTATAGAGCTCCCACTCACTTTCTTGTAAATACAAGCTTCTCCGTAAACTTGTATAAACTCGAACGCTTTGATCACCTCATCAAAACGAAGATTCCAACTCCGAGATGCTTGCACCAGTCCATAAATGGATCGCTGGAGTTTGCAAACTTTGTCAGCATTCTCTGGATCGACAAAACCTTCTGGTTGCATCATATACAACTCTTCCTTAAGGTAACCGTTAAGGAACGCTGTTTTGACATCCATCTGCCAAATTTCATAATCGAAAAAGGCAGCTATTGCTAACATGATTCTGACGGACTTAAGCATCGCTACGGGTGAGAAGGTCTCATCGTAGTCAACTCCTTGAACTTGTGAAAAACCCTTTGCCACAAGTCGAGCTTTATAGACGGTGACATTACCGTCCGCGTCCGTCTTCCTCTTAAAGATCCATTTGTTCTGAATGGCCTTACGCCCTTCAGGTAATACTTCCAAAGTCCATACTTTGTTTTCATACATGGATCCCATCTCGGATTTCATGGCCTCTAACCACTTCTTGGAATCCGGGCCCATCATCGCTTCTCCATAGCTCGTAGGTTCATCGTTGTCTAACAACATGACTTTTAAGACAGGGTTGCCGTACCACTCGGGATCAGTACGCGTCCTTGTCGACCTACGAGGTTCGATAGCAACTTGATCCAAAGCTTCATGATCATCATCATTAACTTCCTCTTCAGCTAATGTAGGCTCCACAGAAACAATTTTCTGCGCTGCGCTACTCTCAGGTTGAAGTAAAGGTTCAACAACCTCATCAAGTTCTATCTTCCTCCCACTCAATTCTTTCGAGAGAAACTCTTTCTCAAGAAATGTTCCGTTTTTAGCGACAAACACTTTGCCTTCGGATCTGAGATAGAAGGTATACCCAACTGTCTCTTTTGGGTATCCTATGAAGACGCATTTCTCCGCTTTGGGTTCCAGCTTTTCAGGCTGAAGCTTTTTGACATAAGCATCACATCCCCAAACTTTAAGAAACGACAGCTTTGGCTTCTTGCCAAACCAAAGTTCATATGGCGTCGTCTCAACGGATTTCGATGGTGCCCTATTTAAAGTGAATGCAGCTGTCTCTAATGCATAACCCCAAAACGATAGTGGCAAATCGGCAAGAGACATCATAGATCGCACCATATCTAATAAGGTTCGATTACGACGTTCGGACACACCATTACGCTGTGGTGTTCCAGGCGGTGTCAATTGTGAAACAATTCCACACTGTCTTAAGTGACTGCCAAACTCATAACTCAGATATTCTCCTCCTCGATCAGATCGTAGGAATTTAATCTTCTTGTTACGATGATTCTCAACTTCACTCTGAAATTGTTTGAACTTTTCAAATGTTTCAGACTTGTGTTTCATTAAGTAAATATACCCATATCTACTTAAGTCATCAGTGAAGGTGAGAAAGTAACGATAACCACCGCGCGCCTCAATACTCATTGGACCGCACACATCAGTATGTATGATTTCCAATAAGTCACTTGCCCGTTCCATTATTCCAGAGAACGGCGTTTTAGTCATCTTGCCCATGAGGCATGGTTCACATGTGTCAAGTGATTCAAAATCAAGTGACTCCAAAAGTCCATCAGCATGGAGCTTCTTCATGCGTTTTACGCCAATATGACCTAAACGGCAGTGCCACAAGAAAGTGGTATTATCATTATCAATTCTACATCTTTTGGCATCAATGTTATGAACATGTGTATCATTACTATCGAGATTCAACAAGAATAAACCCTTCACATTGGGTGCATGACCATAAAAGATATTACTCATATAAATAGAACAACCATTATTCTCTGATTTAAATGAGTAACCGTCTCGCAATAAACAAGATCCAGATATAATGTTCATGCTTAACGCAGGCACCAAATAACACTTATTTAGGTTCATCACTAATCCCGACGGTAATCGAAGAGCGAGCGTGCCGACGGCGATCACATCAACCTTGGAACCATTTCCCACGCGCATCGTCACTTCGTCCTTTGCCAGCCTCCGTCTATTCCGCAGTTCCTGTTTTGAGTTGCAAATATGAGCAACCGCACCGGTATCAAATACCCAGGCACTACAACGAGAGTTGGTAAGGTACACATCAATAACATGTATATCATATATACCTTGTTTGTTGTTGGCCGCCTTCTTGTCAGCCAAATACTTGGGGCAATTCCGCTTCCAGTGTCCAGTTCCCTTGCAATGAAAACACACAGTTTCTGGTTTGGGTCCAGCCTTGGGTTTCTTCACGAGAGGAGCAACTGCTTTGCCACTCTGCTTGGAGTTACCCTTCTTACCCTTGCCATTTTTCTTGAAACTAGTGGTTTTATTGACCATCAACACTTGATGCTCCTTCTGAATTTCAGACTCAGCGGCTTTCAGCATCGCAAACAGCTCGGCGACTGACTTGTTCATCCCGTGCATGTTATAGTTCAACACGAAGCTCTTGTAGCTAGGTGGCAATGATTGAAGAACTCTGTCAGTGATAGCCTCTGGCGGAAGGGGCATCCCTAACTCAGCCAGACGGGTGGAGTACCCAGACATTCTGAGCACGTGATCACTGATAGACCCGTTCTCCTCCATCTTGCAAGCATAGAACTTATCGGAGATCTCATATCTCTCGATCCGGGCATTCTTCTGAAAGATAAACTTCAATTCCTGGAACATCTCATATGCTCCATGACGTTCAAAACGTCTTTGAAGTCCCGGTTCTAAGCCATACAACATTGCACATTGAACTATTGAGTAATCATCAGAACGAGCCTGCCAGGCGTTCACAACGTCTAGAGACTCAACTGGAGCGGGTGGATCACCAAGCGGTGCATCAAGGACATAAGCCTTCTGGGAAGCCGTAAGGATAATCCTTAGATTACGGGCCCAGTCCACAAAGTTACTTCCATCATCTTTCAACTTAGCTTTCTCTAGGAACGCATTAAAATTCAGGGGTGCTACTGCGCGAGCCATGATCTACAACATAAATATAGCAAAGACAACTTAGACTATTGTTCTTAGATAATGAGTTTAGTTAATCATATTACTTAAAAACTCCCACTCAAATTGACATCCCTCCGATCATTCGAGTGTAACATGATCCAAATCCACCAACTCAAGTCCGATCATCACGTGAGTTGAGGTGGTTTCAATGGTGAACATCTTCATGTTGATCATATCTACTATATGACTCATGTTCGACCTTTCGGTCTCTTGTGTTCCGAGGCCATGTCTGTACATGCTAGGCTCGTCAAGTTTAACCCGAGTGTTCCGCACGTGTAACATGGCTTACACCCGTTGTATGCGAACGTAGAGTCTATCACACCCGATCATCACGGCGTGTCTCGAAACGACGAACTTTCGCAACGGTGCACACTTGGGGAGAACACAATTTATCTTGAAATTTAAGTGAGGGATCACCTTATAATGCTACCGTCGTCCTAAGCAAAATAAGATGCATAAAAGGATTAACATCACATGCAAATCATAAGTGACATGATATGGCCATGAACTTGTGCTTTTGATCTCCATCTCCAAAGCACCGGCATGATCTCCATCGTCACCGGCATGACACCATGATCTCCATCATCTTGATCTCCATCAACGTGTCGCCATAAGGTTGTCGCGCCGACTGTTGCTTCCACGACTATAGCTAACGTTTAGCGATAAAGTAAAGCATTACATAGCGCTTAATGATTGACACGCAGGTCATACAATAATTAAAGACAACTCTATGGCTCCTGCCAGTTGCCGTACTCATCGACATGCAAGTCGTGATATTCTATACAACACATGATCATCTCATACATCACATATATCTCATCATGTAATTGGCCATATCACATCACAACATACCCTGCAAAAACAAGTTAGACGTCCTCTAATTGTTGTTGCAAATTTTACGTGGCTGCTACGGGTTTGCAAGAACCGTTCTTACCTACGCAAAACCACAACGTGGTGTAGTGATTGCTTTTTGATCTTCTAAAAGAACCCTCTTCATTGAACCGATTCAACTAAAGTGAGAGAGACAGACACCCGCCAGTCACCTTTATGCAACAAGTGCACGCAGCGGTAAATCCAGTCTCGCGTAAGCGTACGCGTAATGTCGGTCCGGGCCACTTCATCTCACAATACCGCTAAATCAAGTATCAACTAGTAACGGCAAGCAATATGTATACACCCACGCCCACAACTCGTTTGTGTTCTACTCGAGATCTCATCTACGCATAGACCTAGCTCTGATACCACTGTTGGGGAACGTTGCATGGGAAACAAAAAATTTCCTACGCACACGCAAGATCTATCCATGGTGATGAGCATCTACGAGAGGGAGAGTGAATCTACATACCCTTGTAGATCGCTAAGCGGAAGCGTTTAAGAAACGCGGTTGATGTAGTCGAACGTCTCCGCGATCCAAATCGCAAGTCGTCCCTCGATCCGATCACGAACTAGCGCCGAACGGACGGCACCTCCGCGTTCAACACACGTACGGCTTGATGACGCCTTCACCTCCTCGATCCAGCGAGCGATGGTGAAGTAGTGGTTGAGTTCCAGCAGCACGACGGCGTGGTGATGGTGGTGAGGAACAATCTCTGCAGGGCTTCGCCAAGCACTACGGAGATTATGACGGAGGAACTAGAGGGCTAGGGTTGCCGGCACACGGCTTGGGAAATCCTGATGTGTCTCGTGTGCTAGCCCTGCCCCTCTATTTATATGTTGAGCCTTGGGGTCTAAACTTGGAGTAAAAGCCTCCTCCGGGTCGGTTTTGCCCGCACAAGGTCGGTTTGGCCCGCAGGGAAAGAGTCCAACTCGGATCCCTGCCGAACCGTGCACAGCCGCGCACAAGCGGTAGTACCGCTTCACACAAGCGGTAGTACCGCTTGGGCGGTAGTACCGCTTCACACAAGCGGTAGTACCGCTCGGGCGGTAGTACCGCTTCACCAAGCGGTAGTACCGCTTACGCGGCAGCAAAACTACTTTTGCACTTTCCAATACCTTGTGGGCTTTATCCCTTTGGCTCATATAAAGTGTTGCTGCACCCGAACACTTCGGTAAACATCCGGAACCTCTTCCGGTGAACTTCGGAACTCTTCCGGAGATCAAAACACTATTATCACATATATCAATCTTTACCTCCGGACTATTCCGGAGATCCTCGTCATGTCCGGGATCTTATCCGGGACTCCGAACAACTTTCGGTCACCAACATAATAACTCAATTATACTAATCGTCACCAAACGTTAAGTGTGTAGACCCTGCGGGTTCGAGAACTATGTAGACATGACCGAGACACCTCTACGGCCAATAACCAATAGCGGGACCTGGATGCCCATATTGGCTCCTACATATTCTACGAAGATCTTTTATCGGTCGAACCTCTATGTCAAGGATTCAGTTAATCCCGTATGCTGTTCCCTTTGTTCTTCGGTATGTTACTTGCCCGAGATTCGATCGTCGGTATCACTATACCTAGTTCAATCTCGTTACCGGCAAGTCTCTTTACTCGTTCCGTAATACAAGATCTCGTGGCTAACACTTTAGTCACATTGCTTGCAAGGCTCATTGTGATGTTGTATTACCGAGTGGGCCCTGAGATACCTCTCCGTCACACAGAGTAACAAATCCCAGTCTTGATCCATGCCAACCCAACAGACACCCTCGGAGATACCTGTAGAGCACCTTTATAGTCACCCAGTTACGTTGCGACGTTTGATACACACAAGGTATTCCTCCGGTGTCAGTGAGTTGCATGATCTCATGGTCAAAGGAACAGATACTTGACATGCAGAAAACAATAGCAATAAACTGACACGATCAAATGCTACGTTTACAGTTTGGGTCTTGTCCATCACATCATTCTCCTAATGATGTGATCCCGTTATCAAATGACATCTCATGTCAATGGCTAGGAAACCTTAACCATCTTTGATCAACAAGCTAGTCAACTAGAGGCTTACTAGGGACACAGTGTTGTCTATGTACCCACACATGTATTTGAGTTTCCAATCAATACAATTATAGCATGGATAATAAACGATTATCATGAACAAGGAAATATAATAATAACCAATTTATTATTGCCTCTAGGGCATATTTCCAACATTACTAACGTCTCACACACACAAACACACCCCCCAACCCCCCCCCCCCCCCCCCCCCCCCGTGGATCGCCTTTTCAGTTTAAAATAAAATAAAAGAAAATGATAATAGATTCAAATTTAAAAATCCTTCGAGATGCCCATGTGTTATGTGTTCTAGTTGTTAGGAAAATTAACAAACATGAATTTCGAAATTTTTTGCAAAAGGCCGTCGTGTTTCGGTAAAATGGCCATAACTTTTGCATACGACCTCCGATGAAAAAGTTTTTTATATGAAAAAGCATCTACTCAAAAAGTTACATCCGAATTCAACGGGCTATGCCCGTTATCGATTTTTTAGAATCCTCAAAAACCGCACAGAAAAAAAGTTACGATGCTTTTAAAATCTGGAGGCAAAAAAATAAAAAAAATAAAAAAAGTTAGCAATGGCGCACCAGTGCATAGTGCGCCACTACTATTTTCCCGCCTTCAAAATTCAAAGAAATTTAAAAATAGTAATGGCGCACCACACCTAGGTGCGCCACTGCTATGCTACATAGTAATGGCGCACCACACCTAGGTGCGCCATTACTATGTACCATAGCAATGGCGCACCACCCCATGGTGCGCCATTACTATGTCACAAGCCCCACCACGTACGCACCCACCCACCCCTCTCCTTCCTCTCTCCTTATCCCCTTCCCCCTCCTCCTCCTCCCTTCTCCTTCCCCGACATGGCTGCCGCCCGCAGGCTTCCTCTATCCCGAGACCGGCGCCTTCATCTCGCCGGTGACCGAGCCACAGGAGCGCCGCCGCCCGTCGCGCCTCCCCTTCCCCTTCCCCTTCTTCCTCCCTTCCCCTTCATTCTTCTCCTCCACTCCATCTCCTCCTGTCCTCCTCTCCTCCACTCCATCTCCTCCTCTTCGGCGACCTCCTCCTCCTCACGGTGCTCCTCCTCCGGTGACCTCCTCCTCACGGTGCTCCTCCTCCGGCGACCTCCTCCTCCCTCCTCTCCTCCTCACGGTGCTCCTCCTCCGGCGACCTCCTCCTCCCTCCTCTCCTCCTCACAGTGCTCCTTCCTCTCCTGCTCACGGTCCTCCTCCTCCTCTCCGGCGACCTCCTCCTCCCTCCTCTCCTTCTCACGGTCTCTCCTCCCTCCTCCTCTACTTCCGGCCACATGTGGAGCTCCCCCGGCACAAAGAACGTAAAAGATCCAGGTCGAGAACGAAATTTGAAAAAAATTTAACCAAAAAAAACGAGCCAAAAAAATGAGCCAGATCTAGATCCAGATCCAAATTCAAAATTCAAAAATAGCAATCGCGCACGGTGGGGGTTAGACGGTGCGCCACTACTATTTTCCCGCCTTCAAAATTAAAAAAAATCAATAAATTTCAAAAAAAAAAGTTACCAGTGGCGCACCTGTAGCAATAGTAATGGCGCACTACAAGGTGCGCCACTGTTACCTGCAATACTAATGGCGCACCTATAGTGCGCCATTAATGGCAAAAATAGGTGCGCCACTAACAGTCCTTTTTCTAGTAGTGTCAAGATCGTGTCATCTCAAGAACACGAGAGAGAGAGATCAAACACATAGCTACTGGTACATACCCTCAGCCCCGAGGGTGAACTACTCCATCGTCGTCATGGAGACCGCCGGGATGATGAAGATGGCCTCCGGTGATGGTTTCCCCCTCCGGCAGGGTGCCGGAACGGGCTCCCGATTGGTTTTTCGTGGCTCTGGAGGCTTACGGCGGCGGAACTCCCGATCTAGGTTTGTTTCTGGGGGTTTCTATATTTATAGGAATTTTTGGCGGCAGAAACAAGTCCAGAGGGGCCACGAGGTGACGACAAGCCAGGGGGCGCGCCCCCCAGGCTTGTGGTGGCCTCGTGGCTCTTCTGGCCCAACTCCAATGCTGTCTGGGCTTCTTCTGGTCCATAAAAAATCACCGTAAATTTTTATTCCGTTTGGGCTCCGTTTGATATTCCTTTTCTATAAAACTCAAAAACACGGAAAAAACAGAAACTGGCACTGGGCTCTAGGTTAATAGGCTAGTCCCAAAAATAATATAAAGTTGTAGTAAAATGATTGTAAAACATCCAAGAATGATAATATAACAGCATGGAACAAGCAAAAATTATAGATACGTTGGAGACGTATCAGGATCCCCAAGCTTAATTCCTGCTCGTCCTCGAGTAGGTAAATGATAAAAACAGAATTTTTGATGTGGAATGCTGCCTAACATGTTCATCATATTCTTTTCTTCTTTGTATAGCATGGACATTTGGACTTGTAAATGATTCAAAGCAATAGTCTAGTTTTATGATAATGACTTCAATACTCAAGCATGTCAACAAGCAACCATGTCTTACAAAATATCAACACTAAAGAAAGTTATCCCTAGCCCATCATGCTCAATCATTGATCCATTCATGAAACACACTCAAATATTAGCTATGCCCAATGCTCAAGTACAATCATAGTGCCCCCTAGTTGGTGCTTATAAGAGAGGATGGAGACTCAAATTAAAAATAAAAAAAAGCATAAAGTAAATAGATAGGCCCTTCGCAGAGGGAAGTAGGGATTTGTAGAGGTGCCAGAGCTCAAGGTTTAAATTGACAGAGAAAAATATTTTGAGTGGCATGCTTTTCCTGTCAACGAAAACGACAAAGTAGCTCACAATACTTTCCATGCTAGATACATTATAGGCGGTTCCCAAACAGAATGGTAAAGTTTTTACTCCCCCTCCACCAATAAATCACACTCCACGGCGAGCCGAATCCACGGGTACCGTCCATACAAACAACAATCCTGGGCATCCCGAATACAATCCTGGGCATCCCGAATACCAGCCACTTTAAGTAGAAATACATTATATTTTGATTTGATTTTTTTGAGGATGGAACCGGGCATCCCGAATACCAGCCACTTTCTCGTGAATGATAGTGAATCAACACATATCGTGAGAATAACACACCTAGCATGGAAAAATATTGGATACTCCCCACCGTTTCATGAGCGGTACGGGCACACAAAAGACAAAATTTATTTTGAAAATTTAGAGATGGCACATACAAATTTGCTTGGAACGGCATGGAAATACCGCATATAGGTAGGTATGGTGGACTCATAAGACAAAACTTGGTTTAAGGATTTTGGATGCACAAGTAGTATTTCTACTTAGTACAAATGGAGGCTAGCAAATAGATTGGGAAGCAACCAAGCCAAGAAACGAAAATTCACATAAGTGAGCATTGAGTCATAACTAACACCGAATAATGCACCACAAGTAGGATATAACTTCATTGCATAACTATTGACTTTCGTGCATGCATAGGGAATCACAAACCTTAATACCAATATTCCTACTAAGCATAATTACTCACTAACATGACTCACATATTACTATCATCATGTTTTAAAACTATTACAAGGAATCAAGTTTAATTTGTCCAATGATCTTCATGAAAGTTTTTATTATATCCTCCTTGGATATCTATCACTTTGGGACTAGTTTCATATATTGCTATTGCTTTTTCGACAAGTTCAAACAAATTTAAATGAAGCACATGAGCATAAAGATTTCATCCCTCAAAAAGGTATAAGTGAAGCATGAGAGGAAATGACAAGCTACTCTCAAAAGATATAAGTGAAGATCAATGAGTAGTCAAACAATTAAGTAGCTATGTGAGGACTCTCTCTCTCTCTCAATAAATATTTTCAGATCTGAGTATTTTATTCAAACAGAAAACTAAACAAAAATAGAACTCCAAGAATAGCACGCATAATGTGAATGAATAAAAATTTAGGCTCAACATAGGCTAACCAATAATTGTTGATGAAGAGAGGTGGGATGCGTAGCATCCCCAAGCTTAGATGCTTGAGAATTCTTGAAATATTTACTTGGGGTGCCTTGGTCATTCCCAAGCTTGAGCTTTTGTATCTCGTTCAATCCTCTCATATCATGGTTTCACCTATTCTCAAAAACATCTTCCACACAAAACTTGAAAAGAACTCGTGAGATAGGTTAGTACACATAATAATAAATCAACTCTTTATGTACTGCCAAGACAAGTTGCATAATAATTTTCATATATTAGGTACTGTATACTATCATTTCCACAATTTATATCTACCAATATAGGCTATGGAAACTATAGGATAAGTAGATAACGAAACTATGACAGCAATCTGTCCAAACAGAACAGTCTGTAGAAATTTATGAAAACAGTGTACTTCTGTAAGTCAAAAAATTATGAAAATTTAGGACATGCTAAATAATTTATATGGAAATACTGTGTAAAACTTTCAGAAACTTTCCACGTTCCAGTAAAATATGAAAATTCAAACACTACAGCAAAAGTTTCTGTTTTTTACACAGCACACATCAAACATGCAATTCAAGCATTCTAAAGGCAATTCTTGGAACTTTTTATTGAAAAACAAGATTATAACTAACACCTAACAGAGAAAAACAAAATAAAATGATTCTCCAAGAAAAACTCATATTATGTGACGAATAAAAATATAGCTCCTAGTAAGATATACCGATAGTGTTGAAGACGAAAGAGGGGATGCCATCCGGGGCATCCCCAAGCTTAGGCGCTTGAGTATTCCTTGGAAATTACCTTGGGGGTGCCTTGGGCAGCCCCAAGCTTAGGTTTTTGTCACTCCTTGTGCTCCTCATATCGGTGTCTCACCCAAAACTTGAAAACTTCAATCACACAAAACTTAACGGAATTTCGTGAGAAGGGTTAGTGTAATAAAGATAAATAATTCACTTAGGTACTGTCAAGACAAGATTCCTAATTGTTTATACATGATACCTACTGTATTCTATCATGCCCATAATTTATATCACTCAATATAAGCTATGAAAACACTAAAACAAGCAAACTATGCATGCAAAACAGAATCTGTCAAAAACAGAACAGTCTGTGAAGATCTGTAGTGTAGCCATACTTCCCTGTCTCTAAAAATTCTGAAAAATTAGGAAAACCTGAAGAATTTGTATATCAAGACTGTGTAAAAATTTCAGATCATTATCATCCTCCAGTAAAAAATTAAAATTCCTGTACTGGAGTCAAAAGTTTTTGTTTTGGTTCAGCATCAATTCTACTCATCTTGTGAGTCATCCCAAAGGCTTTACTTGGCACTTTATTGAAATAAAAGGCACAAAACATGATTACTACAGTAGATTAATCATGTGAACACATAAAAACAGAAAGTATAAGTGTTGGGTTGTCTCCCAACAAGCGCTTTTCTTTAATGCCTTTTAGCTAGGCATGATGATTTCAATGATGCTCACATAGGAATAGTAATGGAAACATGCAAAAGAGCATCATGAATCTCATGACAAGCACATTTAAGTATAACCCACTTCCTATGCATAGGGATTTTGTGAGAAAACAACTTATGGGAACAAGAATCAACTAGCATAGGAAGGTAAAACAAGTGCAACTTCAAAACTTTGAACACATATATAGGAAAACATGTTATTATTGCAATATGTAGAAGCATAAGATCCTCTCTCATAATAATTTTCAGTAGCATCATGAAGGAATTTCACAATATAACCAGCACATAAATCATTCTTTTCATGATCTACAAGCATAGAAATTTTACTACTCTCCACATAAGAAAATTTCTTCTCATGACTAATAGTGGGAGTATCATAGAAGAATTGAATACTACAAATTGGTTCCACATTAAAAGAGTAATATTCAGTAAAAGGATATTCAAAATTATGACAATAATTATCACTACTTTTTATAACATAAGTATCATCACAATAATCATCATAAGTAGCAACTTTGTTCTCATCATAGTCAATTGAAGCCTCTTCCGAAATAGTGGAATCATTAATAAGTAAAGTCGTGACCTCTCCAAATCCACTTTTATCCTTATAATGAGATTCAACACCCTCCAAGATAGTGGGATAATTATTATCTAAAGTTGACACTCTTCCAAACCCACTTTCATAAATATTGCAATCATCATAAATACGGGGTATGCTATCATCATAATAAATTTGCACATCAAAACTTGGGGGACTAAAAATATCATCTTCATTAAACATAGCATCCCCAAGCTTGGGACAAACATTAATTGCAGCAAATAAATTCTCAAACATGTCATTCTCATCAAACATAGCATCCCCAAGCTTGTGGCTTTGCATAACATAAGCATAATCACTCTCATCATTAATAGTATGAATAGCACCAATAGTATAGCAATTATTATCATCATCTTCCACAACTATTTTTGATTCATTCTCATGAGGCCTATCAATAATGGGAGCAACATTATTTGGGAGAGATACCTCTTTACCTTTACTTTTCCTTCTTTTCTTCTTCTTCACCACATTATGTGTTGATTTATTTAATTCCTCAAAGCTTCTTTTTGAAGAGGTTGGTTGAATAAAAAACTCTTCCTCGTTACCTGATTCATCATAAGAAAAAATAGGAGGATATTGGGAAACCTCTTCCCCTTCATTAGTATTCTCTTCATCTTCTATTTGTTTTCTTGTCTTTAAGTAATTGGCAATATAAGGATTCTCAATGCAATTTACCACGCAATACATATGATATGGGGTGTCCCGAACTTCTCAGTAAGCGGCGGTGGTGATGATGAAGATGATAGATAACTTGTATGTCGCCGATGAACTCTCCCTCGCTTGATCCCTGATGCCAATGCAAAAGGTCTCAACCCTTTGGATATTCACAACATCACACACTTGCGCACGTAGCCGTCGACCACGAAACGGTATAATTGCAATATACTAATTCCCAATGGAACAGCAGATAACACTCAACTTGCAGTATATGATCTCCAGATCGATACGAATTGGAGATGAGGATTCAAGACGAATGCTTACAAGCAATCTCAAGAACTAGGGTTTATCTTAAACGTGGTCTGCCTCTAACTAACCCTAAGGAAGGGTATTTATATCCTAAGATAGATCGAAGGGGTACACGGGCCGTCAGCCCCAAAGTCTGTGCGCAGGCAGCACGGTAGTACCGCTTATAGCAAGCGGTACTACCGCTCCTAAGTGGTACTTCCGCTCTAAAAATACTTAGTGCCGCTTTAGTACCGCTTGGGGTCGCTTGGATTCCAGAAGAAATTTCCTAAGCGGTACTAGGACGGTAGTACTGGGGCGGTACTACCGCTTGTGTGGGGCGGTACTACCGCCCTGGAAACTGCAGGGTCTTCCTCCCTTCCCAGCTGCAATGCCTCCTTGCTCCACTCCTTGCTCCCTTGTGACATGCCTTCCTCTCCAATGTACCTAATGACACATACACACAAGGATTTAGGCAGTATAAAGTTCTCATTAAAATAAATAGCATTATCAACTAAAAGAGAATTCACCTGTTGTTCTAGTAACTTAGCACGAGCTTTTGTAATTGGACCAATCCTGATTTCTTCATTGGACATCTTCTTTGCAGCAACAGGTTGTTTATCTTCATGAGGTAGAGAGGGAACCATAGTAGGGATATCCTCATCAACATATAGACTTCATTTAGATCAAAATCAATCATTTTCATGAGAACCCAAGATGGAACATCCTTAGTTTTATGTTTCATTTCTTCATACCCCAAAAATAGACTAAGTTCATTATGATGCTCAAGGGTAATGAGGTTATCACAATTTTTGGACACAATTCGATCATGAAATAATTCACATTGGAAATTAAAATGACCACTTTCATTGCAAAGTTCACAAGGACGGCGAGAAATATTAAGTCTTTCGGCACAAACATATAGCCTCTCTTGCAACCATTTAGTATCTAAATACTTATGCCTCTTACAAAATCTATCTTCCCTTTTAGGCATGTCTTCACAAACTCTATGCACTCCAAAAAAATTGACATGCTTATAAGAAATCTTTTTATCATGACTAGTGCAATCATCATTAGTACTATGGATATTCAAAGAATTCATACTAACAACATTGCAATCATGCTTATCACTCAAAGATTTAGTGCCAAACATTTTAATAACTTCTTCTTCTAACACTTGAGCACAATTTTCCATTCCATCATTTTCACGAAAAACATTAAAAAGATGAAGCATATGAGGCAATCTCAATTCCATTTTTTTGTAGTTTTCTTTTATAAAACTAAACTAGTGATAAAACAAGAAACTAAAAGATTCAATTGCAAGATCTAAAGATATACCTTCAAGCACTCACCTCCCTGGCAACGGCGCCAGAAAAGAGCTTGATGTCTACTACGCAACCTTCTTCTTGTAGACTCGTGTTGGGCCTCCAAGCGCAGAGTTTTGTAGGACAGTAGCAAATTTCCCTCAAGTGGATGACCTAAGGTTTATCAATCCGTGGGAGGCGTAGGATGAAGATGGTCTCTCTCAAACAACCCTGCAACCAAATAACAAAGAGTCTCTTGTGTCCCCAACATACCCAATACAATGGTAAATTGTATAGGTGCACTAGTTCGGCGAAGAGATGGTGATACAAGTGTAATATGGATGGTAGATATAGGTTTTTGTAATCAGAAAACATAAAAAACAGCAAGGTAGCAAGTGTCAAAAGTGAGCACAAAGGGTATTGCAATGCTTGAAAACAAGGCCTAGGGTTCATACTTTCACTAGTGCAAATTCTCTCAACAATACTAACATAGTTGAATCATATGTAAATCCCTCACGTGCGACAAAGAGTTCACTCCAAAGTTACAAAAGCGGAGAACAAACGAAGAAATTATTGTAGGGTACGAAACCACCTCAAAGTTATCTTTTCCGATCAATCTTATGAGCTATCCCTATAAGTGTCACGAACAGCCCTAGAGTTCGTACTAAAATAACACCTTAAGATACAAATCAACCAAAACCCTAATGTAACCTAGATACCCCAATGTCACCTCGAGTACCCGTGGGTTTGATTATACGATATGCATCACACAATTTCAAATTCATCATGTTCAATCCAACACAAATAACTTCAAAGAGTGCCCCAAAGTTTCTACCGGAGAGTCAAGACGAAAACATGTGCCAACCCCTATGCATAGATTCCCAAGGTCACGGAACCCACAAGTTGATCACCAAAACATACATCAAGTAGATCAATAGAACATCCCATTGTCACCACAGATATCCCATCTCAAGACATACATCAAGTGTTCTCAAATCCTTAAAGATTCAATCCGATAAGAAAACTTCAAAGGGAAAACTCAATTCATCACAAGAAGATAGAGAGGGGAAAACTCCATATGATTCATCTATATTAATAAAACTCGCGGTACATCAAGATCGTGCCATCTCAAGAACATGAGAGAGAGAGATCAAACACATAGCTACTGGTACATACCCTCAGCCCCGAGGGTGAACTACTCCCTCCTCGTCATGGAGACCGCCGGGATGATGAAGATGGCCTCCGGTGATGGTTTCCCCCTCCGGCAGGGTGCCGGAACGGGCTCCCGATTGGTTTTTCGTGGCTCTGGAGGCTTACAGCGGCGGAACTACCGATCTAGGTTTGTTTCTGGGGGTTTCTATATTTATAGGAATTTTTGGCGGCGGAAACAAGTCCAGGGGGGCCACGAGGTGACGACAAGCCAGGGGGGCGCACCCTAGGGGGGGGCGCCCCCCAGGCTTGTGGTGGCCTCGTGGCTCTTCTGGCCCAACTCCAATGCTGCCTGGGCTTCTTCTGGTCCATAAAAAATCACCGTAGATTTTTATTCCGTTTGATATTCCTTTTCTGTAAAACTCAAAAACACGGAAAAAACAGAAACTGGCACTGGGCTCTAGGTTAATAGGTTAGTCCCAAAAATAATATAAAGTTGTAGTAAAATGATTGTAAAACATCCAAGAATGATAATATAACAGCATGGAACAAGCAAAAATTATAGATACGTTGGAGACGTATCAGTGCGCTGGCCCTTAAGATCACCAGGGTCATCTCGTCTGATCTTATACCACAATGCACAGCATACCGGGCATGCATTCAAATCCTCGTACTCACCGCGGTAGAGGATGCAGTCATTAGGGCATGCATGTATCTTCTGCACCTCCAATCCTAGAGGCAGACAACCTTCTTTGCTTCGTATGTACTGTCGGGCAATTCGTTGTCCTTTGGAAGCTTATTCTTCATTATTTTCAGCACCTTTTCAAATGCCTTGTCAGATACACCATTGTCTGCCTTCCATTGCAGCAATTCCAGTGTGGTACCGAGCTTTGTGTTGTCATCTTCACAATTTGGGTACAACCCTTTTTTGTGATCCTCTAACATGCGATCGAACTTCAACTTCTACCTTTCACTTTGGCATTGTCTCTTTGCATCAACAATGACCCGGCGAATATCATCATCGGGCACATCGTCTGGTTCCTCTTGATCTTCAGCTTCCCCCATTGCAGCATCACCGTGTTCAGGGGGCGGATAGTTGTCATCATCCTCTTCTTCTTCGGTATCTTCCATCATAACCCCTCTTTCTCCGTGCTTGGTCCAAACATTATAGTGTGGCATGAAACCCTTCTCAAGCTGGTGGACGTGAAGGGTTTTCGAGTTAGAGTAATCCTTCGTATTCCCACAGATAGTACATGGACAATACATAAAACCATTATGCTTGGTTGCCTCAGCCACTTCGAGAAAATTATGCAGGCCCTTAATGTACTCGGAGGTGCGTCGGTCATCGTACAACCATTGTCGGTTCATCTGCGTGCATTATATAATTAAGTGTATCAAAAACCATTACAGAACATCATCAATAGAGAAGTGACCAAATTAATAGAAGTTCATCATCACATTAAAACCAAAGTACTGTAGTGACCAAAATAAATACATAAAGTTCATACATAGTTCTCTAGAGCATCTAATTAAAACATACATTGAAACTATGTAAAACATTTAAATGCAACAACAAATGCGATCATAACCGCAACTAAGGTACCAATTGATCCAACGGCATAATGATACCAAGCCTCAGTATGAATGGCATATTTTCTAATCTTTCTAATCTTCAAGCGCATTGCATCCATCTTGATCTTGTGATCTTCAACGACATCGGCAACATGCAACTCCAGTTCCATCTTCTCCTCCTTAATTATTTTTTATTTTTTCTTCAAGTAATTGTTTTCTTTTTCAACTAAATTTAACCTCTAGATAAAAACATCTATGTCACATACCTCCTAGATAAAAACATCTATGTCACGTTGGTCGGCATAATTGTCATACACACTAAATGAAACAAATAGTTATAAAAGATAATATACCACATCCGAATCATAGACAGGACGAGGGCCGATGGGGGCGGATACCAAAACCATGGCACTATATAATAACAAACAATAATAAAAGTAAGAAAAATATACAAGTATCTATCTAAATCATACAAGTAAGATTTTTTTCTTTTAGAAAGAAGATAAGAACAAGAGGCTCACCACGGTGGTACCGGCGACGACATCGACTCGGGCGATCGACGGCAGTGAGGACGGGGACGGGGATGGCACCCTACACATGTGCAGACTCTAAGAAGTTAATTTCAGCTCTAATTGTGCGTCTAAATCAAAAGAACTCCCATATACACTCCTCCACTAAAACCCACAAACCACACTCTACTTCTAGAGCATTTGAAATGAGCTAAACTAGCAGTGAGAGATAAAACGATGAAGTCGTTAACCTTTTAGAACACGTGTGTAGTTGGTGCACCGCCAAACCTAAACAAATCTTAGGGAAAATGTAGCTTGGAGGTCGAGCTTGGAGAGGAGAAAACTTAAGTGTCGTTGTGGCATTTCATCGAACACCTCATGTGCATAGGAGGTGAGAACAGAGAGCAACACAGAGGAGGGAGGGAGCGGGCAGGGGCGAGCATATATATAGGCATTGTATAAGTCCCGGTTGGTGGCTAGCACCGGGACTAAAGGTGCCTCTTTAGTCCCAGTTCCAGCCACCAACCGGGACTAAAGGGGCTCGGCCAGGAGCGAGGCCCTTTAGTCCCGGTTCGTGTCTGGAACCGGGACTAAAGGGGTCATACGAACCGGGATTGGTTCCCGCCGAGACCCGGCCGGCGCCCTAGCCTCACGAACCGAGACTGATGCACCCATTAGTCCCGGTTCGTAACACGACCGGGACTAATGCGATTGTCTGGCCCGTTTCAAAGCCCTGTTTTCTACTAGTGCATATACACCATGAGATATGAGAGCTTTTCAAGGAAAGCCTCGACAGACAGAAACTCAACCCATGCTGAATAGTTCCTTGTATAATTTGTATGCTAGATGTTTGCTTGCATGAATGCTATATGGATCAGGGTTTGTGCGATAGGCCTCACCTGCATGAATGTATGCTAGATGTTTGCTTGCATGAATGCTATATGGATGAGGTCTATGGAAGAAAATTGACTTTTGCCGATGACGGTCAATCTACGCGAGTTCGTCCTGTGATGTACATTTGTCACGCACGATGGACTCGCCCAGCTTGACCGTCACCGAAAGTCAAAATACCTGTGAGAGAATGTCCACCATATATACCACCACCAGAGAGAGTGTCGATGATAGTTGTTCTTGGAGGGAGAAAATTGAATTTTTCTTATAAGTGATCCTTGATGTTTGATTCTTATGTTATTTTTCAATGTGTGATGCAAGGTGTTAACGCCGATCGATTTCGTGGCTATGGCTTCCTCCGACCCACGCAGCTTCCAATAGGGTCGACTCCGCGGTTAAGGAGAAGCGTGCCAATGACCGCTTGGCGGCGCTCATTGAGGAGAACCCGCAGCTGATACTAATAAAGTTTTTTGAGGATTTGGCCAAGAAGAATCCGCCAGCTAAGGAGAGGAAGGCCCCACCGCGTAAGGAGAGCAAGGCCCCACCATTGAGTCCACCGACCATCATTCCCGACGACGCTTGGTCCTCCACTGTGGTGGATGGCCCCACGTGCTCTAACTCCATGATCACTGGTTTCACCCACTACATCTACCTCGGACTACTCCACCGGCCGGGGCCCTCCCCCATAGGTGCCCCCCATCTCCCACCGGCTGGCACCCTCCTCCACCCCGTCGGCGGCCTCACCCCACCGGTCCCACATGCTCTGACTCTACGATCACTGATTCACCGACTACATCTCGAAGACCTCCACCGGCCACCGATCACCCCACTTTAGGAGAAGTGTAGTGAATGTTCTTGCTGATGTAGCCTCGGAGTATAAATTGAGTAGAACTTGTGATGTTGCTTTTGGGTATATGAATCATTAATGCTTATGTTGGCTATGTTTTTCTTGTGCTCTTCTAAACTCTTGTTGCTTCTCCTGTTATGCATGAAAGGTTGGTGTGGTGTTTGAATACCCAACGCACATCCTTGACGTCACAGATGCCTCACAAAACGCACACACGGGAGGGAACATCGAGGACTGGCTGCGTTCGTCCCCGAGATCGAGCCGGCGGTGGGCGGTCCCGTGACAGAACTGGCATAGACATGGCCTGACATCTCACGATGACCTGCCGTAACACGGAGAAGCAGGTATTCACCGTGGCCTACCCCCTCTTGGTGCCGGTCAACAGCCTAGACTGCCGGGGCCACCGGATGGGTGCACGGCCGGAAACAGCCGAGTTGGTGAGGGGCGGGAACCGTACCCTACATGCGTGTGGCCCATGAATATGTCGTAACACGAAGAAGCAGATATTCACCGTGGCCTAGCCCCTCTCGTTGCCAGTGAACGCCCTAGACCACCGGGGCCACCGGATGCGTGCTCGATCTGGAAACCACCCGAGTTACTTTCGCACCCCGGTGCCATGGCATGCCCCTCCCTTGTCTGCGCAAGGCCTAGGCATGCCGCAAGGACATCACAAATGATTTCCCATGCCGCTTCCGGGCATGATTTCATGTGGTGCCTTGCAGGTTTGGAATTTCCGGCGATGAAACCCTAGCAGAGCAATAAATTACTCGAATATTGCACGCGGGTCCGAAAAATGCGTGGGCGTGGCACGTGTCACGCGATGGTCTCCTTTGAGAGCATGAGAACTTTCGAGGCCAACAGAGCAACAGGACCCACACTTCCTGCACAAACCGGGCACATTCCCTCTCGATACCCAGAGACTAGCTCGGAGATGGTGCGGTTTATAAGTGGCCTGAGGTGAGGCTTATTCGAAACGCGCCCAAACTTTTACCACACCCTACATGGGCCATGTGATGATACCGTGCCAGCTCTCGAAGAATTCCGGCATCGTACGATTTTCCGAGGATTTAAACTTTTGCATCAAGCATGCCACCGAGGTACTTTCGCCCCCCGGTGCCATGGCATGCCCCTCCCTCGTCTGCGTAAGGCCTAGGAATGCCGCAAGGACATCACAAAGGATATCCCATGCCGCTTTCGGGCATGATTTCATGTGGTGCCTTGCAGGTTTGGAATTTCCGGCGATGAAACCCTAGCAGAGCAATACATTTCTCGATATAAATGCAAAGCTAGATACTAAAAATGATATCTGAAGTGAGTGAAGTGAGTGATAGAAAGAAAGGGGTCGGCTAAGATCTAGGTTTAGGTACCGTACCGAGAGTGACGCTTGGTAAAGGTACACGTTACCGAGAGCTGCTCTCGGTACTAAGTGAAACCTAGATCTATGGCTTGTACTTTACCGAGAGCCCTCTTGGAAAAGCACCCAAGATCTAGGGTACCATCTTTACTGACCATTGTGTCGGCTCTCGGAAAAGCGCCTGCGAGATCTAGGGTAAGTGTAACACCCCTGGATCCATGCTACAGTGATCAACGTAATTAAGCTACAGTAACCATGAGGTTTAAGCTAATCCATTTTTGCTAAACCATGTTAGGTCACAATGGAATCATAACTCATTTGAATTCCCTATTGAATTTTCAAAATTCATTTAATAAGTGGTTTAAATATTTTTGCAAACCTGAAAACTAAAATCATGGTTAGGTTACAAATATTCACCTGGTATTTATCAAACTATAACCAACATTTTGCAAGGTGTTTTGGTGCCTCAAATTAAATAAAACAGAGGCCAAAACTATTAATTAAATACCTTTTTATTTATGACAGTTTTCAATTAATTTCAAAAAAAAGCCCCAAAACTTTTTGTGGCTTTGCCAAATATTACAACACTAATAATTGCCTAGGTGGCACCTTTTTATAAAAGTGCTATGATACTAAAAATAAATGAAACTGAAAATAAAAAACAGAAAACAGAACAGGAAATGAAATAAAAAGGAAAAGGCTTACCGGGCACTGTAGCCCATGTGCTACAAGCTGGCCCGGCCCATTTAGGCCAGCCTTTCCCCTCCCTCTCGCCAGTGACAGGAGCGGGCCGGCTCGCCATGGCGGCCGGCGAGTGCGTGCGGGCATCGAGCGCTCCCCCGAGGATAAGAACGAGCCCCACGGTCCTCTCTTTCACCCCGCAAACCCTAGGACCCCATACCCCCCCCCCCATCCACGTCTCTCTCGCTCATGTTCGAGCTCGCCCGAAAACGCCCGCCGTCGCCGCCGTCGATCCCGCGCTCTCCGCCGTCCCTAGCCATCGCCGAGATGCCGTAGGGCATCACCGTCGACCGCTGCGTCGATCGGTGCACGCCATTGGAATCGGGAACCCCCACCGCGAGCGCCACGACTTCTTCTTCTTCCTCGGGCTTCTTCTTCTCCGTCTCCGATTCGCCGCCGACGAGCCTCCCCGAGCAGGCTAGAGCACATCTGCGGGCTCACTGTAAGACCTCCCGTCTTTCCCCTCTCTCTTCCGTACGATTGCATCGACGTAGCTGCCACGTTGGAGACGCCCGAATACCTCGCCGCCGATGAGCTCCTCGCCGTGGCCGCACTGCTCGTCAAGCTCAAACGAGCTCGGGTTCATGCTCAGCACGCCCGCGCGAGTCCAACGCGCTAGGTCTCGCCGCTTGCCGTGCTGTATTGCCGCCGTTTGCGAGATGGCTGAAGTCCGGTGACGCCGCGGTGGTCGCCGTCGACGTTCCCGTCCTCCTCGCGCGCTACAACCACCGCCATCGGACGCGGCTCGCTCCGCCCGATCCAGCAAGCCCTTGCGCGCGTCGAGTAGCCCCCCTACACGATTTCGGACCGGTGCCCGAAGTCGCGCCGCCGCGAACGAGCCCGCCGGCGTGGTTCCGGCGAGACGCCGGCCACCGCTGACCTGGCCTGATGTGAGGGGCCCCCCTGTGTCGCCGACGGGTGGGTCCCGTTGACTAGTTGACTGGGTCAACTCACTGACAAGTGGGTCCCGCACGATTAAACGAATTTAAATAAATAGAAAATCGTTTAGTTCATTAATTAATTAGATTAAACGCTAATTACCACTGACCAGTAGGCCCCAACTCTACTTAATCTGTAATTAGATTAGTATTAATACTAATTAGCCACTGTAAGGCTGACGAGTGGGTCCCACTGGACCCACAGGTCAGGTTTGACCTGACCAGCCGACTGTTGACCACTGACGTCAGCATGACCTCACGCTGACATCACCAGACACTGTTCTGGATAATGTTGATTTAAATAAATAAAATAAATTCCAGAAATTCAGTAAAACTTTAGAAAATAATATCTTTTAAACCGTAACTCGGATGAAAATAATTTATACTCGGATGAAAATAATTTAGAGTATATGAAAGTTGCTCAGAAAAATCCCACGAATCCGAATACGCTGTCCGTTCATCTATCGCATGCTCCTAGCATGATGAACATGGATATTTAGCATTAGGATCATCTGTCCGGTAGTAGCCCGAGACCCAGGAAATATCGTCAGATATTATTCCGACCCGTCTACGACGTGTAATACTGCGTTAGTACATGCCTAGCTCTGCATATTGCCATGTCATGCATCGTGATGCATTTGTCTGCCTTATATTTATTGTTTCTCCCCCCCTCTTCTCTCCGGTAGACCCCGAGACTGACGGTGCTGCCGGGTACGACTACACCATTGACAATCAGCCCTTTGCCGCAGAGCAGCAAGGCAAGCAACCCCCCCTTGAGCATTCCGGTATCGCCCATTCATTTCCCTCTTATTCTTGCATTAGATTTGGCTACTGTATTAGTTAGCTCCTATTCTGATGCATAGCCTATTTTTGCTAAACTGCTACCATACCTGCAATCATACCAACTGCCTAGTATAGGTTGATCAGTGAATCCCCAGTGACCCCTTAGTCCCAGTTGCCCCTGCTTCTTCATCGACGACTCGACGACCCGAAGACTCGAAGACTCGGTCAACCGACCGACAAGCCAGGCCCCTCACATCACCGCACTTCCCTTAGTTGTACGACTCTGCAGCGCTACTATCGAGTACCGAGTGTGACACCTCGTGAAGTACTCATGATGCTAGCTCTGTAGTGCAGCTAGTCGGTCGTGGTTATCGAGGGTGATTCCTCCTTCACCACTCCCGACGATGACTCTGTTGTGCAACCCCTCAAGTGTGGGACCCTCGAGGGTGATTCCTCTAGGTCCACCTTGACGGTTTCATCGAGTGGGGACCATTGAGGGTGATTCCTCAGTTCCCGCCTTGATGTTTTATACACACAGTTACTTTGACTTGACATTTATTACACGTGAAAGACGGGACTGGAGGGACAGGCGGTACCACCCTGGTTGAGGTGGACCTAAGTTCCCGACAGTCTTGAGAAGGGTCGGCCCCAAGGGTACCCGTGTGTGAGATGTGGTGGGATGCGCCGGTAAGACATCCAAAAGGTTATGTGAGGCGTGGACTGGCGAGAGAGGCCTTTGCCACACATTCTCGAGGCGGGGCGACGGACCGCACTTTATGGGTCGCGCTTTCCCCGCATTAATAAAATGCTAATGGGTTGGGTACTTGATCTGAGTTAGGTCGTTGGCCTTAATACGCACTAACCTTCACGTGGGAGAAGTTATGGGTACTGAGCGTCGTTGTATCAGCCGAAGCTCTTCAGACGTCAGCAATGGAGCGGCGCGCGCCGGATTGGACTGGACGGTGCAGCTCTTGGACTGGAGTGTACTAGGTCTGTTTCCGGCCGCCCACGCATCGTGCAGGAGTGCAAGGGCAAGTGGGCCCATGAACCTGCGCGCTTAGGATTTAGACCGGCGGGCTGGCCTCTTCGTTGAGCCTAGGTGGGGTGACGACGTGCTGATATCCCGAGGCCGGGCATGACCCAGGAAAGTGTGCCCGGCCGGAGGTGATTCAGGCGTGTTGGGGAATATGTGGTGCACCCCTGCAGGGAAGAAATTATTTATTCGAATAGCCGTGTCCACGGTAACAGGACGACTTGGAGTTGTACCTTGACCTTATACAACTATAATTGTGATTTTAATTTGAAATGAATGTGGCTCCGAGATTGCTTCCTCGCAGGGAGTCGAGGAAGAATCTCTGGGCGTGGTTACTAAATAAAATTGCTACAATAATATGACTATATATGAGATACCAGTCTACTCTCTTCTAATGCTGCAAGATGCTGAAGATGCTAGTCTTCGATAGGACTAGGCCTTCTTCCTATTCTTGCTTTCTGCAGTCAGTCCAGATATAACCCCTCCCCTTGATACTGATGCATACTTAGCATAGTTCTGATGTCAGTCTTGCGAGTACTTTGGATGAGTACTCACCGCTGCTTTGCTTTCTCTTTCCCCCTCGATACGATGCTGCGTTCAGACGACGGACCCCAGGAGATGGAGTACGCCGGAGACATCTACTACACCACCGCTGGAGCATACTACTACGTGGAGAGTGCCGACGCTCAGGGGTAGTTAGGAGGTTCCCAGGCAGGAGGCCTCGCCTCTTTCGATCCGCTGCTTATGTTTGTGCTAGCCTTCTTAAGGCAAAACTTGTTTAACTTATGTCTGTACTCAGATATTATTTGCTTCCGCTGACTCGTGTTTGTCGAGCTTTGTATTCGAGCCCTCGAGGCCCCTTACTTAAATGCCTTTTTATTTATGACAGTTTTCAATTAATTTCAAAAAAAAGCCCCAAAATTTTTTGTGGCTTTGCCAAATATTACAACACTAATAATTGCCTAGGTGGCACCTTTTTATAAAAGTTCTATGATACTAAAAATAAATGAAACTGAAAATAAAAAACAGAAAACAGAACAAGAAATGAAATAAAAAGGAAAAGGCTTACCGGGCACTGTAGCCCATGTGCTACAGGCTGGCCTGGCCCATTTAGGCCAGCCTTTCCCCTCCCTCTCGCCAGCGACAGGAGAGGGCCGGCTCGCCATGGCGGCCGGCGAGCGCGTGCGGCCATCGAGCGCTCCCCCGAGGATAAGAACGAGCCCCACGGTCCTCTCTTTCACCCCGCAAACCCTAGGACCCCAGACCCCCCCATCCGCGTCTCTCTCGCTCATGTTCGAGCTCGCCCGAAAACGCCCGCCGTCGCCACCGTCGATCCCGCGCTCTCCGTCGTCCCTAGCCATCGCTGAGATGCCGTAGGGCATCACCGTCGACCGCTGCGTCGATCGGTTGTCGCCATTGGAATCGGGAACCACCACCGCGAGCGCCACGACTTCTTCTCCGTCTCCGATTCGCCGCCGACGAGCCTCCCCGAGCAGGCTAGAGCACATCTGCGGGCTCACTGTAAGCCCTCCCGTCTTTCCCCTCTCTTCCGTGCGATTGCATCGACGTAGCTGCCACGTTGGAGACGCCCGAATACCTCGCTGCCGATGAGCTCCTCGCCGTGGCCGCACTGCCCGTCAAGCTCAAACGAGCTAGGTCTCGCCGCTTGCCGTGCCGTATTGCCGCCGTTTGCGAGATGGCTGAAGTCCGGCGACGCCGCGGTGGTCGCCGTCGACGTTCCCGTCCTCCTCGCGCGCTACAACCACCGCCATCGGACGCGGCTCGCTCCGCCCGATCCAGCAAGCCCTTGCGCGCATCGAGTAGCCCCCCCTACACGATTTCCGACCGGTGCCTGAAGTCGCGCCGCCGCGAACGAGCCCGCCGGCGTGATTCCGGCGAGACGCCGGCCACCACTGACCTGGCGTGATGTGAGGGGCCCCCCTGTGTCGCTGACGGGTGGGTCCCGTTGACTAGTTGACTAGGTCAACTCACTGATAGGTGAGTCCCGCGCGATTAAACGAATTTAAATAAAAAGAAAATCGGTTAGTTCATTAATTAATTAGATTAAACGCTAATTAGACACTGACCAGTAGGCCCCACCTCTACTTAATCTGTAATTAGATTAGTATTAATACTAATTAGCCACTGTGAGGCTGACCAGTGGGTCCCACTGGACCCACAGGTCAGGTTTGACCTGACCAGCCGACCGTTGACCACTGACGTCAGCATGACCTCACGCTGACGTCACCAGACACTGTTCTGGATAATGTTGATTTAAATAAATAAAATAAATTCCAGAAATTCAGTAAAACTTTAGAAAATAATATCTTTTAAACCGTAACTCGGATGAAAATAATTTATATATGAAAGTTGCTTAGCAAAATCCCATGAATCCGAATACGCTGTCCGTTCATCTGTCGCATGCTCCTAGCATGACAAACATGGACATTTAGCATTAGGATCATCTGTCCGGTAGTAGCCCGAGACCCAGGAAATATCGTCAGATATTATTCCGACCCGTCTGCGACGTGTAATACTGCGGTAGTACATGCCTAGCTCTGCATATTGCCATGTCATGCATCGTGATGCATTTGTCTGCCTTATATTTATTGTTTCTCCCCCCCTCTTCTCTCCGGTAGACCCCGAGACTGACGGTGCTGCCGGGTACGACTACACCGTTGACGATCAGCCCTTTGCCACAGAGCAGCAAGGCAAGCAACCCCCCCTTGAGCATTCCGATATCGCCCATTCCTTTCCCTCTTATTCTTGCATTAGATTTTGCTACTGTATTAGTTAGCTCCTATTCTGATGCATAGCCTATTTTTGATAAACTGCTACCATACCTGCAATCATATCAACTGCCTAGTATAGGTTGATCAGTGAATCCCCAGTGACCCCTTAGTCCCAGTTGCCCTTGCTTCTTCATCGACGACCCGAAAACTCGAAGACTCGGTCAACCGACTGACAAGCCAGGCCCCTCACATCACCGTACTTCCCTTAGTTGTATGACTCTGCAGCGCTATTATCGAGTACCGAGGGTGACACCTCGTGAAGTACTCATGATGCTAGCTAGTCGGTCGTGGTTATCGAGGGTGATTCCTCCTTCACCACTCCCGACGATGACTCTGTCGTGCAAACCCTCAAGTGTGGGACTCTCGAGGGGGATTCCTCTAGGTCCACCTTGACGGTTTCATCGAGCGGGGACCATTGAGGGTGATTCCTCAGTTCCCGCCTTGATGTTTTATACACACAGTTACTTTGACTTGACATTTATTACACGTGAAAGACGGGACTGGAGGGACAGGCGGTACCACCCTGGTTGAGGTGGACCTGAGTTCCCGACAGTCTTCAGACGGGTCGGCCCCAAGGGTACCCGTGTGTGAGATGTGGTGGGATGCGCCGGTAAGGCATCCAAAAGGTTATGTGAGGCGTGGACTGGCGAGAGAGGCCTTTGCCACACATCCTCGAGGCGGGGCGACGGACCGCACTTTATGGGTCGCGCTTTCCCCGCATTAATAAAATGCTAATGGGTTGGGTACTTGATCTGAGTTAGGTCGTTGGCCTTAATACGCACTAACCTTCACGCGGGAGAAGTTATGGGTACTCAGCGTCGTTGTATCAGCCGAAGCTCTTCGGACGTCAGCAATGGAGCGGTGTGTGCCGGGTTGGACTGGACGGTGCAGCTCCTGGACTGGAGTGTACTAGGTCTGTTTCCGGCCGCCCACACATCATGCAGGAGTGCAAGGGCAAGTGGGCCCACAAACCTGCGCGCTTAGGATTTAGACCGGCGGGCTGGCCTCTTCATTGAGCCTAGGTGGGGCGACGACGTGCTGATATCCCGAGGCCGGGCATGACCCAGGAAAGTGTGCCCGGCCGGAGGTGATTCAGGCGTGTTGGGGAATATTTGGTGCACCCCTGCAGGGAAAAAATTATCTATTCGAATAGCCGTGTCCATGGTAACAGGACGACTTGGAGTTGTACCTTGACCTTATACAACTATAATTGTGATTTTAATTTGAAATGAATGTGGCTCCGAGATTGCCTCCTCGCAGGGAGTCGAGGAAGAATCTCTGGGCGTGGTTAATAAATAAAATTGCTACAATAATATGACTATATATGAGATACCAGTCTACTCTCTTCTAATGCTGCAAGATGCTGAAGATGCTAGTCTTCGATAGGACTAGGCCTTCTTCCTATTCTTGCTTTCTGCAGTCAGTCCAGATAGAACCCCTCCCCTTGATACTGATGCATAATTAGCATAGTTCTGATGTCAGTCTTGCGAGTACTTTGGATGAGTACTCACCGCTGCTTTGCTTTCTCTTTCCCCCTCGATACGATGCTGCGTTCAGACGACGGAGCCCAAGAGATGGAGTACGCCGGAGACGACTACAACACCACCGCTGGAGCATACTACTACGTGGAGAGTGCCGACGCTCAGGGGTAGTTAGGAGGTTCCCAGGCAGGAGGCCTCGCCTCTTTCGATCTGATGCTTATGTTTGTGCTAGCCTTCTTAAGGCAAAACTTGTTTAACTTATGTCTGTACTCAGATATTATTTCCTTCCGCTGACTCGTGTTTGTCGAGCTTTGTATTCGAGCCCTCGAGGCCCCTGGCTTGTAATATGAAGCTGTATGACTTTAAGTTGTGTGTAGTGTTGTGTTGTGATATCGATCAGTGAGTCCCTAATCTTGGTCGTACGCATTGCGTGTTTGATTAGCGTACGGTCGAAATTGGGGGCGTCACAGTAAGACTTTTACCGAGTGCCTCTTTGAGTTGACTCTCGGAAATGGTTCCCACGGGGACTTGTCCAAAATTTCCAAATCGCGCGCCCACTCATCTCTCTCACTCTCCCTCTCTTTCCCCGGCAGGCCCCCGCGTCCGCCTCCGCCCCTCAGAGCCGCCGCCGCTAGCGCCGTAATCCTCCACTGCCCCCGCCCCTCAGCGCCGCCGCCCCGTCCACCGTGCTCCACCACCGCCCCCGCACCTCAGCGCCGCCCCCGCGTCCGCCTCCGCCCCTAAGAGCCGCCACCGCCGCCGCCGTGCTCCGCCACTGCCGCCGCCGTGCTCCACCTCCTCTGCCGTCCCCCTGCCCCGTTGGTGAGTCCCTCCAATCTTGTTTTTTTAGGTGTATATGTGCATAGTGAATAATGTCTATGAGTTTGTGTGGGGGGGGGAGGGGTGCTGTTGATGTGTGTGTGTGCATGTGTGAGTGAGTGTGTGATGTGTGTGGGTGGGGGGGGTGTTGTTGATGTGTGTGCGTGTGTGTGAGTGTGTGCTGTGGTATGTGTGTGTGAGTGAGTGAGTTTTGTTCATGTGTGTGTGAGTGTGTGTTGTGTATGTGTGTGTGAGTGAGTGTTGTTGATGTGTGTGTGTGCTGGACATACGATTAACACTACGTCATTCTTTCGTGCAGGACAAGCATCTATTTTGACAATAGAGAGTGAATTCCATCGCACGCTTCAAGGGTAATCTCTTCCCGTTCATGTGTAGGTTTCCATTTTTTGTAGATCACCTAAATAGTCGCGTAACCTAGGCGTCTCCCATTCGGAAGGGTTGTATTTATAAATATGCAAGTCTTTGCATATTTATAACCTCAACTCTTTTGAATTGTCCACGTTTTCCATGGACAGCCCGAGTATGTGTAGGCTGGTCGTTTTCATGCCGTACTTCGATCTGAGACATCATTTTGACGGTGTCTCCTTGTTGTTCTCTGGATACACATCCTCTCGGCTTATTGCCGAGACGTGTATTTGGAGAACAGCGGGGAGGTGCTGCCGAAATTTTGTCTCGGATCGGAGTACGTCATGGAAACAGACCAAACCTACACATCCTCGGCTGGGATTAGGACATATCTTTACCTATTAGATAGCTCAGTGCATGTCGTAAATCTTGATGGAACCACTTGTTACATAAAAAACATTATGTGTGTGTTTCACATTATATCAGAGGATGGAAGATCGTGAGTGGATGTACACCGGACATCCCAGCATGGAGGGTATGACCCCTGAGTGGAGGTCGAAGACCAATGATTTCCTGGAATTAGTATTTGCTGGAGAAACATCAATTCGTGGAATTTGGTGCCCATGCACGGAGTGCGATAACCAGGTTGAAAGAGATAAGATTACTATGAGTAAACACTTAGGCAAATATGGGTTTACGCCAGGCTATTACCGGTGGATCTTTCACGCTGAGATAGAACAGTCCAGAGTGGAGGTGGTGCGACAGCGCACCGGCGAATATGATACTCGGATTGAAAACCTGTTAGATGACATCCGCCGTGCAGATCCGTAGGAGGACCCGAACTGCGAGGAGCCGCCGGAAAACCCAGAAGAGTATCATGCAGCTTTGTTTGCGGCACAGAAACCCCTTCACGCCCATACAGAGGTTACTCAACTAGATGGCATCGCACGCCTAATGGCCCTGAAGGCAACCCATTGCATAAGCATAATTTGCTTCAATGAGTTATGGTCAGTTATTGCTAGCCTGCTGCCTAAAGAAAACATATTGCCAAAGAACATGTATGACTCGAACAAAATCCTCGGTTCATTTAAGATGCCGTATGAGCAAATACATGCTTGTCCAAACGGATTTATGTTATTTAGAAATGAACATAAAGATACGAACTACTGTGTCAAGTGCAAATCCTCTAGGTATATTGAGGTACAAAATGATGATGGTAGCAAGAGGCAGCTCAAAATTGCCGTCAATATCCTTCGATATCTTTCATTCACAAAAAGGATCCAGAGGATTTATATGACCGAGGAAACTGCCCAATATATGAGATGGGCCGCCGATGGGAAGATGTACAATACAAAAAGATGCAACATCCACGGGATGGTGAAGCATGGAAGAAATTTGTTCAAATTCATAAGAAAACGGATGACTGGAAGAGTGTAGTTGTTGGGATAACAACATATGGGTTGCATCCATATGGTTTGATGACTGCCATATACAGCTGTTGGCCAGTATATGTTATCCCCCTGAATCTGCCCCCTGGCGTTTGCATGCAATGACATCACATGTTCCTGACGCTGATAGTTCCAGGGCCTAACTATCCGGGGAAGCATATGAGTGTGTACATGGAGCCACTAGTGGACGACTTACTTGTTGCTTGGAACAATGGGGTAAGGACATACGATGACGTTTCAAAGAAGCACTTCAATATGCATATCTAGTACCACACATCACTACATGACCTACCAGCACATGCGATATTTTGTGGTTGGTGTGTAAAGGGGAAGTGGCCTTGCCCAGTGTGCCGACAACGTGTGACTTTCATTTGGCTGGCTAAGGGTCGCAAGTATGTATGCTTTGACCAACATCGGCAGTTCCTTCGTCTTGATCACCCATATAGACAAGACACTGTGAACTTCTGGAAAGGTGTTATTGTTGATGACCCGCCATGACCTATTATGACTGGTGCCGATCTTAAGGATGAGTTAGATGCTCTCGAGAAAAATCTCAATGGGAAAGGTTTTGTGGGATATGGAGAGACACACCAGTGGACTCACATTCCAAGCTTATGGAGGCTCCCTTACTTTAAAGATCTTCTCCTTCCACACAACATTGATGTAATGCACACTAAAAAGAATATTGCGGAGGCCTTACTCGGCACACTCCTCGACACCGAGAAGTCAAAGGATAAGATTCAGGCTAGGATCGATCAAGCCCAGCTATGCAACAGGCCAAAATTAAAATTGGTGCCTCGTGCGAAAGGTAATTCTTGGAAGAAGCCAGCAGCCCCTTTCACCCCTTCAATCCCCTAAAGGAAGGAAATTCTCCAATGGATTGTGAACAAGTTGTACTTCCCTGATGGATATGCAGCTAATATCATGAGGGGAGTGAACATGGCTACAAAGCGAATAGGAGGCCTCAAGAGTCATGACTACCATGTATGGCTTGAGCGGATAATGCCTGTGATGATTCGAGGGTATGTCAGAGAGGATATTTGGCGAGTGCTGGCGGAGTTGAGCTACTGCTTCCGCCAGTTTTGTGCCAAAGAATTAGATTATGAACTGGTTGCAAAGTTGGAGAAACAAGCACCTGACTTGCTATGCAAGTTAGAGAAGGTATTTCCGCCAGGTTTCTTTAATCCGATGCAACATATGATCTTACATCTCGCGTATGAGGCTAGAATGGGAGGACCTGTGCAGTTTCGATGGCAGTATGCACCTGAACGGGAGGTCAAGCATCTTTGTGGCAAATGTAAGAATAAAGCCCGCATCGAAGCCTCCATAGCCGAGGCATACCTGAACGAGGAGGTGGCAACGACCACGACAAAGTACTATCATGACAATATTCAGACTAGGTTAAATCCAGCTCCTCGTTACAATGAAGAACCCACTAGTAATGTTTCCGACCTTAGCCTCTTCGAAGGCCATGGTGGCAAAGCAAGTGGACTGACGTGCAAGACCTTTTCACCTACCGAGTGGTCGACTCTTATGATCTATGTCTTGACCAACATCGAAGAAGTGCAGCCGTACATAACGTAAGTGTAGAACACCTTCATTGACATCTACTCACTAGTCTTGAGTCCTAACTCGAATTCTTCTCATTGCTAGGGAATTCCAGAATGAATTCTGGAAGCTACCACGGCCCCCTAGCAACGAAGAATCAACAAACCTTCTTGAAGATACCAATGCCGATGGCGGTTTCATTTCTTGGTTCTCACGAAAAGTAACTTTCCTAACTTTATGTACACTTCAAGTTGTTCCTACTTGCCGGTAATGCGTCCACTAATGAACCAGACAATCTTATATTAATCTTACGAGGAGGTTGATATGGCATACAAGGAGGTTGATATGGATGCCAAAGTGAGAGAAGTAGCCAAAGGTTTTGAATACGAGGCCAAGTCATTTAAGGCTTACGACATGAATGGGTATCGCTTCCACACTGATAAACACATGCGTGAGAGGCCCAATCGAAGGTCAATAAATAGTAGTGTCCATTGTCTAGGGACAGATGGACGTCACTACTATGGAACTATCAAAGAAATTTATGAGCTGCAATACTGTGGTCTACAAGGTGTGAAGCCCGTCCTATTCAGATGCAGTTGGCTCAATCCTGAGAAAGTAAGACAGACCCCAAGTATTGGCTGGGTCGAAGTTGAACAACCATCGAAATATGCAGGAAATGATGTCGATATTATGGCTCAACAGGCTACACAAGTGTTTTATCTCCCGTACGGGTGCACATCTACGGAACATATCGATCTCTTGAAATGGGATGTCGTGAACAAGGTACCCCTGCATACCAAGGTACCTACCCCAAACAAGGACGATTACCACATAAACCCTGACACATACGAGGGAGAGTTCTATCAAGAAGCAGACAATCACGAAGACGAAGATGATGGCATGCATCACGAAGATGATGCTATGGAACATGAGGCCATGGGTGACATGGAAGTAGATAATGCGGAGGACGAATACGAGGATGTTTCTGACCCTCGAGATTTGGTATTACTTCTGCGATGGCAAATGGGGCTAGATGATGACGAGGGTCCCCCTGAAGACTTTGAGGATGAATGTATGAACGGGCGTGATAGCGATGATGACAGCCCTGATCCAAATGTTGCACCTAATATTGACCCCTATTTATAACAACTCCATGTAATCGTGTGAGAACTCTATGTATGCGTGTCACAACTCCATGTATTCGTGTAACAACTCTTCGTATTCGTATGTGCAACAACTCTATGTATTCGTATGTGTAACAACACTATGTATTCGTATGTGCAACAACTCTATGTATTCGTGTGTGTAACAACTCTATGTATTCGTGTGTGCAACAACTCTACGTATTCGTGTGTGTAACAACTATATGTATTATTGTGACAACTCCATTTATTCTTCATATGTGATATATTTAATGTATTTACATCAAGTTGTATCATCTGTACTAACTGGTTTGTTCTTTGTCGTATCAGGTGATTGAAACATGACAGGTGGCAGCAAGAATCCAAAGGAAAGTTTGAAAGATGTGGCAGGTCTGTACAATGATCAACTTGCTCGACCGGTGAAAGAGGTGGCCGCTCCTGTGTCGGTTGCCACAGCCGCCAAGAAGGCCAAACGACCGGCGGGTCTAGACCCCCCTTCGAAAAACCTGGCGAAATGAGGTCGAGTAGGACGCGGGGGAGGAGGAGGAGGAGGCAGAGTAGGAGGCAGAGGAGGCAGGGTAGGAGGAGGAGGAGGCGGCTCGAGGAGGTAGACGAGGTTGTAGAGAGGAGGCGGCTCGAGGAGGCGGACAAGAAGGAGGAGTAGATGAGGCAGGAGGAGAAGGCGGGCGAGGAGGGGGGCGAGTAGGGGGATGAGGAGGACGTAGAGCAGCCCGGAGTAGAGCACCTCTTTCTTCTCCTGGACCCTCTGATGTGGTGCTTCGCCAGCCTCAGGAGGAGGATGCACGACGGCTGGAGGAGGAAACAGAGGATGGGGAGGAGACGGGTGAGGATGAGGAGGATGAGGAGGAGGTGGTGGAGGACGACGTCGTCGAGAGGAGGCTGGTTGTTCGTCAGGTTTCTGAGGGTGGGGATGGACCCTGACGAGTGACAGAGCACCACGAGGTGAGAGGCTCACAGCCGGGCGGTTCGACTACCAGCACTACTCCACACGGAAAGTGTGGCTGCGTGGTCCTGCAAAGCTTCCAAAACGTCCATATGTGCATCGAAACGTGTTGATTAAACCAGTGGGACAGAAGTAACTGGTTATATCGACTCATCCCATATAAATTGTACCTTTGTCATTTCATCACATATAATATGACTTCACTCTTCCTAATGCAGGAGCTTAATAAAAGCTAGTGAGAGGCGTCCGCCATGTCCGCCGAGTGGCATCATTGGGGCTCTTTGTAGGTTAAATTAGCCTGGACTGGTCACTTTTCCGAATGGTATCATTGAGCTAGCTTGGTCATGGTATCACTACAAACTCGCTCCGGATTTGCTGGATATGCGTCAGAGGGTTTATGATACTAGAGCCTTGCGAGTGGTCAACGATTTCTGGGTAAGTCCTTTCAAACACCGCAATGTCAATACCAAAAGGTTTAAATTTGCCATAGTCATGATTTTACCCTTCTCACATGTATGCATGTTTGTAGGATTTCTTTACATGCGTAGATCGTGAGAATGATCGCGCCAATGTGGTGGTTGAGAATATTGCCAAGAAACTAGTCCATGACATGCACTATAAGGAGCGCGTCCGGTTAGTGGTCAAGTATCACGCGGACTATCTCAACCAGAAGATTTCCAAAGAGGAGGCTCGAGGGAAGCATCTTACACGGGACATGTACTTCAAGGCAAGTGACGATGGATGCTTGTTATTCCCTACATTACCGCAAATTAGATTCCTTACTAAGATGCATTTGTTTACTAATTACAGGTGATTCCTCGGTGGTGCGCTGACAAACGTCCGTGCTGAGAGAAGATCGTCGAACGGTGGACAGATCCAGGGTGGCAGGATGAACACAAGGCAATAGGGGAACGGCGTAAGTTGATGGGTTGTCCAGGACACCGTCAAGGCAACCTCACCATCCCAGGTGTCGTCTCCAAACATGTAGGCAACAACATCCTTTTCTTTTCATCATGTTCTCTTTCATTTGTGAGTATTTCCTTGATTGTTTGGATCGCTTTCTTTTGCATAAAGAAGACACTGGCAAGGATATCTCTTACTTCGAGGCGTGGACCACCAAACGTACCAAAGACGACAAGGACAAGACCCTCTTCACCCGGAGAGGGACTGGATCAGCTCTAAAGCCCGGTCAGATGGGGAGAACTACACCAAAAAATTGAAGGAGACGTACGGGCAAGAGGCTGATCCTCACGTGGTGCCGTTTGACCCTCTTGTGGCCATTGCCGTGGCAGGCGGTAGACCGAAGGGCCGGATGGCGGTTCACCTCGATTCTGTCATAACCTCCTCCCTTCCGACTTTCCGAGAGTCAACGCGCTCCGTGCTATGAGTACTGGCTCTACTCCTAGCATAGAGCTTCACGTACCACATACCGTGGCCATTATTGAGGAAATTCAGGTCAGTGCTTCTTCATTGATCCTTCATGGTCCTGCATGTTTGCATTTCAACACGAATGACATTTGCATTGCCATATTGTAGACTCGACTGAATGACACCTAGAAAGAACGAGATGAAGACCGGGCTAAGCTGAAGGCACAAGATGATCTAGTGAAGTCTTTACAACATATGATGGTCAATCTTTATTCTATGCAAGGCAAACCAGTGCCAGAGATGCCACCGACGCCAGAGTGGAACATTGTGAGTTTCGTTCGAACTATTTCTATCACCATTTTTGGCATTACCATATGCATTTATCTTATTGGGTTAATCCATCACAGCTCAATCCATCATAAGGGTCGAACAATGTTCCGGTAGTTTCACCTCAAGTTGGTGGAGTTGGGGAAGCAAACGGAATGACGCCTTATGATGTTAATGTTACCACTCCGATCTCCAAAACAGTGTGAACTTCATGTTATGTTGTGTTTGAAATTGTTCCTTGTATGTGCTTGAGAACTATTGCATCTTGTGTGATCTTGAGACTTGTAAACTTGTGGTAGTCGAGTGTGCTTGACAACTATTGCACCTTTTATGCACTATTTCTTTTAGGTGGATGTTCTTGAGAATCATTTTTTTTTGTTCAATGATGCCTATATGTGAGATGTTCTATGTGTGATGCACTATATGTTGCTGCTGTATATGTTTTGCTGCAGGAAAGAAACAAAAACGCAAAAAAAAAGATGCTGGGCAAAACATTGCCGAGAGTGGCTCTCGGTAAAGCCTGTGAAACTGGACCAAGATACAACCTTTACCGAGAGGTCTCTCGCAAAAGGATACCAACCAGCAGCGCCGTCTGACATCTTTACCGAGGGCATCTCTCGGCAAATACGGCGCTCGGCATCTTCTGCGGACCCACATGTCAGGCGCCGGACACGTGGCGCTTTCCTATTCGGTATCTTTGCCGAGGTCACCTCTCGGCACAGACGGCGCCCGGCATATTCTGCGGACCCGCATGTCAGTCGCTGGACACGTGGAGCTTTCCTATTGGGTATCTTTGCCGAGGGCACCTGTCGGCACAGACGGCGCTTGGCATATTCTTTGGGACCCGCATGTCAGGCGCAGGATACGTGGCGCTTTCCTTCTGGGTATCGTTGCCGAGGGTGACTCTCGGCAAACATGGCGCTCGGCATACTCTGTGGACCCACATGTCAGGCGCTGGACACATGGCGCTTTCCTATTGGCTATCTTTGCCGAGGGCTCCTCTCGGCAAAGACGGCGCTCGACATATTCTGCGGGACCCACATGCCAGGCAACGGACACGTGGCACTTTCCTATTGGCTATCTTTGCTGAGTGCCCCTCTCGGCCTATTCTTCGGGACCCACATGTCAGGTTGTGGACACGTGGCAACGGCTAGCCCCGTCTGCCGTCCGTTAGCTACTTTATTTTGACGAGAGCCGTGTATGGCTCTTGGCAAACTCTTTGCCGAGAGTCCGTGTCCAGGCTCTCAGTAAATTCCTGTTTGCCTGAGAGATGTACACCGGGTGCCCTTTGCCGAGTGCAACACTCGGCAAAGGCTTTGCCGACGGTTATTGGCCCTTTGCCGAGTGTCCGTGGCACTCGGCATATATGTCGATTCCGGTAGTGCGGTCACAGCGGCGACGACACTGGTTCAGTTTGGTGATGCACGAAATCCATGGGACGAGGATAGCACGTCTAGTACATGGCGTGTGCTGCCATCCGGCCGGCTTACAATCAAGTGATTGCACGGGAGAAAAGAGAAGACCAGTGGTACAATCTAGCAATGTGCTCACGGTCAAGGAGTTAGATGTAGAGAAACATACGATCAATCGACATGGCTGCTGACTGAAACTTCGTCCGTCTTTGATCACAACACGGGGATCGAGGAGATTTTGGTTGGATCCATCAAACTGAAACGGATCTGAATCTTTTCACGAAAACAGAAAGGGAGTCGACCAAAAAGCCCGTGCGTGAGAACCTGATTCGGTATAAATATCTCTCGCCTCACGACGACGTCGCATCCGCTCGTGTTCTTGCCCCCACCGGCCAGCCAACCATAGCCTCCCTCTCTTTCCCCTCACGGGGGAAAAGAGAAGATACCTAGTTTTTTTTTCTTTTCACGATGAGGAGAATAGCTAGATTGGTAACCAAGTTGTGTGAGGTGTATGGTGGCATACATTTTTTTTTTGGGAGAAAAACTTTCAATCTATTCATCAACTGTCAAGATAGTACAAAGAACACTAGAAGTAAAAAATACAGCCAGGTCCATAGACCACCTAGCGATGACTACAAGCACTGAAGCGAGCCGAAGGCGCGCCGCCGTCATCGCCCCTCCATCATCGGAGTCGGGCAAACCTTGTTGTAGTAGACAGTCGGGAAGTCGTCGTGCTAAGGCCCCATAGGACCAGCGCACCAGAACAGCAACCGCCGTCGATGAAGAGAAGAGTAGATCGGAAGTATCCAACCTGTAGACACACGAACATAGACGAACGAAGATCGGATCCACATGGATCCACCGAAGACAAACGCCGACCGAATCCCATGAGATCCGCCGGAGACAAACCTCCGCACACCCTCCGACGATGCTAGGAACACCATCGAAACGGGGGCTAGGCGGGGAGGACCTTATTCCATCTGCAGAGAGCCGTCTCCGCCTTGCATCTCTGAGTAGGACACAAACCCTAACAAAACTTTAAAAAACATCAAAAAGTGGAGCCCTCTCGTCGGCGAAGACCGGGATCCACCACGCATCCATGGCCCTAAGACCACAGAAGACGAGGTAGACCGGCGACGGCGCCGACGGGAGGCAGGAGAAACCCTAGCCTTGTGGGTAATTCTCTTAAACTTTAGATGTCAAATGTCTATTCTCAAGATTTGCGATGGTGATTTGTTAATTTACTAAATCGACGGTCGGTTGTTTGAGAATTACTAGCCAATATATCTATTTTTTATCCGTATTGTGCTCTTCTATATACCTACTAATAAAGGGACAAACGTTCCTTACTCCCGGATTTTTGTCCGTCAACTGTAAATTTCATCCGTCATTTGCGCCTGCGTGATTTCCGTCCGTCATCAGCTAGGCCTGGCTGTACCTTTTTTCGGTTGAAAAAAAATAGCTGGTCTGTTTTTGACCTCCGCATGGGCCAAGCTGGGCCTGGCGTGCACCTTTTTTTCGGTTGAAAAAATTAGTTGCTTTGCTGGGGAATCGACCCCATGACCTCTGGTCCAGTACAAAAGGTCCCAGCCAACCGACCAGGCTCATGTTTGTATTCCCTCCGGTCCGGTGTGTTAGGCCTACTCCCAAAATCTATTTGTTCCACATTAGCCATGGAATAAGGTCCGCTTGAAAATTAATAGCTCTCTAAGTAAGTGCATGCATGCCTTCTCTCTCCTCCTCTAATTAATACTAACCCGCATCCATCCGTGCATGCATGTGTGCAGTGGCGGAGCTATGTTAAGGCCGAGGGGGGCCGCTGCCCCCCAGCCTTGGACCAAACTCTGAAGTTTTTTTTTTTTGAAAAAGGGCTTAGATAAGAATTTTTTTAGCAAGTTGCACCCCGAAATAGTCATGTTTTTGCCTTGCCCCCGCCCCCCCCCCCCCCCCCCCCCCCCCAGCTGTTTCTACCAAGCTCCGCCACTACATGTGTGAAACGGCTTTTTTCTTGCTTCTCCCGATCGTTCTGTGGGCCTCAACGCCACTTCGTCTGCGTTCCTAATTACCCGCATTAATTGAAAGGATCGCTGATAGGGCAAACTACCCAGACGATAGAATTACTTGTGCCCAATAGTTTAGCACCTAGGTCGTGCTGCGAGTCCTATTAAGCCTTACACACCGGACCGGAGGGAGTACTAGATAACATAGAAGTCCCACCCTGCATCTTTGCATTAAATTCCACTAATTTATATAGGGATGAAAGTTATATGAGAATCAACGAGCAGCCTCGAGTATAAAAACGAACAGAGAGTGAGATGTGGGATTTTTTTTTTGCAAATTGTGCCGGTGCGTGGCTGCACGGTACAAGAAAGAGAGGGCTGCAATTTAATTATCTGTGCTGGTTGGCAATAAATGAAGGAGATTGTGGGCTCTGCATGGCTCTGCTGCTTGCTGCCACAAATTAAACGTAATTGTGGGATGTGCTTGCATGGTGGATTGATTGGTTGGCTCGTGGAGGGAGTATGGCTGATGAGGCTTTCGTGTGTTGTGCGTGCACGAACCTAGCGACAGAAATTAATGGCATCGTGGAATGTATTGCTTGAATTGAACTTCTGATTGATTGGTTGTGACCCGTGGAGGAAGTATGGCTCTAATGACGCGCCTTTCCAGCTCTCATGTGTTGTGCATGCACGAACTAGCATGGGTGTTCATGGCACTTGGGTAGGTGGCCTTATGCTCTTTAGGAGAGAGCAAGAGATTGTGAGATTGGAGTGACACACCCGATCACAAATACATACATACACTCATCTTTATCAAGGCACACACGTACACCCTACCCCATAAGCACTTTTGAGAGTCTCAGCCGGTGGGTCTTGAGATTGACGAATCGCGTTAAACCTGATGTTTGATCCCTGATTGGCTAGAGTTATCACTGTCCTCCTAACCATCCAACCACAGGTTTCCTTCAAAAAAAAATTCCAACCATAGGTTGATTCTCCGTAGTCGATTTCAAACCACACCCTCACCAAGGCTGCCAGACTTTGCCGTCGTGTAGGGTCATCACGATGACGATGGCCGTTTTCTTACTTGCTTGTTTTCGCTGACATGAAAACATTTCAAAGGTGTATTCCCGTTGCAACGCACGGGCAATTTTCCTAGTAGTATATAATAGATAGATAGATTTTGCAATGCATTTAAAACAAATGCTAACTATGACCTCTTTGGACTATTGTAGCCAATGTTGCAACTTTGTAATCCTCTCAAGTTGGTTAGGTTTAGCCGTTTATGTCAAATAATAACTAACATGCAATAATGTTTTGAGGGAAGTTGCCAGAAAAGGATTATAAAATTCAACCAATCTCTGATTTCATAAGAATAATAGAAATATTAATACATATTTGATGTGCTCGGCAACTCAACTTCACGTAAGGTAGGGAAGATTGGCTGGGAAGAAAGGTAGCGGTGATAGATAGAGAAGCTAGATGGGTAGGGATAACAACTAGAAGGGAAAGAGTTCATTTGTTGCTTGCCGCCTTACAATAGGGATACATCTCTTATATATAGGCCTTCTAGGTCAGTTACTGTTCAATGAACAGAAATTCCAACTTGCGATAGCTGGACCCATATCCCTTACATACAAACTCAATAACATAACATGACTCTCAAGATAAGGACTCCTATTTGGATACAAACTCTAGCATAGTTGGATACACCTAATGCAAGGTTGGATATAACTCTGTCTACAGCAATATCTTCACTCAAACATTAGGTCTGCATCACTCTAACGACAAGACCAGGTACATCTTATTTGTTATCAGAAATGGCAAGCAGGATAGGACACCATCAGCTCTCCATTGCGACACCAGGCACCACGACCTTGATCATCCTCGGCTGGGAGATGCTCCTGTTCATAAGCAGAGAGATGGACTCCAAGTGCTGCTCTCCCTGAAGGATCCAGGTTCGCCGACCACTCAGCATCCCACTGCACTGCCTTTGCTGTGCTGCAAGCCACGCTTGGCCCGCCTGGCACCGTCAGGATCGCCGAGTTCTGATACAAGAGCAACAGACATACTTGCATTAACGTAGCTGTTCCTATGGCATAGTGAGTTGTCTGTTTCTTATTCATGTTGTTATATTTGCTTACCTGAGGGAAGAACCTCTCAAAGATCATCCTGTAACAGTATGCCTCTTTTGTTGTCGGGGTGTTGTGTGGGTAGATGAACTTTGCATTTGACATCATCTTATCAGTCACCTGCATCAACAATTTCACATAGTTTGCAATTATATCATTTCTACAAATAAGAACTGAATTTTACTATAATTTTATGCATAACAGTGACGTGTTTGAACATGCAATTTTTTTTACATTCAATTCTGCATGAGCCTTTAGGCCATCAATCCAGCTAGTAGAAAACAAGGCTTTGGTCCAGCCCTGAAAAGCCCATTAATCCCGGTTCACTCACGAACCGGGACCCATGGGGGCATCGGACCCGGTTCGTGAGGCCAGGGCGCCGGCCGGGCTTCGTGGGCCATTGGTCCCGCTTCGTCTGACCCCTTTGGTCCCGGTTCCAGACATGAACCGGGTCCAATGGGCCTCGCTCCTGGCCCACAACCATTGGTCCCGGTTTGTGGCTGGAACCGGGACCAAATGGGGTCCTTTAGTCCCGGTTCCAGCCACAAACCGGGACCAAAGGGAAGCCTATATATACCCCCTGCCCGCGAGCAGAGCAGTGCACTGCTCTGTTTTTTTGGCCGGCCGTGGGAGAGCTTTGTGGTGCTCTAGCTCACCTCCCATGCACATGAGGTGTTCGATGAAATGCCCGAGCCACACTTAAGCTTTCTCCTCTCGAAGCTCCTTGTCCAAGCTCCATTTTCCTCAAGATTTGTCTAGGTTTGGCGGTCCGTCCTGTCCCGTCCCCGTCCTCACCGCCGTCGATCGCTCACGCCGATCTCGGCGCCGGCACCACCGTGGTTAGCCTCTTCTTCTTATCTTCTTTCTAAAAGAAAAAAGTTCTTACTTGTATGATTTAGATAGATACTTGTGTAATTTTCTTACTTTTATTATTGTTTGTTATTATATAGTGCGATGGTTTTGGTATCCGCCTCCGTCGGCCCTCGTCCTGTCTATGATTCGGATGTGGTATATATTATCTTTTATAACTATTTGTTTTATTTAGTGTTTATGACAATTATGCCGACCAACGTGACATAGATTTTTTAATCTAGGAGGTATGTGAACCGGAAATTCCAACCGACATAGAAATTCTTGTCGAGAAGTTAAATTTGGTTGAAAAAGAAAACAATTACTTGAAAGAAAAATTACAAAGAGTTGAAGAGGAGAAGATGAAATTGGAGTTGAATGTTGCCGATGTCGTCGACGATCACAAGATCAAGATGGATGCAATGCGCTTGAAAATTAGAAAGATTAGAAAATATGCCATTCATACTGAGGCTTGGTATCATTATGCCGTTGGATCAATTGGTAACTTAGTTGCGGTTATGATCGCATTTGTTATTGCATTTAAATTTTTTACATAGTTTCAATGTATGTTTTAATTAGATGCTCTAGAGAGCTATATGTTGTTCAATAATGAGAACTATATAACGCACGCAGATGAACCGGCAATGGATGTACGGTGACCGACGCACCTCCGAGTATATTAAGGGCCTGCATAATTTTCTCGAAGCGGCTGAGGCAAACAAGCAGAATGGTTTTATGCATTGTCCATGTACTGTCTGTGAGAATACGAAGGCTTTCTCCAACTCTAAAACCCTTCAGTTCCACCTGCTTGAGAAGGGTTTTATGCCACACTATAATGTTTGGACCAAGCACGGAGAAAGAGGGGTTATGATGGAAGACAACGAAGAAGAAGAGGATGATGACAACTACCCGCCCCCTGAATACGGTGATGCTGCAATGGGGGAAGCTGAAGATCAAGAGGAACCAGACGATGTGCCCGATGATGATCTTCGCCGGGTCATTGTTGATGCACAAAGAGAATGCGAAAGTGAAAGGGAGAAGTTGAAGTGGCTTTGAATGGTTCATTTTGATAACACAAAAGTCTGGAGTTCAAACAAGTTCAAAAGAATGAAATACCTTTGTAACAGATGAGTTTTCATCCGAAACCCTGATACTTCGAAAGAGATTGTCCGTTTTGTACACGATGTGTATCCAGTTTTTGCCGTAACCCTCTCAACTTTTTAGCACATTCTATGTGGGTGAAATGATGATACCATGCCAACTTTCAACCTTTTCAGAGTTCATTTGTAGTGCTTTTCAATTTCATGGTCATTTAGCTCAAAAAAAATCAGTAAATGCATGAAAAATACCAGATGAAGTCGGGAAGGGTTGAAAATTGATGATGTGGCTTTGAATGGTGCATTTTGAACACACAAAAAGTCTGGAGTTCAAATAAGTTCAAAAAAATGAAATCCCTTTGTAACAGATGAGTTTTCGTCCGAAACCCTGATACTTCGAAAGAGATTGTCCATTTTGTACACGAAGTGCATCCAGTTTTTGCCGTAACCCTCTCAACTTTTTAGCACATGCTATTTGGGTGAAATTATGATACCATGCCAACTTTCAACCTTTTCAGAGTTCATTTGTAGTGCTTTTCAATTTCAGGGTCATTTAGCTCAAAAAAATCAGTAAATGCATGAAAAATACCAAATGAAGTCAGAAAGGGTTGAAAATTGATGATGTGGCTTTGAATGGTGCATTTTGAAGACACAAAAAGTCTGGAGTTCAAATAAGTTCAAAAAAATGAAATCCCTTTGTAACAGATGAGTTTTCGTCCGAAACCCTGATACTTCGAAAGAGATTGTCCATTTTGTACACGAAGTGCATCCAGTTTTTGCCGTAACCCTCTCAACTTTTTAGCACATGCTGCGTGAGTGAAATGATGATACCATGCCAACTTTCAACCTTTTCAGAGTTCATTTGTAGTGCTTTTCAATTTCAGGGTCATTTAGCTCAAAGAATGAACTAATAGCAAAAAGAATGAACTAGAAAACTTTTATGAAACTCTAATAGCAAAAAGAATGAACTAAAAATAATCAATTAAAATATTCTGTTATTATCAACTAAAACAAAACTATAATATTCTTCAATAGCAAAAGAATCAACTAAAAAGCTTTTATAAAACTCTAATAGCAAAAGGAATGAACTAAAAAGCTTTTATAAACCTCTAATATTTTTGAAACTAAAATTATATAAAATTTATGCAACTAAAATTATCAAAGTATTTTTTGTTCAAAACATTAATAGCAAAAAGAATTTTCATAAAGAAATTTTTTTGTTAGAAACTTTAATAGAAAACTAAAATAACAAAATCTGTTTTTGAATAAAACAGACATTCAAAATAACCTAAAAATTACCAAATTGAATATAATGATAAAACACAGTAATATTAAATAGCAGGAAAAAGAATCACTCAAAAATCTATTTTTTTAGTAAAGTTATTCACAAACTATGATTCACACAAATTTCAAAAAATTCAAATTTGAAAACTAATGGCACTAACAGAAAGTTTATAATTTTTGTGACATAAAAGCAAAAAGAATCACTGAAAAACAGTAAGTATTTAGCTGTAAGTACGAACAAAATAAAATAAATAAAGCAAAAAACAAAACAAAAAATGGACCCCTCTAGTCCCGGTTGGTGCCACCAACCGGGACCAATGCACCCCTTTAGTCCCGGTTGGTGCCACCAACTGGGACCAAAGGTCCCTGTTTCCCGCCCTTTGGGCTGCTGAAAACTGACCTTTGGTCCCGGTTGGTGGCCCCAACCGGGACTACAGGGGTGCATTGGTCCAGGTTGGTGCCACGAACCGGGACCAATTCTCTGGGTATATAAGTAGCACATAGGAATTTTCAGTTCTCATCTCGCCCCCGCCCCCGACGTCGCCGACGAAATCGACGCCGCCAGGCTGCTCAAACGCCGCCCGCCGCCCCCACCGTCGCCGCCGCCCGCCGCCCCCGTCGTCGCCGTCGCTCGCCGCCCCCGTCGTCGCCCGCCGCCCCCGTCGTCCGCTCGCCGCCCCCGTCGTCGCCCGCCGCCTGCCGCCCCCATCGTCACCGCTGCCCCCGCCCGTCGCCCCTGCCGTCGCCCGCCGCCCCCGCCGTCGCCGTCACCGTCGCCCCTGTCGTCGCCGGCCGCCCGCCGCCCCCGCCGTCGCCGTCACCGTCGCCCCCGTCGTCGCCCGCCGCCCCCGCCCGCCGCCCCCGCCGTCGCCGTCACCGTCGCCCCCACCCATCGCCGTCGCCGTCGCCCCCATCGTCGCCCTCGCGTCAATATTTGGTCAATATTTTTTTTGTTCATATTTTTTTTGTTCATGACAACTTGGTCAATATTTTTTTTGTTCATACAATATTTTTTTGTTCATAGAAATTAGTTAAAATGAGGGGGGACGTCGGACATGACATGAGGGGGGGCGTCGGACGTCGGAAATGAGGGGTGAGCGTCGTTGTCATCTACCCCCTCCCCGATAACTTCGACATGAGGGGGGACGTCGGACATGACATGAGGGGGGACGTCGGACGTCGGACATGAGGGGTGAGCGTCGTTGTCGTCTACCCCCTCCCCGATAACTTCGACATGAGGGGGGACGTCGGACATGACATGAGGGGTGAGCATCGTTGTCGTCTACCCCCTCCCCGATAACTTCGACATGAGGGGGGACGTCGGACATGACATGAGGGGGGACGTCAGACGTCAGACATGAGGGGTGAGCGTCGTTGTCGTCTACCCCCTCCCCGATAACTTCGACATGAGGGGGGACGTTGGACATGACATGAGGGAGGACGTCGGACGTCGGACATGAGGTGTGAGCGTCATTGTCGTCTACCCCCTCCCCAATAACTTCGACATGAGGGGGGACGTCGGACATGACATGAGGGGTGAGCGTCGTTGTCGTCTACCCCCTCCCTGATAACTTCGACATGAGGGGGGACGTCGGACATGACATGAGGGGGGACGTCGGACGTCGGACATGAGGGGTGAGCGTCGTTGTCGTCTACCCCCTCCCCGATAACTTCGACATGAGGGGGGACGTCGGACATGTCATGTGGAATTTTTTTTTGTTCATATAGAAAACTCCGGTAACATAGATTTATCAAGAATGCCCCCATTATGGATGTGCACAAGTTGATCCAATTTTTTTCTGATCTCATCTATATATATATTCTTCTATATGTCACGTTGTCTGTCAAAGTATTGAAGAAATCCATGGCTTCATCATTAGCCGGAAGTAACAGGCGTATGATGCTACGAAGCTCTTCAAAGTTGTTTTGGAACGGAGTTCCGGATAGAATAATTCTCTTTTTGGTACGAAATTCAGCAAAGGCCTTCCAAATAGTGATATTCGGAAGGCTCTTGCTGAACTTCGTACCAAAAAGCTAATTAATTATCCTATCCGGGACTCCGTTCCAAAACAATTTTGGAGAGCTTCGTACCATTATGCGCCTGTTACTTCTGGCTAATGATGAAGCCTTGGTTTTCTTGAATCCTTTGACACTAGACAACGTGACATATAGAAGGGTAGATGAGATCAGGAAAAATATGGACCATTTTCTGCACATCCAGAATGTCGAACATTCATGAGAGAGCCGGTCCGGACGTCGGACATTGATGTTTGTATATTAATTGCCATGTTGTAATATTTGCAGAAACTATGGATCAAAGAGACATGGAACAAGAACACTTGTTGGGGGAGATAATCCTCGCCGGACGTGATGTCTTGTCGTTTCTCAGCGACACCGATGGTCTGGAAGGAGAGGATGACGGCTCCGGTGATCGAACAATGGAGGAGGAAGGACATGATCGTGATGGCTCCGGTGACCGAATGCCGGAGGAAGAAGGAGACCATGATGACGGCTCCGGTGACCGAACGGAGGAGGGAGCTGTTGCAAAGTCCGGCGAGGTATATATTAATTAAGCCTGTGCTGACTAGCTAATTGATGCATTAATTGTTTTGGTATGTATATATATTAACTCTTCTTTCTTCTTTTATAGCCCTCCGGATCGAGCCAAACTTCGGTAACGAGACGAGGCCCGAAGAGAAAGTTGCGTAAGGATGTAAGGTTCACGATCACAGCACTCGCGGACGATGGCCTACCGATTGAACCCAAGCAGACCAAGGACGCATTTTCTACTCCTCCGGCGCGTGAGGGCACTCCGCCTCCTCCTTCGCCTACTCCGGCGCGTCGAAGCAGTCCGCCTCCTCCTCCTCCTCGTCAGCAACGGCGGAAGACAGACGCCGCCGCTCCGGCTCCTCCGACGCGTCGGAGCACTCCGCCTCCTTCTCCGCCTCGTCAGCAACGACGGAAGAGAGACGCCGCCGCTCCGGCAGGTAGCAGTACAAGCAGAGGCGGGAGGCAATTCAGATACGGTCCATCTCTCAAGGCTCTGGAAAAGTTACCATATGAGAGGACCGAGAAGGAAAACAAGGACATCTGTCGTGCCCAAGTGAGGGACCATTTTGCAAAGAAAACTCCACCTCCGAAGGAGAAGCCAGATCCGGTGAAAGTGAAGCGCACTATCGATGCCCTGAAGCGACCACCACCGCCTCCGCCGGATTCCAACTATGTCCGTTGTCTTAAAAAGACATATCAAGATGCGCGGCGGTCGGGAAGTACTTCCAGTGATGCAAGGTTAGCAGAACGAAGAAGTGGGAAAAAAATTCCCCAGCTCGGCGAACAGGCGAACCAATCGTGCCCCCCACTCAAGGTGTCTAGCGATATCGTCGCTAATCATCCGGGGCTGGTGCCCGGTACGAATCCTAGTGATTACCTGAGCGATGATGTACAGTTTGAGCCGTTGGAGGTGGACGAATTCAGATACCGGTACGGGCAGCCTCTCGTCAAACCTGATCATCCTCCTCTAACAACGATGATGCAAAGATTCCATGATTGGTACATGAAAACCTGCAGCGAGTCTGGGAAGGATACTTTGATGCTGAGAATTAAAGAGGAGCACGACCTCGTTGGAATGGAGCAGTTGTCTGTTGAATTTGACGAGTTATTCCAGTTATACAATCAAAAGGCCCTCGACAAAACAATCTTGACTTGCTACTGTCTGTAAGTACTACTTCTGTAATTAAGTCTCTATATATAGCTCAGCTCTTTCATTGCATGTATATATAATTATCCTCACTATATTATGCAGATTGAAGATCATCGAATGCAGAAAAGCACAAATCTATGACATTGGGTTCATTAACCCAAATATCATACATGAGTTTACGGTTAAAAACAATGTCACACAAACCGAGGACAACTTGCTACAATCGTTGCTTACAAATCAAAACAAAGAGACAATACTCTTTCCTTACAACTTTCAGTGAGTGTTACTGTCTTGTGCATATTCGGTTTCCCTTATTACTCGAGGTTATAGTAATGTAATTGATGAGTTATGCATGTGTGCGCAGGTTCCACTATATTCTGCTAGAGATTAAGCTTGAGCGGGGAGTAGTAATCGTCTTAGACTCGAAACGAAAAGATCCCCAGGAATATGCGGACATGACTGAAATGCTCCAGAAGTAAGTTCAATCGATCATTATCGCATCATATCGGCAACTTTGTTCATTTCCTGATATCAAGTAATTATTTTCTTTGTCTGGCAGGGTTTGGAAAGAGTTCACCGCAATTGTTCCGACACTGCCGAGGGAGCTGCGATTTACACACCCGAAAGTAAGTACTACTAGCTAGTTCCGCGCATCTCCCATTGATTCTAGTTTCATCAATACCATTTATCATGCTTGATTGAACTCTATTTCTCGTAAAGTGCTTGTGGCAGGAAGCCGGGAATGATTTTTGTGGATACTACGTTTGCGAGTTCATCTACAACGCGACGACCCCTAAGCGGGGCCACTCTGAAAAACAATATGAAGTGCGTAAGCAATAATATTCACAGTTTTATTTTATTACCATGATTTGTGTTGAGTTTCATTCATATATATGTATTGACCCCCTTCTTCAAATTAGATGTGGCATATGCGGGATGAACTCCTACCACATGATCGCATACGAGCAATTCAAGAGGAATTGGCGGGATTCTTTCTTGACCACGTCATAAATAAAGCCGGAGAATACCATCTGGAATTTGACATTAGATGTTAGGGATTGATTGTAAGAGATCTTATATTGTATATATGTAGCTAGTAGCGTCGGATAGATATACGAAAACTTGTTGTTCGACCAATCTCTCGAAGAAAGAGAGGTCGATCACTTCTCTCTGTATATGTTCATGACGATCTTGTGTACTTAATGGTTCCTTCATTTGCTTACTAGCTAGCGTGTCGAGTTCTCTCTATAGTAGCTAGCGTCGACCAAGCACGGAGAAAGAGAGGACACTTCTCTCTATTAGCTAGCTAACACAATATGAAACCCCTAAATTAACCCTACAAAACCCCCTAACCCCCCCCCCCCCCCCCCTCCTTTCAAAAAAAAAACAAAAACCCCAGCTCCTGCCAGATGCTGACGCGTGGATGCCTTTTGGTCCCGGTTGGTGTTACCAACCGGGACTAAAGGTCCTCCTGCCTGGGCTCCCCGCAGCGACCACCTGGAGCCCCTTCTGTCCCGGTTTGTAAGCGAGCCGGGACTAAAGGTTTTGGGCTTTAGTCCCGACCCTTTAGTCCCGGTTCCAGAACCGGGGCTAATGGGCCTCTGGAACCGGGACAAATGGGCCGTTTTCTACTAGAGCCAACACCATCACTAAACTGCTCTTTCTGCCTGTACAGAATATGCTGCAATTGCCACACAACAGAAATTGTTAACTCCACTGTTCTATTAACGTATTAATGTAGCAGAAATTTGAACTAAAAATGTTTCCTTCGGCAGGAATGGTTGCTCCTGGTCATCAAATGCTTTCCTCATCACCCACTTCTCCATTCTTCCAAGATCAGGTCGGATCTGTAACATCAGAAATAGTAATTGTCTAAAAGTAGAAACTAGGAAGATATTTAACAACAATATGGTACGCTCTTTCTCAAGTTTCAAGATTTGTAAGGTTTTGAACTTGAGCATACCATCTTGCACTCAGGATCTATGCTCATTGCCTCATTGATAAACTCCTTGTCCAAAAACGGCACACGTGCTTCGAGGCCCCATGCAGATGTTGCCTTGTTGGCCCGCAAGCAATCGTACTGATGCAGAGCTTTGATCTACAGCATAATCATTATGTCAGGGTTCTGAATCTGCCCTTTTTCTGAACATTTCTATTTTATTCACCTTCTGACATGTTTCACGGTGGAGCTCCTCCTTGTTGGGGGCCTTGTGGAAGTAGAGGTACCCTCCGAAGATCTCATCGGAACCCTCACCAGAGATGACCATCATGACCCCAAGTGACTTGATCTTGCGTGACATCAGGAACATTGGCGTGCTTGCCCTGATTGTCGTCACATCATATGTTTCGGTGTGATAAATCACATCTTCAACTGCATCAATGCCGTCCTGCAATGCTTTGTGCTATTAGTACAAGTAGTCTGGTATGATCAACAGATGAAACATGCGGCTGCTCATGCTTGCTACCTGAACAGTGAAGTGGAACTCATGGTGCACGGTGCCCAGGTAATTGGCTACCTCCTTTGCGGCCTACAGATCAAGTGACCCCTGCGCAATAATATTGTGGTGCAAGTTGTTGGAAGTGTGCTAAAAGATAAGAGTCATTGTTGATCTTTTTCAGTTCCATACCACAAGTCCGATACAAAAGGAATGGAGCTTAGTCCCCCAGCGCTTTGCGGCCTTTGTCTCTGCCAGGTGACGAACTGTAACGGCTGCAACCAATGATGAGTCAAGGCCACCAGAGAGTAGAACACCAAATGGAACGTCCGTCATAAGCTTCTTGATGACAGCCTGAAAGAAGAAAGACTACACAGTTAGACCCTGGAGGGATCTTAAAATTGTTACTTTTGGATTTCAGGCAATGGTCTCATCTGACCTCTTCGAAAGTTTTCCTGAGAACAAGTGGATCATATGGCACTGAAGGAATGGCCTCGGAGGACCAAGGTGGGTTGTACCATCTCTTGAAGCCTCCCTGCTTGCTGGAGTAGAGATGGCCAGGAGGGAAGATCTCAAAGTGCTCACAATCATCATTCAGCCCCTTCATCTCTGATGATATCCACACTGACCCTGGCAATTTCCAGAACATGAGCAGGAATATATGTTGACAGATCTTACCTGTTCTTCCATTTTTATTTTTATTTTGCGGGGAAGATCATACTTGTTTTTTTTCACGGTTAAATATCTTACTTGTTGTTGACTAAGTAATAGTAAGTATTACTACTTCGAGACAAGATTGTCTGAGGGCAGGCTTTGTGTAGCATTATTGAGTAAAAAATAACACTGACTTACCATCAATTCCCCAGCCAATATACAGGGGTGTGACACCAATGGCGTCACGGGCAGCAATGAAGCTATGGTCGTCTGTGTTGAGCAAGACGAAGGAGAAGACACCATCCAACATGTCGATGAAATTCTCTCCGTGCTCCTCGTACTATACAATGGTAAAATTAAGTTTTTTTAAATATTAAGAAGCCCGTAATCTGAATGTATCAGAACTTTCTACGTGGGCGTAAGTTATTTAATAATGTATTTATGAGAAAGAATCAATCAGGGTCAATCTCTAATCAATCTTTAAAGACCAAATCTAAATTAATTAACCTTATCATACGTTGCTCAATCGCATTAATTAATCTTTCTATACGTCACTCAAATTATACTAATTAACCTTACCATACGTCGCCAAATATCTATTTCTAAAGGGGGACTTGGTAGGCCGTTACGTGCGGTTTATTTTCGCCTCACCTTCCACCATCCTTTTCATGCTGTTTTTTACTCTTGCACGTTTCCACCGATTTTTTCTCAACTGAACCCCACCTTCCCGTTTGTCATACCGATTTTTATAACTTGCAAAAATCTTAACGTATCAGAACTTTCCATGTGGGCGCAAGTTATTTAGTAATGTCTTTATGGGAAAGAATCAATCGGGGTCAATCTTTAAAAAACAAATTTCAATTAATTAATCTTACCATACGTCGCTCAATCGCATTAATTAATCTTTCCATATGTCGCTCAATCGCATTAATTAATCTCTACTCCAAAAGGGGAGTTGGTAGGTTGTTTCGCTTCATTTCGTACCCGATCGAACGACGACGTCCACTCCGCCGCACTCCCACGTCGCCAAGCACATGGGCCAAGCCCAGCCCCATGAGGCAGCCCACAACATAGCCAGCCTTAGCCTGTCCCTCGTCTCCTTGGCCGCGCCTCCGACTGCAGCCTCTGGTCCATGCCACCATCTTGACTACTCCCCACATCCTACTAGCGCGCCGCCGGCCTCCGCCCCGTCCACGTCGTGTCAACCTCTCCGACCCTATGGTTGCGCTCGCCCTTGTCCTTGCTGGTGTTGTAGCCCGAGGCGACGTCAACCCCACCACCGCCGCCAGTGGCTCCGGGTCCTTCATGTTGCTCTACCGCCTTGCAGCCGAGGAGACTTGGTGCTATCTACCAGCGCGACCCGCCCTGGTTTCCACCACCGATTCCTCAGCATCTCATACCCATCTCTCCCTTGTGCGCATCTCGTCAACGGCGATGATGACGTCCCCGTCGCGGCCAAGGTCATGTCCGACACGCTGAGAGCGATGAGGTCACCACGCACGCGCTGTAGGAGGAGCTCGCACATGTCGCCATACTCGAGGCTTCAGCGGCCTCCTGTACACCGGCGAGCAACGCACCACCGTCCTCCACAGCAGTGGTTCCTCCGCGAGATCGTCGGCCATCTACCCCTAGGTAAATTTAGGTATTTAAACGTCTCTTCACTCTCCTTGGGTGAACTCCGGTACAATTCTAGTGTATGTAGAATAGTAGAAGCAGAGGGCTTCATGGAGCTGTTCAGTTCGTGTATAGGCCTGAGATAACGATGTGCATGATGGCAAGGTTATCGACAGAGCTCCTAGGGAATTGAGGATTAAGAGAGAGAGAGAGATCTGCATCGAATCAGTGGGCTGGCGATATGGCGCAGCTGCAGGCTACCCTGGATGGTGCAGCAGCGTGTCTGTCGGTGTGTCCTGACCTCTGCCTCCACTATTGCGTGCCACCGTCCTTCCCCTACACCATCACAACCCCTCCCTCCCGTCTTGGCCCTTCTTGATGTGTTCCTCTTCAGCGCGATCCTGCCTCCTATTTCTCATTGGATGGCTACACCAACATGGCTCACCTCCACGTACCATTGATGTTGAGATCGCCGGCCTAAGTTTCAATGCACATCCTAAGTTTTCGTTACTTGGAATCAAGGTCAGTTTCAGTCGATACCAAAGTAAACTACCGCATGTAAGTTTAGGGGCATGCATTAGTTTCAGGCTAGGGATTTCATGGTTGTTGAACTTTTGCTCATATGGTGTAGTAGAAATGCAGGCTTCATTATCCTACAGTTATCTGAACTTTTCCTGAACTGCACTCTTCTTGCCTTTAGTTGTGTCCTTAATCAATGAACTATTACTTAATCAGCGTATGCTTGTTTGCTTTCCTCGCCTGTATATTCAGATGAGGGGTACCCCATGCTGTTGTTAGATTAATCAAGAACCAAGAGAGCATAGTGGAGGGAGGGGAGAAACCAATATACGTCTCTTTTGTCAAGGCTACAGAGAATCGAATTTGATTCATCGAGGCTATGCAAAATGGGCTTTATTATTTACTAAGCATGTTTCTGCATGTAGGAGTGGAAAAATATTTGATTGGATGACCAGGGTATAGGTGAATCTGTTTATATAAGTGGTTCATCAAAATATGGATTTTATTGAAATGTTATGAGACCTACCAGTGTGTTAAATACAAAGCTGGTGCTAAAAGTTTAGGGGACAGAGTAACTTTTCACTTTTGATTCCTATATTGTATGTTGATTTCACATCTGGAGGTGCGATAATAGCCAGGAAGCTATTGTTTAGTTAGTAAGATATTCTATCATCGCTTCTAGAAAGACATCTATTAGAGAAAGATTAGACTCCTACCTTTTTCAGCAGCTAGCTCCTAAGATGCAAAGTTTAAGAAAAAACACATACCTATTCTGATAGACCTGATCATCATTTTACCTATGTGTATGTACGATAACTTTAGATCAAATTTTATAAGATATGTTGACGTCTTATAAGCTGGTCTCTTGGTGCTAGGCCAGTAGGAATTGTTCTTAAAATATTTGTTTGATATGAGATGACTCAATACTCTAAAATCTTATGTATTGCAGATTTATTCTTTCTGGTGCATAGTATTAAACAGGTTATTATGGAATACTCACAAGTATAAACCATTTATTTAACAACAAATGCACAGAATTATCATGCACAATAATTTGATCATATTATCTTAATCTTTGTTGAATACCGTTTCAGGTTTTTAGCCACAACCCTTTCAAGAGCTTGTTCTGCTCATTTGAATGCAAAATGTCAAAGAAACAAATATCCCTGTTGTGATTTGTGGATTATGATTATATCTTTAAATAGCGGGCACCACAACTTGTTGTTGGTGTACGTGTTTTAGATAAGCTTACTCCTTGATAACACTCTAAATCTAGGAATGCAGTGAGTATGTGATGTATTTTTTTACTGATGTGCATGCTGATACAGTTGGATAGTCGTTTGAGACAATTGTGTCTGAAATTCAAAATGGTATCATAAAAATAGTTGCTCCGGGAAGTTTCTTTGTGAAGTGTAATATATTCGACCGTTAGCGACACTTCTTCACCACAAGGCATAGATGTACCATGATATTATTTCTGGAAGTGAAGTTGAAATTTGTATCCATTATGACTAAAAAGTAAATTGTTCAGGTTTATCAAATTTGTATATTTTGAAACTGTTTTCTAATATCATGGTTGGAAGAGTGTAGTTTAATCCAGATATAATTAGTATACTTTAGTTTGGTTCAGTTCAGGACATAGTAAGTATGCTTTAGAAGAAATAATTAAAATTCTCTGCTGCAAAAACACGTCAGGCTTCCGTTTTCAATCTCTATGTACTTTCGTTGTTCCAAATCTTCTCCTATAGATTTGTTATATCTTGTCTACTTGTACAACTGTGGTGCAAGTTAGTTTGCTCTTCAAGCAATGTCCATTTGTTATAACATTGTCAGATTGTAATAATCTGTGATTGCTAAAGGTAATTCAAAAAGATGTGCAGAAGGAGCTTCAACACGCATGGCCATCCCCATGGCCCGACAAAACTCTTTCAGGTTTGGCGCTCGCTCACTACCTAGCAACTCTCCATTGGATGTTAGTATTGTGGTTACTCCATGGACAAATAGTTTGTTACTATGGTTGCTCCATGGACTAATATGACATTTCCACTCGAACATTTCTATTACAAAACTACCTACCTTTGTTCTGGAGTACTAAATTTTATCAGCATGCTCCAGTGCCTAGAAAATTTTCCCTCGAAATGCTATTGTAGTTTCTGCCATCGTGAAATGTGTGAAGTTCGTAATGACATGAGATTTCACGAATGGTCATGGCTCCAAAATTTCCTCTTGTTCAATTCATATGCTTAACTTCTATTTTAGATAATGAAAGATTGCTCCTCTGGCATCTAATGTTGAATTATTGTTTTTGGATAATTATGACTATATACTATTTGACTACTTTAGATAAAATTGGAATGACATTTTTAGATAGGCTAGAAGGGAGGTCCTCATCTGGAACTGCTGAACATATGATATTTCACCAGTTTAAAAATTATGATAGGCCACTAGGATTGTATACTAAGATTAGCTTATTTAGTGTAGACTTTCTAATTTGTGGCTAATGGCAATTTCATATTATTTAGGGAGGTTCGATGCTATAAAATATAGATGGAAAGCATGCTCATTTATTTTGATTTCAGAATTAGAAGAGAACAAGTGCCTAAATCCAGAGTTGTGGCGGACTTGTGGTAGGGCCCTTGTTTTGTATCCCATGGATGGGAGTCGGGTATTGTATTTTTCCCAAGGTCACAATGAGCAGATTATTCTTCTTCATCTCAGTACACATATTTAGACTGAAATGTTGTTTAATATCCATAATTACCGGTAAAGGCTATAAACCGATCTCATTTTTTAGCCATTTTGCAAGTTTCCTCTCGAAATTCATATCCATATAGTCTTGCTCAAAATACCATTGGGTATGTTGAATCCCTCTTAATACTTGATGGCTTAGTTACCTTATTTGTGCGACCATTGGTTTCTTTTTCTTTGAAGAATAAACAATTGATTCAGTTCATAAGGGAATCATGCAGCAGCGGCCGTTAAAATGCATGTCAATATTATAAGTAAATTGCATGATTGTATATATACACCAAACTGCATGATATGGATGTAATTGTTATTGGGATGACCTGGTACTGATTGACACTATTTTAATTTTTCTTCTAAAAAAATTCTGAATTACTTTTTTTTCTATTACTTATATGGTTATGATATATGCTCCAGCAACTATGTGTTCAAACTTCAAATATTACAGGAAGCAAATTTAGTTGTATTGACTTTGGGATGTATTATGCTGGAAAACATGCATGGTCAAGTTAAGCATTATGATGTGAATTTAAGAAAACTGACAATTGAAAGAGAGGGAGAGGGAGAGGGAGAGGGCGATGGAGTGGGGATGGTGGGAGGGAGAGAGAGAAAGAGGGGTTTTACCATGACGTGAAGTATATCCAAACTACACGGTATCGAGTTTGAAAATCAAAGATTGCAGGTGTGGAGGTAGAAGGGATTGCAATTTAGGTGCTCCATCGTCAGGGTACGATGGAGTGGACTTTTATGGGGTTGAGGAGAGGGAGGGATGGAGAGAGTGGGTGAAGGAGGAAAAAGTTGATGGTGCTACATAGAAGTATATTGTACACAATTAGAGATGAACCAACATAATGTGTATGCCCCCATTGCAACACACGACCTTTATCATTTGTTTCATTCATTATATGCATTGTAGCCCGTAGCAATGCATGGGCATTCTACTAGTTAATTATAAAAGCGCAATAATATGACCCCGAGCTCATAAACTCCAAAACTAGCATCCTGTCATCCTTAGGACGATTATGGTGTTGTCGTACAGCGACTTATCTGTCCGAGTGAAAACGACATGGCCCTGTCGTTCTTAGTCCGAACGACATGTCCATGCGGTCGGCCAGGCCAGCACTAGTTACTGTCGTCCTCTCTATGGACAATAGGGCATGCTAGTTTTGGAATTTATGACATCGAATCATATTATTACTTTTTATAATTAAAAATAACATTAAAAAAAAGTTATACATCGGTTAAGCACATATATTTTCAGTTTGGTTAATTGTCGTCTTTCTCCCCGTTTATTGGTGACATGGAATCATTTCTCTCTCTATTTACTTGTGGTGCGATGGTTGCTTTATAATATAAAGCGGGGGACCTTTTTCGTCAAAAGGAGGACATATGCAGCAAAAGTCATTCTGGTGTTATCCGTGTCTTTTCCACTCCCGAGGTTGTTTTTGACTTATGATAGATATTAAGTGTTCCGCAACTTGGCGCACCATATCTTAATTAGTGATAGCATGACCAGTAATTGTTTTTGAGGAGGCGGAAGAGGAGAGTTCACATTTGAATGTTCTTATGTCCGTAGGTGACTGACCAGGTGTGCGATGACCTCGCAGTCGCTGCCTGTCCTGAATGTGTGGGAGGAGAGCTGTGCCCGGAGCTGTTCATGGTTGTAGATCTCTCCGTTCACCTGCAAGGAGAAGCTTCTTTTGGCGAAACTAATAGCCGTAGAAACATACGTACAGAAGGTAAACGTGCGTACAGTGACGGCGAGGGACTTGTCCTCGTTGTAGAGCGGCTGGTCGCCAGAGGCAGGGTCGATGATGGCGAGGCGCTGGTGGGAGAGGTAGCTGTCGCCTACATGGTGCATGCCGCTCCAGTCCGGGCCACGGTGCTTGAGCCTGCGCGAGAGCTCAAGCACGCGGACTCTCTTCCCCTGAGTGTCACCGGCGCAACCCAGCACGGCTAGCATGCCACACATTTTTGCCGAATCGACGGCAACAGTATGTCTCTCTCTCTCTCTCTCTCTCTCTCTATGTGCTTCCCAAGAGAATGGATGCTGGATGAGTTGCACAAGAGCATCTATTTATATTTATAGGCAGACAAGAGCTGAGCTGAGAGTGAATAGCAAGCGGTTGGGTTGCTGCTACTTAGCAGGGGCGCCGCGTTAGACCAGTAGCTTGCCTTGTTGCGTGTCACTTTGCACATCACTATCTTACATGTATTCTATTCCATATATCTTTTCCTTTTCATTTGGAATATTGTGATGACTCATCTGATCCTGACATGTCCTGACTACTCTCTTATACCGGCTTGCCATCTCCATGCATTATTTAGTTACTAGTGCCAACACAACACAACTCCTGACCGGATGTGACAGTCTTGATTATTTCTAACAATTTTATATATATACTATATCACTAAACCTTCTAGGATTGGAGGCCTCGCAATAAATTGAGGTCTCCAATTGGAATTTGGTCACCCAATTTTGATCGGGTCAACAATCTCTTTTGTTTATTATTTTTATACAATACACCATGATTTCTAATTTTGAAATCTTCACAATTAATTGAGACTTCAATTTAGAATTGGGTCATCCAATTTTGACCGGGTCAGCAATTTCTCAGTGAGGTCTCCCATTAATTTATTTTAACTCTCTATGTTTCCTAATTTTAAAGCTCTTTCATTTGATTGAGGTATTCAATTTTGGATTTGGTTTACAATTTTAATCGGGTCAACGATTTTTCAAATCAATCAGCAGCACCGGGCCTATAAAAATATATTAACCACTCGCAGACTCCCGTCACCACAAAAAAGCGTCACCATGTGACATTATAGCCGAATAAAGTACACGCAACAAACGATGAAAAAATATCCCCACATAAATATGGGTTGATTAGCGGAAACACAGAATCACACCGTGAAAAGCCCATCAAATAACCGCATTATAAATGAACAGAAAACACACTCCACCGTCTCCCCCACCGGCCAAACAAAATACTCCATCAATTTCAAAATATAAGGATTATTAGTTTTTTGGAAAGTCAATTTTCTGTAATTTTGACCAAGTTCAGAGCCAAAATTAATATGAAAATTCATTTCCTGATGAATCTAATAACACCGATTTGATATTATGAATTTTGACATATTTCTCTACAAATTTGATCAGATTTAAAAAGGTTTGACTTTTCAAAAAAGTAATACACTATATATTTTGAAATGGAGTGATTAAAGAAATTTAAGAATCCCCATAAATTCAACGGCGCAGCAAGAACCCTTCTAGTATTTAGTAATTGGAAACACCTTCGAGCCACCACGTTAATTATAGATGAAAATTAATATAGTCTGTCGATTTCACGTGAAAGCTCACATAAATGGTTCAGATTCAGATCGATCGGATCCTGTCGTAAGAGTACGGGTAGTTCACCGTGGCTAGTCATTCAAGGAAAAAAATCTGATTAAGTGGTGCTTCAACTATAGGAAACAACGGGACGTGGACGAGAGGGTGGGATTTCGGGAAACATTTTGTGTTGTCGTTGCTCGGCGGCGGGAAGTGGATCATCGTCATTACTGGATGGTAGGTGAAGGACTAGGAGGCTCATGCTAAGAGGCGACGGCGAGTACCCGCTCCATGAGCTCCGCCTGCACGCCGACGGCTAAAGCTAGCTGTGGCCTGTCTCGAGACGCCAGCAAATAAGGTAATTAATGTTATCAAGCAGGTTTGATCTACACAGGTACGAGTGCCCGAACCGGTGGTTTGGTTTTATTATTCTGCATGTTACCTGCAAGCATACGATGTGATATAGTACGGCTTTGCCTAGTCATCTGAATGGATCATGAGTGGCAAACATCTCATATATATGCCCTTACGAGCCACACGTTAACTAATTAAAAACATCTAGAAATTACATCATTAATAAAAGAAATGTAAATCCAAGCCCTCCGTTCCACGAATAGGTTAATGAAAAAAAAATCAGTATTATAGAATATGGTTTTGCAAATCCCAAGTTCGTCTGAGATTTTTTATGTCTGTCGATTTCTAAAGGGTGCAATTCGGTTTAGTGAAAAGTGCAACTTGCACGGTTTCAAAAAGTGCAACTTGGTGAAAAAATGCAATTTGTATAATCAACTTAGACAAAAGAAAATCCCAGTCGACTTTGATGTTGATGTGCCTACAAAATGGAGTAAAAAAGCACAATAATCTCTTTTGATGTTATGTTTGTTGAACATACGTCTTGCTGATCGAACACAGTGTTTATCACCGAATGAAAATAAATTTCCTTCTATCTTATGGAATAATTTTGCATGGATGTTGTATATGAAAGCTAATCCACGGAGAAGCCTAAAGAATTATTAGATGACTCCAAATGTATGCTAATATTTCTACAAATTTTAAGATAAAACTTCATCGTATTTTCTTGGCAAAAAGAGACGACACATACTACAATAGGGCATTTTGATATTTTGGCTTGAGAACTTTTAGAAACTTTTAGGGTGAGGAGGAAATACAACATGCACTCGATTTTTCTATTTTAAACTTTGTGCGTAACAAATAGAACCTTAATAAAGTTCCACACGCTTATTATTACATAGGTCATACATTTAAAGTCGCCTGATCATGACAAAACTGAAATATCATGCATGAAGTTGTGACACAATTTGCACTTGGAAAATTGTAACGCACACAAACAATCTAACTAGAAACTTATTCAGGGCATATAATTCCATTTTAGCATCTAGCTAACTAAAAAATACTATTACATGTTTAATAAGTTCATCCTCATCTCAAATTCATATGAACTTCCGCAATAAAGAGCCCATGCAATTGCATGGGTTGATGACTAGTCTCCCCCCAATCAAAATTTGACATCTCCTTGTGCTCCCCCTGATCATGACTCGTTGTAGATTCGCAGCTTGTCGACTCAACTCAACATGATCCAGACAACCTATCCATGCTAGCAACATTGTGACCACCTCGTGGACTACATCATCCACCCCTATCACAATACATGCCAGCTACCATATGGAATACACCACCTTGTGGACTACACCATCCACTCGTAGACTCATGTAGAAACATGGCCTCATTGAAGCGACACACCTTCACTGGTTACCGCCCTACTACAGGCTTCATCTTGATCTCCTTGTCAAGACACATAGATGGCCACCTGCCATCTTGTCTTGGCGCACGTTCTTCGCCCTCGGTGACACACCGCACCGGATAGCCCTTCGACTGTGACGCGCATCAACTACAATGGATCCTCATAGAGAGGAGCACGTGGACACAACCATGACTCACATACATGACAACAATTGAACATGCTGATGCGTACGCACTACCTGAAGACGATCTTGACGCGCTTCCACCGACGATGCTTGTCATCTCCTCCTTATCGTTCCGCTAAATAACGATCGCCCGCCCCGAGGTGCTAGTATGGGCCGCCTCCCCGGGGCAAGCGTAGTTTTAAATCTTGGACCTCACTCTAATAGCAAATGTTGGGTTTATCCCAAGGATCGATCACATGAAGAATCACGAACACACGCAAACAAATGTTTTAGCCAAAGGCACCTCACTTGCCTTATTCTTTTCTCTGTATTTCTTTGAACTCACGGTACAATCTCACAAGTTACAATGTATATGTGTATACCTAAATAGCACAAAGACCTTGCTACTAGACCTACTCCTACTCATACGTGACCTCCTAGTAAAAAAAATTCACGAGTATGCCAATGGCGTACCAAATTTTTATAGGACGCAACAAAAGATATACAAGATATCTGACATCACAAGGATGATTGTGACCTCCTAGGATGATACGAACACAAACTAGAACTCACCTAACCATATCAAATACAGTTTTGCTAAAGCACATCTAGATGTGCCATAAGTATTGCACATCTAAGTCCTATATCATTGATCTTACACGGAGATTTGTGTGGGTATTTTCTTTTCCTTTTTATGCTTGATTAAGTCACTTAGATGTGCAATAACTATGGCACATCTAGATGTGCCCCTAGACACACCCTATCAAATAACTAGCTAGTAGACTACGGTAACACGGACCCTCACCATGTCCAAGCCGTACATGGCAAAACAAAGCTGGTTAAGACTCGGGCACGATACGACAATCTGACACTGCCAACACAACTCAACTTCTGACCGGATGTGACAAAGTCTTGATTATTTCTAACACTATTATAAGTAGGATAGTTTCTAACCATGAAGCCTACCAGGTAATTAACTACCATAGTGTTGCACTCATCCATTTCAAAAAAGATAGTGTTGCTCTCTCGAGAAAAAAAAAACTATCATAGTGTTGGATCATGCAGATTCCTAGGTTGAGTTTGGTCCATTGTATGCATTACTGCACTACATATTCTCAGCTGCGTCTATTGTGGGATCAATATTTCTTGTTATGTCTTAGGTTGAATGGCATGTTTTTTGATGTGGGGCTGATGTGATTCCCATTTATGCTGGTCCATTGATCTGGTTTTGCAGTTTTACTCATTTTTTGTGTGGTGCTGCTTTGTGCAGAAGAGGAATGAAAGGAAGGAAGCCAGCGAGAATAAGTAGTACGAGAGTGAGATCCATGTAGTGGTTTTTCATGTTGATGATATAGTTTAGGTAGCTTGAGATGCAACCTCGCCGAGTGAGATCCATGTAGTGGTGGTGATTTAGGTGACAATATTGGAGCGGGAAGGCGTTTCCTCCCTCCACTGACTTTAAGTGTCTCTATATTCCCTATGTTTATGGATTGGGATTGGGTTTCTGAATAATATGTAGTGGGGTAGCACTAGAAAGAAAGAAACTGATAACAGGCGAAAGCAATTAGATATGGTGTGGGAGAAGCTGAACAGTTTTGTGTTTCTACCTTGCAATTATACATCTTGTAGGTTTGCTAGACTGGATGATCTATTCTCTGATAGATATTGGAGATTTGGAGCCGCCTGGTAAGCACTGTGTGCTCCTGTGTAGGTTTTTAACATCAACGTCATGCCGCCTACACTGCACTGCTGCGCCCAAGTCTGATGCCATGATGGCTAGGTGCTACCCGTGAGCTCTGTCCAGTCCCTTGGCGACATGATTGGATACTAGGAAGATTCGTGCGGTGTCAGTCAGTCAATCGATGATAATCTCATATGATCCAGAAAGCAAATATTTAACCGAGATGACAGTAACATCATAGAATGTGTTTATGCCGCGCCGCGCGGTGTCAATCGGTCAATCGATGATATTCTCATATGATCCAGAAAGCAATATTTAATGGAGATGACAGTAACAGCATTGAATGTGTTTATGCGGCGCCGCGCGGTGTCAGTCATTCAATAGATGATAATCTCATAAGATCCAGAAAGCAGTATTTAATGGAGATGACAGTAACAACATAGAATGTGTTTATGCGGCGCCGCGCTGTGTCATTCAGTCTATCGATGAGAATCTCATATGATGCATTTATGCTGGTAAGAATATTCATAAGAAATGGACTTGCCTTATAAATCACAACAAAAAGATTTTTATTTCATAAAGGGCTCTTTTATTAACTCAAAATATGGCATCAAGCGGATACAAAGTATGACGAGCGACACCAGGCCTCTACATAGCTAGGATGCACATAGCCAAAAGTAACAAGTCCGACAAAGAAGTAAATAAAACAACATATTGGCAGAAGTAAAGTCATATGAGACCGACACTATGCCTATGTCGAAGGAGGAGATGGACTGATCCGGAGAGTATGCTGCCACCTATGTTGGGTAAATACCTCTCTGGCCACCCACTCGAACCGCATACACACCGCCTTGAATAGCGGTTGGTACTCCGTTTGATGTATCGTAAACCATGTACGAAGCCAGTGCGTACAACAAAAAATAACCTGCAAAGGAGAAGAATTGTTGCCATTAGAAACAATATTATTTCTACGTAGCCAAAGCGACCATAATAAGACAGACGCTCTCATCTTTATTAGCGTGGTAAACCTATTTAGCATTCCGTCAAGCCAGTGACCATATATATTGGCAACACTTGTGGGTGCATACAAATTGGACGCTATTTGGATGACTGACCACGTAGAACACACAAATTTACATTGGAAGAAGAGCTGTTTGATTGTCTCGTCGTGAGTACAAAAGCTACACTTCTTGCTTCTTTGCCAGTTATGACGAGCGAGGTTTTCTTTACTTAGCACAACTCCCTTCCGAAGATACCACATGAAAATCTTAATTTTTAATGGTATCTTTGATTTCCATATTTTATTATTATTTTCCACTGGAATCTCTGAGTGCATGAGGGCACGGTACATAGAGTCGACTGTGAATGACCGAGATGCGGTGAAATTCCAACGAAACACATCCCATCCTTGTGTCAGGTTAACTGATTCCAAACGGGATAACAGATGTTGTCATGACATAAGATGGGAGCCGACCAAATCCCGCCTAAATGATACATCCGGCGGGGAGGAGCTGAGCACATGCGCAAGACTATCATTGCGGTACAAGGCCGGATACTATTCCCAGAGAGTGGCATTTCCTAACCACTTATGCTCCCAAAAATGTATCTTCAAGCCGTTCTTTATTGCGAAAGACCCAAAGCGGAAAAGATGCATGCTTCTTTGCCACCATCAGGCCAGCCAAAAAAAGTGAGTCCCTCGGCTTCCAATATGCCTAGGACACCACTTTTTGGCCTAGATACTTAATGCACAGCAGGGTTTGCCAAACACCCTCCTCAATAAGTAGCTTGAACATCTATTTACTTAGTAAGGCATCATTCTTGATCTGGAGGTCCTGAATGCCTAGACATCCCTGGTCTTTCAGTCGACAAACCACGCTCCATTTGCACCGTCTACTTGCCAGAAGAATCTGGATCTGAAATAATCTAGTCTTTGCAGGACCCCTTTACTCCTTTAGGGAGTTGAAAAATGAGAGAATGTAGAGAACCATGTTTGTGAGAACCAAGTTGATCAGAACTAGCCATCCTCCAATGGAGAGCAACCTGGCTTTCCAAATGCTCAACCTTTTATCTAAGCGCTCTTCGACATGTTTCCACTCCGCATTAGTGAGACGCTGATAATGAATTGGAATTCTTAGATATTCAATCGGGAGTTGACCATGTGCACAACCAGACATACCAGCCTATTGTACAACCACATCTTTGGCTTCTCTAAAGCAGAACACTTCACTTTTATGGAAGTTAATTTTAAGACCGGACATTTGCTCGAAGGTTGAAAGCAAGAGTTTCAGATTCCTAGCCTTATCCAGGTCTTGTTCCACGAAAACAATTGTATCATCGGCATATTGCAAGATAGAGAGGCCCCAATCCACAAGGTATGGCACCATTCCTGCAATTTGACAGTCCTGCTTGGCGCGTTATATCAGAATAGCCAGCATGTCTGCAAGAATGTTAAATAACATTGGGGACAGAGGGTCATCCAGATGTAGTCCTTTTTCTTCTGGAAGTAATGACCTATGTCGTCATTGACTTTGATAGCCACACTACCTGCGGAAACAAAATTCTGGATCCATTCGCACCATTTCTCGGAGAAACCTTTCATTCCGAGGGTCTGTTGGAGAAATGACCATTTGACTTTTCAAAGTTAATCTTGAATACTACCCCACTCGTGTTTTTCTGGTGTATCTCATGAATGGTCTCATGAAGGATAACTACTCCATCAGGTATATTCCTTCCTTTCATGAAAGCCGTTTGGGATGGCCGAACAACATGGTCAGCAACTGTGTTGAGCCTGTTTGTAGCAACTTTGGTGAAGATTTTGAAGCTGACATTGAGGGGACATATCAGTCTGTATTGCCGGATCCGCTCAGCCTCCTTAATTTTCGGCAACAAAACAATCTCGCCAAAATTAAGCCTAGATAGGTCAAGTTGGCCAGCGTGAAGAAAATTGAACAACTCCATTAGGTCAGTCTTGATGAGATCCGCTCAGGTCTTGGAGCTTTGTTATGTTCCATTTCAAAGACCGCAGCTCTCACCTCCTCTTTAGAGAAAGATGTCATAAGGGTATCATTCTCTTCTGCCGTGAATTGTCGAACATCATCTGTTCGAGTGTCATCGAGGGTGAAATTCCCTCCATCCGGTGCCTCGAATAGAAATTTTTAGTATCTGGTGATATAACATTTGAGCTCTGCCTGACCTTCGAGTCACCCATCATCGTGTTGGAGGCTAAAAATATAGGTCTTCCTGTGCCGCCCATTGGCGACCATGTGGAAGTAACATGTATTGCTGTCTTCCTCCAAAATGAATTGAGCTTTACATCTTTGATACCATTCGATTTCCTCGGAGTACAAACATTTGATCCGATGTAATGGATCGGAAGAAACGCGTGATGCAACATATATATCCTTGTGGACTGCTCGTTCCCTTCCTGCAATAAACTGGCACGAGGTGCAGCCCCGGGTTCGAGCTACTTACGGAGCCTGGCGAATCTGATCCCTTCTTGAAGAGCCTTTTTACGGTACCTTATACTGCTAATAACGATGAGCAGTATAGATCTAATCTGACGGTTGATTTAAACTACACTTCTGAGGGTATTTCGGTCTTTGCACCCAGCCCATAAATCGTTTTTCTTTTGGTTCAACCACTCAATCCGGCAAATCTAGCCTGGTCTTAAACCTGATTTGCCCAAACATTTTTGAGAGAACGAGAGAGATTGTGAGATGCAACGAACTATTCATTGAGCCATTTTTTTGAAAGGTCCATCGAGCAATTTGGCTGTGCTTTTCTTTTTGCTTAATTGCTTATTAATCTGTTCTCTATTTTTTTTTTTTTGCTTATTAATCAGAAGAGGAGACACTCCCTGAGGCCTTTCCCCGCTGTTGGATTATAAAATAGACGGTGGATGAGAAAGAGAGACCCCCTCCCCACTTCCCCAGACTCGCTAAATCGCCCGCCCGCCGCTCCCCCCTCTCCTGCTTTGTTTGGCTCGGCTCTGCTCTGGGCTCCGGCCGCTTTCTTCTTCGTTGCCAGCTCCGCTGCCGCTCCGATCGCTGCTCCTCCCCCACCACCGCCGCCTACATCTCCAGGTAAACAAATCTTCTGTTCCACTCTGCCGCCTCTCTCTTGTCCCGGGAACAGCGCACCATGTACGCGAGTTGTTTGTTGAAATGTCTCAGCGGTCACCGGCGCATTTCCGCCATCTGCGTGCTTCCTCCCTCCCCGTGGCCCGTGGTTAGTCTATGGTGGGAATCGGGCGGTAGCAGTAGTAGCATGATCCCAGCATAAGGCCGCTCCTTTTGGATGGACGTACGTGAGACTGCCCTTGGATTGAATAGAGAGAACTACCGGAGACGGAAGGTCCAAGCAAAATCAAAGGATGCCCCGTGCTGTGCATTGTGGATTGCCGATTGATATGGCAATGGAGCTCATTTCAGGCAGCGCAATGAGCCCTCAGCAGCCATTCGTTGCATTCGGCGGATGAGTGGGATCACGTCGTATGCACAGCGATTTCCATGCGCATTAGCTACTTAGCTTAGTATGTCGGCATTTTTTGTCTAGAAAGTGGACGACCTCATGGCAGAGATTCCTGGGCATTTCTGTTAGACTTACACCGTGGTGTGTGCCGTGACAATTTAAGCCACTGCAGAAGTTCTCTAGGCTTATAGAATTTTGACAAAAAAATCCGTCCTGGTAATATGAAGTGGTTTCGAGTACAGATCTGCAATTTGTCCGTTTTCTCAGTGACCACTTGCTTACGCATCTGTTTGCACCTGGCTCTATGCAGCAATTCCTCAAGGAGATATTGAACGACCTCTGTATGTACAACAAGCGAGGGCCGAACCAGGGCACGCACGAGCTCAAGCCCGAGTACAAGAAGTCGTCGGAGGACGCCGCCGGTGCTGCTCCATGAAGATGATTTGCGTATCCAACTCCTGTTGTATAACACTAGTAGAAAACAGACCTTTTGTCCACATCATTAGTCCCGGTCTGGTTTTGAACCGGCACTAATGTGACCATTAGTCGCAGTTCGTTCTGGACCTTTAGTACCGGTTCGTGCCACGAACCGGGACTAAAGGGGTTGTGGCGGGCTGGTGTCAGCCTGGGGCCCCACGATAACCTTTAGTCCTGATTCGTGCCACGAACCGGTACTATAGGATAACCGTTAGTCCCGGTTCGTGGCACGAACCGGGACTAAAGATCCCCTATATGAATTCGGTCAGCCCGAGCACAGTACTCCTCCCTGTTTTTCCCCTTCTTCCCGTCCTTTGTTCTTCCTCTTCCTCGAGCTCACATTTTTACCAAAATTTGTCAAGATTTGGAGGCACCCCATCCATCCAAGTGTTCACAAAGGTTAGCAACTTTGTCCTTTCATCTCTCATTGCTAGATTAGTTACTTGTATAGTTTTCTTACCTATATGGTTGTTTGTTATACATAGTGGCATGGTTTTGATATCCGTCCCCATCGGCCCTCGTCTGGTTTATGATTCGGATGTGGTATATACTCTCTTTTATAACTATTTGTTGCATTTCGTGTTTATGACAATTATGCCCATCAAGTTGACATAGGTATTTTTATCTAGGAGGTATGTGAATCGGAAATGGACCATTCGAAGCCACGCCAACTTTTTGTGCATTCAGTATGCACCATTCGAAGCCACGCCACAAAATGGACAATCTCTTTCGAAGTATCAGGGTTTCAGACGAAAACTCGTCTGTTACAAAGGCATTTCATTTTTTTAAACTTATTTCAACTCCAGACTTTTTGTGCATTCAGTATGCACCGTTCGAAGCCACGCCATCAATTTTCAACCCTTTCTGACTTCATTTGCTATTTTTCATGCATTTACTGATTTTTTTGAGCTAAATGACCCTGAAAGTGGAAAGCGCTACAAATGAACTCTGAAAACGTTGAAAGTTGGCATGGTATCATCATTTTACCCACATAGCATGTGCTAAAAAGTTGAGAGGGTTACGACAAAAACTGGAAGCACTTCGTGTACAAAATGGACAATCTCTTTCGAAGTATCAGGGTTTCAGACGAAAACTCGTCTGTTACAAAGGCATTTCATTTTTTTAAACTTACTTCAACTCCAGACTTTTTGTGCATTAAGTATGCACCATTCAAAGCCACGCCATTAATTTTCAACCCTTTCTGACTTCATTTGCTATTTTTCATGCATTTACTGATTTTTTTTTAGCTAAATGACCCTGAAATTGGAAAGCACTACAAATGAACTCCGAAAAGGTTGAAAGTTGGCATGGTATCATCATTTCACCCACATAGCATGTGCTAAAAAGTTGAGAGGGTTACGACAAAAACTGGAAGCACTTCGTGTACAAAATGGACAATCTCTTTCGAAGTATCAGGGTTTCAGACGAAAACTCGTCTGTTACAAAGGCATTTCATTTTTTTAAACTTATTTCAACTCCAGACTTTTTGTGCATTCAATATGCACCATTCGAAGTCACGCCATCAATTTTCAACCCTTTCTGACTTCATTTGCTATTTTTCATGCATTTACTGATTTTTTGAGCTAAATGACCCTGAAATTAGAAAGCGCTACAAATGAACTCTGAAAAGGTTGAAAGTTGGCATGGTATCATCATTTTAGCCATATAGCATGTGCTAAAAAGTTGAGAGGGTTACGACAAAAACTGGAAGCACTTCGTGTACAAAATGGACAATCTCTTTCGAAGTATCAGGGTTTCAGACGAAAACTCGTCTGTTACAAAGGCATTTCATTTTTTTAAACTTATTTCAACTCCAGACTTTTTGTGCATTCAGTATGCACCGTTCGAAGCCACGCCATCAATTTTCAACCCTTTCTGACTTCATTTGCTATTTTTCATGCATTTACTGATTTTTTTGAGCTAAATGACCCTGAAAGTGGAGAGCGCTACAAATGAACTCTGAAAAGGTTGAAAGTTGGCATGGTATCATCATTTTACCCACATAGCATGTGCTAAAAAGTTGAGTGGGTTACGACAAAAACTAGAAGCACTTCGTGTACAAAATGGACAATCTCTTTCGAAGTATCAGGGTTTCAGACGAAAACTCGTTTGTTACAAAGGCATTTCATTTTTTTAAACTTATTTCAACTCCAGACTTTTTGTGCATTAAGTATGCACCATTCGAAGCCACGCCATCAATTTTCAACCCTTTCTGACTTCATTTGTTATTTTTCATGCATTTACTGATTTTTTTTTAGCTAAATGACCCTGAAATTGGAAAGCACTACAAATGAACTCTGAAAAGGTTGAAAGTTGGCATGGTATCATCATTTCACGCACATAGCATGTGCTAAAAAGTTGAGAGGGTTACGGCAAAAACTGGATGCACTTCGTGTACAAAATGGACAATCTCTTTCGAAGTATCAGGGTTTCAGACGAAAACTCGTCTGTTACAAAGGCATTTCATTTTTTTAAACTTATTTCAACTCCAGACTTTTTGTGCATTAAGTATGCACCGTTCGAAGCCACGCCATCAATTTTTAACCCTTTCTGACTTCATTTGCTATTTTTCATGCATTTACTGATTTTTTTTTGAGCTAAATGACCCTGAAATTGGAAAGCACTACAAATGAACTCTGAAAAGGTTGAAAGTTGGCATGGTATCATCATTTCACCCACATAGCATGTGCTAAAAAGTTGAGAGGGTTACGGCAAAAATCGGATGCACTTCGTGTACAAAAAGGACAATCTCTTTCGAAGTATCAGGGTTTCAGACGAAAACTCGTCTGTTACAAAGGCATTTCACTTTTTTAAACTTATTTCAACTCCAGACTTTTTGTGCACTAAGTATGCACCATTCGAAGCCACGCCATCAATTTTCAACCCTTTCTGACTTCATTTGCTATTTTTCATGCATTTACTGATTTTTTTTTGAGCTAAATGACCCTGAAATTGGAAAGCACTACAAATGAATTTTGAAAAGGTTGACAGTTGGCATGGTATCATCATTTCACCCACATAGCATGTGCTAAAAAGTTGAGAGGGTTACGGCAAAAACTGGATGCACTTCGTGTACAAAATGGACAATCTCTTTCGAAGTATCAGGGTTTCAGACGAAAACTCGTCTGTTACAAAGGCATTTCATTTTTTTAAACTTATTTCAACTCCAGACTTTTTGTGCATTAAGTATGCACCATTCTAAGCCACAACATCAATTTTTAACCCTTTCTGACTTCATTTGCTATTTTTCATGCATTTACTGATTTTTTTTTGAGCTAAATGACCCTGAAATTGGAAAGCACTACAAATGAACTCTGAAAAGGTTGAAAGTTGGCATGGTATCATCATTTCACCCACATAGCATGTGCTAAAAAGTTGAGAGGGTTACGACAAAAACTGGAAGCACTTCGTGTACAAAATGGACAATCTCTTTCGAAGTATCAGGGTTTCAGACGAAAACTCGTCTGTTACAAAGGCATTTCATTTTTTTAAACTTATTTCAACTCCAGACTTTTTGTGCATTAAGTATGCACCATTCGAAGCCACGCCATCAATTTTCAACCCTATCTGACTTCATTTGTTATTTTTCATGCATTTACTGATTTTTTTTGAGCTAAATGACCCTGAAATTGGAAAGCACTACAAATGAACTCTGAAAAGGTTGAAAATTGGCATGGTATCATCATTTCACCCACATAGCATGTGCTAAAAAGTTGAGAGGGTTACGGCAAAAACTGGATGCACTTCGTGTACAAAATGGACAATCTCTTTCGAAGTATCAGGGTTTCAGACGAAAACTCGTCTGTTACAAAGGCATTTCTTTTTTTTAAACTTATTTCAACTCCAAAGTTTTTGTGCATTAAGTATGCACCATTCTAAGCCACGCCATCAATCTTTAACCCTTTCTGACTTCATTTGCTATTTTTCATGCATTTACTGATTTTTTTTTGAGCTAAATGACCCTGAAATTGGAAAGCACTACAAATGAACTCTGAAAAGGTTGAAAGTTGGCATGGTATCATCATTTCACCCACATAGCATGTGCTAAAAAATTGAGAGGGTTACGGCAAAAATCGGATGCACTTCGTGTACAAAAAGGACAATCTCTTTCGAAGTATCAGGGTTTCAGACGAAAACTCGTCTGTTACAAAGGCATTTCACTTTTTTAAACTTATTTCAACTCCAGACTTTTTGTGCACTAAGTATGCAACATTCGAAGCCACGCCATCAATTTTCAACCCTTTCTGACTTCATTTGCTATTTTTCATGCATTTACTGATTTTTTTTGAGCTAAATGACCCTGAAATTGGAAAGCACTACAAATGAATTTTGAAAAGGTTGACAGTTGGCATGGTATCATCATTTCACCCACATAGCATGTGCTAAAAAGTTGAGAGGGTTACGGCAAAAACTGGATGCACTTCGTGTACAAAATGGACAATCTCTTTCGAAGTATCAGGGTTTCAGACGAAAACTCGTCTGTTACAAAGGCATTTCATTTTTTTAAACTTATTTCAACTCCAGACTTTTTGTGCATTAAGTATGCACCATTCTAAGCCACAACATCAATTTTTAACCCTTTCTGACTTCATTTGCTATTTTTCATGCATTTACTGATTTTTTTTTTGAGCTAAATGACCCTGAAATTGGAAAGCACTACAAATGAACTCTGAAAAGGTTGAAAGTTGGCATGGTATCATCATTTCACCCACATAGCATGTGCTAAAAAGTTGAGAGGGTTACGACAAAAACTGGAAGCACTTCGTGTACAAAATGGACAATCTCTTTCGAAGTATCAGGGTTTCAGACGAAAACTCGTCTGTTACAAAGGCATTTCATTTTTTTACACTTATTTCAACTCCAGACTTTTTGTGCATTAAGTATGCACCATTCGAAGCCACGCCATCAATTTTCAACCCTTTCTGACTTCATTTGTTATTTTTCATGCATTTACTGATTTTTTTTGAGCTAAATGACCCTGAAATTGGAAAGCACTACAAATGAACTCTGAAAAGGTTGAAAATTGGCATGGTATCATCATTTCACCCACATAGCATGTGCTAAAAAGTTGAGAGGGTTACGGCAAAAACTGGATGCACTTCGTGTACAAAATGGACAATCTCTTTCGAAGTATCAGGGTTTCAGACGAAAACTCGTCTGTTACAAAGGCATTTCTTTTTTTTAAACTTATTTCAACTCCAGAGTTTTTGTGCATTAAGTATGCACCATTCTAAGCCACGCCATCAATCTTTAACCCTTTCTGACTTCATTTGCTATTTTTCATGCATTTACTGATTTTTTTTTGAGCTAAATGACCCTGAAATTGGAAAGCACTACAAATGAACTCTGAAAAGGTTGAAAGTTGGCATGGTATCATCATTTCACCCACATAGCATGTGATAAAAAGTTGAGAGGGTTACGGCAAAAATCGGATGCACTTCGTGTACAAAAAGGACAATCTCTTTCGAAGTATCAGGGTTTCAGACGAAAACTCATCTGTTACAAAGGCATTTCACTTTTTTAAACTTATTTCAACTCCAGAATTTTTGTGCATTAAGTATGCACCATTCGAAGCCACGCCATCAATTTTCAACCCTTTCTGACTTCATTTGCTATTTTTCATGCATTTACTGATTTTTTTTGAGCTAAATGACCCTAAAATTGGAAAGCACTACAAATGAACTCTGAAAAGGTTGAAACTTGGCATGGTATCATCATTTCACGCACATAGCATGTGCTAAAAAGTTGAGAGGGTTACGGCAAAAACTGGATGCACTTCGTGTACAAAATGGACAATCTCTTTCGAAGTATCAGGGTTTCAGACGAAAACTCGTCTGTTACAAAGGCATTTCATTTTTTTAAACTTATTTCAACTCCAGACTTTTTGTGCATTAAGTATGCACCGTTCGAAGCCACGCCATAAATTTTTAACCCTTTCTGACTTCATTTGCTATTTTTCATGCATTTACTGATTTTTTTTTTGAGCTAAATGACCCTGAAATTGGAAAGCACTACAAATGAACTCTGAAAAGGTTGAAAGTTGGCATGGTATCATCATTTCACCCACATAGCATGTGCTAAAAAGTTGAGAGGGTTACGGCAAAAATCGGATGCACTTCGTGTACAAAAAGGACAATCTCTTTCGAAGTATCAGGGTTTCAGACGAAAACTCGTCTGTTACAAAGGCATTTCACTTTTTTAAACTTATTTCAACTCCAGACTTTTTGTGCACTAAGTATGCACCATTCGAAGCCACGCCATCAATTTTCAACCCTTTCTGACTTCATTTGCTATTTTTCATGCATTTACTGATTTTTTTTTGAGCTAAATGACCCTGAAATTGGAAAGCACTACAAATGAATTTTGAAAAGGTTGACAGTTGGCATGGTATCATCATTTCACCCACATAGCATGTGCTAAAAAGTTGAGTGGGTTACGGCTAAAACTGGATGCACTTCGTGTACAAAATGGACAATCTCTTTCGAAGTATCAGGGTTTCAGACGAAAACTCGTCTGTTACAAAGGCATTTCATTTTTTTAAACTTATTTCAACTCCAGACTTTTTGTGCATTAAGTATGCACCATTCTAAGCCACAAAATCAATTTTTAACCCTTTCTGACTTCATTTGCTATTTTTCATGCATTTACTGATTTTTTTTTGAGCTAAATGACCCTGAAATTGGAAAGCACTACAAATGAACTCTGAAAAGGTTGAAAGTTGGCATGGTATCATCATTTCACCCACATAGCATGTGCTAAAAAGTTGAGAGGGTTACGACAAAAACTGGAAGCACTTCGTGTACAAAATGGACAATCTCTTTCGAAGTATCAGGGTTTCAGACGAAAACTCGTCTGTTACAAAGGCATTTCATTTTTTTAAACTTATTTCAACTCCAGACTTTTTGTGCATTAAGTATGCACCATTCGAAGCCACGCCATCAATTTTCAACCCTTTCTGACTTCATTTGTTATTTTTCATGCATTTACTGATTTTTTTTGAGCTAAATGACCCTGAAATTGGAAAGCACTACAAATGAACTCTGAAAAGGTTGAAAATTGGCATGGTATCATCATTTCACCCACATAGCATGTGCTAAAAAGTTGAGAGGGTTACGGCAAAAACTGGATGCACTTCGTGTACAAAATGGACAATCTCTTTCGAAGTATCAGGGTTTCAGACGAAAACTCGTCTGTTACAAAGGCATTTCTTTTTTTTAAACTTATTTCAACTCCAAAGTTTTTGTGCATTAAGTATGCACCATTCTAAGCCACGCCATCAATCTTTAATCCTTTCTGACTTCATTTGCTATTTTTCATGCATTTACTGATTTTTTTTTTTTGAGCTAAATGACCCTGAAATTGGAAAGCACTACAAATGAACTCTGAAAAGGTTGAAAGTTGGCATGGTATCATCATTTCACCCACATAGCATGTGCTAAAAAATTGAGAGGGTTACGGCAAAAATCGGATGCACTTCGTGTACAAAAAGGACAATCTCTTTCGAAGTATCAGGGTTTCAGACGAAAACTCGTCTGTTACAAAGGCATTTCACTTTTTTAAACTTATTTCAACTCCAGACTTTTTGTGCACTAAGTATGCAACATTCGAAGCCACGCCATCAATTTTCAACCCTTTCTGACTTCATTTGCTATTTTTCATGCATTTACTGATTTTTTTTGAGCTAAATGACCCTGAAATTGGAAAGCACTACAAATGAATTTTGAAAAGGTTGACAGTTGGCATGGTATCATCATTTCACCCACATAGCATGTGCTAAAAAGTTGAGAGGGTTACGGCAAAAACTGGATGCACTTCGTGTACAAAATGGACAATCTCTTTCGAAGTATCAGGGTTTCAGACGAAAACTCGTCTGTTACAAAGGCATTTCATTTTTTTAAACTTATTTCAACTCCAGACTTTTTGTGCATTAAGTATGCACCATTCTAAGCCACAACATCAATTTTTAACCCTTTCTGACTTCATTTGCTATTTTTCATGCATTTACTGATTTTTTTTTGAGCTAAATGACCCTGAAATTGGAAAGCACTACAAATGAACTCTGAAAAGGTTGAAAGTTGGCATGGTATCATCATTTCACCCACATAGCATGTGCTAAAAAGTTGAGAGGGTTACGACAAAAACTGGAAGCACTTCGTGTACAAAATGGACAATCTCTTTCGAAGTATCAGGGTTTCAGACGAAAACTCGTCTGTTACAAAGGCATTTCATTTTTTTAAACTTATTTCAACTCCAGACTTTTTGTGCATTAAGTATGCACCATTCGAAGCCACGCCATCAATTTTCAACCCTTTCTGACTTCATTTGTTATTTTTCATGCATTTACTGATTTTTTTTGAGCTAAATGACCCTGAAATTGGAAAGCACTACAAATGAACTCTGAAAAGGTTGAAAATTGGCATGGTATCATCATTTCACCCACATAGCATGTGCTAAAAAGTTGAGAGGGTTACGGCAAAAACTGGATGCACTTCGTGTACAAAATGGACAATCTCTTTCGAAGTATCAGGGTTTCAGACGAAAACTCGTCTGTTACAAAGGCATTTCTTTTTTTTAAACTTATTTCAACTCCAGAGTTTTTGTGCATAAAGTATGCACCATTCTAAGCCACGCCATCAATCTTTAACCCTTTCTGACTTCATTTGCTATTTTTCATGCATTTACTGATTTTTTTTGAGCTAAATGACCCTGAAATTGGAAAGCACTACAAATGAACTCTGAAAAGGTTGAAAGTTGGCATGGTATCATCATTTCACCCACATAGCATGTGATAAAAAGTTGAGAGGGTTACGGCAAAAATCGGATGCACTTCGTGTACAAAAAGGACAATCTCTTTCGAAGTATCAGGGTTTCAGACGAAAACTCATCTGTTACAAAGGCATTTCACTTTTTTAAACTTATTTCAACTCCAGACTTTTTGTGCATTAAGTATGCACCATTCGAAGCCACGCCATCAATTTTCAACCCTTTCTGACTTCATTTGCTATTTTTCATGCATTTACTGATTTTTTTTGAGCTAAATGACCCTAAAATTGGAAAGCACTACAAATGAACTCTGAAAAGGTTGACAGTTGGCATGGTATCATCATTTCACCCACATAGCATATGCTAAAAAGTTGAGAGGGTTACGGCAAAAACTGGATGCACTTCGTGTACAAAATGGACAATCTCTTTCGAAGTATCAGGGTTTCAGACGAAAACTCGTCTGTTACAAAGGCATTTCATTTTTTTTAAACTTATTTCAACTCCAGACTTTTTGTGCATTAAGTATGCACCATTCTAAGCCACGCCATCAATCTTTAACCCTTTCTGACTTCATTTGCTATTTTTCGTGCATTTACTGATTTTTTTTTTGAGCTAAATGACCCTGAAATTGGAAAGCACTACAAATGAACTCTGAAAAGGTTGAAAGTTGGCATGGTATCATCATTTCACCCACATAGCATGTGATAAAAAGTTGAGAGGGTTACGGCAAAAATCGGATGCACTTCGTGTACAAAAAGGACAATCTCTTTCGAAGTATCAGGGTTTCAGACGAAAACTCATCCGTTACAAAGGCATTTCACTTTTTTAAACTTATTTCAACTCCAGAATTTTTTTGCATTAAGTATGCACCATTCGAAGCCACGCCATCAATTTTCAACCCTTTCTGACTTCATTTGCTATTTTTCATGCATTTACTGATTTTTTTTGAGCTAAATGACCCTAAAATTGGAAAGCACTACAAATGAACTCTGAAAAGGTTGACAGTTGGCATGGTATCATCATTTCACCCACATAGCATGTGCTAAAAAGTTGAGAGGGTTACGGCAAAAACTGGATGCACTTCGTGTACAAAATGGACAATCTCTTTCGAAGTATCAGGGTTTCAGACGAAAACTCGTCTGTTACAAAGGCATTTCATTTTTTTTAAACTTATTTCAACTCCAGACTTTTTGTGCATTAAGTATGCACCATTCTAAGCCACGCCATCAATTTTTAACCCTTTCTGACTTCATTTGCTATTTTTCATGCATTTACTGATTTTTTTTTTGAGCTAAATGACCCTGAAATTGGAAAGCACTACAAATGAACTCTGAAAAGGTTGAAAGTTGGCATGGTATCATCATTTCACCCACATAGCATGTGCTAAAAAGTTGAGAGGGTTACGGCAAAAATCGGATGCACTTCGTGTACAAAAAGGACAATCTCTTTCGAAGTATCAGGGTTTCAGACGAAAACTCGTCTGTTACAAAGGCATTTCACTTTTTTAAACTTATTTCAACTCCAGACTTTTTGTGCATTAAGTATGCACCATTCGAAGCCACGCCATCAATTTTCAACCCTTTCTGACTTCATTTGCTATTTTTCATGCATTTACTGATTTGTTTTGAGCTAAATGACCCTGAAATTGGAAAGCACTACAAATGAACTCTGAAAAGATTGAAAGTTGGCATGGAATCATCATTTCACCCACATAGCATGTGCTAAAAAGTTGAGAGGGTTACGGCAAAAACTGGATGCACTTCGTGTACAAAATGGACAATCTCTTTCGAAGTATTAGGGTTTCAGACGAAAACTCGTCTGTTACAAAGGCATTTCATTTTTTTAAATAACCTAAGTATTACCAAATTGAATATAATGATAAAACACAATAAAATTAAACAGAAGAAAAAAAATCACTGAAAAATCTATTTTTAAAGTAAAGTTATTCACAAACTAGTGATTCACACAAATTTCAAATAATTCAAATTTGAAAACTACTGGCACTAACAGAAAGTTTATATATTTTTTTAACTAAAGCAAAAGTATTCACAAAGAAACTCTAAATAAAGAAAAAAAAACAACTCAGAAATAAAAAAAAATAAAGCAGAAAACAAAAAAAATGAAAGATAAATAAATTAAAAAAATCCCGCCAACTGGGGCACAACGGCCTGCGTACGACTAGACACCCAACCTGTAGTTGGCCCAGGACGCAGTCCCGCAAAGGCCCAGTAGGCCCACAGGGAATCGCAGCAAAGGTAGGCCCAGTAGGCCTGCTTTAGAGAGGAGCTCAATGCAGTGCCCGCGCCGGGGCTTATAAACTGGTCGAGGCGCCCCTCGACTAGCGAGGTGGGACTAAAATTACACCGCAGTGCGCCGTGCCAGGAACAGGTCTTTAGTCGCGGTTGGTGGCTCCAACCGCGACTAAAGGGGGGGGGGTATTTAGTCGCGGTTGGAGCCACCAACCGCGACTAAAGGGTTTCGCTTCCCGCCGCTTCGGCTGGTGAAATTCACCTTTAGTCGCGGTTGGTGGCTCCAACCGCGACTAAAGGTCCTCCTATATAAGCAGCAGTTGAAATTTTTTCATTTTCCCTCTGCTTCTTCGTCTCTTCGACCACTGAACAGAGGAGATCGCCGCCGCGCGCCCCCGACGCACCGCCTGCCCCGACACCGTCGCCGCCCCCAACGCGCCGCCCACGCCGTCGCCGCCCCCGACGCGCCGCCCACGCCGTCGCCGCCCCCGACGCGCCGCCCCCCGTCGCCGCCCCCGTCGCGCGCCGCCCCCTCCTCGAGCTCGCGCGCCGTCGCCGTCGCCGTCGCCGTCGCCGTCGCACTCGCCGTCGCCGTCGCCCCGCTGTGAGCCCCTGCCGCCATGGAATTTCTTTTATAAATGTTAATTAGATGTATATAATGTTACTTAGATGTTAATTAGATGTATAGAAATGTTAGATATTAAGGTATACTAATAATGTTAATTAGATGTATAGAAATGTTAATTAGAATTTTTTTAGATGTTAATTAGATGTATAGAAATGTTAAATGTTAATTAGATGTATAGATTTTTTTTATAAATGTTAATTACATGTATAGAAATGTTAAATGTTAATTAGATGTATAGAATTTTTTTTTATAAATGTTAATTAGATGTATATAATGTTAATTAGATGTATAGAAATGTTAATTAGAATTTTTTTTCATAAGAATTTTTTTCTCGGAGTCAACGATATGCCTGGCCCCCATCCTCGTCGTTGACTCGTTCGCGACGACGTCCTGCTTCAGAGGGGCAACGTTCGGGACTGGGCTCCGCCGGGCTGGCACTGGGAGGTGCTACCTTCAGGGGCGCGCAGCTTGGTGAGGAACCCGGGTCCCGTCATCGACCCGGAGCTTCTTTGGTGGCGTTCGCGTGGGCCACTTTCGGTGCGGAGGCAGCCGGCCCCGCCGAATGTGGTACGTCGCCGTGTCAGGGAGGAGGACGAGCACGTCCGTCGCTACATGGATGCGTTGGACGTCAGGTTCTCCAATACCTGGCAGGTTCTTCAGGGATCTCACCCGAGCTATGATCCTGTGATGGTTCCTTCTCTTTGGGTGTCCACCGCCCGCGCCTCAGGAACCGCGAGTGAACTAGATTCTTCGATAATATTCGATCTGTATTAGCTAGTGATGTTATATATATGATAATATTCGAGATGTATTAGTGATAATACTCGATATGTATTCGAGATTATATTCGATAATATTCGAGACGATTTATTCGAGATTATATTCGATGATGCATATTATATGAATTATTCGAGATGCATATTATGTACTATGATTCAGTTTTTCCTTATTGATTGCATGCATTCTAATTTGAATACTAAATTGTTTTTTCTTTCTTCTGGATTAATTAAATAAAAGCTATGGACAATACCGGCAGAGAAGGAGAAGAGGCTCTGTTCGACATCATACGCTCCACGAGCCCAAAGCATGAACCTGAAGATGATGACGGCTCGCAATATCTGAACAATTCCGGTGAGGGTTGTATGATATTTGATGAAGACGAACGAATAGATGAAGGCGACGACAACGATGTTGACGAAGAAAATGTTCTTCAAATAACAAACACCGGCGAGGTATATTTATTATATAAGCCATCCGGTGATCATTACATGTCTTAATTGACTTGTATGTACTAACGAATCGATCTTTCTTCTTTTAGGCTTCCGGATCGAGCAAATCTTCTACAAGCGATAGGGTAGTTCGAGGCCCGGCCAAAAAGTTGGATAAAGCCGTAAAGTTCAACATCGATTCCATCAATACATCAACTGGCGAACCGCTTGAACCTAGGAAAAATGCGACCAAGTTCAAGAATCAATGCGGAGTTATTGTCAGGGACCAAATCCCGATCTCCGTTCAAGAATGGAAAAAGACAGCAAAGGGAGATCGAGCAGGCCGAGTTACTTTTGTCGACGAAAGAGCAAAAGATGTGCTTTGGACTACGCTCATGGAACATTTCACCCTACCAGATAATTTGACAGATGCAGATCTGACGAAAGTCAAAAACTATGCTCTTAAAAAGATGGCGATCGCATTCAACACCTTCAAGAGAAATACATGGACTAAGTACGTCAAATCCGAAAAGAAGACTCCAGAATTCACGGGAGCACTGGTGAAGGCAAAAGATCACTGGGACGCTTTCGTGAAGTTCAAGGAATCGGAAGAAGCTCAGGAACTGTCGAGAAAAAATAAGATTAATGCTGGGGAAAAAGGAGTGGCACCATCATATGGGGCCAGGTGGCTACCAGGTGGCCTTGCCTAAGTGGGATAAATCTGAGAAAGAGATGATTAGTGCAGGGGTCAGTCCTGTTACATTGACATGGCCCCCCAGGTGCAGGACATGGTTTTATGCGCATGGGGGGAAGTTGGACCCAGAGACAGGGCTGGTTATGGTGAAGGCAAATCTTAAAGAAGCGACAGACGAAATACTTATTGCAATAGAAGAAGCTCGAACGGGGGTGTTCACGCCCAACAGAGAGAACGACGAGCTTACGCGCGCCCTGAAGAATCCTGAACACCCGGGAAGAACACGAGGCAAATGCATTGTTCCGTGGTTTGAGGGGTTTGCGGATTGGAACGACGACTATAGAAGTCGTGCGAGAAAGAAGATGCAGGAGGAGAAGAAGAAGAAGGAGGAAGCACTCCGCCTTGAAGGCCTAGAATCAAAGCACCTGGAGTTGGAACGATTTGTCAGGCGGCAGCAGGAGCAGATCGACTCACTCAGCCAGGAAAGGGCGTCTCAGTGGCATCATGAGCAGATCGATCCAGCATTGGATACCACCGTCCCATCTATGCCGAGAAGCAGCGTGGGTTCCGCCCCGGCCGATATCGATAATGCACTGCTAGCTAGCTACCATGTGGATGATATCAAAGACAGGACTAACTGTGAGCTACACATGAAAGTGAAGAACTTATCCTTGAAGGTGGCGGACGGCTATGCTTTAGCAAATCCCCCTGAAGCAACCTACCATTGCAATCCCATTCCAGCTGGCTATGCTCGTGTCGGGGTTGATGAAGTGATGTCAGGATATCACGGGCTACAACTTGACATTCTTGGAGGTGACGAGGAGAGAACACTAGGAGAGGCCATACATCGTATCATTCTATGGAAAAAGGATTGCATCGTCTTTCCAAGGCCACCGACTCCTCCTCCTCCAAGTCCGCCGCCGCGTCAGTCAACTCCTCCTCCTCCAAGTCCGGCACCGCGTCAGTCAACTCCTCCTCCTCCAAGTCCGGCACCGCGTCAGCCGACTCCTCCTCCAAGTCCGGCATGGCGTCAGCCAACTCCTCCTCCTCCAAGTCCGCCGGCACCGCGTCAGCCGACTCCTCCTCCAAGTCCGGCACGGCGTCGGCGTCAACCGACTCCTCCTCCTCCAAGTCCGGCACCGCGTCAGCCTAAGCAACAGCGGAAGAGATAGGCCGTAGCTACGACGGCTAGCGGTACAACAGGCAAGAAATTCAAATATGGTCCAGACCTCAAGCCTCTTCCGAAGTTGTCTTACCACCTGACTGAGGAGGAACTCGATATCGTAGTGGATGCCCAAGTGAAGGCCCAACTTGGACCGAAACCGCCCCCGCCGCCAAAGGAGAAAGTACCTGAGCATGTCTCACAACACTTTATTGATATGGCTCAACCAGCTGACAATCAGAAGGACTCCGACTATGTGCGGTCTATCAAGAAGTCATATTTGGCAGGACAAAAGGAGTCGAGCTCGAGCTCGAGCAAAGCAGTTGGCAAAAAAAGCGGGAAAACTGTTCCCCAGCTGGGAGAACAGGCAGTGCAATCGACCCCCCCCCCCCCCCGCGCTCATTGTACAAACACCTGTGAGTACTGCCGATCGGCTGGAAATAACCGATGATCATAGAAGGCAGGCTAAAGAGGCCGGTGTCACTGTTGAACAACTCCTAGGCCTTGAGGAAATCACCGGGATTGCAGAGGAGGAAGTAAAATGGCAATATGTCCGCGGCAAACCTCTGGTCAAGCCTGATGATGTCAAGCTTCTACCAACGAGAATGTACGAGTTGCATACGTGGTACATGCAACGCACAGCTGCAAATACCAATGAAGACTCCCTCATGGTCAAAGTCAAGAAAAGGCATTACTTCCATAAAAAAGACTTGTGGATTCATTATTCAGAGTTGCTTCAGTTATTCAATCAAGACGCACTCGACAAATCTATCGTTAGTTGCTATTGTCTGTAAGTGATTTCTTTCTGTAATTTAAGTCTCTAGCTCGCTAGCTGTGCTCTCGTTCATTACCTGTAATTATCCTCAATATATTCTTTTCTGTGGTATTATGCAGAATGAAGATGTATGAAATGAAAAAAGCTGGATGCTATGACATTGGGTTCATTGACCCAAATACGGTTAATCAAAAGATATGGGAAGATAAATATTCGAAAAAAGACACAAAGATATCCATGCTAGAGTTTTTGAAGCAACTAAACACCCAACCAGAAATACTACTTCCTTACAACTTCAGGTGAGTGTTACTATATCTTGTACTACAAATTCTATTTTTTGCTTAATTACTAGATGTTAATAAGTGTAGTTGATGAGTTATGCATGTGCCCGCTTATTTATATAAAACGTGTGCGCATGCAGTTACCACTGGATCTTGTTAATCATTGAAGTTGACAAGGGAAAAGTTGAAGTACTGGACTCACTATATAAGGATCCATCCGAATACGCAACCGTGAGGGGGATTGTCGATAGGTAATTTCAATCATTATCGCACTATGTCGGCCTCTTTACTTCATTTCCTGATATCAACTAGTTAATAACTCCTTTATTCATTTTCTTTGCCGGCGGGCAGGGCTTGGTCCAAGTTCGTCAAACAGGTCCCAGGCGAATGGAAACAAGAGCTGAAATGGGTGCGACCCAAGGTAATTAAGTAGTACTAGCTAGCTACGTCCGTGCATCTCTTTAATTCTAGTTTCAATACCATTATCATGCTTGATTAATTATTACCTGATTGAATTTTATTCTCGTAAAGTGCATGAAGCAGGAGCAGGGGAATGCTTTATGCGCATACTACGTTTGCGAGAACATTCACATGATCACGTCTGAAAGGAGTAGAGATGAAAGAAATCTTTGGGTACGTTTGCCAGAACACCATCCATAATTTTTTTATCATGATCTAGCTAATATATATACACACAACTAATATATTCATCTTGATCTCCTGATTATAGCTGACGGAGATGCGGGGCTAGCTCCTACCAACGGATCGCGTACGAGCAATTCAAGAGGAAATAGCTGGATTTCTGCTCGACCAGGTCATAGATCCCAAAGGAGAATACCATTACAAGATCAAGAAGAAGTAATGCCCTGCATATATGTAATGATGCGCAAATTGTAGGAGAAATTGTATATATATATATATATATATATATGTATGTGAATGGTCGTCGTACGAAAAATTCGATGATATATATATATATATATGATCGGTTCTACGAGAAATTCTATTTATATATATGCAAAATAAACCATAATTAATTCATAAACCCCTAAAGGATTAAAAGGAAAAATAAACCAAAATTAAAAGAACTAAAGGTCCCCCAGCCCGCCACGTGGTGGGCCTTTAGTGCCGGTTGGTGTTACCAACCGGGACTAAAGGTCCCCTAGCCCACGGCGCCGGCAGGTGCCACATGGTGGGCCTTTAGTGCCGGGCCGTGTTGAACCGGTACTAAGGGGGGGGGGGGGGCTTTAGTCCCCTCCCTTTAGTGCCGGTTGGAGAACCGGCACTAAAGGCCCTTACGAACCGGCACTATAGGTCTGTTTTCTACTAGTGTAGCCGAGTACCTGTTGGCTTTGATCTGCGGAACGATGAGTTGTCTATCTGAAGCCTCCGATCATGCCTGGGCTGCATTTGCTTGCTTTTTTTATTAAGAGGGCATTGTTGTAACTGTATGGGTACAAGATGATACATATACAACACATGTCACAGAAGGGAAATGAATCTCCTGATAAACCACATGAAATATCGTTCGATTTACAAGGTAGCTGCAAGAGTCATGTCGAGGATTCGACGTGTGTGTGATCCGTATTCCTTTTGAGAACTCACGTGCTTCAACATAATCCGGCAAATCTATCCTGGTCTTCAACCTGATTTGCCCAAAAAAATTGAGAGAACGAGAGAGATTGTGAGATGCGATGAACTATTCATTGAGCCATTTTTTGGAAAGGTCCATCCAGCAAGTTGGTTGTGCTTTTCTTTTTGCTTAATTGCTTATTAATCTGTTCTCTAATTTTTTTGCTTATTAATCAGAACAGGAGAGACTCCCTGAGGCCTTTACCCGCTGTTGGATTATAAAATAGACGGTGGATGAGAAAGAGAGACCCCCTCCCCACTTCCCCAGCCTCGCTAAACCGCCCGACTGCCGCTCCCTCCTCTCCTGCTCTGTTCGGCTCGGCTCTGCTCTGGGCTCTGGCCGCTTTCTTCTTCGTTGCCAGCTCCGCTGCCGCTCCGATCGCTGCTCCTCCCCCACCACCGCCGCCTACATCTCCAGGTAAACAAATCTTCTGTTCCACTCTGCCGCCTCTCTCTTGTCCCGGGAACAGCGCACCATGTACGCGAGTTGTTTGTTGAAATGTCTCAGCGGTCACCGGCGCATTTCCGCCATCTGCGTGCTTCCTCCCTCCCCGTGGCCCGTGGTTAGTCTATGGTGGGAATCGGGCGGTAGCAGTAGTAGCATGATCCCAGCATAAGGCCGCTCCTTTTGGATGGACGTACGTGAGGCTGCCCTTGGATTGAATAGAGAGAACTACCGGAGACGGAAGGTCCAAGCAAAATCAAAGGATGCCCCGTGCTGTGCATTGTGGATTGCCGATTGATATGGCAATGGAGCTCATTTCAGGCAGCGCAATGAGCCCTCAGCAGCCATTCGTTGCATTCGGCGGATGAGTGGGATCACGTCGTATGCACAGCGATTTCCATGCGCATTAGCTACTTAGCTTAGTATGTCGGCATTTTTTGTCTAGAAAGTGGACGACCTCATGGCAGAGATTCCTGGGCATTTCTGTTAGACTTACACCGTGGTGTGTGCCGTGACAATTTAAGCCACTGCAGAATTTCTCTAGGCTTATAGAATTTTGACAAAAAAATCCGTCCTGGTAATATGAAGTGGTTTCGAGTACAGATCTGCAATTTGTCCGTTTTCTCAGTGACCACTTGCTTACGCATCTGTTTGCACCTGGCTCTATGCAGCAATTCCTCAAGGAGATATTGAACGACCTCTGTATGTACAACAAGCGAGGGCCGAACCAGGGCACGCACGAGCTCAAGCCCGAGTACAAGAAGTCGTCGGAGGACGCCGCCGGTGCTGCTCCATGAAGATGATTTGCGTATCCAACTCCTGTTGTATAACACTAGTAGAAAACAGACCTTTTGTCCACATCATTAGTCCCGGTCTGGTTTTGAACCGGCACTAATGTGACCATTAGTCGCAGTTCGTTCTGGACCTTTAGTACCGGTTCGTGCCACGAACCGGGACTAAAGGGGTTGTGGCGGGCTGGTGTCAGCCTGGGGCCCCACGATAACCTTTAGTCCTGGTTCGTGCCACGAACCGGTACTATAGGATAACCGTTAGTCCCGGTTCGTGGCACGAACCGGGACTAAAGATCCCCTATATGAATTCGGTCAGCCCGAGCACAGTACTCCTCCCTGTTTTTCCCCTTCTTCCCGTCCTTTGTTCTTCCTCTTCCTCGAGCTCACATTTTTACCAAAATTTGTCAAGATTTGGAGGCACCCCATCCATCCAAGTGTTCACAAAGGTTAGCAACTTTGTCCTTTCATCTCTCATTGCTAGATTAGTTACTTGTATAGTTTTCTTACCTATATGGTTGTTTGTTATACATAGTGGCATGGTTTTGATATCCGTCCCCATCGGCCCTCGTCTGGTTTATGATTCGGATGTGGTATATACTCTCTTTTATAACTATTTGTTGCATTTCGTGTTTATGACAATTATGCCCATCAAGTTGACATAGGTATTTTTATCTAGGAGGTATGTGAATCGGAAATGGACCATTCGAAGCCACGCCAACTTTTTGTGCATTCAGTATGCACCATTCGAAGCCACGCTACAAAATGGACAATCTCTTTCGAAGTATCAGGGTTTCAGACGAAAACTCGTCTGTTACAAAGGCATTTCATTTTTTTAAACTTATTTCAACTCCAGACTTTTTGTGCATTCAGTATGCACCGTTCGAAGCCACGCCATCAATTTTCAACCCTTTCTGACTTCATTTGCTATTTTTCATGCATTTACTGATTTTTTTGAGCTAAATGACCCTGAAAGTGGAAAGCGCTACAAATGAACTCTGAAAACGTTGAAAGTTGGCATGGTATCATCATTTTACCCACATAGCATGTGCTAAAAAGTTGAGAGGGTTACGACAAAAACTGGAAGCACTTCGTGTACAAAATGGACAATCTCTTTCGAAGTATCAGGGTTTCAGACGAAAACTCGTCTGTTACAAAGGCATTTCATTTTTTTTAAACTTACTTCAACTCCAGACTTTTTGTGCATTAAGTATGCACCATTCAAAGCCACGCCATTAATTTTCAACCCTTTCTGACTTCATTTGCTATTTTTCATGCATTTACTGATTTTTTTTGAGCTAAATGACCCTGAAATTGGAAAGCACTACAAATGAACTCCGAAAAGGTTGAAAGTTGGCATGGTATCATCATTTCACCCACATAGCATGTGCTAAAAAGTTGAGAGGGTTACGACAAAAACTGGACGCACTTCGTGTACAAAATGGACAATCTCTTTCGAAGTATCAGGGTTTCAGACGAAAACTCGTCTGTTACAAAGGCATTTCATTTTTTTAAACTTATTTCAACTCCAGACTTTTTGTGCATTCAATATGCACCATTCGAAGTCACGCCATCAATTTTCAACCCTTTCTGACTTCATTTGCTATTTTTCATGCATTTACTGATTTTTTGAGCTAAATGACCCTGAAATTAGAAAGCGCTACAAATGAACTCTGAAAAGGTTGAAAGTTGGCATGGTATCATAATTTTAGCCATATAGCATGTGCTAAAAAGTTGAGAGGGTTACGACAAAAACTGGAAGCACTTCGTGTACAAAATGGACAATCTCTTTCGAAGTATCAGGGTTTCAGACGAAAACTCGTCTGTTACAAAGGCATTTCATTTTTTTAAACTTATTTCAACTCCAGACTTTTTGTGCATTCAGTATGCACCGTTCGAAGCCACGCCATCAATTTTCAACCCTTTCTGACTTCATTTGCTATTTTTCATGCATTTACTGATTTTTTTGAGCTAAATGACCCTGAAAGTGGAGAGCGCTACAAATGAACTCTGAAAAGGTTGAAAGTTGGCATGGTATCATCATTTTACCCACATATCATGTGCTAAAAAGTTGAGTGGGTTACGACAAAAACTGGAAGCACTTCGTGTACAAAATGGACAATCTCTTTCGAAGTATCAGGGTTTCAGACGAGAACTCGTTTGTTACAAAGGCATTTCATTTTTTTAAACTTATTTCAACTCCAGACTTTTTGTGCATTAAGTATGCACCATTCGAAGCCACGCCATCAATTTTCAACCCTTTCTGACTTCATTTGTTATTTTTCATGCATTTACTGATTTTTTTTTTAGCTAAATGACCCTGAAATTGGAAAGCACTACAAATGAACTCTGAAAAGGTTGAAAGTTGGCATGGTATCATCATTTCACGCACATAGCATGTGCTAAAAAGTTGAGAGGGTTACGGCAAAAACTGGATGCACTTCGTGTACAAAATGGACAATCTCTTTCGAAGTATCAGGGTTTCAGACGAAAACTCGTCTGTTACAAAGGCATTTCATTTTTTTAAACTTATTTCAACTCCAGACTTTTTGTGCATTAAGTATGCACCGTTCGAAGCCACGCCATCAATTTTTAACCCTTTCTGACTTCATTTGCTATTTTTCATGCATTTACTGATTTTTTTTTGAGCTAAATGACCCTGAAATTGGAAAGCACTACAAATGAACTCTGAAAAGGTTGAAAGTTGGCATGGTATCATCATTTCACCCACATAGCATGTGCTAAAAAGTTGAGAGGGTTACGGCAAAAATCGGATGCACTTCATGTACAAAAAGGACAATCTCTTTCGAAGTATCAGGGTTTCAGACGAAAACTCGTCTGTTACAAAGGCATTTCACTTTTTTAAACTTATTTCAACTCCAGACTTTTTGTGCACTAAGTATGCACCATTCGAAGCCACGCCATCAATTTTCAACCCTTTCTGACTTCATTTGCTATTTTTCATGCATTTACTGATTTTTTTTTGAGCTAAATGACCCTGAAATTGGAAAGCACTACAAATGAATTTTGAAAAGGTTGACAGTTGGCATGGTATCATCATTTCACCCACATAGCATGTGCTAAAAAGTTGAGAGGGTTACGGCAAAAACTGGATGCACTTCGTGTACAAAATGGACAATCTCTTTCGAAGTATCAGGGTTTCAGACGAAAACTCGTCTGTTACAAAGGCATTTCATTTTTTTAAACTTATTTCAACTCCAGACTTTTTGTGCATTAAGTATGCACCATTCTAAGCCACAACATCAATTTTTAACCCTTTCTGACTTCATTTGCTATTTTTCATGCATTTACTGATTTTTTTTTGAGCTAAATGACCCTGAAATTGGAAAGCACTACAAATGAACTCTGAAAAGGTTGAAAGTTGGCATGGTATCATCATTTCACCCACATAGCATGTGCTAAAAAGTTGAGAGGGTTACGACAAAAACTGGAAGCACTTCGTGTACAAAATGGACAATCTCTTTCGAAGTATCAGGGTTTCAGACGAAAACTCGTCTGTTACAAAGGCATTTCATTTTTTTAAACTTATTTCAACTCCAGACTTTTTGTGCATTAAGTATGCACCATTCGAAGCCACGCCATCAATTTTCAACCCTTTCTGACTTCATTTGTTATTTTTCATGCATTTACTGATTTTTTTTGAGCTAAATGACCCTGAAATTGGAAAGCACTACAAATGAACTCTGAAAAGGTTGAAAATTGGCATGGTATCATCATTTCACCCACATAGCATGTGCTAAAAAGTTGAGAGGGTTACGGCAAAAACTGGATGCACTTCGTGTACAAAATGGACAATCTCTTTCGAAGTATCAGGGTTTCAGACGAAAAGTCGTCTGTTACAAAGGCATTTCATTTTTTTAAACTTATTTCAACTCCAGACTTTTTGTGCATTAAGTATGCACCGTTCGAAGCCACGCCATCAATTTTTAACCCTTTCTGACTTCATTTGCTATTTTTCATGCATTTACTGATTTTTTTTTTGAGCTAAATGACCCTGAAATTGGAAAGCACTACAAATGAACTCTGAAAAGGTTGAAAGTTGGCATGGTATCATCATTTCACCCACATAGCATGTGCTAAAAAGTTGAGAGGGTTACGGCAAAAATCGGATGCACTTCATGTACAAAAAGGACAATCTCTTTCGAAGTATCAGGGTTTCAGACGAAAACTCGTCTGTTACAAAGGCATTTCACTTTTTTAAACTTATTTCAACTCCAGACTTTTTGTGCACTAAGTATGCACCATTCGAAGCCACGCCATCAATTTTCAACCCTTTCTGACTTCATTTGCTATTTTTCATGCATTTACTGATTTTTTTTTGAGCTAAATGACCCTGAAATTGGAAAGCACTACAAATGAATTTTGAAAAGGTTGACAGTTGGCATGGTATCATCATTTCACCCACATAGCATGTGCTAAAAAGTTGAGAGGGTTACGGCAAAAACTGGATGCACTTCGTGTACAAAATGGACAATCTCTTTCGAAGTATCAGGGTTTCAGACGAAAACTCGTCTGTTACAAAGGCATTTCATTTTTTTAAACTTATTTCAACTCCAGACTTTTTGTGCATTAAGTATGCACCATTCTAAGCCACAACATCAATTTTTAACCCTTTCTGACTTCATTTGCTATTTTTCATGCATTTACTGATTTTTTTTTGAGCTAAATGACCCTGAAATTGGAAAGCACTACAAATGAACTCTGAAAAGGTTGAAAGTTGGCATGGTATCATCATTTCACCCACATAGCATGTGCTAAAAAGTTGAGAGGGTTACGACAAAAACTGGAAGCACTTCGTGTACAAAATGGACAATCTCTTTCGAAGTATCAGGGTTTCAGACGAAAACTCGTCTGTTACAAAGGCATTTCATTTTTTTAAACTTATTTCAACTCCAGACTTTTTGTGCATTAAGTATGCACCATTCGAAGCCACGCCATCGATTTTCAACCCTTTCTGACTTCATTTGTTATTTTTCATGCATTTACTGATTTTTTTTGAGCTAAATGACCCTGAAATTGGAAAGCACTACAAATGAACTCTGAAAAGGTTGAAAATTGGCATGGTATCATCATTTCACCCACATAGCATGTGCTAAAAAGTTGAGAGGGTTACGGCAAAAACTGGATGCACTTCGTGTACAAAATGGACAATCTCTTTCGAAGTATCAGGGTTTCAGACGAAAACTCGTCTGTTACAAAGGCATTTCTTTTTTTTAAACTTATTTCAACTCCAGAGTTTTTGTGCATTAATTATGCACCATTCTAAGCCACGCCATCAATTTTTAACCCTTTCTGACTTCATTTGCTATTTTTCATGCATTTACTGATTTTTTTTTGAGCTAAATGACCCTGAAATTGGAAAGCACTACAAATGAACTCTGAAAAGGTTGAAAGTTGGCATGGTATCATCATTTGACCCACATAGCATGTGATAAAAAGTTGAGAGGGTTACGGCAAAAATCGGATGCACTTCGTGTACAAAAAGGACAATCTCTTTCGAAGTATCAGGGTTTCAGACGAAAACTCATCTGTTACAAAGGCATTTCACTTTTTTAAACTTATTTCAACTCCAGACTTTTTGTGCATTAAGTATGCACCATTCGAAGCCACGCCATCAATTTTCAACCCTTTCTGACTTCATTTGCTATTTTTCATGCATTTACTGATTTTTTTGAGCTAAATGACCCTAAAATTGGAAAGCACTACAAATGAACTCTGAAAAGGTTGACAGTTGGCATGGTATCATCATTTCACCCACATAGCATGTGCTAAAAAGTTGAGAGGGTTACGACAAAAACTGGAAGCACTTCGTGTACAAAATGGACAATCTCTTTCGAAGTATCAGGGTTTCAGACGAAAACTCGTCTGTTACAAAGGCATTTCATTTTTTTAAACTTATTTCAACTCCAGACTTTTTGTGCATTAAGTATGCACCATTCGAAGCCACGCCATCAATTTTCAACCCTTTCTGACTTCATTTGTTATTTTTCATGCATTTACTGATTTTTTTTGAGCTAAATGACCCTGAAATTGGAAAGCACTACAAATGAACTCTGAAAAGGTTGAAAATTGGCATGGTATCATCATTTCACCCACATAGCATGTGCTAAAAAGTTGAGAGGGTTACGGCAAAAACTGGATGCACTTCGTGTACAAAATGGACAATCTCTTTCGAAGTATCAGGGTTTCAGACGAAAAGTCGTCTGTTACAAAGGCATTTCTTTTTTTTAAACTTATTTCAACTCCAGAGTTTTTGTGCATTAAGTATGCACCATTCTAAGCCACGCCATCAAACTTTAACCCTTTCTGACTTCATTTGCTATTTTTCATGCATTTACTGATTTTTTTTTGAGCTAAATGACCCTGAAATTGGAAAGCACTACAAATGAACTCTGAAAAGGTTGAAAGTTGGCATGGTATCATCATTTCACCCACATAGCATGTGATAAAAAGTTGAGAGGGTTACGGCAAAAATCGGATGCACTTCGTGTACAAAAAGGACAATCTCTTTCGAAGTATCAGGGTTTCAGACGAAAACTCATCTGTTACAAAGGCATTTCACTTTTTTAAACTTATTTCAACTCCAGACTTTTTGTGCATTAAGTATGCACCATTCGAAGCCACGCCATCAATTTTCAACCCTTTCTGACTTCATTTGCTATTTTTCATGCATTTACTGATTTTTTTGAGCTAAATGACCCTAAAATTGGAAAGCACTACAAATGAACTCTGAAAAGGTTGACAGTTGGCATGGTATCATCATTTCACCCACATAGCATGTGCTAAAAAGTTGAGAGGGTTACGGCAAAAACTGGATGCACTTCGTGTACAAAATGGACAATCTCTTTCGAAGTATCAGGGTTTCAGACGAAAACTCGTCTGTTACAAAGGCATTTAATTTTTTTTAAACTTATTTCAACTCCAGACTTTTTGTGCATTAAGTATGCACCATTCTAAGCCACGCCATCAATTTTTAACCCTTTCTGACTTCATTTGCTATTTTTCATGCATTTACTGATTTTTTTTTTTGAGCTAAATGACCCTGAAATTGGAAAGCACTACAAATGAACTCTGAAAAGGTTGAAAGTTGGCATGGTATCATCATTTCACCCACATAGCATGTGCTAAAAAGTTGAGAGGGTTACGGCAAAAATCGGATGCACTTCGTGTACAAAAAGGACAATCTCTTTCGAAGTATCAGGGTTTCAGACGAAAACTCGTCTGTTACAAAGGCATTTCACTTTTTTAAACTTATTTCAACTCCAGACTTTTTGTGCATTAAGTATGCACCATTCGAAGCCACGCCATCAATTTTCAACCCTTTCTGACTTCATTTGCTATTTTTCATGCATTTACTGATTTGTTTTGAGCTAAATGACCCTGAAATTGGAAAGCACTACAAATGAACTCTGAAAAGATTGAAAGTTGGCATGGTATCATCATTTCACCCACATAGCATGTGCTAAAAAGTTGAGAGGGTTACGGCAAAAACTGGATGCACTTCGTGTACAAAATGGACAATCTCTTTCGAAGTATTAGGGTTTCAGACGAAAACTCGTCTGTTACAAAGGCATTTCATTTTTTTAAATAACCTAAGTATTACCAAATTGAATATAATGATAAAACACAATAAAATTAAACAGAAGAAAAAAAATCACTGAAAAATCTATTTTTAAAGTAAAGTTATTCACAAACTAGTGATTCACACAAATTTCAAATAATTCAAATTTGAAAACTACTGGCACTAACAGAAAGTTTATATATTTTTTTACCTAAAGCAAAAGTATTCACAAAGAAACTCTAAATAAAGAAAAAAAAACAACTCAGAAATAAAAAAAAATAAAGCAGAAAACAAAAAAAATGAAAGATAAATAAATTAAAAAAATCCCGCCTACTGGGGCACAACGGCCTGCGTACGACTAGACACCCAACCTGTAGTTGGCCCAGGACGCAGTCCCGCAAAGGCCCAGTAGGCCCACAGGGAATCGCAGCAAAGGTAGGCCCAGTAGGCCTGCTTTAGAGAGGAGCTCAATGCAGTGCCCGCGCCGGGGCTTATAAACTGGTCGAGGCGCCCCTCGACTAGCGAGGTGGGACTAAAATTACACCGCAGTGCGCCGTGCCAGGAACAGGTCTTTAGTCGCGGTTGGTGGCTCCAACCGCGACTAAAGGGGGGGGGTATTTAGTCGCGGTTGGAGCCACCAACCGCGACTAAAGGGTTTCGCTTCCCGCCGCTTCGGCTGGTGAAATTCACCTTTAGTCGCGGTTGGTGGCTCCAACCGCGACTAAAGGTCCTCCTATATAAGCAGCAGTTGAAATTTTTTCATTTTCCCTCTGCTTCTTCGTCTCTTCGACCACTGAACAGAGGAGATCGCCGCCGCGCGCCCCCGACGCACCGCCTGCCCCGACACCGTCGCCGCCCCCAACGCGCCGCCCACGCCGTCGCCGCCCCCGACGCGCCGCCCACGCCGTCGCCGCCCCCGACGCGCCGCCCCCCGTCGCCGCCCCCGTCGCGCGCCGCCCCCTCCTCGAGCTCGCGCGCCGTCGCCGTCGCCGTCGCCGTCGCCGTCGCACTCGCCGTCGCCGTCGCCCCGCTGTGAGCCCCTGCCGCCATGGAATTTCTTTTATAAATGTTAATTAGATGTATATAATGTTACTTAGATGTTAATTAGATGTATAGAAATGTTAGATATTAAGGTATACTAATAATGTTAATTAGATGTATAGAAATGTTAATTAGAATTTTTTTTAGATGTTAATTAGATGTATAGAAATGTTAAATGTTAATTAGATGTATAGATTTTTTTTATAAATGTTAATTACATGTATAGAAATGTTAAATGTTAATTAGATGTATAGAATTTTTTTTTATAAATGTTAATTAGATGTATATAATGTTAATTAGATGTATAGAAATGTTAATTAGAATTTTTTTTCATAAGAATTTTTTTCTCGGAGTCAACGATATGCCTGGCCCCCATCCTCGTCGTTGACTCGTTCGCGACGACGTCCTGCTTCAGAGGGGCAACGTTCGGGACTGGGCTCCGCCGGGCTGGCACTGGGAGGTGCTACCTTCAGGGGCGCGCAGCTTGGTGAGGAACCCGGGCCCCGTCATCGACCCGGAGCTTCTTTGGTGGCGTTCGCGTGGGCCACTTTCGGTGCGGAGGCAGCCGGCCCCGCCGAATGTGGTACGTCGCCGTGTCAGGGAGGAGGACGAGCACGTCCGTCGCTACATGGATGCGTTGGACGTCAGGTTCTCCAATACCTGGCAGGTTCTTCAGGGATCTCACCCGAGCTATGATCCTGTGATGGTTCCTTCTCTTTGGGTGTCCACCGCCCGCGCCTCAGGAACCGCGAGTGAACTAGATTCTTCGATAATATTCGATCTGTATTAGCTAGTGATGTTATATATATGATAATATTCGAGATGTATTAGTGATAATACTCGATATGTATTCGAGATTATATTCGATAATATTCGAGACGATTTATTCGAGATTATATTCGATGATGCATATTATATGAATTATTCGAGATGCATATTATGTACTATGATTCAGTTTTTCCTTATTGATTGCATGCATTCTAATTTGAATACTAAATTGTTTTTTCTTTCTTCTGGATTAATTAAATAAAAGCTATGGACAATACCGGCAGAGAAGGAGAAGAGGCTCTGTTCGACATCATACGCTCCACGAGCCCAAAGCATGAACCTGAAGATGATGACGGCTCGCAATATCTGAACAATTCCGGTGAGGGTTGTATGATATTTGATGAAGACGAACGAATAGATGAAGGCGACGACAACGATGTTGACGAAGAAAATGTTCTTCAAATAACAAACACCGGCGAGGTATATTTATTATATAAGCCATCCGGTGATCATTACATGTCTTAATTGACTTGTATGTACTAACGAATCGATCTTTCTTCTTTTAGGCTTCCGGATCGAGCAAATCTTCTACAAGCGATAGGGTAGTTCGAGGCCCGGCCAAAAAGTTGGATAAAGCCGTAAAGTTCAACATCGATTCCATCAATACATCAACTGGCGAACCGCTTGAACCTAGGAAAAATGCGACCAAGTTCAAGAATCAATGCGGAGTTATTGTCAGGGACCAAATCCCGATCTCCGTTCAAGAATGGAAAAAGACAGCAAAGGGAGATCGAGCAGGCCGAGTTACTTTTGTCGACGAAAGAGCAAAAGATGTGCTTTGGACTACGCTCATGGAACATTTCACCCTACCAGATAATTTGACAGATGCAGATCTGACGAAAGTCAAAAACTATGCTCTTAAAAAGATGGCGATCGCATTCAACACCTTCAAGAGAAATACATGGACTAAGTACGTCAAATCCGAAAAGAAGACTCCAGAATTCACGGGAGCACTGGTGAAGGCAAAAGATCACTGGGACGCTTTCGTGAAGTTCAAGGAATCGGAAGAAGCTCAGGAACTGTCGAGAAAAAATAAGATTAATGCTGGGAAAAAAGGAGTGGCACCATCATATGGGGCCAGGTGGCTACCAGGTGGCCTTGCCTAAGTGGGATAAATCTGAGAAAGAGATGATTAGTGCAGGGGTCAGTCCTGTTACATTGACATGGCCCCCCAGGTGCAGGACATGGTTTTATGCGCATGGGGGGAAGTTGGACCCAGAGACAGGGCTGGTTATGGTGAAGGCAAATCTTAAAGAAGCGACAGACGAAATACTTATTGCAATAGAAGAAGCTCGAACGGGGGTGTTCACGCCCAACAGAGAGAACGACGAGCTTACGCGCGCCCTGAAGAATCCTGAACACCCGGGAAGAACACGAGGCAAATGCATTGTTCCGTGGTTTGAGGGGTTTGCGGATTGGAACGACGACTATAGAAGTCGTGCGAGAAAGAAGATGCAGGAGGAGAAGAAGAAGAAGGAGGAAGCACTCCGCCTTGAAGGCCTAGAATCAAAGCACCTGGAGTTGGAACGATTTGTCAGGCGGCAGCAGGAGCAGATCGACTCACTCAGCCAGGAAAGGGCGTCTCAGTGGCATCATGAGCAGATCGATCCAGCATTGGATACCACCGTCCCATCTATGCCGAGAAGCAGCGTGGGTTCCGCCCCGGCCGATATCGATAATGCACTGCTAGCTAGCTACCCTGTGGATGATATCAAAGACAGGACTAACTGTGAGCTACACATGAAAGTGAAGAACTTATCCTTGAAGGTGGCGGACGGCTATGCTTTAGCAAATCCCCCTGAAGCAACCTACCATTGCAATCCCATTCCAGCTGGCTATGCTCGTGTCGGGGTTGATGAAGTGATGTCAGGATATCACGGGCTACAACTTGACATTCTTGGAGGTGACGAGGAGAGAACACTAGGAGAGGCCATACATCGTATCATTCTATGGAAAAAGAATTGCATCGTCTTTCCAAGGCCACCGACTCCTCCTCCTCCAAGTCCGCCGCCGCGTCAGTCAACTCCTCCTCCTCCAAGTCCGGCACCGCGTCAGCCGACTCCTCCTCCAAGTCCGGCACGGCGTCAGCCAACTCCTCCTCCTCCAAGTCCGCCGGCACCGCGTCAGCCGACTCCTCCTCCAAGTCCGGCACGGCGTCGGCGTCAACCGACTCCTCCTCCTCCAAGTCCGGCACCGCGTCAGCCTAAGCAACAGCGGAAGAGATAGGCCGTAGCTACGACGGCTAGCGGTACAACAGGCAAGAAATTCAAATATGGTCCAGACCTCAAGCCTCTTCCGAAGTTGTCTTACCACCTGACTGAGGAGGAACTCGATATCGTAGTGGATGCCCAAGTGAAGGCCCAACTTGGACCGAAACCGCCCCCGCCGCCAAAGGAGAAAGTACCTGAGCATGTCTCACAACACTTTATTGATATGGCTCAACCGGCTGACAATCAGAAGGACTCCGACTATGTGCGGTCTATCAAGAAGTCATATTTGGCAGGACAAAAGGAGTCGAGCTCGAGCTCGAGCAAAGCAGTTGGCAAAAAAAGCGGGAAAACTGTTCCCCAGCTGGGAGAACAGGCAGTGCAATCGACCCCCCCCCCCCCCGCGCTCATTGTACAAACACCTGTGAGTACTGCCGATCGGCTGGAAATAACCGATGATCATAGAAGGCAGGCTAAAGAGGCCGGTGTCACTGTTGAACAACTCCTAGGCCTTGAGGAAATCACCGGGATTACAGAGGAGGAAGTAAAATGGCAATATGTCCGCGGCAAACCTCTGGTCAAGCCTGATGATGTCAAGCTTCTACCAACGAGAATGTACGAGTTGCATACGTGGTACATGCAACGCACAGCTGCAAATACCAATGAAGACTCCCTCATGGTCAAAGTCAAGAAAAGGCATTACTTCCATAAAAAAGACTTGTGGATTCATTATTCAGAGTTGCTTCAGTTATTCAATCAAGACGCACTCGACAAATCTATCGTCAGTTGCTATTGTCTGTCTTTTCTTTCTGTAATTTAAGTCTCTAGCTCGCTAGCTGTGCTCTCGTTCATTACCTGTAATTATCCTCAATATATTCTTTTCTGTGGCATTATGCAGAATGAAGATGTATGAAATGAAAAAAGCTGGATGCTATGACATTGGGTTCATTGACCCAAATACGGTTAATCAAAAGATATGGGAAGATAAATATTCGAAAAAAGACACAAAGATATCCATGCTAGAGTTTTTGAAGCAACTAAACACCCAACCAGAAATACTACTTCCTTACAACTTCAGGTGAGTGTTACTATATCTTGTACTACAAATTCTATTTTTTGCTTAATTACTAGATGTTAATAAGTGTAGTTGATGAGTTATGCATGTGCCCGCTTATTTATATAAAACGTGTGCGCATGCAGTTACCACTGGATCTTGTTAATCATTGAAGTTGACAAGGGAAAAGTTGAAGTACTGGACTCACTATATAAGGATCCATCCGAATACGCAACCGTGAGGGGGATTGTCGATAGGTAATTTCAATCATTATCGCACTATGTCGGCCTCTTTACTTCATTTCCTGATATCAACTAGTTAATAACTCCTTTATTCATTTTCTTTGCCGGCGGGCAGGGCTTGGTCCAAGTTCGTCAAACAGGTCCCAGGCGAATGGAAACAAGAGCTGAAATGGGTGCGACCCAAGGTAATTAAGTAGTACTAGCTAGCTACGTCCGTGCATCTCTTTAATTCTAGTTTCAATACCATTATCATGCTTGATTAATTATTACCTGATTGAATTTTATTCTCGTAAAGTGCATGAAGCAGGAGCAGGGGAATGCTTTATGCGCATACTACGTTTGCGAGAACATTCACATGATCACGTCTGAAAGGAGTAGAGATGAAAGAAATCTTTGGGTACGTTTGCCAGAACACCATCCATAATTTTTTTATCATGATCTAGCTAATATATATACACACAACTAATATATTCATCTTGATCTCCTGATTATAGCTGACGGAGATGCGGGGCTAGCTCCTACCAACGGATCGCGTACGAGCAATTCAAGAGGAAATAGCTGGATTTCTGCTCGACCAGGTCATAGATCCCAAAGGAGAATACCATTACAAGATCAAGAAGAAGTAATGCCCTGCATATATGTAATGATGCGCAAATTGTAGGAGAAATTGTATATATATATATATATATATATGTATGTGAATGGTCGTCGTACGAAAAATTCGATGATATATATATATATATATGATCGGTTCTACGAGAAATTCTATTTATATATATGCAAAATAAACCATAATTAATTCATAAACCCCTAAAGGATTAAAAGGAAAAATAAACCAAAATTAAAAGAACTAAAGGTCCCCCAGCCCGCCACGTGGTGGGCCTTTAGTGCCGGTTGGTGTTACCAACCGGGACTAAAGGTCCCCTAGCCCACGGCGCCGGCAGGTGCCACATGGTGGGCCTTTAGTGCCGGGCCGTGTTGAACCGGTACTAAGGGGGGGGGGGGGGGGGGGGCTTTAGTCCCCTCCCTTTAGTGCCGGTTGGAGAACCGGCACTAAAGGCCCTTACGAACCGGCACTATAGGTCTGTTTTCTACTAGTGTAGCCGAGTACCTGTTGGCTTTGATGTGCGGAACGATGAGTTGTCTATCTGAAGCCTCCGATCATGCCTGGGCTGCATTTGCTTGCTTTTTTTATTAAGAGGGCATTGTTGTAACTGTATGGGTATAAGATGATACATATACAACACATGTCACAGAAGGGAAATGAATCTCCTGATAAACCACATGAAATATCGTTCGATTTACAAGGTAGCTGCAAGAGTCATGTCGAGGATTCGACGTGTGTGTGATCCGTATTCCTTTTGAGAACTCACGTGCTTCAACATAATCCGGCAAATCTATCCTGGTCTTCAACCTGATTTGCCCAAAAAAATTGAGAGAACGAGAGAGATTGTGAGATGCGATGAACTATTCATTGAGCCATTTTTTGGAAAGGTCCATCCAGCAAGTTGGTTGTGCTTTTCTTTTTGCTTAATTGCTTATTAATCTGTTCTCTAATTTTTTTGCTTATTAATCAGAACAGGAGACACTCCCTGAGGCCTTTACCCGCTGTTGGATTATAAAATAGACGGTGGATGAGAAAGAGAGACCCCCTCCCCACTTCCCCAGCCTCGCTAAACCGCCCGACTGCCGCTCCCTCCTCTCCTGCTCTGTTCGGCTCGGCTCTGCTCTGGGCTCTGGCCGCTTTCTTCTTCGTTGCCAGCTCCGCTGCCGCTCCGATCGCTGCTCCTCCCCCACCACCGCCGCCTACATCTCCAGGTAAACAAATCTTCTGTTCCACTCTGTCGCCTCTCTCTTGTCCCGGGAACAGCGCACCATGTACGCGAGTTGTTTGTTGAAATGTCTCAGCGGTCACCGGCGCATTTCCGCCATCTGCGTGCTTCCTCCCTCCCCGTGGCCCGTGGTTAGTCTATGGTGGGAATCGGGCGGTAGCAGTAGTAGCATGATCCCATCATAAGGCCGCTCCTTTTGGATGGACGTACGTGAGGCTGCCCCTGGATTGAGCAGAGAGAATTACCGGAGACGGAAGGTCCAAGCTAAATCAAAGGATGCCCCGTGCTGTGCATTGTGGATTGCCGATTGATATGGCAATGGAGCTCATTCCTAGCAGCGCAATGAGCCCTCAGCAGCCGTTCGTTGCATTCGGCGGATGAGTGGGATCACGTCGTACGCACAGCGATTTCCATGCGCATTAGCTACTTAGCTTAGTATGTCGGCATTTTTTGTCTAGAAAGTGGACGACCTCATGGCAGAGATTCCTGGGCATTTCTGTTAGACTTACACCGTGGTGTGTGCCGTGACAATTTAAGCCACTGCAGAAGTTCTCTAGGCTTTCAGAATTTTGACAAAAAAAATATGTCCTGCTAATATAAAGTGGTTTCGAGTACAAATCTGCAATTTGTCCGTTTTCTCAGTGACCACTTGCTTACGCATCTGTTTGCGCCTGGCTCTATGCAGCAATTCCTCAAGGAGATATTGAACGACCTCTGTATGTACAACAAGCGAGGGCCGAACCAGGGCATGCACGAGCTCAAGCCCGAGTACAACAAGTCGTCGGAGGACGCCGCCGGTGCTGCTCCGTGAAGATGATTTGCCTATCTGACTGCTGTTGTATAACCGAGTACCTGTTGGCTTTGATGTGCGGAACGACGAGTTGTCTATCTGAAGCCTCCGATCATGCCTGGGCTGCATTTGCTTGCTTTTTTTTATTACGAGGGCATTGTTGTAACTGTATGGGTATAAGATGATACATATACAACACATGTCACAGAAGGGAAATGAATCTCCTGATAAACCACATGAAATATCGTTCGATTTACAAGGTAGCTGCAAGAGTCATGCCGAGGATTCGGTGTGTGTGATCCGTATTCCTTTTGAGAACTCACGTGCTTCAACATAATCCGGCAAATCTACCCTGGTCTTAAACCTGATTTGCCCAAACATTTTTGAGAGAACGAGAGAGATTGTGAGATGTGACGAACTATTCATTGAGCCATTTTTTTGAAAGGTCCATCGAGCAATTTGGCTGTGCTTTTCTTTTTGCTTAATTGCTTATTAATCTGTTCTCTAATTTTTTTGCTTATTAATCAGAAGAGTAGACACTCCCTGAGGCCTTTCCCTGCTGTTGGATTATAAAATAGACGGTGGATGAGAAAGAGAGACCCCCTCCCCACTTCCCCAGCCTCGCTAAACCGCCCGCCCGCCGCTCCCTCCTCTCCTGCTCTGTTCGGCTCGGCTCTGCTCTGGGCTCCGGCCACTTTCTTCTTCGGTGCCAGCGCCACTGCCGCTCCGATCGTTGTTCCTCACCCACCACCGCCGCCTACATCTCCAGGTAAACAAATCTTCTATTCCTCTCAATCGCTACCCATTTTTTCGACCGCCTCCTTGTTTTCCAGCCCGGCCGCCCAAACCACGACCACCCCTCACCATAGCCGCCCCACGCCCGTGTTTCAGAGGTGTTTTTGCCGGCGTTTGTGGCTCTTTGTCGCCGCATCCAGTACCAGGGAAGCTACGGCTGCCGGCGACGCCCATCGACCCCAACACCTTTCAGCAGGCGCTGCATAGCCGTCGGTGGCCGACGTCAACCTTGCCTACTGCCTGTGAGGGGAGCCCGAGGTTCTCCCGGCCGCGGCTCCACCACACCCGCAAGGTGTTCGACACTTTGCTGACAAGGTATCATGGATAGTGGGGACGAGTATTTTTTTCCACAACTTTATTTGTTCATAGGATGATCCGTCCTTGGATGACGAAGAGCTTGTGATGGATGCATTGGTCGTCAATGACCACATTGCTAGGCAGTGGCCTCGGTTCAGGGGTTCAATCCCGAGTCATGCTCTGGCCTTGAACTACGATAGGGAGAGTGGCCACGCCCTTCTCAATACCGATTACTTTGAGAATACCGCGCTCTTCAAACCACATCAATTCCGCTGCAGCTTCCGTATGACGAGACATGTGTTCAATCGTATTCGGGAGGGAGTGGTAGCATATGACCCATACTTTGAGTGCAAAGAGGATGCCCTTGCAAGCTTGGCTTCTCCTCTTACCAGAAATGAACTGCGGCTATTCGCATGCTTGCATATGGAATTCCGGGCAATCTTGTGGATGAGTACATCCGTATGAGTGAGTCCACATATCTCCTATCAATGTACAATTTCTGCAAGGCCGTGGTGGCAGTGTTTGGCCCTGAGTACCTGAGAGAGCCAACTGCCGCTGATACAGAAAGGTTGCTAGCAATCAATGCCGATAGGGGCTTTCCGGGCATGCTTGGCAGCATAGATTATATGCACTGGAAGTGTAAGAATTGTCCATTTGCTTGGTAGGGGCAGTACAAGGGGCATGTGAAAGGTGCCACTGTCATACTAGAAGCGGTGGCTTCACAAGATCTTTGGATATGACATTCTTTTTTTTTTGGCATGGCTGGTTCTCACAATGATATCAACGTGCTTCAGCGTTCTCCAGTGTTCGCAAGGCTTGTAGAAGGCCACTCCCTAGAGGTCAACTTTGAGATCAATGGCCACCATTATAACAGGGATACTACCGAACTGATGGTATCTATCCTCAGTGGTCAACTCTTGTGAAGACAATACCCAATCCACATGGAGAGAAGAGACATAGATTTTTACAAATGCAAGAGAGGGCTGGGAAGGATGTGGAGCGTGCTTTTGGTGTGCTTCAATCTCGATGGGGTATCGTTCTAAACCCTGCACTGACATGGAGCACCGAGAAGCTTTCGAAGGTGATGACTGCTTGTGTGATCATGCATAACATGATCGTGGGGGATGAGCATGATTACATCATCTATGACCTAGTGTTTGAATTTCAGGGTGAAAATGTTGAGCCTGAGCATTAAGAATCAACACTGTTTGAACAGTTTGCCCAATTCCATCATGAAATGCGTGATTGGCATACTTACATGCAGCTCCAAGATGACTTGTTGAGCACATGTGAAATCACATCGGCAACCAGTAGATGCATCGGTTCATTTTCTTTCAATCTATTGAAGGCAATTTCGATTGGGTTGTAAAGCTATTTGATTGTATTTTTTTTCAAACTATTTGTTTGTAAAACTATTTTCAGTGTATGATTTATTTAGTTGCGATACTTTTATTACAATGTGCATAGTTAAAATGTGCACATACAGACTCCAACCGGCTCGTGCCGGATGCTGCCAACGCATCTAGGAAAACAGCCGTACGTCATCCCATTGTCCTATTCAAACGGATTTTATCCGAATAAAACCGATGTTCGTTTGGGGTCCAAGGTTAGAGTTGGCCTAAATTGCTTACTAATCAGAGGAGACCCTCCCCGCCGTGGTGTCCGCTCCAGAGACCTCTCCGCTGTTGGATTATTAATCAGACGGTGGACGAGAAAGAGAAGCCTCCTTCGTCCCACCCTGCGATCCGTGGCTGGTCTAAAACCTAGCTCCCCCGATTCAGCCTCCCCTGGAATCAGGTCCGGCTCCGGCGGCCAGGTCGGCCCTCTCCTTCCTCCCTCGCCTCACCCCTCGGTCCCCTCCCCTCCGGCCGCCCTCTCCCTCTCCCTCCCCTGCTGGCCCGCCCTTGCCCAGACGCCCTCCGACCCTCTGCCGCTCTGCGCCGGCCTCTGCGGCGGCGCGGCTCCGCCAGGCGCCGGTCCGCCTCCGGCCTCCCGGCTGGCGGCTCCCCGGCCCAAGTAGGCGCCCAGCCCCTCCCGGCTCACCTCCACGGCTCCGCCCTGGACATTCTGCATCCATCTACTGATCTACATCTAGTTTAGCATCCACCAAGGTATACTTTCTCTCTGTTTTTTAAAGAAATCTGAAGATTTTGCAGTGATTGCTTGTAAAACTGAAATTGAATTGCTTGTTTGTCCAATGTTCACCAGTCCATGCGACATTGCCACTGATTTTACTTTGTTTATGTGATTGTGATGTAGATGAAAAAGAAGGATGTTAGCTTATTTGAATTATGCTAGTGTTGTTTTGTTCATATATTGCTAGTGGTCTGTTGTTTGGTTCATATACTATATTTAGAGCAAAAAAAAATAAAATTGGGTGAATACCGAGCCTTCATTTCCTGGCGCCGTCACTGAGTAGTAGTATGATCCCAGCATAAGGCCGCTCCTTTTGGATGAATGTGCGGGGGGCTGCCCTTGGATTGGGTGAGAAGAGAAAATTACCGGAGCCGGAAAGTACAAGTAAAATCAAATGATGCCCCGTGCTGTGCATTATGGATTGCCTATTGATATGGCAATGGATTTCATACCTGCCGCTGCATTAGCCGGCAGCATTGTTTGTCTAGAAAGTGGATTATGGATTTTGGTCATTCTACTTTGTGTGTTTGCCGTGGCTCTTATATTTCTGTATGCATTTAGATATTCACAGGACCATTAATTATGTGTTCGCTACAATTGTCACATTAGCTTTGAAGATACTCAGCTGTTTTCCTGATGCATCTTCTCAGTTGTATTGTATTTTGCTAGAAAATATTAAACTGAACAGTAGATGGCTCAAGATCAAGAGAATTGATCAGCTAGAGCAAAGTGTTTAAGGGGAACGTTTGCTCGAATGCTTTCTTTGCTTTAAGTTCAATGGGGAAATAGGTTTATTTTCCAGTGATTTTGTTAGTGGTCATATCATTTAAACATTCTTTTGTCTCTGCTTGTAGATTCGCCATGGGTTCTGTTGGTGCTGGATTGCTGAAAGGCTTGAGGAGAGTCTTAGAGCAGCAAAGGAATTCAGTTGGTGGGTTATTTTCCATTCTTATTCACTGTGATTGATGATATGCACAATCATACCGAGGAGTGAGGAGAAAGCTTCATTATTGGCTCTTTTTAGATTTATGCAGAAAATCACGAGCTTGGAGTTCTACAGTTTCTTTTTCCGATATTGATGACAAGGAAGACATGGGTGATGATGGTGATTTGAAAGATTCAAGGAGAGAGTTAGAACCCCAAAGCGTGGACCCCAAGAAGGGCTGGGGATTCCGTGGCGTTCATAGGGTATTTATATATTATGTGATACAGTGATTTGCTACTTGGTTCCATGGACTCCAGGAGCATAAACTGACACTTATTGGTATGTTTTGTTCTTGATAGGCTATAATATGTGGTAAAGTTGGACAAGCGCCTGTGCAGAAAATTTTACGTAATGGGCGGACGATAACTATATTTACTATTGGAACTGGTGGCATGTTTGACCAGAGGGTAATTGGGTCTGCGGATGCACCAAAGCCGGCTCAGTGGCATCGAATAGCTGTTCATAGCGAGCACCTAGGTGCTTATGCTGTTCAGAAGTTGGTGAAAAAGTATGTGATTCAAATACAAAGATTTCATCTTTTCTCTCTCCATATAAGTATAGCATGTTCTGGTGCTGTGGCTTCGATATATCTTCATTTGGTACATGTTATCTTCATTCTTGCCTTTTTTTCAGCTCTGCGGTATATATTGAGGGTGATATCGAAACCAGGATCTACAATGACGGCATTGATGGTCAAGTCAGGAATATACCGGAGATTTGTATTCGGGGTGATGGTATGCTGATCAACATTTAATGCTAATTCAATTTTGTTGTCGTAATATTTGAGGAGTAATTCTGTCGTTATATTTTTCATAGGCAACTCAGTGGCGCTTGTATTTTACTTGCTAACATTCATTTTACTCTATACCCAACAGAACAGAGCCATGCTCTCTGCTTTCTTCGATTATTTGTTTTGTACTTGGATACTATATGCATCCTCGTCGTGCAAAAGCTAATCTTCTGAGTAATTGTTTTGTGTACAGGTAAGATTCGGCTGGTTAAATCTGGGGAGAGTGCTGCTAGCATATCACTTGATGAGCTGAGTAAGTTTGATGGCTGTCTTAAGGTTCTAATTTACAAGAAAATGTTGGTTTTATTCATGTTTGTCGAGAATTATCTGTTAGTCCATGGTCTTCACAATGTTTGCATACTGATGTATGTTTCTATATTACTATGCAAACCATGATAACAATAACCTTTGGACGCAGGAGACGGCTTGTTCTAGTTACAGCTATCGATGTCAGCACAAGCAGGTCAGGAATAGATATCTTGCCTGAGGCCTGTTTTCAATGTGTGTTTTTCGTTAATTTTAGTAGTATTAGGTTTTGATTGTTGAGTCGTATTTACGTGTTGTGCTGGTTGCAAGTTCTGAGTTTTTTCTCCTTTCAGTTTGGCTTAATATTTTTGCATTATTTGTGGAACACCTTCAATTATCAAGCATTACCCTCTCTAATTCAGTGTTATTGTGTTTCCATGGTTGAAAAACATCCACAATCGATACACATCCTTTTTACAACTTTCACGACCTTAAAGTAGGGGTAGAGTAGTATTATTGCAGTAACTACGCTGTGCCGGCCGCATTCTTCCAATTTGACCATATCGTGGTGTTGCTTTATTACCCAAGCACTAACATCAAGTGACTTCATAATGTGAGTTGTATCTTCATCGCGAGGAACTTCATGATGTTGGTACACTAGTGGTAATTCTGCGTTTACAGTATTCCAAACCTTGAATCCTAAGGCATTTTCCCTTTTATTCATGTTTTAATCTGTTTGTACATGTTGGTGGCAATAGACAGTTTTCTCTGGAATGCTCCAGGTATATATGAAGAGTAGCACAGTAACACCCAGCTAGGTCAAGTCTTATTGAAAATTTTCTTGCTAATATTATGCTAACAAAGGAACACATTGAACAGAAATTGCAGAGTTGAACTGGCAAAGTAACTGTTCACTCACTCTACATTATCATTATGAGAGTTAGTTTTTCACTATATATCAACTGCATAAATTGAGAATGAGAACCAAAGCCATATTCTAGAATCGAAAACAAACAATTGTAGATGAAGTTATATTCTCCTCATGAAAAATAAAAGGCAGAAAACCAGTTTCATATATCTCCAGTGAATGAAGCTTGCATACATTCGGAAACATAATGACATTGAAACTTCATATCATAAGACTGAATCATATTTACAATTGACATGTTGCCTGGGAATATCAAACTTAAATTACAAAAAATATAACTCTTCAGTAGATTGGCAGACTCACATCAGTAATGTCCAAAGATGACTCTGAGCATCGTTGGGATGTTCCTTACATCGAAAAGCTTCTCACCTAGTTAGAGTGAGCATGACTTTGCTGATGTTGAAGGCCTCCCCTTATCTCTTGAGCTCCTTCTGAGCATCTCCCTCATGCCATTGGCGACTCGTACAGCTGGGCTTGATAGAGCCATCCTGCAGAATGCCATATGCGCCTTGATAGCCTCTTTGACGCCATCCTGGCCTCTTCCCTCTCTACTGAGTTCATCCCCTACGGCCTCCGAGCATAAGCCGCAGAGCCATTCCCCTCCAAAGTTGGCCTTGACGCTCTTTATGTATTCCTGGGTGCACTCCTCTTTGAAGTCGCAGCATGCGCACCTCATTGACTCAGTGTCCATCTTCAGCATTGATGGAGACGGATATGCGAAAAACAGGAGGAGCGTAGCAGCAGAGCTGGAGAAAGAGGGAGGGAGTGGACGAACAGAAGGGGGCTATAAGGGGACCTCGGGACTAGGTTGCTAGCCTACTTGTATGGAAAATTTTGAAGGGCTTGTTTTTTCCTTTGGCTTGTCTGGGCTAGCTTGATCGATTATTGAAATTCCGGGATTTGCCCTGGCCCATAGCATCTTGAGCAGTGCACTAGGTTGCGAGAGCATATGTGATTTGCATTGATTGCTGGCACTTTACTAGGTAAAACTGGCGATGCGGGGAAACCTTAGTCACATGGCTGCTGCTGTGTTGAAGGTACATGTGGGAGAAGATGTTATTGGTCTTATTAGCTATGATCCTATGACAGTATCCCTTTTTTTATGTCAAAAATGATAGTCCATGGCTGCCCCTTGGTACTTGTATGGTTTTTGCGCTACAATTTTTTTTGCATAATACATCTTTACCACTAGTCGCTGTATGTTTTTTATGGCTAGAGTCTTACTTTCGTATGCTCACGTGGACCCCGGTAGCGTTGCTTATGTCCACCGTCGAGATTTTTACCCTCGTCAACTCCATTGTAACCTTTGTCCTTTTGCTGTGCAGGCCATAACCCATAACCAGCGGCGGGTTAAGTTGAGAATAAGGGGATGCATGCAAGCTCTACCAAGGTGCTGCTTTGTTGAAGCAGCCTGGGAGGCCGAGATGGATATTGTCACATCTCATCCTTGCGAGATTTACCAGTTGATGCACGATCGATAAAGCCTTCCCAGAACCCGCGCTCGTGTGTTTTACCATGTCGCAGATGGTGATGGATGGATGAACTGTTTTACGACGGTTGATGATGGTACTGAATGAATGATTGTTTTACGCAGGGGGCACCTGAGACAGGCTCGTCCCGGCGCGCCGCGGGGGCGTAGGACGGTACGAGGCTGGCTGGCGAGCGCACGGGGCAAGGCACGTTGACGCGCCGTGGAGTTTCTCGCCGTGGCCCCGACAGCCCCCGACCCGCAGCGCAGCCCGTAGCTAGCCTAGCCTAGGGGCACTGCACCTCCACGTGAAGTGAAACCCAGCCCCCCTCCCCGCGCCACCGCTTCCAGTTCCAGGCCACCCCCCTCCGACTCCGGCTCCGGCCAGGCACCTACCCGTCCGTCCCTACGGCTAGACGTCGCTCGGTGGCCTGGCCTGGACCAGATATCGTGGATCCACTTGAACCATGCCATGCGTGTCCCCCGTCGATTGAGCCGCGCCTGCCGGGCCATGGATATCTGTTGGTGCGTAGCGCGGTTCAGACCTGCAGCCTGCGCCAGCACACCAAGCGGCTGGAGGATCGACCCGGCCGGCGTCGATCACCGACGAGAGGCGCCGGCACGACTAGCGCACGATCACAAGCGTTGATGAACTCCTTCATGGCTGTGAATCACGAGATAGAGCGCACTACTGTACTGAGTACTGGACCTCCACTTTGGACAGGGCCACAGGGGTGTCCGTCTCGCAGGTACAGTTTCCGGACTGATTAGTGGACCACGCATACGCCGATCATCCCGCAGGCCACGACGCTGATACGTACGCCAGTTTTTTTTTTTTCTGATTATGGTCAATCGTTTCATTGCTGCCTTGATATATCTGTTTAGATCACTACTTTAGTGATCTATAAACGCTTTTATATCTTCAATGATCTAAACGCTCTTATATTTCTTTACAGAGGAAACATCATCGATCTACTAGGAAGTGCTCTGGAGTTCTCGAAACATACCCCATGAGTAAGCTTTCAGATACCTGACACGTAGGAGGAATGGCAAGCTGAGCAAGGGCCAAGGAGACATGGAATACCGGATAGTTGTATTCTTTTTTTTTGCGGGAGCGGATAGTTGTATTCAAAACAGAAAAAGAAAGAATACGGATAGATCTATTTTTTTGAGGGGAAAGAATACCGGTACATGGACGATGATTCCGACTTGTAAGAGATTGCCCCCGCTTTGGACACTATTGTCAAGTGTCGACAATAAGTGAAATTATCTAGGCCTGGCCAATCAACACCCTATATCAAAGGACCATAGGGCAACACATCATTATCTTTTGAATTTGATTTATCAGAAGTATAGTGCCCAAATCACATTGGGGGGGGGGGGGGGGGGGGGGGGGGGGGGGGGGATGGCGAGCAAAATGGGCCAGGCCCACTTGGTCATTTCTCAATGGTAGGAGCGGTTTTCTTCGGGTTTTTTCCCACTTTTTTTCTAAAAGAGGACGGGTTTTGGCTCATGTTATAACTTACCCCCTCCGTGCTTGAAAAGAAGGCATATAAGTTTTGTTTGAAGTCAAACAGTAAGTATGACCAAGTTGGTAGAGAAAACTACCAATAACCACAACGCTAGATTTACCACTCAAAAAAAAAAAAACCACAACGCTAGATTGGTATAGTATATGAAGATATATTTTATTGTGTATTTAATGATTAATTTGGTGCTGTAGTTGTTGATAGTTTTTGTGATTTTACATTGTTTCACTTCAATAAAAAAGTTTATGCCTTCTTTTCAAGAACGTAGGGAGTACGTCTTTACCCGCCGGTCTGTATTGGTACATTCTTGTGCAACTTTATCTAAGCATATGACTATGTTCTTTGTTGTAGATACTGTTATACAATGTTGCTATGATTTAAATACAGAAAATATAGGTATTACTAATTATTTGTGAACTAACCAACTAATAGTTCCATTTTGGATGAAGCCTTTTTAATTTAGAGGAGCCATAGCTAAGGAAAGTCAAGAAGAGCAAGAGATTCAAGCTTGGAGATGCTCAAGGCACCCCCAATTTGTTTGAAAGAAGTCTCAAAAGGCTAAGCTTGGGGATACCTAAGGCACCCCATTCTTCATCAACCTTCCACTATGACTTCGTTAAACTTTTTCTATTCATCCTTGCATTATGTGTAGTTTGTTGGAGTGCCAATTTTATTTTCCTTTTTGAATAAATATAATCATCAGATCTAAGAGTCACCTATGAGAATGCGAGAGTTTTGCATGGCTTGATCATTTGCCCTATGTACTTCACTTATCTTTGTGATAGTAAAAGTGTCCGAATAAACACATAAAACATCATGTTTCACTTATAATTACCGGAAAGTTGAAATCATGGTTGGCACTTGAGTTAATATTATATCTTGGGCATATTTTCATTGAAATGGTACTTAATAATTAGACTTGCATTCTTGAGAAGAATAAGACCTGATGAAAACATCAAGTGGAGTTAGAATACATATGATTGAATACTTGGCAATAGTTTTGAGATATTCTGAAAGCCACTAAATTTGCATTAGTATAAAGCTCCTATTATTTAGAGATATAATACTGCATTAATGTTCAACTGAACCATTGCCATTCTTTCATGTAAATACGACAAAATTTGAAACTCTAGTAATTGACTAGATTGGCACAATCTTATTTTGTTTGCAAGCAATGATAGACTAGCGTCTTTGATGCGGCTGGGGCGAGGTGATGGTTAATTCCTACCAAACTATCCTCCTCGGGATACCTCAATTTTGTTCTATGCAATATAATGCCCTGATTTTCTTGTTTACGTTTTGAGTTCTTTATGATTAATGCAAGTTTTAGTGTTTTATGTTTCCACCAAAATGGTATTATTGCTAGCCTCTTCGGTATTCAATATCGTCCACTCTAACATTGAGACATGGTGCATACTTTGATGATACATCCAACCCCATGGGATGACTTCCTCTCGTTATCCTACACATAAACACAATATTTCCTCAAAACAACACCATACCTACCTATTATAAAATTTTCATAGCCATCCCAAGCATATCGCCAACTACCATCATTTGTTCACATTACATAACTAGAGATATGATATTTATTGTCATGTGCTTTACATGATCATTTTAGCTAGCTTCATAACACAAAATGACCATAGTTTATCATGTTCAGGAGTTACGCTCGAGCTTGGGATTACCTGGTACACTGACAAAGGCATTCATATGGAATTTATTCATGTTCATAGTATGATCTATGTTTACATTGAGTTGGAGTTGAGAAAACTGTATTGATCATCATTGTAAGGCGTTGCTTCTAAAATCAGGAATAATCTGCTGCCTCTTAAATCATCACAAGCTGCCTGAAAAAAAAACAGATAAATAGTCAGTCACTAAAACATGCCATTATAGGCCTTGGTTGTATATGAATATAACAGTGCAAAAACGGTAATCTCCAAACTAAAAATAATCCTGTCATGCACCATTGGGAAAATTTCAAGATGGGTGGAAAGGTCAAGGGTGATCTCAACCATATTTTGTGTATTCTATCTTCAAAATTCAAACTTGTTGTGTTTTACCAATGAAAATGAATTAAACGGGCAAGGATGATCAGACTTGCTTGGCTCGGTTACTAGCGGATGTAAGCCACGAACACTGTGGAAGACAGAGTTCAGTTTCATATTGGAACCGGAGGCAAGACATATTGGTTTCAGGCAGAAAGACAATATGAAACTTGAGTGCGGCGATTCACAATTAGAATACTAGTACAAAATGAATTGGAATACCTCAATTGTTTGAAAACATTTTCTGAGGTACGTTATTTCATTCTCAAAATTTGCTCGGTATAGCATTGCGTCAATTCGTTTGAAGGCGAAAGGTATATCAAGAACTGCTTTAAGAAAGCACTCCACCGAACCAAGTTTAGATGATTCCCCAGTAAAATCTCTCAGTTTAAGTTCTTCCTCTTTGGTAGGAGCCATCTTTACTAAAGTCTCCAAAAGTTCTGCCCCCAAACATTCACCATTACCTACTTAAAATGATGGTAGGAACACAATATTGTTAGTAGAATTTTAATACTGCATAACTTTACATGGCTGTGTCAGCTCTCAGAGTAATGTGCTAATTAAAAGAATTCTTATTAAAAGGGAGAGGAATGCCATTATAAATTGGAATGCAACCTTTTTTTTTAAGAATTCCTAAATGGTGTGCCTACTTAGTGAGATTTATCCGTCGAATATTAACTCGGTAGCAATATAAAGAAAAGAAAGATAGAAGACTAACATAAGAAAAAAAATAGCTCTTTAAGATGAACTTACCTCTGGAGAGGTAAGTGTTGTTTTGAACCCTCGCCATTGATTTTAGGCTATTTGTTTTGGACATCAATAATATAACCGGCACTTTCACGTTAATACATCATAATGAAGTTCGCTCGATGCAATGACCAGTGGTTATCCTCCTTTTCGAAAAAACATCATAACAAAAAAGGGAAGGTGATAATAAATATTTATTATCCTTGCAAACCGTGATCATGCAGGCCATCTTCGACACCATTGGGAGCATGATCAAAGGCCAATTTACAACCACACTGGGCTTGCGTACATCTAAAGAAAGAAGCCCCACCTTTGTTGATTATTACTACTTGAAATCAAATAGTGACCCACAAAATAATATAGACTGTGAAATGTAGGCGACATTTACATTGTAATGGAATTTAGATGATATACGTTTGTATTGTAAATGAAAATATATGGGCATCTTAAATCATCAAATTCTTAAATGTGATATAGCAGCATAGAATGTGAGAAAATACTTGTCGAAGTTTTAACAAAATGTTACTGTTTTCAAGTTGTATCCAATATCTTGCCAAGGTAATATTTTCAAGGATAGAATTTAAACTCATGCGATCAAATTATGTTCTGTTTTTATCCCTCAAAAAAAGTATGTTCTAGTTTTAAAACTTCTTTTCGAAAATATGAAATCAGGCAAATATTTCCTTATAAATAATCTAGGTGACCTTTTTTTTTTTTTTGCGGGAATAGGAGGTAACACAAGACCATGAGATCACCGCAAATGAAACGGTCCATAAGCAACTGGACCACCTTGAAATTTCTCAAGACAATATGCCAAAGTAAAGCATTTGTGCAACTTTTTTTAGACTAAAAAACCGTGCAGCTTCTCCACAGAATTGCACAAATTTCTTTATGCAACTTTAACCCGAGCCGCGTGAAACTAGGTCGAAAACAAAAACAGAATTGAAATTCATACCCAGACATAAACCAAAAATTCCGTGCACAAATCACAGAGCTCTTTTCAAGTTATTTGCTGACAGCCAATTTCAAGCAATAGAGAAGCAACTGGTTGCTCACCATGTAAAAGTGCATCTGAGACCTCATCAGGCGTGACATTCAGCGCACGCATCAGGATGGCAATGCTCTGTTCCTTCTCCGGGTCGAGGACCCTCTCCTCCCGCCTAAGCTTCGTCGAAATGCCACCTTTCCTCGATGTGTCCCTAGGTGCCACACTGTTCATGGCGAGCACCTCGATCATGTCCTCATCCGACCTGCAAGAAAAACTGTTGTGAGTTTCACAGATCCAAGAAAACGACACAAAGATCCTGCATCTGGTCTGCCATTATAATATGCATCCTTAACTGGAAGGAGTTGGACTTGAGCCGGTCCCAGGCCATGTGGGGGTCATCGGAGCTCCCGCCGCGGACTACCTTTTCCCGGTGCAGCGGCTTCAGCCTCGGTCGGGCTCCATCATTGACATGCGTCCGCGTGCTGCTCCCGTCGTCAGTTTCCTTCATCATCGCCATGGCAGGCGCCGCACGCACGGCGATGCTGGGATCCTCTGCTCGGGCCGGGTTGAGTGACCGGCGCATGGATATTGGGTTGTTGAATGTTGTGGCGGAGGGTGGGCAGTCCCCGCCGAGAAGCGGGTGCCCGGCGGCGTGCGGCGGGACCGTTGTGGCGGAGGAGCGGGAGGGGGTGCAGCGGTGATGGAAGCAGAGGCGGCGGCGGCCGGGGTCGCGGGGAAGAAGTCGCTGGTGAGACTGGGGAGGCTGCGGCGCGAGGGCGTGGTGGTGCGTGCGCTGGAGCTGGACGCGCTTGCCTCTGTCCATGTCCCGCGGGCCTCGGCTCCGCCGGAGCCGGACCCCGTAGAGTGCTGACCCGGCGTGTAATACGGCGCCTCCTCCTCGGACGAGCCCACCGTCGTGGCAGACTCCCGCCGCAGCGGCGGGAGCGGGCGGAGCTCCAGGCTCGGGACGGTGTCGACGTCGTGGCAGATGCCCCGCCGCGCGCGTTCGTGTCGGGCCTTGCAGTAGTGGGAGGCCGTGCAGGAGCCGGCCACAGCGGCGTTGGGATCCGATGGCTCCGAGACGTGGGCATGGCCGCCGGGGTGCTCGGGGACGCGCGGCTGGACCGGGTGGATCGGAACGCGGCCGGTGAGGAGGAACGCGGCGGCGAAGGCGAAAAGGGCGAGAAAGGCCGCGGCGGCGGCGGATGCGACGACGATGGCGGCCTTGGGGGTGCCTCCGCCGCCACGGACGCGCGGGGCGGGGCCTCCAGGGGACGAGATCACGGCGGGGACCGTGCTGGGCTGCGGCGGTGCCGGGGTGACGACCGTGTCGGGCGGGGCTGGCATGGAGGGGTCGGAGCTGAAGCCCGGCGAGGGCGGAGCTGAAGCAGGCCGCGATGGGGGCGGGGTCCACTCGATGGGGAAGAGCGGCTCGTGGAGCAGCCGCCGGCCGTTGCCGTCGGCGGCCACTGCGGGCGGGAGGAGGAGTGGGGTGAGAGTGAGGAGCACTTCCGGCCGTTGCCGTCGACGAACAATACCTCCACGGAGGTGAGTGCCAACCCCGTAGATGTTTGAAATTATTAGGGAAAGAGCCAAGAATTTTAGCTTGGGGTTTGCTCGAACAAAGAGGAACAGCTTGGCCAGCCGGAACACGGCGGCTAGGGGGAAACCCTAATAGAATTCTAGATACCCACACACGGCTTAGGATCCGGGGTTTATAGCCATTACAACAGTGAAAAATGAGTGAAGTGCATCCTAGGTCCTCGAACTATTTCGAAGGTGTCAAGTAGGTCCTCAAACTATGAAAAGTGTCATCTAGGTCCTCGAAAATCCTTGAAGTGTAATAAGTGTATATATATATGGCACCTCTGAAATAGTTCAATGACCTACATGACACCTTTGAAATAGTTTGAGGACTAGGATGACACACATATTGCACTTTGAGGACCTGGATGACGATTTTTATAGTTCGAGGACCTACGTGACACCTCTAAAATAGTTCGAGGACGTATATGGTGCACTTCACTCAAAAAAAAAAGAATAGAGCATGTGAGGCGAGCTGGGGATTGATACGTCTCCAACGTATCTACTTTTTCCAAATACTTTTGCTCTTGTTTTGGACTCTAATTTGCATTATTTGAATAAAACTAACCCGGACTGACGCTGTTTTCAGCAGAACTACCATGGTATTATTTTTGTTCAGAAATAAAAGTTCTCGGATGAGGCTGAAAATTTACGGATATTTTTTCTAGAATATATAAAAATTATTGGAAAAAATATCTACTGGAGGGGGCCCACCATAGCGCCACAAGCTCAGGTGCCCCCGGGTAGGGCGCGCCGCACCACTTGAGCTATTGGGCCCCTGGAGCCTCCGTTTGCCCTACCTCCAAGTCCATAAGTACCGTCTCGCGGAGAAAAAATGAGAGAGAAAGTTTCATCACGTTTACGATACGGAGCCTCCGCCAACTCCTGTTCTTCATCGGGAGGGCTGATCTAGAGTCCGTTCGGGGCTCCGGAGAGGAGGATTCGTTGTTGTCATCATCATCAACAATTCCATGATGCTCACTGCCAGCAGTGAGTAATTCATTCGTAGGCTTGCAGGACGGTGATGGAGTTGGATAAGATTTATCATGCAATCGAGTCAATTTGTTAGGGCTTGATCCCTAGTATCCACTATGTTCTGAGATTGATGTTGCTATGACTTTGCTATGCTTAATGCTTGTCACTAAGGCCCGAGTGCCATGATTTCATATCTGAACCCTTTATGTTTTCATAAATATATATGAGTTCTTGATCCTATCTGCTAGTTGTATGCATTTGTTATTGTCCTGAACCGTAGACCCCAAGGTGACAATAATTGGGATACTCTCTGGGAATGACTGTAATTCGAGGAGTTCATGTATTCACCATATGTTCATGCTTTGTTCCGGTTCTCTATAAAGAAGTGACAAACATCGACACCACCACAACATTATCATAATCACCCCCTCGATGACACATCAATCATAGCTAGCCAACAATGAGAATGGCCCCATAGTTGTGGCACTAAATCGCCGTTGGCATGAGACATACAACGAAAGGGAAGCTCCGAATTCGGTAGAAGAATGTGATCCACCACTCGGCACCTTCATCGGAGACACACCCAACGCCACTGGAATTCCCCACAGCCGCCGCCGCCGCCGGCCGCCGCTGCCCCGCCGTCGCGGCGCCATGTTCCACCTCCGGAAGTGCGTCTTCTCTCATCTCCTCTTTGCCGTGCCCTCTCCTTCCACCTCCCCACTCCTCTCTCCACTGCCTCCTCTCCGCCGCCGCTGCCCGCCGCATTTCACTGAACCCTAGCTTCGCCGTGGAGGAGTACCTCGTCGACACCTGCGGCCTCACCCGTGCCCAGGCACTCAAGGCCTCTGCCAAGCTCTCCCACCTCAAGTCCCCCGCCAAGCCCAACGCCGTCCTCGCCTTCCTCGCCGGCCTCGGCCTCTCCGGCACCGATGTCGCGGCCGTCGTCGCCAAGGACCCGCGGTTCGTCTGTGCCAAAGTGCAGACAACCCTGTCCACCGTCCTCGCCGGGCTCACCGGCATCGGTCTATCGCCTTCTGATATCGCACGCCTCGTCTCGCTCGTCCCGGCCAAATTCCGCCATAGATCCGTCGTCTCCAAGCTAGAGTACTACCTTCCACTCTTTGGCTCCATCGACAACATGGTCCGGCTGCTCAAACACGGTCTCTGGTTTCTCGACTCTAACCTCGAGAGGGTGGTCAAGCCAAATGTCAAGCTCCTAACAGAGTGCGGGCTAGGTACTTGTGATATTGCCAAGCTGTTCATCCGTGAACCGAGGATGGTGAGTGCCAGCACAGAGCGTGTCTCGCAGATGGTCGCGTGCGCCGAACGTATAGGTGTGCCCCGTGGCTCGGGAATGTTCAGGCAAGCGCTGCACGCCGTCTCATACTTCAACAGCGAGGACAAGATCGCTGCCAAAGTGGACTGCTTGAAGAGGACACTTAGGTGGTCGGATGCTGAGGTTGGCATTGCTGTGTTCAAGGGTCCGTTTCTGCCGACGAAGACAAAGGACATGCTGAAGCGCAGGTCCGAGTTCCTTATCTCTGAGGTAGGGTTGCAGCCGGCCTACATTGCTCATCGCCCGGCTTTCCTCACTTATAGCCTGGAGGGCCGGCTCAGGCCCCGCTTCTATGTTGTGAAATTTCTGAAGGAAAATGGATTGCTAGAGCATGGGCGGGGCTACTATACAGCACTGGTCAAGACTGAGAAGGTTTTCAAGTTCATATGCCCTCACAAGGAAGCCGCACCACACCTCGCTCAAGACTACGCGGCTGCTTGCAAAGGAGAAGTGCCGGCTAGATTCAGATTTACATGAACCAAGAATGGGCTATGAGAATTGGTAAACTGTGTACGGTGCAACAAAGTTTTCATTTTGTTGAAAGCTGGTGATTCCTGTTTCAGTGTACTTTGCCTAACTGGATGTTTGTTGTCCGCTCTGTTAGATGCTAGTATGGTCTTTGCCAACGCTTGATGAAACTGATAGTTAATATGTTAGTGTTATCATTTGGTAGAGCAGAAACCATGACTTGGTTATGAACTTGTCCATCTTCATGCCATGTTATTTAACACTTAGAACTAAGTAAATGAGAACAGGCCATTGTAGATTGCACTAAAATCTCTATTTTAACATTTTAATGCATTCTTGGTGATGTTGGCTTTCACCGATGGGCATAGGTGTGCCCTGTGACTCTGGGATGTTCAGGCGTGCCCTGCGCATTGTCGCATTCCTTGGCAGGAAAAATATCGCTGCCAAAATGGAATACTTGAAGAAGATGTTCAGGTTGACTTGTTGAGCATGTCCAAGGAATCGGTTCAACGAAAGTTTGAGTTCCTCATCTCTGAGTTGGGGTTGGAACAGGCTTACGTTGGTTATCGCCCAGCAATGTTCTATTATAACCTGGAGGGCCCTCTGAAATCCTGGTTCTGCTGTAAAATTTCTTAAGACAATTAACAAATGTAAATGCTTACTGCACCACAAAGGTTTTACTTGGCACCTTAAGCTGACAAGCTTTGTTTTAGTGTTCTTCCCTGACAAGATGTTTGTTATCTGGTATGGTACGTCTGTCGCGTGCTAGTTAGGTCAGAGGCGGAGACATGCCTGGGGCAGCTAGGGCTATAGCCCCAGGCCTAGTAACAACTTCTCTTGTAATTTCTAGATACAAACTATAGAAAATCATAGAAGTTTGTCACTCAGCATAGCACAGCCCCAGGCGTAATCTGCTTCTAGCTCCGCCACTGAGTTAGGTCATTGCTAACACTTGATGAAGCTAGTCATTAGATCCACGAGTCCTCATATTTCCATGTCATTATAAATTTTTCTCTGAATGTCAATTCTGGACCCTCTTTTTGGGAACAATTTTGGACTAATTGATGGTCACAATACGTTTACCAATCCGAGGATTCTGTTTTGATCCAGTTTGTTGGTTGCTTGTTCTAATTCTTGTGAGCTGAAAATCTCCGTTCTTTCTGTAGTATCTTTTTTTTTTGAAGTGATTAAATGTTGTGAAAGTAATTCATGCTTTACTAGGCTGTATCAGATTATACATTCACTTTTCTCCTGTATTTCTTAATGGCCTATTGGCTGATGCATTCAGTTCTAGTGACAAGTGATCTCAAAACTGAACAATAGAGTTGTACACTTTCTATTTATGGCCTACCATCTAGTCCAATTAAATGCTATGGCTGGTTAAAACCAAGCCTCCTCATGTTTTCACCAGTCAGGCTTACATGTGTCTGAAGCTGTGTTGTCATATCATGATCGATGCTAGCGAATGGTTGGAATTATTTACTCCTGCCTTGATTGACCTCAGGTGTTAGCCTCATTGTTCTGGATCATTTGGAAAATTGTACTGGTTTTCATAGGTGGCTGGTGGCAAGTGAGGATGTTGTTCAAGGCTGGAATGAACATTGGCGTTCTGCGCTTGGAGAATGGCTGAAGAATAGTGGTTTGGCTCTCTATCTGCTATCTATCAGTGAGCTTGTTTGGATGTCGTTCAGTCCGAGAGGAGGATGCAGACTTGATCTAGTTTGTTGGTTGCTGTGCTCTAGTTCGTGTGAGCTGGAAATCTTCGGTATTTCTGCCAAACTTAAATTTTGTTGGAACCGTGTGCTATATAAAGTAGTAAGTCCCCACTTCTGCTGCTGCGCATATGTTTGCCGTTTACATTTGCACCTTATTATAGTTTAATAAGACCTCCTTCTCCAGCCGTTCCAGCGTGTCAAAATTCAGCACCTAAAGATGACAATGCTGCATTTGTTTGTTCTTAGCTGAGTTACATTTTTTCTTTATGTTCTGATGTACTCCAAGTTATACTAAATCAGAGGGAGTATGTTGTGATAGTTAGTTACAGTTAACCCTTGTTTTGACCTCTTGCTAGCATAGCCTTTTCTTTTGAGTCACTACCACTCATGCGCGATTAGCTAACTCGAAAAACAGTAAAACAGGAAAAATATGGTTACTGCTGATGGGGTCGGCGAGGAGATCCCCTTTTAAGAGCATCTCCAGCCGTTTGGACCCCCAGCGCACCCGGCGAATGCCTTTTGGCGATTGCGCCGGCGGATTTTTCGCCCTTGGGGCGATCGAGATTCCAACCACGCCCCCAGGTTTCAGCCCCCAGACGCCCAAAAATTCGAATTTGTCTTTCCCGCTGCCAAAAAACACCACAAGTTCGACGATCATCATGCCACAAGTCGGCGATCATCATGCCATAGTTCGGCGATCAAACACACCCCAATAGTTCGGCGATCAAAAGGATGGAATCATAGACATGAAACGCATCAAACGGCAGGCTCCTCTGCCGTGGGATTGGCCGGGGTCGGCATGGGCGCAGTCGGGCTCGGCGTCGGCGTGGTTTCTGTGCTCGGGTTGGTCGTCGGCACCGCTTCATCGCTCGGGTTGGGCGTCGGCGTTGGTGTCGTCGTGGGCGTAGGCGTAGGAGCGGTCGTCGCAGCCGGCCCGGGCATCTGGTTCAAGATGAGGCCGCGCTCCGCCAAGTACCACGCCTTCACCTGCTCGTCCATCGTCGACATGTCTGCCGCCATCAAGAACGCCACGTCGGTGTTCCTCTTCTTCGCGGCGACGTTGGTCCTCAGAAGGTCGAGCTTGACGTCCTGCTTCGTCATCAACGCCGACCACCTCGCCTCGGACTTCTCCTCCCTCTTGGCGGCGCTGTTCTTGGCGTCGGCGATGCACTGCTCGATCAACGATTGCAGCCGTTCGGCCACGGGTGCCGCGTCCCTCGCCGCCTTGGCTCTTTTGTTGCCGTCCGGACGCCCTTCTGCCGCCGCCGGGGCAGGCGCGTCCGGCTTGTACGTCTCCTTGGCCTTGGCGAGAGTGAGCCGGACCTCCCTCCACTTCTCGCACAACTCGATTCGGGAGAACACGTGAAGGAACTTGAACTCTTGGTCGCTGTTGTCCTGGCGGTACATGTTGAACATCTGAACCATCTGCACAGCCGAAGGACAAGTGTCGGCGAAGTACACGGCGAAGGAACTGAGCCGGCGATAGGCCATACCTGACCCTCGACGTTGGCGCCGCTTTCCGGGCGAGCCGTGACCTCCTCGACGATCCCATGCCACTTGTTACAGGCCGTCTGGATGACCGCCCAATGGTTCGCCATGGCCTTGTCGCCTCGATCCATGCGGATGTGGGCGAAGTCGGGGTCGATCAACTTGCGCTCGTCGAACGCCGTCATGATCCTTCCCTAGTACGTGTCAGCGTTCTGATTCGAGCCGGTGATCGGGTCGATGCTGGCGGTCTTCCATGCTTCGGCGAGGCACTCGTCTTCCTTGGACGTCCACTTGACGCGAGGCTCGCCCGGCCTGGCGTTGGTCACATGCTTCTTCTTTCTCCCTTTCGGCGCCGACGCCGGCTCCGCCTCCGCTTCCGCCTCTGCCTGTTCTTCCTCCTCCACCTCCTCGGCGTCGTTGAGCTCGTCGTCCATGTCGGTGCCGGCGTCCATCGTTTCGTCTTGTGCATGGAACCCGGGGCAGGAAGCGGCGGCGACCGAGCCACTCGTGATGATCTCGTCCATGTCGGCGTCGGTGGCGCCGAACTGTGGCACCGAGCCGTGCGCGAACGGTAGGGCGCCCCGTCGTAGAGGCGGCGCCGGCGAGGCAGATGAGTACGCAGGCGGCGAGTAGTTGTACTGGACGTTGGGTACGACGGTGAATGCGGGGGAGGGAGTGTGTGGGTCGGGGTTAAAGCCGGACGGGGAGGTACGCGGTGGCGCGCCATGCGGGAAGGTGATGTTGGGGTTGAAGCCGTTGTGTGCGTCGCCGTCGGAGTTGCCAGGCGAGGGTGCGTAACCCCATAGCAGCGGCGAGAAGTTGGCCGATGACGCGACGCTCTGCTGGCTCCCCCCCCCCCCCCCCCACGCGGCTTGTGGGCAGTGGCCGGGCGGAAGGTTCATCATCCCCGCGCGAGAGGCCTCTCCCTGCTCCGCCGCCGCCGCCGCCACATCCCTGGCCCTCTTGGCGATGAGCCTGTTCCGCCGGTCGGTGGTGACCGCCTCCCGGCACTAAACATCCGCCCTCGTCTCGGCGTTCGACAAGCCCGGTGGCCTTGCCATCGGAGCCCTCGCCTTCCTCTGCTTCGGCTGGGTGGAATCGGCGGCGAGGCGAGGGGCCGCATACTTCTTCGGTGGCATGGAGGCCGGATCTGACGAGGAAATGGCGGGAGCGGGGGGGGGGGGGGGGGGGGGGAAGGGGGAAGCAATGGGGAAATGGAGGGAAAGGGGGAAAACGGCGGGAATAGGTAGGTTTGTCGCTGACAGCACGGGCCCACGCGCCTTTTCGCTTCTGCCGGTGCCCCCAGGCGCCCCCCGGCGCGCTGGATTCGGCTTGGGTTTGCCGGTTGTTATTTCGGCCCAAACCGGCGATAAACAACGACCTGAGGGCGCGACTGGGCTGATTTTTCGCCGCTGGCGCTAAAAAAGGCGCCTTGGGGGGCCTGTTGGGGGGGAGGGGGGGGGGGGGGGGGGGGGGCGAGTGGAGATGCTCTAACTGATGTCGCAACATGGTTGATGAGCCATGATGTGGCGCATTGAGAATGCATTAAGAACGGTGTTTAGCTTTCTTTCTGCTATATAATGTATCTCTGAACTTTTCTGGAAGTGGTTCAGTCAGTGCCTATATCGCTGATGCTGTAACAGGAGCGGTATAGTTGTTTTTGCCTGAACCCTGATTTTTTTTTTTGCATTAGATTTCAACTCTTGTAGTTTTGATTTCAACGACGAAATCCACACAGGACAGCCCTTGGATTTTTGCACGTATTTATATTCTGTTATGTTCAGAAATAAAGACCCCAGGTTTGATGACGAACACACAAGAATCTAGTGTGGTATAGCAGATTGATGTCAAACAATTTTCTTTGACAATTTGCAGTATCAACAGGAAGCATCTAACAAAATTAAGAAAACATGAAGAGACTTTCTCCCTGTGCATCGGCCATGATGAGAAACTAAAAGTCTGGGGACAAAAGCCACATGCAACCATTATTGTTATGCTCATCGGAACCATTAGGCTAGCCATAGTGGGAGTAACTTAGATAGTAACATTATTGAAGTGACATGATCCTCCCCATGCGATGCATGTACCCGTTGTCCGAGAAGTACACGACGCAACTACCGAGGTTCAGACGCTTCATGTAGTGCTCACCTTCGAAGGGCGACGAGTATTGCTTGGGGTGGTAGATGTAGTTCCTCTCCACCCCACCGCGTTCGGTGGCCGCCAGCGGCTGAAACGCGGACCGCCTTAGAGCACGCGGGGCTCAGGAACAGGGCATGATCATCGGCCAAGCTCCTCACCTCCACCAACTTGTATTGATATTGCGTGGCCGGGCCCTCGCCAGTGCTCATCGGCCATGGCTATGATGGCTGGGTAGACGTTACCTGAGGCGAGCGCGCGGTGGAGGGAAGGACGGTGCTCTGCCATGGCGAGCATGTGGTTTTTCTCGCGACCGACATGGGGAAGAAGATGACGTGGGAGGGGAGGACCAAATCCTACGGCTCCATGAGGCCGAATCGGGTGGCTGACCGGCGTCTATCACTAGCCATAGATTATATTATGGAACAGAAGGAGTAATCTATATCTATATCTATCTATCTATATATATATATATATACCTATACCTTATTTACTTTTTACTAATAAAGCAAGGTGATATTCTTGGTTTCGTCCCGCATCTATTATACGTAAGTGTATTATTATATACACGAGGTGGTACTAATTACCTGCAGTCCAGAGGAAAAACGATTGGCTCTAAGATTCGTCCGTAGACAACCCACATCGAAAACGAAAGCTGATACATGCATGCACGGAAAGAAACTTGGAAACGGCACCTCCACGCACATGAATCGAGCTTTGCATTGAAACCCACATCGTAACAGACTCTAATTCTAAATTAGATCAAAATCCAGGCATCTTCGCATATATATACGAGGTCAAGTATAGAAGTCGCAACAAACGATTCGTATGTATCCCGGCAACTCAGCTTCCGGCGACTTGCACGAGCCACGGTGGCGGCAGCCTCAAACGGGGAGCAACTTGCACGAGCGGCGGTGGCAGTGGCGGCAGCCTCGAACGGGGAGCGGCTTGCAGAAGCGCCGATGGTGATGACCACGCTCACCTGCTATTCCCGATCACTTGAATGAGCGGCGGTGGCGGCAGCCACGAACGAGGATTGGCTTGTACGGTCGGCGATGGTGAAGGTCACGCTCGAGTCCTGGTCCAAGCGCACTCGCCTGATACAGAGCGTGCGGCCGCGCTTGGCCGCTGCCCTCGGAGACCCTCATCTGCTGCTCAGCGTGCGGCCGTGCTTAACCGCTGCCCTCGGAGACCCTCATCTGCTGCTCCCGATGACCCCGGCGGCGAGGAAGTAGGGTCGATTTGAGTGCTTCCTGCTCCCAGTCGGGCTCCTGACCAGGAAGATGACCGTGTCCATGTCCCAGCTACCTCCGGTCTGCTCTTTCTCAAGGTAAGTAGCATGTCTCCTCTCTTACTATTTTTGCAAATCATATATATGTTCCTCATGCAATTAGTTGATGTATGATTGTATAAATGAATGTATAATGCTATTTCCAAACCAGAGCCATTTATTTCTTGGGTGTTTGGGTGATTTTTACATTATTTTGAGCAAAACGGCTACGGCTTAGCCCGCAGAGTGGTGTTGGAGTTTGTGTGGAGCAGCTTTCTGATCGTGATCATTCCATACGGGAATAAAGGAAACTGGGAAGGTGTGGTTCGAGACGTTGTTTACGATCATGCAGTTTTTATAGTGACTAAAATAAACGCATGAGGTATTGTTCTTCTTCCGTTGAAACGCATGGTCATGTTTGCTACTAATACTTATGACCGAACGCTTCATTCTACTCAAAATTAGAAATTCGTTCCTCGATTGGTCCGATCCGCGGCGGCGACGCTGGTCAAGTCTTCCGGCGATGGGGCGGCGGCGAAGCTCGGCGCGACGACGGAGCCTGCCTGGCGATGGGATGCGGTGGGAGTCGGACGACGAGCTCTGGACAGGCGCGCGGCGGCGGCGGCCGTCCCGATTGCGTCGCCGCTGCGCTGGCTCGATTCCGGCGGCCTCGGAGGTCCCATCGATTTTGGCTTCCTTGGTGTGCAGATTCTGTTCAAAGATTTAATTGCCAAGACCGATCGCTTCTTCCCTCACTAATTTCGTCCGTTTTCGTACGTCGTCCACTCTCGCCCGGTTCCGCCCGCTAGCTCGTCCGCAACATCGTAAGTCAACGGGCCAAAAAGTAAATATTATGGGCCGCTAAAAATGTTTAATCTCCTCACGGCTGCAGCAAACGGAGTTTTCTTATGCCTGTGACAAAAATTCAGATTCTAATTATTAGTCCCACCCCACCTCTTTGCATGAAATCCTAGCAACTAATATACGTTAGACTTGCAAGAATCAAGAAGCCAACAAAAGCCAATCGAAAATGCTAAAGCGAGCACCAGAGAAAGGTCATTCATGAATCCCCAAAAAAGCAGCAGAGAGAGCCGATCTGAATATTCAGAAGAAAAAAAATGGTGCGGCCAGCCATGGGTGCCAAGTTGAAAATTCAGAACAAATCTGTGCAACCAGCCATGGGTGCCCGCCGGAGGGTGGGCTGGACATCCAGCACTGGCGCAGATCCATAAGGCCCCATCAAGTAGCCACCGAGGACGACACTGAGCAGCCCACCGTTGGGCCAGACCGCCTGCCACGCCTCCGCCACAGGGCAGCCGTGCCGCAACCGGCCGACAAAACGCGAAGCACCGTCTCTAGATCTGCCGAGCAACCGAGTACACCAGCACCATATAGCTCCCGTCGCCCAGCCACCAGCCAACCCACCGGAGAGGGTCTCCACCACCACAGCACGGCCAATAGCCAAGCCGTCGGAGAGAGTCTCCACTGTTAGCCAATAAACCGTGTCAGTCGTGTGTGCGTGTGGTAGTTAGCTAGAGTAGCAGGGGGCAGCATGGCGATCTGTTGGAGCTGGCCGAGTCGTGCGCTGTGTGACGCGCATGGTGGGCAAGCGAGTGGATCGCAGGATCGTGGGCGAGTGGAGCGAGGACGTGCGTGCGTGCTCTATGTATAAAACCCCACCCCGTGTACTACTTGTAGATGAGCTGAAGAGGAATAAGAGTAGGGTGTCTGTGCGCCCACGGCGGCGTTCGTGCGCCGGCCGGGAAAACTCTGTGTCTCCACTCCATCGTCTCCCTCCGTTCGTTCGTGCGACTGAGGAAGAGGAAGGTGCAGCCGATGTGCTGCACCAACATCCACCACCACGGCATGGGGACACCGCCGCCCCAACCGCAACAGCAACATGCTGACGATGTCAGAACCTCCTGCGCCAGCTTTGGCACTCGGGCCCGCCGCCGCCAGTGAGGGCCAACGGCCGCCGGCCGAGGTGGCCTGCGCAGATGGAAGTGGTCGCCGGCGCTGGGTTCACCCCCGATGTCTCCCTGAGGTGAGATCCGGGCAAAATTTTTTTTGAGGAGAATAAGGTTGCTTGTGTGTGGGGAGGGGGCTGGGGGGATACATACGACGCAGGACGGCAGGAGTGCCAGCGAGGTTGCTGGTTTCTTCTAGCTGGCGTGGGATCCAGAAGGATCCCGACAGTTTATTCAGTACGATAGACTACAATTCTTTGCACAAAAGGACTCGAAGAAATTAGGAAATACAAGCAAGTCCCTAGACTTTGTAGAAAAGACCCTCAGATGAAGATCTGAAACGCGATCGGGACCACTACGCCCACGCCGGCTTCACCTCTCCGTCGCCGGGGACTACAACAGTTGGGGTGACTAGGGCGCCATGGCTACCAACCAGATACAGAACTGGCTGTCACTTGGCTCGATGGCCGGGAGGAAAGAGGCAGCCGCCCTTTGGCCAGAAGAAGCATTACAGCATCATGGAGCTTGAGCGGAGCGAAGTGAGCGCAGGGTTTTTTATGTGGTCTATTTTGTGGGTACATACTAGGGGTTGATGGTGGGGCCGGCTGACATGGCGGCCGCGCCCAGACGCCCTACATTTGGGCAGATATGAGGGGCGCCGGATAGCCTGGGCGTTTGAGGCTGGTTTGAGACGCCCAAGTAGGTTGATGCTTGTTACCGGTCCACCCGCTCTGGCGTTTAAAGCCGGTTTGAGGCACCCGACTGTAGATGCTTTAAGAGAGACCATTGAAGAGTTGGAGGTTGGATTCTTCGCGGAACGGTAAATAGCCCCGAGTCCATCACGCGGACGTGTTAGCCTCCACGCTTGTGTTTGTTTTCCTAACTATGCACACGTTGACGGAATTGGTGCTATATGATTTTGTTTTACTAAGGTTGGATTTAACTCTATTTGTATCCCTCACCAACTCATATTAACTAGCTACTAGGATGTGAAAACTGAAAAGGAGACAAATACCATCCATAGCTGAATAAGGATTAGCCACTATATTGTATTAACATATATACACGGGTTAGGGTACACACGGCGAAAATATATATGCATGCATGCAGAACCAATTAAGTAACTACAAAATAAATTGTCCGCGAACGCTACTGATCCCGGTTCATAAAAGTGCATACTAAACCATCGACGTCAAAAAACATATATCTGTTGTGTCATGGCTATGGAGTCTTTAGTTGATCTCAATGAAGCTATTTCTCTAGATGGGGAAAAGGATGTCATGCCTGATGTCCCTTAAGAAGGACATGCTAGAGGTGGTATGAAGGAACTTGGCAACCACCTTATACACCTTTTTGTCCCAAACAATGATGTTATGGAGGAACAACAACAATTACATCGAGGTAAAATTCCTTTGTAAGTGTTGCATGCACAACATTTTTATTCTCTGATGGCAATACAATGATTAATTGGTCGATGTGGTATGCTCTTTCACTAGGCATCGACAATCTGTTCTACAACGTTGTAATGAAGTAGAGCGCTTACTTCAATACCATTTTTCTGCTTCCTAAATTGTATACATTTAAAACATAACACTAGCAACACGTGCACCAACATTAATTAATTCACTCATGCTTATTTCAAACTATGTTTAGGCATACCACAATACAAGAATATTCTGTAAACGAAGGAATATAGTAAAAAAAGTAACCTACTTTAACGAACTAGCTTATTTTCTTAAACAAAGGCAATTACAAAATTGATATATCCTACCACCATGATTTAAGGCATTAATGATTCTATGTATAATAGCTGTAGCTTTACTTAGTGATAACCATCTAAATGTAGATAGACAAAATATCATAGTTGGCTAATATCAACTTAAACTACAAGCCAAAATGGTTGCACAATTTTTGAAAGGGGACACTGAGAAGAAGTAAAACATTACTATACGAACAACACATATATTCTAATGTTATTTGCATTGTAATTAAATTAATTCATGAATGGCAATGTATGCTCCATTTATGTTGCAGAATCTAATCATTTGCTTTCTTAATCAACAACAGATTCATACATTATAGAAAACTCTCATGAAGACAAGAAATTTGAGTCGCAATCTCCAGTCATGGATGCCAAGGAAAAAAAATAAAGCATGTTAACTTTTTTTCACCCGGTGCAACGCACGGGCATTTGTACTATAAATTATTAAAAAAATCGAGGCTTGTTTTGGTACACTCTATTTTTATCCAAATATTGAAGTCAGGACTTCCATACTCTTACACTGGTCGGTATCCATATCTTCTATATCTAAATAGCTAGCCCCCACTAACATATTTATCTCAACATGCAAGCATGCCACCTCATCATTCAACATGCATAGGAAAAGGCCCACCTCAACATACAACTATGCATATTAAAAATCCACTTCAACATGCAAACATGTATGCATGTAAAATTCCATTCTATTATGGTATTAAATTTAATTCTTATATAATTTCAAAAACTATTATTTCAAATATTCATGTTCCATATAAATAAAACCTCATTAAAATACTGCAAAATATTCCCGCAACAACGTGAAGGAAATATGCCCTAGAGGCAATAATAAAGTTGTTATTTTATATTTCCTTATTCATGATAAAGGTTTATTATTCATGCTAGAATTGTATTGATCGGAAACTTAAATACATGTGTGAATACATAAACAAATACCGTGTCCCTAGTGAGCCTCTACTAGACTAGCTCGTTGATCAAAGATGGTTAAGTTTTCCTAACCATAGACATGAGTTGTTATTTGATAATGGAATCACATCATTAGGAGAATGATGTGATGGAGAAGACCCATCCGTTAGCTTAGCATATTGATCGTTCAGTTTATTGCCATTGCTTTCTTTATGTCAAATACATATTCCTTCGACTATGAGATTATGCAACTCCCGGATACCGGAGGAATGCCTTGTGTGCTATCAAACATCACAACGTAACTGGGTGATCATAAAGATGCTCTACAGGTATCTCCGAAGGTGTTTGTTGAGTTGGCATAGATCGAGATTAGGATTTGTCACTCCGAGTATCGGAGAGGTATCTCTGGGCCCTCTCGGTAATACACATCATAAGCTTGCAAGCAAATGACTAAGGAGTTAGTCACGAGGTGATGTATTATGGAACGAGTAAAGAGACTTGCCGGTAACGAGATTGAACTAGGTATGGAGATACCGATGATCGAATCTCGGGCAAGTAACATAGCGATGGACAAAGGGAATTACGTATGTTGTCATAACGGTTTGACCGATAAAGATCTTCGTAGAATATGTAGGAGCCAATATGTGCATCCAGGTTTTGCTATTGGTTATTGACCGGAGAGGTGTCTCGGTCATGTCTACATAGTTCTCGAACCCGTAGGGTCCGCACGCTTAACGTTCATTGACGATATAGTGTTTTATGAGTTATATGATTTGGTGACCGAATGTTGTTCAGAGTCCCGGATGAGATCACGGACATGACGAGGAGTCTCGAAATGGTTGAGAGGTAAAGATTGATATATAGGACGATGGTATTTGGACACCGGAAGTGTTTTGGGACGTACCGGGAAGAAATCGGGTCACCGGAAGGGGTTTCGGGCACCCCCCCGGGAGGATATGGGCCTTATGGGCCAAAGGAGGGGACAGACCAGCCCACAAGGGGGCTCGTGCGCCCCTCCCATGGCTGGCCGGCCCTAAGGGGAAGGAAAAGGGAGGGGTGGCCCCCCTGCCTTTCCCTCCTCAGGAGAGAAAGGAAAAGGGGGGGGGGGGGGGCGCCACCTCCTCCTTCCTTCCTCCCGCGCTCCAAATAAGGAAAAGGGGGGCGCGGTTTGGGAGAGACCCCAAGTAGGATTCCCCCTACTTGGGCGCCCCCCTTGGCTGCTCCTCCCTCCCCCCCACCTATATATATGTGGGAGGGGGGCGCCTAGCACATAACAGACAATTGCCTAGCCGTGTGCGGCGCCACCCTCCACAGTTTACACCCCCGGTCATATTTTCGTAGTGCTTAGGCGAAGATCTGTGGAGATAACTTCACCATCACCGTCACCACGCCGTCGTGATATCAGAAATCATCCACTACCTCGCCGTCTTGCTGGATCAAGAAGGCGCGGACGTCACCGAGCTGAACGTGTGCTGAACGCGGAGGTGCCGTACGTTCGGTACTCGATCGGTTGGATCGTTAAGAAAGTTCGACTACACCAACCGCGTTGTGAAATGCTTTCGCTTACGGTCTACGAGGGTACGTAGACACACTCTCCCCCTCTCGTTGCTATGCATCTCCATGGATAGATCTTGCGTGTGCGTAGATTTTTTTTGTTTTCCATGCAACGTTCCCCAACAGTGGTATCAGAGCCAGGTTTATGCGTAGATGATATGCACGAGTAGAACACAAAGAGTTGTGGGCGGTGATAGTCATACTGCTTACCACCAACGTCTTATTTTAATTCGGCGGTATTGTGGGATGAAGCGGCCCGGACCAACCTTACATGTCCACGCACATGAGACCGGTTCCATCGACTTACATGCAACTAGTTTTGCATAAAGGTGGCTGGCGAGTGTCTGTTTCTCCTACTTTAGTTGAATCGAATTTGACTGCGGCCGGTCCTTGAAGAAGGTTAAAACAGCAAACTTGATGAATCACCGTTGTGGTTTTTGCGTAGGTAAGAACGGTTCTTGCTAGAAGCCCGTAGCAGCCATGTAAAACTTGCAACAACAAAGTAGAGGACATTTAACTTGTTTTTGCAGGGCATGTTGTGATGTGATATGGTCAAGACATGATGTGATATATGTTGATGTATGAGATGATCATGTTTTGTAATATCGACAACCGGCAGGAGCCTTAGGGTTGTCTCTTTATTGTATGAAGTGCAAACGCCATGTAATTGCTTTACTTTATCGCTATGCGTTAGCAATAGTTGTAGAAGCAATAGTTGGCGAGACGACCCCGACGCAACGATGGAGATCAAGGTGTCGAGCTGGTGACGATGGAGATCATAACGATGCTTTGGAGATGGAGGTCAAAAGCACAAGATGATGGCCATATCATGTCACATATTTTGATTGCATGTGATGTTTATCCTTTATGCATCTTATTTTGCTTAGATCGACGGTAGCATTATAAGATGATCCCTTCACTTAATTTCAAGATAAAAGTGTTCTCCCTAGGTATGCACTGTTGCTACAGTTCGTCGTTTCGAGACCCCACGTGATGATCGGGTGTGATAGACTCTACGTTCACATACAATGGGTGTAAGACAGTTTTGCACATGCAGAATACTTGGGTTAAACTTGACGAGCCTAGCATGTACAGACATGGTCTCAGAACACTGGAGACCGAAAGGTCGAACGTGAGTCATATAGTAGATATGATCAACATAGAGATGTTCACCATTGATGACTACCCCATCTCACGTGATGATCGGACATGGGTTAGTTGATTTGGATCACGTATCACTTAGATAACTTGAGGGATGTTTATTTAAGTGGGAGTTCATTAGTAATTTGATTAATTGAACTTAATTTATCATGAACTTAGTCTTATAGTTTTGCATATCTATGTTGTAGATCAATGGCCCGAGCTACCGTTCCCCTGAATTTTAATGCGTTCCTAGAGAAAGCTAAGTGGAAAGATGATGGTAGCAACTACACGGACTGGGTCCGTAACTTGAGGATTATCCTCATTGCTGCACAGAAGAATTATGTCCTTGATGCACCGCTAGGTGAAAGGCCTGCTGCAGGAGCTGAAGCTGATGTTACGAACGTCTGGCAAGCTCGATCTGATGACTACTCTATAGTTCAGTGTGCCATGCTTTACGGCTTAGAACCGGGACTTCAAAGACGTTTTGAACGTCATGGAGCATATGAGATGTTCCAAGAGTTAGAGTTAATATTTCAAGCAAATGCCCGGGTTGAGAGATATGAAGTCTCCAACAAGTTCTATAGCTGCAAGATGGAGGAGAATAGTTCTATCAGTGAACACATACTCAAAATGTCTGGGTATTATAATCACTTGACTCAGCTGGGAGTTGATCTTCTAGTTGATTGTGTTATTGACAGAGTTCTTCAATCACTGCCACCAAGCTACAAAGGCTTCGTGATGAACTATAATATGCAAGGGATAAACAAAACAATTCCTGAGCTCTTCGCAATGCTTAAGGCCGTGGAGGTAGAAATCAAGAAGGAGCATCAAGTGTTGATGGTTAACAAGACCACTAGTTTCAAGAAAAAGGGCAAGGGAAAGAAAGGGAACTTCAAGAAGAATGGCACGCAAGTTGCCACTCCCGGGAAGAAGCCCAAAGCTGGACCCAAGCCTGAAACTGAGTGTTTCTACTGCAAAGGGACTGGTCACTAGAAGCGGAACTGCCCCAAATACTTGGCGGATAAGAAGGATGGCAAAGTGAACAAAGGTATATTTGATATACATGTTATGGATGTGTACCTTACTAATGCTCGTAGTAGCGCCTGGGTATTTGATACTGGTTCGGTTGCTCATATTTGTAACTCGAAACAGGAGCTACGGATTAAACAAAGATTGGCTAAGGACGAGGTGACGATGCGCGTCAGGAATGGTTCCAAGGTCGATGTGATCGCCGTCGGCACGCTACCTCTACATCTACCTTCGGGATTAATTTTAGACCTGAATAATGAACATTATATCTGGATCTTGTTTAGTGCGAGATGGTTATTCATTTAAATCAGAGAATAATGGTTGTTCTATTTATATGAGTAATATCTTTTATGGTCATGCACCCTTGAAGAGTGGTCTATTCTTGTTGAATCTCGATTGTAGTGATACACATATTAATAATATTGATGCCAAAAGATGCAAAGTTGATAATGATAGTGCAACATATTTGTGGCACTGCCGTTTAGGTCATATTGGTGTAAAGCGCATGAAGAAACTCCATGCAGATGGACTTTTGGAATCACTTGATTATGAATCATTTGATACTTGCGAACCATGCCTCATGGGCAAGTTGACTAAAACTCCGTTCTTCGGAACAATGGAGCGAGCTAATGACTTATTGGAAATAATACATACCGATGTATGCGGTCCGATGAGTGTTGAAGCACGCGGCGGGTATCGTTATTTTCTGACCTTCACAGATGATTTGAGTAGGTATGGGTATATCTACTTGATGAAACACAAGTCTGAAACATTTGAAAAGTTCAAAGAATTTCAGAGTGAAGTAGAGAATCATCGTAACAAGAAAATAAAGTTTCTACGATCTGATCGCGGAAGCAAATATTTGAGTTACGAGTTTGGCCTTCATTTAAAACAATGTGGAATTATTTCACAACTCACGCCACCTGGAACACCACAGCGTAATGGTGTGTCCGAACGTCGTAACCATACTTTATTGGATATGGTGCGTTCTATGATGTCTCTTACCGATTTACCACTATCGTTTTGGGGTTATGCATTAGAGACAGCCGCATTAACATTAAATAGGGCACCATCTAAATCAGTTGAGACAACACCGTATGAACTGTGGTTTGGCAAGAAACCTAAGCTGTCGTTTCTTAAAGTTTGGGGATGCGACGCTTATGTCAAAAGGCTTCAGCCTGATAAGCTCGAACCTAAATCGGAGAAGTGCGTCTTCATAGGATACCCTAAGGAAACAATTGGGTACACCTTCTACCACAGATCCGAAGGCAAGATCTTTGTTGCCAAGAATGGAACCTTTCTAGAGAAGGAGTTTCTCTCGAAAGAAGTGAGTGGGAGGAAAGTAGAACTTAATGAGGTAATTGTCCCTTCTCTCGAATTGGAAAGTAGCACATCAAGGAAATCCGTTCCTGTGATGCCTACACCAACTAGAGAGGAAGCAAATGATAATGATCATGAAACTTCAGGTCAAGCTGCTACTGAACCTTGTAGGTCGACCAGAGCACGATCCGCACCAGAGTGGTACGGTAATCCTGTCCTGGAAGTCATGTTACTAGACCAAGGCGAACCTACGAACTATGAAGAAGTTATGATGAGCCCAGATTCCGACAGATGGCTTGAGGCCATGAAATCTAAGATAGGATCCATGTATGAGAACAAAGTGTGGACTTTGGTGGACTTGCCTGATGATCGGCAAGCCATAGAAAATAAATGGATCTTCAAGAAGAAGACTGACGCTGATGGTAATGTTACTGTCTACAAATCTCGACTTATCACGAAAGGTTTTCGACAAGTTCAAGGGGTTGACTACAATGAGACTTTCTCACCCGTAGCAATGCTTAAGTCTGTCCGAATCATGTTAGCAATTGCCGCATCTTATGATTATGAAATCTGGCAAATGGACGTCAAAACTGCATTCCTTAACGGATTTCTTAAAGAAGAGTTGTATATGATGCAACTAGAAGGTTTTGTCGATCCTAAAGGTGCTAACAAAGTGTGCAAGCTCCAGCGATCCATCTATGGACTGGTGCAAGCATCTCGGAGTTGGAATATACGCTTTGATGAGGTGATCAAAGCATATGGTTTTATACAGACTTACGGTAAAGCCTGTATTTACAAGAAAGTGAGTGAGAGCTCTGTAGCATTTCTGATATTATATGTGGATGACATATTGCTGATTGGAAATGATATAGAATTTGTAGATAGCATAAAAGGATACTTGAATAAGAATTTTTTAATGAAAGACCTCGGTGAAGCTACTGACATATTGAGCATCAAGATCTATAGGGATAGATCAAGACGCTTAATAGGACTTTCACAAAGCACATACCTTGGCAAAGTTTTGAAGAAATTCAAAATGGATCAGTCTAAGAAAGGGTTCTTGACTGTGTTGCAAGGTGTGAAGTTGAGTAAGACTCAAAGCCCGACCATGGCAGAAGATAGAGAGAGAATGAAAGTCATTCCCTATGCCTCAGCCATAGGTTCTATAAAGTATGCCATGCAGTGTACTAGACCTGTTGTGTGCCTTGCCATGAGTTTGGCAAGGGGGTACGATAGTGATCCAGGAGTGGATCATTGGACAACGTTCAAAATTATCCTTAGTTACCAAAGAGGACTAAGGAAATGTTTCTCGGTTATGGAGGTGATAAAGAGTTCGTCGTAAAGGGTTACGTCGATGCAAGCTTTGACACCGATTCGGATGACTCTGAGTCTCATTCTGGATAAGTATTGAAAGTGGGAGCAATTAGCTAGAGTAGCTCCATGCAGAGCATTGTAGACATAGAAATTTGCAAAATACATACGGATCTGAATGTGGCACACCCGTTGACTAAACCTCTCTCACAAGCAAAACATGATCACACCTTAGTACTCTTTGGGTGTTAATCACATGGTGATGTGAACTAGATTATTGACTCTAGTAAACTCTTTGGGTGTTAGTCACATGGCAATGTGAACTATGGGTGTTAATCACATAGCGATGTGAACTAAATTATTGACTCTAGTGCAAGTGGGAGACTGAAGGAAATATGCCCTAGAGGCAATAATAAAGTTGTTATTTTATATTTCCTTATTCATGATAAAGTTTTATTATTCATGCTAGAATTGTATTGATTGGAAACTTAAATACATGTGTGAATACATAAACAAATACCGTGTCCCTAGTGAGCCTCTACTAGATTAGCTCGTTGATCAAAGATGGTTAAGGTTTCCAAACCATAGACATGAGTTGTCATTTGATAACGGGATCACATCATTAGGAGAATGATGTGATGGACAAGACCCATCCGTTAGCTTAGCATATTGATCGTTCAGTTTATTGCTATTTGTTTCTTCATGTGAAATACATATTCCTTCGACTATGAGATTATGCAACTCCCGGATACCGGAGGAATGCCTTGTGTGCTATCAAACGTCACAACGTAACTGGATGATCATAAAGATGCTCTACAGGTATCTCCGAAGGTGTTTGCTGAGTTGGCATAGATCGAGATTAGGATTTGTCACTCCGAGTATCGGAGAGGTATCTCTAGGCCCTCTCGGTAATACACATCATAAGCTTGCAAGCAAATGACTAAGGAGTTAGTCACGAGGTGATGTATTATGGAACGAGTAAAGAGACTTGCCGGTAACGAGATTGAACTAGGTATGGAGATACCGACGATCGAATCTCGGGCAAGTAACATACCGATGGACAAAGGGAATTACGTATGTTGTCATAACGGTTCGACCGATAAAAGATCTTCGTAGAATATGTAGGAGCCAATATGGGCATCCAGGTTCCGCTATTGGTTATTGACCAGAGAGGTGTCTCGGTCATGTCTACATAGTTCTTGAACCCGTAGGGTCCGCACGCTTAACGTTCGTTGACGATATAGTGTTATATGAGTTATATGATTTGGTGACCGAATGTTGTTTGGAGTCCCGGATGAGATCACGGACATGACGAGGAGTCTCGAAATGGTCGAGAGGTAAAGATTGATATATAGGACGATGATATTTGGATACCGGAAGTGTTTCGGGACGTACCGGGAAGAAATCGGGTCACCGGAAGGGGTTCCGGGCACCCCCCGGGAAGATATGGGCCTTATGGGCCAAAGGAGGGGACAGACCAGCCCACAAGGGGGCTGGTGCACCCCTCCCATGGCTGGCTAGCCCTAAGGGGAAGGAAAGGGGAGGGGTGGCCTCTCCTGCCTTTCCCTCCTCAGGAGAGAAAGGAAAGGGGGGGCGCCACCTCCTCCTTCCTTCCTCCCGCGCTCCAAATAAGGAAAGGGGGGCGCGGTTTGGGAGAGACCCCAAGTAGGATTCCCCCTACTTGGGCGCCCCCCTTGGCTGCTCCTCCCTCCCTCCCACCTATATATATGTGGGAGGGGGGCGCCTTGCACATAACAGACAATTGCCTAGCCATGTGCGGCGCCCCCCTCCACAGTTTACACCCCCGGTCATATTTTCGTAGTGCTTAGACGAAGCTCTGTGGAGATAACTTAACCATCACTGTCACCACGCCGTCGTGCTGTCGGAACTCATCCACTACCTCGCCGTCTTGCTGGATCAAGAAGGCGCGGACGTCACCGAGCTTAACGTGTGCTGAACGCGGAGGTGTCGTACGTTAGGTACTCGATCGGTTGGATCGCGAAGAAAGTTCGACTACAGCAACCGCGTTGTGAAACGCTTCCGCTTACGGTCTACGAGGGTACGTAGACACACTCTCCCCCTCTCGTTGCTATGCATCTCCATGGATAGATCTTGCGTGCGCGTAGAATTTTTTTTGTTTCCATGCAACGTTCCCCAACACAACGTGCGGGGCATCATCTAGTTCTACATAGTGAATGAACCACTTGGAGCAGGAAGTTAAATTTTTTTAGGGAATGGAGCTTCGCTTATTGGGCTTGGGTGTTTCACCAGATCACGCCCCAAAACTTCTCTCTCACCTCGCCTAAAACAACAAAAACAAAAATTTCTCCCGCACCGACGGTGCTCGTTCCCCATTCCCATGCCGCCGGTGCCGCCATGCCATCGCCCTCGAATGCGCGATGCTCCACCACCGGATCTGCGTCATTTCTCACCTACTCTCCTATCCCACCACCTCTCACGGCTCCACCTTCCGCCGTCTCCTCTCCGTCCCCTGAGCTTGTGGGCCCCTCGTGGCACCTCTTGACCTAATTCCGCCTCTATAAATTCCCAAATATTCCCCATATACCAGAGAGCCATCCGAAACACTTTTTCTGCCATCACAAGCTTATGTTCTTCCGTGATCCCATCTGGAGGCCTTTTTCCATACTCTGTCGGAGGGGGAATCGATCATGGAGGGCTTCTACACCATCCTTGCTGTCCTACCGATGATGCGTGAGTAGTTCACCACAGACCTACGGGTCCATAGCTAGTAGCTAGATGACTTCTTCTCTCTCTTTGATCTTCAATACAATGTTCTCCTCGTTCTTCTTGGAGTTCTATCCGATGTAATCTTCTTTTGCGGTGTGTTTGTTGGGATCCGATGAATTGTGGGTTTATGACCAGGTTGTCTATGAATATTAATTGAGTCTTCTCTGAACTCTTTTATGCATGATTGTTAAAGTTTTGTATTTCTCTCCGATCTATCCATTTAGTTTGACCAACTAGATTGATTTATCTTGCAATGGGAGAGGTGCTTTGTTATGGGTTCAATCTTGTGGTGCTCTATCCCAGTGACAAAGTAGGGGACAAGACATGTATTTATATTGTTGCCATTAAGGATAAAACGATGGGATTTATTCATATTAGTTTAGTTTACTTTGTCTACTTCATGTCATCTTTCTTAAGGCGTTACTCTGTTTGTCATGAACTTAATACTCTAGGTGCATGCTGGATAGTGGTCGATGGGTGGAGTAATCATAGTAGATTCAGGCAGGAGTCAGTCTACTTGTCTCGGACATCATGTCTATATACATGATCATTGTCTTGGATGTCGCCATAATTATACGCTTTTTTATCAATTGCCCAATAGTAATTTGTTCACACACCGTATGCTATGTGCTCGAGAGAGAAGCCTCTAGTGAAAACTATGGCCCCCGGGTCTACTTTTATCATATATAAAAACACAAAAATACCTTCTTGCAATTTTATTTCTTTTATTTCGTTTTGCAATTTATCTTATTACCTACCACTACGAGATTTAATCCTTGCAAGTAACCGCCGAGGGGATTGAAAACCCCCTTGTTCGCGTTGGGTGCAAGTCTTTGCTTTTGTGCGTGCAGGTGCTGTTCACGAGTCTTTGTGTGATTCTCCTACTGGATTGATAACCTTGGTTCTTAACTGAGGGAAATCCCAACGCAGCTCACAAGTAGCAAGAAGCTTTGGTGCCGCCCGATCTATTCTCTTTTGTGCCGGCGCCGGTTCTTGGCGGCTGCGACCGCCGTCTCTTGCTGTTTGCTGGCTGGATCTGGCATTTGGGTGAGGTTCCGGGGGAAACCCCTGGCCGGCGCGGCGGCCACCCAAAGTCAACGCCTTGGCACCGATCCCCTACCTGGAGGCTTTGGGCTGGTCCCTCTCCCTTCCGCCTCCCACTTGAGCTCCGGCGAAAGTCGGTACTCCCCTGATCTGGGCTTCGACGACACCTCGATGGCGTGCTCCTTCTTGAAGGCGGCGACCGGGATTTGCTCTTGGGGGTGGAGCAGCTGGTGGCTTGGCTCCAAAGCATGACAGCCTGGTCTTCCTGGTACATCTTGCCCGGCTTCGCCCGGTGCATAGTGATGCCCTCTTTGGTCTTCTCCACAGGTGTGCGCCTTCGTTTGACAGCTCGCGTCCCGTGCCCCGTGCTGCCACTGCCGGCTTGGTGCTCGTCTGGTTGGTCCATTGTGGTCCGCTGGTCAGCTCCGTCTACTTCTCCTATGGCAGCTGGACACTTTGAGTTGGGCTCTGTGGTAGCCACTCTGCCGTTCGCCGGTGTGCCACCCATCGAGCCTGGGTGAAAGGGTAGTGGCCCTTTGCGATGGTGGAGACAACTCAAGTGTTGCCCATGTTTGGCCTGCGGATGCAGCAACCGTTCGATGCTTGCTTGGTGTGGCCATCCGTCCGTGTTCTTAGTTGGCCAATTGGTGTAGGCGTAGTGCTGGTCGTCGGCATCGGCGTTCCTGCTGTTGCCATTGTGTTGTTCTACCTAGCGCCTTGTATCTTCGTTTCCGCTTTCCTTGCATGTACTCTATATTGTGGTGCCCTTGTGATCCTGACTGGTTGATGGCTTTGTTAATTCAAAGTCGTGCTAGGTTCTAGCTCTTCTCGGGCTCGGCCAACGCCTTTTCTCTAAAAAAAAACTTCCTTCTTTGTGCAGTATCTTTGTTTGAAGAGAGTTAATGTTCTGATAGTGACTCATGATTTACTAGTCTGCATTAGATTTTTTTCTTTGTTTTCTCCTGTATTTCTGAGTGGACTATGATGGAAATATGCCCTAGAGGCAATAATAAAATGGTTATTATTATATTTCCTAAATCATGATAAAGGTTTATTATTCATGCTATAATTGTATTGACCGGAAACTTAAATACATGTGTGGATACATAAACAAATACCGTGTCCCTAGTGAGCCTCTACTAGACTAGCTCGTTCATCAAAGATGGTGAAGGTTTCCTAACCATAGACATGTGTTGTCATTTGATAATGGGATCACATCATTAGGAGAATGATGTGATGGACAAGACCCATCCGTTAGCTTAGCATATTGATCGTTCAGTTTATTGTTATTGCTTTCTTAATGTCAAATACATATTCCTTCAACTATGAGATTATGCAACTCCTGGATACCGGAGGAATATCATAAAGATGCTCTACAGGTATCTCCGAAGGTGTTTGTTGAATTGGCATAGATCGAGATTAGGATTTGTCACTCCGAGTATCGGAGAGGTGTCTCTGGGCCCTCTCGGTAATACACATCATAAGAAGCCTTGCAAGCAAAGTGACTAAGGTGTTAGTTGCAAGATTATGTATTACGGAACAAGTAAAGAGACTTGCCGGTAACGAGATTGAACTAGGTATGGAGATACCGATGATCGAATCTCGGGCAAGTAACATACCGATGGACAAAGGGAATTACGTATGTTGTCATAACGGTTTGACCGATAAAGATCTTCGTAGAATATGTAGGAGCCAATATGGGCATCAAGGTTCCGCTATTGGTTATTGACCGGAGAGGTGTCTCGGTCATGTCTACATAGTTCTCGAACCCGTAGGGTCCGCACGCTTAACGTTCGTTAACGATATAGTGTTATATGAGTTATATAATTTGGTGACCGAATGTTGTTCGGAATCCCGGATAAGATCACGGACATGACGAGGAGTCTCGAAATGGTCGAGAGGTAAATATTGATATATAGGATGATGGTATTCGGACACCGGAATAGTTTCGGAGTGCACCGGGTACTCATCGGGTCACCGGAAGGGGTTCCGGGCACCCCCGGCAAGTGTATGGGCCTTATGGGCCAAAGGGGGGATAGACCAGCCCACAAGGGGGCTGGTGCGCCCCTCCCTTGGCTGGCCGGCCCTAGGGGAAGGGGTGGCCCCTCCTGCCTTTCCCTCCTCAGGAGAGAAAGGAAAGGGGGGGGGGGACGCCACCTCCACCTTCCTTCCTCCCGCACTGCAAATAAGGAAGGGGGCGCCACTTTGGGGAGGACCCCAAGTAGGATTCGGCCTACTTGGGGCGCCCTCCTGGCTGCTCCCTCCTCCCCCCACCTATATATATGTGGGAGGGGAGGCGCCTAGCACAACAAGAACATTGTCCTAGCCATGTGCGGCGCCCCCTCCACCGTTTACACGCCGTCGTGCTGCCGGAACTCATCCACTACCTCACCATCACCGTCACCACGCCGTCGTGCTGCCGGAACTCATCCACTACCTCACCGTCTTGCTGGATCAAGAAGGCGGAGGATGTCACCGAGTTGAACGTGTGCTGAACGCGGAGGTGCCGTACGTTCGATACTCGATCGGTTGAATCGCGAAGAAGTTCGACTACATCAACCGCGTTAACAAACACTTCCGCTTACGGTCTACGAGGGTACGTAGACACACTCTCCCTCTCGTTGCTATGCATCTCCTTGATAGATCTTGCGTGTGTGTAGAAATTTTTGTTTTCCATGCAACGTTCCCCAACAGTGGTATCAGAGCCAGGTCTATGCGTAGATGATATACACGAGTAGAACACAAAGAGTTGTGGGCGGTGATAGTCATACTGCTTACCACCAACGTCTTATTTTGATTCGGCGGTATTGTGGGATGAAGCGGCCCGGACCAACCTTACATGTCCACGCACATGAGACCGGTTCCACCGACAGACATGCAACTAGTTTTGCATAAAGGTGGCTGGCAGGTGTCTGTTTCTCCTACTTTAGTTGAATCAAATTTGACTACGGCCGGTCCTTGAAGAAGGTTAAAACAGCAAACTTTATGAATCACCGTTGTGGTTTTTGCGTAGGTAAGAACGGTTCTTGCTAGAAGTCCGTAGCAGCCACGTAAAACTTGTAACAACAAAGTAGAGGACGTCTAACTTGTTTTTGCAGGGCATGTAGTGATGTGATATGGTCAAGATATGATGTGATATATGTTGATGTATGAGATGATCATGTTTTGTAATATCGACAACCGGCAGGAGCCTTAGGGTTGTCTCTTTATTGTATGAAATGCAAACGCCATGTAATTGCTTTACTTTATCGCTATGCGTTAGCAATAGTTGTAGAAGCAATAGTTGGCGAGGCGACCCCGACGCTACGATGGAGATCAAGGTGTCGAGCCGGTGACGATGGAGATCATGACGATGCTTTGGAGATGGAGATCAAAAGCACAAGATGATGATGGCCATATCATGTCACATAATTTGATTGCATGTGATGTTTATCTTTTATGCATCTTATTTTGCTTAGAACGGCGGTAGCATTATAAGATGATCCCTTCACTTAATTTCAAGATAAAAGTGTTCTCCCTGAGTATGCACCGTTGCTATAGTTCATCGTTTTGAGACACCTCGTGATGATCGGGTGTGATAGACTCTACGTTCACATACAACGGGTGTAAGCCAGATTTACATACGCGGAATACTTGGGTTAAACTTGACGAGCCTAGCATGTACAGACATGGTCTTGGAACACTGGAGACCGAAAGGTCGAACATGAGTCATATAGTGATGTGATCAACATGACGATGTTCACCATTGATGACTACCACATCTCACGTGATGATCGGACATGGGTTAGTTGATTTGGATCATGTATCACTTAGACAACTTGAGGGATGTTGATTTAAGTGGGAGTTCATTAGTAATTTGATTAATTGAACTTAATATATCATGAACTTAGTCTTAATAGTTTTTTGCATATCTATGTTGTAGATCAATAGCTCGCGATATAGCTCCCCTATTTTTGATATGTTCCTAGAGAAAACTAAGTTGAAAGATGATAGTAGCAATGATGCGGACTGGGTCCGTGATCTGAGGATTATCCTCATTGCTGCACAGAAGAATTATGCTCTTGATGCACCGCTAGGTGACAGACCTATTGCAGGAGCAGGTGCAGACGTTATGAACGTTTGGCAAGCTCGATATGATGAATACTTAATAGTTTAGTGCGCCATGCTTTACGGCTTAGAACCGGGACTTCAAAAATATTTTGAACGCCACGGAGCATATGAGATGTTCCAAGAGCTGAAATTGGTATTTCAGACTCATGCCCGTGTCGAGAGGTATCACTACTAGGGAAAACCTTATACACACACTACAAGAAATATGTCAACTTTTGACCATCAATATTGGTCACTGAATGGTCATTGTTTTCCATTTGTGACCTTTTTGTGACCAAAATGAGTTGGTCAAAAGCTGACCGTCTCTAATGAAACTTAACGACCTTTCTTCGGAAATGGGAAAGGTCATTGGTTCAACGACCAATTGTTTTGGTCGTTGGTTGTCTGCCCAGGCCACGTCGGATCCAACGTGGCAAGCTGACGTGGCAAATTTGCGACCAAATGAAAAGGTCGTTGATTAGAATCAGCCCGGTCCAATTGGGTGTTTTACATGGGCCGAGCCCAACAATTCAGCCTTTTATATATTTTTTCCCCTATTAATTTTGGTCAGCTACATGGGCCAAGCCCAACATTTCTGCCTCATTATTTGTGGGCCTTGGTAGTTTTACAATCTATTTCTTTTTAGGCCTTGGCCTTTCAATTTTCTGGGTCTTCACCTTTTTTCAGTTTAATTTTTTTTACAATCTTGTTCTATTTTTTTGTATTGTTTGGTTTGTGGCCTTTTTAGGGCCCAAATAGCATTTGTTTCATTGCTAGCGTATCAACAATAAATAACCAATATTTTGGTCAACAGAACCCTAATCACAGAAATGTTCACAAATGACGACCAAAATGAGAATGTTACATATATTACAAGCATGCCATAGTTCGCATCATCCAGCAATTTAGAACAGCTTCAAAAGTACTGCTATGTAGTATATAACAACCAGTACATATTTTTAATCACCCACGACCATATAATTAGCTACAAAGATGAAGCCTTCCCATCTTCCAAATTCTTCAGCCTAGAGCTCCTGCAAAAGAGAGGAAATGATCGTTATTATCACCGTCGAGTCAGAATATAAGAAATATGTTCCAACATACAACAACTAGGAAAAGAATAATGAACAGAATAATAAACAAATACACAAGCAGCTAGGAGTCAATCCTGAAGCATGAGGGCATGGGTAACAGTAACAACCATGAGTAAATATTAGCGAATATTATATTGGTGTAAAAAACTAAATAGCAGCAGTCTCTAAGAAGACTCCAAAAACTTGCTTGCTCACAATACAATCATGTTTTTGACGACAAATACTACTAAAATTTAGGCACAGGTCATATTCTAAGCAGTATCAGCACCATGGCAGTAACAATTAACAGTAGCAGGACAACAATGGGGAACAAATTAGTTAGCTACTAATGTTCACCAAATTGAAAGATTGTCTGTCCTAGATAACCAAAATGCAACACCATACTTAGGAACTCAGAGCGAGAAAAGTACATGTCGCTAAAGAGCTACCACAAATGATACTGATCAAGGATAAAAACAGGTAGGTATCATATAATTCTCATCACAATCATACATTGAATTCATTAAAGGCTACAGATTCATTTCTTGACATAGCATTGGAAAATCACAAGAATAGTATATTAACCAAAGTGCTGAGATAACACATGGAGGTCACCATCACATAACAAAGGAAGAGTGGGACAGACCGAGAACTTACGCTCTGGACAGATCAAAGACTTCGTACTTCCTCTTCCTCATGCACCATCAGCAACACCATCTCAAACACCTTGGAGCCTACAGCCTACAAAATAGCACAGCCATCCACACATTAAGGACTGAATTTAGATCAATGGATCCCTTGAGATAAGGCAATAAGAAATTGTGCTCATGTATGAACGAAAATAAAAATAACCGAAATTTTGAGGCCACAGCGTGTGGGAAAAAAGAACTTCACAAATGCATACTTATCCCATAGGCAGCAATGTTGCATCAAGCTTCAGGCCCATATCTGTTTGAGAAGACAAGGAGTAGATGCCTGCCTTTGTGTCGATGTGGTGGATGGGCTGTAGTTGAAGAAGATCTGGTCCGCATCGTACCGTTGCAGGTACTCATCCATGTAGAAGTATCATGCAACCAAAAGGGTTAAGACCATACACAAGGATCAGTGTTAGCAGAATTGAGATATATTTGTACAGGGTAATGAAATGTGCCAATCCAGTGCAAGATAATAGAGCAAATATGTCAAAGTTATTCAGATTTGTTAATGTGTTTGTCACACTACCAAAATTCAAGATAAACCATGACAGGGAAACGAGTGAATTACAGCAAAGGAGGCATCTAATTTGACTACCACAATCATTGAGTGAAAGCAAACAGCAGAGAATTCAGAAATTTTCTGAACTGAAGGCAAGCATCTTAACATACAGACTATACTAAGTGCCCTTCGCTTTGAGCATCTTAACATACAGATTATACTAAGTTCTGCACTAGCAGGGTGACAAACAAAATTTACTTTGGAAAAAATGTTGAGGAAAATAAAACTGCACAACCCATCCTGGGGTATCTCTATTTTGGAAAAGGGAGCCAGATACCAACTATACTGGTCTAGTTCTTTAACAGGTCTTACAGAAGTGTTTGTAAGTCCTATTGTCGAACCTAACACCGGTATGGCACCTTGAACCAAGGTTATTGTTCGGTCAGGTACTGGCAGTGGGACAAGCAATAACTGCAGAAGTGGCAACGTTCTGAACAAGCCAACAAGGATATTGTCCTTGACAGGGCTGGATGAAGGCAGTCAGCCTGAACTCAACAAATATACCCCAGGACTTCAATAGAAGTACTTGAAGCCAACAAGTAAAAAAGTACAGCACCGACCAATTTAACCTCTCTATGCATGGCAAATCAACATTTCAAGAGTGCTAAATGATACGATGACAAGATATGCAATCATTTTTGACACATGACCTACCACACAACCCAGTGTAGAAAACAGAGATACTGCATACACGAATTTCACCCTACACTACCAGTTTGACGGCACTGTCTTGTAGTATTATTACTACATTGTAACACAGATTCAGTTACTACACTGACGGACGATAACCAGGAGAACATCATCCATTATCTTGAATTACTATTCCATTACCAACATATTTTTCATGATAAGGTGGCAACGACAACCACAAGTGGCATCACAGAGCATGTGTAACAAGAAATTTCCAGTTAATAGGTGGTATTAACCCTCACAAGCAGCTTGTTTCAGCTATATGCATTGGATCTAGATAGCGACGGAACTATCCGTGTCAAATATAACAAGTTTATGAATCAATAGTTTGACTAGAGACAAAAGCACCTAGAACAATTCTCCTGACTTTTGCTGCAGTTAGTTGACAGCAAGTGCCATGAGCCCCTAACGAATGATGTAGAAATCTCGCTACAGGCAGAAATTAACCATGGAATCCCCGTATCAGGCTGAATCCTCGGCCCAGATGGATCACCAGACTGGTGCAATCTACTACGGAGTAGCATATTTCAAACTGCTAGAGCTAGAAATGGCAAGCGAGGTCCCAAATCCAGCACAAGGCGCAGACAGCATGCACCAGCCCGGCGTCGGTCGCGGCAAATTAGAACGAGGCAGGCCGTGCACCGCGGACCAGCGGACAGACCCGCCGCACACGCACGCGGACGCCGGACGGCACCCGCAGACACAATCCCGGGGCCTATACTACTCCTAAGCAAGCAGCAACACAGCAGAAGACACGAGGCGCGGATCTGGCGCGGAACGAGCGGAGAGGACGGGGAGCTCACCTCGCGGCGGAGCGTGTGGTCGAAGGAGCAGCGGGCGAGGTCGGGGGCGAGGCCGAAGGGGCCGGAGACGGAGGCTGGCCGCGCCGGGGACGCCATGCGATGCTCTGCGATCCGTGGCTGAGCGTTTCCTCCGGTTGGACCGCGAACGGGAGGAACGGGGTGGAAGACGGGACGAGCGCGGTGGCCCTGCGGTGGAAGGCGGCGAGTGAGGCCTCCGGGACTGGGTGGGTCAGCGGGCAGAGCAAGAGCGGCGTGGGGTCTGCGTCCTCCGGGAGGCGAGGAGGAGCGGGTGGTGGCGTGCGGGCGCGGGCGGCGGGATCGGCTTGAGGTAGGTGGCGGTGGCGAGGAGTGGATCTGGATCGGGGGAGAGGGGAGAGGGGTCCGACGGGAGGAGTGGAGTTAGGGTTTGGGCTGCGGGTGGGTGGATGGATGGATGTGTGCCATGTCATCGATCCATGGCATAAACATATCCACCAATTAGAATTAAGTTTATGTAAATGTGTTTTTTCTTTTTGTTTCTCTTCTTTGTTTTCACCTATGTGAAGAACCTATCAAATATTAGTTACAAAATTGGACCGCAACAATTTTCAAAAATATTTGACCGTATTTTATGTACAAATTGACCAAATGGTTCCCTCTTAAAAGTTTTTCGTCCACCTCTCGTCCATTTTTTGAGTGCCCAAAATGAGTTTTTTTGTGAAAGACCTACCATTTATTTGTTGTAAAATTTGACCAAATTAATTTTCTAAAATATTAGGCCATATTTAATGTACAATTGACCAAATAGTTCGGTGTCAAAAGATTTTATCCACCTCTCGTGAAAAAGACAAATTTCCGCCGATTCAGCAGAAAGGGGGTCAAATTTGAACTGCAACTGCCTCATAGTTTGCTATTTATTTTTTCCAAAAATCATTTCTAGGTACATAAATATCTATTTAATCAGAGAAACACCAAAATTTTTCCAAGATTCAACCACTAGCTAGAAACGGTCATGCCCGCCGTTTTAACCGCATTTTGAAATGGGCATGAAAAATTCAAAAAAAATCAAAAAATTGGAAAACCTTCGCATTGTATCATTATATGTGACCAATTTACCAGGAAAAATAATAAACTTGTAATACAGTAATTATTTTAAAAAAGTGTTCTCCGAAATGAGCTATCATGTGTGAAGATTCATGGTTTTTCAAGCCAAATGATCAATCTTATGGCCGCATTCATGGCATAATTTGTTCAAATGATCTCATATTGTGCACAAGGGTGCATCTTGGAATGGAAAACAATGTTGCCTAAAGAAGTTTTTATTTTCTTTGGATGAAAATTTCATTTTCCATTTTTTGAGTGCCCAAAATGAGTTTTTTTGTGAAGGACCTACCATATATTTGTTGCAAAATTTGACCAAATCATTTTTATAAAATATCAGACCATATTTAATGTAAAATTGACCAAATGGTTGGGTGCCAAAAGTTTTTATCCACCTCTCGTGAAAAAGACAAATTTCCGCTGATTCAGTTGGAAGCGGGTAAAATCTGAACTGCAGCTGCCTTATAGTTTGCTCTTTATTTTTTCCAAAAATCATTTCTAGGTACATAAGTATCTACGTAATCTGAGAAACACCAAATTTTTTTAAAGATTCAACCACTAGCTAGAAACGGTCATGCCCGCCGTTTTGACCGCATTTTGAAATGGGCATGAAAAATGCAAAAAAAATCAAAAAATTAGAAAATCTTCACATTGTGTCATTATATGTGACCAATTTACCAGGAAAAATAATAAACTTGTAATACGGCAATTATTTTAAAAAAATGTTCTCCAAAATGAGCTATCATGTGTGAAGATTCATGGCTTTTCAAGCCAAATGATTAATCTTATGGCTGCATTCATGGCATAGTTTGTTCAAATGATCTCATATTGTGCACAAGGGTGCATCTTGGAATGGAAAACAATGTTGCCTAAGGAAGTTTTCATTTTCTTTGGATGAAAATTTTATTTTCCATTTTTCGAGTGCCCAAAATGAGTTTTTTTGTGAAGGACCTACCATATATTTGATGCAAAATTTGACCAAACCATTTTTATTAAATATCAGGCCATATTTAATGTAAAATTGACCAAATGGTTGGGTGTCAAAAGTTTTTATCCGCCTCTCGTGAAAAAGACAAATTTCCGCCGATTCAGTTGGAAGTGGGTCAAATTTGAACTGCAGTTGCCTTATAGTTTGCTCTTTATTTTTTCCAAAAATCATTTCTAGGTACATAAGTATCTACTTAATCAGAGAAACACCAAAATTTTTCCAAGATTCAACTACTAGCTAGAAACGGTCATGCCCGCCGTTTTGACCGCATTTTTAAATGGGCATGAAAAATTCAAAAAAAATCAAAAAATTAGAAAACCTTCGCATTGTGTCATTATATGTGACCAATTTACCAGGAAAAATAATAAACTTGTAATACGGCAATTATTTTAAAAAAAGTGTTCTCCGAAATGAGCTATCATTTGTGAAGATTCATGGCTTTCAAGCCAAATGATCTATGTTATGGCCGCATTCATGGCATAGTTTGTTCAAATGATCTCATATTGTGCACAAGGGTGCATCTTGGAATGGAAAACAATGTTGCCTAAGGAAGTTTTCATTTTCTTTGGATGAAAATTTTATTTTCCATTTTTCGAGTGCCCAAAATGAGTTTTTTTATGAAGGACCTACCATATATTTGTTGCAAAATTTGACCAAATCATTTTTATAAAATATCAGGCCATATTTAATGTAAAATTGACCAAATGGTTGGGTGTCAAAAGTTTTTATCCACCTCTCGTGAAAAAGACAAATTTTCGCCGATTCAGTTGGAAGCGTGTCAAATTTGAACTGCAGCTGCCTTATAGTTTGCTCTTTATTTTTTCCAAAAATCATTTCTAGGTACATAAGTATCTACGTAATCAGAGAAACACCAAATTTTTTTAAAGATTCAACCACTAGCTAGAAACGGTCATGCCCGCCGTTTTGACCGCATTTCGAAATGGGCATGAAAAATGCAAAAAAAATCAAAAAATTAGAAAATCTTCACATTGTGTCATTATATGTGACCAATTTACCAGGAAAAATAATAAACTTGTAATACGGCAATTATTTTAAAAAAATGTTCTCCAAAATGAGCTATCATGTGTGAAGATTCATGGTTTTTCAAGCCAAATGATTAATCTTATGGCCGCATTCATGGCATAGTTTGTTCAAATGATCTCATATTGTGCACAAGGGTGCATCTTGGAATGGAAAACAATGTTGCCTAAGGAAGTTTTCATTTTCTTTGGATGAAAATTTTATTTTCCATTTTTTGAGTGCCTAAAATGAGTTTTTTTGTGAAGGACCTACCATATATTTGTTGCAAAATTTGACCAAACCATTTTTATTAAATATCAGGCCATATTTAATGTAAAATTGACCAAATGGTTGGGTCTCAAAAGTTTTTATCCGCCTCTCGTGAAAAAGACAAATTTCCGCCGATTCAGTTGGAAGCGGGTCAAATTTGAACTGCAGCTGCCTTATAGTTTGCTCTTTATTTTTTCAAAAAATCATTTCTAGGTACATAAGTATCTACTTAATCAGAGAAACACCAAATTTTTTCCAAGATTCAACTACTAGCTAGAAACGGTCATGCCCGCCGTTTTGACCGCATTTTGAAATGGGCATGAAAAATTCAAAAAAAATCAAAAAATTAGAAAACCTTCGCATAGTGTCATTATATGTGACCAATTTACCAGGAAAAATAATAAACTTGTAATACGGCAATTATTTTAAAAAAGTGTTCTCCAAAATGAGCTATCATTTGTGAAGATTCATGGCTTTCAAGCCAAATGATCAATTTTATGGCCGCATTCATGGCATAGTTTGTTCAAATGATCTCATATTGTGCACAAGGGTGCATCTTGGAATGGAAAACAATGTTGCCTAAGGAAGTTTTCATTTTCTTTGGATGAAAATTTTATTTTCCATTTTTCGAGTGCCCAAAATGAGTTTTTTTATGAAGGACCTACCATATATTTGTTGCAAAATTTGACCAAATCATTTTTATAAAATATCAGGCCATATTTAATGTAAAATTGACCAAATGGTTGGGTGTCAAAAGATTTTATCCACCTCTCGTGAAAAATACAAATTTTCGCCGATTCAGTTGGAAGCGTGTCAAATTTGAACTGCAGCTGCCTTATAGTTTGCTTTTTATTTTTTCCAAAAATCATTTCTAGGTACATAAGTATCTACGTAATCAGAGAAACACCAATTTTTTTTAAAGATTCAACCACTAGCTAGAAACGGTCATGCCCGCCGTTTTGACCGCATTTTGAAATGGGCATGAAAAATGCAAAAAAAATCAAAAAATTAGAAAATCTTCACATTATGTCATTATATGTGACCAATTTACCAGGAAAAATAATAAACTTGTAATACGGCAATTATTTTAAAAAAATGTTCTCCAAAATGAGCTATCATGTGTGAAGATTCATGGCTTTTCAAGCCAAATGATTAATCTTATGGCCGCATTCATGGCATAGTTTGTTCAAATGATCTCATATTGTGCACAAGGGTGCATCTTGAAATGGAAAACAATGTTGCCTAAGGAAGTTTTCATTTTCTTTGGATGAAAATTTTATTTTCCATTTTTCGAGTGCCCAAAATGAGTTTTTTTATGAAGGACCTACCATATATTTGTTGCAAAATTTGACCAAATCATTTTTATAAAATATCAGGCCATATTTAATGTAAAATTGACCAAATGGTTGGGTGTCAAAAGTTTTTATCCGCCTCTCGTGAAAAAGACAAATTTCCGCTGATTCAGTTGGAAGCGGGTCAAATTTGAACTGCAGCTGCCTTATAGTTTGCTCTTTATTTTTTCCAAAAATCATTTCTAGGTACATAAGTATCTACTTAATCAGAGAAACACCAAAAATTTTCCAAGATTCAACTACTAGCTAGAAACGGTCATGCCCGCCGTTTTGACCGCATTTTGAAATGGGCATGAAAAATTCAAAAAAAAACAAAAAATTAGAAAACCTTCGCATTGTGTCATTATATGTGACCAATTTACCAGGAAAAATAATAAACTTGTAATACGGCAATTATTTTATAAAAGTGTTCTCCGAAATGAGCTATCATTTGTGAAGATTCATGGCTTTCAAGCCAAATGATCAATTTTATGGCCGCATTCATGGCATAGTTTGTTCAAATGATCTCATATTGTGCACAAGGGTGCATCTTGGAATGGAAAACAATGTTGCCTAAGGAAGTTTTCATTTTCTTTGGATGAAAATTTTATTTTCCATTTTTCGAGTGCCCAAAATGAGTTTTTTTGTGAAGGACCTACCATATATTTGTTGCAAAATAAGACGAAATCATTTTTATAAAATATCAGGCCATATTTAATGTAAAATTGACCACATGGTTGGGTGTAATTTTTTTTTATCCACCTCTCTTGAAAAAGACAAATTTCCGCCGATTCAGTTGGAAGCGGTCAAATTTGAACTCCAGCTGCCTTATAGTTTCCTCTTTATTTTTTCAAAAAATCATTTCTAGGTACATAAGTATCTATTTAATCAGAGAAACACCAAACGTTTTCCAAGATTCAACCACTAGCTAGGAACGGTCATGCCCGCCGTTTTGACCGCATTTTGAAACGGGCATTAAAAATTCAAAAAAAATCAAAAAATTAGAAAATCTTCGCATTGTGGCATTATATGTGATCAAGTTGCCAAGAAAAATAATAAATTTATAATACGACAATTATTTTAAAAAAGATTTGTGTACAATAGAAACATTTTTTATACATATAAAAAAAATTGTTGAAAAAAATTTGTAAAAAATATTTGTTTTAAAAAAAATTCTCCATTTTTAAAGAATATTAGACCACATTTTATGAACAAATTTGTGTACACTAAAATCATTTTTATACATATTAAACGGTTTTTAATTACATCATTAACATTTTTAATAAATATTTTGATGTCTAATATTTGGACACATGTCTACATTTTTTAAGACACATTATACATATTGTTTATATATGTTTAACTTTTTTCAAATGCATGATTAACATCTTTTCATATATTCCCAACAAAAAAACATCTTTTTATACATACGTTTTGATGTCTATATTTATTTTTATACATTTTACATTTTTTGTATACATATAAAACATTGTTTATATAGGTTAAAAAAATTAAATACGTGATTAACATTTTTAGAAAATCTTGTTTTGTTATCTACTTTTCCATACACTTCCTCCGTCCGAAAAAGCTTGTCTCTCAAATGGATGTATCTAGCACCAAGGAACAAGCTTAGGACAAGCTTTTTCGGACGGAGGGAGTATATATATATATATTGTAAAATTTTCATATATACGTACTGATGACTATTTTTTCATACACATGAAACTTTTTTTATACATATCTAATATTATTTATGATTATCAGTTTTTATATGCATGAAACTTTTCAAATACACACATTTAGTTTTTTAAACACATTATTACACTTTTTGAAATACGTATTAACATTAACATTTTTTTGAATTACACATTTAGTTTTCTAATTGCTAAACCATATAGCAAGATTCACGAAGGAGTTCATTATTTTCCTATTCTTATAATTTTATATTGTTTAATTGGTTTTGAGATTTTTATATAAGGAAAAACCTTTTTAGAGTTAACAATGAAAAACCTGTTTTTTAGACAATAATGAAAACTTTTTTTTTCCAGATAACTGACCATCCTTATCAAATGGTAATAATGAAAAACTTGTTATTTTCCCTTTTTTCGTTGGGCCGAATATATGTTTTTTTTGAGAAATATGAGGGCATCCCACATTTCTTCCTGGATGGGCCGAGGCCTACATGGCACACGGAAATTTTAAAAGAAAAAAAGGAGCTGGCCTCGTTCCACCAAGTCCCAAGCCCACATGGAGCGACACCTTAAGTACCAATGCATCCACGTTCACAACCTTATGACCATTTATATTGGTCGTAATCAGGTAGAAATAAGGTCGTCAACCACTCTTGTCTGCTTTATGACCATTTGGTGTAAGGCAATTTCAGGGTTTGAGCCCTTCCAAGCGAAATGACCGTGGATTTATGACCAATTCAGCTGGGGTCACTGAGAGAAGGTCTCAAGTTGACATATTTCTTGTAGTGACAGAAGCTTACCAGTAGCGCTTTTTAAAAGGAAGCGCTACTACTATCTAACAGTAGCGCGGTGTTAGAACGGTCGCTACTGTTATATAAATAGCAGTAGCGCGTCCCATATAAAATGCGCTACTACTATACCTGCCACACCGTTGCCAACAGGCTAGGTATAGCAGTAGCGCCCGTATACAGAGAGCGCTACTGCTAAGAAAATAGTAGCAGCGCGTTTTAAGGAGCCCGCGCTGCAACTAAGAAAAGGAAAAGAAAAGAAAAAAGGAAAGAAAAAAAAGAAAAGGAAAATTAAAGAAAAATAAAAAATGAAAGCAATAGCAGCAGCGCCTGTTCTCGAAAGCGCTATAGTTACATTAGCTATAGCGCGTTTTCTGTACACGCGCTATAGATAACTTAGTTATAGCAGTAGCGCTTTCCTAAAAACAGCGTTGTAGATAAGTAGCTATAGCGCTTTTGCAGGAACCGCGCTGCCGCTAAGTTTGACTTGCCCCTGTGCGGGCGTCCCTCCTTCCCCCAATTCCGCATTTTTCTCGTAACCTCTCCCTCGCCGCCCCTGCTCCCTCGCCGCCACTGCCTCCGTCGCCGTCACCGTCGCCGCCACCGGAGCCGCGCGCCGTCGCCGCCACCGGAGCCGCGCGCCCTCGACGCCCCCGGAGCCACCCTCGTCCGCTCCTCGCCGCCCCTGCCTCCCTCGCCATCACCGGAGCTGCCGTAGACGCCACCGGAGCCACCCTCGACGCCCTCCCCGCCATCGTCTCCCCCGAGCACCTCCCCGCCACCGTCTCCCCCGAGCACCCTCTCTGTAAGCCCCCACCCCTCCTCTCTAGGTTAATTTACTTAGGTGAATTTAGTTATGAACCCTAGGTTTAAGCAGAGTAGTAGTGGTACAGTAGGTGAATACTTTGCAAGAGGGCAGTAGGTTAATTTACTTAGGTGAATTTAGGTATGAACCCTAGGTTTAAGTGTGAACCCTAGGTTTTGGTATGAACCCTAGGTAGCTAGGTTTTGGTATAAACCCTAGGTAGCTATTTTGATATATATGAATTTAGCTAGATATCAAATTAGGACAGAAATATTATTCTAGGGCAATACTGAATTTTTTTGATTTCAACATTATAGAGCACTAAAGTTAACTGAATTTTGTTCTATTAGTAGTTAACTGAATTTTTTTCATTTCATCATTATAGAGCACTAAAGTTAACTGAATTTTGTTCTATTAGTAGTTAACTGAATTTGCTTCTACACTTAGTTTTTGAATTAGCTTGTGAAATTTGGACATGTATATTTGGACATGTGGTTGCTCGTGTATATTTGGACATGTGTTGCGGTGTCGAAGATGGATATTTGAACATTGTTTGCAGGGAATGTTTCCGAGTGGCCTATGTTTTGCCGGAATGTTGATTCATTTCGGTTCCGGCAAATTTCAGGCGCTCGATTTGTCCACTTTTTAGCAAAGGTCATGCCAAAAATTTCCGTGAATTTCGGCATGACTTGTGCTAGAAACTAGGACTTATCGAGTGCCCGGGATTCGCCGCAACGGTAATGAATCAACATTCCGGCAAAACATAGGCCTTTTTTTATGTCATTATTCATTCTATTAGGTCTAGAATTAATTAACTAGACTTAATCGTAGGAAACATGGCTAGCAACGATGAAGGAGAGGGTTCTGGTAATTGCAACGTCTACGAGGCGGCAGACACCTATTTGAACTATATGGAGGAGCAACGGGCTACGCATCGCCGTCGTGTCACATCCGGCACCGACACCGAGACCGGCACCGACACTGATACCGGCGTCGAGACCGAGACCGGGGCCGAGACCGAGACCGGCGCCTCTGCTGGCGAATTAGCCGGTATAGAACCGAAACCGAAGAGGATACGGCGCCCAAACCAGCTCGGCACTACTAGACTGGTGGTCACGGCGATGGACCCCGGCAATTTCGAGCCAAAAGAGCCTGAGGAAGCGCGCAAGTGCTACGGCAATCAAATAGGCTACATCCTACGGGAAACCGCCACCATCAACGAGGAAAGATTAAAGAAGATACCAAATATGGAGCACTCCCTCCTAAAGAAGCTGCACCAGAGATTCTTGTTCCCGGACCGGGATGAAATCAAATATACTGAACCGTGGCAAGACCCGGCAATGAAGAAGATAAACAGACGCGCCATGGGCAAGTTTAGCGGTGCGTTGTCCATCGAAGAACTTGAAGAAAAAGGATTACACCCACATCAAGTCTGTCCTAGACAGTGCTATCTTAAGCTACGGCGTACGGGGTGGAGAGATCAGGCGTAAGAAGGCAAGGAACGACGCGCCCTGCTTCGGCCATAAGATCGACTTCTGGTGCATCCAGCAACCGAGAGATACTCTAAGGGATGGATTCTATGTCCTCCACCACATGCTGGAGTACAGACGTTATCAGCAGAACCTTCGCATGTCACCTAGATCCGGCGATGCCGATATTCTGCAATGGGCAATTAAACTAGGAAAGGTCCCGGATCATCGAATCCGAGCTGAGTTCTATCACATCCAGCGTGAACTTGCCCAAATCATCATGAAGGAGGTCCTCGAAAAAACAGGGATGTTCTACGAAGAAGGGGAAATGTCGCGGGAAGACGTCCAAACACGCATAGCTGCTCAGCGTCTCGCCATGAAGCCTTTCACTTCGCTCGGGGACTTCCTCCCTGATTTGGAAGGATGGCACGACATGTTGGAGTGATTGACGATATATGATAATGTGTCCGTTTAGTCACTACTTTCTCTATGACGAAACTTTGAGTTATGCATGACGAAACTTTGTGATGTAATTAAACCGTCCTCCTCAACTAGCGAAGATCACTCTAGTTAGGGCATTTTGGGTACGATGAACTTTGTTATTTATGCTTATGATATGTTGCTTCTATTTTTGCTAACTCTGTCTCTTTATGTTGCTCAACTATATATGTTGCATAGGGCGGCAACCACAGAGGGTTCGATAGCAGAGCTGAAGCAGAAGATAGTTACTTGAGGTTGACGCTAGCGCGAGAGAGGGATCGAAACCGGCGCCTCAAAAACTACTACATTATCACGCTCTTGCTCATAGTGATCACTCTTCTCTTCTATATCTTTGTTTAGATATAGATGATGAAACATGTGTATGTGATGACCATGCAGTTGCTTGTATTCGAGACATGTCACTTAACTTGTATCGCTATATCGTGATTATGATGAGACGGCATGATTTGTGTTGGATGATATGATGAGACTATTATGTGTATGATATGATGAGCATATTGCATGTTTTATGATATGATTAGAATACTGTATAAAACCTATACAAAAACACCGCAAATACGTACCAGAAAAAAAATTATGTGAAAATATAGCAGTAGCACGGTTTGGCAGGAAGCAGCAGCGCTTTTAAAGGGCGCTACAGCTACTTAGCAGTAGCGCTCGATAGGAAAACGCTACTGCTAATGCACTTAGCAGTAGCGCTCTTTGGGACAACGCTACTGCTAAGTAGGTATAGCAGTAGCGCTGGCTTACCCGTGCTACTGCTAAGCGTTAGCTGTAGCGCTGTATCAGTAGCGCGGGTGCCCGCGCTACTGATAGCCCTTTTACCCGCGCTACTGCTAGGCTTTTTTCTAGTAGTGTATGAGACCTCTGACAAGTACTTTACCTACAAGATGGAGGAGAATAGCTCAGCCAGTGAGCATGTGCTCAGAATGTCTGGATACTACAATCGCTTGAATCAAGTGGGAGTTAATCTTCTAGATAAGATAGTGATTGACAGAGTTCTCTAGTCACTATCACCAAGCTACTAGAACTTCGTGATGAACTGTAATATGCAAGGGATGACGAAAATGATTCCCGAGCTCTTCGCGATGCTGAAATCGGCGAAGGTAGAAATCAAGAAAGAGCATCAAGTGTTGATGATTAACAGGACCACTAGTTTCAAGAAAAAGGGCAAAGGGAAAGAAAGGGAGCTTCAAGAAGAATGGCAAGCAAGTTGCCACTCCCGTGAAGAACCCCAAAGTTGGACCTAAGCCTGAAACTGAGTGCTTCTACTGCAAAGGGAATGGTCACTAGAAGCGGAACTGCCCCAAATACTTGGCGGATAAGAAGGATGGCAAAGTGAACAAAGGTATATTTGATATACATGTTATTGATGTGTGCCTTACTAGTATTCGTAGTAACCCCTGGGTATTTGATACCGGTTCAGTTGCTAAGATTAAGTAACTCGAAACAGGAGTTGCAGAATAAACGGAGACTAGTAAAGGGCAAAGTGACGATGTGTGTTGGAAGTGTTTCCAAGATTGATATGATCACCATCGCACACTCCCTCTACCTTCGGGATTAGTGTTAAGCCTAAATAAATGTTATTTGGTGTTTGCGTTGAGCATGAACATAATTAGATCGTGTTTATTGCAATACGGTTATTCATTTAATTCAGAGAATAATTGTTGTTCTGTTTACATGAATAAAACCTTCTATGGTCATACACCCAATGTGAATGGTTTATTGAATCTCGATCGTAGTGATACACATATTCATAATATTGATGCCAAAAGATGCAAAGTTGATAATGATAGTGCAACATATTTGTGGCACTGCCGTTTAGGTCATATTGGTGTAAAGCGCATGAAGAAACTCCATGTGGATGGACTTTTGGAATCACTTGATTATGAATCATTTGATACTTGCGAAACATGCCTCATGGGCAAGATGACTAAAACCACGTTCTCCGGAACAATGGAGCGAGCTAATGACTTATTGGAAATAATACATACCGATGTATATGGTCCAATGAGTGTTGAGGCACGCGGCAGGTATCGTTATTTTCTGACCTTCACAAATGATTTGAGTAGATATGGGTATATCTACTTGATGAAACACAAATCTGAAACATTTGAAAAGTTCAAAGAATTTCAGAAAGAAGTGGAGAATCATCGTAACAAGAAAATAAAGTTTCTACGATCTGATCGCGGAGGCAAATATTTGAGTTACGAGTTTGGCCTTCATTTAAAACAATGTGGAATTGTTTCACAACTCACGCCACCTGGAACACCACAGCGTAATGGTGTGTCCGAACGTCGTAACTGTACTTTATTAGATATGGTGCATTCTATGATGTCTCTTACCGATTTACCACTATCGTTTTGGGGTTATGCATTAGAGACAGCCGCATTCACGTTAAATAGGGCATCGTCTAAATCCGTTGAGACAACACCGTATGAACTATGGTTTGGCAAGAAACCTAAGCTGTCGTTTCTTAGAGTTTGGGGTTGCGACACTTATGTCAAAAAGGCTTCAGCCTGATAAGCTCGAACCCAAATCAGAGAAGTGCGTCTTCATAGGATACCCTAACGAAACAATTGGGTACACCTTCTACCACAGATCCGAAGGCAAGATCTTTGTTGCCAAGAATGGAACATTTCTAGAGAAGGAGTTTCTCTCGAAAGAAGTGAGTGGGAGGAAAGTAGAACTTGATGAGGTAATTGTACCTTCTCTTGAATTGGAGAGTAGCACATCACAAAAAACCGTTCCCGTGATGCCTACACCAACTAGAGAGGAAGCAAATGATAATGATCATGAAACTTCAGATCAAGTTACTACTGAACCTCATAGGTCGACGAGAGCACGATCCGCACCAGAGTGGTATGGTAATCCTGTCTTGGAAGTCATGTTATTAGGCCAAGGCGAACCTGCGAACTATGAAGAAGCTATGATGAGCCCAGATTCCGACATATGGCTTGAGGCCATGAAATCTGAGATAGGATCCATGTATGAGAACAAAGTGAGGACTTTGGTGGACTTGCCCGATGATCGGCAAGCCATAGAAAATAAATGGATCTTCAAGAAGAAGACTGACGCTGATGGTAATGTTACTGTCTACAAAGCTCGACTTGTCGCAAAAGGTTTTCGACAAGTTCAAGGAGTTGACTACGATGAGACTTTCTCACCCGTAGCGATGCTTAAGTTTGTCCGAATCATGTTAGCAATTGCCGCATTTTATGATTATGAAATCTGGCAAATGGACGTCAAAACTGCATTCCTTAATGGATTTCTTAAAGAGTTGTATATGATGCAACCAGAAGGTTTTGTCGATCCTAAAGGTGCTAACAAAGTGTGCAAGCTCCAGCGATCCATCTATGGACTGGTGCAAGCATCTCGGAGTTGGAATATACGCTTTGATGAGGTGATCAAAGCATATGGTTTTATACAGACTTACGGTGAAGCCTGTATTTACAAGAAAGTGAGTGGGAGCTCTGTAACATTTCTGATATTATATGTGGATGACATATTGCTGATTGGAAATGATAGAGAATTTCTGGATAGCATAAAAGGATACTTGAATAAGAATTTTTTAATGAAAGACCTCGGTGAAGCTGCTTACATATTAGGCATCAAGATCTATAGAGATAGATCTAGACGCTTGATAAGATTTTCAATGAGTACATATCTTGACAAGATTTTGAAGGAGTTCAAAATGGATCAGTCAAAGAAGGAGTTCTAGCCTGTATTGTAAGGTGTGAAGTTGAGTAAGACTCAAAGCCCGACCACGGCAGAAAATAGAGAGAGAATGAAAGTCATTCCCTATGCCATGCTGTGTACCAGACCTATTGTGTACCTTGCCATGAGTTTGGCAAGGGGGTACGATAGTGATCCAGGAGTAGATCACTGGACAGCGGTCAAAATTATCCTTGGAGGACTAAGGAAATATTTCTCGGTTATGGAGGTGATAAAGAGTTCGTCATAAAGAGTTACATCGATGCAAGCTTTGATACCGATTCAGATGACTATGAGTCTCAATCTGGATACGTATTGAAAGTGGGAGCAATTAGCTAGAGTAGCTCCATGCAGAGCATTGTAGACATAGAAATTTGCAAAATACATACGGATCTGAATGTGACAGACCCGTTGACTAAACTTCTCTCACAAGCAAAACATGATCACACCTTAGTACTCTTTGGGTGTTAATCACATGGCGATGTGAACTAGATTATTGACTCTAGTAAACTCTTTGGGTGTTGGTCACATAGTGATGTGAACTATGGGTGTTAATCACCTGGCGATGTGAACTAGATTATTGACTCTAGTGCAAGTGGGAGACTGATGGAAATATGCCCTAGAGGCAATAATAAAATGGTTGTTATTATATTTCCTAAATCATGATAAAGGTTTATTATTCATGCTATAATTGTATTGACCGGAAACTTAAATACATGTGTGGATACATAAACAAATACCGTGTCCCTAGTGAGCCTCTACTAGACTAGCTCGTTCATCAAAGATGGTTAATGTTTCCTAACCATAGACATGTGTTGTCATTTGATAACGGGATCACATCATTAGGAGAATGATGTGATGGACAAGCCCCATCCGTTTGCTTAGCATATTGATCGTTCAGTTTATTGCTATTGCTTTCTTAATGTCAAATACATATTCCTTCAACTATGAGATTATGACTCCCGGATACCGGAGGAATACCTTGTGTGCTATCAAACGTCACAACGTAACTGGGTGATCATAAAGATGCTCTACAGGTATCTCCGAATGTGTTTGTTGAATTGGCATAGATCGAGATTAGGATTTGTCACTCCGAGTATCGGAGAGGTATCTCTGGGCCCTCTCGGTAATACACATCATAAGAAGCCTTGCAAGCAAAGTGACTAAGGTGTTAGTTGCAAGATGATGTATTACGGAATGAGTAAAGAGACTTGCCGGTAACGAGATTGAACTAGGTATGGAGATACCGACGATCGAATCTCGGGCAAGTAACATACCAATGGACAAAGGGAATTACATATGTTGTCATAACGGTTTGACCAATAAAGATCTTTGTAGAATATGTTGGTGTAGGGGAACGCAGCAGAAAACAAAAAAATTCCGCACAGCGAGCACGCCCAGGATCACTATGGAGACTGCATACAAGGTTTGATCTTTTCGTTACCGACTCGTAGCGCAGCGGAAGTAGAGTCGATGACGATCGGCGGTGCAGATCCCCGCAGCTAGGATTTACAACCTCCCAACCGCGAGGATGTATTTCCTCATCTGCCCCTTGGACAGCCCTCCGGGAGGCGGTTGGACAGTCCCTCAGACGGTCTCTCGGACAGCCCTTTGGGAGGACCAACGAAAACTGGACGATCACTCGGACAGCCCTTCGGGAGGACCCACGAAACTCAGACAGTCACTCGGACAGCCCTTCGGGAGGCACTCTCGAACTAAGACCGAAACTACGATCTCTCTACAGAGTTGCACACATACGGTGTCACCTATTCGGCAGGGCTTCGCCGTCCAGAACTAGTTCCCACCGGAACCCAGACAGCCTTTCGGCACTACGAAACTATTTCGTGGGAGGGAGAGAAGAAAGCCAGATCATGCATGGCATATGTGAGAGAGTTGGAGTGGAGTTTGGAGAGACCTCTCCTCCTCCTTATATAGTGGTGGAAGGGGTGGAGGGGGGGCAGAATTTTCAGCCACCAAAAACATGTGCCCCCCCCCCCACAAAACAAGCTCCCACCATAGGTGGAGAGTTGTCTCATGGGCCCCCCCCCTTTCCACCATGGCGCCCCCATATAGGGCTGCCACCTCCTCCCAACATATCCCACAAAATGTGGGGGCTTCCCCCTACCATGGGGGGCCCCCCCAACACCTTGTCCACCAACAAGGGGGCTGCCCCCAAAGGCCCCCCCCCCAAAAAAACAGCCCAAAAACAGCCCCCACGAAACGTGGGATCTTGTCCCCTCACTCTGGGACAAGATGTTTTCCCGCGTGTAATTTCCAGAAAAATTCCCGAAGGTCCCAGAACATTTCTGGCACCCTCTAAAATATTCTGGACGCGCTCCGGAACATTTCCGGTATGATGGTTTAATTTAGAACTATCTTCGTTTACACCGAAAACAATTCCGGCAGCTCCGAAACTTATTTTTTGGTTTTTTCTCCGGAAAAATTCCAGAAGTTACCAGACCAATCTAGCAACCTCCAAAAGGTTCCCGGTGCTTGCCGAAACCTTTTTGGCATAATTGTTTTATCCGAAACAACTTTTCGGTTTTACCGAAACTTTTTCGGTGTTCTCTCTGAAACTTTTCCGCTGTCTCCGAAACTTTTCCGGTGACTTTCTCTCAGACTCCCTGTCTAGTATTCAGCAGATAGATGACCCTTAAGCGTGTGACCCTATAGGTTTGGTGAGGTATAGACATGACCGGAACACTTTTCGATCAATGATCAGCATCGGAGCCGTGGACACCCATATTGACCCCTATACCCACACGAATAAATATCCGAGTGAACCTCCAGTTGCCGTGTGCTATTCCTGTTGCTTCGCGATATGTTACAAATACCCGAGGTGAGATTTATCTGCATCCCCGTGGATCAACAACTTGTCCACTATGCAAGTTACCTCGTTATCGGTATTGTTCTCTTTTCTCGTTTCCGTGTTCCGGCATCCCAGTGATCAAATCACAATGTGTCTGGCCAGACAATGATGGATACCGTAACACCGAGAGGGCCCAGAGATATCTCTCCATCGTCGGAGGAGAAAATCCCAATCTTGAGCTATCAAGTCCCTTGTCATACTTTCCCATGAACCCGTAAGCCGCCGTAATAGCCACCCAGTTACGGATGACGTTTAACAAACCCCAAAGTTCTTGAATCAAGCATGAAGGAACTCGATACTCTCATGGTCTAAGGAATTATGCAAACATTAACTTCTCTGTGTTATTAACCAGAAACTTATGACGAATGTATCTCATAGCATAACATCAATCGGGTCGATTCAACACAAGTGTTCTACCAACAATTGTGCCCTCAAAGTTGCCGGCATAGTCATGCCCATGATCAGGAAAACAGAACCATCATGCAACACTTGAGCTAGTCTTAGAGGCCAGACCAGGAATACATTTTACCGTTTATTATTCCACACGTGCATATGAGTCTTCCTTCGAGCCTCGTGTTATTGCAGACTCGAGAACCATAGCAGTTATAGCATGGAACATAAACATAATTATGAACAGGGAGATAATCAATAACATTTATTATTGCCTCTAGGGCATATCTCCTACAGACTCCCACTTGCACTAGAGTCAATAATCTAGTTAATGCTAATGCACTTTACACCTATGGCACACTGGTGTAAAATATGCTTCGCATGTGGTATAGCCTGATGTCCAACGGATCTGACAACTTCAGCTCCGTGTGTGTCTTTGCATGTCTTCGCGTTTTCACGCTTTCACAAAATTCATATTTTGTGTGGACTTGGCTTTGTATATATGTGAATCACAGGTCAAACCTTGATTCCTCAGACTAAGCTATGGAGCAACTATCTACAATATAGTCCCATTGACCAAAGCCTTCTTGGAACCATACTAAGTTCATGAATGAACTATATGATTTCAACATCTTGTTTGTCGCTTCGAAAGCGGCAACATACTTAGCCTTTGTTATAGAATTCGCCACAGTAACCTGTTTAGAACAATTCCAACTTACCGTGCCACCATATTGTGTATTACACAAAACCCTTAATTTAAATCGAAAATCGCATGGAGCATTGATGAAGACTGTATCGATGTAACCTTTTACAATGAACTCTTCATGATCTCTGCTTGCGAGAAAACATGTCATCAGTGCTACTTTAGTACTCAATGACCTTTTTTCAATGTTGTCCCATGATCAGTACTTTTGATCACTTTGGTATCTATACTCGCAACAACTTTGGAGTATTGGACATATCTGGTTGTTTTACATACCATGGAATACACGATTAATCCAAACACAAGAGTGTGTGGAATTTCCATCATGTATTTTGCTCATTAGTGTTTTGGGACACTGAGTCTTGCAAAAAACTCTTTCCATGTGACTTCGGCAAGAATCACTCCTTGACGTTTTTAGTGCTAAAAGGTTTTAGCATCTTGTCAATATGTACTTTTTGCTCAGCCCCATTAGGTAAATCTATCTCCATAGATCATCATGCCTAATATCAAGGCTATTTAGCCCAAGCACTTCATCAACAAACTATTTTCAAATGAAGTCCTAATTCGTGTCAAGAAATTTATTTCCAATTAACTATGTTTCAAGCACACAAGGTTTTTAGGAATATCATTATCCCACTTACTTTCTTGAAACCACAAGCATCTTCGTTACCCATTGATGAAGTCAAACTCTTTTGACTATTTCATCAAAACAAAGATTCCAACTCCATTTTGCTCTCTTCTGTCCATTGCTGGAACTTTGAACTATGCACATTCACTAGCATCCTCTGGATCGACAAAATACTTTGGACTGTATCACTCACAAGTCCTAGGTTGCATTTCCATCTTATGGAAATCCTTTTGGCATCCATGTTTCATATCTCATGATTGAAATATGTATTAATTGCTAGTTTAACCCGATCTGACTTTAAGCATCGCTACGGTGAGACAATCTCATCGTAGTCAACTTCTTGAATTTGTTATTGCAACAAGTCGAGCTTTATGGATAAAACATTTTATCCATATCAGTTTATAGTTCCATTAATGTTCGTTAGACTCCAAGTCTTCCGAAGGGTTTATCAAGATATAATCTTGAATCATTTATGGAAACTATCTCGGATTGTATTTGGCATTTAGCCAATTCCGGAGTCAGGGCCCATCATTGCTTCCTTGTGTATCGTAGGTATACTGTTGTCTAACAACAATATCTCGTATGCGCACCTGAGAGGTTTGCACGAGTTTTGCCTACGTGGTTCAACTGCAAGTTCGACTGAAGTCCATACATCCCATGTAGAGGCTTCCGTATCAGTCGCAGTAGGAAACTCTGGAATCACTTCCAAGGTCCCTTTCCCTTGATCTGATGACGAAGATACTGTTATCTCGTCGAGTTGCACTGTCCTCCCACTCACCGTTTTGCAAGAACCATTCTCTTTAAAAGCATACCGGTTTTTGGGGCCAAACATTTTGCCTCGGTATCATGGTGGGGGAATACCCAATTACTTGGGATAACCAACAAAGTAGCACTTGTCTGATTTGGAATAGGTTTGTAACCATTTTACACAAGCCCCATATTCCAAATGTTAAGAAAAGATAAAACATGGTTGGGCAGACCATACCATGGCGTCATTTCAACAGATCTGATGGTGCTCTTTTCAGTGTAAAAGCTGCAGTCACTAAAGCATTACTCTAAAAGTGATAATGGCAAATTGATTTATGTCATCTTTGATCTTACCATATCATTAATGGTTTGAATACATCTTCACAGACATTACACTCACAGTGGTGTTATAGGAGGTGTAAGTTATGAAACTCTTTTCACAACTCATCAGACATACGCTAAACTTGTAACTCAAATATTCCTTTCTGAAATCTAATCGCAGAAACATAGTTTTCTTGTTACAATAATGTCTACTTCATATTGAGAACCTTTCAAATGATTTCAAAAGATTCAGACTTGCGTCTCATCAAGCAAATATCCATATATCTACTTGAGTCATTTTTGAAGATAGAAAAATCCACTGCTTGCAACAACATTTAGCGGACTACACACATCAAAATGTATGGTCACCAATAAGTTTGTTGCTCGTTCCTTATGGCCTATGAACGGTTTTTCAGTGACTTCACCTTTTGGAGGAAAGTTGCAAGGGTCAGATGATTCATAATCAAATGACTTCAAAAACCACCATGATGGAATTTTCCATGCGGGTTTCTCCAATGTGACCAAAATGCAGTGCCACACATGTGTGGTATTCTTTTAGTCTTGCGACATTTAGCGTCAGTGTTACGGATGTATCATATTGCCATCAATATTCATAACATACATCCCATCCTAGATGGAAGCATGGCCCTTTATGTTATTCATAATTCCGAACAACAATTGTTCTTTTATGAACAACCCTTTTGCAACAAACAATATGCAATGGGCTAGAGTGTATAAAACTCTAAAATGAATTATGAAAGTAAGTCTTGAGGTGATGTTTTATTATCAATATTCATAACATACATTTCATTGATAATGAAAGTATGGCCCTTATGTTATTCATAACATCTAACATCAAAAGTTCTCTTATGAACAACCTTCTTGCAAGATACCTTATGCAAAGGGCTAGAGTGTTTGAAACTCAAAAAAATGAATTATGAAAATAAATACATAGGTAATACACCGATGGAAGGTATAGTAACTTTTACTAAGTTCCCAACGTGTATTTAATCCTCAATCCCGGCAAGTCCTTTAGGCCGTAGTAGTTCTCGCATCGAGTTGCAACAGAATGCAATCGAGCGGGTATTTTTGTGATCAATCACAATACCCAAGAATTAGTGACTAACCATTTAATCATAATTCCAAAAAACTATTTCTTTGACTAGCCTTCCAAACATCAATAACTTGTATGACTTTCATACATGAGCTGGACATTCCAGTCTTCTCTCTTTTTGCCTTTATACTTCTAACAGTTTAACTTTCAGTATTTCTCCTACTCTCAGAAGAAGCACCCAACTTAAGAGTGGCATTTAGCCCCGGACTTTCCTAGGCGTGAAAGTCTTACTAACACCCTTCGGACATTTCCTTCCTCTTGTATTAGTCTAATGCATAGTAAACACTTTTACTAACAGTTTGCAAAACAAACATTGCTTTGGATATCTCATATCGTTCAGCCTGTGTTTGTATCTGAAAATGATTTTCAGTTCCATGAATATCACATAACTATCCCAAACTTTCGAAGTTCGGGTCTCATGGAAGCAAACATATTGCACTTGACCGTAACGGAATTCTAGCTTTTGGATCGAAGGACGAGAGTCACATCATCCATAGCATTAGCGGGAGAATACCGAAAGCATGCGATAGGACAAAGTCCTTCTCGGCACTCTTGAGGACAATCCTCACATTACGTTACCAACCGTAAAGTTTTAACCAGATATTTAACAGCTATTCAATTTTAATAGGGAAGGTGGAAACGCGAGCCATTCTTCTACACTATTTATGCAAATAACACTTAGACATTGTCCATAATTAATTTGCACTAAGAATTAAAAGAATTAATTCTAAAGTGTGCTCCCACTCAAATCAATATCTCTCATAATTGATTGTGAGTGATAGAAGATCCGCATTGAAATTTAACGCCATTGATGTTAGTCATCACTGATGACGAAAATCTCAATCGGTAGGCCAACTTGCCAATCACATCTCTATGTGATTCTTGTTCATCTTTCGATGGGCGTGTTCCGAGCTCAGGACGATCCTGCCATGAACGTCAAGACAACCAAGTGATCTCGCTGTGAGGTCTGACCTTCACCCGCCTCATACTTCTCAATTCGTTCGTACCCATGTTGACATGGCGCACCCCGAAAAGAGACATATTTCAGACGGTGCTACACTTGGGAGAACACTAACTACTTGATATTTTAAGTGAGAGATCACCCTAATAAAAAGCGACTACCGCGCAATCAAGAAGGGTGCATCATAAGGGATAAACATCTCAGGCAATTCATAATAGCATGATATGGTATAGCTCTTTCTGACGGAGAAGTCTTTCATTTCTTCGTCTTCGGCATTCGCATCGGTGTTCACCTTTGCAAAGTTTGCCACCACCTTGTCAATGCACCAGATAATATTGCTATCTCTATAGCTAACAAAATAATGCATTACATAAGGTTGACACGCAGGTCATTAAAGTGCAATCATATGGCTCCAGCCATCATGCCGAATCATGACACGCAGGTCATGTTAATTTACATTGTATAGTCATCTCATACATAATCAAATTAATATGAGCACTGCTATACCACATCACATGCACAGTCATCCTGCAAAACCAAGTTAGACGCCTCTAATCGGTTTATGCAAAATTTTATTTTACGTGGCTTCTAAGGTTTCGAAACAAACCAAAGCTACCAACGTTCATCATCATGCATGATTATTCAAGTCGCTAGATTAACATGCGGGGTGTATGAAACACGAGATAATAAAATCTCAAGCCCCATACTAAACTTTGTCATACGCATGACCCCCGTGCAGATCATATCTGCATTGCCCTTTAGTCTGTGAAACATCCATCTTTCTTAGACTAAAGTGGAACCCAAAGAACTGTTAGCAGATCGTTGATCTGTCAATCAGCATACTCAGGAGCAACATGAAAGGATCGCGGATTGCCAGAACTTTGTCAGATTCCACAATGCTGTCAAGATCAGGACTACGCAAATTCAAGGGAAGCAACAAGAACATCGGGTAACAGATTTCATCTGCTACCCGCACAAATAATTTTCAGTAATAGAACTCATCTACTACCTAATTATATTGTGCAACACCCATACATCTCTATGTATTCTAGATCGCAACCTGCATCTACGCATAGCACGACTCATGATGCCACTGTAGGGGAACGCAGCAGAAAACAAAAATTTTCCGCACAGCGAGCACGCCCAGGATCACTATGGAGATTGCATACAAGGTTTGATCTTTTCGTTACCGACTCGTAACGCAGCGGAAGTAGAGTTGATGACGATCGGCGGTGCAGATCCCCGCAGCTAGGATTTACAACCTCCCAACCGCGAGGATGTATTTCCTCATCTGCCCCTTGGACAGCCCTCCGGGAGGCGGTCGGACAGTCCCTCGGATGGTCTCTCGGAGAGCCCTTTGGGAGGACCATCAAAAACTGGACGATCACTCGGACAGCCCTTCGGGAGGACCCACGAAACTCAGACAGTCACTCGGACAGCCCTTCAGGAGGCACTCTCGAACTAAGACCGAAACTACGATCTCTCTACAGAGTTACACACATACGGTGTCACCTATCCGGCAGGGCTTTGCCGTCCAGAACTAGTTCCCACCGGAACCCAGACAGCCTTTCGGCACTACGAAACTATTTCGTGGGAGGGAGAGAAGAAAGCCAGATCATGCATGGCATATGTGAGAGATTTGGAGTGGAGTTTGGAGAGACCTCTCCTCCTCCTTATATAGTGGTGGAAGGGGTGGAGGGGGGGCAGAATTTTCAGCCACCAAAAACATGTGGGGCCCCCCCACAAAACAAGCTCCCACCATAGGTGGAGAGTTGTCTCATGGGGCCCCCCCCCTTTCCACCATGGCGCCCCCATATGGGGCTGCCACCTCCTCCCAACATATCCCACAAAATGTGGGGGCTGCCCCCTACCATGGGGGGGCCCCCCAACACCTTGTCCACCAACAAGGGGGCTGCCCCCAAAGCCCCCCCCCCCCCCCCAAAACAGCCCAAAAACAGCCCCCACGAAACGTGGGATCTTGTCCCCTCACTCTGGGACAAGATGTTTTCCCGCGTGTAATTTCCGGAGAAATTCCCGAAGGTCCCAGAACATTTCCGGCACCCTCTAAAATATTCTGGACGTGCTCCGAAACATTTCCGGTATGGTGGTTTAATTTAGAACTATCCTCGTTTACACCGAAAACAATTCCGGCAGCTCCGAAACTTTTTTTTTTCTGTTTTTTCTCCGGAAAAATTCCAGAAGTTACCAGACCAATCTAGCAACCTCCAAAAGGTTCCCGGTGCTTGCCGAAACCTTTTTGGCATAATTGTTTTATCCGAAACAACTTTTTGGTTTTACCGAAACTTTTTCGGTGTTCTCTCCGGAACTTTTCCGCTGTCTCCGAAACTTTTCTGGTGACTTTCTCTCAGACTCCCTGTCTAGTATTCAACAGATAGATGACCCTTAAGCATGTGACCCTATAGGTTCGGTGAGGTATAGACATGACCGGAACACTTTTCGATCAATGATCAGCATCGAAGCCGTGGACACCCATATTGACCCCTATACCCACACGAATAAATATTCGAGTGAACCTCCAGTTGCCGTGTGCTATTCCTGTTGCTTCGCGATATGTTACAAATACCCGAGGTGAGATTTATCTACATCCCCGTGGATCAACAATTTGTCCACTATGCAAGTTACCTCATTATCGGTATTGTTCTCTTTTCTCATTTCCGTGTTCCGGCATCCCAGTGATCAAATCACAATGTGTCTGGCCAGACGATGATGGATACCGTAACACCGAGAGGGCCCAGAGATATCTCTCCATCGTCGGAGGAGCAAATCCCAATCTTGAGCTATCAAGTCCCTTGTCACACTTTCCCATGAACCTGTAAGCCGCCGTAATAGCCACCCAGTTACGGATGACGTTTAACAAACCCCAAAGTTCATGAATCAAGCATGAAGGAACTCGATACTCTCATGGTCTAAGGAATTATGCAAACATTAACTTCTCTGTGTTATTAACCATAAACTTATAACGAATGTATCTCATAGCATAACATCAATCGGGTCGATTCAACACAAGTGTTCTACCAACAATTGTGCCCTCAAAGTTGCCGGCATAGTCATGCCCATGATCAGGAAAACAGAACCATCATGCAACACTTGAGCTAGTCTTAGAGGCTAGACCAGGAATACATTTTACCTTTTATTATTCCACACGTCCATATGAGTCTTCCTTCGAGCCTCGTGTTATTGCAGACTCGAGAACCATAGCAGTTATAGCATGGAACATAAACATAATTATGAACAGGGAGATAATCAATAACATTTATTATTGCCTCTAGGGCATATCTCCTACAGTTGGAGCCAATATGGGCATCCAGGTTCTGTAGGGTTACGTAGCAGAAAACAAAAATTTCCGACCTACGCACCAGCCCAGAACCACAATGGTGACTGCATACAAGGTTTGATCCTTTCCGTCACCGACTCGTAGCGCAACGGAAGTAGAGTCGATGACGATCGGCGGTGCAGATCCCCGCAGCTAGGATTTTACAACCTCCCAACCGCGAGGATGTACTCCCTTGTCAGCTCACAGGACGGATCTTCGGGCAGCCCTCCGGGAGGCCTCAGGACAGTCCCTCGGATAGTCCCACCGGACGGATCCTCGGACAGCCCTTCGGGAGGCCTCTGGACAGTCCCTCGGATAGTCCCACCGGACGGATCCTCGGACAGCCCTCCGGGAGGCCTCTGGATAGTCCTTCGGATAGTCCCACCGGACGGATCCTCGGACAGCCCTCCGGGAGGCCTCACTGACAGCCCTTCGGGCGGGTCACTCGGAGAGCCCTTCGGGAGGACCCCCGAAACACGGACAGTAACTCGGACAGCCCTTCGGGAGGCACTCTCGAACTAAGACCGAAACTACGATCTCTCTACAGAGTTGCACACATACGGTGTCATCTATCCGGCAGGGCTTCGTCGTCCAGAACTAGTTCCCACCGGAACCCAGACAGCCTTTCGGCTCTACGAAACTATTTCGCTGGGAGGGAGAGAGAAGCCAGAAATGTCATGGCACTTGTATGTGAGAAGGAGTGAGTGTGGAGGCAGCCCCTCCACCTCTATTTATAGGAAATCCAAGGGGTAGGGTTTCTTGGCCCCCAAGCCTTCTAGAAACCTTTTGGGAAAATATCCCAAAAGGTGACTTTTCCATAAATATCCCAAAAAGCACTTTCACTATTCACGACGACATTTTTCAGCGTCCGGTCGAACTGAAAATATTTATGTGGGCTTAGAACATTTCCAGTACCCAGTAAAATAATTTTCAATGCGATCCGGAACAATTCCGGTTTAGTGATTTTCATCTGCGAAAAGCATCTGAAGCGTTTTCGGCAGCTCCGGAACATTTCCGGTTTTCATCCCGGAAAATTCCAGAAAGTTTCCAGAATGATTCTGGCACCCTCCAAGAATTATCAGGCATGTGCCAAAACCAATTTGACTTTATGGTATCCCCTGAAACAACTTTTCAGTTTTACCGAAACTGTTCCGGTGTTCTCTCTGCGGAACTTTTCCGCTGTCCGAAACTTTTCCAGTGTCCGAAAACTTTTTCGGTGATTTTCTCTCAGACTCCCTGTCTAGTATTCAGCAGATAGATGACCCTTAAGCGTGTGACCCTATAGGTTTGGTGAAGCATAGACATGACCCGGAACCCCTTCCGATCGATGATCAACATCGGAGCCGTGGACACCCATATTGATCCCTATACCCACACGAATGAATATTCGAGTGAACCTCCAGTTGCCGTGTGCTATTCCTGTTGCTTCGCGATATGTTACAAATACCCGAGGTGAGACATGTTGGCATCCCCGTGGATCAACATCTTGTCCACTATGCCAGTTACCTCGTTACCGGTATTGTTCTCTTTTCTCGTTCCCGTGTTCCGGCATCCCTGTGATCAAATCACCCTGTGTCTGGCCAGACGATGATGGATACCGTAACACCGAGAGGGCCCAGAGATATCTCTCCATCGTCGGAGGAGCAAATCCCAATCTTGAGCTATCAAGTTACTTGACACACTTTTCCATGAACCCGTAAGCCGCCGTAATAGCCACCCATTTACGGATGACGTTTAACAAACCCCAAAGTTCATGAAGCAAGCATGAAGAAACTCGATACTCTCATGGTCTAAGGAATTATGCAAACGTTAACCATCTCTGTGTTATTAACCATTAACTTATGACGAATGAATCTCATAGCATAACATCAATTCGGGTCGATTCAACACAAATGTTCTTCTAACATTGTGCCCTCAAAATTGCCGGCATAGCCATGCCCATGATCAGGAAAACAGGATCATCATGCAATACTTGAGCCAGTCTTAGAGGCCAGACTAGGAATACATTTTACCGTTTATTATTCCACACGTGCATATGAGTCTTCCTCCGAGCCTCGTGGTTATTGTAGACTCGAGAACCATAGCAGTTATAGCATGGAACATAAACCTAATTATGAACAGGGAGATAATCAATAACATTTATTATTGCCTCTAGGGCATATCTCCTACAGACTCCCACTTGCACTAGAGTCAATAATCTAGTCAATGCTAATGCACTTTACACCTATGGCATACTGGTGTAAAATATGCTTCGCATGTGGTATAGCCTGATGTCCAACGGATCTGACGACTTCAGCTCCGTGTGTAACTTTGCATATCCTCGCGTTTTCACACTTTCAAAAAATTCATATTTTGTGTGAACTTGGCTTTGCATATGTGTGAATCATTGGTCGAAACCTGATTCCTCAGACTGAGCTATGGAGCAACTATCTGCAATAGTGTCCCATAGACCAAAGCCATCTTGGAACCATACTAAGTTCATGAATGAACTATATGATTCAACAACTTCTTTGTCGCTTCTTAAGCGTCAACATACTTAGCCTTTGTTATAGAATTCGCCACAGTATCTTGTTTGGAACAATTTCCAACTACCGTGCCACCATATTGTGTATTACACAAAACCCTTAACTTAAATCGAAAATCGCATGGAGCATTGATGAAGACTGTATCAATGTAATTACTTACAACGAGCACTTCATAATCTCTGCTTGCGAGAAAACATGTCATCACTACTACTCTAGTACTTTAATGACATCTTTCACTGTTGTCCTATGATCAGTACTTTGATCACTTTGGTATCCATACTCGCAACAACTTTGGAGTATCGGACATATCTGGTTGTTTTACATACCATGGAATACATGATTAATCCAAACACAAGAGTGTGTGGAATCTCCATCATGTATTTCACTCATCACTGTTTTGGGACACTGAGTCTTGCAAAAACTCTTTCCATGTGACTTCGGCAAGAATTACTCCTTGGCGTTTTAAATGCTAAAAGGTTTTAGCATCTTGTCAATATGTATTCATAGCTTAGCCCTATTAGGTAAATCTATCTTCATAGATCATCATGCCTAATATTGAGGCTATTTAGCCCAAGCACTTCATCAAAAAACTATTTTCAAATGAAGTCCTTAATTCGTGTCAAGAAATTTATTTCCAATTAACAATGTGTCAAGTACACAAGGTTTTTAGAAATATTATCATGCTCCCACTTACCTTTTTGAATCACAAGCATCTTCGATGCCCATTTGATGAAGTCAAAACCCCTTTGACCAGTCCATCAAAAACGAAGATTCCAACTCCACTTTGCTCTCTTCTGTCCATCGCTGGAACTCTGAAGTTTGCATACTTACTAGCATCCTCTGGATCGACAAATTACTTTGGACTGTATCACATACAAGTCCTAGGTTTCATTTCCATCAGATGGAAATCCTTTTGTCATCCATGTTTCATATCTCATGATTGAAATATGTATTAATTGCTAGTTCAACCCGAACCGACTTCAAGCATCGCTACGGTGAGACAATCTCATCGTAGTCAACTCCTTGAACTTGTTATTGCAACAAGTCGAGCTTTATGGATAAAACATTTTTTCCGTATCAGTTTTAGTTCCATAAATATTCGTTAGACTCTAAGTCTTCCGAAAGGTGTATCAAGATTTTAATCTTGAATCACTTATATGGAAACTATCTCGGATTGTATTGGCATTTAGCCAATTCCGGAGTCAGGGCCCATCAATGCTTCCTTGTGTATCGTAGGTATACTGTTGTCTAACAACAATATCTCGTATGCTCACCTGAGAGGTTTGCACGAGTTTTTCCTACGCGGTTCAGCTGCAAGTTCGACCGAAGTCCATACATTTACTGTAGAGACTTCCGTATCAGTCGCAGTAGGAAAATCCGGAATCACTTCCAAGGTTTCTTTCCTTTGATCTAATGACGAAGATACTGGTTATCTCGTCGAGTTGCACTGTCCTCCCACTCACCTTTTGTAAGAACTATTCTCTTTAAAAGCATACCGTTTTGCGGCAAAATCCTTTGCCTCGATATAGTGGTGGGGGAATACCCAATGACTTGGGATAACCTTACAAAGTAGCACTTGTCTGATTTGGAATAGGTTTGTAATCTTTTACACAAGCCCCATATTCCAAATGTTAAGAAAAGATATAACATGGTTGGGCGTACCATACCATGGCGTCATTTCAACAGACCTGATGGATCTCTTTTCAGTGTAAAAGCCGCAGTCTCTAAAGCATTACTTTTTAAAAGGGATAATGGCAAATCTATTTATGTCATCTTTGATCTTACCATGTCATAAATGGTTCGATTACATCTTCACGGACTTTCCACTTGCAGTGGTGTTCCGGGAGGTGCAAGTTATGAAACCCCTTTCACAACTCATCAGACATTCGCTAAACTTGTAACTCAAATATTCCTTTCTGCAATCGAATTGTAGAAACATAATTTTCTTGTTACAATATTTTCTTCTTCATTTTGAAAACCTTTCGAATGATTTCAAAAGATCCAGACTCACATCTCATCAAGTAAATATCCATATATCTACTTGAGTCATTTCTGAAGATAGATAAATCCACTACTTGCAATAACATTTATTGGACTACACACATCATAATGTATGATCACCAACATGTTCTATGCTCGTTCCTTATGGCCTGTGAACGGTATTTCAGTCACTTCACTTTTCAGAGGAAAGTTGCAAGTGTCAGATGATTCAAAATCAAACGACTTCAAAATCCATCATAATGGAATTCTCCATGCGGGTTTCTCCAATGTGACCAAATGCAGTGCCATACTTGTGTGGTATTCTTTTAGTCTTGCGACATTTAGCGTCAGTGTTATGGATGTATCATATTTCCATCAATATTCATAACATACATCCCATCTAGGATGGAAGCATGGCCCTTCATGTTATTCATAATACTGAACAACAATTGTTGTTTTATGAACAACTCTTTTGCAACAAACATTGTGCAATGGGCTAGAGTGTATGAAACTCTAAAATGAATTATGAAAGTAAACCCAGAGGTAATGTATTATTATCAATATTCATAACATACGTCTCATTCATAATGAAAGTATGGCCCTTATGTTATTAATAACACCGAACATCAAAAGTTCTCTTATGAACAACATTCTTGCAAGATACCTTATGCAAAGGGCTAGAGTGTGAAACTCTAAAATGAATTATGAAAGTAAATACATAGGGAATACACCTATGGAAGGCATAGTAACATTTACTATGTTCCCTGTGTGTATCTAAACCTCATTCCTGGCTAGTCTTTCAGGCCATAGTAGTTTTTACATCGAGTTGCAACAGAATGCAATCGAGCGGGTATCTTTGTGATCAACTCACAATACCCAAGAATTTGTGATTAACATGTTTAACCATAATTCCCAAGAACTATATCTTTGACCAGCCTTCTATACATCAAAAACTTGTATGACATTCATACATGAGCTGGATATCCTAGTCTTCTTTCCTTTTGCCATTATACTTCTAACAGTTTAACTTTTAGTATTTCTCCTACTCTCAGAAGAAGCATCCAACTTAAGAGTGGCGTTAGCCCCGGACTTCCTAGGCGTGAAAGTTTCACTAACACCCTTCGGACACTTCCTTTCTCTTTAAGTTGTTTGTTTTACTCACCTTTCATCATATGACAGGCGTTCTTCTGGATCCCTCTCTTATCAGTCAAACGCATAGTAAACACCTTTACTAATAGTTTGCAAACAAACATTGCTTTGGATATCTCATATCTTTTAGCCTTTGTCTGTCTTTGAAAATGATTTTCAGATTCCATGAATATCACATAACTATCCAAATTTCGAAGTTCGGGTCTCATGGAAGCAAACAGTTTGCACTTTGACTGAAAAGGAATTCTAGCTTTTGGATCGAAGGACGAGAGTCACATGATCCATAGCATTAGCGGGAGAATACCGAAAGCATGCGATAGGACAAATTCCTTCTTGGCACACTTGAGGACAATCCTCACATTACGTTACCAACCGTAAAGATTTAACCAGATATTTAACAGCTATTCAATTTTAACAGGGAAGGTGGAAACGCGAGCCATTATTCTACAACTATTATGCAAATCACACTTAGACAGTGTTCAAAATTAATTGCACTAAGAATTAAAAGAATTAATTCTAAAGTGCGCTCCCACTCAAATCAATATCTCTCATAATTGATTGTGAGTGATTCAAGACCCACATTTCCATTCAACGCCATTGTTCGAGATGAACACCGATGGCGCGAACTTCAATTGGTAGGCAAACTTGCCGATCACATCTCTATGTGACTCTTGTTCATCTTTCGATGCGTGTGTTCCGAGCTCAGGACGATCCTGCCATGAACGTCAAGACAACCAAGTGATCTTGCTGCGAGGTCTGACCTCACCCGCCTTACACCCGTACAATCGTTCGTACCCATATAGATCATGGCGCACCTCGAAAGGAAGGATGCTGTGACGGTGCTACACTTGGGAGAACACTAACTACTTGATATTTTTGTGAGAGATCACCCTAATAAAAGCGACTACTGCGCAATCAAGAAGGGTGCATCAAAAGGGATTAACATCTCAGGCAATTCATAATAGCATGATATGGTATAGCCCTTTCTGACAGAGAAGTCTTTATTTCTTCGTCTCCGGCATTCGCGTCGGTGTTCACCTTCACGAAGATTGCCACCACCTTGTCGATGCACCAGATAATATTGCTATCTCTATAGCTAATAAAATAAGTGCATTACATAAGGTTGACACGCAGGTCATTAAAGTGCAATCATATGGCTCCAGCCATCATGCCGAATCATGACACGCAGGTCATGTTAATTTACATCATATAGTCATCTCATACATAATCAAATTTATATGAGCACTGCTATACCACATCACATGCACATGCAAACCATCCTGCAAAACCAAGTTAGACGCCTCTAATCGGTTTATGCAAAAATTTATTTTACGTGGCTTCTAAGGTTTCGAAACAAACCGAAGCTACCAACGTCCATCATCAAGCATGATAATCCAAGTCGCTAGATTTAACATTGCGGGGTGTATGAAACACGAGATAATAAAATCTCGAGCCCCATACTGAACTTCATCATACGCGTGACCCCCGTGCGGATCATATCTGCATTGCCCTTTTTCGTCTGCGAAACATCCATCTTTCTCAACTATGGTGGAACCCAAAGAACTGTTAGCACTTCGTTGATCTGTCAATCAGCATACTCAGGAGCAGCATGAAAGGATCGCGGATTGCCAGAACTTTGTGAGATTCCACCATGCCGTCAAGATCAGGACTACGCAAATTCCAGGGAAGCAACAAGAACATCGGGTAACAGATTTCATCTGCTACCCGCACAAATAATTTTCAGTAATAGATCTCATCTACTACCTAATTATATGGTGCAACACCCATACATCTCTATGTATTCTAGATCGCAACCTGCATCTACGCATAGCCTGGCTCTTGATGCCACTGTAGGGTTACGTAGCAGAAAACAAAAATTTCCGACCTATGCACCAGCCCAAAACCACTATGGAGACTGCATACAAGGTTTGATCCTTTCCGTTACCGACTCGTAGCGCAGCGGAAGTAGAGTCGATGACGATCGGCGGTGCAGATCCCCGCAGCTAGGATTTTACAACCTCCCAACCGCGAGGATGTACTCCCTCGTCAGCTCACCGGACAGATCTTCGGGCAGCCCTCCGGGAGGCCTCAGGACAGTCCCTCGGATAGTCCCACCGGACGGATCCTCGGACAGCCCTTCGGGAGGCCTCTGGACAGTCCCTCGGATAGTCCCACCGGACAGATCCTCGGACAGCCCTCCGGGAGGCCTCTGGACAGTCCTTCGGATAGTCCCACCGGATGGATCCTCGGACAGCCCTCCGGGAGGCCTCACTGACAGCCCTTCGGGTGGGTCACTCGAACAGCCCTTCGGGAGGACCCCCGAAACACGGACAGTAACTCGGACAGCCCTTCGGGAGGCACTCTCGAACTAAGACCGAAACTACGATCTCTCTACAGAGTTGCACACATACGGTGTCATCTATCCGGCAAGGCTTCGCCGTCCAGAACTAGTTCCCACCGGAACCCAGACAGCCTTTCGGCTCTACGAAACTATTTCGCTGGGAGGGAGAGAGAAGCCAGAAATGTCATGGCACTTGTATGTGAGAAGGAGTGAGTGTGGAGGCAGCCCCTCCACCTCTATTTATAGGAAATCCAAGGGGTAGGGTTTCTTGGCCCCCAAGCCTTCTAGAAACCTTTTGGGAAAATATCCCAAAAGGTGACTTTTCCATAAATATCCCAAAAAGCACTTTCACTATTCACGATGACATTTTTCAGCGTCCGGTCGAACTGAAAATATTTATGTGGGCTTAGAACATTTCCAGTACCCACTAAAATAATTTTCAATGCGATCCGGAACAATTCCGGTTTAGTGATTTTCATCTACGAAAAGCATCTGAAGCGTTTTCGGCAGCTCCGGAACATTTCCGGTTTTCATCCCGGAAAATTCCAGAAAGTTTCCAGAATGATTCTGGCACCCTCCAAGAATTATCAGGCATGTGCCAAAACCAATTTGACTTTATGGTATCCCCTGAAACAACTTTTCAGTTTTACCGAAACTGTTCCGGTGTTCTCTCTGTGGAACTTTTCCGCTGTCCGAAACTTTTCCGGTGTCCGAAAACTTTTTCGGTGATTTTCTCTCAGACTCCCTGTCTAGTATTCAGCAGATAGATGACCCTTAAGCGTGTGACCCTATAGGTTCGGTGAAGCATAGACATGACCCGGAACCCCTTCCGATCAATGATCAACATCGGAGCCGTGGACACCCATATTGATCCCTATACCCACACGAATGAATATTCGAGTGAACCTCCAGTTGCCGTGTGCTATTCCTGTTGCTTCGCGATATGTTACAAATACCCGAGGTGAGACATGTTGGCATCCCCGTGGATCAACATCTTGTCCACTATGCCAGTTACCTCGTTACCGGTATTGTTCTCTTTTCTCGCTCCCGTGTTCCGGCATCCCTGTGATCAAATCACCCTGTGTCTGGCTAGACGATGATGGATACCGTAACACCGAGAGGGCCCAGAGATATCTCTCCATCGTCGGAGGAGCAAATCCCAATCTTGAGCTATCAAGTTACTTGACACACTTTTCCATGAACCCGTAAGCCGCCGTAATAGCCACCCATTTACGGATGACGTTTAACAAACCCCAAAGTTCATGAAGCAAGCATGAAGAAACTCGATACTCTCATGGTCTAAGGAATTATGCAAACGTTAACCATCTCTGTGTTATTAACCATTAACTTATGACGAATGAATCTCATAGCATAACATCAATTCGGGTCGATTCAACACAAATGTTCTTCTAACATTGTGCCCTCAAAATTGCCGGCATAGCCATGCCCATGATCAGGAAAACAGGATCATCATGCAATACTTGAGCCAGTCTTAGAGGCCAGACTAGGAATACATTTTACCGTTTATTATTCCACACGTGCATATGAGTCTTCCTCCGAGCCTCGTGGTTATTGTAGACTCGAGAACCATAGCAGTTATAGCATGGAACATAAACCTAATTATGAACAGGGAGATAATCAATAACATTTATTATTGCCTCTAGGGCATATCTCCTACAGGTTCCGCTATTGATTGTTGACCGGAGAGGTGTCTCGGACATGTCTACATAGTTCTCGAACCCGTAGGGTCCACACGCTTAACGTTCGTTGACGATATAGTGTTATATGAGCTATATGATTTGGTGACCGAATGTTGTTTGGAATCCCGGATGAGATCACGGACATGACGAGGAGTCTCGAAATGGTCGAGAGGTAAAGATTGATATATAGGATGATGGTATTCGGACACCGGAATATTTTCAGAGTGTATCGGGTACTCATTGGGTCACCGGAAGGGGTTCCGGGCACCCTTGGCAAGTGTATGGGCCTTATGGGCCAAAGGGGGGACAGACCAGCCCACAAGGGGGCTGGTGCACCCCTCCCTTGGCTGGCCGGCTCTAGGGGAAGGAAAGGAGAAGGGGTGGCCCCTCCTGCCTTTCCCTCCTCAGGAGAGAAAGGAAAGGGGGGGGGGGGGCACCTCCTCCTTCCTTCCTCCCGCACTCCAAATAAGGAAGGGGTGGCGCCACTTTGGGGAGGACCCCAAGTAGGATTCGGCCTACTTGGGGCGCCCTCCTGGCTGCTCCCTCCTCCCCCCACCTATATATATGTGGGAGGGGAGGCGCCTAGCACAACAAGAACATTGTCTTAGCCGTGTGCGGCGCCCCCCCTCCACCGTTTACACCCCCGATCATATTTTCGTACCCCTGCGGAGATAGCTTCACCATCACCGTCACCACGCCATCGTGCTGCCGGAACTCATCCACTACCTCGCCGTCTTGCTGGATCAAGAAGGCGGAGGACGTCACCGAGCTGAACGTGTGCTGAACGCGGAGGTGCCGTACGTTCGGTACTCGATCGGTTGAATCGCGAAGAAGTTCGACTACATCAACCGCGTTAACAAACGCTTCCGCTTACGGTCTACGAGGGTACGTAGACACACTCTCCCCCTCGTTGCTATGCATCTCCTTGATAGATCTTGCGTGTGCGTAGAAAATTTTTGTTTTCCATGCAACGTTCCCCAACAGACTATTGGCTGATACTTTCAGTTCTAGGGACAAGTGATCTCAAAACTGAACAATACAATCCAGGCCTCCTCAGGTTTGCACCAATCAAGGGCTTAGGGTATCTCCAACGGCAACCCGCAAAAAATCTCCCACATCTATTCGCGGACAGAAGGGGACCCAGTTCGCGGACACGGATACGGGAGGCAGCCATCCATCGCTAGTCGCATACATTTTCACAACAACTCAAACCAACTGGACGAAATTCGTGCAAACAAGTGTGGATTTCATGCAAACCTGACGGATTTCATATAAAAAAGCTGGATTCTCATATAAACATGATGGATTTCAGTACATTTACATCAACGGTACTAGTCCGACTCTGAAGGTATAATTAATACCTAATCTAAATCGCCGCCTGCGGATCCCATTGTCTTCCTCATGTCCGGCAGCTCGATCACCGGACTGGCAGGAGCCCCGAAGGTATATGCTTCAACGCAAAGGATGACTCACTTCCCCGCCACTCATCGGAGTGGAACCCCCGGCTGATGCTTCTGCGGGAGGGGAAGGCGGCGCCTCCGCTTCCGTGAAGCCCATGTGGGATCGAAGGAGGTTCTCGAAAGAGAAGAACCGGGCAAGACACCGGCTGTGTACGCCGATGTCGCCTAGGCGATGGCCTTCGTGGGACCCAAGCGGCGGCGGACTCCCGTGTTCTACTTCTCCTCGGTGATGGCGGCGGACGCGGAGGTGCCGGCCACCGACTCGTCGCTCTCCGCACACCTGACTTCTGCCTCTGCCTGCATGGCGCAGTCACAGGCACGGGAGGCGCGGTCGCATGCACGGGAGGCGCGGACGTAGACCCGGGAGGCGCGGTCGTCGACGGCAGTGATGACGCCCGTACCGCCGTGCTCCCTGTCGTGCCGGCGTCGAACAACTAGCCACTCCTCATCGAGTGGGCCTGGAGCGGAGAGTTGCTGAACCACGCGGCGGCTTGGGGCGACAACATGCTCTGTCGGGTGAGGCGCGGGAGGTGGAGCAGCGACCTGCCTCGCTCGTATCCGGCCGGCTCGGTGGGCCACCCAGCTGGCTTGTATCCCGGAGAACTGCTCTTCGGAAACCATCGAAAGTGTGGTGATGGAGGAGATTGGGGGAGCGGCGGAGGGGTGTGCTTCTTGTTCGGCGCCTGTCATCGTTTAAATAGAGGGCGGGCGGGAGGAGCTCGGCCGACGTTGCGTTTAATGCTGGCCCGCTCATGAATGGACGTGTGGCCAGAGTAGGTTTCTCGGCTTCCATGCGGGGTTAATGGGGGCGTATGAATGCAGCGAGGAGGCATGTTCAGCCAGGCGTGCAGCGGGTGGCGCCCTTGGTCGGCGCGCCGCTTCAATGGCGGAGGCAGTGAGAGGCCGCGTCCCCCCTGAACCGTCTTCAATGCCGAGCGGCGCGCTCTACAGCGGCATGAATGCGGGCAGCTGGCGCCGAGTGGGAGCGCGCGCAGGAGGGGGATGTTTTTTTTGGTGGGCCACGGCGGTCAGAAGCGGGCTTGGGAGTGGTATGGACTCCCGCAAACCTCCCCCACTTTTGTCTCCGGTTTGCGGGAGAAATCGCGTCTGGACCGCTCTGCGGACCGATACATGTCGACGTTGGATGGCTTCTGCGGTCCGGACAGCCCGGTCCGGACGGTTGCTGGAGGTTTGCGGGCCCGCCTTGAAGATGCCATGTGCATAAAGCTATGTTGTTATATCATTATTTTTTGGGGGATGATAGGCGCCGGCGCGCCGGCCCAAACTTTGGGCCGGTCGCACCCCAGCCATACAATGCGAGCTGCGGGGCCGTCAGATTTCGCCCGACGCCCAGCTCACCCTGTGCCCTTGCCCTTCCTCCTGCTCGCGCCCGTTGACCAAATCTACAGATCGGTCCCCCGCCGCGACGCCGCTCCTCGCCGGCGGCAGCGCCGCGCCTCCTCTACCGGATTAGTCGCTGCACCGTCGGCCCCAGCACCAAAAAGGACCCGTCTATTGCTCGCAGGCCACCCATGCCACCTGCGCTCATCCCTCAGCCGCCACATGACATTGATGACTGCAACTCACCCGTCAGCCGGTTCCAGCTCTGATCGCCATGGTTGCAACATCCCTGAGCACTGCCAGCGCCTCCGCTCGTCACCGTCGTTCGGTTCGAACCACCGTGTCCTCGGCAAAAACACAAACTCCATTAGTTTGCTGGTACTAGCAAAATCACATGCCGGTTCCAGCAAAAAAATTCATCAAATCCAGCAAAAAGAACCACCGTCGCGCCGGCCGCTGCAAAAATTCTCGTCTATCCTCCCAGCAAAAATTCTTACGGGTTCCAGCATTTTTTTGCCGGTTCCAGCAAAACACATCTCGACGCTGTCCCGTTGCATCACCGATCGATAGAGGTTGCAACTTTTTATCCGCCCGCTTCCAGCAAAAAAACTATATGGTAGCACTGGCGGAGGGCTCCGTAGGGCAAGGTATGGCGGCTGCCATACCTTGATTCTGTGCAACAAAAAATTTATACCTATGTATCTACCGCTAATCGCTGGATCAGGCATCGGGTGACTCGTTCGCCGAGCGAGCGCTCGTGATCGGCCGACTTGGCCGGGCCAGTAGCGCCCCACGACACGCACGCGCCGCACACTCACGCACGCACGCAAGACGCAATGCACCCGCGCACGGGACGAACCCTACCCCACTCACGCACGGGACGCAAGCCCGCAACCATTCCTCTGCCCGCAAACCCTAGCACAGCGGCGGCGCTGGCGGCTGGCCAGGTCGCGATGACCAGTCGGGCGACCGACGAGGCAGGCGGCTCTAGCAGGCTCCGGCGGGGCAGCAAGGGCGATGACAGGGTCCAGCGCGGAACGGCAGCAAGCGGCAGCGGCAAGCTCCAGCTGGCGGCTGGCCAGCGGCGGCGGCAAGGGCGGCGGCAAGGTCCAGCGGGCGACGGCAGCAGGCGGCGGCGGCAAGCTCCAGCGGGCGGCTGCAGAAAGTAGCGGCGGCAAGCTCCGGCGGGCGACGACAGTTTGGGATTTCCTGGTAATTCCCCAGGGTCCGACTCCGACCGAACCAGTGGACTAGCCACTTTTTTTTGTTGATCTTTTTGTGTCAATTCTCCAGGATCTTGTGTAGGCACAAGTTTTTGTTTTTAGATGATTGTTCATACAAGCTAATAAGATGCCCAACCGGTGCAGTTCTATCCAGATTGTCAGAAGATGGAAAGAAAGGGAAAAGGACTAGCAAATCCAAAGAAAGGGGGAAGAGATAATTTTTTATTTTTCTGAAATTTGAAGTGCTTGGTAGTGGCAGCATTATCGCTATGTTTTAGGTTGTTTTCCTATTAAAACATGCCTACATTTTTATTGTATTTGGTTTTTCATTTGTAATGTGTATTGACTCTTTCGATTTGCATCAAAAGAATTCTTTCCTTAAGACTTCGCCACACCTTAATTTTTTTTTGTCCTCCGCCTCTGTATGGTAGTAGCACCGTACCTCGACGTCTTCACCCCGACAGCTGCTGGTTGTAGCAAAAATAGAAAATGGTTCCAGCATCTACAGGATCCGGTTCCAGCAAAAGAAACTCTTTGGTAGTAGCACCGTACCTGGCCTTCTTCACCCCCTCGTCTTATTTTGTTGCAGGGAAGAAGAAAGGGGATGGGCAGCGGAAGAGATGGAAGGGAGAGAAGAAACATGGCGCGGGGAGGGGTGTGGCTGAAGGTAGGGGATGGAGTGCGGGGGGAAAAGATAAGGCAGGAAGGGGCGGTTTGTGTGGGTCCATCAAATACACGCGTCTCGTGCGGGGGGCTGCTTGCGTGGGCGCACGACGCCAGCGTGGCGCCCGTCCGGCGGAAAATTCGTGCGGCGCCCCGTTCTCAAACGATTCCCTTATTTTTTCTGGTGCGCTCCTCAGTATTTTATCTGAATATTAAAGCCACTTTCAAAATGGGACTTCAATACATTTTTTTCTGAGTTTTTTTTTTTAAGCCTCATCTGAGCATACAAGCTGTAGCATCTGTTCGGACGCACAGTCACACACACCACAACTCACGCCCCGACTATGCTCCTAAACCAGACCTACAACCTATATCTCTAATACGTCTATTGAGACTTCCGAAGTCCTGGACTCCGGGGACGACGGGCACGTCGTTCTCGCCTGTGGCTCGTAGACGTCCCGAGACACCTGCAGATTTTATTAGCACTGTTCAAAGTGAACAGTACTGCGTACACTGTTCAAGTGAACAGTGCGCGAGGTGAGACGCCCAGAAATTCGTCCCCGCTGGGGATCGAACTCTGGGCGGGCTGGTGCGCCACCGCGCCTTGAATACATTATTTTGTAGCAACGGGACTTCCATACCTGTGGATTTTTTTTGAGGCAATCCTACGTAGTGGATGAAAGCTGGGCTTCGCTCACAAGAGTTGGGCTTCTCGGAGGAGTGATAAGGCTCAAAGGCCCACTTCTTGGAGCGCATCGCGGAGTGACAAAGGCCAAAACTTTCCCTTAGCTCAAAAAAAAAAAAAAAAGGCCAAAACTTTCCCCAATCCCCTCGCCGCCGGCGCCGGCGCCGCCACGCCGTCGCCGTCGCCATCGCCTGCGCGATGCTCCGCCTCCGGATCTGCGTCCTCGCGCACCTGCTCTCCTCTCCCACCACCTCTCACGGCTACACTCTCCGCCGACTCCTCTCCGCCACCACCGCCGCGCCCGCCGTTTCCCCACCCACCGGATTTGCCGTCGAGGAGTACCTGGTCTCCACCTGCGGCCTCACCCGAGCACAGGCGCTCAAGGCCTCCGCCAAGCTCTCCCACCTCAAATCCCCCGCCAAGCCCGACGCCGTGCTCAAGTTCCTCGCCGACCTCCAGCCTAGGTCTCTCGCATTCTGAGATCGCGCGACTCGTCCCGCTTGCTGCCTTGCCCTTCCGCAGCAAATCCGTCGTCTCCAAGGTGCACTACCACCTCAACCTCTTCGGCTCCTACGACAAATTCCTCCGAGCATTCAAGTGTAACCACAGTCTCCTCTCGCACAACCTCGAGAAGGTGGTCAAGCGGAATGTCGTGTTGCTGCAGGAGTGCACGCTAGGTGCTTGCGATATTGTCAAGCTAGCCGTGTCTATGCCAAGGATGCTCACCGCCAATGCCGAACGAATCCGGGCGATGGTGGCGTGCGCCCAACACATAGGCGTGCCTCGCGGCTCTGGAATGTTCAGGCATGCTCTGCGGTCTGTTGCATTGCGCAGCGAGGAGACGATTGCCGCCAAAGTGGACTACTTGAAGAAGACGTTTAGGTGGTCGGATGCCGAGCTTGGCATTGCTGTGTCCAAGGGTCCGTTTGTGCTGGCCAAGTCAAAGGACATCCTGAAGCGCAGGTCTGAATTCCTTATCGTTGAGCTGGGGTTGGAACCGGCCTACATTGCTCATCGGCCAGTACTGCTTAATCTTAGCTTGGAGGGTCGACTTAGGCCCCAGTACTATGTTATGAGGTTTCTTAAGGAAAATGGACTCCTAGATCATGACAGAGACTACTATAATATGGTGGTGCCCAAGGAGAAGGTGTTTGTGGAGAAGTTCATATGGCCTCACAAGCAAGCTGCACCGCACCTCCCTGAAGACTGCAGCTGCTTGCAAAGGGAAGTGCCGACTAGGTTCAGATTTACACAGGGGCGGAGCCAGCGTATAGGCGTTGGGTTCAGTTGAACCCAACGACCATTTCCTGCCACAAACATATACACACGGTACAAAGTAGTGTGAACCCAGTAAATTGTTTTGGCTGAACCCATCGGACGCACAAGCAAGTCTTTTAGGGCAATTAAAATATTCTAATCTGAGAAAATACTCTAGGAAGCCCAAGTAAAAGCCCAAAATAGCCTGGGCTGATTTATCGATTCTCATGTCTCTTGTGTAAGTACGTGCGCATCGTCCGCAAGACTCCCTATCTCCTGAATTGACTTGGTCGCTTCCAACGCAACTCCCACGATCTCTCGCTTCTCATCCCTTCTGTTCCGTTTATTCGCAAGTCGTTCGATCGACAGATGCGCCGCCGGCAACGTCAGGTCTCAGTACATATTCAAGGTATGCATATGCAATCTAGCCTAGTAGCTTGGTGCGGTGATGGTCTTTGCCCTAATTTTGTAATTACTTTGTCCCTGAACTTTGATTATCTAGGTTATGGGGCAATACTTTTTGAAGAGAAAATCGATCATCAGATTTCGATAATGATCAGTTTACGAGTGATTATCTAATTTTCAATTTGGAAAAAGATATATTTTCTACCATTATTAAGGATGTAATGTTTGATAATTTTAAGACCATGAAAAGTCGAAAGGGGACACTATAAAATGTAACTGACTTTACAAGCTTCTTTTGTTTGATGGTACTTATTTTAAGCTTGTCAAACTAACTTATCACTTTTTTTCTAATGCTTTAAGGAAGACGAGACTCTACAGGTGGAGCTATGAAGTTATTTTGGTACTACTTTATTTATGGTAAGTAAATCAATAATTATATAATTTCATCCAATTGTTATGTTTCACCCTTCAATTTTCAGGTAGCACAATATATGATAAACGATATCTTACTACCTCCGTCTTAAAATATAAGATGTTTTTGTAGGCTAACTAACTCGCTTACAAAAATGTCTTATATTTTAAGACAGAGGTAGTATTTATATTCATTATGTTGTTTTTCAGTGTTATATATTTTTGTTGTAAGATAGTGTAAATTAGACTTTAAACATAACTATTTTATCGAATTATCACAACAAGTGAACCCAATGGCAAAATTTTCTGGCTCTGCCCCTGGATTTACATGAGCCAAGACTGTGCTATGAAATTTGGTAAACTGCGTAAGGTGCAACAAAGTTTTCATTGTGTGGAAAGCTGGTAATTCCTATTTCAGTGTACTTTGCCCAACTGGATGTTGGTTGTCCGCTCTGTTAGATGCTCGTATGGTCTTTGCTAACGTTTGATGAAACTGATATTTGAATCCGGATATGTTAATGCTATCATTTAGTAGAGAAGAAACCATAACCTGGTTATCAACTTGTTCATCCTCATGCCATGTTATTTAACACTTGGAACTAAGTAAACGAGAACAGGCCATTCTGCATTGCATTAAAATCTCTATTTTAAAAATTTAATGCATTCTGGGTGATGTTGGCTTGCACCGATGGGCATAGGTGTGCCCCTTGACTCTGGGATGTTCAGGCACACCCTGCGCATTGTCGCATTCCTTGGCGGGAAAAACATGGCTGCCAAAATGGAATTCCTGAAGAAGACATTCAAGTTGACTGGTGCCTAGGGTAAGTATTCATGTGTCTAAGGTTCTGATTTTGTTGGGGACGTCCAAGGAATCGGTTCAACGAAAGTTTGAGTTCCTCATCTCTGAGTTGGGGTTGAAACAGGCTTATGTTGCTTATCGCCCAGCAATGTTCTATTATAACCTGGACGGCCCTCTGAAATCCTGGTTCTGCTGTAAAGTTTCTTAAGACAATTAACAAATTTAAATGCTTACTGCACCAAAAATTCTTTCAGTGTTCTTGCCTGACAAGAGTTGGTTGTCAGGTCTGGTATGTCTGTCACATGCTAGGTTGGTCATTGCTAACACTTGATGAAGCTAGTAATTGGATCCATGAGTTCTCATATGTCCATATCATCATATATTTGTCTCTGAATGTCAATTCTGGACCCTCTTTTTGGGAACAATTTTGGACTAATTGATGGTCACAATACATTGATCAATCTGAGGATTCAGTTTTGATCCTATTTGTTTGTTGCTTGTTCTAATTCTTGTGAGCTGAAAATCTTCGTTCTTTCTGCAGTATCTTTTTTTGAAGTGATTAAATGTTGTGAAAGTAATTCATGCTTTACTAGTCTCTATCAGATTTTTCCTTGTTTTTTCTTCTGTACTATTTCTTAATGGCCTATTGGCTGATACATTCAGTTCTAGTGACAAGTGATCTCAAAACTGAACAATAGAGTTGTACATTTTCTATTTACGGCCTACCATCTAGTCCAAATCCCATGGCTGGTTAAAACCGAGCCTCCTCATGTTTTGAGCAATCAAGGCTTACATGTGTCTGAAGCTATGTTGTTAGATTATGATCTATGCTAGCAAACGGTTGGAATATTTACCTCTGTTTAGTGTGGTTTCCAGTCTACCTAGATTGATCTCAGGTGTTAGCTTTGTTGGTCTGGATCATTTGGAAAATGAGAAACTTTACTGTTTTTAATAGGCTGTTGTTGGTGGCAAGTGACGATGTTGTTCAAGGCTGGAACGGACCTTGGCGTTCTGCGCTTGGAAAATGGCCGAGGAACAGTGAACTTGTCTGGATGTCGTTCAGTTCGAGGAGGATGCAGACTTGGTCCAGTTTGGTGGTTGCTGTACACTACTTCGTGTGAGCTGGAAATCTTCGATCTTATTGGCGATTGAACTTTAGTTTAATGAGACCTCTTGTTCCAGCTTGTCAAAATTCAGCACCTATAGATGACAATGCTGCATTTGTTTTGTTCTGAATTGAATTACATTTCGGTGTACGTTCTCATCTATGTTGTCACAATGGGTTACATCTAACTTTATTTTTAGTCACAATGAATTACATTTAGGATGCTTTTCTTGTATGTAGCCAACAGTTTCTTGTAAGACACTTTTAACTGATGTTCTCTACAGTTTCAGCTATGATGCGGTGCTTGAAGAATGGCTGGCTGAAGAACGGTGTTTGGCTTTCTGTCTGCTACCTAATGTGTCATCGCCGATGTTGTAACAGGAGTCGCATAGTTGTTTTTGCGTGAACCCTGCATTTTTTTTTTTTTGCATTGGATTTTGACTATTGTAGTTCTGATTTCACTGACAATATCAAATCTTAAAATTTGCATTTATTTATACTTTGTTACGTTAAGAAATAAACATCAATAAACACCCAGGTTTGATGATGAACATACCAAAATACTGATGACACCAAAATTGCTCTTCATTATACTGATGCGCGTGGTTTCATCACATTCTGGCTATTGACTTGGGGCTTGGGAGGCACTCAGAATTCTGGGTATGCAGGCAAACACTGTGAAACTCGACGGATGGTTTGTTTGCAGTCGCTCTGCTTCGTCGGAAATATACAAGTCAACCGTACCATGGATGGTCACATTGTCGCCTAATCGTCTCTAGGGTTGAGGGCTGGAGGCTCAACAGTGCGTTGGTGCAAGCGCCTCACCGGTCGCCGCGCCGCTGCCTCCTCACTTAGCATCAGCGACAGGCAGTAGGCAAGACCACACGACGGCTCTCGTTCCACGCATTTTACAGCCAAACGGGTATGTCTAAGATCCATCTTTTCTCCTCACGAGTACTATTGATCCACTGAAGCATGTTATGTTAGGATTCTAAATTTAGCAATTCTAATTATATGTATGTGCATTTGTTACAATTGCAGATTGCTTCAAAAATCTCTCGCTTGCACATTAGATCTCTGAACTGTGACAATAGCCTCAGCTGAAAAAATTGTTTGAGGTCAACTATGTTACAAGAAAGATTGAATGACTTGGCTATGTGATGCATTGAGAAGGATGTTGTCGATGGAGTCATCAGAATTTGGCTCTTATTTGAGGTAACCCTACGAGTTATATTTTGCTATTTTTTTATACTGATTCGCGCTGTTTCATCACATTCTGGCTATTGACTTGGGGCTCGGAATTCAGGGTATGCATGCATCGCTCTGCTTCGTCGGAAATATATAAGTCTACCGTACCATGGATGGTCACATTGTCGCCTAATCGTCTCTAGGGTTGAGGGCTGGAGGCTCAACGGCGCGTCGGTGCAAGCGCCTCGCTGGTCGCCACGCCGCCGGCTCCTCACTTCGCATCAGCGGCAGGCAGTAGGCAAGACCACACGACGGCTCTCGTTCCACGCATTTTACAGCCAAACGGGTACGTCTAAGATCCATCTTTTCTCCTCACGAGTACTATTGATCCACTGAAGCATGTTATGTTAGGATTCTAAATTTAACAATTCTAATTATATGTATGTACATTTGTTACAATTGCAGATTGCTACAAAAATCTCTCGCTTGCACATTAGACCTCTGAACCGTGACAATAGCCTCAGCTGAAAAAATTGTTTGAGGTCAACTATGTTACAAGAAAGATTGATTGACTTGGCTATGTGATGCATTGAGAAGGATGTTGTCGATGGAGTCATCAGAATTTGGCTCTTATTTGAGGTAACCTTATGAGTTATATTTTGCTATTTTTTAGCTTTTTTGTCGTAATGTCACACCGCTCTGCAATCATTATTATTTATCTCAAACTAATAATATATGATTGAAAATTAACTCATAATACTTTGCAAGTGAATTTGGACACATATATGTTGCCTTAAGGGCCCATATCGTCGACTTCCCAAAACATGGAGCCGGCCCTGACAGAGATTCAAGCGAAGCTCAGACTGAGCTAAATCTTTGCTAACCAAAAGAGATCATCCTCCAATTGCCCGTTGACGACCTAGATGATGATGGGTATAGCCCTGCTGTCAAACAGCCAGGCGTTCCTCTCCCTCCATGTAGCGCCCACATGACCAGGGTGCAGATGCGATGATCTGTTCTAACTTCTATCTAGCACAACATCGCTCAGCCGTACACCTTAGTTCCCGGTTGCCTCCAAATCCTAGCTAGCACTTCAACACACATGTAGAGATCACAAGGAGATGAGAATGCCAGGACGAATAAAAGATCGATGAGTTATGTATGTTCATCAATTCGGTTTAGTTCCATGCATGAACACATTACTCGAAAGAAAGAAAGCAAAAGGTTGTTTGATATATGCTTGTCAGCTTCTCAACACTACCCATGATCGTTTGCAATTATTTATAGAGCTACACGATTGTTCATGTTTCATTAATGCACACCCAGCCTATAACTTTTCTAAGAAGTTATGAAGATTTGGTACTTGGCCTTTAGTGTGTTTGGTGTCTATGGTACTTCAAAAGTACCTCAAATCGTTAAAACCTGGTGCATCTGACTTATAAAAACAAAAGTACCTCAAGCCTACTACAAGTCTACAACACTTTGGTGTAGAGGTCAACTCCGTGCAAGTGGGCAAAAAAAAAAAGGATGGAATTGGCTAGCTGACAGAACTTTATTTGATCATCGAACTAATTAAACCGCGAGTTAATGAAGTTAGTGCTATGACCAAAGTGCGCCTTCGCTTCCGGTTGCTTCTTAATCCAAGATAGCTAGCTCCAACATGCATGGGGAGATCAAAATGCCATGCCATAGCATTATTCATGAGCTAGCTATGTTCATGTTCACCAGGTTCAATTCCATTCCATGCTTACCATGCATGATGCATCACTCATAAGAAAAACAAAACTCCTATAATTACTCTATGAGAGATTCTGAAAGCAACTCTATCGTTTGTAATTTATAGATCTGCAATATTGAATGCGCTTCATTAGTGCACACCAACTAATCATTTCTCAAAGAAGTTATGAAGACTTGGTGAGCAAATTCAGGAGAGGGGTTGAAAATTTAGACGTCATGAGATATGAATTCATCATGGGGGAAATGATTTAGGGGGGATTAGGCATGAGAATTCGGAGTCTAATTCAACATTTCTAAAAGATGGGATGAGTGAGAATTAGGAGGAAATTGTTTCACAGAGAACAAGTTGGTACTTGTAAACTTCTGTTATCATATCACTTAGCCAACCCCTCAGACGTCATGGATACAAATTCATCATTGGATGAAATTGTAATTTAGTAGGGATGAGGTGTGGGAATTGGGAGTCTAACTAGAAAGATGGGACGAGTGAGAATTAGGAGGAATTTGTTTTACAGAGAACATCTTGATGCTTCATCATAATTTTTGTTATCACCACTTACCTAATCCCTCATATTATCACTAACAAACACATGGTAAGAAACTTCTCTCTCAAATTCCCACGCATAATTCCTATTAGATACCAAACATAGGATTGGGGACTAAAATGACATGTTCAATGTCTAATCTCTATATAGCCCATATTCCACAACGGATTTTTGGTGCACGGGGACAGTGGAGCATGATATTTTGAACCCCCCAAAATAAGTGCTTAAAAGATTTGAAAAAAGTTGATTTTTTTTTACATGAATACGCATGCATGAGGTCTAAGTATCTGTTAAATTTCGTTTGAAAATACGTTGTATTGTATGCTGTACAAAAAAAGACAAAATTTAGGCCCAAAATCGAAAAAAACTGGTACCAAATCAAATTTGCATGTATTTTCTCTTTTTTTGTATCTCTCACATGCAAGCATGTATATTGGTGAAATTTTGGCCAGTTATACTGCACTGCTATACGAGCATGTGCACAAAATTTTGGAAATTTTCAAGCCATACAAATTCATTATTTTGAACTTCAAAATAACAGGCACAAAGTGCCCGTGCTCAGATGTCAATTTTCGATATTACACTTCCCTATAGTTGCCAAAAATGTGTTGTTAAGTTTTGACGATGCTTGAACAATAGTCCAACCATTGAAGGGGAGGTTATAGGGAGCATGTTAAAAAACCTCTTATTCTTTTAGATAGGTGTATGTTGGAAGACATGTCAAGTTTTCACCTGCAAGAAAAAGACATGTCAAGTTTGCTAAAACTAGTGATTAAATTACCTTTTGTAAAAAACTATTTTGAGGCTTTTTTTGGTGCACTCCTCAGTATTTTATCTGAATATTAAAGTCACTTTCAAAATGGGACTTCAATACTTTTTTTGAGATTTTTTTTGAGTTTTTGAGCAACGGGACTTCCATACCTACATAGTGGTTGAAAGCTGGGCTTCGCTGACAAAAGTTAGGCTTCTCAGAGGAGTGATAAGGCTCAAAGGCCCACAGCGCATGGATTAAATGTTGTGAAAGTAATTCATGCTTTACTAGTCTGTATCAGATTATTTCTTTATTTTACTCCTGTATTTCTTAATGGCCTATTGGCTGATACATTCAGTTCTAGGGACAACTGTTCTCAAAACTGAACAATACAGTTGTACATTTTCTATATACGGCCTACCATCTAGTCCAAATGCTATGGCTGGTTAAAACCAAGCCTCCACAGGTTTTCACCAATCAGGCTTACATGTGTCTGAAGCTGTGTTGTTATATCATGATCTATGCTAGCAAACGGTTGGAATATTTAACTCTGTTTAGTGTGGTTTCCAGACTTCCTAGATTGATCTGAGGTGTTTGTTAGCTTCGTTGTTCTGAACATTTGGAAAATGAGAAATTTTACTGTTTTTCATAGGTGGTTGGTGGCAAGTGACTGTGTTGTTCGAGGCTGGAATGAACCTCGTTCTGTGCTTGGAAAATGGCTGAAGAGCAGTGGTTTGGCTCTCTGTCTGCTATCTATCAGTGAACTTGTCTGGATGTCGTTCAGTTCAAGGAGGATGCAGACTTGGTCCAATTTGGTGGCTGCTGTACTCTACTTGGTGTGAGCTGGAAATCTTCGATCTTATTGCTGATTGAACTTTAGTTTAATGAGACCTCATGTTCCAGCCATTCCAGCTTGTCAAAATTCAGCACCTATAGATGACAATGCTGCATTTGTTTTGTTCTGAATTGAATTACGTTTTGGTTTACATTCTCATCTGTTCTGTAACAGTATTTTTTGATCTCTTGCTAGCGCACCAAGTTATATGGTTACACATGGGATGGATGAGAAGACATTTGTAAATGATGTCGCATGGAAATATATATCTTGTGTGACACAATTAAGATGTTTTCTGGTATGTAGCTGACAGTTTCGGGCCTTTGAATTGTTCAAGAATGGTGTGCTGAATTGAACGGTGCTATCTAATGTATTATCTCTGAACTTATTTGGAAGTGGTTCAGTCGTGCCTGTACCGCTGATGTTGTAGCTGGAGCAGCATAGGTGTTTATTTGTTTCTGCCTGACCCATGCTTTTTTTTTTTTTTGCATTAGACTATTGACTCTTGTAGTTTTGATTTCACCTCTCAATCCTAGCTAGCTAGTTCCAACATGCATGGAGAGATCAAAAGGCCATGCCATAGAATGATCAATGAGGTAGCTAAGTTCATGTTCACTATGTTCATTTATGTTCCTTGTTTACCATGCATGATGCATCACTCAAAAGGAAAAATAGAACTCCTATACTTGCTTATCTTCTAGCTTCTCAAAGAAACTCCAGCGTTTGTGATTTATAGAGCTGCAATATTGCCCGGGCTTTCATTAATGCACACCAACGTATCATTTCTTAAAGAAGTTACGAAGATTTCGTGCTTTCTTTTAAATCTTGTTTGGTTGGAGGTCATTCAAGAGAGGGAATGGAAAGTTAGACCCTGCGAGATAATAAGACACTCATTTGGATGAAAGGATAACTTAGGAGTGATTAGGCATGAGAACTGGGAGTCTAACTAGAACAATTTCCTTTCACGTCAAAAAAAAAAAAAAACTAGAACAATTTTAGTAGAAGGGATGAGGGAACATCCTGATACTCGTTGTAAGTTCTGTTATCATCACTTAGTGAACCCCTCATATATTATCACAAACCAAACATGGGAATAACTTCTCTCTGAATTTCCCACATATAATTCCCATTAGATCCAAAGATATGATTTGGGACAAAGATGACATATTCAATCTCTAATCTCTCTATTTTTTTTTTTTGAAAGGATATCTCTGATCTCTCTATAATGCCTATTCTACTTCTCTATAGTTGCCAAATGTGTTGTTGAGTTTTGATGATGCTTGAACAGTAGTCCAAACCATCAAAACTACCTTAACTTCACAGATAAAAACACACGGTTCGTTCTTCTAGATAGGTATGTGTTTGAAGACAAGTCAAGTTTGCTAAAACTAGTGATTGCATTACCTTTCTATAAAAAAAATGTATAGGCTTTTTTGTGCACTACTCCCAGTTTTTAACGAAATATTAAAGTCTCTTTCAAAATGGGACCTCCATACCTTTTTTTAGGGGATTCAGGTAGCGTTGGATGGCCGGCTCCCGCATCCATGTCCACAGACTGGTCCCCCTGTCCGTGGTCGGATGCGGGAAGAAATTTGCGGGTCGGCGTTGGAGATGCCGAGATGCCCAAGCTTCAAAATATCGGATATCGGGTTCATACCGGCTTGGCTTTGACCTATCAGATGTCGGATATCGGGTGATATATCGGACGATATGTAGACTCAATGTGTTGATTGAAACCTGTATTTTCGTTCTCCTCTCCTCAAAAAAAAAGCTAGGGTTTTTGCCTCTCGCCGCCGCCGCCGCCGGTCCGCCTCGTCTCCGTTGGCCCTAGGGCCATGGGGACGCGATGGATCCTGGCAAGGGCCGGCGAGAGGGCTCCGTTTTTAGTCGTTCCTTTGAGTTTTGTTAGGGTTTGTGTCCTGCTCAGGAAGGCGAGACGGCGGCGGCTCCCTGAAGATGGAATAAAAGTCTCCCCGCCTAGCCCCCGTTCCGATGGTGCGTCTAGCATCGTTGGTGGGCGTGTGGAGGTGTGTCTCCGGCGGATCTATCTTTGGTGGATTTGCTCGGATCTGGTCGTTGTTCGTCTACGTTCGTGTGTCTTCGGGTTGGATCCTTTCGATCTACGTTATTCTTCATCGGCGGCGGTTGCTGTTCTGGTGCGCTGGTCCTATGGGGCCTTAGCACGACAACTTCCCGACTGTCTACTACAACAAATTGTGCCCGACTCCGGCGATGGAGGGGCGATGATGGCGGCGCGCCTTCGGCTCGCTTCAGTGCTTGTAGTCGTCGCTAGGTGGTCTACGGATCTGGATGTAATTTTTATCATTTCTGGTGTTCGTTGTACTGCCATGATTGAAGATGAATAGATTGGAAGTTTTTTCGCAAAAAAAAAAAAACATGTCTATTTTTTTCATTATTCTTGTTCAAAACATTTATTTTTAGTAAAACAAAATGTATGATATCAATGCTTTAAAATGGAACTTTTAGATTCCTAGTTTATTAACTTGTTGATTAAGAAACTATTAAGGAAAGATTCACAAAATCCTTACTCTATGATTAAAAACAATATGATATATATGCATTTGTACGAAACATTGTGCATGACTTTGATAATATATAATGAAGTTGTAAATGCATAATCTTATTTCACTGCATTCTAATAAATAATTGTTGTCATCTACATATCGTTCTATATCGGTGGACATATCGGCCTAGATATCAGCCATATCGGTCGATATTTCGGTCCATATTAGATTATATGTTTGAAAATGGTTTTTACAAAATGATATGTTATGTTTATATCGGTAAAGCCCCAAAAGTGATATATCGGCCTATATATCGATCGTATCGGCCTAAATTTAAAAGCTTGGAGATGCGGAAATGCCTTTCGGTGGACGGGTGCATCGGTGGACTTTATAAAAAAACATATTTCCACAGTGCAAAAAAAATTGAAAAAAATTATACACACACAAATACACGAATAACACATACAAGAAAATTTTCATAACAATATACTTTCATACGTGGCATAGACAAAAAAAACAAATTTTCATAACAATATACCCTTATTGTGGGGCCAGGATTTTGTTTTTTTTGTGCTGCTTGCAAATCAAAATATATTTGAATGAAAATTCACAGATCCATCATCAATATGTTTAAGTTTCCACAGTATTTTTTTCGGATTTTTTTGAAACTTGGAAATATGATTTTTGAATCATTTCAAAAAAAGGGAGCCAATGCCCCCGTCCACCATTAAGTCGCTTCCAGCCCTTATTCTCAAGTTAAGCATGTTGTAGTGAGGAGGCCCACCTCTCTCACGAGTACGTTGGGCTTCTTTCTTTATTTGTTTCGATCAGACGGCAAAAAACACAAATCTGACCTGAGAGCGAAATCAATTCACGATCTGAACTGTGTTCAAAAAAATTTCACAAACTGACCGTTTTTTGTGGCGCCCGACAGCCGGGCGCTGCACTACACTATGCAGCGCCTGAGTCTTAGGCGCCGCACCCCCGGCCAGCGTGGCAGCCCGGGGCCAGGCGCGGCCCCACAGCCAGTAGTGCAGCGCCTAAGAGATAGGCGCCGCACAGTGTAATGTGCAGCGCCTATCTCTTAGGCGCTGCACGTTGACTTAGTAACCGCAGCCGCTGGCCCTCCCCCCACCCCACCCCATTCCCCTTCGGTTACAGAACAAGAACAGAGAGGCTGCGGCGGCGGCTCTCTCCTCTCCCCCTCTCAATCCCCTGTCCAAAATCTTGTAGATCTGGAGTTTTCCTCCGTGGATTCCTTCTCCAATCCCTCCTAGAAGGTAATCTCCTCCGATCCCCTTCGTTCTATCCTTAAAATCTCATGCATTTCTCAGATTTGTTTTAGTTTTGGTGAAACCATTGTTTTGCTTAGGATTAGGAATTTGTATGTATTGTTGATATTGGTTTGTGGTTCAAATGTGGATGATGATTTGTATTCATTGTAGAACCCTAGTTATCCTATGTTGTTGAGAGGAAACCCTAGGTTTTTGAGATGAATATGAGATGTTGGAAATCATTTATATTGTTAGGATTGGCATATGTACATAGTTAAGAAGGTTATCCATACGAAGATGTAGATTGTTGAGATATTGGTTGATTATTAGTGCTCATATATGTTAATTGCTCGTAATATGTAGGATGGTTTGGCTTCTCGACGATGCCTATGACACGCAACACCGGTCCTACATGATGCGCGAGAAGGGGATGGTAATAATGAGTAATCTTAATATTTTGTAAATTTGCCTTTAGTTGAAATTGACATGCCTAATATTTGTCATGACTTGTGTTTTTGCAGAAGCTTGGGCCTCTGAAGATTCGGTATCACGGGGTCTCTGGTGCTGCCATGCCCTACGATGATCGGTACACACCCTACATCGAGCAGGCAGGACTCCTCCCGTGGGTTAAGTTGGTCAGCCGGTCCACGCCGAACCTCAACGCTCCACTGGTGTCCTCTCTTGCTGATCGGTGGAGGCCGGAGACGCACAGTTTCCATCTTCGGACTGGCGAGATGACCGTGACGCTCCAGGATGTGTCCTTGATCACCGGTCTTCCTATCGACGGGAGGCCTCTCTGTATGAGCACCGATTCTGATGGGTGGCGCCAGCAGATGACGGCTCTTATCGGTATGGCTCCTACCGAGGCTGAGGCTGAGGCTGATGTAGAGGAGGGACAAGAGAAGAAGAAGAAGGAAAGGAAAGCAGCCGGAGCCCCTTTCACGTGGATTCAAGCAAACTTTGCGCATTGCCCTGCGGATGCCACTGATGATGTGGTCCAGACACATGCTCGTGTCTATATGTGGTACGTTATCTCGAGGACTTTGTTTCCTGACGCCACAGGCAAGAACGCTCCATGGATGTGGCTGAAGGCGTTGACCGTCTTCGAGAGCAGATGGAGCTGGGGTTCAGCTACTCTTGCCTACTTGTACCGACAGGTAGATGGTTTGTTTTGTTAACATTGCTATCAATTCATTTCTTCATTAGCAATGCAACCTTGCTGTCAAGTTAACATTGTTTTCTTTTATATGCAGCTAGACGATGCGTGTTGCAGGATCACAAATAGAGCATGTATTGGTGGTAATCTGCTTCTACTTACTGTATGGAGCTGGGAGCGTCTGCCTGTTGGACGCCCGAAGAGCGTCAAGTTTAATCCTTGGGACGAAGAAGACGATTTACGGCGCCCCACTTGGGCTTACAAGTGGGATGTGGTATCCGAGATGACAAACGATGTCAATCTCATGTACCAAAAGTACATCGCCAAGTTGGACACGATTACGCCTGAGCAGGTAAGGAGGACATTACATCAGTCATTTCTCATGCTTGCCTGAAAACTAGTGATCAATGTTGCGTTGCTGTTCTATTTGATAGGTGGAATGGCAGCCATACGGCGCCAATGACACATTAGGGGTCACCCACGAGTTTGTCCTCAACCCGATGTGCTTGCGGGATCGGAATCTTTGGCTTATGCGGTGCCCACTGATATGCAACTGGGCGGTTGAGTTTCATTTGCCACATCGCGTTCATCGTCAGTTTGGTCTGTTCCAGCCTCACCCGCCGGAATGGGTGGACACGGACAAAGCACTTCATAGGTAAGAGAGTATGAACCGTATTGACTTAGCATCGCCACTCCTTTTTGATGGTGCTAATGTTTGGTTTTCTACCATGCAGGTTGGACAGGAGAAGGCAGCGGAAGATAAAGGACTGGGACAAGCATCATAACTCGTATGTTACCCGTTTCCTTCTTAGTGTGGAGCAAGCTCGTCAAAGTGCAGGCGCCCAGCTTCGTGAGCATAGCCCACTCGCTTTCGATAACTACCTACGATGGTTTCTTAAAAATGCTCGAGTTGAGATATGCCCTCCGGCATACAATGAGGATATTCTTGAAGATCCCGCAAACTTTGAGGATCTATCGAAGCAGCCGTACAACAAAAATGTCAGGGAAGGGCTAGGAGTCCCTGGTGTTCCGGTGATTAACTAAGTGTTCCCTTCTTTACTTTCCCGTTGGCCGTATTACACATGTTTGAATGGCTAACGTGTTACTTCGTTCTCATCCGCAGCGCAACGAGATCAAGAAAGCAGCTGATGAAAGCCAGTCTATTCTGGAGAAGACACCGGTTGGACAAGGCAATGATGAAGGTCCACTACGAAAATTCCTGAAGGTACATATCGCATTCAGGTGTCCATGTTACATATGTTGCGGAGTTTGGTATCTTATACACTTGTTCATGTTGCAGGGTCAGGCCAAGAAGTTAAGGCGGTTGTCGAACCTTCTCGGTTGCCGTGACCCAGAATATGATGAACCATCTGCCTCTAGGTCTGGTACACCATCAGACCCCGCATCTCACATTCAGGCGGGCGATGTGACTTCCTCATATGCTTATGTGGATGATGAGGGTGCGGTCACCCAAGAGGTATGACTAATCTTGTAGATGTATTTCTCACTTGATTACGACGCCGGTCTTTACAATATTGTTTGATTGTGTGATAGGTTGATGATCTTGATGATGGCATGACTTTGGCGGACGCTCAAGTTCGGTCCGCATACATGTTGAAGCCTAGGCAGCCCATCAAACGGTTCTCGCCCCATGACTTTGACAACAGAGGCAACCCAAAGGTGGTCGCAGGGAGCTCGCGGATGGCGAGCTTGGATGATGAGGTGGAGGAGGAAGAAGAGGAAGAGGAGGCACGGGCTCCTCCAGCCAGGAGGAAGAAGATACAGACCAGGCGTGGCGGCAGGAACACGCGTGGAAGGAACTAGTCGTTGTTTCATTAGGTTGATGAACTTGTGAGGTTATGTGATATGTTGGTGAACTCTTAGTAGTGTGCTACTTGTGTTTGCGAACTTGTAGTGATGTTTGAATTGTCTTAGATGATGAATTCGTCGCCATATTACTTGTGTTTGTTATTGCTGTGATGTTCAAGTTATTGTTATTGCTGTGATGTTAAAGTGAATTGAAATTGCTGTCAAAATTGCTCCTGTTTTTGCAAGTTTTGCAGTTAACACTACTGCATCACCTAAGGGTCAGGCGCTGCACTATACTGTGTGACGCCTGACCGTTGGGCGCTGCACAGTGTAGTGCCAGCCTCTCTGTTCTTGTTCTGTAACCGAAGGGGAATGGGGTGGGGTGGGGGGAGGGCCAGCGGCTGCGGTTACTAAGTCAACGTGCAGCGCCTAAGAGATAGGCGCTGCACATTACACTGTGCGGCGCCTATCTCTTAGGCGCTGCACTACTGGCTGTGGGGCCGCGCCTGGCCCCGGGCTGCACGCTGGCCGGGGGTGCGGCGCCTAAGACTCAGGCGCTGCATAGTGTAGTGCAGCGCCCAGCTGTCGGGCGCCACAAAAAACGGTCAGTTTGTGAAATTTTTTTGAACACAGTTCAGATCGTGAATTGATTTCGTTCTCAGGTCAGATATGTGTTTTTTGCCCGATCAGACCACACAAAGCTTCCCGAATCCCCCTCGCACCAGTACGTTGGGCTCGTTCCCCTCGCTGCCGGCTCCGCCACGCCGTCGCCTGCGCCATGCTCCGCCTCCGGAGCTGCATCCTCCGGCTAGTTTCCGACCTTTGTCGCAACTAGTTTGTGTAGCACGGTTTATCAGCCATGATGCAGCGCTTGGAGAATGGCTGAAAAGAAATCCCTCTGTAAGCTAATATAAGACCGTTAAGATCACGAAATTTTCTAGCTTTCTGTCGGCAAATTTTAACATGCTCCCTCTTACCCCCTTTTTTTACATATGAGGTAAGAAGGTAAGAGTTAATCCGACCACTAATTAATGTGATCAACGGCTCAGATCTACTACATACTCTCACCTCTAATGTGAAAAGAGGGGGTAAGAAGGAGCATGCTAAAACTGCTCCTTTCTGTCTGCTATGTATCTCTGAACTTATTTGGAAGAGGTCCAGTCAGTGGCTGTATGGCTGATGTTGTAATAGGAGGAGAGTAAGTTACACAAAGCCATCCCATTTGGGGCAAAGTTATCACTTAACCACTATCTTTACCGATTTTCACACAAGACCAACACGTCGGGGCATGGGCGTCACACATGTCACTGAAACGCCGAATTTGACTGGTGGGGTCCAGATGTCAGAGCTGATGTGGCAAAGACCGGACCATGTCATCAATATTTGACCTGATGCATATGACAAAATTCGTTGTGCAGCAGCAGGATTCCAGTATGACAAGTTACAGGTTTACAGCTCTGGGACATGAATGCAGAACGCTTTCTTGCGACAGTTGTTGCATTAGGACTCGGGACAGATTAAACTTTGAGAAGTCATACATACATAATAAAACTGATTGTATGCATGAAGTTTTAGAACCAATATTATGAACATATTTGGTTATGTAGGCATCTTGAGAACCAAGGTTTAAAAACAAAACAAAAAACTAAGCTTGTGATCTCGTGAGAATTGAGTTGGTTGTTCGATGGGATTGGCTCACCCAACATAGAGGTGGGGCGGGCCAACAGATTAGGAGTTTCTCAATTGAGTTATGGTGCCCCGGATATGCGGAGTCGCCAGCGATTGCAAACCCCAGGAAGTGGAACAACTTCTATGTGGACTGACCGGCAACGTAACCATCTAGGGACAACTGACATCTATATTTTCCGACAAATCATAGTGCTAGCAAAGACACATTGTCGAGTCTTATGTTGTATGCATGCATACTCTGAATCCGTGGTGTCTCCCAAGCCCCAACTCAATAACTGTGTATAATGTGATAGACACACGCATCATTGCAAAGAAGGGTCTCTTTTAGCGTTAGTATAAGACTATAAGTAAGTAGTGACACTCAAACTCGATTGATGGATGTAGTTAAGCATTAGAGATATCGGCCATATACACATGATCTTGCGATTTGAATCGCACTAGAAGCTCTCTGCCTCCTACTTACTCGATGTCCCTACGTACATAGGAGCGTACAATAACAAGTAAGCAGAAGTAGCGGTGGTTGGGACTTGGGAGCAATCAAACTGTACTACTACAAGTCTACAACACATGGGTGCAGAGCTCAACTTCATGCAAAGCAAGGAGACGCAAGTCGGTGGAAAAAGGATGGACTTGACTAGCTGACAGAACTCTATCTGATCATTAGACTAATTGACCCGCCAGGCAATGGAATTATTGCAATGAAAAAAGTGTGCCTTCGCTTCCGGTTGCCTCTCAATCCTAGCTAGCTAGTTCCAACATGCATGGAGAGATCAAAAGGCCATGCCATAGAATGATCAATGAGCTAGCTAAGTTCATGTTCACTATGTTCATTTATGTTCCTTGTTTACCATGCATGATGCATCACTCAAAAAGAAAAATAGAACTATTTATAGAGCTGCAATATTTCTCGGGCTTCATTAATGCACGCCAACGTATCATTTCTTAAAGAAGTTATGAAGATTCCGTGCTTTCTTTTAAATCTTGTTTGGTTGGAGGTCATGAGCAGGCCCGGTCCTGATTGGGGGGGGGGGGGGGGGGGGGGGAGGGGCGGCCGCCCCGGGTCCCCGGACTGGAGGGGCCCCCACCCAGGGACGTATATGTAGGCTTGCTGCTAAGTTCAAACCCTGCATGGGCTGAAAAGACCTGCTGCTGAGTTGGCCCAAGTTATTACTTTGTTGGCAACTAATTACGGACGAGCGTCAATCATGGATCGAGTCAGCCATCTTGAAGAGGGGGCGTATTTTGCTGGTCTTTTTACTTCTGATGTTGCAGATTATGACCAAGGTTTGTTGCATACGGTGAAGCCGAAAGTTACTTCAGAGATGAATGCCCTCTTGATGGCGCCGTATTCACGTGATGAGGTCCGCAAGGCCCTCTTCCAAATTGGCGATATGAAGGCACCCGGGCCTGATGGTTTGCATGCAGTGTTCTTCAAACGGTTTTGGCACATCCTTGGAGATGAGCTTACTGATGAGGTTTTAGAGGCAATTCACACAAGGAAGATACCGGATGGCTGGAACCAAACAAACATTGTGTTAATTGATACGTCTCCAACGTATCTATAATTTTTGATTGTTCCATGCTATTATATTATCTGTTTTGGATGTTTTATATGCATTTATATGATGTTTTATATTATTTTTGGGACTAACCTATTAACCTAGAGCCCAGTGCCAGTTTCTGTTTTCTCCTTGTTTTTGAGTTTTGCAGAAAAGGAATATCAAACGAAGTCCAAACGGAATAAAAATTTACGGTGATTTTTTATGGACCAGAAGAAGCCCAGGGAGCATCTGAGTTGGGCCAGAAGAGCCACGAGGCCACCACAAGCCTAGGGGGCGCCCCCCCTATGGCGCGCCCCCCTGGCTTGTGGCTGCCTCGTGGACCCCCCTGACGTGAAACCGACGCCAAAAATTCTTATAAATCCAGAAACCCCCAGAAAGAAACCTAGATCGAGAGTTCCGCTGCCGCAAGCCTCTGTAGCCACGAAAAAACCAATCGGGAGCCCGTTCCAGCACCCTGCCGGAGGGGGAAACCATCACCGGTGGCAATCTTCATCATCCCGGCGGTTTCCATGCGAGGAGGGAGTAGTTCACCCTCGGGGCTGAGGGTATGTACCAGTAGCTATGTGTTTGATCTCTCTCTCTCTCTCTCTCTCGTGTTCTTGATTTGGCACGATCTTGATGTACCGCGAGCTTTGTTACTATAGTTGAATTATATGGTGTTTCTCCCCCTCTACCTTCTTGTGATGAATTGAGTTTTACCTTTGAGGTTTTGTTATGTCGGATTGAATCTTTGGATGTGAGAGCACTTGATGTATGTCTTGCGATGGAATATCCGTGGTGACAATGGGATGTTCTATTGATCCACTTGATGTATGTTTTGGTTATCAACTTGTGGATTCCCGTGGTGACATTGGGGTAATCTATGCATAGGGGTTGGTACGCGTTTTCATATTCCTTTCTCCGATAGAAATCTTGGGTACTCTTTGAAGTTCTTTGTGTTGGATTGAATATTATGAATCTGAAATTGTGTGATCCATATCGTATAATTGACCCACGGATACTTGTGGTGACATTGGAGTATCTAGGTGACATTAGGTTTGATTGATGTGTGTCATGTGGTGTTATTTTAGTACGAACTCTAGGGCTGTTTGTGGCACTTATAGGAATAGCTCAATGGATTGATCGGAACGAATAACTTTGAGGTGGTTTCGTACCCTACAAGCAATTTCATCTTATGTTCTCCGCGATAGGAACTTTGGAGTGACTCTTTGTTGCATGTTGAGGGATTGCCATATGATCCAATTATGTTATCATTGTTGAGAGAACTTGCACTAGTGAAAGTATGAACCCTAGGCCTTATTTTCAAGCATTGCAATACCGTTTTTGCTCACTCTTGTCACTAGCTACCTTGATGTTTTTATATTTTCAGATTACAAAAATCTATATCTACTATCCATATTACACTTGTATCACCATCTCTTCGCCGAACTAGTGCACCTATATAATTTACCATTGTATTGGTTGTGTTGGGGACACAAGAGACTCTTTGTTATTTGGTTGCAGGGTTGTTTGAGAGAGACCATCTTCATCCTACGCCTCCCACGGATTGATAAACCTTAGGTCATCCAATTGAGGGAAATTTGCTACTGTCCTACAAAACTCTGCGCTTGGAGGCCCAACACGAGTCTACAAGTAGAAGGTTGCGTAGTAGACATCAAGCTCTTTTCTGGCGCCGTTGCCGGGGAGGTGAGTGCTTGAAGGTATATCTTTAGATCTTGCAATTGAATCTTTTAGTTTCTTGTTTTATCACTAGTTTAGTCTATAAAAGAAAACTACAAAAAAATGGAATTGAGGTTGCCTCATATACTTCATCTTTATAATGTCTTTCGTGAAAATGATGAAAAGGAAAATTGTGCTCAAGTGTTAGATGAAGAAGTCAATAAAATGTTTGGCACTAAATCTTTGTATGATGAGCATGATTGCAATGTTGTTAGTATGAATTCCTTGAATATTCATGATGCTAATGATATGCAAAGCCACAAGCTTGGGGATGCTATGTTTGATGAAGATGATATTTTTAGTCCCCCAAGTTTTGATGAGCAAATTTATTATGATGATAGCATGCCTCCTATCTATGATGATTATTGTGATGACATGTATGCTATAATGAATAATGATAACCATGAAACTTGTCATCATGATTTTAATTTTCAATTGGATTATGCCTCACATGATAGTTATTTTGTTGAGTTTGCTCTCACTACTATTCATGAGAATAAATTTGCTTATGTGGAGAGTAGTAAAATTTCTATGCTTATGAATCATGAAAAGAATGATTTATGTGCTGGTTATATTGTTGAATTCATTCATGATGCTACTGAAAATTATTATGAGGGAGGAATATATGCTTGTAGGAATTGCAAAAATATCAAATTTCCTCTCTATGTGTTGAAAGTTTTGAAGTTATGCTTGTTTTACCTTCCTATGCTAGTTGATTCTTGTTCCCATAAATTGTTTGATCACAAAATACCTATGCATAGAAAGTGGTTTAGGCTTAAATGTGCTAGTCATATGCTTCATGATGCTCTCTTGCATGTTTCAATTCTTATCTTTTATGAGAGCATCATTGAAATCATCATGCCTAGCTTGAAAGGCATTAAAGAAAAGCGCTTGTTGGGAGACAACCCAATATTTACCCCTACTGTTTTAGTGTGTTCACCTGATTAAGATACTGTATTAATCATGTTTTATAGCTTTTGTTTCAATAAAGTGCCAAGTAAAGCCTTTGGGATAATGTGGTTGATAGTTGACTTGATTCTGTGCAAAAACAGAAACTTTGGTGCCCAGTCCAGAATTTTTATAAATTCACCAGAGGGTCAAAAGATTCTGAATTTTTTGCATATGATTGATATACAAATTCCCTACGTTTTCCTAATTTTTCAGAATTTTTAGAGTTACAGAAGTATACGAAGTTTTCAGATTACTACAGACTGTTCTGTTTTTGACAGATTCTGTTTTCATTGTGTTGTTTGCTTATTTTGATGAATCTATGAGTAGTATCGGAGGGTATGAACCATGGAGAAGTTGGAATACAGTAGATATAACACCAATATAAATTTAGAATGAGTTCACAACAGTACCTAAGTGGTGATTTGCTTTATTATACTAACGGAGCTTACTAGTTTTCTGTTGAGTTTTGTGTTGTGAAGTTTTCAAGTTTTGGGTAAAGTTTTGATGGACTACAGAATAAGGAGTGGCAAGAGCCTAAGCTTGGGGATGCCCAAGGCACCCCAAGGTAATATTCAAGGACAACCAAGAGCCTAAGCTTGGGGATGCCCCGGAAGGCATCCCCTCTTTCGTCTTCAATCCATCGGTAAATTTACTTGAGGCTATATTTTTATTCACCACATGATATGTGTTTTGCTTGGAGTGTCATTTTCTTTTGTCTAGATTTGCTTGCTGTTATTTAGAATAATGTTTTGTATCATTTATTTCAATAAAAGTGTCAAGGATACCCTTCATCATGCTCAATTTGCAAGTATATGAGTTGCTGTTTCAAAACAGAAAGTTTGTCGCTATTGCAAAAATTCGTTAGAAAAGTCAGAATGTGATAAAAGCTTGAAATTTTTACACAATATGAAATGATAAATTATCTACAGTGTGGCAAATTTTCAGAATTTTTGGAGTTAAGTAAGTATGGATTTTGCTGCATTCTTTACAGACTGTTCTGTTTAGGCAGATTGCTGTTATGTTTGCATTGTTTGCATATGTTTGCTTGTTTAATGATTCTATTTGAGGATAGGAGTATTAAATATACATAGGAATTTAGTATGCAATGTGAAATTATAATTTTAGTGATTTTCTACAGTAAAGAATGATAAGGTTATGCATTGATTTATACTAACTTATCTCACGAGTTCTTGTTGAGTTTTGTGTGGATGAAGTTTTTAAGATTTAGGGAAACCGTGATATAAAAGGAATTAAGGAGACACAAAATCTCAAGCTTGGGGATGCCCAAGGCATTCCTAATTAATATTTCAAGAAGTCTCAAGCATCTAAGCTTGGGGATGCCCCGGTTGGCATCCCACCTTTCTTCTTCAACAATGATCGGTTAGTATCGGTTGAACCTAAGTTTTTGCTTCTTCACATGATATGTGCTATCCTTGGAATGTCATTTTATTTTGTTTTTCTTGCTGTTTTAATAAAGTACTAAGATCTGAAATTTTTAAATGATAGAGAGTCTTCACATAGCTTCATAATTATTCGACTACTCATTGATCTTCACTTATATCTTTTTGGAGTAGTTTGTCAATTTGCTCTAGTGCTTCACCTATATCTTTTTAGAGCACGGCGGTGGCTTTATTTTATAGAAATTGTTGAACTCTCATGCTTCACTTATATTATTTTGAGAGTCTTAAACAACATGGTAATTTGCTTAGGTTATGAATTTAGTCCTAATGTAATGGGCATCCAGGAGGGATATAATAAAAACTTTCATATAAAGTGCATTGAATACTATGAGAAGTTTGATTCCTTATGATTGTTTTGAGATATAAAGATAGTGATATTAGAGACATGCTAGTGAGTAATTGTGGATTGGTAGAAATACTTGTGTTAAAGTTTGTGATTCCCGTAGCATGCACGTATGGTGAACCGTTATGTGATGAAGTCGGAGCATGATTTATTTATTGATTGTCATCCTTTGTGTGGAGGTCGGGATCGCGCGATGGTTAACTCCTACCAACCCTTCCCCTAGGAGCATGCGTGTAGTACTTTGTTTCGATAGCTAATAGACTTTTGCAATAAGTATGTGAGTTCTTTATGACTAATGTTGAGTCCATGGATTATACGCACTCTCACCCTTCCACCATTGCTAGCCTCTCTAGTACCGCGCAACTTTCGCCGGTGCATTACACCCACCATATATCCTTCCTCAAAACAGCCACCATACCTACCTATTATGGCATTTCCATAGCCATTCTGAGATATATTGCCATGCAACTTCCACCGTTCCGTTTATTATGACACGCGCCATCATTGTCATATTGCTTTGCATGATCATGTAGTTGACATCGTATTCGTGGCAAAGCCACCATTCATAATTTTTATACATGTCACTCTTGAGTCATTGCACATCCCGGTACACCGCCGGAGGCATTCATATAGAGTCATAAATTTGTTCTTGTATCGAGTTGTAATTCTTGAGTTGTAAGTAAATAAAAGTGTGATGATCATCATTAGAGCATTGTCCCATGTGAGAAAAGGATGATGGAAGCTATGATTCCCTCACAAGTTGGGATGAGTCTCCGGACTTTACAAAAAAATAAAAGAGGCCAGAGAAGCCCAAATAAAAAAAAGGCCAAAGATGCCCACCAAAAAAATGAAAAAAAATGAGAGAAAAGAGAGAAGGGGCAATGCTACTATCCTTTTTCCACACTTGTGCTTCAAAGTAGCACCATGATCTTCATGATAGAGAGTCTCCTATATTGTCACTTTCATATACTAGTGGGAATTTTTCATTATAGAACTTGGCTTGTATATTCCAATGATGGGCTTCCTCAAATTGCCCTAGGTCTTCGTGAGCAAGCGAGTTGGATGCACACCCACTTAGTTTCTCTTTGAGCTTTCATACACTTATAGCTCTAGTGCATCCGTTGCATGGCAATCCCTACTCACTCACATTGATATCTATTGATGGGCATCTCCATAGCCCGTTGATACGCCTAGTTGATGTGAGATTACCTCCTTCTTTTTGTCTTCTCCACAACCACCATATTCTATTCCACCTATAGTGCTATATCCATGGCTCACGCTCATGTATTGCGTGAAAGTTGAAAAGGTTTGAGAAAACTAAAGTATGAAACAACTGCTTGACTAAAACCGGGGTTGTGCATGATTTAATACTTTGTGTGATGAAGATGGAGCATAGCCAGACTATATGATTTTGTAGGGATAACTTTCTTTGGCCATGTTATTTTGAGAAGACATGATTGCTTTATTAGTATGCTTGAAGTATTATTGTTTTTATGTCAATATTAAACTTTTGTTTTGAATCTTATGGATCTGAACATTCATGCCACAATAAAGAAAATTACATGGATGAATATGTTAGGTAGCATTCCACATCAAAAATTCTGTTTTTTATCATTTACCTACTCGAGGACGAGCAGGAATTAAGCTTGGGGATGCTTGATACGTCTCCAACGTATCTATAATTTTTTATTGTTCCATGCTATTATATTATCTATTTTGGATGTTTTATATGCATTTATATGTTGTTTTATATTATTTTTGGGACTAACCTATTAACCTAGAGCCCAGTGCCAGTTTCTATTTTTTCCTTGTTTTTGAGTTTTGCAGAAAAGGAATATCAAACGAAGTCCAAACAGAATAAAAATTTACGGTGATTTTTTATGGACCAGAAGAAGCCCAGGGAGCATCGGAGTTGGGCCAGCAGAGCCACGAGGCCACCACAAGCCTAGGGGGCGCCCCCCTGGCTTGTGGCTGCCTCGTGGACCCCCCTGACGTGAAACCGACGCCAAAAATTCTTATAAATCCAGAAACCCCCAGAAAGAAACCTAGATCGGGAGTTCCGCCGCCGCAAGCCTCTGTAGCCACGAAAAAACCAATCGGGAGCCCGTTCCGGCACCCTGCCGGAGGGGGAAACCATCACCGGTGGCCATCTTCATCATCCCGGCGGTCTCCATGACGAGGAGGGAGTAGTTCACCCTCGGGGCTGAGGGTATGTACCAGTAGCTATGTGTTTGATCTCTCTCTCTCTCTCTCTCTCTCTCTCGTGTTCTTGATTTGGCACGATCTTGATGTACCGCGAGCTTTGTTACTATAGTTGAATCATATGGTGTTTCTCCCCCTCTACCTTCTTGTGATGAATTGAGTTTTACCTTTGAGGTTTTGTTATGTCGGATTGAATCTTTGGATGTGAGAGCACTTGATGTATGTCTTGCGATGGAATATCCGTGGTGACAATGGGATGTTCTATTGATCCACTTGATGTATGTTTTGGTTATCAACTTGCGGATTCCCGTGGTGACATTGGGGTAATCTATGCATAGGGGTTGGTACGCGTTTTCATATTCCTTTCTCTGATAGAAATCTTGGGTACTCTTTGAAGTTCTTTGTGTTGGATTGAATATTATGAATCTGAAATTGTGTGATCCATATCGTATAATTGACCCACGGATACTTGTGGTGACATTGGAGTATCTAGGTGACATTAGGGTTGATTGATGTGTGTCATGTGGTGTTATTTTAGTACGAACTCTAGGGCTGTTTGTGGCACTTATAGGAATAGCTCAATGGATTGATCGGAACGAATAACTTTGAGGTGGTTTCATACACTACAAGCAATTTCATCTTATGTTCTCCGTGATAGGAACTTCGGAGTGACTCTTTGTTGCATGTTGAGGGATTGCCATATGATCCAATTATGTTATCATTGTTGAGAGAACTTGCACTAGTGAAAGTATGAACCCTAGGCCTTATTTTCAAGCATTGCAATACCGTTTTTGCTCACTCTTGTCACTAGCTACCTTGCTGTTTTTATATTTTCAGATTACAAAAACCTATATCTACTATCCATATTACACTTGTATCACCATCTCTTCACCGAACTAGTGCACCTATACAATTTACCATTGTATTGGGTGTGTTGGGGACACAAGAGACTCTTTGTTATTTGGTTGCAGGGTTGTTTGAGAGAGACCATCTTCATCCTACGCCTCCCACGGATTGATAAACCTTAGGTCATCCACTTGAGGGAAATTTGCTACCGTCCTACAAAACTCTGCGCTTGGAGGCCCAACACGAGTCTACAAGAAGAAGGTTGCGTAGTAGACATCATTAATCCCAAAGGTCGACAGTCCGGAGGTAATCACACAATATAGACGTATTAGCTTGTGCAATGTGATATACAAAATCATTTCGAAAATGATTGCGAATAGGCTTAAGAAAATACTACCGGAAGTAATATCCCCAACACAGAGCGCCTTTGTTCCTGGGAGGCTTATAACAGATAACGTGTTGGTGGCCTATGAATGTTTCCATGCAATAAAAAAGAAAACCCATGGCTCTAATGGGTTCTGTGCAGTTAAGCTGGACATGATGAAGGCGTATGATCGGGTAGAATGGGGGTTTCTCAAACAAATGATGTTGAAGTTGGGATTCCACCCGCTTTGGGTAGAGATGATAATGGAATGTGTCTCTTCGGTTACATACAGAATAAGATTCAATGGAACTAAAATGGAAGAAGTTAAGCCCACACGAGGATTAAGACAGGGAGATCTTCTATTTCCCTATCTGTTTTTGATTTGCTCAGAAGGATTATCTAGCTTATTAGCTCATGAAGAAGAGGTGGGCGGACTGGAAGGCATACGAGTTTGTCGAGATGCACCATCGATATCTCATTTACTCTTTGCAGACGACTCGCTAATTCTTATGAAAGCAAATGTTCAGAATGCAAACATGCTGAGGAGAGTCCTGGATGTTTATTGTGAAAGTTCTGGGCAATGTGTAAGTACACCTAAATCTAATATCTTTTTCAGCCCGAATACAAGTGTGCATGTTAGAGAGCTTTCAATGCAAGGAAAAGAAATATTGCTGAAGGCTGTGGCTTAAGCAATCCCCTCTTATGCTATGTCGGTATTTAAACTTCCCAAGACCATATGCAAGGCAATAACAGATGAGATTGCAGGGTTTTGGTGGGGGACAGTGAGGAGAAGAAGAAGATGCATTGGTTTGCATGGTGGAAATTATGCATCCCGAAGAGTAAAGGTGGCTTGGGGTTTAGAGACCTTCACAGTTTTAATCTTGCTTTACTAGCAAAACAGTGTTGGTGTTTACTCCAGAATCCTGAATCTTTGTGTGCAAAAGTTCTAAGTGCAAAATACTATCCGGACGGAAATATTCTCATGGCTGGCCCTAAGAAGGGTTCTTCGTTTACTTGGCAAAGTATTGTTTCGGGCATACAAACTTTTAAGAGAGGATGTATTTGGCGTGTGGGTACGGGCTCACAAATCAACATCTGGCATGATCCTTGGGTTCCTTCTAGCGAATCAAGGAAAATTGTAACTCCAAGGGGAGCAACTATGCTGAATAAGCTTGCAGAACTAATTGACCCGTACACTGGTCAATGGGATGAGAACCTAATCCGGATTGTTTTTTGGCCAGTTGATGTTCACAGGATCCTACAAATCCCTCTTCGTGTGCAGGTGATGGAAGATTTTGTATCATGGCATTATAACCGTTCTGGAGAATTTACTGTGCGGTCTGCATATCATATAGAATTTCAGCATCAATTTGGCAGCAACTGGAACCAGAGTACCGCACAAGGAAGCCAGCCAAATGAAATATGGAAGCGCGTTTGGGAGCTTCGAATCCCTGGTAAGGTCAAGCACTTTGTGTGGAAGGTGATTAGAGGAGTTTTACCATGCTATGGTACCCTATCAGGATGTCATATACCTGTCACGGGGCAATGTCCGATATGTCATATAGGTTTTGAAGATGCACAACATTGATTGTTTACCTGTGAAAGAGCGATGAATATCTGGAGTGAGCTGGGACTAAAGGAAGAAATTCAGAAAGTTGTAATAGAGGATCGGTCAGGATCATTCACTATGTCTTCTCTCATGGATCGGCATGATACTGTAAGTAATTTATCTATGGCAGAGTTGATTGATGTTGGGAGCTCGTATATTTGGTGGCAGAGACGGCAAATGGTCAAGGGGGAGATGGTTCGGCAGCCGAACCAAACTACAGTATCAATAAAAGTTCTAGCGACAAATTTCATCCGCTCACTAACACCAAACTAGCCAGTGGTAAAACGTGATCATATGTGGCACAAGCCAAAGAGAGGAGTGGTCAAAATTAATGTTGATGCATCCTTCAGCGCGGAGACCATGACTGCAGGTACAGGAGCAGTAGCACGAGATGAGCATGGCGAGTTTATTGCTGCGGCTGCTTGGTTTATACCGCATGTGGTGTCAGTGGATGCGGCAGAGATGATAGCTATTCGTAATGGATTTTACCTAGCAGCCAAGATTGGATGCAACAGCTTACACATTGAGTCCGACAGCTCTAATGCAGTTGAAGCTCTTAACCTTGAAGCTTTCCTTGGGCAGGATTCGGCAATTCTGTTGGAGTGTAAGGAGATGGCTTGGATTTTGCTCAGTATGAAGTAACAAAATGCTCTCGGAAAGATAATAGTGTAGCTGATTGTATAGCTAAATCATCTTTGTCTAGTAGATCCTCTGAGGTTTGGGAAGATGCTATCCCGGACTTTATTTCTCACCTTATTGTAAACGACCTCGCGATTATCTGAGAAATAAAGTCTTACAGTGTCAAAAAAAAAAATCTTGAAGAGGGGGCGTCAGTTACGACTTCACGCACGCACGCGAGGCATGGTGTCGGCGGCTGCTGCCGGATGGATTTTTGCCTCTTCGCCTCGCGACCATCGGAATCACTTGAACGACGGTGGACAAGGGACCGCCACCGAGCATGCGCCATGCTGCGCTACTGCTCTAGCCGGCGTTTCCCATCAATGGGATGAAAAGCTGATTCTGGATAAGGTATTGTTGCCCTAACACTTTTGCTTTTCCCATGATAGTTAATAAAAAGTTGATTGCCCCATAAAAAAAATTGATTGGATTGCGTCTATTCTTTGCAATGTTTTATGGAACACACAGATGCAAGCACTAGTCAGGTAAAAGAAACTAGTCCATGATTATGGTTCATTTATATTTTATAATCAATTTATATTTCTCTAAAAATGCACTGGATGTGATAGTACTTCGAATTCAGCCTCCTAGCAAGTAAAGTAAATTCGTCGGGTGTTGGACGCAAGATTAACCCTTTGGGTCGAATAGAAAGCAGGAAAGACGGCTAGGAAATCAGTCCCGAGGGCACACTCTAAGGGGCCCCGAGCTCTACTCTCGCCCCGGGCCCCTAAAATCCCAGGACCGGCCCTGGTCATGAGGGAATGGAGAGTTAGACCCTGTGAGATAATAAGACACTCATTTGGATGAAAGGATAACTTAGGAGTGATTAGGCATGAGAACTGGGAGTCTAACCAGAACAATTTCCTTTCACGTCCAAAAAAATAACTAGAACAATTTTAGAAGGGATGAGGGATACTAATTAGGAGGAAATTATTTTACAGAGAACATCCTGATATATTATCACAAACTGAACATGGGAAGAAATTCTCTCTGAAAATTCCCACATATAATTCCCATTAGATACCAAACATAGGATCTGGGACTAAGATGATATATTCAATCAGTCTCTAATCTATCTATAATGCTTATTCCACTTCTCTACAGTTGCCAAATGTGTTGTTGAGTTTTGACGATGCTTGAACAGTAGTCTAACCATCAAAACTACCTTAACTTCACATGTAAAAACACATGGTTCGTTCTTCTAGATAGCTATGTGTTTGTAGACAAGTCAAGTTTGCTGATACTAGTGGTGTGGCGCTCCTCCCCCTCCGCGCCTCCTGGTGGCTGTCCAGGCGGCTCCTCTCCGGTGGCGGATCTGGCGGCGCCGCCGCGCTCCCTCCCCGCCGTGGTCACCGGCGTCGGCCGGTGCGGCGCGTCCCCCCCCCCCTCCCCCCTCCCTCCCTCCCATTCGCTCCACCTCGCCCAGCCACCCACCCCCTGGCCCTGGCTGTCCGGCGTCTTCCCGGCGGCAGGACCTTGTCCCGGCCGTGCCTCCTCTTTGGCTGGTCATGGTGGCGATGTTGACTCCCTGGCCTCCGGTTGTCCGGCGTGCTCCCGTCGGCGGAGCCTCGTCCTAGCCATGCCTCTTCCTCTCGGGCTGGCTGTGGTGCTGTTGGCGGTGGATTCGGGCCTCCCCTGGCTCGATCTGTCCCGTGGTGGCTGTCTGTGGTGCTGTTGGCGGTGGATTCGGGCCTCCCCTGGCTCGATCTGTCCCGTGGTGGCTGTCTGTGGTGCTGTTGGCGGTGGATTCGGGCCTCCCCTGGCTCGATCTGTCCCGTGGTGGCTGTCTGTGGTGCTGTTGGCGGTGGATTCGGGCCTCCCCTGGCTTGATCTGTCCCGTGGTGGCTGTCTGTGGTGCTGTTGGCGGTGGATTCGGGCCTCCCCTGGCTCGATCTGTCCCGTGGTGGCTGTCTGTGGTGCTGTTGGCGGTGGATTCGGGCCTCCCCTGGCTTGATCTGTCCCGTGGTGGCTGTCTGTGGTGCTGTTGGCGGTGGATTCGGGCCTCCCCTGGCTCGATCTGTCCCGTGGTGGCTGTCTGTGGTGCTGTTGGCGGTGGATTCGGGCCTCCCCTGGCTCGATCTGTCCCGTGGTGGCTGTCTGTGGTGGAGCGTCCGGCGGCGCCTGTCTGTAGACAAGTCAAGTTTGCTGATGCTAGTGATTGCATTACCATTTTATAAAAAATATATATAGGCTTTTTTTGTGCACTCCATACCTTTTTATAAAAAATATGTATACAAGAAAAGTATATTAAAGTCACTTTAATATACTTTTTTTGCGCTAGGGTTAGGGAGACGCCCCCGAGTCGCCCTAGGCGAGAGCGACACCTTTTTTTTTTTTTTTTGCCGTTCAGCAGCATCTTGGTTGTGTGCATCTTTTCTTGGTGCACTCCATACCTTTCTATAAAAAATATTTATACAAGAAAAGTATATCTACTATATCTAAATAGGAGCTCCCCACTACCTAATTTCTCTTGACATGCAGTCTACCCACATAAGCATGGACATGCAACCAACCACCTCAGCAAATCTGCCACCTCAGCCTTCCACTGTTGGCGAGTGTTAAAATTCTCGCTACGTCTGTCCCCTCGACTCAAATTCTCGCGCGTGGGTTGGGCTGTCTGAGCAAGAATCCAGATCCACTTCTTGGGTTGTAGGACCACATATGGCCCATGAAGCAGGTTGCTATAGGGGCCATTGCATTGACTCGCTAATCGCTAAACCTTCCCTGCTGATTTCCTTTGGCCTTGTTCCCTCTGGCCCGCCCAATAAATTTTAGGTAGCTCCGCTAGTGGTTCCACTACCCTGCTAATGCGGAAGAAGAAACTGCCCGACTGAAATTGAGCCGCCGCCGTCTTCCTGGCTCCTGCACTGCCTAGGTTATCAAGCACCCTCCTGATCGTATTGCCATCTCCGACACGGACCTCCATTCAAGTTTTTTTTTTTTTTTTTTTTTGAGGGGAACGTTGCTTAATTTATTTAGTGCTCATGTGCCCCATCAAGAGCAAAGTCTGAGCTTACACAATCTGGAATAACATGGCGCCAAGTTTGGCACAACGCCCTACAGCAACCCTCCTGATCGTATTGCCATCTCCGACACGGACCTCCATTCAAGGTTGTGTTGCCCGGTAGATAAAAATTCATGCCAAGACCCTTCCGCTTCCGTTTCTTTCTCAAGATCTGTACAGTTTTGGTAACTGAATGTGTTATTAATGATTTCTTCATAATTTGCAAGGAATTCCATTATCCCTTTCATCACCACAATGCAGCGAGCACCTCTCACTTCCTCCTATAAAGTTCCCTTCCTCCCATCGCTGCTCCTGTAGTTCCTGCTCGCGCCGCTCGCCTCCTCCGTAATCGTAGCCAATGTCATAAACAACGGCCACCAAGATCGCCGGAGGAGCCATCAGACGGAGGCTTTATTCTTTTACCACCTGCGCTATATTCCAATCCAAGCAGCATTCTACCTCTTCTTAATCTGAGAGTCGTTATCTAAAGGTCGTCATAAAAGCTCTTTTTTGTTGACATATGTATCCGCAATGTTGCAGATAGTATGACCTTCAGTGACGTATGCTTGCATGGGTTTGTTACAGTCCTTTTATCAGATTGCATAGGAAAACAGGACCAGAGTAAAATTCTGCCACTACACTTCTTGGCATTGGCGCTTGGGGTCAATAGGTGCATCCATTGTTCGTAGTATAATTTTTGGTAGACATTCAGTTCCTCTTTGTAAAGATTTTGTATGCACAAGGACGATGCAAGATGATTGAGAAAGGAAAACTGCATTTTGTTCAGAACTTATGACTACAGTCCGCTGTTTTCATGTATCTCTTTTGTAGTACTATTGACTAATTCTCACTTTTTCTATCCAGATTTTTTATTGCTTTTATAGGGGTATAAGAGAATAATGATTGGAGATAAGGGATATCTGCATGTCAGCCTCATCAGGTGACCTTCAGATAATACTCACCTCTAGGGAGGATTTTTTCTGGTGCTTCCAGATTGTTTGTTGGTCAAAGATTTGTGGAACAGTAACACAAGGACAATAGTTTTTTTTTGACAATGACAAGGACAATAGTTATGCAATACTATCATTTTTATCAATGACAGTGACAATATTTGGATGGTTAATCCTTTTACACTAATACAACTGAACTCAATAAACATGTCGACCTTCTCTACTCAATATATTTTCTGAAAGAAGTCTTTTTGTGTGTACAGTGTCTCATCATTGACTAAAAATTCCAATGGATGTTTTGATTGTGATGAAGTGCAATATTGCTCAAAATAATTATTTTAGCATACAGTCCCGCAGCAACGCGCGGGGCGTCATCTAGTTATCAAAATATTAAAGTCACTTTCAAAATGGGACTTCCATACTTGCATGTTGGAGTGAGGAGGCCCACCTCTCTCACGAGTACGTTGGGCTTCTTTCCATAGCTGGCCAAACGGGCCGGCCCGGCCCATCCTCATCGTGCCTGGCACGGCCCGGCCCGCCGAGGCACGATTATTATACGGGCCGTGCCGTGCCGGCCCGCGTGCTGCAGCCTGCAGCCCAGGCACGGCCCAGCTGCTAATCGGGCCGGCCCACCGGCACACCAGGCCCACTAACCTGCCTGCTATTTGGCGCACTGGGCGTTTTTAGCCTATTTTTACCTGTTGGGCCATATAGAGATATATAAAAAAATAAAATAAAAAGATAATCGGGCCGTGCCGTGCCGACCAGCGTGCTCAGCCTAGCAGCCCAAGCATGGCCCAGGACGTGCCGCGTGCCGGGCCCAGCCCGTTTAGCCCGTATCGTGCCTGGCCCATGGCGGGCCGTGCCGGGCATGCTCGCGGGCCGGCCTGGTTGGCCCGGCCCATTTGGCCAGCTATACTTCTTTCTTTCTTTGTTTCCACCAGACCACACAAAGCTTCACGAGTCGGCGGCGCTCGTTCCCCACGCCGCCGGCGCCGCCACGCCGTCGCCTGCGCCATGCTCCGCCTCCGGAGCTGCTTCCTCGCGCACCTCCTCTCCTCTCCCACCACCTCTCACGGATCCCCTCTCCGCCACCGCGGCGCCCGCCGTTTCCCCAGTCACCGGATTCGCGGTTGAGGCTTTCCTGCTCGACACCTGCGGGCTCACCCGAGCCCACGCGCTGAAGGCCTCCGCCAAGCTCTCCCATCTCAAATCTCCGGCCAAGCCCGACGCCGTGCTCGCCTTCCTCGCCGACCTCGGCCTCTCCAGCTCCGACGTCGCCAGGGACCCGCTGTTCCTCTGCGCCAGCGTGGAGAGAACCCTGTCCCCCATCGTCGACGGGCTCACCGGCCTCGGACTGTCGCGTTCTGAGATCGCGCTACTCGTCCCGCTCGCCGCCAAAGATTTCCGCTCCAAATCCGTCGTATCCAAGGTGCAGTACTACCTGCACCTCTTCGGCTCATCCGAGGAACTCCTCCGAGCGTTCAAAGGTAACCACCATCTCCTCTCCTGCAACCTCGAGAGGGTGGTTAAGAGGAATGTCTTGTTGCTGCAGGAGTGCACACTAGGTGCTTGTGATATTGGCAAGCTAGCCATCTCTATGCCAAGGATGCTCACCGCCAATGTGGAACGAATAAGGGCGATGGTGGCCAGTGCTGAAGGTTTAGGTGTGCCTCGCGGCTCTGGGATGTTCAGGCAAGCTATGCGGAATGTTGCATTCATCAGCGAGGAGAAGATCGCCGCCAAAATGGAATACTTGAAGAAGACGTTTAGGTGGTCGGATGCCGAGCTTGGCATTGCTGTGTCCAAGAGTCCGTTTGTGATGGCGAGGTCAAAGGACATCCTGAAGCGCAGGTCTGAGTTCCTTATCGCTGAGGTGGGGTTGGAACCGGCGTACATTGCTCATCGGCCTTGTATGCTCACTTACAGCCTGGAGGGCCAGCTCAGGCCCCGGTACTATGTTATGAGGTTTCTTAAGGAAAATGGATTGCTCAAGTGTGACCCAAGCTATTACACAATTGCCAAGTTCACTGAGAAGGCATTCATGGAGAAGTGCATATGTCCTCACAAGGAAGCTGCACCGCAACTTGCTGAAGACTATGCAGCTGCTTGCAGAGGAGAAGTGCCAAATAATTTCAGATTTACATGTACCAAAAGCGTGCTATGAAACTTGGTAAACTGCGTACGTGCGACAAAGTTTTCATTCTCTAAGAAGCTGGTAATTCTCATTTCGGTGTATTTTACCGAACTGGATGTTGATTGTCCGATCTGTTAGATGTTGGTATGGTCGTTGCTAACGCTTGATGAAACCAGTAATTAGATTCAGGGGTACCAATATGTCCATGTCTCACAAAATTTCCTTTGAGTGGTAATTCTTATTTTGGTGTTCTTTCCCAAACTGGATGTTGGTTGTCCGCTCTGTTAGATGCTAGTATGGTTGTCTTCTCTATATAGACGTATTTTAGAGTGTAGATTCCTCATTTTGCTCCGTATGTAGTCAGTATTGGAATCTCTAAAAAGGCTTATATTTAGGAACGGAGGGAGTAGTAGAGAAGAAACCATGACTTTGTTATGAACTTGTTCATCCTCTTGCCATGTTATTTAACACTTGGAACTAAGTGAGTGAGAACAGGCCATTGTGCATTTCATTAAAATTTCTAAATAGAAAATTTAATGCATTCTGGGCGATGTTGGTTTGCGCCGATGGCATAGGTGTGTCCCGTGACTCCGGGGTGTTCAGGCACACCCTGCACGTTGTCGCATTCCTTGGTGAGAAAAATATTTCTGTCAAAATGGAATACCTGAAGAAGACGTTCAGGTTGACTGATGCTGAGGGTGAGTTGCTGAGGAAGTTAAAGAAATCGCTTCAGCGCAGGTTCGAGTTTCTCATCTCCAAGTTGGGTTTGGAACCGGCTTCAATTGCTTATCGCCCAACAATGCTCTATTATAGCCTGCAGGGCCAGCTGAAATCCAGGTTCTGCTGTAACTTTTCTTAAGACAGTTAACAAATTTAAATGCTTACTGCACCAGAAAGGCTTTTCTTGCCATTGTAAGCTGGCAATTCAGTGTTCTTGCCTAACAAGATGTTGGTTGTCTGGTATAGTGTGTCTGTCACATGCTGGTTTGGTGGTCGCTAACTGCTAACACTTGATAAAGCTAGTAATTAGATCATGAGTCCTCATATGTCCATGTCATCACAAAATTTCCTCTGAATATCAATTCTTGACCCTCTTTTTGGAAACAATTTTGGTCTTGTTAATGGCCACAATACGTTGATCAACCCGAGGATGCAATTTTGATCTAGTTTGTTGGTTGCTTGCTCTAGTTTTCTGTGAGCTGAAAATCTTCCTTCTTTCTGCAGTATCTTTGTTTGAAGAGATGAAATGTTGTGAAAGAATTCATGCTTTAGTACTTTGACTCAGTTATTTCCTTCATTTTTCTCCTGTATTTTTAATGGCCTGTCGGCTGATACTTTCAGTTCTAGGGACAACTGATCTCAAAACTGAACAATGCAGTTGTACAGTTCAAATAATATGGCTGGTTAAAACCATGCCTCCAAAGGTTTGCACAATAAAGGGCTTGTCATGATTTATGCCCAGCAAATGGTTAGGATATTTACCTCTGCTTAGGATGTAAATGTTACCTAGGAGTATGATTTATGCAACCTAGAGTTAGGCATTATCAGTTGCAAGCTGGCTTCTATTTCTCAACTATATCAAAGCTTGTACTGCTGACCTTTGTACCAATAGTTACTAGTGCCAGATGTGTTACTGGATGACATGAATTTTCAGCTATTCAGCAATCTTAACAGATTGCTGAATCTATCTCCACATTTAACAATTTTTGTGTGCATTATGCTTTGCTTCCATTGTTTGTAGGCTTCTGAACTCATGTTTTCATTTAAGCACGAATGTGCTTCACAACCCTGTACTTTCGAATGCTATTTCTTAGCTTGTGAGAGGACAACAAAACTGTACTTTACTGTTCATCAGCTGTAAAATCGAGTATCTTCATATAATGCTTGAGAGCTTTAGGTAGTGCTCCTACTGCTCCATTGATTCATTGAGGTACTCATTCTGTTGAGCTATTAAGAATCAAGAGATATGTTCTAGGCATAGTTCAATTATCACTTGCATTTCCTGTCACAGGCCACTGGTTATCTTGCAAGATCATCATCCCTTTCCATATTAGCGTTTTCATTGTCTGCGGGTCTTTTGGAATCTGTGTCTTGGAAAATCATGCACTCCATTGATTCATCTGTTTGTTTCCATATTACCAATAAGAATTAGAGCACATTTACAGGTCTGCAAGGTTGACAAATCCTTGTTTTGTTTTTTGTTTGGCAACAACTTTTTGTTTCTCAACCTGGTTGGTTGCGAGCTTATTAGGCCTTTGAGAGGCTCAGGCGAGAAATAAACATACAAACAAACAAATAATGAAATGTAAAAGACAAAGGTAATTTTCTGTTGCTAGTAAAATGTCTTATATTTGTTTACAGAGGGAGTAGTAAGCTGCTCTTGTAACATCTGCAATGTGCCTGCCTACCAAAGCGCGACAGGTTTGTGCATGGATCTTGAGTTTTCCTTGCCTTGACTTTCAGGTGACGTTAGCTTCGTTGTTGTGGACCATTTTGGAAAACGAGAAATGTAGTTGATTTTCATAGTAGCTTGGTTTTTTACTGTTTGCCACTGGATTTAATAACCTGCTGGGCTGGGCACGAAGCTGATGCGGTCGGTGGCAAGTGGCGATGTTATTCATGGCTGAAACGAATCATGGAGAATGGCTGAAAAACAGTGTTTGGCTTTTCTTTGGTAAATACTCCCTCCGTCTGGAATTACTTGTCGCAGAAATGGCAATACATGAAAAACACCACGAGTTGTCTACCTTGTCTTGTGTGGATTTCGTCAATGAAATCACAACTACAAGAGGAGTTCAGCTTGGTATATATACATACCAATCTAGCTAGCTAGGATCACCAGGACTCAGAAGTCTTCTCAGGATCTGTGATGCAAGAAAATATTTTTTACTATGGAATATTTAATAATTGAAGTCTGCAACTAACTTATGTTAAGGAAGATTTCACGATTTAAATTGTAAGTATTTCTTTAAGGGATGAACTCGACTAATATCCACAGAGATAAGTATTGCATTCACCAAAATGATACAATGATGGGTTCCAAACAAAAATTAGTTGGTTAACAGTGGAAAAAATGCAACCAAATTTGCATTCATATTTGATCTTTCCAGGTGAAAAAGCTTTGTTCGTTCATCATCAATTTTAAATCTAGATAACGGAAGACATGGCACTCGTACATTCCTGATAGATGAACATGATAACTCATCTATTTATACAATTAATTAAAGAGGCATGTCATATAAAGGAAGGAACAATGAGAGGCAAAATAATTAGTTGAACCTAGTTGGCACCCCAATGGGCAGATCTAAAAAGCCAATGCAATCTCTATCTATTCCATCAGTGGAGTTGGGTTTCAACTGAAACTGAATTCCATTGTTAGATCTAATTAAGGTCGAGTCTTGAAAATTGGGCCAATTCAACCAAGCCGTGTTGATCATCGGTGCAGATCCCTGCAGCTAGGATTTACAACCTCCCAACCGCGAGGATATACTCCCTAGTCTGCCCCTCGGACAGTCTCTCGGACAGCCCTTCGGGAGGCGGTCGGACAGTCCCCCGGACGATGTCACGGACAGCCCTTCGGGAGGACCCTCGAAATTCGGACAGCCCTTCGGGAGGACCCTCGAACAGCCCCTCGGGCAAAAAGATTGAACCTACGACCTCTCTACGGGGTTGCACACATACGGTGTCATCTATCCAGCAGGGCTTCGCCGTCCAGAACTAGTTCCCACCGGAACCCAGACAGCCTTTCGGCTCTACGGAACTATTTCGCTGGGAGGGAGAGAGAAAGCCAGATCATGCATGGCATGTGTATGTGAGAAAGAGTGAGTGTAGAGAGTGCATCTCCACCTCTATTTATAGGAAAAACCCAAGGGGTAGGGTGGCACTAGAAATACCGAAAAAACCCATCACATGGATCTTTCAAAGGGGCATAATGGGAAGGCTAGAGAAGCTCCATGGAGGAGCTCCCCTTGTGGCCGGACACATCTAGTGGGCCCCCCATGAGGGGCTCCCATCCATCCATGTCATCCCCAAGATATTTTGGGACAAAGACAAAAAAGGTGGCTTTCCATAAAGTAACCATAAAGTAATTTTTACTATTCACGAAACCATTTTTCCGCGACCGTTAAATCCGAAAATATTTCTGTGGGTCTTAGAATAATTCCAGTACCCGCTAAAACAATTTTGGACGCGTTCCGAAACATTTTCAGATCAATGATTTTCATCAGCGAAAAGCAACCAAAGCGGTTCCGGCAGCTCTGGAATATTTCCCGTTTTTTTCTCTGGAAAAATCCCAGAAGTTCCCAGAACAATTCTGGCACCCTCCAAGAATTTCCAGGCGTGTGCTGAAACCAATTTGACTTAATGGTATACTCTGAAACAACTTTTCGGTTTTACCGAAACTATTCTGGTGTTCTCTCTCCGGAACTCTTCCGTTGTCTCCGAAACTTTTCCCGTGACTATCTCTCAGACTCCCTGTCTAGTATTCAGCAGATAGATGACCCTTAAGCGTGTGACCCTATAGGTTCGGTGAAGTATAGACATGACCGGAACACTTTCCGATCAATGATCAACATCGGAGCCGTGGACACCCATATTGACCCCTATACCCACACGAATAAATATTCGAGTGAACCTCCAGTTGCCGTGTGCTATTCCTGTTGCTTCGCGATATGTTACAAATACCCGAGGTGAGATTTATCGGCATCCCCGTGAATCAACTCTTGTCCAGTATGCCAGTTACCTCGTTACTGGTTTTGTTCTCTTTTCTCGTTCCCGTTTTCCGGTATCCCTGTGATCAAATCACGATGTGTCTGGCCAGACGATGATGGATACCATAACACCGAGAGGGCCCAAAGAATATCTCTCCATCGTCGGAGGAGCAAATCTCAATCTTGAGCTATCAAGTCCCTTGTCATACTTTTCCATGAACCCGTAAGCCGCCGTAATAGCCCCCCATTTACGGATGACGTTTAACAAACTCCAAAGTTCATGAAGCAAGCATGAAGAAACTCGATACTCTCACAGTCTAAGGAATTATGCAAATATTAACTTTCTCTGTGTTATTAACCATTAACTTGTGACGAATGTATCTCATAGCATAACATCAATTCGGATCGATTCAACACAAATGTTCTTCTAACATTGTGCCCTCAAAGTTGTCGGCATAGACATGGCCATGATTAGAAAAACGCAATCATCATGCAACACTTGAGCTAGTCTCAGAGGCTTGACTAGGAATACATTTTACTATTTACTATTCCACACGTGCATATGAGTTTTCCTCCGAGCCTCGTGGTTATTGTAAGCTCGAGAACCATAGCAGTTATAGCATAGAATATAAATATAATTATGAACATGGAGATAAATAATAATATTTATTATTGCCTCTAGGACATATCTCCTACAGACTCCCACTTGCACTAGAGTCAATAATCTAGTCAATGCAAATGCACTTTACACCTATGGCATACCGGTGTAAAATATGCTTCGCTTGTGGTATAGCCTGATGTCCAACGGATCTGACAACTTCAGTTCCGTGTGTATCTTTGCATATCCTCGCGTTTTCACGCTTTCACAAAATTCATTTTTTGTGCGGATTTGGCTTTCCATATATGTGAATCACTGGTCGAACATTGATTCCTCAGACTGATCTATGGAGCAACTATCTACAATAGTGTCCCATTGACCAAAGCCATCTTGGAACCATACTATGTTCATGAATGAACTATATGATTCAACATCTTCTTTGTCACTTATAAAGCGTCAACATACTTAGCCTTTGTTATAGAATTCGTCACAGTAACCTGTTCGGAACAATTCCAACTTACTGTGTCACCATATCGTGTATTACACAAAACCCTTAACTTAAATCAAAAATCGCACGGAGCATTGATGAAGACTGTATCGATGTAACTACTTACAACGAGCACTTCATAATCTCCACTTGTGAGAAAACATGTCATCAGTGCTACTTTAGTACTCAATGACATTTTTCACTGTTGTCCTATGATCAATATTTTGATCACTTTGGTATCTATACTCGCAACAACTTGGGAGTACTGGACATATCTGGTTGTTTTACATATCATGGAATACATGATTAATCCAAACACAAAGGTGTGTGGAATATCCATCATGTATTTTGCTAATTAGTGTTTTAGGACACCGAGTCTTGCAAAAACTCTTTCCATGTGACTTTGGCAAGAATCACTCCTTGGCGTTTTTAATGATAAACTGTTTTAGTATCTTGTCAATATGTATTTTGGCTTAGCCCTATCAGGCAATACTATCTCCGTAGATAACTATGCCTAATATTAAGGCTACCTAGCCCAAGCACTTCATCGAAAAACTATTTTCAATGAAGTCCTAATTCGTGTCAAGAAATTTATATTATTTCCAATTAACAATGTGTCAAGCACACAAGGTTTTTAGAAATATTATTATGCTCCCACTTACTTTCTTGTAACCACAAGCATCTTCGTTATCCATTGATGAAATCAAACTCCTTTGACTATTTCATAAAAAACGAAGATTCCAACTCCATTTTGCTCTCTTCTGTCCATCGCTGGAACTCTGAAGTTTGCATACTCACTAGCATCCTCTGGATAGACAAAATACCTTGGACTGTATCACATGCAAGTCGAGCTTTATGGATAAAACATTTTTATCCGTATCAGTGTATAGTTTCATTAATATTCGTTAGACTCTAAGTCTTCCGAAAGGTGTATCAAGATTTAATCTTGAATCATTTATATGGAAACTATCCCGGATTGTATTGCCATTTAGCCAATTCCAGAGTCAGGGCCCATCAACGCTTCCTTGTGTATCGTAGGTATACTGTTGTCTAACAACAATATCTCGTTTGCGCACGTGAGAGGTTTGCACGAGTTTTGCCTACGTAGTTCAACTGCAAGTTCAACCGAAATTCATACATCTCATGTAGAGGCTTCCGTATCAGTCGCAGTAGGAAACACTGGAATTACTTTTAAGGTTTCTTTTCCTTGACCTGATGACGAAGATACTTGTTATCTCATCGAGTTGCACTGTCCTCCCACTCACTTTTTGCAAGAACCATTTTTTTCAAAATCATACCGCTCTATTTGGCAAACATTTTGCCTCGGTATAGTGATGGAGGAATACCCAATAACTTGGGATAACCTACGAAGTAGCACTTGTCTGATTTGGAATAGGTTTGTAAATATTTTACACAAGCCCCATATTCCAAATGTTAAGAAAATATATAACATGGTTGGGTGTACCATACCATGGCGTCATTTCAACAGATCTGATGGCGCTCTTTTCAGTGTAAAAGTCGCAGTCTCTAAAGCATTACTTTAAAAGGAATAATGGCAAATTGATTTATGTCATCTTTGATCTCACCATGTCATAAATGATTTGATTACATCTTCACGGATATTCCACTCACAGTGGTGTTTCAGAAGGTGTAAGTTATGAAACTCTTTTCACAACTCATCAGACATTCGCTAAACTTGTAACTCAAATATTCCTTTCCGCAATCTAATTGTAGAAACATAATTTTCGTGTTACAATAATTTCTACTTTATTTTTGAAAACCTTTTGAATGATTTCAAAAGATCCAGACTTACGTCTCATTAAGTAAATATCCATATATCTACTTGAGTCATTTCAGAAGATAGACAAATCCACTACTAGCAACAACATTTATCGGACTACACACATCATAATGTATGATCACCAATAAGTTCGTTGCTCGTTCCTTATGGCCTGTGAACGGTATTTCAGTGACTTCACTTTTGGACGAAAGTTGCAAGTGTCAGATGATTCATAATCAAATGACTTCAAAATCCATCATTATGGAATTTCTCCATGCGGGTTTCTCCAATGTGACCAAATGCAGTGCCACACATATGTGGTATTCTTTTAGTCTTGCGACATTTAGCGTCAGTGTCACGGATGTATTATATTATTATCAATATTTATAACATACATTCCATCCATAATGGAAGTATGGCCCTTATGTTATTCATACCACCGAACAACAATTGTTCTAACATGAACAACCTTCTTGCAACAAACATTATGCAATGGGCTAGAGTGTATAAAACTCTAAAATGAGTTATGAAAATAAATACAGAGGTAATACACCGATGGAAGGTATAGTAACTTTTACTATGTTCTCAGCGCGTATCTTAACCTCATTACTGGCAAGTCTTTTAGGCCATAGTAGTTTTTGCATCGAGCCGCAACAGAATGCAATCGAGCGGGTATCTCTGTGATCAACTCACAATACCCAAGATCAGTGATTAACATGTTTACTCATAATTCCCAAGAATTATATCTTTGACCAGCCTTCTATACATCAGTAACTTGTATGACATTCGTACATGAGCTGGATATTTCAGTATTCTCTCTTTTTGCCTTTATGCTTCTAACAGTTTTACTTCCAATATTTCTCCTACTCTCAGAAGAAGCACCCAACTTTAAGAGTGGCGTTAGCCCCGGACTTCCTAGGCGTGTAAGTCACACTAACACCCTTTGGACATTTCCTTTCTCCTTAAGTTGTTATTTTATTCACCTTCATCACATGACAGACGTTCTTCTGGATCCATCTCTTATCAGTCAAATGCATAGTAAATACTTTACTAATAATTTGCAAACAAACATTGCTTTGGATATCTCATATCTTTTAGCCTTTGTCTACATCTGAAAACAATTTTCAGTTCCATGAATATCACATAACTATCCCAAACTTTTGAAGTTCGAGTCTCCTGGAAGCAAACATATTGCACTTGACCGTAACGGAATTTTAGCTTTTGGATCGAAGGACGAGAGTCACATCATCCATAGCATTAGCGGGAGAATACCGAAAGCATTCGATAGGACAAAGTCCTTCTCGGCACTCTTGAGGACAATCCTCACATTACGTTACCAACCGTAAAGATTTAACTAGATAAATAACAGCTTATTCAATTTTAATAGGGAAGGTAAAAATGCGAGCCATTATTCTACAACTATTATGCAAATTTCACTTAGACAATATTCATAATTAATTGCACAGAGAATTTAAACAAGTTAATTCTACAGTTCGCTCCCACTCAAATCAATATCTCTCATAATTGATTTTGACTGATACAAGACCCGCATATCAATTGTTCGCCATTGATGTAGATCATCACTGATGACGAAAATCTCAACCGGTAGGCCAACTTGCCAATCACATCTCTATGCGACTCTTGTTCATCTTTCGATGGGCGTGGTCCGAGCTCAGGACGATCCTGCCATGAACGTCAATACAACCAAGTGATCTCGCTGCGAGGTCTGACCTCACCCGCCTTACACCCGTACAATCGTTCGTACCCATGTAATTCATGGCGCACCCCGAAAGGAAAGATGTTGTGACGGTACTACACTTGGCAGAACACTAACTACTTGATATTTTAAGTGAGAGATCACCCTAATAAAAAGCGACTACCGCGCAATCAAAAAGGGTGCATCATAAGGGATAAACATCTCAGGCAATTCATAATAGCATGATATGGTATAGCCCTTTCTGACGGAGAAGTCTTTCATTTCTTCGTCTTCGGCATTCGCGTCGGTGTTCACCTTCGCGAAGTTTGCCACCACCTTGTCGATGCACCAGATAATTTTGCTATCTCTATAGCTAATAAAATAAGTGCATTTCAAAAGGTTGACACGCAGGTCATTAAAGTGACAATCATATGGCTCCAGCCATCATGTCGAATCATGACACACAGGTCATGTTAATTTATATTATATAGTCATCTCATACATAATCAAATTAAATATGATGAAGACTATACCACATCTCATGCCATGCATCCTGCAAAACCAAGTTAGACGCCTCAAATCGGTTCATACAAGATTTTATTTTACGTGGCTTCTAAGGTTTCGAAACAAACCAAAGCTACCTACGTCCATCATCAAGTATGATTATTCAAGTCGCTAGATTAACTTTACGGGGTGTATGAAACACGAGATAATAAAATCTCGAGCCCCATACTGAACTCCGTCATACGCATGACCCCGTGCAGATCATATCTGCATTGCCCTTTTGTCTGCGAAATTTCATCTTTCTTTTAACTATGGTGGAATTCAACGAACTGTTTGCACTTTGTTGATCAATCAGGATCGCGGATTGCCAGAACAATGAAACTCCACCATGCCGTTATCAAGATCAGAAATACGCAAATTTCAGGGAAGCAACAAGAACATCGGGTAACAGATTTCATCTGCTACCCGCATAAATAATTTTCAGCAATAGATCTCATCTACTACAAAATTATATTATGCAATACCCATACATCTCTATGTATTCTAGATCGTAACCTGCATCTGCGCATAGCACGGCTCATGATGCCACTGTAGGGTAACGCAGCAGAAAACAAAAAAAATTCGACCTACGCACCAGCCTAGGATCACTATGGAGATGCATACAAGGTTTTGATCTGATCGTTACCGACTCGTAGCGCAGCGGAAGTAGAGTCGATGTTGATCGTCGGTGCAGATCCCCACAGCTAGGATTTACAACCTTTAAACCGCGAGGATGTACTCTCTCGTCTGCCCCTCGGACAGTCCCTCGGACAGCCCTTCGGTAGGCGGTCGGACAGTCCCCCGGACGATGTCACGGACAGCCCTTCGGGAGTACCCTCGAACAGCCCCTCGGGCAAAAAGATCGAACCTACGATCTCTCTACGGGGTTGCACACATACGGTGTCATCTATCCGGCAGGGCTTCGCCGTCCAGAACTAGTTCCCACCGGAACCCAGACAGCCTTTCGGCTCTACGGAACTATTTCGCTGGGAGGGAGAGAGAAAGCCAGATCATGCATGGCATGTGTATGTGAGAAAGAATGAGTGTAGAGAGTGCATCTCCACCTCTATTTATAGGAAAAACCCAAGGGGTAGGGTGGCACTAGAAATACCGAAAAAACCCATCACATGGATCTTTCAAATGGGCATAATGGGAAGGCTAGAGAAGCTCCATGGAGGAGCTCCCCTTGTGGCCGGCCACATCTAGTGGCCCCCCCATGAGGGGCTCCCATCCATCCATGTCATCCCCAAGATATTTTGGGACAAAGACAAAAAAGGTGGCTTTCCATAAAGTAACCATAAAGTGATTTTTACTATTCACGAAACCATTTTTCCACGACCGTTAAATCCGAAAATATTTCTGTGGGTCTTAGAATAATTCCAGTACCCGCTAAAACAATTTTGGACGCGTTCCGAAACATTTTCAGATCAATGATTTTCATCAGCGAAAAGCAACCAAAGCGGTTCCGGCAGCTCCGAAACATTTCCGGTTTTTTTCTTCGGAAAAATCCCAGAAGTTCCCAGAACAATTCTGGCACCCTCCAAGAATTTTCAGGCGTGTGCCGAAACCAATTTGACTTAATGGTATACTCCGAAACAACTTTTCGGTTTTACTGAAACTATTCCGGTGTTCTCTCTCCGGAACTCTTCCATTGTCTCCGAAACTTTTCCAGTGACTATCTCTCAGACTCCCTATCTAGTATTCAGCAGATAGATGACCCTTAAGCGTGTGACCCTATAGGTTCGGTGAAGTATAGATATGACCGGAACACTTTCCAATCAATGATCAACATCGGAGCCGTGGACACCCATATTGACCCCTATACCCACACGAATAAATATTCGAGTGAACCTCCAGTTGCCGTGTGCTATTCCTGTTGCTTCACGATATGTTACAAACGCCCGAGGTGAGATTTATCGACATCCCCATGAATCAACTCTTGTTCACTATGCCAGTTACCTCGTTACCGGTTTTGTTCTCTTTTCTCGTTCCCGCGTTCCGGTATCCCTGTGATCAAATCACGATGTGTTTGGCCAGACGATGATGGATACCGTAACACCGAGAGGGCCCAAAGAATATCTCTCCATCGTCGGAGGAGCAATTCCCAATCTTGAGCTATCAAGTCCCTTGTCATACTTTTCCATGAACCCGTAAGCCGCCGTAATAGCCACCCATTTACGGATGACGTTTAACAAACCCCAAAGTTCATGAAGCAAGCATGAACAAACTCGATACTCTCATGGTCTAAGGAATTATGCAAATGTTAACTTTCTCTGTGTTATTAACCATTAACTTGTGACGAATATATCTCATAGCATAACATCAATTCGGGTCGATTCAACACAAATGTTCTTCTAACATTGTGCCCTCAAAGTTGCTGGCATAGACATGCCCATGATTAGGAAAACGTAATCATCATGCAACACTTGAGCTAGTCTCAGAGGCTTGACTAGGAATACATTTTACCGTTTATTATTCCACACGTGCATATGAGTTTTCCTCCGAGCCTCGTGGTTATTGTAGGCTCGAGAACCATAGCAGTTATAGCACAGAATATAAACATAATTATGAACATGGAGATAAATAATAACATTTATTATTGCCTCTAGGGCATATCTCCTACACAAACAACTCGCCTAGATGCATCTATCCTTTTAACTACCTCGTCTGCTAGAAGATGGAAGAGCACCACGGATATTATACCTGTACAGAACCACCGCTTATCGCCGCCGCTAGGATGCCTACAAACGTTGCTGATGTTCATCGTCTTGCTCCCTTCTCGACCACAGACTCCTCTCACCTACCAACGGCAAGGACTCATCCTCTTCGATCCTTGCAAAAATTGAGGGCGACTCATTAGCTTCAATCGTCTCAATATTGGGATGGGAATTCTAGAGGAGAAGTCAATAAAAGTATGAGACGCCTCGTGGTGGTGGTGCCTGGTGATAGTGGACGCTAAGATCGATGGAATAAAAAGACGGAGAGGCGGAGGCAAGATTAGTGGTGACTATTGGTGGAAGTCGAAGGGGAACAGCCGAATAGAAACAAAGGAAACTGAACGAACCATGCAGACATCCAGTCCAGCAGGAAAACCGTGTTGGATGGCGAGTAAATCGTGCGGACGCAACAAACATGATTTGGGGATGACGTGGCCTCACGAAGCCAATAAAATCAGGTAATGAGGACACATGGCTGACCCGCTGATGTGGATAGGCTGCATGTCAAGAGAAATAACATAGTGGGGATGAACTATTTAGGTAGTATAGATTATAAGTCTGGAGGCAGAAACCACATGCAATCCTCAAGGGCATATAAGCACGGCTTGGAGTAGTAAATGTGGTTACTCTCCACCCCACCATGCCGGTCGCCTGCAGCCTACACGTGGATCGCCTTGGAGCACGCCGAGCCCAGGAACACGGCATGGTCACCCAGGCTCGTCACCTCCCACCACACACCGTTGGCGAGCTCAAACACCCATAGGGCTTGTTTTTTTTTTTTGAACCGGGCTTGCCCCTTTCCATTGCAAATGAACGAAAATACAAAGGTTTATCCAGAATTCGAGCAGGGGACGGGAAAGAGGAAAGCGAGTCCAACGCACTACCAGGAAATCCACCACGTTCGCCCGATGTCGAAACGAACGCTATGTGCCGAAAACCTGGTAGCACCAAAGTAAACTAGCCCTATTACAGACCAGCAAAAGAGACCACAAATTCAGCAGGTTCAAACGACATCACACAGGCCGAATGAACTACGCAGATTCAACAGGGAAGGAGGGGAGCACCACCGAGCACATGAGCAAACAGCCAGCCATTCCTTCACTAGAAGACGAAGAAGACAGCTACTCTCCAGTGATGGGCCTTCTAGCAACATCACAGATGCTCATCAAAGCCATCGTGCTCGATCGGATCATCTTGGCATCGGAGCGCAGTTTCTTCGCATCGCCCTCCTGTTGAAGACCTGCCCAATACAAAAGAAAAGAGCATACAGAAAAGACTATCTCAAAAGGAGATTTAATCAACTGTTTTTCAAAAGTAGCTCGGTTTCGAGCCAACCAAATAGCCCAAACAACCGCAGCTAAACCCACTGTATGGAACTTTTCAAAGCTGGGAAGAAAGGTATGGCACCACGCATAGTATTGCCAAATATTTTTCGGGCACCGGTCTGTCCCCAGCATTACCGTTATAGATCTCCACACCACTTTAGCCACAGGACAGGAGAAGAAGAGATGCTGGGCCGTTTCAATTTCTTTACAAAACGAACAGCATGGTACTCTAGGCCACTTCCTTTTTTTCATAACTTGCCTAGTAAGGACAGCATCCTGGAACAATTGCCATAAGAAAATTTGGATCTTGAGAGGCAGTTTAGTCTCTCTAGATATTTATACATAGATTTGGTAGAATATCGGGCATTCTTATTCAAGCCCCAGTAAACAACATCACTCGCAGTAGTTAGCTGAACCTCAGACATTTTATTGCTCAACTCATGCCACTGCACGAGCAAGGCGGGGTTGAGCCTTCTATGAAAAAAGGAAGCAACATCAATGCTTCTGAACTTGTCAACCGTGCAATCTGGGTCAGTGCATATGTCAAACAATTGAGGAAACTGGGAGTTAAATGGGATCAACCCATTAACCGGATCTTTCCAGAGCCTAGCAATATTTCCAGACTCCACTTTGATTCTACGCCCAGCCATGTACAAGTCCTTGACTTTTAACAAGGCTTTCCAGCATGGGGAGTCAGAGAATCAAGGTTTTACATTGGCAACCATGCTGTTGGTAAGATATCTGGCTTTGACAATATCTTGCCAAATCCCATTTTGGGTGTCAAGTTTCCACCACCATTTCACCATTAAACTGATATTTTGCTTTCTGAGATCCTTCACCCCAAGCCCCCCTTTGTCTTTGGATCTACAGATCCTACTCCACTTAACAAGGTAATATCTACGCTACTTGTTACAGCCTTGCCAAAAAAATCTTCTCCTATGCTTGTCAAGTTTCTCAATGAAGGTTTTATTCATCAACCACATAGACATGTGGTAAAGAGAGATCTGGGTGACTACCGAGTTAAGTAATGTGTGTCTACCTCCCATGGAGGCAGCATTACCCACCCAAGCATCAAAACTTTTAAGGTATTTACCTTCGAGGAAATCCCAATCAGAGCTTTTAAGAGAGGTAAAGCTCATAGGCATGCCAAGATATTTAATAGGGAAACGACCAATATCACAGTTGAATAGTTCAGCATAACTCTTAACTATCTCATCATCTCCCCCTACTGTGAGAATTTCACTTTTCTGAAAATTAACCTTAAGCCCTGACATCATTTCGAACATATAAAGCAACAGCTTCAAGTTTAAGGCTTTGTCCATGTCATGTTCAAGGCAAATGATGGTGTCGTCTGCATATTGCAAGACAACCACACCTTTAGGAATAAGATCAGGGGCCATTCCCACTAGCAATTCATTTTCCTGGGCGTTCTTAATCATTTTAGTGAGGCATTCCGCAGCTAAGTTGAACAGCAAAGGCGAAAGGGGGTCACCCTGCCGCACACCTTTAGCACTTTGAAAGTATGGGCCAACGGAGTTATTAAGTTTGATGCTCACTGTGCCATTGTAAAGGATTTGCCTGATCCAATTACACCAGGTATCATTAAAGCCCCGAAGTTTATAACATTCAATCAGAAACTCCTAATTCACCTTGTCGTAAGCTTTCTCGAAATCGAGTTTTAGCACCACCCCCACTCTCTTCTTAACGTGCATGTAGTTCAGCAGTTCATGCAATGACAAAATGCCATCCATGATATTCCTACCTTTTACAAAAGCATTCTGGGTAGGGCTAATGAACTTATTGGCATATTTAGCAACCCTACGATCCATCACTTTAGTGATCAGTTTGTAGGGACAACGAAGGAGACATATTGGGCGAAATTGTTGTATACGATCTGCCCCAGATATTTTGGACAGCAAGGTAATAACACCATAGTTGAGGCGTTGGACATCCAAAGTACCACTGTGAAAGTGGGCAAACAGCTGCGTGATATCATGCCTAACTGTCTCCCAGCAGCACTGATAAAATTCAATAGGAATATTATCAAGTCCAGGGGCTCTGTTCGAATCCATCGCAAACAGAGCACTTTTGACCTCTTCTTCAGTAAATTCTCTAGTCAAATCTGCATTATCCGCGTCATTAAGCTTTTCGCTAGCCTTCCACGTATTAGGATCCATGTGAAATTGATTGCCGGGAGCAGGGCCAAATAACTCTTTGTAGAAGTTGGTGGCATGAGAAATAAGGTTCTCAGTGCCCTCGATTTCTACATTGCCACATTTCAGGGCATGAATCATGTTCTTTCGCTTACGCCCGTTAGCAATTTTATGGAAGTAATCTGTATTGAGATCGCCTTTGAGCAGCCAGCGCTCATGCGATTGTTGAAGCCAATAAATTTCTTCGTTAACGAGCAGCTCGTGCAGTTCGAGCTGCGCATCAACCTTTCTTTCATATAGCTCAGGGGACAGGGGGCCGTCTTCCTCGATTTCTTCCAACAAAGACAATTCAAGTCTAAGTTCCTCTTTCTTCTTCTTGTCATGACCAAATTTATTCGAACCCCATCCTTTAAAGTACGTCTTGATTCTTTTAAGTTTGATGTTTAAGATGTCAATGGGATCAGTAGCATTCACTGTCCTAGTCCAAACTTGATCGACCATAGCTAGAAAGTCATTGTCTTTCAGCCACGTGAGATCAAATCTGAATTCCCGAGGTTTCAGTGCCTCTCTCCTCTCGTCTCCAGAGGATAGCAGCAAGGGATTATGGTCTGAGATTTCTCGAACCAGTTTCCTAACCGAAACCAAGGGGAAAAGGTTCTCCCAAGAGTCTGACATCAGAATTCTATCAAGTTTTTCTAAAGTGGGATGAGTTTGATTATTCGACCACGTGTACTTAGATCCACAGATTTGTGGTGCTGCATCTTTTTGCTTTTTTCCCCACTGTGTCTCAAGATATTAAAATCCCCTCCCACAATGTAAGGGATAGTTATGCTACTGCAAAAATAAGCCAGTTCTAGCAAGAATTGCTCTTTATACTCCTCATGAGCAGAACCATACACTACCAATAGGGCCCATTTAGTTTTAGTTTTGATATCTTTTATTTCCAACATGACAACAAACTCACCTTTCTTACTAGAAATAATCTCTAAAGTATCTTTCCTGGCACCACAAACGATACCCCCAGATTTACCAATGGAAGGAAGCCATTCCCATTTGAAAATGTCAAATGGGTCAATTCTCCTAAGACATTTAGGAGAGAAATATTTCTTAATGGTCTCTTGAAGACCAAGGAAGTCCAGGGAGTGGTCACTGATTAGATCAGAGAGGCAGGTGGCCATCCCTCTCTTGCCTGCCCCCCTGCAGTTCCAAATGAGGCCTCTCATTTGGAACGGGCTTTATGAAATTGAGACCTGGTAACCCTACCAGGAGGCAGGGTAGGGTTACCACATATTTTGTCCCCCAGGATATTTCTTTTTTGGCTCCTAGTCATAGGCCTAGGGAGCTTAACACATGATTTTTTATTATTCTTCTTTCTACTATTTGATTTGGCTTTTTCAAAGGTATCATTGGCAATCTCATCTTGGTCCAGCCAAGATAAGTTGATAGGAGATGTTTTGCCCAAGCCATTGGTAATGAACACTCAGAATCTTGCATATCGCCATCATTGTTCTCCTTATCCTCTAGGTTTCCTCTCACATTTTCTAATTCTCGCAACACATCAATACAAGCAAAATCATTATCAGGAATTACGACCCCCATTTTAGAAGCCCTACACATCAATTCATTGTTGGAAAGTACTTCAAAAGAATTCTTATTGGGTATTTTGGGGTTACCTTCCATATCCTTTTTCTTGGCCAAGTTGACCGCCCTGTCCATCAAGTTTTCCTGTGCAGCTTGAGTGTTGCGCTGGCTGAATCTCAGTGGCGCTTCAGGGATCAGGGGAGGAGTAGGGATGATCTCGTCAGCACAGTCAGGGGAAGGGAGCTGTACCATATACTCCGTAGACACCTTCAGGTCTGGATCAACATCCCCTTCCATCTCAAAGACCTGCGAGGAGTTGTTAACAATTTCTGCATAGGACAGGGAGCGATGAACAGGAGGAAAAGAGTTCACCTGCATCTCCTGGGTATGATTAGCCACATATTCAGCAGGAACATGTAGCATTTTTAATTCAGCAGAAACCATCAGATTATCATCATCTTGAGACTTAACAACAAGAGATTCATTGTGCTCTCTGGTCATCTTTTCAATCAACAGTGAGCTATCCACCTCGCTTTCTGAGGAAAAGGATGTCTCATCCACCGGAGACAGCAGACGACAGGTCTTGCCGCCCCTTTGGGATGAAGTGCCTACCTCATTAGTTGCAATAGACCCTGACGCCCCTTCTTTTTCAGCATCCCAGCGCTTACGCTTGGGAGTGTGATCAGCACGGGGGGATTTGTCCTTAGCAACAAGAACAACCTTCTCCTCACAATCAGGATTTTTAACCAGAACCTCTTCTACTTCATAGAGAAATCTGTAAAAACAACCACCCAGACATCCTTCAGCAGACGCTGGCAGCTCATTGATGTTACGGCATCCAATTTTGGCACACACCGAAGAGGATCTGTTTAAGGTGGACATATCAATGTCCAAAGTGACTCCCACCAGGCCCCCAACATAGGCCACATTTCTGTCACATCTCTTGTCCAGAGGAATTTTCCCTATCTTTACCCAGCCAATTTCCAACAGACCCTCAGAATCTACAGCATCAGACCAGGGAGTGAATCTGACTACAGCACCACAAGGCTTAAGGGTGACATAGTCCACATACAAAGCTCTCTCAACCTCTCTGGTATTAGGAAATCTCATGACATATTTATTTTTGTCAATAAGCCGAGCAGAGCACCGCCAACCCTGCCCAATGTAGACCCCCAAATCATATTCTAAATCTTTGGTAGACACAGAACCCTCAATTACAGTGATAATAACATTGGTGTTCTCTCTTCTAGGCTGCTGATCAATACTGTAGTCATGGATGTAGTAAAACCCCTGCCCCCTCGACTGAAAAGCACACATAGCAGGAATGCATTCCCAAGGCAACAAATCCGTGCAGATAACAGACAAATGCCCACGTTTCTTGCATCTCTCACAAAGCGCTTGGGGACATCTGGCAGTGTAGTGCCCAGCAGTATTGCATATCTGACAGATTTCAGGAATAGGAGTGGAGTTACCAGCATGTACAGGAGCAGCACCTTTCCCCCCGGCGGGGATCTTGCGCCGACGGGGAGGATTTGGCGAATTTCCGGCGGCTCGCTGGGAGTTCTTGCCGCCTCTGTCCACGCCCCAGTGGTCATGGTGCGTAGGAGCAACACCTTTCCCACCAGCAGCTTCCTCCCACTTCTCAAAGCCGGTGTCGCCGGATCCAGACGCCCTCGTGGTCGAGGAGTCGCCGGTCACCTCCTTGCGCTTCCAGACATTGCCATCGTGGCCGTGGGCGGCCGCGGCCGCGGTCGAAACGACCGATGCCCCGCCCGGAGAGCAACTAATCAGCGAGCGCTCCTCGCAACGATCACTTGGGGTATCTCAGCCGCCGCCACGTGTCGCGCTCTGAGCGCTCCCTCCGGATTTTTTTTTCCGCACGCGTTTTCGGCTTTTTAAAAGGTTTTTTTTTCCTTTTTTTTACTTTTTGGTTTTCTACCGGTCTTCCTTAGCTTTTGGATAAAAAAAAAAATTTAAAAAATTTGCGCGAAAAAACGCGTTTTTTTTGCTTCCGCGAGAGGCACTGCCATGCCTCTCGAAAACGGAAAAAAAAATGCGTTTTCCATTTTTTTTTCTTCCGCGAGAGGCACGGTCATGCCTCTCGGAAATGGCAAAAAAAAGTGTTTTCTGTTTTTTTTCCTTCCGCGAGAGGCACGGTTTTGCTTCCGCGAGAGGCATGGTTGTGCTTTCGCGAGAGGTTGGCCGTGCCTCTTTCGGAAAGGGGAAAAAAATGCTCCCGGTTCGGTTGTTTTTTGAAAAAAAAGTTCGTCAAAACCTATCAACATGGGATCTAGTTTTGAAAATCTTGACGCGAGGAATCCAATGGTAAAAGCGGTTCGAGATTTGGACGCACGGTTTAAGAGATAAAACGTTTTGAATAAACGGATGTACGAAAAAAGGGAAAACTCCTACGTGGTGACAAGTGACGGGCATGCAGTGCGTCACTTGTCGCAATCCGAGATGAGGAGGTGGGAGTGATCTTTGAAAGGAGTACTCCTTAATTAGTATTTCGGCCCGTGCCAGCCCCTGTGGAACGACGTGGTTTGGGCCGGTATTTTTTCCGTCATGGGCCAAACCAAACAGTCAAAATACAAGCCACGTGTATTAATTCCTCGCTGGGACAGCCCACGTGGATCACCATGCGATCCCGGCCAATCCATGTGGATTAGGCCCTAACCAAACAAGGCCTTTTCTCAAAAAAAAAAAAAAAAAAAAAAAAACAAGGCCTAAAGTGTGGAGCTTCATCCACCACGATCGCCATCTTGCCACGCAGCTCGAAGATGTGTCGGGCATAGCACGTCATCTGGTGTCCATGTAGGATGCCTTCCGTGATGTTAGACAAGACACCGACCATGGTGATCGCCGGAGCAGCGCCATCTTCGTTCAGGGTGACCTCGTACATGAACAGCATGCTCCACGAGATGCCGTACAGGAACAGCTTGATGTTGCGAGAGAGGCCATCAATGTCGCCGTTGCAGAAGGCAATGTCAACGAGCTCTCCGTACCTCTATCGCAAAAAAAAAAAAAAAAAAAAAACGAGCTCTCCGTACCTCCCAAGGCCGCATCCTGTCGTGGTCCACCCGTCATCCGGGCAGCCAACCTTGCAAAGCGCGACACTGCATGTTCCGGTGGTCGCGGTGAGGATGCAGCCGCTCGAGGAAGGGTCCCTGGAGAAGACGACCTTCTCTATGGAGGACTGGACGGTTACGGAGCGGACACTCGGGCGATGCGGGCACGCGCACTCGACGGCGCCACCTCGACGCCGGAGAAGAGGTTCACGATCATGAGCTGGTGCCGGTGGTCGTCGGACGGTCTGGTGGGTGGTGGCGACAGCGCACGGGAGTTTGACTTGTACCCCAATTTTTTTTTAAAGATACAGTGAAATTTCGAAGTTCTGGAAAAATTTGAAAAAAAAATATATCTCACATGCACATCTAGATGTACATTACCTGTAAACTTTTGTTAATAAATATTTTTATTTGTGAGCTGCACAAATAAACAAAAGACATTATTACTTTATGAAATTTCACAGGTACGTACACAGTGAGAATGCAGATATTCTTGTGAAAAAATTCAAATTATTTTGAAACTTCCAAATGTATTTTTTTTCCTAGGTACGCGAGGGGATGGGATTAGTTTTTGGGAGAATAAAAATACCCGCCCAAAAATATAAAAGCACACCTGGCGTTTATATTTGACCAAGAATTTGCTAAGCAATATGTAGATTTATGTTTTTAACTGAAAACATGTGGATTGGGCAATACAGGATTAATATCATTGGGTTGGTATTCAGAAACCTCTTTTCATGGTGCCAATTTAATCTGTATCTAGTATACATTAATTCATGTATAGTTGGACTAATTGTTGAACAAAGAAAATCAATGCGCATTACATTACAGTACAACATCTTGAATCTTATATATAGGTAGAATTTTGCAATTTCGTAAAACTCCCTATATGACAAACTGGAGTATATTTTCCCGCAAAAGAAAAGAAAAACTGGAGTATATAGTGGCAGATACTCCAGCACCATGGAAAAAGATACTCCGAAGAGAGAACAGCAAACCATACCAAAAAATATATTTAAAATTACATCAGCCAATGTTGATGAACAAAGACACCGCAGAGTGACATCTGTTGCTAGTCAGAATTCAGCACAGCAGAAGCACATTTACAGGAGTGACAAAACTTACTGCTTCTTCCATTTCTTGGGAAGATATTTTCTGCGGAAGATCCGCCAATGGCATGCACTTCATGTTCCTTGCGGTTAAAAAAGAAGAAATGTGGCCACAGGGACAATGGTGGAGACGGTTAGACAGGGACACCATAATTCACAATCTTCGTGAGGGCGGAGTTGAGCACACGCTTCTCCTTCTTGACCTGAGAGGCTAGGCCAGAAATCTGCCAGGAAAAGAGAACAATATTGACATGAATTTACATTACAGAATTCTCCAGCTTCATCCACAAAAAAATCCATAGAATTAGAAAGGAAATGGGCGCAATCTATTGTGGACGGATTCACGGGCAAAGTTTGGAAAGTTCACGTTTATTAAGATAATAGTACAACTAGTCAACACATAACCTGTACATAGTTGAAGAAGAGAATAGTACTGCAATGAAATGCAAACTACAGTTATAATTACTGACCTCTGATCGAAATTCAGATGCATGTGCTCTTGGAAGCTGGTCAAGAATTCCCTTGAGACCTAAGAGGGAGTATTTTATCATATGTAAGATTCAAGAAAAGAAATTTCCACACTGAATTCGAAGTTATTAAACAAAGGAGTGGCCTCTCAAGGAATTGCACGCACCTACTGCTTGGTTTTCAATATCACTAATTTGCTTCAACTCACTTTGAATGGCACGCCCTTCTTCCCTGAGAAGGTGTACATTCATTCCAATGTTATATGAAGCAAACAAAAGAAAAATAGAAATGATAACTGGGCAAACAAGGAACTACATGCCTGAGTGTATTCCATCCTTTCTGGAATCTTTTTTCTGCTGTAGCAGCTCTATCCTGGAACCCATATGCAATAATTTTATCCATGAGTAACATAGAAATTATAATTCCAAGGTCGAAAACAAATGTCTTGGTTTTCTATACATAAAGAAAGTTACCATCAATTTTTGGCTTTCATTTGACACGAGATTGACAGTTTGCCGCATGTGATTCACTTCAGCCTGGATGCCAGAAAGCAGGGTCTACAATATGGAAAGTTGTGTTAGACAACCCGCCTATTTTTTGTTATTTTTAAGGAAAATCAACCCTGTTGCTGGAGACTGTAGGTACCATAAATGAACTTAATAAAACTGAGTTCATTTCTGTTCTAAAAGCAGAATGAATCATGTACGAGCACACTGATGCAAATATTAAAACATGTTGTTCAAGTTTAATAGGTGCAGAGTTAGCCACCAAGTAGTTAGAGATGACAATTCATAAGATGGTGGATGTACCTTCCAGAACATGAGCTAGCAAATAACATTGTCAATTTACAACACAACAAAGTATGAGCTATTTAAACTGACAGATGGTGCTTACCTCCTTGCTGACAAATACACGCCGTACACGTTGGATTAGGTAGCTCCTTGGCCCTGGAACGATCAATAACTCAGTTTTGGAATGATCAACAACTCAGGTTCAGTCATACAAAATTTAGCAGTATACATGAAAGCACCCAATATTTCAACCTTCATGGAACATCATGGAGAAAACTTCCACTTAATCAACAACCTTGTACTTCAATGAAATGCTATAACCTCTACACATTAAAGGTTGGATAATCTGAACAGAATTTCAGAGAAGCTGTAATATGATTCACCTAATCCAATATTAAAAGAACAATGCAATCAGACAACCTGAATCTACAGGGAAAGGATATGTGCACAATAATTTAAGTTGGACACAGTTAACTGATTTGCAGCAGTATCACGACATTCCAGTTAACTGAAAGAAATGAAACATAACTTTTTAAATTTCATTCAAGATACAGGGGGGAAATGGCTCAACATGTGGCACTATACGTAAACAACTAAAACTCATTATCCTCTACAAGAGTAAATAATGCGCAAAGCATTCCACATGCAGGTACCATATTTCTTTGTGAACAGCAAGCAATGGCAAATTAGATTCTAATACAGACACCTCAATCTCATCCAACATAACACCGGAAAGCAAATGGGCTCCAAGGAAATGAGATTACTTTTGACCAGCACGATTCCTGCAACCATGGCTGAGCCCGCGGCGATGCCCGGATTCTCGATGGCCATGATGACACCCTCTGCAAAGGCAGTGACAATCAATACTTGATGTCAACATATACAGCCCACAAATGCGCCGACGAGACAACAATACCCTCTGTTGGACATTCATCTGACCCAAGCTACGCATGATGATCGGTCCACAAATATGCGATTTTGTAACACACGATCTGCTCACCTTTGATCTTGCCCAACGCCATCTGCTCACGAGCAAGGTACTCCTTCTTCACCCATTCCAGCTCTCCCTACATCAAGAGAAAAACACAAATCAACTCGAGCCTGAGCGAATTTCGGCGAGATCGGAGCCAGCGAGGGGGACGGGGGGGTAAAAGGCGGCACCTTGGCGGCCTTGGTGAGGGTGGGGACGGCGGCGAGCGCGCCGTCCATGGCCGCGTTGGCGGCGTCGGAAGCGGCGATGGCGGAGGAGTAGGTGTGGGCGTGGGCGGTGTCGACGGCGGACCTGGCGGCGGCGGCCATGTCGGCCCCGAAGGCCTCGCCCCGGCGCGTGAAGTCCGCGGCCGCGGCCGCCGCGGAGGACGCGGAGGAGGCCGCCATGGCGGAGATGGAACCGCCGCTCTCTGGCTGCTGCTGCGGCGGCGAGTCGCCGGCGGGAGCGGACGGCGCGTCGGTCATGGCGGCGGCGCGGTGGGCTTGCGGCTGCGTCGGATCCGGACCTGTTTTGCGGAAATGGGATTGGGAAAAACAGATTGACGTACTGCCTGGAGTACGCTTTCAAGGCGTGGACACGTATTCTCACTAGACACAAATAACAGCAGGGATTGGGAAAAACATATGTTGATGCGTGCAAACGTAATGCCCGATAGCATAGGATGCAGATAGTTAGCGGCATTCGTTTGTCTTAATGCCATCAAATAACAGCAGGGCGCATTTGCGCAGAAGGGGGTTTGTTTGAGAGGCGTTAACTTCCGTGAAATTCTATGTAAATACTCAATTATGCACCATGCAATGTTTACATGTTTATTGGTGGTGCCCGTTGATAGTTGATAGGACAGCGTCAACCGCCAAGGTTTAGCCGCAAAATGATGCGGATGTTTAGCTGCGTTCGTATTTTCTAAAGTTATACTAAAGTTGAGGCACTTATTTAAGAGGAGGAAGTATATCCTTTTGACAATTACAATTTTTCTTTGTATACCATACAACATTTAAATAGCACACCTTCACCCGCTTGAATAAAATGTTCTATTTATAGCCCACAATCAAATCCTTTCCCGTCAGTTTCAATACCCTACCTAGGGCCCACACTCCTTCCTATAATTATTTCATCCAAGTATATTTTGTCCTTGTATTTCTGCACCATACAACACTTAATAGCATGCCTTCACTCATTTCAGTAAACTAGCAAATGCATAGTGCAATACACGTTGATATTAGGTAGAAAATTAATTGCACGACGATATCAAGGAAATTTATTCCGCATCAATATTAGGTAGGAGATAAATTACGCGTATAGTCTATATTCGGTATGTTATTAATTGCATACTAAACATGTTGAGCACTCACGATCGGAGTAATATATGTCGTTAAATTGACATTATTTGATAGCTTTTTTTTTTGAGGGGGGCATTATTTGATAGCTGAGATTTATTGGATCTGCTCCTTTGTATCTTTATATATTGGTATGTCCGTAGATGGACATTCTATTTATAGCCCACAATCAATCTTTATCCCAACAGTTTTTAAATATCCTGTATAGAGGGCGTCCACACTCCTTTCTTTAATTATAAGGTCCATTTTAATATTCCATCCAGCCCACACAATGCTTTTTTTATTTAGCCCATCTGCTTAATTAGATGGGCCCATTTTATGTAGCCCACGAAATTTTATAGTGTTGCTTTCCTCGTTCGACCATGTGTTTTTGTTGGGACCTCCTATTCTCAGCGCCGTCTGCGCCCACGCAACCATGCAGTTGGGCTGCCCCAACGCGCTGGCTCGTCCGCTTTCGCTTCCTTCGCTCGTTCACAGTTGAGCGGTTTCACTATTAATTGTTTGAACATTGACTTCAAAAAAGTAGATCAGGAAAAAATAAAAACAATCAAAAATAGTTCATGAATTTGAAAAAAAAAACGCAAAATTGGAAATTTTTCATGAGTTTGAAAAGTTCATCAATTTTGAAAAAAAAATCATTTAATTTTGAAAAATCATTTTATTTGAAAAAAATCATGGAATTTGAGAAAAAAACATCAGATTTTGAAAAAAGTAATCAAATTTAAAAAATTATTGATTTTGAAAAAATCATCAATTTTAAAAAAATGTCATCAATATGCATTCTGGAAAAATAAAAATAATAAAAATAAGGAAATAGAAAAGAATAAAAAACCAAATAAAACCGCTCAATAAAAAACCATGTCAAAAAAAGAAAAGAAAAACTACTCGGAACCGGGGGCTTCGCGCGAACTAAAAGAAAAAATTAAGTAAGTACGCACAAAGCGCTAGCTATCCTAGTGCTTATTGTTTGTTTCTTATGGAACAGATCTTGAGTTTGAATCCATCGACCGCACATTTTTTTTGAAATTTAACAAAAAAGGAAAAAATGCCGGCCCATACAACATTGATGGAGGTTGGGGGTTTGTGCCCCGTTTGCGGTGATGCCTATGTGACTTTGTTTCTCTATATGCCGACTTTTTATAAGATAAGGTGTAGAAATTTTCACCCATGACCGAAACCAAATGGACCCTATGTGACTTTGTTTCCCTACATGTCAACTTTTTATACGACAAGGTATAGAAATGTCTAGGAAACACAATGGCACAATAAAAAAGTTCAATTAATAGATTATTTTCACACTAACAAGGATTTAAAGCCATACCCAAATTTATTGATTGTGGACTGGTCTATGGCCATCAGTATGACGAGCAAATCACATTAATATCACTGGAGCAGGCCATTGTGTTGTCATAGCTACGCTTTTGACTGAGCTACTGATTATAGGTTGTGGGCAAGACAGCTTGACGATATAGGCAAGCTATGGGGCATGAGTAGACACCTCGTGGTCCTGGGGCGATCCGTGTAATAAAAAGAAGATGTAAGTGGCTAGCTGGAAGAACCTTTTTCAAACAAGCTATGCTAGACAGGTTACCATTGAGGATATTGCTATGATAACCACACGCCTTAGTTCCTGATTGCCTCTCAAACCTACCTACCTAGCACGAACATGCATCGAGAGATCAAAAAGGCTATGCCAAGGCATGAGCGAGTAGCTACCTATGTTCATGAGGTTCTTTTCAGTACCATGTATGTATGTGATGCATGATGCATCACTCAAAAGAAAAACCCTACTAGCTCTATGCTAGCTCTCAAAATCCCCATGGTTGGTATACAATTTATAGAACCTACATTGTTGCCGTTGTGTTCATCAATGCATGGTGGCTAATAGTTTACGGAGGAGAAGTTATTATGAAGATTCCTTAATTGGCTTCATATCTTGTTTGGTTGCAGACAACTATTGAAAGAATTAATGAAAATCTAGACATTATGAGATATAAAATAACTTGTTTGGAAGGAAGAGATTTTTAGGAGGGAGTAGGACAGTAGGTGTGAGAGTTGAGAATCCAACTTCTCACATCCTATATACCTAAGAGAGTCATCCTCATTAACTTATTTATCCATCCAATGAGGTTGTTCCGATGATCATAGTGTGGCTTAGTTCCCGGTTCCCTTCCAAGCCTTGCTAGCTAGCTCCAATATACATGGGGAGATCGAAAGGCCATGCCAAGAATGATCGATGAGCTAACTATGTTAATTAGATGCATGCATACCATGCATGATGCACCACTCATTTTTTTAAAGACCTAGTTTTCTCTGTTTGGTTCTCCATACAACATCATAGTTAGTTTACAATTTATAAAACCTCACAGTTGCCCGAGTTCTATCAAGGAAAAACTTTGTTTTTGCCACTCTAGCTTTTGCTCACTTTGCTTATGCCATTCTAGAATTAGACATATCACTTTTGCCACTCTTAGCTTTTGACAATACATCACAAATGCCATTCCGTGGCAAAAGTAATAATTTTTCATTTCACTTTTGCCACTCTTAGATTTTGACAATGTATCACAATTGCCACTCTAAAATTATTGCTTTTGCCATGGAATGGCAATTATGATGTATTGTCAAAAACTAAGAGTGGCAAAAGTGATATGTCAAATTCTAGAGTGGCATAAGTAAAGTGGGCAAAAACTAGAATGGCAAAAACAAAGTTTTCCCTTCTATTAATGCACGACAGTAACAGACAAAATATTATAAAGATTTGGTATTTGCTTGTATATTCGTTTTTGATCAATACAACCAAGGAGAGTGTGAAATTTAAGAGAGACGTCAAGATATAAGGAAAGCATGACATAGAAAAATGAACAAGAGTTTTTAGATCTTCAATTTTCATAATGAAACATTTGTAGCATGCAACAAAAAGTATATGTTTGGAAACTTCATTGAATGAGAATCCAATAATATATTTTTTGTGGCATATAAGACACATCTCATTAGACAAATTGACGATTTAAAAATATGTGCCACCTTATAAACCAGATAGTTTTGGTGCGATGTTTTCTCTTCAACTCTTTAGAGAGCCTTATTTCATGATACATATGGGCAAAGCCATTTTCATATGAAAGAGTTATCGCTAAACGCTTACAGGTGGATCCCGTGAATGCAACACCCGTCTGGTCAGTGGTTACGACCCCACATGTTTTTGATAATCCTTTGATCCCTAACTATTAGTAGCTATTTTAACCCCACAGATTACAAAGTCTGACCCCACAAGCTTGGATTGCCGCCGCCGCCGCTGCGTCTGGTCTCTTCCCGAATGTGGCGATAGAGGGATATGGGAGTGTTGGCGTCGTTGAGGCCCTCGTGAGCTACATCCGCACACTGATATGTTATTCAACACACAAACACAAAAACCAAAGACAAAAATAGCACATGTCCTTTCCTCTATGGGGGCATCATGGCAATTTGAATTTCCTCCATTTACCCATATATCTATACATTTGGTCAAAATTTAGATATCCTATCTGAAATGAGTCTGACCAGTTGGTTTTTAAGGGCAAAACTGTAAAATCATCTGTGGAACGCATGGTACAGGTGTGCTGCGAACCCACTTCTTGAGAGAGCCCGCGGCGGGACAGCAGCTGGCGGCGAGGGCCGTCCTCGCTGGCGCACGACGGAGGGTCGTCTCATATTCCTCAGTGTCAGGGCCGCAGCCGGCGGCAGCGAGCAGTGGAGATCTCCTCCTCGTCCCCCTCAGCGCCGTCGCCGCGCCGACCAGCTCGCCGGCAGCCAGATCTCCTGTAAGTCGCCGTGTACCTCCTACAGGGGACGGAGCCAGTAGGGGGCGAGCCGGGGCCATGGCTCCCCCCATGCTGTGAAAAAATCTTAAAATACCCCTAAGTATTATGTGGATTTAAGGAATTTGACCACTAAATCTAATGTATGGCCCCGCTCAATGCTGTAGATGTTTCATTGGCCCCCCTTAAATAAAATTTCTAGCTCCGTCCCTGCCTACAGCGGCTGTAGCTGCCGGCGGCCATGGAGCAAGCCCGTCCTCCTAACTCTGCTCTGTTATCGCCCAGGCTGCGCCGGTTCGGTAGGTGGTGAGCGACAGCGGCGGCGACGACGGTGGAGCTATGAGCCGCCGCGTCGTCCCTGTCGGCAGACGCATCTTGGAGAAGAACATCAAGGATCGGTGCCACGCCGGAGACATTGGCAGACGCATCTTGGAGCAGAGCATCAAGGATCGGTACCACGCCGGAGACATTGCCACGGAGGACGCCCTCCACCTGTTCGATGAATTGCTCCAGGTTGCTCAGCCCTCCTCGATCGGCGCCATCAACTGCCTCCTCACCGTCGTCGGCCGTGATTGCCCTGCGCTTGGCATCTCCCTCTTCAACCGCATTGCAAGAGCCAAGGTGGCGCCCCATAATATCACTTATGTCATTCTAGTCAGCTGCTGCTGCCGTGCTCGCCGCTTGGACCTTGGTTTCGCTGCCATGGGACACGTCATTAAGAAGGGATTTACAGCAGAAGCTATCGTCACTTTCAACCACCTACTTAGGGCCATCTGCACGGAGAAGAAGACCAGCTATGCAATGGACATCGCACTCCAAATAATGCCCGAGTTTAACTGCGTACCGGATGTCTGCTCCTACAACATTCTTCTCAAGGGTCTCTGCGTTGAAAAGACAAGCCAAGAGGCCCTCGAGCTGATTCACATGATGGTTGAGCATGGAGGTAGCTTCCGACCTGATGTCGTGTCCTGTAGCACCGTAATTGATGGCCTGTCGAAAGAGGGTGAGGTCGACAAGGGTAAACATATTATAGAGCATAGGCTTCAGGACACCCCCTTATCCAACCACTCATTTATGCATCGCGATTCGTGCGAACACTTTTCTCTTTTTTGTTTCTTTCACATAACACAACATTTGAACTTCAAACTTTGCAGCACAACAAAACATTCTAACAAGAATGTGGGAAAAAACTTTTGGATTTTTTCGTGCATCCTAAATACTAAAAATAACATTTTTTAATCCAAAAAATCTGATTTCGTATATTTATGTTGGACCAAAAAATCTGAAAGTTTTTTCCCACATTCTACTTAGAATGTTTATTTGTTCTGCAAAGTTTGAAGTTCAAATGTCGTTTTATGTGGGAGAAACAAAAAAGAGAAAATCTGATGTAGTAACTTAGTTGTCTAGCACAGATCTTAAAGCAATATTGGTGGGTGAGGATAAGGGGTGTCCAGAAGCCTGAGCTTCAAAAATCCACGTCCGGTGGACAAGGCTTACAGCCTATTTTGTGAAATGTTACAGAGTGGAATTTCGCCGAATGTTGTGACTTGTAGTTCAATCATCTCTGGCATGTGCAAGGCTCAATCAATGGACAAGGCTGAGGAGGTTCTTCAACAGATGTATGAGAGACGAATTCTGCCAAATGTTGCCACATATACTAGTCTGATACATGGATATTATTCTTTAGGACAATATGAAGAGGTGGATCGGATTCTCATGGAAATGTCTAGAAATGGTGTTCAACCAAATATTGTAACTTCCAATGTACAGATGGATTATCTTTGCAAGAGCGGAAGGTGCGCAGAAGCTAGGAAAATATTTGATTCTATGATCAGTTTGGGCCAAAAACCAACTGTTACTACCTACAGTATTCTGCTTCATGGGTATGCTATGGAAAAATCTTTTCATGATATCCACTGTCTCATTGATTTGATGGTCGAAAATGGTCTGTCACCAGATAACTATATCTACAACATACTCATATCTGCATATGCTAAAGAAAAAATGGTTGATGAGGCGATGCATATATTTACAAAAATGCGGCAGCAAGGATTTAACCCTGATGCAGCGAGCTACGGAACAGTAATATACTTACTTTGTAGCATTGACCGAATGGATGATGCTATGTCCCAGTTCAATGAAATGATAACCGAAGGGTTAGCTCCTGACATCAGAGTTTTCAACCCCCTTATTAGTGGTTTTTGTGCTTGTGGCAAATGGGAGAAGGTTCAAGAACTATTTTCTAAAATCTTGGATCGTGGCATCTGTCCCGACAGAGTATTCTTCAACACAATTATGGATCACCTTGGCAAAAATGGAAGGGTTATGGAAGCCCAAGATGTGTACGACCTGATGGTACACATGGGTGTAAAGCCTGTTGTCCGTGATTACAACACACTGATACATGGATACTTTTTAGTTGATAAGATGGATGAAGTGAGGAAGTTACTTGACAATATGGTCTCAATTGGCATGGAACCAAATGTTGTCACCTATAACACCCTGATTGATGGTTACTCTAAGAATGGAAAGATAGATGATGCATTGGTTGTTTTCAGGGAAATGTTGGACAGGAAGGTTAAGCCGTCTGTTATCACTTTTAATATTATGATTGGTGCATTGCTTAAATGTGGCAGGAAGGAAGAAACCAAAGATATGTTTGACGGTATCTGGGCCAACGGATTAGTGCCCGACGTTATTACATATAGCTTAATGATACAAAAACTTATAGAAGAAGGTTCTCTACAAGAATCTGATGATCTATTCCTTTCTATGGAGAAGAATGGATGTGCTGCCGACTCCCGTACACTAAATGCTATAGTTAGAAGGTTACTTCAGAAAGGGGAGATTCCCAGGGCTGGGACTTATCTGTCTAAAATTGATGAGAGAAGCTTCACCCTTCATGCTTCCACAGCTAGCTTGTTGACTGCAGTTGCTTCAAGGGGGAAAGGCCAGGAATATAAGGGATTACTCCCTGAAAAATACCACTTTTTTCTGGAAAAGGGCACTGATTGAAACCCATCCTACAGATTTTGCCTAGTTATTCTGGACTGCTAATCGAGGACTGAACTTCTCTTTATTGGTTATATCTTCTGACCTTTTCTTTTTGTAGTACGTCTAAAATGTAAGTCACATCTCTTAGTAATTCTGGAAGGAACTTGTACTAGTAGTCTAGTACTGAATGTCTGACTGCACCATTCTGATGAATGGCTGGCTTCTACTTCAAATGGGCTGTGCATTTTGCCTCAACTAAGCTTCAATTTATATTAGTTTTGTCAGTGTTTGATTTGACCTAATAAATTAATCTTAATGCTCTTTTCCTTGTCTGTTGTAATGATGGACATATACTTTCAGTCAAAAAAACAATGATGGACATATACTAGATATTCACCACTCTATAATGTGAGAAGAACTTTGCAACCATTGTCAATAGCCACCAACCATTGTCAATGATGGTATACAGCTGATAATAATATGATGACTGCGTTGTACCTGTGGACTCACTGAAGTTGCCGGCAGCAAGTTAGTTTCTGTATTTCCTTTCTTCTTTACATTTGATTGGAAACATGCAGTTCTCAACTAGAATCCATTACAAACTAACATTCTATTGATTATCAAGATTGACAAAATAAACATGTTAGATTTGAAAGTGTAACATGCATATTTTGCAATGTAAATTATATTGCATTGCTTCTTTAGTTTGGCACTTTTATTGTTCTCGAGAGGGCAGTTATGCTTATTTTCTTTAATTTGATACCAATGTTATGCACATGGATCTGAATTTCGTTCAGGGTCAGTATATGTACAGTGGTTTGCCTTTCATTGCACTACTATTCAGCTCATATGCCGAGTAATCCCATTATGCTTGTACAATAAGGATTATTTTTGCTGCTGCCTCGCCTTTCTTTTGTTGTGCTGTTTTCCATTTTGTATCTAACTTTTTTTTTAGAAAAGGAGGATTACCCCCGGTCTCTGCATCTGGGTTGATGCATGCAACCATATTTTGTATTGAATTTCATGCATCCAGTTTGAAGATGCATAATTAATCTCCTTTAGAAGGGGATATTATAGGCTATACATGGAACATAATATAACTCTAACAGGAGGCATCAGGGACAAGTCGAACAGTCACCCAAATGTGTGTAGGTTGCAGGGTCCAATGTAGGCAAGACCACAAGCGTGATCTTGAGCAAACCACCACCACTGAGAACTTGTATTTAGAGCACATTGCTGCTGCCAACAACCGAAAGGTACATGACACTACTAGTTATGACCACTGTTTTAAATAGCGCTATATATAGCGGCGCTATAACATTTAGAGACTTTGGTCCTAACACATGAAGTAAAGTTTTGAATAATGCGCTATAGCGTTTACAGAGGGCAGCTGCTAAAAGGCATAGCCCGATATTTAAAACAATGGTTACAACAACCAAGTGCTAGAACACTCAAGTTCTAGAGGTGAGCCGGAGGTGGCCACAACCCTTCCGCTGAGTACTTTGTGGCTAGAGGAGTTTCTGCAAAAGAGCTAGCTCGATTTGCTGCCGAGAAAATCCTGCACAAAACTTCACTCGAACTGGCCTGATTGATCCCTTCTCCATCCGACTAGTTGTTTCAATCTACCAGTACCTAGGACTCAACTCGAACAAGATGTAATGATAGCCACACACACAGAAAATTAACTTTCCTGGTTGTTTCTTTACTCAACTCATGATGTAATTACATGGTAAGCTTAAAACTGTTGTTTTAGTACTTAACTTGAGGCTATGCAATGTTGACAGAATAACAATTTTGAGGAGTATGGGAAGAAAATCAACATGTGTTTCTGCAATTGAGATTAGTAAATATTAAATATTGGACATTTAATTTAGGCCCTATTGGTTCAAAAAAATTCTACATTAAATTTACAGATATGCTTTCCTGGGAATTTTATCATTTGGATACGTTGAGGACAAAGGAAAGGATTGATACCCTTTCCTTTGGAAAGGGAAGCAAAGCATCCAGATCATAGGAAAAACCTATTCCTATGTTTTGGAAGCCTGTATTTCCACTTTAAGCTTCACCATATTCCTATGCCGTTTTTTATTCTTATGTTTTGGAAGCCTGTATTTCCACTTTACACTTCACCCTATTTCGATGCTGTTTTTTCATTCCTATGTTTTGGAAGCCCGTATTTCAAGTTTACACTTCACCCTGTTTCTATTTTTTTTATTACTATGTTTTGGAAGCATACATTTCCACTTTACACTTCATTCTATTCCTACGCTTTCCTTATATTCCTTTGTTTTGCATTCCTATGTTCCTAGCAGAGCCTTAATAGTAATGCAATCAATATATGTTGGGGTGCTTCTTTTCATCTGGCAACATGGATTCTGATGTATCGCAAGATTTGGACAGGCGAGATGTATATAAGGGTTGCAGGAGTAGAGTAGAAGTTGAGTAGCAATTACGGTTGAGTAACTGAGAGCACCAAGAAACAACGGTGGCCAGCCTACGCAAGGGTGCATTTACTAGGTGTTACCACAAACATATTTATTTAACTGAGGGTGTACCAACAACTATACCAACATTGATACATCATGCGTTCCCATCTGCTCCAGTCGGTACCATTTATATTTGACTGTATGGATATATATTCTATCCAATGTTCACACAAACCAAAGTAAAACTACTAGAACAATCGAGACAGGAGTACCTCTTTGCTAGTGTTAAGAGATTGTACATAGAAATTAAATACAAAGGAGGAGCTAGCGGCTTTCAGAGATGAGAGAGGGTTGGAAGAATTCGTGAAACTGCAAGGATTCGGGAGCGGGAGGCATCAAGAACATGAGAAACATTCATCCAAATGTGTGTAGATTGTAGAGTTGAATATAGGTTAGGGCTACAGTGCGCTATTGCTGCTGACATTGCAAAGTTAGAGCACATAACCGACGTCAACTACCTAAGAGCTACACGCAGCTCTTAGTGAGTCACAATACAACTTGACCTTGACTACACTCCTGTTCCCGGAGATGTAATTGTCGGAGACATGGTTGTCTTTACTCAGCATCCTGAGTTCTTGTCACTGAAAGGTCATCTTTTTCGCTCGGATAAGTGGTTGTGCTACTCCATTCTCCCATCTATCTTGTGTATGTGATCGCCGACAATGGTATGTTCTATGTTAACTTCAAAACTGTGGCACTGGTAGATTACGCGCTAAATAAAGTAGTAAATGGTTGTTCTGTACTCCTAGACATGCTTAAGCTCTACAAAGTTGTGGGTTTCATGGATAGGAGTTTGCACTGATGGTGCCTTGCTCCTTCCTCCCGGTTTGTTTCCAGTTTGTCGTATTTTTGTTGTGTTAGCTTGCATTTTGTATCTAACTGATTAATGTCATTGCAGGAAAAACATCTTTTGCCTTGTGTTTCTTGATAAGCCGAGTACGTTTTATTGGCCACTCGGTTTATAGCGCTGTAAGCCGTGTGTTTGTGTCAAGGCACACTGTGAAGAACAGCTCCGGTGACTCACTCGGATCCAAGGCAAAACAGACTTCATTGGTGGAGGGGCATTATAAATAAAAAGAACACGTACACTCTATAATCTCTCCCACTCGTCAAACCAAATATTCCTTCAGTTCAAAAATATAAGGTGTATTAGGTTTTTTAAAAGTCATATTTCTTTAACTTTGACAAAGTTCAAACGCAAAAATATCGACAACCACAATACTAAGTAAATAAAATATGAAAATTTCACGATACCGATTTGATATTATGGATATAGATATATTTCTCGACAAATTTGGTCACTAAAGAGGTTTGACATTTCAAATAACTAATACATCATATATTTTAAAATAGAGGGAGTAGAAAATTTATAAAAAACCAATAACACAAATGACGCAGTGTATATGATGACATAGGTGGGTAATTATCTTAAAATTTAAATGGGCTTGCAGAAGCACACCAAAGATCGGATCCCCCCTTCCCGACCCCCGCGCCGACCTGTCGGGCAACTTGGGGGCGAAACCCTAGATCGTCGTAGAACGCCCCCCTCACCGCTGCCTGAGGCCACAGCTGGGCAAGCCCGGGGCGCTCTCGAGGAAGGTGTCGGCGGGGCACCTGCTGCTCTGCTCTCTTGCAATGGGCCGCGAGATCTGGGGCGGCGGCCTCGGTCGGACTGGCGCCACTGGCTTTGTAGCGAGCGGTGGCGCGGGCGTGGTGGTGATGTCCCTAGCCGTGTGAACGGCGGGGATCCGGTGGATGAGCACCTGGTGCGGTCCCAGCGGCCGGCGGCACCAGATCTTACTGCCCCCTTCCATCTCCGACGCGATGCGATCCCACCCCTCCGGACCTGGCTAGGGGTCTTCTTCTTCGATCTTCGTTCTCAGTGTTGCGGGTGGGATGGTGGTGTGGCGCCAGACCAAGAGAAATGCATGGCTGGCCGCGACGGCAGTGGCGCCCGACGCTGGGTGACGGGTGAAAGCTCCAACCTCGGTGGGCGGCGACGGTGCTCTCGGCGCTGCTTTCCTTCTTGAAGGCATCGCATTTGGGAAGCTATTTGGTTGGTGTGTGCCATTGGGGTGCGTTCGACGGCGACAATGGTGTGTCCTCTTCGTCCAAGCTTGATGCTATCCCTCCTCTGCGGCCGTGCTATGGGCAATTCTGCTGGAGGGAAGTGTTGGTGGCTCGTCGGGAGTGCGTGGATCCTCTCTATGTGGCCATCCTCTAGCGGCGACCATTCTTGTTCTAGGTGGAACACTCTTATCTTACGACGGTGCGGCGCCTATCGAGCCAGGCGAGGAGGTTGTGGCCTCCTTCGGAGATGCAACTGGATGGTTGTGTTGTGCTGGGGTCCGTAGCTGTTTGGTGACCACACTCCCTGTTGATGCTGGTCAGCCCTTCTCCTCTGTGCCAGCATGGTCCTAGTTCCCTGATGCTTCGTTCTCGGAGGCGGGCCCCGATGTCTTTAGTTGTGTGCTTCTCTAATTTATATTTCTAGCTTGTAGCATTTGAGGCTTTGTTAGCTGCTTTCCAACGCCTATGTATCTTACCGTGTTGTATTTTCCTTTCTTTGGTGCCAAGTGATCTGTAATCCTGCCCGGTTGATTGCTTTGTTAATTCAAAGTTGGGCAAGGCTCGAGCCCCATCTCGGGTTCGGCTGATGCCTTTTTTCTCTAAAAAATATCTTAAAATTTGGATGCCAGATGTCAACTGTCGACATCTGTGATGATGGTGATTTGTTCATTTTATAGTGAATTAACGGCTGGATGTTGCTGGTTTTTGTGACAGTTTCTATTTTCGTTTTGTATTGTGTTTTTATTTTTGTTTTGTATTGTGTTTTTAGTACATACGTAAATAGGTAGATAGTAGTTTCACTTTAAGTTTTGTTGCTACATTTTACTCTCCAGTGCTCATCGTGTTCTTTTACCCTATTATTAATTAAATGTGATTATATAACAGAAGATGGGCACCGGAGGTGGGCCGAGGAGGGCACAACCCAACAGGGCGCGCCCTGGTGTCTTGTGCCCACCAGGGTGGCCCCCTCCGGTAGTTCTTTGCTCCAGTATTTTTTATTAAATCCAAAAATAATCTCCGTAAAGTTTCAGCTCCATTGGAGATGTGCAGAATATGTATCTCTGATGTGTTTTTTTCAGGTCCAGAATTTCAGCTATCGGTATTCTCCCTCTTTGTTTAAACCTTGCATATTATGAGAGAAAAGGCATTAGAATCACTCCCTAAAGCATTATTATTCAACAAAACATAATAAACAACAGTAGGAAATCATGATGCAAAATGGACGTATCAATATGCTATTGATGGCAGCCTCGCGAGCCGGCGATAGCCATCTCGCAGGTGAAAACCGCCATCCACATGCCACGCAACACCGTTGGGAGACTGACCGTGCCGGGTCAAATCAGTGCGACGCGTGGCAATCACACCGGTTGACGCGATGGGCCCACCCCGCCACGCGGCTTCACGTGCAGGGCGCACGGCCGACTGAGACACGCGGCTCGCCCCCCCCACCCTCTGGGTATACGTACGTACGTGGCGGGGGTATCCGCATGGACGGGCAGGCGAAGTTTTATGTTTAAATAAGACCATCGTGATCTTCATAACGAAGGGGGATTGCCTAATCTCCACCCTTTTTGTTTATGGGGAGGGGGTGTACCGAAGCAAAAGTGAAGCACAAATACCAGACCAAATATAACGGGATGCCCGAATCTCTATAAACTTGTGTGGTTCACATTTCAGGATCATCTGGACCCTAGAGGGGAAACGAATATCTACTTATTTTTTAGAAAAGGAGGGTTACCTCCGGCCTCTGCATCAATACGATGCATGCGGTCCCTTTATTAAAGAAAGCAATCAAAAATTCTGCGGTTCCACACAAGCTCATAAGGAGCAGGAAAATAATTCATAAAAAAAGGATGCCACAACCGGCTAAAATAGACCTAGATGCCTAACTATCTATCCTATTACTGGACCGCCATCCAAACCGGTTGTAGATATCCTGAGCTGCCATCACCCACCGGGTAGACCCAGTAACCAAAGTGAGTAATGACCATGTACGGATCAATGCCGATGCCCTGTACAGTACCTGCAAAGAATTTATATGTGTTTGTCTGTTAAAAACCATGTCATTCATGTAGTTCCATATAGCCCAAAGAAGTGCACATACTCCTATACGAATATGTCTGGCGATAATTATGTCGACTCCATTTAGCCACGTACCAAACAACGTGTCAATGCTATCTGGAGGTATGATATTGAAGGCTATACGAATTGTTTGCCATAATTTTTTTGCTAGCGGACATTGGAGAAAAAGGTGTTTGATGGTTTCCTCATGATCACAGAAGCTACATCGTGTACTTCCCCCCCAATTGCGCTTTGCCAAATTATCCTTAGTGAGAATCACCTTCTTGTGAACAAACCACATGAAGACTTTGATTCTTAAGGGTACTTTGACCTTCCAAATATTAATCGACTTGGAGATTTTTGTTGTGTCAATAAGGTTCAAATACATCGATTTCACTGAAAAAATGCCATTAGTTGTTAGCTTCCAATGAAGCCTATCAGACTCGTCCGATAACTGAACATCCATGAGTCTTCTGACTAGGTGTAACCAAGCCTCCCATCGATGACCTATCAAAGCTCATCGAAATTTAATATTTAGAGGATTTGACTATAATATTGTGGCAACACATACGCTTCCTTACGTTGCACAATATTATAGAGAGATGGATATTGTGTGGCTAGAGGCGCCTCCCCCAACCACGTATCCTCCCAGAATCTCGTGGACTTACCATTTCCAACGATAAATTTAGTTCTATGGAAAAAGGCTGATTTCATTTTCATTAAACCCTTCCAGAATGGTGAATCATTGGGTCTGACTGTGACCTGGGCCAAGGTTTTAGATTGTAAGTAATTATTACGCAAAATTTGTACCCACATACCTTCTGTCTCCACAGATAGTCTGAAAAGCCACTTACTGAGCAGACATCTGTTCTTTACCTCTAAATTCTCAATCCCCAGACCTCCTTGGTCCTTGGGTCTACATATAATGTCCCATCTAGTAAGTCTGTATTTCTTCTTAACTTCATCACTCTGCCAGAAGAAGCGGGATCGATAAACGTCTAACCTTTTGCGTACCTCTACCGGTATCTGAAAGAAGGACAGAAGGAAACATAGGCATACTCGTAAGAACCGAGTTAATCAAAATTAGCCGTCCTCCATGTGAGAGAAGCTTGCCCTTCCAGCAGCTTAGTTTTTTCTCAAAACGATCCTCAATACACTTCCACTCTTTGTTTGATAACTTACGATGATGAATGGGTATACCTAGATAACTGAACGGTAGGCTTCCCAATTCACAGCCGAACAGTTGTTTATATGCATCTTGTTCATCCTTGGCTCTCCCAAAACAGAACAATTCACTCTTGTGAAAATTGATTTTCAAGTCTACTTGCTTTAGTTACTACATCGCTAAAGCAAGCAGCTGCGCAAACACGATGTGCTACTGAATCGATGTGAGAACTTCCTTTGGGTCAAGTAAACTACTTCGGTCTGTTATTAAGGCAACTCCAACACACAACCTCATTTCGTCCGCGTGTGTCCTTTTGGATTTAAATGAACAAAAATGACGGCCCAACAGGCACGTCCATCCCATTTTCTCGTACGTTTTGCGTCCACTGGAACGCATTTCCAGACCAAATTTGCTCGCCATATGGGTCAAAGCAGACGTCTCTTTCTGTCCCTCGCATCCGGCCTGGTACAATCTTCTAGGCCAAGCCCACTCAGTACAATGTCATCTAGCGATTTACAGAAAGAGTGACCTGCACACCATCTGCTCCCCACTGCCTCCTTTAATTCTAGATCGACTCGCCGCACACGGCTTGATGTTGCATGCCGCTTCACTCTCCGCTCGCCCTCGTAAATATATTGATTTCAGTGTATAATGTCGTGTTTTCGTATAAAATTATGGCAGCTGCGAACCGATGAACTGGTTTGCCAAGCTTATAACTATGGATTGTCTGGTAGCCAAACCAGACTCAGCTTAGCTCGTGTCCAGTCTCAGCCAGACCCCAGGTTTAGGCCATGTACAATGACCGGTACAGCGGTACTTATAGATCAGTGTTTGAAGAGAGATAATGGCTGTGTTTGTTTGGGTTTTAGAGAGCAGTTTCCGGTAGAAATAAGCTAAAGCTGTAACAAACAGCTAAAACGGGGCAGTTTCCGGCTGACAGTCGAAAACGGTTTCAGGCCTTTCTACGTGGTATAGGGCGAAGCGAGGCCAGCTGTGCTTCGACCAGGAAGCTGATTTCCCTCGGTCAAATTCCCACCGACGCCCTTGACAGTTCAGCGAAATTACGAAAGGAATGCCACCGAGCCCTGTTTCAATCGATCCACTCGTCTCGTCTCAAACCCACGCAAGCACAGATGACAGCAGCGAGAGGGAGAGGAACCTAGGGTTCCGCCGCCGCCGCAAGAGCCGCCGCCGCGGCCTCCACTCGCCGTCGCCCGCCGCCGCCTCCTCCAGTCGCCGTCGCCCGCCGCCGCCTCCAGTCGCCGTCGCCCGCCGCCGCCTCCAGTCGCCGTCGCCCGCCGCCGCCTCCTCCACTCGCCGTCGCCCGCCGCCTCCACTCGTCGTCGCACACCGCAAGAGACGCCACCGCCGCGGCAAGAGCCGCCGCCGCCTCCACTCGCCGTCACCCGCCGCCTCCACTCGTCGTCGCCCACCGCAAGAGACGCCACCGCCGCGGCAAGAGCCGCCGCCGCCTCCACTCGCCGTCTTCGCCGGTCCCCTTCACCGGCCAACGCCTCCACTCGCCTTCTCATCCACCGCCGGAGAATGACGCCCACTCCCTCGAGCAACGATGTCGTCGGTTGGGGTGAGATTTTCTTGGCAGAAATTCCTGTTCTTTGTGGATGCCCTGCTTGATTGATATGCTGCATATTGCTTGATGTGGATGCTCTGGTTGATTGAGGCTTCATACATGATGCTGATATGATGCATGGTTATTGTTCATTGATGGGTAAATTAATATTTGAAGCTTGCTGTGGATGCTCTGCTTGCTTGATGTACATGTGGATGCTCTGCTTGGGTCAAATGGCTATGCTTGTTTGATGATGGACATATCTTTTTCTATTTGCTTGCTGGACATGCTTGTTTGCTATACATAGTTCTTCCGTGTGCTGTATTCTGGTATAAATTATGGTGAAAATGAACTAGATGGAGAAGGCAGCGAAGAAGACAGCGAAGAAGGCAGACAAGACATACAAGGCAATTTGGGATGCATACCATACTAGGGTATTTTGCGAGTTGTGTGCGAGGGAAGTTGAAGCAGGCAATAGGCCGGGGGCGTTCTTGAGTCCTAGAGGATATAAGAATTTGGGGGAGAGCTGGTTGCAGATAACTAAGAAAAGTTATGTGAGGATGCAATTCAAGAATAGATGGGAAAATCTCAAAACTATGTATTGTCAATGGAAACAACTGCAAATTGACGCATCTGGACTTGGATGGAATGCTAAGCTAGGAACCATTGATGCTGATACTGATTGGTGGAACACTCACCTAATAGTAAGTTCATGTTACTCATAGCATTTACATTGGGTTTTATATTATCTTAATTATCCATTTAGCTGACCGTTTGTTCTTTTGCTATTTTTCAGAAAAACCCGGAGCATGCAAAGTATAGGAATGGAGGACCACCCAACTTGGCTGAAATGGACCTCATGTTTGATGACCGTCATGTCACCGGTGCCGAGTCAGCTATCCCTGGTGAGATACCATTGGACAAGGAGGAAGTTAGTGATGACACTGATAGTGCAGAGGATGATGATGAAGTCATCAAAGCAAAACCAAAGAAGCAGCGAAAGACCAAGTCCTGTAAAGATGATTTTTCTGCTCAAGATGAGAAGAACCCATTTGTTCGGATGTACAAGAAGGCTAGTGATGCGATATGTGTAACGGCTGAAAGTATAAAAGAAGCATCTAGCTCCAGCATGGCTCGTCCTCCCCCTCCTCCGGTTGCTCCTCCCCCTCCTCCTCCGGTTGGCCCTAGTATGAATGAGGCAATGGAGATGGTTCGCGAATGTGGAGTTGAGGAAGGAACTCCTCTCTTTTTCTCTTCGAGCATGCTATTTATGAAGGCTGAGTATACACTAGTAGAAAACAGGGCTTTCGTCCCAGCTCGATCTACACATTAGTCCCGGTTGCATTACGAACCCGGACTAATGTGAGCATTAGTCCCGGTTCGAGCGGCTAGGGTGCCAGTTGGGCATCAGTCCCGGTTCAAATGGGAACTTTAGTCCCGGTTGGAGACACCAACCGGGACTAAAGGGGCCGGTACCCTTTAGTCCCGGTTGGTGTCTTCACCTTTAGTCCCGGTTGGAGACACCAACCGGGACTAAAGGGGTTGAGGCTTTAGTCCCGGTTGGTGTCTTCAACCAGGACTAAAGGTTAGACCTTTAGTCCCGGTTGGAGACACCAACCGGGACTAAAGGGGTTCTGAAAGTTTTTTTCTTTCTGTTTTTACATTTGTTTTCTGTTTTTAGTTTCTGTTTTAAATAGCTTATATCTTTTAGGATATTTGATGTTTTTGAGTGATTCTTTTTGCATTAGATTCAAAATTTTGTCTAGTTTCTGTTTGTGCCATTAGTTTTCAAATTTGAATGGTTTAAATTTGAATTTGTTCAAATTTGCTTCAAATAACTTGAGTTTACAAATAGTTTTTAATTTAATTCTTTTTGCTCCTAGTCACGCATTAGATTGTTGTCACAGTAAGATTTATTTGGTTATTTTTAGAATAATTTAAATTAGGATTTTCATTAAAACAATACTGTTTTGCTTATATAGTTGTTTTAGTCATTTAATTGTTGTTTATTATTATTTTTAGTTAGTTCTTTTTGTAGATTTTAACATGTTGTAGTATGGTGCATATTGAATGCACAAAAAGTCTGGAGTTGAAATAAGTTAAAAAAAATGAAATGCCTTTGTAACAGACGAGTTTTCGTCCGAAACCTTGATACTTCGAAGGAGATGGTCCAGTTTGTACACGAAGTGCATCCAGTTTTTGCCGTAACCCTCTCAACTTTGTAGCACATGCTATGTGGGTGAAATGATGATACCATGCCAAGTTTCAACCTTTTTAGAGTTCATTTGTAGGGCTTTTCAATTTCAGGGTCATTTAGCTAAAAAAAATCATTAAATGCATGAAAAATAGCAAATGAAGTTAGAAAGGGTTGAAATTTGAGGATATGGCTTTGAATGGTGCATATTGAATGCACAAAAAGTCTGGAGTTGAAATAAGTTAAAAAAATGAAATGCCTTTGTAACAGACGAGTTTTCGTCCGAAACCTTGATACTTCGAAGGAGATGGTCCAGTTTGTACACGAAGTGCATCCAGTTTTTGCTGTAACTGAGGGAGTCCTGGTTTAAGGGGTCCTCGGGAGGCCGGCCTATGTCTTATGGGCCGGACTGTATGGGCCACTTGCCGAATACTGGAAGAGTTGAAGACCTCATCTCCAAGAAGGAAGCTTTGGGAATCGTGGATTGTCCTCCACGTTTGGAGTAGCGAATAGGCATGTTTATCCCTTCGACGTGTAACCGACCATGTGTAAACCCTAGGGACCCCGGCGTCTATATAAGCCGGAGGGTTTTAGGGTGTAGGACAAGGGAACTCATCTAGGGTTTAGTTACTCGATCTCGTGGTAGATCAACTCTGTAATCTCCATACACTCAATATAATCAAGCAGGACGTAGGGTATTACCTCCATGGGAGGGCCCGAACCTGGGTAAAACCTTGCCCCCTTTGTCTCCTGTTACCATCGATCCAAGTATCACAGTTCGGGACCCCCTACCCGAGATCCGCCGGTTTTGACACCGACAGTAACCCTCTCAACTTTTTAGCACAAGCTATGTGGATGAAATGATGATACCATGCCAAGTTTCAACCTTTTCAGAGTTCATTTGTAGTGCTTTTCAATTTCAGGGTCATTTAGCTCAAAAAAATCATTAAATGCATGAAAAATAGCAAATGAAGTTAGAAAGGGTTGACTCTGGCTTGGTTAACCTTAGTTGTGACTCTGGCTGGGACGGTGCTAGCAGATGTAGTCGACGGTATGATTGGATGGACACCAACCCGGACTAAAGGGTTTCTGAAATTTTCAAACTCTACCACCCCCCCTGGACCGACTTTTTTTGTTTTGTAGAAAATAAACAAAAATGATAAAATCTTCAAAAAATAAAATCCTTTGAGATGTAGTTAGGTTTTAGTGTCTAGTTGATATAGAAATTTTGAAATATGAATTTTGACCATTTTTTCAAAAAAACGGAAAAAAATGTAAAACGGCCATAACTTTTGCATACGACGTCGAAAAAAAAAGTTTAATATATCAAAAAAAACTAGAGAAAAATTGGGACTCGATTTCACCCGGGTTTACCCGGTGAAGTTTTCTCAGATTCTCAAAATTCCAAAAGTAAAAAAAGATATTTCAAAAAGAATATTTTTTCCTACAAAATAAAAAAAAATAATTTTAATAATTTTAAAAATTAATTTTATTTAAAAATAAATAAATGATGTCATATTTGGATTCCTCACATTTTTCTGATAATAATGGATATATTATTTGTGGAATTTCGATTTACAGATTTAAAGATATTAATTATGCCATATTAAATGAATAAATGGCAAAAAAATGAATAAAATAATATTATTACTTATTTTATTTTCATTGAAATTCAATATTATTATTACTTATTTTAATAATTGTTTGGAATTCAAAAAATTAAATCATGTGACATCAAGACCTAAGGGTTAATAGGATTGATAGCTTACTATTGTTAGTAAAACAACAAGTGCAGACTTGGAAAATAGGGGCGATAGAACCAGGAAGTTAAGCGTGCTGGGGCTGGAGCAGTGAGAGGATGGTTGACTGGCCGGGAAGTTAGACGATTTGGAATGAGTGCTCCATGCTTAAACAGTGAGGATGGGTGATTAGAGATTAAATTGTCAAATAATTCAAAGATTTGAAAATCGGAATAAAACTTAAAAACAAATCAATTTTTTTAAAAAAAAAAAATTCAAAAAAAATTCAATTTTTTTTCTTAAAATTCCTTTAGTCCAGGTTGGTAACACCAACCGGGACTAAAGGTCCTCCCTCCCCCGCCCCAGACATCGCCACGTGGAGCCCCTTTGGTCCCGGTTCGTAAGCAAACCGGGACTAAAGGTTTTGGGCATTAGTCCCGATCGGTTTGTCCCGATTCCAGAACCGGGACTAAAGGCCCTCTGGAACCGGGACTAGTGCCCTGTTTTCTACCAGTGATAGAGAAATGTTTGCGTCGGTTCAGACCAAGGAAGGAAAATTTGATTGGCTCAAGAGAGCGCATGATTATGCTATGTAACTTCTCGTTTAGAATAATTTCTTAGTTCTTTGCTTGGATTATGCTATGTTGTTGGTCGACATAGTTACACAAGTCAAAATGTGTTGGTAGTATGTGACTTTGACATGAGATTTACCTTTGTCGTTGCCGGTTGGGCGGGGTCGGTACATGACACACGGATTTTCCACCACAGTATATTGAAGTATGCTACTACTTATCCTGCACCTCCTGAAGGTACACAAATCAAGTGTTCTAATTTTGTACAGATTGTTTCTATTAATTTGTACATGTGCTCAAATTTATTCTCGATGGATGTAGATATGTACTACCTTGTTGATTCTGGTTATCCTAACCGGGTGGGATATCTAGTTCCTTACAAAGGGACAACCTACCATCTTGCCGAATTTCGGTCTGGACGCCGCCCACCGAGTGGTAAATTTGAGGTGTTCAATCATCTTCACTCTTCTCTTCGGAATGTGATTGAACGCTCATTTGGTGTGCTCAAGCAGAAATGGCGCATCCTAAGGGATGTGCCACACTTCAAGGTGGGAAGTCAGACGATGATTATCAGTGCTTGTATGACGCTTCACAATTTCATCAGGGACAGCAACTTACGCGATAAAGAGTTTGATAAATGTGATGATAATGAAAATTACATGCCTGCAGTCTCACGGTCAACACCTTTGCTTGGCGATGCCGTTCCCACTTCCTCTGATGAAGGCAACATGAACGACATGCGTGATAGGATTGCGAGCTCTTTGTTTATTGCACGACAAGCTACATAGATTAGTATTTGTACGGACATCTAATTATATCTACGGATTATGAATTATATGGACGGTCTAATCCTTTAGCTCTCTTTTGTAAGGATTATTACTTATCTGGACTATCTTTTGTATTGTACGGGCAAATGTGACTTGCATGGACTAGCTGTTGGAAATATGCCCTAGAGGCAATAATAAAATGGTTATTATTATATTTCCTTGTTCATGATAATTGTCTATTGTTCATGCTATAATTGTATTAACCGGAAACCGTACTACATGTGTGAATACATAGACCACACCATGTCCCTAGTGAGCCTCTAGTTGACTAGCTCGTTGATCAATAGATGGTCATGGTTTCCTGACCATGGACATTGGATGTCGTTGATAACGGGATCACATCATTAGGAGAATGATGTGATGGACAAGACCCAATCCTAAGCATAGCACAAGATCGTGTAGTTCGTCTGCTAGAGCTTTTCTAATGTCAAGTATCATTTCCTTAGACCATGAGATTGTGCAACTCCCGGATACCGTAGGAATGCTTTGGGTGTATCAAACGTCACAACGTAACTGGGTGACTATAAAGGTGCACTACAGGTATCTCCGAAAGTGTCTGTTGGGTTGGCACGAATCGAGACTGGGATTTGTCACTCCGTGTGACGGAGAGGTATCTCTGGGCCCACTCGGTAATACATCATCATAATGAGCTCAATGTGACTAAGGAGTTAGTCACGGGATCATGTGTTACGGAACGAGTAAAGAGACTTGCCGGTAACGAGATTGAACAAGGTATAGGGATACCGATGATCGAATCTCGGGCAAGTAACATACCGATGGACAAAGGGAATTGTATACGGGATTAATTGAATCCCCGACATCATGGTTCATCCGATGAGATCATCGTGGAACATGTGGGAGCCAATATGGGTATCCAGATCCCGCTATTGGTTATTGGCCGGAGAGGTGTCTCGGTCATGTCTGCATGGTTCCCGAACCCGTAGGGTCTACACACTTAAGGTTCGGTGACGCTAGAGTTGTAATGGGAATTGTATGTGGTTACCGAAAGTTGTTCGGAGTCCCGAATGAGATCCCGGACATCACGAGGAGTTCCGGAATGGTCCGGAGGTAAAGATTTATATATGGGAAGTCCTATTTTGGCCACCGGAAAATGTTCGGGATTTTTCGGTATTGTACCGGGAAGGTTCTAGAAGGTTCCGGAGTGGGGCTCACGTGCATGGGGGGACCCACATGAACGTGGGTAGTGGGGGAAAGGCCCCACACCCCTGGTCAAGGCGCACCAAGATCCCCCCTTAGAAGGAATAAGATCATATCTCGAAGGGATAAGATCAAGATCCCTAAAAAGGGGGGATAACAATCGGTGGGGAAGGGAAAGGATGGGATTTCTTTCGTCCCACCTTTGCCAACGCCCCAATGGACTTGGAGGGCAAGAAACCAGCCCCCTCCACCCCTATATATAGTGGGGAGGCGCATGGGTGCTGCACCCCTTGCCCCTGGCGCAGCCCTCCCCCCTCCTACACCTCCTCCTCCTCCATAGTGCTGAGCGAAGCTCTGCCGGAGAACCACGAGTTCCACCGCCACCACGCCGTCGTGCTGCCGGAGCTCTCCCTCAACTTCTCCTCCCCCCTTGCTGGATCAAGAAGGAGGAGACGTCCCCGGGCTGTACGTGTGTTGAACGCGGAGGCGCCGTCCGTTCGGCGCTTGGATCGGATCTTCCGCGATTTGAATCGCCGCGAGTACGACTCCATCAACCGCGTTCTTTGCAACGCTTCCGCTTAGTGATCTTCAAGGGCATGAAGATGCACTCCCTCTCTCTCGTTGCTAGCATCTCCTAGATTGATCTTGGTGACACGTAGGAAAATTATTGAATTATTACTACGATCCCCATCAGTGGTATCAGAGCTAGGTCTATGCGTAGATTCTATGCACGAATAGAACACAAGTAGTTGTGGGCGATGATTTGGTCAATTTGCTTGCCGTTACTAGTCCTATCTTGATTCGGCGGCATTGTGGGATGAAGCGGCCCGGACTGACTTTACACGTACGCTTACGTGAGACTGGTTCCACCGCCTGACATGCACTTGTTGCATAAGGTGGCTAGCGGGTGTCTGTCTCTCCCACTTTAGTCGGATCGGATTCGATGAAGAGGGTCCTTATGAAGGGTAAATAGCAATTGGCATATCACCGTTGTGGCTTTTGCGTAGGTAAGAAACGTTCTTGCTAGAAACCCATAGCAGTCACGTAAAACTTGCAACAACAATTAGAGGACGTCTAACTTGTTTTTGCAGGGTATGCTATGTGATGTGATATGGCCAAAAGGATGTGATGAAATATATGTGATGTATGAGATTGATCATGTTCTTGTAATAGGAATCACGACTTGCATGTCGATGGGTATGACAACCGGCAGGAGCCATAGGAGTTGTCTTAATTTATTGTATGACCTGCGTGTCAATCAAAAACGCCATGTAATTACTTTACTTTATTGCTAACCGTTAGCCATAGTAGTAGAAGTAATAGTTGGCGAGACAACTTCATGAAGACCCGATGATGGAGATCATGATGATGGAGATCATGGTGTCGTGCCGGTGACGATGGTGATCATGCCGCGCCCCGAAGATGGAGATCAAAGGCGCAAGATGATATTGGCCATATCATGTCACTTTATGATTTGCATGTGATGTTTATCATGTTTTTACATCTTATTTGCTTAGAACGACGGTAGCATAAATAAGATGATCCCTCACTAAAATTTCAAGAAATGTGTTCCCCCTAAGTGTGCACCGTTGCGAAGGATCGTTGTTTCGAAGCACCACGTGATGATCGGGTGTGATAGATTCTAACGTTCGCATACAACGGGTGTAAGCCAGATTTACACACGCGAAACACTTAGGTTGACTTGACGAGCCTAGCATGTACATACATGGCCTCGGAACACGAGAGACCGAAAGGTCGAACATGAGTCGTATAGTAGATGCGATCAACATGGAGATGTTCACCATTGATGACTAGTCCGTCTCACGTGATGATCGGACTCGGCCTAGTCGATATGGATCATGTATTACTTAGATGACTAGAGGGATGTCTATCTGAGTGGGAGTTCATTAAATAATTTGATTAGATGAACTTAATTATCATGAACTTAGTCTAAAATTGTCTTTACAATCTATCTTTGTAGATCTAATGGCCCACGCTAATGTTGCCCTCAACTTCAACGTGTTCCTAGAGAAAACCAAGCTGAAAGACGATGGAAGCAACTATACGGACTGGGTCCGTAACTTGAGGATCATCCTCATAGCTTCCAAGAAAGCATATGTCCTTGATGCACCGCTAGGTGACGCACCCATTTTCCCAGCAACTCAAGACGTTATGAACGCCTGGCAGTCGCATAGTGATGATTACTCCCTGGTTCAGTGCGGCATGCTTTACAACTTAGAACCGGGGCTCCAAAAGCGTTTTGAGCAACACGGAGCATATCAGATGTTCCAAGAGCTGAGAATGGTTTTTCAAGCTCATGCCCAGGTCGAGAGATATGAAGTCTCCGACAAGTTCTTCAGTTGTAAGATGGAGAAAAATAGTTCTGTCAGCGAGCACATACTGAAAATGTCTGGGTTGCACAACCGCTTGTCTCAGCTGGGAGTTAATCTTCCGGATGACTCGGTTATTGACAGAATCCTCCAGTCGCTTCCACCTAGCTACAAGAGCTTTGTGATCAACTTCAATATGCAAGGGATGGAGAAGTCCATTCCTGAGTTATATTCGATGCTGAAATCAGCGGAGGTGGAGATCAAAAAGGAACATCAAGTGTTGATGGTGAATAAGACCACCAGTTTCAAGAAAGGCAAGGGTAAGAAGAACTTCAAGAAGGACGGCAAAGCAGTTGCCGCGCCCGGTAAATCAGTTGCCGGGAAGAAGCCCAAGAATGGACCCAAGCCTGAGACTGAGTGCTTTTATTGCAAGGGAACCGGTCACTGGAAGCGGAACTGCCCCAAGTACTTAGCGGATAAGAAGGCCGGCAACGTCAAAGATATATATGATATACATGTTATTGATGTGTACCTTACCAGCGCTCGTAGTAGCTCCTGGGTATTTGATACCAGTGCGGTTGCTCACATCTATAACTCAAAACAGGAGATGCGGAATAAGCGGAGACTGGCGAAGGACGAGGTGACCATGCGCGTCGGGAATGGTTCCAAGGTCGATGTGATCGCCGTCGGCATGCTACCTCTACATCTACCTTCGGGATTAGTTTTAAACCTCAATAATTGTTATTTAGTACCAGCTTTGAGCATGAACATTGTATCTGGATCTCGTTTGACACGAGATGGCTACTCATTTAAATCCGAGAATAATGGTTGTTCTATTTATATGAGAGATATGTTTTATGGTCATGCCCCGCTGGTCAATGGTTTATTTTTATTGAATCTCGAATGTGATGTTACACATATTCATAGTGTGAATACCAAACGATGTAAGGTTGATAATGATAGTCCCACATACTTGTGGCACTGCCGCCTTGGTCATATTGGTGTCAAACGCATGAAGAAACTCCATGCAGATGGACTTTTGGAGTCTCTTGATTATGAATCATTTGACACGTGCGAACCATGCCTCATGGGCAAGATGACTAAGACTCCGTTCTCCGGAACAATGGAGCGAGCAACCAACTTGTTGGAAATAATACATACCGATGTATTCGGTCCAATGAGCGTTGAGGCTCGCGGTGGCTATCGTTATGTTCTCACCCTCACTGATGACTTAAGCAGATATGGGTATGTCTACTTAATGAAACACAAGTCTGAGACCTTTGAAAAGTTCAAGGAATTTCAGAGTGAGGTAGAGAATCAACGTGACAAGAAAATAAAGTTCTTACGATCTGATCGTCGAGGAGAATATTTGAGTCACGAGTTTGGCACGCACTTAAGGAAATGTGGAATTGTTTCACAACTCACGCCGCCTGGCACACCTCAGCGTAATGGTGTGTCCGAACGTCGTAATTGCACTCTATTGGATATGGTGCGATCTATGATGTCCTTTTCTGATTTACCGCTATCATTTTGGGGATATGCATTAGAGACTGCCGCATTCACTTTAAATAGGGCACCGTCTAAATCCGTTGAGACGACACCGTATGAATTATGGTTTGGGAAGAAACCTAAGCTGTCGTTTCTGAAAGTTTGGGGATGCGATGCTTATGTCAAGAAACTTCAACCTGAAAAGCTCGAACCCAAATCGGAAAAGTGCGTCTTCATAGGATACCCTAAGGAAACTATTGGGTATACCTTCTACCGCAGATCCGAAGGCAAGATCTTTGTTGCCAAGAATGGATCCTTTCTAGAGAAAGAGTTTCTCTCGAAAGAAGTAAGTGGGAGGAAAGTAGAACTTGATGAGGTAATTGTACCCCCTCTCGAACTGGAGAGTAGCGCAGCGCAGGAAAATGTTTCTGTGGTGCCTGCACCGACTAGAGAGGAAGTTAATGATGATGATCATGAAACTTCGAATCAAGTTACTACTGAACTTCGTAGGTTCACGAGGACACGTTCCGCACCAGAGTGGTATGGCAACCCTGTCCTGGAAATCATGTTGTTAGACAACGGTGAACCTTAGAACTATGAAGAAGCCATGATGGGCCCGGATTCCAACAAATGGCTTGAAGCCATGAAATTCGAGATAGGATCCATGTATGAGAACAAAGTATGGACTTTGGTGGACTTGCCCGATGATCGGCAAGCCATTGAAAATAAATGGATCTTTAAGAAGACTGACGCGGATGGTAATGTGACCGTCTATAAGGCTCGGCTTGTCGCTAAGGGTTATCGACAAATTCAAGGAGTTGACTACGATGAGACTTTCTCACCCGTAGCGATGCTGAAGTCCGTCCGAATCATGTTAGCAGTTGCCACATTTTATGATTATGAGATCTGGCAAATGGACGTCAAAACGGCATTCCTTAACGGTTTCCTTAAGGAAGAATTGTATATGATGCAGCCAGAAGGTTTTGTCGATCCTAAGAGTGCTGACAAGGTATGCAAGCTCCAGCGCTCCATCTATGGGCTGGTGCAAGCATCTCGGAGTTGGAGCATTCGCTTTGATGAGGTGATCAAAGCGTTTGGGTTTATACAGACTTATGGAGAAGCCTATATTTACAAGAAAGTGAGTGGGAGCTCTGTAGCATTTCTCATTTTATATGTGGATGACATATTGTTGATGGGAAATGATATAGAACTTTTGGAAAGCATAAAGGCCTACTTGAATAAGTGTTTTTCAATGAAGGACCTTGGAGAAGCTGCTTACATATTAGGCATCAAGATCTATAGAGATAGATCGAGACGCCTCATTGGTCTTTCACAAAGCACATACCTTGACAAGATATTGAAGAATTTCAATATGGATCAGTCCAAGAAGGGGTTCTTGCCTGTATTGCAAGGTGTGAGATTGAGCACAGCTCAATGCCCGACCTCGGCAGAAGATAGAGAAAAGATGAGTGCCATCCCCTATGCCTCAGCCATAGGCTCTATTATGTATGCCATGCTATGTACCAGACCTGATGTGAACCTTGCCATAAGTTTGGTAGGGAGGTACCAAAGTGATCCCGGAATGGAACACTGGACAGCGGTCAAGAATATCCTTAAGTACCTGAAAAGGACTAAGGATATGTTTCTCGTTTATGGAGGTGCCGAAGAGCTCGTCGTAAAGGGTTACGTCGGAACTAGCTTCGACACAAATCCAGATGACTCCAAGTCACAAACCGGATACGTGTATATTTTGAATGGTGGGGCAGTCAGCTGGTGCAGTTGCAAGCAAAGCGTCGTGGCGGCATCTACATGTGAAGCGGAGTACATAACTGCTTCGGAAGCAGTGCAGGAAGGAGTCTGGATGAAGGAGTTCATCACCGACCTAGGAGTGATTCCCAATGCGTCGGGCCCGATGACTCTCTTCTGTGACAACACTGGAGCTATTGCCATTGCCAAGGAGCCCAGGTTTCACAAGAAGACCAAGCACATCAAGCGCCGCTTCAACTCCATTCGTGGTTACATTCAGGATGGAGATATAGATATTTGTAAAGAACATACGGATCTGAATGTCGCAGATCCATTGACTAAACCTCTTCCACGAGCGAAACATGATCAGCACCAGAACTCTATGGGTGTTCGATTCATCACAATGTAACTAGATTATTGACTCTAGTGCAAGTGGGAGACTGTTGGAAATATGCCCTAGAGCCAATAATAAAATGGTTATTATTATATTTCCTTGTTCATGATAATTGTCTATTGTTCATGCTATAATTGTATTAACTGGAAACCGTAATACATGTGTGAATACATAGACCACACCATGTCCCTAGTGAGCCTCTAGTTGACTAGCTCGTTGATCAATAGATGGTCATGGTTTCCTGACCATGGACATTGGATGTCGTTGATAACGGGATCAAATCATTAGGAGAATGATGTGATGGACAAGACCCAATCCTAAGCATAGCACAAGATCGTGTAGTTCGTCTGCTAGAGCTTTTCTAATGTCAAGTATCATTTCCTTAGACCATGAGATTGTGCAAGTCCCGGATACCATAGGAATGCTTTGGGTGTATCAAACGTCACAACGTAACTGGGTGACTATAAAGGTGCACTACAGGTATCTCCGAAAGTGTCTGTTGGGTTGGCACGAATCGAGACTGGGATTTGTCACTCCGTGTGACGAAGAGGTATCTCTGGGCCCACTCGGTAATACATCATCATAATGAGCTCAATGTGACTAAGGAGTTAGTCACGTGATCATGTGTTACGGAACGAGTAAAGAGACTTGCCGGTAACGAGATTGAACAAGGTATCGGGATACCGACGATCGAATCTCGGGCAAGTAACATACCGATGGACAAAGGGAATTGTATACGGGATTAATTGAATCCCCGACATCGTGGTTCATCCGATGAGATCATCGTGGAACATGTGGGAGCCAATATGGGTATCCAGATCCCGCTATTGGTTATTGGCCGGAGAGGTGTCTCGGTCATGTCTGCATGGTTCCCGAACCCGTAGGGTCTACACACTTAAGGTTCGGTGACGCTAGAGTTGTAATGGGAATTGTATGTGGTTACCGAAAGTTGTTCGGAGTCCCGGATGAGATCCCGGACGTCACGAGGAGTTCCGGAATGGTCCGGAGGTAAATATTTATATATGGGAAGTCCTATTTTGGCCACCGGAAAATGTTTGGGATTTTTCGGTATGGTACCGGAAAGGTTCTAGAAGGTTCCGGAGTGGGGCCCACCTGCATGGGGGGACCCACATGAACGTGGGTAGTGGGGCCAAGGCCCCACACCCCTGGTCAAGGCGCACCAAGATCCCCCCTTAGAAGGAATAAGATCATATCCCGAAGGGATAAGCTCAAGATCCCTAAAAAGGGGGGATAACAATCGGTGGGGAAGGGAAAGGATGGGATTTCTTTCGTCCCACCTTTGCCAACGCCCCAATGGACTTGGAGGGCAAGAAACCAGCCCCCTCCACCCCTATATATAGTGGGGAGGCGCATGGGTGCTGCACCCCTTGCCCCTGGCGCAGCCCTCCCCCCTCCTACACCTCCTCCTCCTCCGTAGTGCTTAGCGAAGCTCTGCCGGAGAACCACGAGCTCCACCGCCACCACGCCGTCGTGCTGCCGGAGCTCTCCCTCAACTTCTCCTCCCCCCTTGCTGGATCAAGAAGGAGGAGATGTCCCCGGGCTGTACGTGTGTTGAACGCGGAGGCGCCGTCCGTTCGACGCTTGGATCGGATCTTCCGCGATTTGAATCGCCGCGAGTACGACTCCATCAACCACGTTCTTTGCAACGCTTCCGCTTAGTAATCTTCAAGGGTATGAAGATGCACTTCCTCTCTCTCGTTGCTAGCATCTCGTAGATTGATCTTGGTGACACGTAGGAAAATTATTGAATTATTACTACGTTCCCCATCACTAGCGATGTGACAACATTATCCTTTTGCTCACTATTATTCTATATATATATATGAGCAAGAAAGTGAGAACATTATTTTTATGAAATATTTATGCATTACCATAGAACAAATCATTCCCTGTCAGTCAAAATACCATTTAAAAAATCTATTAACACTAAATCAACGAGTTACACTGATCTCAGTACTCTAAGGGCATTTTAGGTTTTTCATCAGCTCACAGTCGTTTCCACATTTGCATTGCCAAACAGCTAACCTTCACTACAGTTGTTTCCTCAGCACAGCTGTTTTGCCAGCACAGCAAGTCCACAGCTGAATCTGTTGAAACTGAAGCTCAAACAAACACAGCCAATAGCACCGTGTCTCAAAAACAAAGCATCGAAAACATGTGCGTTTCCGTCTAATGCCTTCCTCGACAAAGGTATACTGAGCACAAGAGAAACCTACACTCTCTACAGCACCGATGTTGCGAGTAAAGTAATTAACCAGTGTTGTCGCCAAACTTTCGGCGGGCTCCTTTCAATTTTGGTCGCCTTTCTTTCATGTCACGGAGGTCTCTCGTCACTCGATCCATGATATGTATTGTCGATCAGCAAGGTAGAAATCATCATTCATGCACCATGTCGTCGGTGTCTAGTCCTGCAATGATCGAATTTGATTTGCTGCTGTTTGATGGAGCCATAAAATGTGGACAATTTATTCATAGGCATTATAGTGAATCTGATCAGGACTTCCGAATCCTTGTATGTATTTCTTTTGAGTGGTGCGTCATGCATTGTATGCATGGAAGAAAACTGAACCCGGTGAATATGACTATAGCTCAAATATCCTTTTGCATGTCCTTTCGATCTCACAATCCATGTTGGAGATAGCTCGCTAGGCATGAGAGGCAATCAGAGAATTGGGAGCTTATGGTTATTTGGTGCAACCTGTGAGAGATGATAGCACGGGCTATCTTAACTGATATGGATGTCGAGCTAATAATATGCTACTTGTATAGTCATCGTAGCCTGATTTTTATCGCCGGGTGTGGCATTTCTCTTTTATGCATTTCATTTTGTGCTTAGCTTGTGAGCCCGTTGTGGATCTAAGACTTTGTTATCGTACTTTTTTAATAATATGGTTGCATGCTGAGCTTCTTTCCTCCTTTTCAAAATAATAATAATAACTGGTTCACGACGGTCTTACTAAGAAGTTCTACTCAACTTAGGGATGAAAGCGGCATCGTCCAGTCCACGATTGCGCATTTGCTGCGTGCAAAAAAACTATTCATCTGGCAATCTCAACAGTTGAGTCGTAGTGGAGAAACCCACATAATCGACCGCAGACTGTGGTGCCAGTAGACTGTGCACTATTGGGCACATATGTGGTAGAACTCCCGGCCGTTCTGCATGGTAACATAGTTTGAGTCATCATTAATTACATCAGCAGGATATTTACTATAGGGGAAAGAAGGGTAATCACGTTTTACTATAAAACTCAAATTCACATGTAAGACCAGGCCGAAATGGTTCACCACGTGTTGTCCAAGAAAAAAAACAGCCCTAAGAGCAACTCCAACGCGCCTAAGCATTTGGTCCGCTCCTGTCCATTTGGATCGAAATGACCAGACGCGACGACCCAACGCTCGGGAGCATACCCAAAATATGTCCGTCTCATGTCCACTTGGACGCAAACCGGGTGCCATTTTTGTCAAGATTTGCGTTCAGGCAGACACTGGACGGACACGCATGCTTCACCTCGTCGTCCGCCTCCGGACCCGCATGTCGGTCCCATAACCACTCCCCACAGGCCCCATTTAAACCACATGGGTGAACGGGCCCGCACGTTAGCCTCCCAACTACCCATGGTCACTTCCTTTTTAATTGCAAAGATGTGGACCCACCAGTCCTCTTCCTAGCCGTGTCCACACACATTCACTCTGCTGCCCCTCCCACCCTGACCAGCAAACGCTAGAGCCGCCTCCTAGCTCGCCCCTCCTCTCTTCATGCCTGCCGCCAGAATGGCCATGTCCAAGTGCATACCCCAGATAAAGGTAAACACGACCACGAGACGGGGTCGTCCTCCGCGTCATCGGGCAGCATCACCGTGTACTACACCTCTCCGCATGCATTTGCCATATCCCCTGCAACGGACCATCCACACTTCCGTCCGTATGTGAAGGTGGAGATATGCCGCGCAACGTGGAGATCGGCACCCTGCTGCCGTGGTCCGATGCCACGTTCCCAACGGGTGGCATCTGAACTCGAATCAGGTGCCTATCCTGGTTGTCCCGGCGAGCGGTCGTGTCCGCCTCATGGAGATCGACCGTAGGCGCGCTCGTATCCCACACCACCTCCTCACCGACCGCAGATATGATGTGGACTCGCCGCTCTGGGACACATAGGTCCAAGATGAGCACGACATGTGCTGACAATAGTTCTTTGTCGGCCGTGCTCGTAGCCCACCCCGTGAGCCTCGTGGGCGTTCATCGAGCCCACCCAAAGTGTGCGTCCATGCGCGGATGTGCGGCCTGACGCTGACGTCCTCCTCCTCTCTTTCCCTGCAACCATCACCACATCCCACCGTGACCACCGAAGAGGAGGAGGGACTGGTGCAGGCCATGATGGAGGACTCCGAGAGGGAGTTCAAGCGCAGGCAGGAGGAGGAGTGGGAGTGCCTGGAGGAGATGATGGTGTTGTCTGAGGCAGGAGGTAATGGCGAGCCTACAGACGGATGGTCAAAACGGACACAACGTCCGTTTTTTTTACGCAAACCAGACCAAATGACCGTATGTTTGCTCCCGTGTGTTGGAGTTGGCCTAACATCTTTGTTGTAATCATGTACGCATCATGAACTAGACTTGCTGTAAGGGCGACTAACTATTGGGTGAGTCTGTAGGGTGTCGTCAGAGGTAGTGCAATGACAGCAATTTGGATAGGTAGCAAATAAAGCAAAATGTAAGAGCATAAAAGCGAGTGGGTGTCCTCATATTGTCTTTCACAACCTATCCATACGGATTCCTCTAGTTAAAGAAATTCTTTCATGGATCTTGAAATAACAAGAAAAAATGGGAACTAAGAATTCTTTCAGTGGAGCAGTTGAGGGAACGAGTAAGATACTTTTGTCAGTCGACTATTCCTTCAGGAAGGAATTGAGCCTTATTCATCATATGCAACGATAGAATCCTTTGATAGCGAGAACATTCCGAGTTAGTAGTTGAGTAAGTAAATATTCACTCCGATTACCAAACGGGTGAGTTTACAACTGCGCTAAATGGATAATTTCTTCTTGGTGATGGGCTATTCTAATGGGCATGCATCTAAGATATGGGTTTTGAGTGTAGGAACGCCCACCTTTACAAGAGCTCAGCTGTCTTTCGTAGCCAAGGTAGAAGTGATATCACCTATCCATTGTAGTAAAAATACTGGGGTCTCCTAATGATTGGACATCATATTTAACATTTGGGCTCTAGATTGCCCAATTGGACATCATATTTACCATTTTCAAGACACATGTAGCAGCTTTGAGTCACTTCTAGTGTTGCGATCTGTGTTGCCTACTTTGAACCATACCAAGAATACAAACACTTGATGCTATTGTTGGAATAATATTCAATATTTATCTACTATTTATGTTTATAACATCCAAGATATTTATTTCGAATGGAACTGGAATTATTTATGTCAAAGAAAAGAATCATATTTTCTTCTTGCCTCTTGTTAAGCTTAGATTAAATACCAGAGATCTACTAGAGAGGAAATGATTCACCTCCAATTCCATAAACGGCGTCACGATTGAGTGCAAGTCCAAGATGAGGCAAGCCTCTAGGAAGCTTGGGCGAAACCAGACACAGCTTAGCTCGGGTCCAGTCTCCGCCAGACCCCAGGTTTAGGCCATATACAATGGCCGGTACTTATAGATCAGGTGAGCTTTGTATCTGCTTGATGCTACATTTTAAATTAATAAAAATGCCATTTATTGAAAATGACCATTTGAAACTGTGCTGCTGAGGCCTTCCTGATCTTTTCTATGTACCTGGATTAATATGGCAGAACATTTCCATAAAAAACTCAAAACTTCTGAAGCAACATTCACACAAACCATTTTTCATGGTGATCACCAATTTGGCTGCATGGATCTGATCACATTTTTAAGGATATGAAGGTAGTATATGTAGATGGAGTAATTTTTTGAGCAGGAGATTAATTTAATACTTCATATACCACAACGAGGAAGTCCTGTAGCGAACTTGGTATGCAGCTAGTTATCCAGCTTTATGTGATTAGTCCTTTGTGGCATTTGTATGCGACCTACTTCAGTTTTAATATATTTACAGTAGCCTCCTATTTTCCTGTAAAAAGAAATTAACTGTTAACTCTGTATGCTATGCCACTAGTCAAATATATATATACATTACTGATTTGGACAAGTACTACAATCTACTTGAGACTCCATATATAATGGCAGCTGGTGAGATATATAGAACCTGTAGCTGCTAGCCTAGGTATCCTTATTCTCATAAGGAGTAAATCTACCAACCGTAAGAAAGCCATTGGTTGTAGAATTGTCATGACCGAGTGGCATGTTTAAGCTTAGGCATGGAAGGTATCATGAATACCAACATTCCTAGGATGAATCGTATGGCTGAGCAGGCAACACATTGTGACGGCGTGAGGGCCAGTTCCCGGCCGCCAGAAAGTGGAGATGGACAGGAAGGGGAAAGGAATGGCAAAGAAGAAGGGCATAGGTATTTTTCTCTCTCAATTTCGGGATAGGAAGGGCCGAAGGTAATAGAATGCAGTTTTTATGTGATGAATTACAGATTTGAAGAGATACTTTGAGGTACTTGGTGATAGTCACAGCAGCTCCAATCCAAGTACCCGGGAAAGTCAAAACGCTCCGGGCCAATCTGTTCATCAAAATCAAGTGAATAGCATGGAAACAGAGAATGCGCATTCCTCGCCCTCTCAATAAGTGGAAGAAGAGATTCCAGATTCCGTGGAAGCCATAGTGAAGGAGAATGTTGAGATTCTAGGAGATGAAGGTATAATCATTTTTTCAATGGATTACATAAAGGATGATCTAGGACTTCGCATTCCACTTGATGGATTTAGCCCCAATATTAGAGATGATGTTAGATTTGCTTACATAGAGATGGGTCCAACTCAACCAATTTGTCCCAATTTTCCATCAAATAAAGATGAAAGATGCTTTCGAGCAGCATGGTATAAGGATTTTGAATGGTTTGAATATAGTGTTTCCAAGAAAAAAACTTTACTGTCACTATTGTTTTCTTTTTAGGTCGTTCTTTTATTTATTTGTTTTTTTGCATTTTCATTGTATTTGGCTATTCTATTTAGGATTATATGAAAATATTGGTGTGCATTGTTGGTTCGTATTATTTATGTTGGTTGTTCACAAAAATTATTTTTGGCTTAAGAGTTCGCCCAAAACCTCAAAAAAGTTTCGTCCTCCGCGACTGCTTGTTCTAAAAGAGATCTTAAAATTTAGATGCCAAAAGGCGAATCCAATTTTATTTACATTACTAGGAAAAAAATATCTGTGATGGTGATTTGTTCATTTTATACTGAATTAACGGCCGGATGTTGCTGGTTTTTGTGACAGTTTCTATTTTCGTTTTGTATTGTGTTTTTATTTTTGTTTTGTATTGTGTTTTTAGTATACATAGGTAAATAGGTAGCTAGTAGTTTCACTTTAAGTTTTCTGGCTACATTTTACTCTCCAGTGCTCATCGTCTTCTTTTATCCTCTTAATTAAAGTTTTTCTTCCCTAACAAAAATAAAGTTTTTTTTCTTCGGTTACTTGACGATATTGGTGTGCAGAGCCATTTGACACTTGTGAATAAAAGAGAGCTGCGCCGGGACGCGGCCAGGGAGGAGCTGCGGCGGTGTGGCCAGCATTCACGCTGGCGTGGACGGCCCTTGCCGTTCGCTGCTGTCCACGCCGGCGTCCTAGGCGCCAGGGCCGTCTCGTCTCGTCTTCCTCGGCAGGCGGCAGCGAGCGACGGAGATCTCGTCCTCCTCAGGCCCCCCTTAGCGCTGTCGTCCTGTGGACCAGCTCGCCGGCAGCCACATCTACAGCAGATTGCAGCTGCAGACCGATGGTGAGCATCCGCGAGCTGCTCCTCCTCCTCCTAACTCTGCTTTCCTTCTTCCTAATCCCAGGTTCTTTTCCAGGTTGCGCTCGTGAGGTAGGGGGTTAGCGGCAGCGGCGGCGGCGTCCTCTGCTATTGCCTGATTCTTACAAATCCGAGGTTCAGGCCAGGTGGAGCTATGAGCCGCCGCGTCGTCCCCGTTATTGGCAGACGCATCTTGGAGTAGAGCATCAAGGACCGGTTCCACGCAGGAGACATTGGCACCCAGGATGCACTCCACCTGTTTGAAGAATTGCTCCAGGTTGCCAGACCCTCCTCGATTGCTGCCATCAACTGCCTCCTCACTGTCATCAGCCGTGATTGCCCTGTGCTCGCTTTCTCCCTCTTCAACCGTGTTGCAAGAGCCAAGGTGCCTCCCCACAATGTCACCTGCGGCATTCTAGTCGACTGCTGCTTCCGTGCTGGCCGCTTGGACCTTGGACACGCTGCCATGGGCCATGTCATTAAGTTGGGATTTACAGCAGAAGCCGTCGTCACTTTCAACCACCTACTCAAGGCCATATGTGCGGAGAAGAAGACCAGCTATGCAATGGACATCCTACTCCGAATAATGCCCGAGTTTAACTGCACACCAAACATTTTCTCCTACAACATTCTGTTCAAGGGTCTCTGCAACGAGAAGAGAAGCCAAGAGGCTCTCGAGCTGATTCACATTATGGTTGAGCATGGAGGTAGCTGCCAACCTGATGTGGTGTCCTATAGCACCGTAGTTGATGGCTTGTTGAAAGAGGGTGAGTTGAACAAGGCTTGCAACCTATTTTGTGAAATGCTACAGAGGGGAATTTCGCCGAATGTTGTGACCTATAATTCAATCATCTCTGGCATGTGCAAGGTTCATGCGATGGACAAGGCTGAGGAGGTTCTTCAGCAGATGTTTGATAGAGGAATTCTGCCAGATGTTGCCACATATACTAGTCTAATACATGGATATTTTTCATTAGGACAGTGCGAAGATGTGGATCGGGTTTTCAAGGAAATGTCTAGAAATGGTGTTCAACCAAATATTGTAACTTACAGTATACAGATGGATTATCTTTGCAAGAATGGAAGATGCGCATAAGCTAGGAAGATTTTTGATTTTATTTTCAGTTTGGGCCAAAAACCGACTGTTACTACCTACAACATTCTTCTTCATGGGTATGCTATGGAAAAATCTTTTCATGATATGCATTGTCTCATTGATTTGATGGTAGAAAATGGTATTTCACCAGATCATTATGTCTACAACATACTCATATCTGCATATGCTAAAGAAAAAATGGTTGGTGAGGTAATGCATATATTTACAAAAATGCGGCAGCAAGGATTGAACCCTAATGCAGCGAGCTACGGAACAGTAATAGACTTACTTTCCAGGATTGGCCGAATGGATGATGCTTTGTCCCAATTCAATCAAATGATAACTGAAGGGTTAGCTCCTGATATCATAGTTTTCAACCCCCTTATTAGTGGTTTCTGTTCTTGTGGCAAATGGGAGAAGGTTCATGAACTATTTTCTGAAATGTTGGATCGCGGCATCTGTCCCAACACAGTGTTCTTCAACACAATTATGGATCGCCTTTGCAAAAATGGAAGGGTTATGGAAGCCCAAGATCTCTTCGACCTGATGGTACACATGCGTGTGAAGCCTGATGTGTGTACTTATAACACACTGATAGGTGGATACTTGTTCGTTGGTAAGATGGATGAAGTGAGGAAGTTACTTGACAATATGATCTCAATTGGCATGGAACAAGATGTTTTCACCTATAGAAGACTGATTGATGGTTACTCTAAGAATGGAAAGATAGATGATGCATTGGTTGTTTTTAGGGAAATGTTGGAAGGGAAGGTTAAGCCTTCTGTTATCACTTTTAATATTATGATTGGTGCGTTGCTTAAATCTGGCAGGAAGGAAGAAGCCAAAGATTTATTTGATGGTATCTGGGCCAACGGATTAGTGCCCGACATTGTTACATATAGCTTAATGATACAAAAACTTATAGAAGAAGGTTCTCTACAAGAGTCTGATGATCTATTTCTTTCTATGGAGAAAAATGAGTGTGCTGCCAACTCCTGTATGTTAAATGCTATAGTTAGAAGGTTACTTCAGAAAGGGGAGATTCTTAGGGCTGGGACTTATGTGTCTAAAATTGATGAGAGGAGCTTCACCCTTGAAGCTTCCACAGCTGGCTTGTTGACTGCACTTGCTTCAGAGGGGGAATGTCAGGAATATAAGGAGTTACTACGTGAAAAATATCACTCTTTTCGAGGCCTGAACTTTCCTTTGTAGATTGTGCCTTGATACTCTGGACTTCTAATCGAGGCCTGAACTTTCCTTTGTAGATTACATCTTCTGACCTTTCCTTTTTGTAGTAAGTCTAAAATGTAGGTCACTTCTCTTACTGGTAATTCTGGGAGGAACTTGTACCAGTAGTGAATGTCTGACTGTTCGCTATTCTGATGAACGACTATCTGTGTTTCTATATGGCTGCCTTCTACTTCAATTTGGGCTGTGCATTTGGCCAGAACTAAGCTGCAAATTATAGTTTTTTCAGTCTTGTTTTGACCTAATAAATTAATCTCAACGCCTTTTTCCGTGTCTAAGATGTAGGTCACATCTCTCTTACTAGTAATTCTGGGAGGAAGTTGTACTAGTAGGGAATGTCTGACTGTGCACCATTCTGAAATGTAGGTCACTTCTCTTACTAGTAATTGTTGGAGAAACTTTGGCTAGTAGTAAACTTCTGACTGGCACCATTTTGGTGAACGACTTTGTGTTTCATCTATATGGTTGAGTACTACTTCTTCAATGGAGTTCAACATTTGGCCTGAACTAAGCTGTAATTTTTATTAGTTTTGTCAGTATTGGATTTGACCTGATAAATTATCCTTGAATTTGTTCCCTTGTGCGCTATTCTGCTGGACATACTAGATATTCACCATTTCATAATGCTGGGAAAACCTTGGGACCAAACATTTTTTTTGAGAATCACCGGGGGAGGAGTCCCTCCACCTGAATATATTACTCAAAGTGGCCATTATGCCAGAAGAGTGATCCAGTTTATAAGGAAAACCGGATCGAAAACCTAGACAAGTTGACCTGTTTATAAGGAAAACCGGGCCGAAAACCATACAAGTAACAAGGTTACAAGGAGAAGAGAAGAACAAAATCCCAACAAAGGCAGGACCTAGCTAGCAGACTAAAAGGACCATCACCACGAAAGACACAAGTATTTGTGGGGTGTCGTCGAGGGATCACAATACTTAGACTTTGCTAGAAACCTAATGCACCGGATCGCGTGCATACCGAGCCCCACGACACAACTCAGGAGCGACCACAACCAACGAGTGCAAAAATACGAACCTTAACTGGGAGCCCCACCGCGAAAAATCAGAACGATTAGCAATTGGGGAGGCATCTTGCGCCGTCAAAGAGCAAAGATGAACCAAGACATCACCAAGAGCACGACGCTCGCCGCAAATACATTGGATGCATAGCGAGACACCTTCACGAGGGGGAAACAGATGGCCGCTCTGCGGCGCCAAAGGCACCGCCGCCAAACCCCAATGAACACCACCGAACAACCACCATCGACTCCAAGCCAGTCGCACCACCAGCACCACCACTGGACCCTCTATCTGATCCCGAGCTGGCCACACCACCACCACCACCAAACGGTGCACCCTCGATCATACACAACCACAGAAGCCGTCGTTTGGGTCTCCAAGATGACGCCTCCAAGGAGGTACACTAGTACAAAACAGGGCATCGGTCCACCCCTGAGAAGCCCATTAGTCCCGGTTCACTCACAAACCGGGACCCATGGGGGCATCGGTCCCGGTTCGTGAGGCCAGGGCGCCGGTCGGGCCTCGTGGGGCATTGGTCCCGGTTCGTCTGACCCCTTCTGTCCCGGTTCTAGACACGAACCGGGACCAATGCGCCTCGCTCCTGGCCCACAACCATTGGTCCCGGTTTGTGGCTGGAACCGGGACTAAAGGTGACCCCTTTTGTCCCGGTTCCAGCCACGAACCGGGACCAATGCGCCTCGCTCCTGGCCCACAACCATTGGTCCCGGTTTGTGGATGGAACCGGGACCAATGGTTGGCCTATATATAGCCCCCGCCCGCGAGCAGAGCAATGCATTGCTCTGTTTTTTTGCCCGGCCGTGGGAGAGCTTTTGTGGTGCTCTAGCTCACCTCCTATGCACATGAGGTGTTCGATGAAATGCCCGAGCCACACTTAAGCTTTCTCCTCTCGAAGCTCCTTGTCCAAGCTCCATTTTCCTCAAGATTTGTCTAGGTTTGGCGGTCCGTCCTGTCCCGTCCCCGTCCTCACCGCCGTCGATCGCCCGCGCCCATCTCGGCGCCGGCAACACCGTGGTTAGCCTCTTCTTCTTATCTTCTTTCTAAAAGAAAAAAGTTCTTATTTGTGTGTTTTAATTAGATGCTCTAGAGAGTGATATGTTGTTCAATAATAAGAACTATATAACGCACGCAGATGAACCGGCAATGGATGTACGGTGACCGACGCACCTCCGAGTATATTAAGGGCCTGCATAATTTTCTCGAAGCGGCTGAGGCAAACAAGCAGAATGGTTTTATGCATTGTCCATGTACTGTCTGTGAGAATACGAAGGCTTTCTCCAACTCTAAAACCCTTCACTTCCACCTGCTTGAGAAGGGTTTTATGCCACACTATAATGTTTGGACCAAGCACGGAGAAAGAGGGGTTATGATGGAAGACAACGAAGAAGAAGAGGATGATGACAACTACCCGCCCCCTGAATACGGTGATGCTGCAATGGGGGAAGCTGAAGATCAAGAGGAACCATACGATGTGCCCGATGATGATCTTCGCCGGGTCATTGTTGATGCACAGAGAGAATGCGAAAGTGAAAGGGAGAAGTTGAAGTTCGATCGCATGTTAGAGGATCACAAAAAAGGGTTGTACCCAAATTGCGAAGATGACAACAGAAAGCTCGGTACCACACTGGAATTGCTGCAATGGAAGGCAGACAATGGCGTATCTGACAAGGGATTTAGTTCGCTGCTGAAAATAATGAAGAAGAAGCTTCCAAAGGATAACGAATTGCCCGGCAGTACGTACGAAGCAAAGAAGGTTCTATGCCCTCTAGGATTGGAGGTGCAGAAGATACATGCATGCCCTAATGACTGCATCCTCTACCGCGGTGAGTACGAGGATTTGAACGCATGCCCGGTATGCGGTGCATTGCGGTATAAGATCAGACGAGATGACCCTGGTGATGTTGAGGGCGAGCGCCCCAGGAAGAGGGTTCCTGCCACAGTGATGTGGTATGCTCCTATAATACCACGGCTGAAACGTCTGTTCAGAAACAAAGAGCATGCCAAGTTGATGCGATGGCACAAAGAAGACCGTAAGAAAGACGGGAAGTTGAGAGCACCCGCTGACGGGTCGCAGTGGAGAAAAATCGAGAGAAGGTGGGGGGACTTTGCAGGTGACGCAAGGAACGTATGGTTTGGTTTAAGTGCATATGGCATTAATCCTTTTGGGGAGCAGAGCAGCAATCATAGCACCTGGCCCGTGACTCTATGTATCTATAACCTTCCTCCTTGGTTGTGCATGAAGCGGAAGTTCATTATGATGCCAGTGCTCATCCAAAGCCCTAAGCAACCCGGCAATGACATTGATGTGTACCTAAGGCCATTAGTTGAAGAACTTTTACAACTGTGGAATGGAGAAGGTGTACGTGTGTGGGATGAGCACAAACAGGAGGAATTTGACCTACATGCGTTGCTGTTTGTAACCATCAACGATTGGTCTGCTCTCAGTAACCTTTCAGGACAGACAAACAAGGGATACCACGCATGCACACACTGTTTAGATGACACCGACAGTATATATTTGGGCAAATGCAGGAAGAATGTGTACCTGGGGCATCGTCGATTTCTTCCGACCAACCATCAATGTCGAAAGAAAGGAAAGCATTTCAAAGGTGAGGCAGATCACCGGAAGAAGCCCGCCCTCCGTACTGGTGATCACATACTTGATATGGTCAATGATTTACAAGTAATCTTTGGAAAGGGTCCTGGCGGACTATCTGTTCCGACTGACGGTGCGGGACGCGCACCCATGTGGAAGAAGAAATCTATATTTTGGGACCTACCCTATTGGAAAGACCTAGAGGTCTGCTCTGCAATCGACGTGATGCACGTGACGAAGAATCTTTGCGTGAACCTGCTAGGCTTCTTGGGAGTGTATGGGAAGACAAAAGATACACCGGAGGCACGGGAGGAACAGCAACGTGTGCATGAAAAAGACGGCATGCATCCAAAGCAGTATGAAGGTCCTGCCAGCTACGCTCTTACCAAAGAAGAGAAGGAAATCTTCTTTGAATGCCTGCTCAGTATGAAGGTCCCGTCTGGCTTCTCGTCGAATATAAAGGGAATAATAAATATGGCAGAGAAAAAGTTCCAGAACCTAAAGTCTCATGACTGCCACGTGATTATGATGCAACTACTTCCGGTTGCATTGAGGGGGCTTCTACCGGAAAACGTTCGATTAGCCATTGTGAAGCTATGTGCATTCCTCAATGCAATCTCTCAGAAGGTGATCGATCCAGAAATCCTGTCAAGGTTAAGGAGTGATTTGGTGCAATGTCTTGTTAGTTTCGAGCTGGTGTTCCCACCATCTTTCTTCAATATCATGACGCACGTCCTAGTTCATCTAGTCGACGAGATTGTCGTTCTGGGCCCTGTATTTCTACACAATATGTTCCCCTTTGAGAGGTTCATGGGAGTCTTAAAGAAATATGTTCGTAACCGCGCTAGGCCAGAAGCAAGCATCTCCATGGGCCATCAAACAGAGGATGTCATTGGGTTTTGTGTTGACTTCATTCCTGACCTTAAGAAGATTGGTCTCCCTCAATCGCGGTAAGAGGGGAGACTGACTGGAAAAGGCACGCTAGGAGCGGACTCAATAATATGTAGGAACGGGCATTCTTGGTCTCAAGCACACTACACAGTTCTACAGAATTCTACCTTGGTGACCCCGTATGTCGATGAACACAAGAATATTCTGCGCTCCAAACACCCGGAGCAGTGTGACGACTGGATTACATATGAACACATCAGGACTTTCGGCAGTTGGTTGCAAACACGTCTCATGGGTGACAACACTGTTTCTGATGAGCTGTACTCGTTGGCCAGGGGACCATCTTCGACTGTATTGACTTACAAAGGGTACGAGATAAATGGGAATACATTTTACACGATCGCCCAAGATCAAAAGAGCACCAACCAAAACAGCGGTGTCCGCTTTGATGCAGCAACCAAGAGGGGAAAGGACACATATTATGGTTACATAGTGGACATATGGGAACTTGACTATGGACATGATTTCAAGGTCCCTTTGTTTCAGTGCAAATGGGTCAATCTGTCAGGAGGCGGGGTACAGGTAGACCCACAGTACGGAATGACAACAGTGGATCTCAACAATCTTGGGTACACAGACGAACCATTCGTCCTAGCCAATGATGTGGCGCAGGTTTTCTATGTGAAGGACATGTCTACCAAACCGAAAAAAAGAAAAGATAAGGAAGCGAATACATCATACGATGAGCCAAAGCGCCACATAGTTCTTTCAGGAAAAAGAGACATCGTGGGATTGGAGGGCAAGACAGACATGTCTGAAGATTATGAAAAGTTTCATGAAATTCCTCCCTTCAAAGTCAAGGCTGACCCAAGCACCCTATTAAACGATGAAGATTATCCATGGTTACGGCGCAATAAGCAAAGGACACAAGCGAAGAAAAAGTGAAGACTTTCTCTCCACAACTATATCATTGCAGTTACATGTGAAGAAATTAAATGTCTTTTGTAACAGACGAGTTTTCGTCCGAAACCCTGATACTTCGAAAGAGATTGTCCGTTTTGTACACGAAGTGCATCCAGTTTTTGCCGTACCCCTCTCAACTTTTTAGCACATGCTATGTGGGTGAAATGATGATACCATGCCAACTTTCAACCTGTTCAGAGTTCATTTGTAGTGCTTTTCAATTTCAGGGTCATTTAGCTTAAAAAAATCAGTAAATGCATGAAAAATAGGAAATGAAGTCAGAAAGGGTTGAAAATTGATGATGTGGCTTTGAATAGTGCATTTTGAACACACAAAAAGTCTGGAGTTCAAATAAGTTCAAAAAAATGAAATCCCTTTGTAACAGATGACTTTTCGTCCAAAACCCTGATACTTCGAAAGAGATTGTCCATTTTGTACATGAAGTGCATCCAGGTTTTGCCGTAACCCTCTCAACTTTTTAGAACATGCTGTGTGGGTGTAATGATGATACCATGCCAACTTTCAACCTTTTCAGAGTTCATTTGAAGTGCTTTTCAATTTCAGGGTCATTTAGCTCAAAGAATGAACTAATAGCAAAAAGAATGAACTAGAAAACCTTTATGAAACTCTAATAGCAAAAATAATGAACTAAAAATAATTAATTAAAAAATTCTGTTATGATCAACTAAAATAAAACTATAATATTCTTCAATAGCAAAAAGAATCAACTAAAAAGCTTTTATAAAACTCTAATAGCAAAAGGAATCAACTAAAAATATTTTATAAACCTCTAGTATTTATGAAACTAAAATTATATAAAATTTATGCAACTAAAGTTATCAAAGTATTTTTTGTTCAAAACATTAATAGCAAAAAGAATTTTCATAAAGAATTTTTTTAGAAACTTTAATAGCAAACTAAAATAACAAAATCTGTTTTTGGTTAAAACAGACATTTAAAATTACCTAAAAATTACCAAATTGAATATAATGATAAAACACAGTAATATTAAATTGCAGGAAAAAGAATCACTCAAAAATCTATTTTTATAGTAAAGTTATTCAAAAACTAGTAATTCACACCAATTTAAAAGAATTCAAATTTAAACTATTGAAATTTGGAAACTAATGGCACTAACAGAAAGTTTATAATTTTTGTGACCTAAAAGCAAAAAGAATCACTGAAAAACTGTAAGTAGAAACAAAAGAAAATAAATAAAGCAAAAAAGAAAACAAAAAAGTAGAAAAAAATTAAAAAAAATGCCGCCTAGTGGGCCACCACGGCCTGAATACGACTAGAAACCCAACCATCTAGTTGGGCCAGGATTCAGGCCCGCAGAAGGCCCACAAGGTCCACAGGCAGAGGTGTGTGCGATTAGGCCCGTAAGCCTGCTGTTGAGAGGAGCTCGAGAGGGCTGGCGCAGCAGCGCTTATAAACCACTCTCGAGCCCTCTCAGCTAGCGAGGTGGGACTAAACTTTTGGCCCCGGGCAGCACCACCCTTTAGTCCCGGTTGGTGGCACCAACCGGGACCAATGCCCACCTTTGGTCCCGGTTGGTGGCACCAACCGGGACCAATGCCACCCTTTAGTCCCGGTTCGTGCCACCAACCGGGACCAAAGGTCTCTGCTTCCCGCCCTTTGGGCTGACGAAAAGAGACCTTTGGTCCCGGTTGGTGGCACCAACCGGGACTAAAGGGTGGCATTGGTCCCGGTTAGTGCCACCAACCGGGACCAATGCCGAGTGTATATAACCAGCACTTGTGAAATTTCACAGTTTTCATCGCCACTTCGCCCGACGACGCCGACCTCCTCGACGCCGCCAGGCTGCCCCGACGCCGTCCACCGCCCACGCCGTCGCCATCGCCAGGCCCCTGCCCCGTCGTCGCCGTCGCCGTCGTCGTCCCCGAGCCCGTGGCCCTTCCCCGCCCCGGAGCCCACGCCCCTGCCCCGTCATCGCCGTCGCCGTCGCCGTCGTCGTCCCCGAGCCCGCGGCCCTGCCCCGCCCCCGAGCCCACGCCCCTGCCCCGTCGTCGCCGTCGCCGTCGCCGTCGTCGTCCCCGAGCCCGCGGCCCTGCCCCGCCCCCGAGCCCACGCCCCTGCCCCGCCCCCGAGCGCGCCCGGCCGCGCCCCTGCCCCGGCCCGCCCCCGCCGTCGCCGTCGCCGGCGCCCTCGCCGCCCCCGCCGTTGCCGTCACCTTCGCCGGCCGCCCCCGCTGTGAGCCGCCGCCGCCCCCGCTGTGAGCCGCCGCCACCCCTGCTCTGTGCAATTTTTTTTATATATATATGTTGATTTTTTTTATATGATGAATGTTTTTGTTCATATATAATGTATATATGTATGTGGCTATATGTATGTATGTATGGATGTATATATGATGTTTTTTTGTTCATAGCATTTTTTTGTTCATATATGTATTTTTTTCATATATGTGGCTATATGTATTTTTTTGTTCATAGCATTTTTTTGTTCATAGCATTTTTTTCCATGTATGTATGTGGCTATATGTATGTATGTCGCCGTCGCCCTCGATCTCCTACCCCCTCCCGCCCCTACCCGACAAACTCTCGAGGCCACCCAAACCCCTAGAAGAAAACTCCGGTAAATTCGACATGAGGGGGGACGTCGGACATATCGGGCGACCAACTCTCGAGGCCACGCAAACCCTAGAAAAAAAGCGTTGTCGATCTCCTACCCCCCCTCCCCTACCTGACAAACTCTCGAGGTCAGCCAAACCCCTAGAAGAAAACTCCGGTAACTTCGACATGAGGGGGGACGTCGATCAACCCCCTCTCGCCCGACCAAACACTCGAGTCCACCCAAACCGGGACTAAGATGTGATAGGTAGTATTTTTTTTGTTCATAGAAAACTCCGGTAACTCTCCAACATGAGGGGGGACGTCGATCGATCAACCCCCTCTCGCCAAACCGGGACTGAAAAAGCGTTGTCGAGGCCACCCCAAACCCTAGAAGTGTTGTCGAGGCCACCCCAAACCCTAGAAGCGTTGTCGAGGCCAACCAAATTTACCAAGTTAAATGAGTTAAAAGAGCGTTGTTGAGGCCACCCCAAACCCTAGAAGAGTTGTCGAGGCCACCCAAATTTACCAAGTTAAAAGAGCGTTGTCGAGGCCACCTCCCCGATAACTTCGACATGAGGGGGACGTCCGACATGACATGAGGGGGGACGTCGGACGTCGGACATGAGGGATGAGCGTCGTTGTCGTCTACCCCCTCCCCGATAACTTCGACATGAGGGGGACCGTCGGACATGACATGAGGGGTGAGCGTCGTTGTCGTTTACCCCCTCCGGTAACATAGATAACTCCGGTAACATAGATTTATCAAGAATGCCCCCATTATGGATGTGCACAAGTTGATCCAATTTTTTTTATCTCATCTATATATATTCTTTATATGTCACGTTGTCTGTCAAAGTATTGAAGAAATCCATGGCTTCATCATTAGCCAGAAGTAACATGCGTATGATGCTATGAAGCTCTTCAAAGTTGTTTTGGAACGGAGTTCCGGATAGAATAATTTGCTTTTTGGTACGAATTTCAGCAAAGGCCTTCCAAATAGCGATATTCGGAAGGCTCTTGCTGATATTTGTAAGGGATGTTATATATTGTACATATGTAGCAGCGTCGGATAGATATACGAAAACTTATTGTTCGACCAAGCACGAAGAAAGAGATGTCACTTCTCTCTATATATGTTCATGACGATCTTGTGTAATTAATGGTTTCCTTTATTTGCTTACTAGCTAGCGTCGAGTTCTCTCTATATGTGTAGTAGCTAGCGTCAACCAAGGACGGAAAAAGAGAGGTCACTTCTCTCTATTAGCTCGCTAACACAATATGAAACCCCTAAATTAACCCTCCAAAACCCCAAAACCCCCCCTTCCAAAAAAAAAAAAAACCCAGCGACTGCGAGCTGCTGACGCATGGCCGCCTTTTCGTCCCGGTTGGTGTTACCAACCGGGACCAAAGGTGGAGCCTTTAGTCCCGGTCGGTAACACCAACCGGGACTAAAGGTCCTCCCTCCCCCGCCCCAGGTAGCGCCACGTGGAGGGCCTTTGGTCCCGGTTCGTAAGCAAACCGGAACTAAAGGTTTTGGGTATTAGTCCCGACCCTTTAGTCCCGGTTCCAGAACCGGGACTAAAGGCCCTTACGAAGCGGGACAAATGGCCCTTTTTCTACTAGTGGTAGTGCCGACAAGGACACAAGACCGTCATCCGATCCAACAAGCCGGATCTTAGGTTTTCACCTGGATACCACAAAACATAGTACTGCAGGTGCTGGAGCTCCACAACAGCACCTCCTGCGAGGAAAATGACGTCCACGGACGCCATTGCCGCCGACATCAACATAGTCGATGCAAGGTTCTCACCCAGACTTTGAGCACATCCCTACAGCAAGACCACAGCTGAACCACTACCATTTGTCCCTTCTCGAGGATGCAAGACGAACCGTATGGTCATCCGGACGGCCAAACATCAGCACTAGGCACTAGATCCACCAATGGTCATCCGGACGCAAGGCCACCGGATGCAGCACGAGCCGCGAACCTTACCAAGCACCATGCCGGCAAGGAGCAGAGGAGCGTTTCCCAAGGCCAGGAACCACCATGGTCCCGGGCTGCAGCCAAAACATCAGGAGCACCAACTGGCCCCACGCGCGCCGCCGCGTACCTGCCGGATACCAGATCTGATGCGCCGCAGCACCAACCATAGGTGTGGAGATGAAAACACCCGGCTGCAGCAGTCCCTCCACAACCACCAGCATCACCCACCGCCAGCAGCCTCCACCAGCAAGACCCACCGCCTCCCGCCTCCACCACCTCCAGCAGTAACCTCCCCAAGCCGGACCACCACGGGCCAGATCCGCCCGGATCCAGCCAGGCCAGCAAAGCAGAACTGACGAACCTCAAGATCCAAGAACCAGGACGCCACCGGCGCGCGCCCAACCCGGGAGACCGAAGCACGGCACCTCCACCACGCCGTGAGGGGCCCAGATCCGCGCCCTGCGCCCAGCACAGAGAGGCCCTCGCTACGGCCCCCCGAAGCCAGCCGCCGCCCTGTCCGGGCCACCGCGGAGAGAGCCCCGCCGCCACCATCCCTGGGCACGCGTGGCTTCGCCGGCGCCCCCTCCGGCGGTGGCAAAGCAGGAGAGGGTAGGCAGGGAGGACCCGACGGAGGCGCGGCTGGGGTCGCCCCCGAGTCGTCAGAGCCGGCGACGCAGGGGAAGGGGTGGTGGTTTGAAAATTCACTCGCCTTTGACAACTACTAGTAGAATGCCCGTGCGTTGCCACGGGCTCTTGAAATATCTTTGCGAGTTATACAATTACAATGCATGTGAATTTTCACACGTAGAGACAATATAACATAGGCACAATTGCTTAATAATTGAAGTCCACTTCACTTGCAATGTATATCCGTAACAAAAAAAAACAAATTGACGATGTGTCCATGTAACAAATTGAGCGATGATCCAACTAAATCCATTATAAATTATTAAGATCTACTTGCTGCGCTTAAGAAATTCTCGCACAATATCAGGGAAGTTGTCTTTAGCTTCATTCCCACGATGTTTAGCAAGTATAATAAGAATTGCTTTCTCAACTCATACCCATCCTGCACAAGCAATATATGTAGTTAGCGAGAATATTCCACGTCGAATGTCTTAAAACGTGTAATGGACAATACTCACCGTGCAAACCGGCTTGACCAGTTTTTTGCCGTTCCACCAGAGCATAAAATGAAAAACAAAAAAGCCCGACACATCCCTGCAATTTCCTAAATTTATATTATATATAATACAGTGGTAACAAAATAAATATTCGCATTCTGAATTTATTACCCGTCTGTGCTCGTTGGAATATTAGACGGAAATAAACGTTGCCATTTAGATATATCAGAGTTCCAGCCGTGTTGCTTTATTTCGAGTGCTTCTTTGAATTCCCTCGCAAAACCTTTTAACTTCACTACATGTCTCAAATTTTTCATCTCTGACGATTGGGATGTATGAATAGGGTCCATAATGTATACACGATGTGCCTCTTTGTCAATGACGTACAAGATGTATCGGCCGATGGATGCGTACGGAAGATAAATCTACAAATGGTAGCAATTAGCAACAATAATAAACCATGACAACAACCGCCAACATACCTTACATACCATGTTGCACAATGAGATGTTGTTGTCCATCCCAGGCCAGCCATCAAACAATGTTGCCAAAGTCTGAATAGTTTCCTTGTCGCAAAACTTTTGATTTCGTGTTGACTCTTGTATCATGGACTGAGTAAAAAAAGAACTATTGTTTCAACATGTTGATACAAATGACACTGAATGAAGAATTATGATAACTTACACAAAAACGCAGATCCATGTAGTGTATAGGAGGGTCTGTGAATAATACTTCCTCGTCACATGCGAGTATACGCACGGCAATGTTGAAACAATCATTGTCCATACCTTGATTCATGTTAAGTATGCCCTGAAGTTTTTTGAGACTTAAACACATTGGATGCGGTGTCGAGATTCGGACCCATTCCTTCCTGAAAAATGGATGGTAAAAATAATAATAATGTATACTTGTATATTACATAATTATAAATATAAAAGATACTTACTCCAAACACTTAACGTCATCGATCGACATGATGTAGTTGCATAGGCCGACAAGTAAATCACGTTGATCAGTGGGCATGATGGGGATTGGGGTAGGACGTTTGTCTTTGCATCCCTCGGGTGGATTATCAAGGATGTCAACATCGGAATTAGATAAGATTGCTTCATCTTCAGATTGGCAGTATAACGGGCATCCTTTTAGCTTATTCAGTTCTGAATCAAGCAAAATGACAGCTAATTTTGGTCGAAAGTGCTTCATGTCCTCCTGCAAAATAGTTAAAACAACAATTTTGATATAATATTTTGAGATTAAATAATGAGATAATGTATGAAAACGAAACACCTGGGTGAACTCATCAGATAGTGCATCTGCTTTCCAATATTCCATATAATTTAGCATAAATAGTCCACATGACGCGCTATAATATTATAAAATAATGCTTTAGAATATCACCCAGAGGAATCAAATAAGCTTTTATCATCTAATAGATATGATACATCATTTTACATTATTTTTTATTACATGATATCTTTGTGTTCATGAGTACCAAACATAATAATTTTCAGTATGTGACAAGTGCTTACCCATCCGTTTGTATTGCCTCCTTGAACTGTTCTACGACCTTCCATTTTGTAACATTGAGATCGAGCCACTTATGATCTCTGTTAAACTCCGAACTCTGTTCTCCAAGTTTCAGACGCTTCTCAAGTCCAAGTAACTATTTTATATGTGAAAAAACATTAGGGATTAAGGCAAACGAAACATATGTCAAGAGGACTTAACAATAGATAGTTACCGTAGTGGCAAGTTCACTCCATTTTTCCTGAGCACCAAGTGAGTCCAATACTTGAATCTCATGCTTTTTGGCATTGACAACTGCGAGATACCAATGGTACCTTGGAATGTTAATCGGAATGAATAGCTGGTGTAAACATCATATAAGTTGTAGGCATAATTAGATGTAAATCGTAATACAAATGGTTTAGTTAAAAACAATACATCATTATATGCATAGATAATGAGGCGAGACTAAACATATCTTGTTGTAGATAATTATTAACGTGTTGTACGATATGAAGATATTTTGATGGGTCTATGTCTTTTTCTCCGTCTTCTTTCATCTGGCCAGATACAAACGTGCTAATGATATGTACCTTTTCACCCGCCCAGTCTCGTAGATGGTCATGAGCAATTATACAGTATATATAAGCATTTATCACCTGTAACTCCAAGTTTAGAATTCATTATGTTAATAGATATTATATATAGTTTATATTATTGAGTACAAAGTGATGCAATTGGCCTTACACCATCGTGCAAGAACATATCAGCTTTTATAAGGCATTCCAAATCATCATTTGATAACAAGGCGTCTTCAATGTCCACGAATTTGGTTTTCTTGGGGGCAGACATGATTGATCGAATGACTGTAATATCTCTAGGGGTACAAACATAGTATGTCGTCACGATAAAAAAAAGCCAAACCATTGTAAAATATGAGCCAAATTAATTGAATACAAAAACCAATATGACAAAGGAATGATCGACAATAACACTAAAAAAAATACCTTGTGTGATAACATTCAAATTGGCATCCTTTTTTGGTTTATTATGAGATATCATTGGTCCAACATCATTATGTTGTATTAAACTCAGTGAATTTTCGGCCCCTTCACGCAACATCGGTTCGGAAACCTTGTCGATGGATTCATTTTGAACATGTCCAAACTCCATATCCATGTCTCCTATATTCTGTGAAAATAATAATATATAAAAATACAATTTTTTTATTATCATGTATAACATAGAAACAAAAAAGGATTAGTTATATGCACCTGTTCTCGTGTTGTCTCATTCATGTCTGTCATTGTTACATCCGTCGGTATGTCAGAACCCATCTATTTTCTTCTTTAATGAACAAATGCGAAAGATTTTAAAATATAAATGATATTTTATACTCCATCATATAAACATATAATATATAATAAAAATGAATTGAAGCTAACACAACTGTTTTAATTTCTTTTTATTTTTTACCTAACTTTTTTTTAGATAATTTCACCTAACATTGTCCCTACAGCCTATTAAAAAAAATCACTACACAGCCCCAACCTTATTGCCTAAAAAAAAGCCCCAACCTTATCACTCCCCCCCACTGCTCTCCCCCGCGGTCGACCTCATCCTCCTCCCCCCACCCGCATCGCCGCCGGCCGACTGCCTCCGCCATCACCCCCGCAGCCGCCGGCCTCCGCCGTTACCTCCCACCGCCGCCCCCTCTCACCCCCTCCGCATCTTCACGCAACACTGGGTGCCCAGACCCCGTCCTCGGTGCCATCACCGTCGTGCCCAGCTGCGTGGCCGCCGTCGACCACCAGGGCCACGGCTTCTCCGACGGCCTCCAGGCCAACATCCTGGACATCGGCGGCGGCCAGGCCGTTCCTCTCCCTCGATGGCGGACCGATAGCCCGACGGCGGCGGCCAGGACGTTCCTCTCCCTCGGCGGCAGAAGAGCTTATCCCAACCACGCCGTCCACCTCCTCTCCTCCTCCTAAACCTGCGCCACCACCAGATCTACGTCTCACGTCGTCGGCTCTGCCCCATCCCACCCTCCACTGCCACCATCTTCCAGGGAATCAACTTCGACCTACCGGACGTCGTCGTGGCCGAGCCTCCCATCGTCGGTGAGAACATCGATCCCCCAATCCCCTAGCCTACCTATCTCAGAGCGACGTGCCATCCGTGTCCCTTTTAACATGCTAAAAATGAAATGATAGGCACAACATCTATTATCTAAATCTTTTGTTAGCTGGATTTGTAGCACACTCTTGCCGATACTGGCTTCAGAAAAATCAAACATTCAGAGTTCATAACATGTGCCATCCATGTCACTATAACATGCTAAAAATGAAAGGGTAGGCAGTTTTTGCTATAGTTTTTGTTAGTTGGTTTTGTAGCACACATATATACAAACTATGCATTCCTTACCATCTTGGCTTCAGAATGTTTAACATGTTCAGAGTTCATGGTGTCAACATCCTAAGTAGATGAGTTACAACAAAAAAAAGATGAGTTTGGTAATGAGCTTCTTTGTTAGGACTGTCAATACGGTTCACATGCTTATACTGAATATATTAGGTATAATGAAATTTTACCGTAGCTCATCGACCATGTTTTGTTACTTAAAAAACACAATGAAGAAATCTAAGTCATACATGGTATTTCTCTGTAAAATCGAATTGTTGTTGCATGAGCCAGAAGCTGATTATGAGCTTAGGTCATGTGAACTCACTCCATCTGCTCCCGTTGCTGATTTTTCCTACATATTGTATAGGAGTGTAACTTCTTATTTAATGAGAAACCCTCCCAAGTGTTAGATTTGTAGTTGATTATTACTTAGTCTAATAACCAGGATGTTCCCACCTTTCCTTGGGTACAGTCAATAATTTTCATGCTTTATGCATGTTTGGAGATGACATGTACCGTTGCTGGATTTCTAAAGGAAACAGAGTAGTCTATATCTTTATATCGTTGCTGGATTTCTAGAAGAAGGAAAAGGGGAGAAATGGTTGTTTCCGCTGCTTTGCAACTACTTTAAAATGTGTGTGCTTATATCAGGAAGATCTTGGTTGCAGAATTGATCGGATATAATAGTCAACACAACGAGGTTGGTTCTGTAATTAAACGCCTAGGATCTTGTAATTTTGAATCAAATAGTTTGATTACACAATCAGTTCACATTATTATTTGTAGCATGTCGCCTAGCATTTTAGAGTTCCATCCTTTTCAGTAATAAAATAATGATGAACTCATATTAGTTGATCTGTAAGTGAATCATAGTAGTACAGTACAACCTCATGAATCTTTTGGCAATAATCGCATCATTTGGTTGCAGACTATTATTCTTTTTCTTTTTTACAAATATGTATATTCACCCACAACTCTAGATCAAAGGAAAATTAGTGCATATAAACAAATTTGGTTCTTTCTTTGCATACTTCCTGCTGAAATTCTTTGCAACAAGGAATCAAGTATTTTTAATTTCTTACATGTTTCCCTTCACTGAAATTCTCTGCAACAAGTTTTTTATTAGATTTTTCCCTTCGCAACAAGTTCTTACATATTTTTCTTTGATAAAGTTATTTACAGAGAGCATGCATCTATAAAATTGAGGAAAATTATTGATAGTATGATGTGTGTTGTCTGATTATCAAAAAAATGTGTGTTAGCTGAGACGACATTGTTCTTAGTTATTTTAGCTTCGTGAGTAGCATCTCACCTTCTCTCCCTCCCTTTTCTCCCAGATGGAGACATGGTGCTTCTTCTCGGCCGCGTCACCTCACCGTGTACGAGGGTGAACTCCACATGAACATATCCTCGAGTAAGCAGCAGCACCCCCATGGCCGTTTCAGTTTTACTATCTATTTTTTTGTGTGTGCGCTGATGTTGCCTTCTCTTCTTCATTGCTGACGAGCTACCCACCAATTTTGCCATGGTCATCTCGTGCCGTTCAGCCTCAACACCAAGCTGCTGGACCGAGAACACTGCCAACATTTTTGGTGAGCAAGAATGGATCTCCCACTATGTGCGCAGTCCTCCGCCATTAATGATTCGCTACAATAGATAATTTCGATTGGTTGATAACTACCATGTTGGAACGTAGTGGTTACACTCTTGATGGAAAGAATCCACTCTTGAAATAGTAGATAGTGAAGTTGTTTCCTTTCCTAATTCTTGAATGGTCCGATGCTTCTACCTTTGCTATGCGTACTTACTTTTAAAAGACAGGAGTAACCGAATTTTGTTTACTAAGTTTTGAAGTATCATGCATGTGGTTAAAGGACCAGTGCAGAACTTAATTTAATTATTAATCCTACAGCTACTGCAGATGCTATATGTACCAACGGTTAAAAAAGGTTCATAGCATACTTCACATGGTAGTGTCAGAGAAGTGGCCTTACTAAATGAGGGAATGAAATTAAACCAAATCAATATTTTTAGGTCAGGATGTTGTAATCTATTGAAGTGGCAACTATAGATCTATCTTATTGATTTGCAACTAAATTCTAGCCCCCCATTCATGCTAGAGTCTGAATGCACATCATTCATATGTTTAAAAAACAATTCAAACCAATTTCTGTGTGTACCATATGCTCAATTCAGTTATAATTGAGCTCTACTCCCATCCCTAGATAAAAAACAACAGAGTAATCATACAGTGCAAATTTTTAGTACCAAACCAGAATAAATATTCCACTCCCGTGGCAAATATAGATATATCTTATTGATTTCCCACTAAATTCTAGCCCCTCTAAATTTTGAGTCTGAATGCACAACATTCATATGTTTAAAAAGAAAATCAGATCAATTTCTGTGTGTATCCATATGCCCAATTCAGTTCTAATTGAGCTCTACTCCCATCTCTAGATAAAAAACAACAGAGTAATCTATGAGTACTGTTATTTCACAAAATAGAGAGCAAAATTTCAGCACCAAACCAGAATAATTACCCCAGGCTATTCACATTGTCATTGTGGTTTAAGTAGAAATGACCTTGCTAATTGGTTACTGAGATCTAAGTTTATATATATATATATATATATATATATATATATATATATATATATATATATATATATATATGATATTTTTGGTGCCAGCTTATTATTTGCAACGAGGCTACTCGAGATTACAGTTTATGGGATACAACCAACTTAATAGGAAAGCTTGATTAGATCTACAATCAATTTAAAGTGGCTATGATATTTTTATAAGGTGGCACTGTCTCCACTGATGTTGTTCATTAGCAATTTGATAGTATACCAATGGAACCATTGATATGCACAGAAATCAATGGAGCCTATGTAAGTGCTTTCTGGTGACTTCTCCCTTAGATATGCACAGAAATCAATGGAAATTCCAAGATAAATAATTTTGCTATTAGAAATCTAATAATTATACACATTTTGAGAAGAGAAAGATCGAACGATGTTCGTACCTTGAGAAACTCGCTTTACTTTTTGATGTTCCTTCACTTATTCATGTTCTTTGGTTATCTATGATGGACGAGGGTAGATGAGGGAGACCAGGCATCAAGCCTGGTAAGTTATCTAAAAAAAAGGTAGAGGAGGGAGTGGGGAGAATGGATGGCAGGGGAGGCTCAAATATATAGGAGTGCTAGTTAGATAGTATGTTCTCGTATGGAGCAGATCTCATTCCTTTTTTCACTCGATACATTTCTGTAGGCAAAGTTATGAACATCATTTGCTGCCTATTTTACCAAGTTGAACTCAGAAGCCAAAGATATGAACATGATCTATTTTGGAAATGATTAGAAAAGATGTCCAAAATCAGAACTTACTAAGGAATTAAATTATTGTATTAATTAAAATTAGAGAACTTATTATTATCGCTTATACGCCAAGATCAGTTAGCACAATAAGAAATTCATAGCGTAGACAATACCCTCTACTCATATCCACATCTTCATTATTGAGAGAATAATAATAAGGTCTATTTATGTTGTCCATCATGTTACTCGTTGATGTACCATTTATTATCGTATTATACAAATGAAAAGGAGGAAAAATATTAAAATTAGACCAAGCACAATCAGATCACTTCGCATGATTTTTCCAAAAACATTTGTGAGACTACTTAAACTTACCGTTAGAACCAACTACAGGATTGCTCAGGTCAGAAATGTTGGCACTACAGAATTCCAAGCTTATGATGTGCTTATTATTACTTGTTAGTTAAATGCACATGAGTCTATTTATGATAGAGCTCCTTGCACCAATTGCTGCAGTTATTGCACGTAATTGGCTCACATTAAATGAATATGACTGATTCAGTTTGTCTGAATTACAACATGCCTTCCCTTATTCCACTAAAAAACATATCAGTATATGTAATATCACCTTGAGATGCTGCAGCAGGATAAATAAGAGATAACTGAAAATTACATTATCATCGAGCATATGTATCAGTCCCGTAGCATGGGTAAATCAACTGAAAATCACGCTTCATTATTTGACTCCGGACGGTTACATTGATAAATGGTCTTAAGGAGGAATGAAACACCTAATAACCTAAGATCTCAATAATACTGGACACATCCTCATGCTTGGTCTTCTGAAGGTGGTGGTGGCTTGTTGTCACAGACCTTGATATGCTTAACAACCATCTCCCTCAGCTCATTTTTATGGTTCAACACATATTGCAACAACATCCTATTATGCTGGACTGCTTCCAGAATCTGATAGTTGTTCGTTCCCCAACCGTCCTTCCTTTGTGCATTTGATCCAGTGTCACACTGGATATCCCAGAGCGAGGGGATATGCGCACGTGAAGTGTTTTCCACCCCACGATTATGGACAAGGTTATGAAAATGGTTTCTAGAAAGCATGGTTGGGGATCTATGGGCCACATGGTGCCTTGCGATTTTAACTTGTTCATACCTATGTGCGGTTCCCTTACGAACTTCTGGTGACGTAGGTTTTTTCTCATCTTCCTGTTCAGCTAGAACAGGAAGAAACACTTGCGTCGTTTCTTTCCCTCTTTCCTGATTAGCTAGAACATCAGGGAACACTTGCGACGTTTCTTCCTCTCGTTCCTGCTGATCCTCAGTCCCCTCATTTTCGAAGCTAGAGAATGACATGAAGAAGGACACTGGAATGGCGTGACAGTGAATGAGCTGTGACCGAGCGGGCTGGTTGGGGTGGTGCAATGCACATGCAATATGTAGGAGTTTATAAGGAAACGCACACTACGAAATCTACCGGGACCAACCCAATAGTAGTTTATAAGGAAACACACATTAAGGCTGGTGATACACGTATGATTATGCATTAATGACGAATATAAACTTCTTATTTGTTTCCATATTACATTAAATAGGGGATTTTGACTTTCTTTTTTATTGAGATTTATTAACCCTACCGATATTCACATTAAGTTATTTCCTTTTCCACTTTTACTATTTTATTTAACATTTCTATTTCACTAGCGAAAATTAATAATATTAGACCCATTATTTGATTTATTTCATTATGTTAATTTAAGCATGCACATTAATCTGAGCACTACAATGGCAATTTTAAATCCCTGTCATACTTGTGCCCCAGGCCGTGAGGCGACGTTTCGACGTCTCTGGTCTGATCCTATTTTCTACAATATTATGCTATTCTTTTTCTTCCATTCGTTTTATTAACATTATTGTACTTGCTTAGACATATATGAAGTTGGTAATATCTCTCGTCAGTGGAAATGATGAACTGCTGCCAAGCTGCGAATAGGCTGAAAGGCTACATGGCACATAGAAGAAATGCAGAATCCGTCACTTGTGGGATACGGTAAGCATTTGTGAGGTACTGATTCTCTTTCACCTTTGTTTTGCATATATTCTATTTAATTAGCCTGATAAATTTTTATACTATGTGTTCATTCCAGACGGAAAACATATCTATATCTAGCTCTCACCCTTGGTCACATATACCCAGATTATGATTTCAGGTAATTTTGTGTTACATTGATAAAGTTCTATCTTCAGTCTTTGAGATTATAAGCCTATAGATGTGCAACGATTTTTTTGCCTTAATCAGTGAAATCTACAGTCTTATGTCTAAAGTATGATAAGACCATATGGACACGGTTCGGAATATTTGCTCTTTTAATGGTAATATGACTTTTGAAAGATAAATGAGTACTTTTAGATATTATGACTTTTGAAATATGTGCAGACATGAACACTAATTGCAAACTTCTACTGATATGGACACGGTTTGTAACTATATGAGCATGTTTCAATTGCATGAATTTTCAGGAACATCATGATCATGAAAGAGAATTTGGATCATGGGCGAACATGTGAAGATACTTGAAGACTAAAGACAATAGAGGGTACATGACTTACAACCATCATATTTTTAAGTTGAATATTCCGTAGATGGTATGTGATGATTTGCGACACGAGGAAGTATATGACGCGAGACACGATACGATTGAAAAACTCGTATCTTATAGCAGTGTGTTTATGGATGGCGTTATACGATACGAGGAAGTATAGGATGCGAGCCGGTATGACTGAGAACCTCGCAGGCTGAGTGTGGACTACACCGACAACTGGCTGCTGTTTTAGTACCAGGTTAACATGGCATGGTCCACTCCAAAATGCCTCCCATGCCCGTGTCCTCTCATGGCCGGTCTTTGAGTACCATGTGAACCTGGCTTGGTTCACTCCAAAATGCCTCCGGTTCACCTGTACCATCAAACCGGCCTGGTCTACGCCAACCCAAAAAAAAGATAATAATTTTTAAAATTCCACACATAGACCAGGACTTGATATTTAGAGTTCTAATTTAAGTACTTAAACAAAACAAGTTTAATCCAATATATCAACAATTTTTTCCTGTCGCCTAATAGATAATTCTGAAGTAGATCCCTAAAAAAGATGTAGTAATAATCTATTTGCGACATTCGAATATGCATCAGTTCATATTCAGCCGGTTATGATCCTCAAGGCCCTCTGATTTCAGCCGGGATGTTTCCAGCTCTCATTGTCTTTGATCGTCAGCATCTGGACCATGAGTTGCTTCCTAAGCTGTATTGAATCCTAGAAAAGATGCAAAACAAACATCGTATAATAAATGGCTTGAAAATAAACTGCACACCAAAACCTCTCTATTATCTACTTACGTTAGTTTTACACCTCATGGACCGATAAGTACCAGTCTGATGGGCCATCTCTTGTAGGACATGAAAAGCGGAGTCTTTGCTGTTACAAAAAACTGTATATATTATAAACTATATCAGCGTGCTTATAATGTGTGAAATCATTCTAGTATAGTATATTACCGCCTGGCGTTAATACATATGTTGTCGTTAGGCCAATCCATGAGTTGGGTATCCCAATCAGGGATCCTCATCTGCAGCACATTATTGAACTCTTGCTTCAACATTGTGATTTCCTTCATGAACTCAGTGCTGTGAAAGTTGAATCCATGCCCATAGGCGTCGACGGATGGATCAAAATGGACAAACCTCCCACTCTCCATATTGACTACAAGTAGTCCGTAGGACAAATCAATGTAAGAGAATGTTAGTAGATACTGCGGTAGGTAGAGTCATGTTAAATGCTAAAATAATAAGCAAAGTAAATTATAATAATTAGTCTCTTACAGTTGTAGAGTTGAACACATCATATTTAGGAAACGGCCGGACAACGGCATTGTCAACCAGAGTCGTGGTGCGGGGTCTTTGCTCCATCCAAGAGTGTCTCAGGGCCCGTGCTTGAGAATGGAATTGCAAGTCAAAAAAATGTTTCCTTCCAAACATTTTTGTGCCTGCAGTGGTCTCCATTTCAGTGCTTGCAAGCTTATGAACTGCGAGATCGAAGCAGTCGGGATGAATTTGTCCAAAGAGCCAAATTGATTCCTTGATCACCCGTAGGCTGATCTCGATTTGTTACGGTTGAGCGCTTCTTATCCATATTGTGCTGGCCAAAAAATGCAGAACAGCCTTTAGCAGAAAACATTCACATATCTATGTATCACCTCTAGGATATTGCAACAACATTCTTTTGAAATTCTAACTTTTTTCAAACTATGTGATAGATATGAATAATAAGACAATTGTTTAAATGAACATAAGTTAAAGAAATTACTTCCATTGGAAATCTGCCAAATGATGTGTGATAATCTGGCAGCAGTTCTTTTAATGTGATATAATCTATTAGTTGTCTAAAAATAACATGGCCACATGTAACATAGGTAAAAAAGTGTATACTTCTATATTAGGATACCCCAAAGGTATCCAATCAATGTAATCCAATAAGAGAAAATAAACATTCATTCATAAATAGGTGGAGGACAAAACGTTACACTATTTTTATGCCAAAGTCAGCTTAACGATAATAACATGGAAATAGCAACAATATATATCTATAACGCAAAACAGATCCCATAGTATTTTTCTTGGCCACAAGGGGCGTGTCGGTCCTGGTTTATTTTGCTTATTGCTCCTGGCTTATTTTGCTTATTGCTCTGATCTGGTTCTTACAACGTGGGGTTACACAAAAATATATAGCACGTAGACAACTAAGCCTATGCACATATTATACGAGTGACAAGTCGTAGCCGAACACATCTATACTGTCGTGGTTAATCAAAGGATTCAACTAACAAACCTATACGTCTGAATACGTGTATATGTTCTTAATAGACAATAAAATCATATGTGGGTGTACATGTGTGGTTTAGAACATTTATGTAGCCTGTTGTGTAGGACAGTAATACAACATGCTTTACAGAAAAAATAAATGGCAGAAAGACAACTTACTTTAATGCCTCATAGTCTTGGGCAATAGTAATAAAGTTAAAAATGCAATCAACGGATTCTTCTACGGCATGCACATTGCCTGCAACCGCCAGAGGGGCGGGCAAAGCCTCGTGTGGGGCGAGCTGAACATCCATTGCTGCGTGGACAGCCTCCTAGGGTGCATGCACTCCATCCATCGGTGATAAGATAGTGGTGGGTGATAGGAAATTGGTGAGGATAGCATTGGGTGTTGAAGTAGGAGCCGGGGACAGTTTATATGAAGGGTTCACGTCCTGATTGACAGCTAAGTTTTCGAGATTTAAGTATGTCTCCTGTAATTGAACTATCTGATATAGCTGTCGGGCCCAACAATTAGTGAGATACACTGAAATCTTCTCTTTCCTTTTCATCCTCGGCATGATACTCTAGCTGATACATATGGCAATCCTTGATTCCATGAAGGTATTCGCATTATCTCTTTCTTAGGAAAGTCATAATTCCTAGTTGCATAGTATCTTTTTTAAACTTAAAAACTGAGACCGGAAAGACATATCTAATACAGTATGTCAAATATTAGTATAATGCTATGGCAAAAATATTTGGTTTGATTCCATGCTCCACGAGACAAACAAAGCAACATGGGCTTATATATGTCCTATCTATGTCTCCTTTTCCCCTATGGCGTTTTTGGAAACTATTTGTAAAAAAATAATCAATGAGATTTGTTTCTGTCATTGGAAAGGCAATAAATTAGTTTTTTTAGGAATACTTCGCTTCTTTTATTTATTAGTTGCCGATTGTTTGGGATCCCATCTACATTTTGGTGGATATGTCCTTCCAAATGATGAACACCACCTAATTACAGCCATTATTTGATTCCAAGTAGAAAAAAATTTAGGGTGCGGAGAGATCAGATCTTTCTCCCATGAATTGATCTTCACCTGAATTGGTAGCTGAGTTTTCGACATTTAATTGCCTTCAAAATAATAAACCAACTATTTGTTGCCCCTTATTTTCAAGTCCAGAGGCATTAATTATGTCTACGTTAATTGATCTTCTTCCTGATAATTACTGTTGGGTACAACAATTAATGAGATACACCTCGATTTTTCTCTCCTTTTCATCCTCAACGTGATACTCTGGCTGATCAGGGCCGGCCCTGAGCAGGTGCGTCCGGTGCGGCCGCACAGGGCCCTCACCTGCCAGGGGCCCCATCTATGTACGTATATATACGAAGGCCCAGTTGTGTAAAACGCCCGGCAGCTCGATCGAAGTAATCACCATAAAAAAGTCTAAAAAAACCATAAAAAAGCCCGATCAAATGTTAACCCCACAATTTCGCTGGAAATAAAGGAATCTGCGATCACGCCTGCTCGTTCTCCTCGATGACTCCTCGTTCTCCTCTCCCGATCAAAAAAAAAAGACTCCTCGTTCTCCTCTGCCTCCGCGACTCCTAGTTCTTCACTTCTCCGCCCCAATCACGCCTATAATGGTGCGCTTTCTCTCCCGTAGCAGATTCTAGCAATGCAGATGCAATAATTGGAGGAGGACATCCCGATTTTCTGATTTCCAACAATCTGTAACGGTTAGTAGTACTTTCTATTCCCCTTCTATAAATTTCTTAGATCTTCTGGTTATTTTTGATTCGATCTCCCCGGCCTTATTCGATTCGCTCCTGCATGTCCATCGTAGAAGAAAAGGAAGATGGTGCTGCTGCTGCACGGTTAGTGATGGATTAATTTGTGGCAAGCTTCAGCAAGCAAGGGCTCATACGGGAGATGATTATAGTATGATAATTAGTTAATTCGGAGTATCATCAGACTAGACTATTGGTACGTCGCCGAATTTTTTCCAACATTCAATCTCATCTCAGAATTTTTGTAGTCTTTCTTTCTTGTGTTACGAGATGTCATCAAGAATTTGTAAGTCTGGTCATGAGAAGAAGCAAAAGGAAAAGAGAGACAATGAATTTGTAGAATCCCAAAAGGGCGCCTTGAACAAATTTGTTAGGCCAAATAGTTCTGCTAGTAATAATCAAGAACTAGCTCTAGTAATTTTTTGAACAACCAAATGAAAATTTAGATGATAACGATAACAATGCCAATGATCATGAAAATATAGGCGAGGGTGCTGCTGTGATTAGGGCCCCATGTTTTGTGTTGCACCGGGGCCCCGGATTGTCAGGGCCGGCCCTGTGGCTGATGCATATGGCTATCCCTGATTCCATCGATCTTGTATAGCCATTAGATATTTCTTAGGAAAATCATAACTCCTGATTGCATAATATCTTGTTGTTTCAACTAAAAACCTTAGAACAGAAAGACATATCTAATACAGGCATGTTTGTCTAAAAATGTAGTAAAAAAGAAAACACATTTTCAATTGTCATGTTTTTTTTATTCAGGAACACATAAAAGTAAATCAGCTAGTTATCAGGAACATAATGAGCATTCCCGAGATTTTTTTATCGGAGGTTAACTACCCAAAATTTCAACCAAAGAAATTGCTTGGTGCATTCAGATAGCATCAGCGAACGGAGCTCTACCGGCACCATCATGAACTATAGTGCGCATGCATTTATTTCTTTTGGTTGCCAGAGTGTTGGTCTTAACTCGCCCCCCAATTTTTTTAATCCTATCCGGGATGTTAATTTTCCATATGGCGTCCCATATATTCGAGCTTGAAGGTCCCGCATTTGTGTTGTTGTTTAAACTTGCAGCCAGTTTATAAACATCATATTTTTAAATTAAATATACATGGCTGTTGTGTGATGGTTTATTTTTTTTATCTTTTCTAAAGTTGTTGTGTGATGGTTTATAATGGTAGCAAAAGACAATGATGCCTCCAATAGATGTATATATCCTTTGCACGCACGGGCATTTCCCTAGTTTTGGAAAACAATTAACCTTGACTACTTGTATCATCTTGCATTGCGACCCCTAACGAAAATGTGCATGCCTATAAATTAGCCTTGTACCAGTTTTCAAGTGTGGCTCACTGCTCATTCATGATAGATAAACAAAATATTTATTAATGACGGTGCAACAAAATTATTAGTAATCCAACATTATGGTAGCAAATCAATTGTCTAGTTATGCCAAAACACCATAAAGTTTTTAAACATACTGTCCATGTGGATCCATATTTTATCTAATTATTCATATCGAAGAAATAGATAATTTTCCATTCAATCCCTAACAAAGATTAAGTATAGGAAATTATTTTTGAAATTTCCGCATGCATCAGCCCATCTTCAGTTGCTTATGACCCTCAAGGCCGCTATAATTTCCTCTGGAATACTTGCAGCTGCTTCATTGTCTTTGAACATCAGCATTTGGACCGTTAGTTGCGTCCGGAGTTGTATTGGATTCTAGGAAAGATGCAAAACATCAATCAGTTAATAAGTGATCCGATAATAAATGGCACACATAAACTCATTATACATGTACTTACGGTAATGCTCATCCAGCCCATGCTACGCGCACAACGAATCTGGTGGGCTATCTCTTGTATTACAAAGAAGCCAGAGTCTTTGCTGTGACACAAAAAAATCAAACATTATATGGTGTGCATCTCATGTAAGTGTTCAATTTAGTAGATTACCGACGAACGTTAGAAGTCATGCTATCTTCTCGCCAATCCATGATTTGGGTATTCCAACTAGGGATCCTCGTCTGCAACACATTGTTGAATTCTTGCTTCAACATTGTGATTTCCTTCCTCATCTCTTTGTTATGAGTGTTATCTTCAGCTATACAGACGTCGGGGGATGGATCCATTACAACAACCCTCCTCCTCATAAGGTTAACTACAAGTAGCCCATAGGGGGAATCCATGGGAGACAACGGTAGTAGATACTGTAGCAGGTCAACAGATATTAATTCGTATTATAATAAGTAAACAAAAATTTAAGAATGAGAGTCCTCTACAATTGACGAGTTGAACATGTTGTATATAGGAAAAAGGCTCTCACAATTGTAGAGTTGAACACATTATATTTAGGCAAAGGCTGGACCATGACACTGTCAATCAGCGTTGTGGTGCGCTGTCCTTGCGTCGTCCAAGAGTGCCTCAGGGCCCGTGACATAGCATGAAATTGCAAGTCAAAATAATGTTTGCTTCCAAGCAAGTTGGTGCCTGCGGTCCTCTCTACTTCATCGCACGCAAGCTTATGCACCGCAGGATTGAAGCATTCAGGATGGAGACGATCAGAAAAAAAGGGTGTCATGGAGCATGCGAACGCTGATGTTGATCTGGTATGGTCGTGTTCTTCTTATCCATATTGTGCTGCACTCAAAAAACGCACAAAAAACTTTATAAAAAAACATCCATCCAAACTAATTGACTGAAAAATGGCAAACTATTAAGAATGTAAGAAAACCAACATTCATTAATTATAGTTGCTCGACATTGTAGGGACATGATAACCAAACAGTTAGTTCAGTACAAAACGTAGATTGCCCCACACTGAAAAGATGACAACATTTTAATAATGAAAATATAGTCTACATAATTAAAGCCTTGGTAGTGGCTGTAACGTCATGTGTTCTCAGATCAACCAATACTAACCTACAAATAGCAAAAAATATGTAAAATAGGACAACTTACTCTAATGTCTCCTGGTCTCGAACGCCAATGATAAAGTCAGATATGTATTGGACTGCATCTTCCAAGACATGCATTGCTGCGGGATGAAGGTCCATGGGTGCGGGCACAACCTCCTCGGGTCCGGGCACAACCTCATGTGGTGCGGGCACAACGTTCCCGATGTTCGGCTCCATCGGTAGAATATGTGTGAATATGTGAACTGGGGTGGGTGGTGAAATAGGAGCTCGATGGAGTTTATATATTGTTAAACTTTTTGGACTATAAATCAATTAAGTTTTGTAAGTTATTATTGCCTTCCAAAGAATGAATACAGTATAATCAAAGCCATAGTTTGATTCCAAGTACAAATTATTTTCATCTTCTCGTAGATGGGATCCTTATCCTATTAATTGATCCTTCACCTGATATATACCTTTCGGCCCAGTATATATATATTTTTACAATCCCATGGCATGGACGCTAGGCTGCATGGGCTTTTCCTCTTCCCCATGATACCCACACTGATGCATATGAGAAAGCTTGATTCCGTACTACCATTATATCTTTGTATTTGGAAACTCATATCATGTAATAGTCATGGTATGTTATCTTTCCCTCCCAGCTAACAGAAATATTTGATCTCTGTTACTAAACAATGTATGCACGGGAGGGTTGCCCAGGATTACGTGTAGGATGCATTAATATATACTACCAAAAGGGGTTCACGGATAATTGGCAGCTAAATATTACATGCCCACAACACCTCCTTGGAGGATATTTTTATTGAATATCATACATTATTACATCATAAAAGACATGCCGAAACTTGGCAACGAGATATTGCACATACCATTTTGATACAATTTTTTTCATTAAAGACAAAATGTGCGCTTGCGTACATGCCGGAAATTCTAGCGTCCATTGTTCCTAGCTCCGACAATTCTAGCGTCCATTGTTCCTAGCTCTGACAATATTATTGACGTAGGCACGTGTTTCGTCAAGTGTCATAAGACTGGCTTCATGTATATCTACGAATAAAAATCAGTGTCAGTGATAATGACATAGTATTGCAGATGAAAATACTAAGACAACTAATTTAAAATGGTACGCAACACCTACCTTGTAGATGATGACCCTCATCACTGATATTAGGAGAATAGATGAACGTGCTCTCCCGCATAGTTTGGAAGCATTGACGCCTCCGATTAATCTGTATGTAAGTAACAGCAAGTTTTCCAAACTGATTTTCAGTGCGTCGCAAATGGTAAATTTGACGTCCAACATGCTCATCATATATGCGTAGGAAAATTATCTGCCGTCTATAGACAAAAACAAATGTTAGTATCTGATTGCAACAATAAACATAATAAGCAAATGTAATTCTCAAAATATAAACGGCGCTCACCGAAAGTTCATGAGGCCAATTTCGACGAAAGGGACGTGTCGACCATATATATTGGATCCCACAGACTTTGTATCTTACCAACATAGGCAACAATGGCAATGACATCTGCTAAGATTTAATCAGAATGAGACCCTGAGTTTATATATATTAATATGCAAGAACCAAGATAAAAATAATGCACCAGTTATGCATTTGTCCTGTAGTGCGTAGATGGCCCCAAACTGTGGGAAACCCGGTGGACAAATTGCCCATGCTATCCTGTGCGCCGATACCCTAGCCTTGGTCCTAGTGTCTAGTGTCATGATAAACTCCATGGCTAGATACCAGAAATGTCCATCTGGTATTTCTGTGGGGTTGAATCCTACGCGAATGAATTCATAGCATATGCCAGGCTGAAGCATGGTGTTGAAGCGAACTGCTTGGTTGTTGAATGCAAACGCTTCCATTTTTGTCCCCTAATATTTTTTATGAATCATCAGCATGATCCGGAAATAAAACAGTTTAGCAAATGTGTAATGCTATCAAGTAGTGATGAGTAATTCCTTACTTCCTGATCCAGTAGTATGCACTGCAGGTACATGTTTCCCATGCCATTCTCTTTGATTGTGGACTTCCATTGGACCCTTGCATGAATGATCCAACAGTTCTGGTATATATGCTCCATCTGTACGCGACGAGATGTCAACTTCCTGTGCATAGAATAAAATTCATGAATGAGCAAAATATTTCAGCGGTGATAGCAAACTGCCGTACAAGCTGATCTATTTTATATTGCCTGTCCATTGGAGGGATGATAGGACGAGGGATGATCTGAACTGGTGACGATGCCATAACCCTCTTTGAGGTTGTCAATCTGTATGAGATACCCATGTTCGTGGATGAGAGGGCGTGGAGGAGAGGGGCTGATCCGATCTAGAAAGAATGAGACTTATATAGTGGTGCTGGGCATTTTGAAAGCATAGAGGGCGGCGGGAAAAGCCATCATGTTTGCAAAATTGTTTTTGGAGGTTTAATTGCCCGTGTGTGAAAAACATATACTTAGGCGAGAATTAATGAGGTTCCATAACACTGATGCATGGGTTATTTGATTCATAAAATAGACAGACTTTCCAAACGTAGAAGATTATGCACCAAAAATGGTATAGGACTTTCCAGTCGTACATTAATCATTGATTTGTTAACATAAAAATAGCAAATCGTATCATTAATTGCGTGTTTAAATTAATATGATTTGCAAATCTCATGATATAATATCTCTTTTTTATATAATATTGGATACAATTTCTCCTGTTCTTCCTTCGTCAAGCACATCAATCCGTTTATCTTGACATGTGTGGGCTGGTATGTCGGCGCCACATTTGTCCAGATTTGGACCCGATACATTAATCAAACCAAGCAAAAGTTGCATTTTTTATCATAACAGATTCAAAAACTTAAAGATTTATTCACATATAATAATTAGTTATGTGAAGAAACGTAAGCCATGCAAGTCAAGATAACGTCGGCAGGACAGGAAATGTTGTTGTAGCCGGCCTTTACTTATGTCACTAAGTTTTCTCTGAAGTAGAGTTTCCCGTTGCCTGTCAAACAATTGTCTATAGACATGCATGTTTTAAAATAATTGTACACCAAAACTGCAACATTTTAGGATTTCCATTGAATACTTGCATTGTTCCCATATGTACAGATTAAGGGGAGTGCTTCGAAATATTATTTTAAGATACATGGGATTTTACATTAGATTAATTTGTAGTGATCAGAGATTGCGAATTAATTTGTAGTGATAAGAGAGAGCGAAAATAGCAAGTTGGTTGGGATAAATAAGAGTAAATAAACTGAAAAACACATTTCATTACTTCAGATGTACAAATGCTGGTAAGGAGCGATGAAGCACCTAGCAATCTAACATATAAATATTTTTAGTCAAACCAAGACAAAATATGCATTTTTATCAAAAAAGATTCAAACACTTAAAGATATATTCACATATAATAATGGATTATGTGAAGAAACGTAATCCATGCATGTCAAGATAACGTCAGCAGGACAGGAAATGTTGCTGTTGTCAGCCTTTTCTTATGCCACTAAGTTTTCGGTGAAGTAGAATTTCCCGTTGCCTGTGAAACCATTGTCTATTGACATGCATGTTTAAAAATAATTGTACACAAAAATTGCAACATCTTTAGGATTTCCATTGAATACTTACAGTTCTCCCATATGTACATATTAAGGGGAGTCCTTCGAACTATTATTTTGAGATACATGGGATTTTATCTGAACATGTTAATTTAAAGAGATAAGAGAAAGCGAATTAATTTGTAGTGATAAGAGAAAGCGAAAATAGCAAGTTTGTCGGGATAAATAAGAGATAAATAAACTGAAAAACACACTTCATTACTTCTCATGCATAAATGCTGGTAAGGAGCGATGAAGCACCTAGCAATCTGACATATTAATATTATAAAGATCTAATAATATTGGACACCTCACCATGCTTGTTCTTTTGAAGGTGGTGGTGGCTTGTTGTCACAGACCTTGATATGCTTCACAACCAACTGCCTCAAACTGATTAATCTGATCCAACAAAGATTTCAGCCACAACCTATTATACTATCAACGTATTGAGATGCGCTTCTGATTATGCAATAACCAACAAAGCTTTTGAAGAAAGTGATATGTGATACGTTTGATCACTTGACTTACCAAAAGGATGCCAAGAAAATGAACATCAAGCATAACACACAATATAGTATCAATCTGCATTAAGAATCACTACAAATTCTATTACATCCTTTTTTAGAAACACAAAATGCATGTAACAGGTTGTCACATACCGTCACAACTGGCAATGTGCAAAGTCATAAATCCGAGGGAAAATTATTTGAATTTTTGAATATTTGTATAACCATCATAAAAGCTCAATTGGTAACAACCAAAGATAAATATCCATACAAAAACAACATGGTTCAACAAATTCTTTGTAGCATAAGAGTAAATGCCCTATAATATTAATCTCCCATCAGTTTTCTTTAGTGCATACTTCACCCTGTAAGGACTTCTATATAGACGATGTTCTTCATCGACGTCTGTAAGGACACGATAGGTCTTTTTCTCTTCTTTGATTTACTGTCTTGCTTCGTGCCCTTATCCTTCTCCTTCTCAATGAGGATCTTTATGTTTCTCTTCGTAGTGGCACAACACAACGTGACATAGAGTTGACCATGAGAGAACACCGGATTTGGTAAGTACACGCCAACAATTGGGATGGTTTGACCTTGAGCCTTGTTAATCGTCATAGCAAAGCTAAGCCTTAGATGAAATTGCTTCCTCTTGAACTTGAATGGAAACATGTTGTTCTCAGATGGGCATAGGGGTATTCGAGGAGGGAAGACCCTCCTACCTGCATGTTGTCAAATCACGATTTCTGCGTCAATAGCGTTCCTCTCGAAACCTCGGACCACAAGCCTCGTCCCGTTACATAGTCCATTAGCCGGATCAATGTTCCTTAGAAGTATCACAGGGCAGTTCAGCTTAAGTTTGAGTGCATGCGGAGGAAGTCCGTTGGGAGTCAATCCGTTCAGGAACTCGGGAGCATAGTAGCCATATGGGTCGTCCTCTACACTGTCAAAGCTATGGTATATTACTTTTTCTCCCTTAAAACGATCTATCATGCGTATGTTAATCTTGTCGACGTTGTCATTCGTGGTGGAGAGGATTGCGCGAGAAGTCATGTAATTGGGATCAGACATGTTGTCATCTAGACCAGGAAATACATGGTCAATCAAATTCTCCACGTCGTTCATCTCGCCTGTAGAGGGCACACAAATATCTTCAGGGAGTCATATGTTGCCTTGATCGTCAACTCCCTTGGTGCTATTGCCTACCCTAAGCAAGTAATCTGCAAACCAGGTGTCATTATGAGCCCTCATGTTGGTGACGAGCCTCAGCTGGCGCATACCCTTCCAGAGGTGAGAACTTCGGAGAGTTGCATCGATTATCTGACCACGGGACCCCCTCCTGACAACGGGAAGCACCTGCGTGAAATCCCCGCCGAACACAACAGTCTTTCCTCCAAAGGGTCGGTCTGGTCTTCCCATGATGTCGCGCATGCTGCTGTCCAGTGCCTCGACCGCCTGTCGCTTAGTCACGGTGGCCTCGTCCCATAGTATCAATGAGGCCATCCTTAGTAGCTTTGTTGTCCCACTCTGCTTGGTGAAGCTGCACGAGGCACCATCGTCGCAGCTCAATGGGATCTTGAACCTCGAGTGTGCAGTCCTTCCTCCAGGCATGATTGAAGCGGCGACGCCAGACGTCGCGGTAGCGATAGCGATGTTACCATTGGTCCTAACCTTGGCGAGTAGCGCCCTGTACAGAAAGGTCTACTACTAGAATCAGGTACTTTGCCGTCAGCCATAGCGGACGGCAAAGGGTAGGACCACTGACGGCAAAGGCTTTGTCGTCCGGCAGCAGACGGCCAAATTTCCGGCACTGTGAATTCCGGTAAAGGAGTGCTTTGCTGTCTGCCTTCTCACAGCGGACGGCAAAGACCTTTGCTGTTAACTTTCCTAGGCAAGCTGACGGCAAAGAAAGTGGATGGCAAAAAATAGACGTTAGCCACGTTAGGTATCTAACGGGAGGCTTTGCCGTCTGCCAGCAGACAGCAAATGTGCCCTCCCCTTTGCCGTCTGCTTCCTGACGTCAACAGACCGGTCAGCAGACCACTCTCCTTTGCCGTCTACCGGCGGACGGCAAAGTACCACTCTCCTTTGCCATCTGCCAGCTGACGGCAAAGTGACCAAATGGATCAGCCCCAGTGCTCCCAGGTTGCACAAGTTGCTGCCACGTGTCACCTTTGCCGTCTGCCAGCAGACGGCAAAGCCCTTTGCCGTCCGCTGGCAGACGGCAAAGTGCCTGCACTGCCACTGTTTTTATTGTTTTCTGTCATTTCCCTGCATTTTCAACAAACAAATATGATATATATATATATATAGTTTCACCATAGAAGTACACCAATGCATAGGCCATGTATCAAACATCTAGCAGTCCATCAATGCAACACATCCACGTCACCATCGAAGTACACCAATGCATAGGTATTAAAAGATCCAATACATACATAGTTTCACCATGTTCATCCATATATACAAATCAAAACAAAAAACTAAATAGTAGCATTCTGCCATAGCCAGCTTCCATGAAGTGAATCAAACCTGCCAAGAAGAAGAAAAAGAAGAAGAAGACGAAGAAGAAGAAGAAGACTAGAAGAAGAATAAGAAGAATAAGAAGACTACTAGAAGAAGAAGGAGAAGAAGAGGAAGAAGAAGAAGAAGAAGAAGAAGACTAGAAGAAGAAGAATAAGGTAAGTATAGGTCATTTTTGTGCTAACCTAGGTGATTATGCCATTTTTTAGCCAACTTAGGTAAGTATAGCTCATTTCTTATCTAACTTAGGTAATTATACCATTTTGGAGGAAAGAGAAGAGGAAGAAGAAGAAGAAGAAGAAGAAGAAGAAGAAGAAGAAAAGAAAGAGAAGGAAAAAGAAGAAGAAGAAGAGTTTTTGAATAAGTCATTTTGGAGCTAGTATGTCATTTTGGAGGAAAATAAGCTAAGTATATGACATTTATGAGCTTGACTTTCGGTCTTTCGAGGTTTTCCTTAGAAAAACTCTCATGCCTCATGGTGTGTATGGTGCGCACTCTCTCACACTTATATGGTGGTGTATGTTGGTGGACACTACCTAACACTAATATTTCGACCGTCGGTGATGGTCGTTTCCCCTTCTCCTTTCCCGCAATATACCAAGGTATATATCAAGAAAAGGATAAGAAGAAACGACCCCCGCGACAACAGTCGGGATTCCTCCATCAAGAAGAGACATGAAACTCTCACAAGGAGCTAAGTTTGTCTAAGTGCTAAGTTTGTCTTTCTTTGAGAAAATGAGCCAAGTAAGTGGCATATTGGGGCTTACCGTCCTCGTCATCACGGAGGAGAGGCACCGTGGTTGCTCGGGCCGGTTTCACCTGGAGAAGGCTGCCCTGGAGAAGGGTCGTGAGATGCGTTTCAGGAGATATTCTGCACCAAAGATGATTTGCAATGTCTCGTTAGCATGATGACACTGAAAAGATCATTGCATTCAAATGAAAACTCACCGTTCCAGCCGTGGTAATGACTGGTGATATGTCTCCAACGTATCTATAATTTTTGATTGTTCCATGCTATTATATTATCTGTTTTGGATGTTTTATATGCACTAATATGCTATTTTATATTATTTTTGGGACTAACCTATTAATCTAGAGCCTAGTGCCAGTTTCTGTTTTTTCCTTGTTTTTGAGTATTGCAGATAAGGAGTATTACGGAGTCCAAACGGAATAAAATCTTCGGAATGATTTAACTTGGACCAGAAGAAACCCAACAGACTTGGAGATGAAGGCAGGAGACCTGCCGTGGCATCACAAGCCACCAGGGCGCGCCCTAGGGGGGGGCGCCCCCTGGCTTGTGGCCCCACAGCAGCCCTCCTAACCCTATTCTTCGGCCTATAAATTCCCAAATATTCCCTGGATACCAAAAAGAGCCATGAAAATATTTTTCCGCCGCCAGAAGCCTTTGTTCCCGTGAGATCCAATCTTGGAGCCTTTTCCGGTAATCTGCCGGAGGGGGATTCGATCACGGAGGGCATCTACATCAACTCCATTGCCCCTCCGATGATGCGTGAGTAGTTTACCACAGACCTTCGGGTCCATAGCTAGTAGCTAGATGGCTTCTTCTCTCTCTTTGTTCTTCAATACCATGTTCTTCATGATCTTCATGGAGATCTATCCGATGTAATACTCTTTTGCGGTGTGTTTGTCGAGATCCGATGAATTGTGGGTTTATGATCAGCTTATCTATGAATATTATTTGAATCTTCTCTGAATTCTTATATGCATGATTTCATATCTTTGCAAGTCTCTTCGAGTTATTGGTTTGGTTTGGCCAACTAGATTGGTAATTCTTGCAATGGGAGAAGTGCTTAGTTTTGGGTTCAATCTTGCGGTGTCCTCACCCAGTGACAAAGTAGGGGTAGCGAGGCACGTATTTGTATTGTTGCATCGAGGATAAAAAGATGGGGTTTTCATCATATTGCTTGAGTTTATCCCTCTACATCATGTCATCTTACCTAATGCGTTACTCTGTTCTTTATGAACTTAGTACTCTAGATGCAGGCAGGAGTCGGTCGATGTGTGGAGTAATAGTAGTAGATGTAGAATCGTTTCGGTCTACTTGACATGGACGTGATGCCTATATGCATAATCATTGCCTTGGATATCGTCATAACTATGCGCTTTTCTATCAATTGCTCGACAGTAATTTGTTCACCCACCGTATTATTTTCCTTCATGAGAGAAGCCTCTAGTGAAACCTATGGCCCCCGGGTCTATTTTCCATATTATATTTTCAGATCTATAAACCAAAAATACCAAAAATACTTCGCTGCATTATATTTACTTTTGTTTTACTTTACGTTCTAGCAATCTTTTATATCTATCTCTATCAGATCTCATCCTTGCAAATAACCGTGAAGGGATTGACAACCCCTTTTAGCGTTGGGTGCAAGAGTTTGATTGTTTGTGTAGGTGCGAAGATTGAAGACTTGCTTGTATCTCCTACTGGATTGATACCTTGGTTCTCAACAACTGAGGGAAATACTTATCTACTTTGCTGCATCACCCTTTCCTCTTCAAGGGAAAACCAACGCAAGCTCAAGAAGTAGCAACTGGCATCGACGGAGGGGTCTGGCCGGTCTTCTCGCACATAGACTGCACATTTGGTTTTCACAAGTCAATGATATTAGTTATTAATGAAACGAACATTAAATGCACGATTTGACAAATATGAAGAAGAAACTTACCACCAAGAGCTCGTAGATGGCCCGGTGAAACATACCGTTGTCTACGACAACATACCTGGAAGACTTGCAAATGGGACAATAGTTCAAGTCCGCATACTCAAGCCTAAATAAGGCACATCCACTCTCACAGGCATCTATCTTCTCATAGGGCATCTTAAGTACACGGAAGATTTTGTCCGACTGGTATAGGTTTGCAGGCAGTACATGGCCTTTGGGTAGAAAGCGTCCAAATATTATCATCATCGCGTCATAGCATTCTCTGCCCAGGTTGAATTGAGGCTTCAGAGCCATTACTTGCGCGATGGCATCCAGCTGACAAAGCTCAGTGTGCTCGTGGAGAGGACGTTTTGAAGACTCCAACATTTCATAGAATGCCTTTGCAGATTCCTCCATCTCATCGTCCGAATCCCGAGCATCATCAAAGTCTTGCACCATGTCTTCGATCCCGGTACCATGCTCGTCGGTGCGACGACGAACCACCTCAGCTCTGGCACGTTGGGCAGACTCACCATGAAAAGTCCACACTGTATAATTAGGCCTAAAACCCCACTTCTGCAGGTGTTTAACCATTTCACCCTCTGTTTGCCTTTTAAAGTTGTCGCACCGGGGACAGGGACACCATGTTTTTTCCTGGCCATTTGCAAATGCGGCTCTCACAAACCCCTTGGTATTTGTTAACCATTCTTTGGTCATGTCTTTCTGACTGGTGTGACCGGTGTACATCCACGCACGATCAGTCATCTTGCCTAGCTACTGGACACACAAGAAATATATATATATAATTCAGCATATATATTCATCAGTTAATCAAGTTTGTCAGTTTTATTACGTCCATGCAACCTACACGCTAATAGGTTAAGATAGGTCCTAATCCCACCCGAGTATGTGTAGATTGGGTTCGTTTTCCCATGCACTGCTCCGGATCCGACGCAGAATTTCGACAGCACCTCCCCGCTGTTCTCCTGATACACGTCTCAACAATAAGCAGAGAGGATGTGTACCCGGAGAACAACAGGGAGGCACTGACGAAATTCTGCATAGGATCCGGATCAGAGCATACGGGAAAACGAACCCAATCTACACATACTCGGGCTGTCCATGGAAAACGTTGGACAATTCGAAAGGACGGCGGTTATAAATATGCAAAGACATGCATATTTATAGATGTCGCCCTTTCGAACGGGAGACGCATACTGGTCACGCATACTGATGATTGAAGACACCTATAGCTAGCACATTTCATCGGCACGAAGACCGGAACAGAGCAAATTAAGGGGGGAGGAGAAGAAGTCATTTGTGCTCACCCACGAACGCAGGGGCGGAGCTCGTCCAACGCACGGGGAGGTCGTCGAACAACTGCACATTGAAATCCACCCGATCAACACAAATGTGACGTTTTATATAACAAAATCAGAAAATATGTGACCTAACTCATAATTTACAAAACTATGACCCCATCAGCCTCTGGAAGGCCGAAAAGCACCTTCCCGGTCAACAGTAGGTGTCGGGGGTCGGTGGCGTCGGGGGTCGGTGGGGTCGGGGGTCGGGGGTCAGTGGCGTCGGGGTTCATATGAGTGGCGTCGGGGTTCAGTGGGGTCGGTGGCGTCGGGGGTCGGGGTTCGGGGGTCAGTGGCGTCGGGGTTCATGAGTGGCGTCGGGGTTTAGTGGGGTCCGTGCCGTCGGGGGTCGGTGGCGTCGGGGGTCAGTGGCGTCGGGGGTCGGGGGTCAGTGACGTCGGGGTTCATGAGTGGCATCGGGGTTCAGTGGGGTCAGTGCCATCGGGGGTCGGTGGCGTCGGGGGTTAGTGGCGTCGGGGGTCCGGGGTCGGGGCCCTCTCTTCTTCTTCTTCTTCTTCTTCTTCTTTCCCTTTATCCTCTTCTTCTTCTCCTCCTCTCCTCTTTTTCTTATTCTTCTTCTTCTTCTTCTTCTTCTTCTTCTTCTTCTTCTTGTTTTTTCTCCTCCTCCTCCTCCTCCTCCTCCTCCTCTTCTTCTTCTTCTTCTTCTTCTTCTTCTTCTTCTTCTTCTTCTCCTTCTTCTTTTCCTTCTTCTTTTCCTTCTTCTTCTTCTTATTCTTTTCTTCTTTTCCTTTTTTCTTTTTCATTTTTTCCTTCTTCCTTTCTTCTTTTTTTTCTTCTAACCTAACTAACTAACCTAATTGACCTAATAAACTAACTTAATAAACTAATAATACTAACCTAATTAACCTAATAAACTAATAAAACTAACCTAATTATAAACTAACTAAATTAACCGAAATAAAAAACAGAAAAATGAAAAAAAAGGGGGCGGCCGGCGGTGGTACTCACCGGCGGGGGGCGGCGGGGGTGGCGTGGGCGGCGCAGGGACGCCGGGGGCGGCTATGGCGGCCGGCGACGCCGCGGCGGCGGTGGCGGCCTGGCGACGGGTGGCAGGGGCGTCGGGGGGCGTCGGCGGCGTCACGGCTGTGGGAGGGCATTGGGGGCGTCGCGGCGGCAGGGGGCAGGGTCGCCGGGGGTGTTCGGGGGGGGGGGCAGGGGCGGCTGTGGCGGCCGGGCGGTGGGGGCGGCGGGGGGCAGGGGCGCAGGGGCGGCGGGGCGGCGGTGACGTTGGTGGGCAGGGGCGCAGGGTCGTCGGGGCGGCGGTGGTGGCCGGCGGCGAGGGGCAGAGGCGGCGGGGCAGCGGTGGGGCGGGGCGGCGCAGCGGGGTGGGGGGGTGAGAGGGAGAGAGAGAGAATGAAAGAGAGAGGGGCGGGGTGGCCGTTGACGCCGTTAGGTATCGGGCGCCTTTGCGGTCAGCTGGCGGACGGCAAAGAGCCCCAGGCCAACGGCAAAGAGCCCGCATACGGCCCGCCACCCCCACAGGGCCAGTGGGGCCCAGGTGGGTTCTTTGCCATCTGCCTTATGGCTCTTTGCCGTCCGCTGGCTGACGGCAAATCCCTGGCAGATGGCAAACGGTGTCTTTGCCGTCAGCCTGCTCTTTGCCGTCCGGGTTTGGCCAGCTGACGGCATACACTTTCTTTGTCGTCCGCCAGCCGACGGCAAATAACTGAATTCTAGTAGTATCTCGTCGTATGCAACCCTTTGCTCCAAGTTTAGTAATGATGCCAATTTAGTGTCGTTCACGTCAAATTCGACGGTGGATTCCTCGATCACCTCTCTGGACTCGCCCCTGGTTGGGTCGAACGTATCGTCGATGCTCGGAAGAGCGAAGTCTACCATGTCTTTGCCCATGGATTGCAACATACCCCTAATGTCAAGCAACACCATCTGCTCCACCTCGTCCGGGCATGTATGTGATCGACGGTAGTCATCAGACATAGGCTCGAGGTGCCTATCCCATAAGCCGCGCACATCTCCTGGCTCGCAATGCACCAAGATTGTTGCAAAGAGCCTCCTGTGCGAACATGGCATCGCCCACTGCTCTGCCTCAGTAAGACACTCGTTGTCGGTGTCAAATCCGGCATATCTCCTAGTAGGGGTCCTAAGCTAGGCGTCTTGGAGCGCTGGTAACATGGACACAGGATTTTACCCAGGTTCGGGCTCTCTTGAAGAGATAATACCCTACGTCCTGCTTTTAATTGTATTGATATGGGGATAGTACAGAGTACATGTATCTACCACGAGATTATGAGATGTAATAATATGCTCTATTGACTAGCCTCGCCTCGGTTTATATATGCACCGTAGGCCTAGGGTTTAGAGGAGTCCTTGTCTTGTGCGCCAAGTCTTGTGGAATCCTCCTTGTATTCGGCATGGGCTGCCCGAAGTGGCCCATTAGTGAATCACCCTGGGGGTCCTCGGCCGGACCCACTGGTCGGGAGACGACGTGGTGAGTACCCCCTAGTCCAGAACACCATCAGTAGCCCCCTGAACCGGTCTTCAAGTTGGGGACGCTCCTCGGTTCTTCCGCACAGTTATTTGTTTTCGGTCGTCGGTCTTGAAAACTGGTTCAACAAATCTTCCCATGTCCGATCTCGAGGATCACCGAGCTGAATCTGAAGAGTTCACACGTCGGGCATCCGAGGAGCCCCTTTAAGTTCTCGGCCTTTATCAATGCCTTATTATTTTTTACGCCACCCCTCGGGTTTGAAGTGTTTCCCGTGCACGGTGTCGCTACAAGAGATCTGATATACTGTGACGAAAATGCTCGTGACAGTGACTCGTAACGTCACCGAATATGATAATGCGTGACAATACACACCTAGCATCACAAAATTCCCCAAATCCGTGATAGCCACATAATCACCGTCACTCATTACCATATTCTGTGACGGTGTTGGTAGTTCCCATGACAGACATGGTTGGGTCACGGAAGAATTCAAATCAGTGATGCTAGTATATTGTCACATATATCTGGTGGTGAGATCTAAGGAGGTGGGACGCACATGTCAAAAAAGAAACACAGTAAAAATATATCATAAAAATTGTACACATTGGCATATCCGGGGGTGCGCCAATATACTCTGGGGCCATCCGGGGGTCCGCCGGGTGTGCCGTGACACACCCAGAAATATACTCTGGGGCCATCCCGTATGTTGTTCATGGTAGGATTTTTTTTCATACTAAGGAATCATAGTCGTATCATAGTAGGAATCATAGTCATATCATAGTAGGATTTTTTTTCATACCAAGGAATCATAGTCGTATCATAGTAGGTATCATAGTAGAAATATACTCTGGGGCCATCTTGTATGTTGTTCATACTAAGGAATCATAGTCGTATCATAGTAGGATTTTTTTTTCTCCACGTACTATTTGGCCCAATTCCGAACTGAGGCCATCCCAAAAATATACTACTACGTATTTTTTTCCTCAGTTTCTCCTGGGCGAGCGAGACGCAAGTAGCGACGAGCGACCTAATCCCCATCTGGCTCAGGCGCTTGGCTGCCGCTCCCGCTGCCTTACGCGCCGCCGCACTCCGGCACGACGTGCCGCCCCTCCACTCACCTTCTCCTCCACCGGATTTCCTCCCACCACACGGCGACGGCACGAGCCGCCGGACTCCGGCACGACGAGCCCCTCCGCTCACCTTCTCCTCCACCGGCTCTCCTCCCACCACACGGCCACGACACGAGCCGCCGGACGTCCGGGGCAAGCCGCTCACCTGGAGTGAGTCCCGGATCTCCGGAGGAGCTGCTGGCCTGCCGCCGCCTGTCGGTGGTCAGTGGACTGGCTGCTGTAGTCCCTCCCATCCCCAGTTCTCCACCGCGACTGCAACACTTCTGACGGCCGACGGCCTCGTGAGTTTTTCTGCCGTTCTTCTCAACTTCTTCAGTAGCAAAGAACAGGGATTTTTAATCAATTGATGCAATTTACTTTTAGATAATTTGGCATTGTGTTACTTGTGTAATGAGATCTCAGATGTGTGAATTGATGTCATTTATTTCCTGAACCTGAATGTACAATCAGTTTGTTGTATGGAACTATGAAGTATGAACTGATGCCATTTACTTGAATGATTGCTGACCTCCTCTAGTTGATCATCGACACCGTGCAGTTTCCGAACAGCCGGTCTCATCTCCTTGATCACCGGGATGCCGCCACAGCACATGAATTTGTTTTAACGAACTGAATTTCTATAGATGTGTAGTCTCTGTTTAATGTAGCTCCTGCGCAGCCGAGCCGTGGTCATCGAGACATCATACTAACAGATAGAGAATGATTTCTGAATGCATTTATCCTTTTTTTTGTACTGTATTAACCGCCGCACTCTGCATGTATTTAAGTTGCATATTTTGGTTGGACAGTCTGCACGCGGTGATTAGCTCTGTAGCTTTTGGGACTTGGTAACGTTGGAATCAAATTATAGTTTGAAGATTAAAGTTTGGTGAGATGTTTAAGATGTACTAAAAAAGTATTATGCTTGCTAGACTTCATGGTAAATAATAGTTTCATGTACATATTGAAAGTGTACTGCTCAAAGTCTTTAGTTTTCAGTTTTTATGAATGTGGGAAATATGAGCAATATTGTATTGTTTGCGAAAAGTAAATATTTTCCATATGGCACATGTGTGCTAGTTATGGTGTAAGCATATTTTTCTCACAAGTAAATTAATTTTTTGTAGGACAATGGACCGAAGCTGGATACACGGAACTCGTTTCACAACATCGTACTTGAAAGGTGTTGAGGAGTTTATGGATATTGTTTGCCAAAATTTCCCAGAAAATCAAGACGTACTATGCCCATGCCGAAACTGCCTGAATCTGGAACTCCAGAGCCAGTCAGTTGTGGAGGAGCACGTACAATGCGCTGGTATGTCCAACACATATACGAGGTGGATCTTTCATGGTGAATCGTTGAGTGATGACGAAGGGGGTGAGATGGAGGATGTTGCATACACGTCTGATGACGATGACTTTAATGAAGACAGTCGAGATGATGTTTCGTATATGGTAGATGATTTGGCTAGGTCTGGAAGGCGAGGCGAGGGTCAGCCAAACCTCTATTGCAAGCTAATTGAGGAAGCCAAGAAAGAACTGTACGAAGGATGCAGCGAGTTCACACGACTATCCTTTATCATTAAGCTCCTCCATGTTAAGTCATACAACCGGGGCACAAACAGAGGATTCAGTATGTTTCTTGAGGTGTTCAGCACGGCGTTTCCACATGCTGATATACCAAAGTCATATGAAGCAGCTAAGAGTGTTGTCCGTGAAGCTGGGCTTGGTTACGAGACTATTCATGTATGCAAGTTTGATTGTGCATTGTTTTGGGGGAACTATGCCAACAACACACATTGTCCTGAGTGCGGGACATCAAGATGGAAAGACACGGAGGGAAGGAAAAAGATACCCCACAAGGTTCTTAGGTACTTTCCTATAATCCCTAGGCTTCAAAGAAATTTTGTGTCAAAGGAACAGTCGGCAGATGCTAGGTGGCACAAGGAGAAGAGAGTCGCCGAGAAAGGTGTTATGAGACACCCAGTTGATGGTGAAGCATGGAAGCACTTTGACAGAGAGTATGGTTGGTTTGCTAAAGATGCTCGTAACTTTAGGCTTGGCATTGCCACGGATGGATTCAACCCCTTTGGAAACATGAGTAGCTCATATAGTATGTGGCCAGTTTTTGTCATCCCGTACAACTTCCCACCGTGGATGTGCATGGACCAATCCAATTTCATGATGGCTTTGCTTATTCCTGGAAAAAAAGCACCTGGAAAGGAGTTCCATGTATTTATGCAGCCATTGATAGCAGATATGATGAAGCTTTGGGGAACCGGTGTGGAAACGTATGATGCATTGACTGATGATCCATTTACTTTGCATGCTGCGTTCTTGTGGTCTATTCATGATTACCCTGGACTAGCCACTCTATCAGGCCGTAGCACTAGAGGCTATTGTGCATGTGTGCACTGTGATGAGAACCCTTGCTCCGAGGCTCTGGAAAAAAAGATTGGGTATGTTGGGCATCGCAGATTTCTTCCCACCAATCATCGTTTTAGGAGAAGCAAGGATTTCAACGGGTCAGTTGGGAAACGAGAGAAACCTCGTAAGTTCACAAATGCCGAAGTGTTGGAGAAGTTAGAGAAAGTTAAGAATTTCAAACCAGGGAAGTATCCAGGCAATAAGAAGAGAAAGCGCACTCAGAAAGATGAACCAATCTGGAGTCAGAAGGTTAGCCTATATGATCTGCCATATTGGTCAAACCTAAAATTAGCATACATAATTGATGTGATGCACGTCGAGAAGAACATATGTGAAAATATACTTGGGACCCTACTTGAGATTGAGGGAAAGAATAAGGATACAGCAAATGCCAGGATAGATTTGCAGAAGTTAGGAATCAGGGATGATCTGCATCTGAAACCTGATGGAAAGGGCGGAATGGTGAAGAAAAAGGCAGAGTATAATCTCACCAAGGAGAACAAGAAAAGATTCTGCAAGTATTTAGCTAATGTGAAATTCCCAGATGGGTATGCTGCTAATCTAGCAAGATGTGTGGATCTTGAAACATATAAAGTGCATGGGTTGAAGACCCATGACTGTCACATACTACTACAGCAAGTCATACCAGCTGCACTAAGAGGGCTTGTGAGGAAGGACATATATGAGGCCATTGCTGAACTTGGTAATTTTTTCAGACAGTTGTCCTCAAAAACTCTTTGAGTTGATGTGCTTCACCAGATGAAAGAGGATATTCCTGTAATTCTTAGCAAGCTTGAGAGGATTTTTCCACCTGCCTTCTTTGATGTCATGGTTCATTTAGCTGTTCACCTTCCTGAAGAGGCAATTCTGAGGGGCCCTATGCATTATGGATGGATGTATCCAATAGAAAGAAGGCTTGGGTACCTAAAGGGAACAGTTTGTAACAGAGCAAAGCCAGAAGGGTCAATTGCGGAGGCATATGTCGTGGATGAGTGCTTGACCTACTGCTCTAGATATGTGACAAATATTGAGACAAGATTTAACAAAGAAGATAGGAACAAAGATGGGAAGAGGAATGTTTCTTCTGATGAACTGGCAATTTTTTCAATGGCTGCAAAAGGTCTCGGTGCGTCAAAACTGAACCTTTATGATACTGAGTACGACGAAATGGTTTGGTACGTGCTTAATAATTGTCCTGATGTAGACAAGTCCATGAAGTAAGTATTCTTGCCATCTTTTTATGCATATTATGCGGTTGGCTCGTAGAGATAATGAATTTTGATGTGTTTATTTTTTTGTTTGTTGTTGTAGGGTTTGCCGAGAAGAGTTATGAATGAAAGGTGTGGCTAACATTGAGCAGACACTTAAGAAGGAATTCCCTACGTGGTTTGAGAAGCATGTAAGCTATTTATTTTTGTGTGTCATATATCCATCTTGCATTACTGACGCCATTAACCTTATCATTTTGATGTGTGGTCATCATGTACAGATTCATAATATAGGAGAGCAGAATGTTTCAGAGGATTTGTACTCGCTATCATGTGGCCCAGACAAGCGTTTACTGGTGTACTCTGCCTGCAACGTGAATGGTGTTCGATATCACACTCTGGATCGTGAGAGGAAGAGAAGAACTCAAAATTCAGGCATCATGGTAAAGGGAGATAAAAATGGTGCAGAGATTCTGTACTATGGTGTTCTGAAGGAAGTTCTTGAGTTGATGTACTCGAAAAACAAGCATGGTGACAGGTCAGTATATTTGTTTCGTTGTGATTGGTATGATATTACAAGCAAGACGACCGGGTTGAGAGATGATGGGTACTTCAAAAGTCTGAATCATAAGGCTCTTCGGTACAAAAAGGATCCTTTCATATTGGCTTCTCAAGCAGAGCAAGTGTTTTACATGGACACACATCTTGGAAAAGACTGGAAAGTGGTACAGACTTTTAGTCATAGACATTTGTATGATGTTCCCGAATCAGAGACGGGTGAGCTCAATGCTACAGATGCATACCAAGAAGATATCGTAGCGCCGACTTTTACAGTGAACGATGTTGATCCGGTGTTTCACACTTTCGGCCGTGATGATGAAGAAGGCACACCCGTTGATCCTAAAATCATCGCCGAGATTGAGAAGATTGTCGAGAACAATGATGAAGATAGTGCCACCGATGAGGATGAACAAGAAGATGACGGGTTGAGTGGAAACAGAAGTGAGCACTCAAGTGATGATGAAGTTTAGCATGCTTTTGGACGTTCGCATCTCCAATGAAGTTTTTTGCTTGTTTCATGATTTTTGTAATGGCTTATATATCCTCCTACTTTATTGAAGTGACGTGCAATAGGTTTGCTTGTTTCCTGAAGTTTTGCTTATTTGGGTTCCTGAAGTTTTGCTTATTTGGGTTCACGTGCAATAGGTTTGCTTGTTTACTGAAGTTTTCCTGAAGGCTGTCCCCCGGTACTCATCCTCCCTACATTCCTGTCTCTGCTACTCGTTGGATCTGGCTGGTTTTTAAGTTTTTCTTTTGACAAAACTCGTTTATTGTCTATATAAAAGGGGGTCTTCCAATTCTATCTCACATAGGGATTCAGATAGGTGAGCTGGTTCAAGCAAGCGTACTGAAGCATTCGTGGGCAGGTTTCGAGTCTCACGGAACGCAATTAATTTTTTATTTACGAAACGCAATTTTTTCCTTGAAGGACGGAGGAAAACATCTTGATGGACAAAATAATTACAATTCGTCCTTTAATATTAGGTAGAGAAGTAGAGCGAAAACCTTTTTCGGTATACACATCGTCGAGACCTCTTTTTATTTTAGTGTTATCTAAACGTAGCACTGAAATTTCTACTAATCCCTAACGACTTTGTTGTTTTTTTAAAAACACTAATGGTCAATGTCAAATTGCAAGTATTGATTACACATTTATTTCTTCATTGCAATATTTATAAATGAAGTATATTATTTTAGATCATGAAAAAAAGAACACTGAACGGGTGAACCAGCCGACGAATTGTCAACACCGTCTTGCCATGGCGCCCTAGGCGCAGTGTGGTGCGTCTATACCGATGGCAACGGTCTGGACACCTCCAAGGAGGAGCACGACACCCGCCGCTATCCATAGGATTTTGCCCAACAGTGCCTCCCAGGACGCATCGGGACGGGTCGACGTCACCACCCAACCAACACGACGGGGGTGGAGCGCCTTTGGGGTGGCAGGGAAGCTGCACCATGCCACCGCCTGCGGAGGAACGACACTGCAACATAGCTTCGCGCCATGCCCTACCGCTTTGCAGCCCGCCTCCATGCCTTGGTCCCAGCTCCCGCGCTGAAGGGCGCCACCGGCACCAACACCGCGTCCAAGGGGGCCATGCAGGAGTGCACGGGCCAAACACTGGAGCAGCTGGAGAACGCCCAGCTGCCGCCGCCACCGCACGGGCTTTGCCCAACAACGACCCCCGGTGGCGGCGAGGAGGGGAGAGACGGGGGAGGAGGGCGGCGACTACCGGTGGGATGGGGTGAGCTGCCCGACTCGCCCTAGGTCGAGCGACGCAAGACCATTTTTCTTAGTATCTCATGAGTTTTTAATCTTAAACGCCATTTACTAATTCTGAAACCAAATCTATGTAACATATCTTTTTCGAGACATGCTTGCCATCAACCGACTGATAACAACATGTGCGTCCGTCGCCTCCATGTCTGTTGGATCTATCTTAATCGAATGGTCCGTCGCCTCCATGGCCGTTGGATCCGGTGTTGCAATTTTCCCCATCGCAACAACCAGGCTGTTGCAGGATCTCAATCTAACCTGAATCCTTGACCACATCCATGTATTCTTTATCATTTCATCCCGAGGCATCAACAACAGCACAACAGGGTGGTCATGGTTTGCCGTGAGCCAGAGGTCCGGTGCGGTCGCCGCTGTGGTGCGCCGGTTCAACCGGAGGTTGGGCGCGGTCGTCGTAGTGGTGCTTGTCGCCCGTTTCCACCATGTCCGTCAACCACGCGCGGTGCAGCCACCTCGTCGGAGAGGAGGATGGCGGCGAGGCGACCTGGTCGGCGGTCCAATGCTCATTTGCGGCAACACCTTTGTTGCAAAAGTTCCGCAATATGAACTCTGTTGCAAACGTCCGAACGCAACATCATCCTTGTTGCAAAGCTCGCAGTTGAATCTGACGGCTCCACACGTTGAATCCTATGGCTCGACATGCGTCGGATCTTTTAAGAAAAATCCGTCGGCTGACGCGTAGCATTGCCCAATTTTTTCCGCACCGAAATAACTATTGCCTCTAGTTTTCTGAAAATATATTATATGTTTATTACGTCAAAAAATTAGTTTCCCTCCACCAAAAAAACACGTTCCCTCCATTTTTGCAATTTTTTGGCGTCCTACCCCACCTGTCGGTCACCACAAAAATGTCAGCCCCCACGATCTATTCCCGCGCGTAGCAATTTACCCTTCCCTCATATCCTGTCGTGGCCATCTCCGCTTCCCCCATTATCGCCACCAGCAGATCGGAGGTCCTCCGATCCACCCGCCCCAGCCAGGTCGTGAGCCGCCCCCTCCTCATCTACGGGATTCCGGCCGCCGCCTCACTCGCGAGCTTCTCCTCCGCGCTCCGGTAAACTCGAACGCTGCCGCCCTTCTCACTGGCGGGATAGGAGCCGCCGGCCTCACCCGCGAGAACGCCGCCGCGTGCACTAGAGAGCGTGCCGCCACCGGCCGCAAGTTCGTCGATCTCGTCAGATACGTGATTCGTTAACTGTCCCCGATCTCGCCATTCTTTCTGCATGTGTTCCACGCCAATTGCTTTGATGTACACGCGGGTGTACAATCTGCTCCTGCTCTGTGCGGACTCTAGTAGACAGGCCATGTGACAGACTGATATAAGATGAGATCTGTAGACAGTGTGTGTTTATTCCGTTACCAACTGATCCACATTCTGAAAGGTGATGTGTTGATCGATTCATTTATGTGGGTCTGGGGTTGATTATACTACAATCATTGACAGGAGAGTATAGTGCTTTTAGTTCCAGTATACTACACACCAATCAAATCAGAATGTTGTGTGCCTGCACCCTGACTCGCCTTGAGCCCTAGTAGCTGCTTTGGTCCGATTATCAAATATGTACATGTTTAATTTATGCTCTTAGAGTAGTTACTAAAATAATATGGTTCCTGTGCATTTTAATTACATCTGCTTATGGTTGATGCTCTTCAGTGTTTGTGTTGGTTTTCTAGGTGTGCCCAGTTCTTGTATTTTGCTTGCCTCATCTATCTGAAATCTGGGAGCATCCAGTAGTATTTTGTGTTGGTATTTAGGTGAGCTAGATAGACAGACTTGCTGAGAGTGGATTACATAGTTGCCTGACCCTTGACAAATCTGACTTGTTTTGCTGCAGCTAAGCTAAACTACAGGATGGCCAAGCTAAATTAGGTGCTGCCTAACAAGGTTAGTCATACTGGTTTAGATAGTTTAAAAAACTAATGTTGTATTCTGCTGTTTCCTGTCTTTCAGAAAATAAAGTGAACTTGTATAACTCATGAGTCTGATATATGCATGTGAAGGGTTACTCGTTCTAATGTTTTAACCATTTTCCCTTAGTCTGAACATGACTTCTATTGGATTACCTCCAATGTGTTCTTCTAAACAAGTAACACCTATTTAACAGAAAACTGCACCTACAGTTGCATGCTCTCTGTTTCTAAGTAGTTTGGTTCAACATTCTATTCAAATCTACTCAGAGATAACTTGGTTCTTAGTAGATTTTGTTTGCTGAAATACCTATGAACAGTAACTCTTTTGAACTCTTTCCAGCTTGAACTGTGATGTTACTATCTGTATACTTGTATGGATAATTTTCTGTCTTTTCAGTCATGAACCGAACTGTCTCTACGCAGCTTTGACTATGCACCATATGTTAACATATTGCTTCCTAATTTTCATGATATCCTTCTTTTCCAATGTAGTACGACCATGCCGGCAACACCGGAGTATGAGAGGAACAGGTTGGCAAGGATTGCGAGGAACACGGCAGAAGGTGCAGCGCCTCTTGCGCACATTAAAAAATTATCCGGTCAACTGGTATACAGTGGGAGTGGTCATGAAGAACAAAGGAACAGAGGTAAAAATGCTGGTAGTGGCTCTGAATATGAGCCAAATGATGATGAGGAGGCTGATGATGCCAATGAGGATTCTTGGGAAGAAGAGGAGCATGAGCCAACTCTACTTATCTCAAAGGCAAGAGTACTATATATTAGTGTAGTACATAGTAGATAATACATTTCTTTCTAACCTGTTCATAAACATGTGTTTATCAGTGTTGGTACACCACCTAAATCTCAAAGTTGTTCATATCATGTGTAAATTATAATGCCAACTAAGTAACACAATTAATTGGTATCCTCTGATGAATTGTTCTAGCAATGTAAACGTCAATGTTTTCCCAACTTATTTGAATCAGGAAAAGCAAGCTTCTGCAAAGCCACAAGGGAGAAAGCATGCTCGGCCCAAACCTACTGTACCTACTACCACAAGAACCACAAGAGCATCAAAATCAAAACCTAACCAGACAGAACAGATCCCATCGGGTGACAATGACAGTTCACTTCTCCAAACTTCCAAGGACAGCAATACACCTCACGCTGATACAGAGATGCAACATTCTCAAGACATGACAAACACCTCTTGCCAAATTGATAGCACAGTTACAGTACGTGGCCAAGGTATATGCAACATCATCACTTAACAGTGTTTGCATTCTAGTTTCCCCTTTGAAATAATAAAGTTCCACCTTTTCTGCTACCTTGTGATGTAGGTGTTGTAGTATGCTCCACTCGTCCAACTAATCCAGAAACCTCAAAGAGGGGTAAACGTAGACCAACCATGGGGCATGGACTACAGGATTATGCTAAAAGGAACGGAGGGAGGAAGATGAAGATTGAGTTCTCAGCTGGTAGAGTGAGACCTCTTGACCCTGTCCAAGCAGCCAAGCTTACTTCTCAGTGTGGTATACATGTCCGTAGCCACATGCATGTTGCTACACATTGGAAAGATTACAGCAAAGACGGCCTAGACCATCATATTCCTAAGGCTATTGGTCATGTAGCGGTGAGACATTTTTGTTCACTCTTCAGATTCTCATTTTCGCATGTCATGCTGTTATTTGATGATGTATCTTACCACTCATTGTTTTCAGAAACATTTTGAAATGGATCCAAAAGAGGAGCTATCCAGAAGTGTATGCAAAAATATACTCCAGAAAAGTATTCGGCAACAACGGTATAGGTTGAAGAGGGATTATAACAATGGCCTTACCTTTGAAGAAGCGTTAGCCAATAAGCCACCCAATGTGAGTCAGGAAAATTGGGAAGCCCTTGTCAACAAATGGTCAGATCCAAGAAACAAGGTCTGTAGTCAAATATGCCACTAGAAACATCTATACTGAATCTTAAGTTTACCTTCCTTGCGATTTTCCTTTTGTTGTGACTTTGATACGAGCAACAGCACTACTTATAATACTAATATTCATTTGTTTCATACAGGAACTTTGTCAAAAGAACAAGGATAACAGAGAAGCTGTCAAGCATCAACAAACTACAGGCTCTAGGTCTTATCCTTCCCATTTCCACCAAATTGTAAGTATTCTAGCTAACTCATTGTTGTCCCATGTCGAATACAACATGAATTCATATATGGAATAATGATTATTTCGAACAACTTGTAGAAAAAAGACAAGTACAACAATGAGGACCCTAGTCCAATTGACTTTTTCAAAGAGACCCATACGAAAAGAAAGACTGGAAGTATGAGCACGGCTGCACTTAACGCTTATGTGAGTTTTCTTTCTCTTTTCTCGATGACTTGAATACCTGTTGGTGTTGCCTCACTATTTTTCTGTTGGCTGCTACTTATATTGCTGTTGTGATGCTGCCTTCCATTGTTGTATTGCTTCTGGTTTTATCTTTGTTGGCTTTGGCTACTTCCTATATATGTTGCTTATTCTGCTGTTGACTGCTGGTAGCTATGCTTCAGATCAAAAGTCTCCCTCATATGTCTTGCAAGTTTCAGATTACTTTATTTAGGGAACCATACTTAATAGCAGACATACATGTATCTCAGTTCTATAGGTGTTTACGGTTATTATCTATGCTTTTCTAAGTGTATAATCTAACCTTTCATGTCCCTCTAACTTATGAAAGAATACTTTCTTGTACAGACTGCCATGCAAAATAAAAAGAGTGAAGCACAACCAGAAGATGAGCAGCCAGTATCTGATACACAGATTGTGGCTGATGTTCTAAAGGAGCATAGCTCCTCAAGCACCTTTCTTTCCACTATGGGCTACCAATCAAGATCTGGGAGGTCTAGGATCTCCGCTTCCACAGAACGTGTTCGAGAGCTAGAAGAAAGAGTTGAGCAAGAGAAGAGAGAGGCAATTGAGGCACGCGAGATGTATCAGCGACAATTAACCGAAAGAGTTAAATCGCAAGAGTCCGCACTTGAAGAGATGCAAAAGAAGCAACAACAAGAAATCGAAGCTTTGAAGAAGAGCCAGGAAGAGAAGATGAAATCCTATGAAAAGAAGCAAGAGGAAACAAACAACCTTATCAGTTTCCTCTTACGGAAACATGCAACTCAAAACTAAGCAACATACCTACTGGGTCATGAAGGCCATCATTACGTGGTGGTGATATCTAGAACATACATAGTTTGCTTTTCTTTAGTTATGTTAGTTTCATTACATGGTGGTGATATCTAGAACATACATAGTTTGCTTTTCTTTAATTATGTTAGTTTCATATTGCAAGTTATTTATTGTCATTTTCTTTGAATGTACGATGATATTTGGTTGTGTTAAATATATATTGTTATTTGGCAGTCGAGTATATATTGTTGTATGTATTGAAGTTGAATTTTGATTCAAAATTTGTAGTAAAGTAAATTTGGAAGTGTTACCAAAAATAATATGATATAAAATTAAATTAAAAAATAATTAATATTACCCTCACAAAATAATTCTACAAAATAATATGTGAAAATATCTGGAAAATAATTAATTTTTAATGAAAATGTAATTGACAAAAATATTCCAAAAATAAAAAAATCCAGAAAAATGAAAAATAATTTCAATTTTTTAGAGAAATAAATTCTAATAAAATTACATGACATCATAGATGACGTCATCCACCTTCGGTGACGCTAATCAGTGATGTTTTAGGGCCATGGGATGGACTCCTAGGTGTTATGCCAGTGACGGTGCACCATCTGCATCGTCACTGAAGGTCCCATATTCGGTGACAGTCTTTCGCGCGCCGCGTCACTAGGAGGAATCTGTGACGGTGATTCAGTGACGATGCTCGTGACGCTCAAAATACGTCACAGCGAGGTTTTCCATGACGTTCCTGGATATTGCATGACGATAGTAGCTCGTCACAATATACCAGATCCCTTGTAGCTCTTGCGTCCGAGCTCCAACGCCGAACTGCATCAGAGGTGTCTTTTTACAGCCGAGCTCCAACATCGGACTATGTCCGAGCTCCAACACCGGACTGTGTCCGAGCTCCAACGCCGGACTATATCCGAGGTGTCATAGATTACCTCGGTCTTAAAAAAGTTGAAGGAGTTCATCCGAGCTTAATGCCGGAAATGATCTTTTATGGAGCCAGCCATTCGCATCCGAGATTTATGCCGGACTGCTTCCGAGGTGTCTCCGATCTTGAGCTTTATGTCGAACTGCTTCCGAGCTCCAAGGCCGGATTGCATCCGAGCTCCAACAATGATCGGCGTCTGAGGTGTCATAAATTACCTTGGCCTTTTTAACAAATTGAAGGAATTAAGCCGGGCTTAATGCCGGAAATGCCCTCTATGGAGCCAGCCACTTGCGCCCGAGCTTTATGCCGGACAGCTTCTGAGGTGGTGCACCACCCCGACCATGGTCTGATTTTTTGATTGGTGCAATTTATTCTCTGTCGAGATATATAGCCAGTAGCCCTCAAGGTGTGTGTCGGTCTAAAACCCGAGATGAACCTAAAGGATGACATAAAACCGCTGATCCCAGTAGCCCCTGAGACTCAGGTCGATTCGCAAAATCGGCCTGAGGATCAACTCCTAGCTCGGCAGCATACTTCGGAACATGAAAGCGGTGTGCACAGACCACGAGACTCAGGTTGGGTGCGGCCGACCAACCCAAGGATCATAATCTCCTCGGAAACTGTATTGCACTGAAATTTTCTGCATTGAATTGTCAATGCAGTAGCCCCCGAGACTTGGGTTGGGCAACATGGCCGACCCTAGGATCGTACCTCCTCGGGAACTAGGTCAACCCTCATGAATGTTTTGACAACACCGAGGTGGAGTTCAGCAGGAAAGATGCCAAACTGTAGTTTAGAAAAGAGTTTCCTAGCAAGACCATCACATTGAACACCTCAACCAAGAGAATGTCCCGCTTCCTGAAATGAAAACATAAAATAGGTGAAAGATGTTATAAGCTCAAAAGACCAAAAAACTTGCGTAACAAACTTTACGTCTAGATTGAATCAAGTTTTTTGGTGCCAATACGAAATTGGTTGTAAAATTGTGCTTCTGTCGTGCTTTGACATGACACATCCGATCTCTAGACTTCAAGTGGGTCAGCCTTCGGCTTCAACCTCCCTATCCCGAAGGCGGAGTGTTTCTCAGGCCAGTTTAGCGAACTAAACGCAAGCGGCTTTAGAGAGAAACCAGGCTACCCGGCTATTGATCATACACTTGAGTCGAGAAAGGAGTGGTAGAAAAAGACTTTGCAACGACTAAGAAGAAAACATCTATTATAAAACGGCTCATATTAAGTTAAGAGCCCCCAAGTGACTTGGGTAAAAGAATTTATTGTATAATGATTGTATGTACCGAAGTACTTATATAATATTTGTGTTCGCCCGAATATCGGCGGTGTTTCGGATAACCAGGCAATCAGGCCATGAGGCTGTAACAGACAAAGCGCGCCCAGGGAACTTATGCTATATTACTTATATAACATAAGAAGCACTAGTAGAAAACAGACCTATAATGCCGGTTCGTAAGGGCCTTTAGTGCCGGTTCTCGAACCGGCACTAAAGGGTGGCGACTAAAGCCCCCCCCCCCCCTTTAGTGCCGGTTCAACACGGCCCGGCACTAAAGGCCCTCCACGTGGCGCTGGCTGGGGCGGGCGATGCAGGACCTTTAGTCCCGGTTGGTGTTACCAACCGGGACTAAAGGAACACCAACCGGGACTAAAGGAAATTTTTTTGATATTTTTTTTTTGAAATTTTTTTTTTGAATTTTTTTTTGAATTTTTTTTGTTTAAATTTTCTGATTTCTGAATCTTTGAATTATTTGACAATTTAATCTCTAATCACCCATCCTCACTGCTCCACACTCATTTCAAATTGTCTAACTTCCCGACCAGTCACCCATCCTCTCACTACTCCAGCCCCAGCACGCTTAACTTTCAGGTTCTATCTCCCCTAGTTTCCAAGTCTGCACTTGTTGTTTCCCTGACAATAGTAAGCTATCAATCCTATTAACCATTAGGTCTTGATGTCACATGATTTAATTTTTTGAACTCCAAACAATTATTAAAATAAACAACAATGATTAACAAACAACAATGATTAATTTAAAAATTCAAAAAAAAGGAAAAAAATTCAAAAAAATCAAAAATTATCAAAAAACAAAAAAAAAATCAAAAAATCCAAAATAATACAAAATGGTCAAAATAAAATAAGTAATAATAATATTTAATTTCAATGAAAATAAAATAAGTAATATTATTATTATTATTATTTTGCCATTTATTCATTTAAAATGGCATAATTAATATCTTTAAATCTGTAAATCAAAATTCGACAAATAATATATCCATTATTATCAGAAAAATATGAGCATGATGTCACACGCTTCACCGTTTGAGTTTGAAACTATTATTCTAAAAAATTATTATTATTTAGTAACACTAATATTTATTGAATAGGTAGTTTGACCACTGTTTGACCACATTTCATTTTTTTGAACTTATATGAACTGAAGAATTTTTGTGTGTTCAATATGAACCATTCATAGCCACATCCTCAAATTTCAACCCTTTCTGACTTCATTTGCTATTTTTCATGTATTTAATGATTTTTTGAGCTAAATTAGGCCGAAATTGAAAAGCACTACAAATGAACTCTGAAAAGGTTGAAACTTGGCATGGTATCATCATTTCACCCAAATAGCTTGTGCTAAAAAAGTTGAGAAGGTTATGGCAAAAACTGGATGCACTTTGTGTACAAACTGGACCATCTCTTTCGAAGTAACAGGGTTTCAGATGAAAACTCAGCTGTTATAAAGACATTTCATTTTTTTAATCTTATTTCAACTCCAGAATTTTTGTGTGTTCAATATGAACCGTTCAAAGCCACATCCTTAAATTTCAACCCTTTTTGACTTCATTTGCTATTTTTTCATGGATTTAATGATTTTTTGAGCTAAATTAGCCTGAAATTGAAAAGCACTAAACCCGGGACTTAAAACGTCCGAAAACCCTAAACCCGGGACTTAAAACGTCCGAAACTCTATTATAAAAAGTAAAATTAAAGGTTCAAACCCTAAAACCTAACCCTAATCTTACAAATCTAAACCCTAGCCCCTAACCCTAAAACGTCTAAAACGTCCAAAAACTATATTTTCCCGTTGGAATTTGGTGATTTTAAAAAATTGTCGAAACGGAAAACAAAAAATTTCATCGGAGAGATCTTTTTTTCTGCAAATTTTGATATATTATTTGTATTTTTCTGAATTAGAATGATTTAGTTATGATTTTTCTAAGATTTAGGGGCTCGCAGGGCCCCCCCTTTAGTCCCGGTTGGTATCTCCAACCGGGACTAAAGGGGGGGCCTTTTGTCCCGGTTGAAGATACCAACCGGGACTAAAGGGTTGGGAAAAAAATTTGAAAAAAAAAATTGATTTTTTTTTTTAGTCCCGGTTGGTGTCACGAACCGGCACTAAAGGGGGGCCTTTAGTCCCGGTTGGTGATACAAACCGGGACTAAAGGGGCTCGTGGGGGCCCCAGCTGACACCAGCCTGCCACCACCCCTTTAGTGCCGGTTCGTGGCACGAACCGGGACTAAAGGTCCGGAACGAACCAACACTAATGATGCCCGTCACGAACCGCGACTAATGGTCACATTAGTGCCGGTTCAAAACCTGACCGGGATTAAAGATGTGAACAAAAGGTCTGTTTTCTACTAGTGAAGCATCTTCAAAGAAAATAATGCCCCCAACGGTACCTTTCTTTGGTCGCTCATGATTACTATGAGACTTGTGCAATAGATTTTTGTACGCGTGAGTTCCGTCGTGTGCCGACCATAGTTGAAAACAATAAGAGCGCTAGCTTTCGGCTTCACCCGTCTGAGGTACGAGTTCGGATGACCCGATCGTAACAATCGCAAAGGTGCTCCCTTTACTCCCTAGCCGAACAATCGGGAACGTAGGGGTAAGCACAGGAGCCAGGCAACCCAGCTTTGTGGAACACTTAAGTCAATATGATGCATATTTTGGCATAATACACGAGTAAGGAAAGAAGTTGTACAATAATAATCACATGCAAAGAGAAAAGGTTTCATAAAGGAAGCCCCCAAGTAAATGGGTATTTGAATTTGTTTGTAACAAACAAAGTTTTGACAAAGAAAGTTTTTCACAAACAAATTTTTGTCAAAAAAGTATAATGCTTGGTCGAACCGAACAACATTTAAAACTGAATGTTTTTGAGCATGAAAGCAACTTAGCTGGTTAATGTGCTCGGTGTCGATGACGCAATCCGGGCTTGTGGCGGGACAAGGACGCCCATCGAACTTTGACAGATCCGGTGTGTAGTCTTCGGCGTGACCGAGGTCCCAGCCCCCAAGCCCGTCCCCAGGTGACCGAACGAGGAGTTCGGCACTCCGAAGTAGTGTCACGGCTCAGCCGATGTGGCGAGGCGAAGCCCCTGGTCCAGCCGAGGTGGTGGAGTAGGTCGGCAAGGTGACGCCGGTGTGACCGCGTGACGGCAGTCGAAGTCGATTTCCTACACTCATAAAATAGTGCAAGCCAAAAGTAATAACAAAGAAAGATAATAATATATTACAAAAAATTCTTTCGCTTAGTTAATTTAAGTGAAACAAATAAGTAAAGGAATATGGCCTGGGCGCCGAGGTGCCTGAACGAAGAGTTCGGCTTGACGAAGTGGCGACGCTGCACGGTCGATGTGGCGAGATGAAGTCCTCGGTCCAGTTAACATGGCGAAGATGTGATTGGCGGACGCCGAAGTCTCATGCAGGTCGGCTGGTGACGCCGAAGTCTCATGCCAGCCGAGGTGTTGAAGCAGGTCGGCTGGTGACGCCGAAGTCCCCGGAGCAGGTTGATGAAGGGATGCCAAAGCCACCAGTCTAGCCGAGGTGATGGAGCAGATTGGTAGGGTGACGCTAGAGCCCCATGCCAGCCGACGTGTCAAAGCAGGTCGGCGTGGTGGACGTCAGCTTGAAAAAGTAACGGCGCGGCGATGCCGACGCAGGTCGGAATTTGTGACGAGGTCAATGCTGGCTTGATGAAGCAACGGAGCGCCCGACCCGTACAACCCGCGGATGACGAGGTTCGCTTGATGATTATTCGGCCCTGGCGATGCTGAACACTTGGTCGGATGACCGAGATGATGAGAAAATTTCCTTCAAAAGGACGTCCGATAACCCGTTCATGAAAAAGATGAACTCGGGTTGGATTCGTTTTCGCGCAGAAAACAGATCGGAAAAATTGATGCACTCATCGGACGTTTCCCGGAGTTTGAACGGTCGGATTGAGCTGAAATTTCAAGGGGTGATCGGTATGGGAATTCCGCAGCCGATGAACGGTGGGATCTTCCAAACAATGTCCGAGCTGGAAGTTGGACACCTCGCCCTAAACTCGTCCAGATTCACGTCCAGATTTGACAGGGCTCCGGTATTTCGTAGATCGCCGAAGATTCCTCCATCGGAATACGACGAAATTTTACGGGGTCATTATAGACTCAATTACGCACAATTTCACCGAAGCAATCGTCCAGGCGACGCTCAAGGAAGTGGGAACGACGAACACGAGTCGCTGTCCAGAAAAACTGCACGGTTGCTCGAGGACGATGTCAACATCGAGCCCCCGAGCTCCATGAATGATTTCTCGTGATCTTGATAGAGATCGGAGATGATGACGATGAAAGTATCCGTCCGATCTTGACGATCCGGCATGGAGCGCAGTCCTCGGTCCAGCCGAGCTGACCAGTCGAGCCGGCGACGAAGATGCCGACATCGACAACAAAGCTCGGTTCCAACGCGTAGATCGCGCCGGAGACGATCTGAATTCCCATCGCACCGCGGCGACTGCCAGCAGGCTCTCAATGAAAGCACCAATGTCGGTGTCAAATCCGGCATATCTCGTAGTAGGGGTCCTAAGCTAGGCGTCTTGGAGCGATGGTAAAATGGAGACAGGATTTTACCCAGGTTCGGGCTCTCTTGAAGAGATAATACCCTACGTCCTGCTTTTAATTCTATTGATATGGGGATAGTACAGAGTACATGTATTTACCACGAGATTAAGAGATGTAATAATATGCTCTATTGACTAGCCTCGCCTCAGTTTATATATGCACCGTAGGCCTAGGGTTTAGAGGAGTCCTTGTCTTATGCGTCAAGTCTTGTGGAATCCTCCTTGTATTCGGCATGGGCTGCCCGAAGTGGCCCATTAGTGAATCACCCTGGGGGTCCTCGGCCCGACCCACTGGTCGGGAGACGACGTGGTGAGTACCCCCTAGTCCAGGACACCATCACTCGTTGAGCGTGTTGTCTGCCTCGATGAGTCCCAACCTCTCAGCAGCCTCTCGAAAGCTACCACATAGAACACCGTCCACGGTGAGCAGGTCTTCGAAGGATGTCTTGCCCGTGACGTGGTTTAACAGCACGCGCAGATAGTATCGCTTCCCCTCAGCTGGATTGGCAGACACGATTCGACCTATTTGATAACGTTCCACCCGCGGCTTCCAATACTTCGTTCTCTGCCATGTGAAGCTCCCTGGAAAATCCTTGTACAATATTTGCCTAGCCCACGGGTGGTCCTGGTTAGCCTTGAAATACTCCGTCAACATGGATTTTGAAGCATTCTTAGAGGCGACGACATTGGTCAAGTCAGCTTGCTCATTAAATGCCACCCTATGCATATTCGGGAGATGAAGAGGCAACTGTAGGACAGACAGGGAGTTAGCCCATAATGGGAAACCAAATATCCTCCACATCGCTTACGGAGGAGTAACCCACCTCGCGTCGACGTATCTTTTGATCTCATCTATGTTACCATCAGCGTCGGGCTGGTCAATGCTGAAAGAAGCCCTATCGTGGCCCTTGTATATGGACTTGTAAAGGTATTTGATGGCCTTTATGCTGGAGCATACCTCCACATTGATGTGGCAATTGAACATCCGCAATAGGTAAGGGTTATAAGGCACAACCCATCTGTTGTCCAACATTTTACCCCGGACCTTTGCCCTTTGACTGTCGTCTCTACGCTGATAAACTGGGTATGAGTCCTTGCCCTGTGCCGTGTTTTCATTCAACGCCCGAGGGTATCTACACTTGCATATGTTCTGTTGCATGCACACATTCTTGGGGTTGAGAGCACCGCACGGACCGTGCATCATATGTTTGACCACTAAGGCATAGAGTTCTGGATACTTCTGCTTATCTGGGAGCTCGGCGGAAATGACTCGGTCGTACTGCTCCGGAACGACGAGCTTATATGATGAATCCATGATCAACAGGAAGTGTGCGTGGGGGAGGCCTGTTTTCTGGAACTCGACTACGTATACGTACGCAACAACAACACCCAGGATATGCTTCTTGAACAACATCTCTTTCATAGCCTCTAGCTTGCCATAAAACACGCGAGCCACAAGATCAGGTCGGTCCTGTGCTGTCTGACCAGGAAACAGCTCGTTCGATATCTCTTCCCACTTAGGGTTACATGTCATGGCCAAGAAGATGTCAGGCTTCCCGTATGTATGGACAATTGCCATGGCATCGATCTGCCTCCGCTTCATGTCGCGGCCGCCACCAGGGTACGTTCCAGGGAGCACTATCCTTACTCCAATAGCGCTTGCTCGCATCTCCCCGGAAGTGATAGCTTCAACAACTCCTTTATAAAGGTCGGCACGGATCTTCGTCTGGTTCTTTCTGACCCATCTCAACCTACAACTCTCTATCTTGATGTACATGTCGACCCCCCATTGCTAGAGCAATCGTGCTCCACAGAGTATGGGATTGAATATAGCAAGTCGTGTCTGCAGCCTGTAACAGTAGTAGTCTCTAACGGACACGCATAACCTGCTATTCCCCTCTGCAACAGAATGTGTAACGATGAAATTAGTATTCATATGAGAGTTATATTATTTCCAGAATGACAAAATACGAAAAATTCCTACCTGCATCCTCCTCATCATCATGGCGACCTCTTGGTTGTTGTACAGCCTCCCAAGGGACATTACGTTTAGGCAGTTTTGGATGCCAACCGAGCTCCCCCATTGATTAGAATAGGGGATGAGACAACGGGTCATATGAGCCATCAGTCACACGTATACTGTGCCTCTGGTTGTCGTTACCGCAAAGTGTAATCCTACGATCAAACCTTTTGGCTAGGTCGGCACCCTCGACCCAGATTGCAGCAACCTCCGATGACACTGGTCTATTATATCTCCGTTGGTCAAGCCTCTGATCGGTGTTGAGGTCTATCCTGTAATCATTGAGGTTATCCTTGTGTGCACCCAAACTCCTAAATTGTTGGGAGTACGGGTTTCCGCGGAGTATGTCCACTAACTCCTTAACGACATTCTGATCCAATTGCTTGGTGGCAGCCTTGCGATGGGTCTGGTTAGGGTCGTCGTCGTAGAAGTACAATTGGAGATGTTCTGGACGTGAGCTTGGCCCGAAGGAATGCACGTTGTGGTAGATGGTTCCGTGCGCCCGGAACGTGTACACACCAGACTTCATGTTTATGTAGTTTTCATCGAGGCTCACGCCAAGGGTTGTGAATGCGAAGTGTCCGTTGAAGAACCGTATGTTCTCCCGAAAGTGTCTAGAGTCTGCATCCATGCTGGACCAAAGCCTCATTAGCTCGAGGATAGGATCCGGTTCCTTGAGCTCGATCTGCCCATTGCGACAGCAGAAGCCGTCGGTCTCGGACTCAAACTTCTTGGCCTTGCACTGGTCGCAATTCGCGGCGTGCTTCAGGATGTGTGTGCTGTCTGGGAGGTTTGAGTAGACAAAGTCGAGCGGATCAATGTCGATACACTTTGCGCTAGACATGTTCGTGTCTTCATCTCCATCCATGCTATCAACATCGGATCCTGCGGGCATACCACTATGGTCAAAACATGTTCCACCCTAAATTTTTAAATCAACAAATATATAAATGTTGTGCTTGTTCACCGTTCACCGTACCTTGTCCGCCAAATAGATAGTACTCGTCATCCATAAAGTCGGGCGGCATCGGATTATCGCCCATTATGCCGCTTAGGAATGCTTCCACATCTCCTGCAACATAATTGTACTGATTAGAGAAGGGGTGTACAATCTTGTGCAGAAGTTTATGAGAGTAGCCAACTCTTACCATCGTTACCGACAGTGAAAGTTAGCATGCTTGTCGAAGGGCCGACATCTGGTGAAGCAGCTTCAGCGTCCTGGATGATGGATGATGCACGAGAGGTGAAAGCTCGGGAGTCGGAGGTTGTGCTAGCTAGATCTGGACATGGCATTGCGATGGATTCAGCGCAGGGGGTGTTTTTTCGTTTAGCATACTTTGCCTTTCTCTCAGCACTTGACTCCCCCTTCTCAATAGGAGTCATGCCTTTTCGGCGTTCTATGCGCTGCTGTCGTAGCTTTTCATTTCGTCCTTGCACATCAATCGATGCCTCACCCTTTTTCTTCCAATACAATACTCTAACCCGTGCGTTTCTCTGCTCCCTTTGCTCGTCTGTTAAATTTTGTCTGCGTTCATTCTGACGTTGCCTCCTAGCTAGGACGTTATCATGAATGACACCGGATGTGATCGTACTCGAAGTAGGCAATATAGCATCACCATGTGAGAATGGTGTAGTGCTTGAGCTAGTTGGGTTGGTTGGTTCACCAATAATGTGAAAGTTTGTTCAGAACTTAATTGTTGAAGAAGAAGAAAGCTGGCAGAATCCCATCAACATATGTATAGAATAAATGACACTAAAACACTATCACTATAGAGGTTAAACACAAAACATCTTACCTGATATCGTAAAGGGAGGTAAATTTTCATCTTGTTCCTCAACCGTACCATCCACTTTTTTCTTCCGATAAGCAGCTCGCCTCTGAGCATTTATCTGCTCCTTTTTTTCCTGTGTAACGCTCTTGTTGGGTTGTTTTACACGTTTTTGCTTAGTTAGGTTTTTGTTCAACACATCTCCTGGTGGCATTAATTCAGGGCATGTTTAGAACTTATTTGTTCAACAAGAATGAACCTAGCAGAACATATATATACTTCAATTGAATCGTTCAACATAATTGCAATACTGTACCTGACATCGCATAGGAGTTTCGATCAACATTACTCATATCACCGAGAGGGGATCGTGGAACATTTTGCACATCACCTTGTAGATTGATCGCACCTTTGTCCTTTTGCTTCCGATACGATGCCCCCCTATGCGCGTTTAGAAGCTCTATTTCTTCTTCGTGAGCATGTTGCATGCTAGCTATTTTGTTGTCAATAAAGGAACCAGTAGAATGAGTAGTACATAGGTGAAAAGTATGAATCAGGAAGTGAGAAGCACGAATCGTCATTATATGTAATAGATATTTTTTTTCATGATTTGGCACTAATCACTTTAAAGAGACTCACCAGACAACATCCCTTCACGATCAAGACCATTCAACTCAACCGGAGCAAACACATTGGTATGGTCTGATTCTATAGCTACTGTGAAAATAAAGCAGCAGGTGTACGAATAAATGTAGCAGAACCACGAAAGAAAAAAATTAGTTAATATCAAAGACGGATTGGATAATACCATTATTTTGGGGTGCCAGAAACGAACCAGCATTTTGCATCAATGAGATTGTTGGGTTGTCTGCAAGATGTAAAAGTAACAATTAACGCAAACCAAAACTATTAATGGCTGACGTTGGACGAAACAGGAGGGTTTCACGAATACGTATATACTAAACCTGGCATATTATGTGAAGGACGAAAAACATTCGTTATATCATCGAGAGCGGGTCGGGGAACATCTTGCACATCATTTTGTAGATTGATCGTACACTCCTTCTTCTTCCGATAAGATGCCCGCCTCCGTGCATTTCTAAGATCCCTTTTAACCTCGTTATCACGTTGAATGCTAGCCAATCTTTTTCATTAAAAGCAACCAGACGTGAGGGTAGTCGTAACAGGAATATTTATGGTTGAACATGCGAAAAGGATGTCTTCAGACATGTGAAAAGAATTCAAACTTACCTGGAGCCTCCGTTCTTTTATTTGTGCTGGCAGCTAGGCTCATGGCGTTTAGCTGTTCCAATTGGTCGTCAGTCAGGACAGCTCCTGTTGACTACTGCTCGGATATCTCCCTAGACACTGTTCCATCACGAGCAGGAGCAACATGATGTACCTGGTGTACCACACCCTCGTGGAAAGATTCTACATGTATTGGAACACAAGAAAAGGCATAAGCCATCTTAATACCATTTGAACAACAGAAATGCTGGAAAGACATGAACAGTAAATACCATTTGAACATTGTGGTACATCTGGACTCATTGCAAAAATCTGGGGATCAACATTGTCAGCTGCAGGCATAACGTCTGGGACATAGTCGTCAACATTTGCCTCATCCATATGGCCTGCAACACCATGTGGTTAGGCACATATCATTGTGAAAAGGCAACATATATGGCAAAATGGTAGAACATATACCTGCAGGTGCATCTGACTCTCTTCTATGTTCAGTTGATTTACTTTTTGAATTCCCCATAAGTAACTATTACCACTTATTTCTCAGAAATCAAAGTTCCAAAATACCTTATTTCCTGATTGCTAAAAGAGAGCCGTTAAGACGGAGTGGCGGTGGAACTGGGTAATATTTCCGTTCCTCGACAGCAAACTAAGACTATAAAATAAAATTAAACCAAGTAATAACAATAGCTATAAAATTTAGTGACACAACATAGTGAAAAATGAAAAATATTAAACCAAGTGAAAAGTAGTGCCTATCATCCTATAATAGTGACACAACATATATTAAACCAAGTAATATTTCCCTGATGCCTATCATCCTATAAACTTGACTCAACATATAAGTTCAACACATTTTTCAAGTCCTCATGTGTCTCCAAAGTGGCACAATGAGGATTGCTTCGCGCATTCTACAGATTAAGTGACACAAAGTTCATACACACATTGTTTTCTCTACCAAGAACCTGTTTGTAAGAATTGGTTGACATATTGAAGATTCAACTACTGTTTGTTTCAGCTACAGATTGAAGATTCATATTGAAGATTGACATATTGAAGATTGTTTCAGCTACTGTTTGTTGACATATTGAAGATTCATATTGAAGCTTGACATATCGAAGATTCATATTGAAGATTTGACATATCAAAGATTCAGCTACTGTCACTATAGAATTGGTTGACATGTTGTAAGAATGTATGAAGTTTCAGCTACTGTTTGTTTGATTGTAGGTTTACATCATATTTCACATGCATGCCAAAACTCACTTTATTTCACATGCCAATTCTGTACTGTAGATTTCACATGCCAACATATCAAAGATTCAGCTACTGTCACTATAGAATTGGTTGACATGTTGTAAGAATGTATGAAGTTTCAACTACTGTTTGTTTGATTGTAGGTTTACATCATATTTCACATGCATGCCAAAACTCACTTTATTTCACATGCCAATTCTGTACTGTAGATTTCACATGCCAATTGTTTGCTAATAAATCCCATTTCTTCACTCATGCCACCAGGTAAACCCTACAGAATGTACCTGCGTTGGTCCTCAGCCTGTGGCCTCAAAGCATCACGTCTCGAAGGTCATCAAGCGATCTGGACGGCGGACATGGTGGTCCTCGGCCAACAGAAGAGCAACACTGAATGCGGCGGCGGATCCTGGACTGCGGAATCCAGGACGGCGGCGATGGCGGGGAAGGCCTCCCACGTAGGCGATCTGGGGTTCGTGATGGCGCCTGGCGATGGAGGCGCCTGGCGATGAGAGGCGATGGTGGCGACACCAGATTGGCGTACGCAGCGATAGGAAATTCGATTGGCAGGAGCGTCGGGTGGGGGGTACGAGATGTTTTTTTTTTCGTCCGATTTTTCGTCCGAGCGTCGGGTGGGAGGCTCGTTCGATCTATTTTCATCCGGTTTTTCCATCGATCCGTACGTGGGAGCCCCTCTGGCCATTTTTTCTGCTGGTAGCGCGAGGGATAACGTGCGTTGGGTGGGGGGGTTTTCTAGCTGGTGGGATGGAGGACGAAAAAAAACCCAGGTGGGAGGTGGGAGGGATGACGAAAAAAAACCAAGACAAGAAGCTACCAAGTGCCCCTTTAGGAGTAGAGATTGTCAATATCCAGCAACTTGTTTATGATATGATGACCATGCAGTTCTGGAAGAATCAATGTTCCATCCACCACTTAGCATTCTAATCATTATGAAAACTGACATCATAAATATGTTAGATATATTATACAACGTAACATATATTCTGAAATATTAGTAATATAACACTGCTTCTTTAATTAAGCAGTTTTATTGTTCAAGAGTGCAGTTATGCTTATTTTCTTGGTGTCATTATGTCCTCTAGTCTGATGTCTATTATTGTTCATTATTCATACAACTCTTTTTTTGCGTGGGATTATTCATATAACTCAGTGTAATGAACAACAAAAGCTTAGTTCTTAAGCTTAAATTGCACAATGTAAAACCGTGTTTTTACCAGCAAAAGTGGAAACGTCGCGCTTCTTTAGCCTTCCAGTGATCAACTTATATTTCACAAGAGTATTCATTCCTTGGGTAACTTATCAACTTTATTTGTTATATGAAATGAATAAAGGTCATAGATTTTTTTTAATTTTTTATATATAGAGAGTACTTGAAAGAAAGGGTGTGTCTAGGACACATCTAGATGTGACATAGTTATTGAACATCTAAATGACTAAATCAAGTTTAAAAAGGAAAAAAAAAATACCCACACCAATCTGCACGTAAGATCAATGATATAGGGCTTAGATGTGCAATACTTATCTCATGTCTAGATGTGTTTTAGCAAAACCGTTCAAAGAAATATAAACAAGGCTGGCTATTCTAACGAACAAGTATCAAATTTTGCGTGTGTACGTTCACATTTTTTCCTTCAATCTTTGGGCAATTTTACTAGGATACTTCCGACTGACATGAGGGAAGGTTACCATGTTTTGAAGAAATTTATATTTATCTAAATGTATTACTGTACAGCTGCAGAATGAAAAATTTGTGGTTCCATTAAAATTTGTTTTGATGCGATTTTTCTCGTATCATTTAGTCTCGGTTTTACAAAGATAGTACTTGTTCTGTGTCAGTGATAAACTTGGTGTGTCGTCTCACGTAACTAGACTGCCAACCAATGTATTAGTTGCTATTGGTACTGAAACAACACACAAGTTCTTCTAACGCCGACCTTTTTTCATGTCATTGTATATTTGTTGGCTACATGTTTTCTGAAAGACAGAGGAAAATTGGACCTTTACTTTTCTGCTAGTTGCTCTTACCATGGATTGTAATAAGTAGGCGCTGAGAATGAATTTCTCGTAGGTTCCTTAATTTCCATGTACTGTATAGTTTTCTGTTTATTTTTTTGAGAAAGTGGAAAAGCTTTGCGTCTCGTTGTATTGAAAAGGCAGGAACAAAGTTATGTACATGCCTAAGCGGGCAGGTACAGAACAAGAAACAGAGCAAGGAAAGGCAAGAAGTAATGGGGTCCGGCAGTATGTACAGTCCTTCTTGCTCTTACAAATATGTTACCCCTTCTTTGCTAATGTACTCGGCAGACACATTATCAGGTGCAACCAAGGATGCTCTTCTTCAAGGTGCAGATATGCTTCTGAGTCAAGTTATGACGGTGATGAATGCTCAGGATAAACGTGCGGTACGTGCTTTAGGCTCTTATCACCCTTTGTCCAGTGCGGTTCTGTTTTTGCTTGCTGTGTGGTCTCTCACTTTGGAGCTTGCATCGAAATTCTTAGCACATTTGGTGATAATGTTACTGTTATAGCTGTACCAGTAGGTTTCCCCCAAACCCAGTAGCTGTTCAACAAAAATCGTGTGGGGTGGGTTTCCTGCTGATGCTACTAATTGAGAAGGGACTCGCCTGGTTTGAAAAACTAAATCAGTGATAATTAATATGGACCAGAGGGAGTAATATATTTTTGGATGATCCAGGAATAATAATTTTTATCATTTAAATGCATAAATCTAGCATCCTGAGTGAACTATGAGCTACGAGTTGCCAGTGATAAATAAAGAAAATACATATCATGTGCGTTACAGCCTCTTGTTGGTGGTGTTCCTTGTTCTTGAGTCCGGGGAGTAGCTAGCACTGAAAATGATTGACACGTACCATTAGGCTTCAAGAGCGATCACAATCAATGCATGGTAGGTCATACTGTCAAAACTAGTTATAACTGATAAGAGCTTATGAGCTCTTTAGTTTGAGAAACTGTTTATAACAGAGTTTCCTTCGCTTCTAGCTTGCCAACAACGACTAAAGGAGGACAAAAAAAAAAGAAAAAGTGAAACACTAATATGGTAGGTATATATCATCCTACGCTGTGCATGATCAAGTTAACTAGATAAATATTGGTTCTCAATAATTATTACGACACTTGGAGAAGAAAATTCAGCAGGCAAGAAAGCAGAGCTATAAATACAGGGAATAATTAAAATGGGTTAGCTGTTATTGGGGAGAAAGAATTTAGCTAGTACGTATCTCAATCAATGTTTTAAATAGCGGGCTATGTCATTTAGCGGCGACTCAACCAGAAGCTATAAAAGGCTATAGCGAAGCTATAGCTGAGCTAAGCCTCATTTAGCATTTCACTTAAATCATGAAAAATTGAAACAATAAATATATAATCAGGCATCATATATGATATATTGCATATACTTTACATATACACATGTTCGCACATCAAAACACGAGTACCAAGAGGCATCCTAATTCAATAACCAAGCTTCACATCAATGCATGATATATATCATAAACAAGAACAAAAGATAATGCAAAAGTATGGTTTTGTATATCGGCTTAGCGGGCTAAATGACTTCAAATTTAGTGATATAACGGGAAATAGCGGGCTATTAGCCTCATTTTCAATTTAGCACTAAAAGTGCATAGCTTTAGCGGGAGAGCTCTCAAAGGCTATAGCGGGGCTATAGCGGAGCTATATATAGCCGGCTATTTAAAACATTGATCTCATGGTGCAGCTGGGGTGTGCGCTGACTGCTCCCTCGAGGGCCACCTTTGTGTCCTCAAGGTGCAGTGCAGTCTTCATTATATGCTCAACACTTACATGTGACGGTCATGATACTGCGGGGGACATTCCCGATTCCCAAACCAAAAGGACCAGAACCACTTAGACTACCACTGAATAGACACTTGTTCATTGTGGGGCTGAAACAAATCTTGAGCTTTTCTAACTTGCCCATGGTTCCTGTCCGTCAAACATCATCTCTATCTCGTACCCCTCATACATACCGTAAATGGAATTCCTCAAGCACGGGAATCCCAATTCACCGCTAACAGTGAGCTGTCCTTCAGACATTCTTTCAACTATAAGGATGCAGAGGTCTTCATACCTGTCCCTCTCCTGTTCAAACTGTAATTGCTGATGGTTGACAAGGGAACCCACCCAATTCGGAACCTGTGGGAAGGTTGACCGCTAGGTCATACGTTTTTGGAGGCCAAGCGGAGCAGGCCACTGTTCTTGCAGCCAGCTGTTATGAGCTGCAATCGCAATTCCAGATAGTTAAGGAACGCAGATTGTGTGTGCCTAGTTAATAGAGAGAAGATACAATCGCTTTCATGCACCCCTCATTTGTATCTTCAAGTGTCCTCTTGGTCATTTCTAAGATCAATATTCAGCTTCCACAGATTCTTTAGCTTGCCAAAGTCTTAAAGAAATTGAATTGGCAGCTTAAAGGCTCTGACCTGTTTCAGCGTCTCTAGTGGCATCTTCTCAATTCCACCTTCAGGAAATTTAACAAACTCGCCAACCAATATATTCACCAATTTCTCTAGATTAACCCACAACATGCAAATGCTTGAACTCATGTAGAGGAGGGATTCCCCACAACAATCCAAATACTTTAACTGATTGGGTGTGAGACAATACAAGGCTAACCTCTAGACAAGAATTGCTTTCCTCTGTATATTGGAGGCAGAGTCGACGAACTTTGCTTCATGTCTGCTCAATAGTTGGTCCAGGAACACTATGGTGTAAAAAAGTTCTCATCGGCTGACCTGGATATGATGAAGTCCATGACTATCATTAACCTGGCAACTTTTAACATTACCATACTGGCCTATCTTCATAGGTTGGATCTAGTTTCTATTCACCACCTCATTAAAACACATCTATCCTAACTCATGTACTACATAGCTTCCTTCTCCATGAAAGAATCCTTCAGCAAACCATGTGCTTATGGGGTACTTCATATTAATAGTATACCCTTTGTGAACACACTAAGGTGTAAGAGGCATGTTTTTAGATGAGGACGAAAATCACAGTAACAAAGTGACAAAATCATCATCATCTTTTCTGCGCTGCCACTTGTTTCAAGTGCACAACCAACTGATTTTGCAATGTGATTCTGTAGATGCTTTATTTTGTCCGTGTTAGCCAACACACTAGATATGACTAAGATCGCCAAAGGTAAGCTATCACAATTTTCTTATATTTGATCAAAATCTTATGGGGGGGAATGGCAGCCATCTTCAGAGTTGAATAATCATGGAAGAAATATTTGTCTGTAATGCATCTATGGTCTTATATTGTAAATATGGCCAATGAATGATGACCCACATGAATCAGCAACATCTTCACATGTGGCAGAGTTGAATAAACATCGATGAAATATTTGTATTTAATGCATCTAATTTTTGCGATGATGTTATTTTCGACATGTGGACATTAATACGGACCCTGTCACATTAGCTCCCGGAAGGGGAGCCTTGGCGCAGTTGAAAGCTACTGCCTTATAACTGGAGCTAGACTAATTTTTGCACATGTGGAAGGGTTGAATAATCATCAATGAAATATCACATGTGGCAGGGTCCGTATTAATGCCTCTAATTTTTGCGATGGTGCTATTTTCGACATTTGCAAGGTGTCTAATAATATCTTTGGCCACTACTCTATCCATTCGAAAATTTATGACGCATTTGATTTGCTAGGGCAAGTTTATGACTTACTAATCATAAGTAAGGGCATGGATTTGGTCATATCACTTTTGTGTCACATAAACCTCACGGGGAAGTGGTGGTTTTCCTTTTGCCTGCTAGAGCTAAGCCTAAAACCTTTTTGTACAAGGCCACAAACTCATATTACAGGTACCAAGGCAAAATTTAATGACCACTTAGAAAGTCAAGTTTTCTTTTCGTTAACCGGAATCATTAATACGCTGCATACATGCAACGAATGAGTGAGAAGAAAGTAGCTAAGTGTCATTATGAATACATGCATGCAAGTATTAAACAAGTTGCTAGTACGAGGAAACATCATTAATATTAACCTCGATTACTGTTGGTGGCCTTATATTGATGCAAAATATATTTTTCATAGTGGCCTTGTATAAGGGAATGGAGGGAGTACTTCACTTCAGTCTATGCAATGTTGATAACAATGAAAAGTAAGAAGTATGGGAATCAAAGCACCATTCGACTTCCCCATGTGAGTTTGACTATATACCGTGTGGATTTTTATTTTGTTTTTGAGAAGATGCCTCTTGATGTGTGCACAACAGTTGAACGAACTGGATGGGCATATATAGCGGGTGCACGAGTAGAGTAGGGTAGGGTAGAGTAGATGTATTTTTTGCAGGAGTAGAGTAGGGTAGAATAGACGTTAATTAAGCAGCAATAAGGGTAATACCAAACAAGGACGTGGCATACCTGTGACACGGTGCATTTACCAGGAATTACAATCAAAATATGGTCTTTAATTGAGGTGTACAACAGTTAACAACACCGAAACGTGCTAGCGTACGGATCTCCATGTGTGTGGTTGTGACTAGGTGACAGAAAGAGGGAGTGTAGAGCCCATGTGCTTTGATCCAATTAATGTATTTCGTGTGGCATGGATATATATTCTACACAAACAAAAGCAAACTAGGCTAGTTCAAGAATAACATGAGTACATTTTGTTGGTGTTAAAAGATCGTAGATAGGAAACACAGAGGAGTAAGAAGAGAATTGTGAAACTACAACCATTTGGGAGTAGGAGGCATCAGGAACAAGATGAACATCCACCCAAATGTATGCAGGCTGCAGGGTCCAATGTAGGCAACAACTCAACAACGAGCTTGAGCATACCCTCGCCGATGACAACATGTAGTTAGAGCATGCTGCCGCTGCAGACGCCTGTGAGGTACAAGACAATACGACTTATGACAACCTGGTGCTAGAGTACACTCAAATTCAACAAGATGTAGCAGAGCGGGTGTAGCCACAACCCTGACTGATGTCGGGTGCTTTGCGGCGGGAGGAGGTCGTCCTGCAAGAGCTGGCAAAAGCTGGCATGATTGATTCTTTTGCAGTCGACTGGTCAATTCAATCTACCGGTAGCCAGAAATGCACACTAACACGATGCAGTTATAGACACAGTAACGGTGTTGGCCACAGGCCCGACTCGTACGACGTCGGACGTCGCTCACGACGATTGCTTTCCGCCGGAACACGTACGTACGAAGAAGTCGAGATTTGATCCGAAGCTAGCAATGTGCACCTACGTAACCACCTAAGCAGCAGGCAGATGGATGCTTAGCTGTGTCTAGCTAGCTATGAAGTAGTTGCGGCGTCTATAGCTAGCTAAGCACTAGCGATCTCGGCGGAAACTCACGCGAGAACAGCACAAGAACACGCGAGCGATTTTGATGGCAAATAGGTGTGTGTCGCACCTATGATTCTATTGCTTTCGATCTCGTCAAAACCTTACAGGGGTATAAGTACATATAGGAGCTAAGCTAGCCTATCCATACGACTCGGTGACTTGCTCACGCCAACCCGGACTATGACAACGTGGTTAACTCCAATAATCACCCTCCTAAACACGATGTCCTGATTTTACAGCTTGGACGTCGATCCTTCTCCACATCTTCGTGACACTTCTGTCGTCTTGAAGACTTGGTCAGAATATCTGCAAGATGGTCGTCGGTGCAAACATAGTTGACTTCAATATTGCCTTCTTCCACGCACTACGTACGTATGTAGGGATACCTTATATCAATGTGTTCGGTCCTGTCATGATGCACTAAATTTTTACACAGGTCAATCGCAGACTTGTTATCCACATTGAGCACCACTCTTTCTGGTTCCTTGTCCATGAGGTCACCGAGTAAGCTTTCTTGCCACACACCTTGACCCGTCACGGTTGCAGCTGCAATATACTCTGCATCACAGGATGACAACGCGACCACTTTTTGCTTTTGTGATAGCCAAGTCACTATGCTCCCGCCCAAGAAATATGTCACTCCCGAGGTACTTTTACGGTCGTCCACATCTCCAGCTAGGTCGCTATCACTGTGGCCAAGTAGCTCCACCATCTCCTTTTTTTTCTCTCTCAAATAGACACAACCAAAGTTTGTTGTCTCTTTGATGTGCCCTGAGTATATGTTTGACAGCTGCCCAATGTTCAGTCGTGGGCGCTTCCATGAAGCGACCCACTATGCAGATGATAAAGATGCGGATGATGATGACGACGAAGGTGGTGATGATGTAGATGTTGATGGTGATGTCGTTCCTCTCGCGGTGAGAGGAACCTCCTTCTTCTCCCGGTATCCTCCCTCCAGATGGGCTCCGGAGGCTAGGGTTCTGTCTTCTGGATGAGTTTTTGGAGTCTGTGTTTGTCCACCTCACGATCCGTTTCGATGGGGTGAAAATAGCTGATCACCCGGAGGCGGCGGCGCGCCAAACGACCGCTCATGCGAGCGCGCGCGGTCGCATGGAACGCCGTCGTTCGCTCTGGAATCAAGACGACGGTTGTTTCTTTGGCCTTCTTGCTTGATTTCTTTATGGAAAGTGTTTATCACCTTTAATACGTGATTTCATTGTCATTTTTGAGGATTTTCTGCATTAAATGAATATTTCTTCAAAAGATGTTACCCGAGGGATTATCAACAAAAACAAGTGCGCGAACGCGGTAAAATTCTACAAAGCCCACCTTGTAGGCACAAAATATATAGGAAAAATGTCACGTAAATTGGACTCATCATAATGCTAACCAAACAAAGAATTTGAGCTTTGGCAGGGCCCAAACCTTCCAAATCATTTACTCCACGGGAGAAAGAATAATGCCCAAGAACTACCGACTACGCCTTGTAGGTGAAGGCCGTCGAATAGAGCTCATTATACTACTTCACCCTATTTTCTATTTTTTTTATTTTTCCTTTCGTTTGTATTCCTATTTTCCAAACAGAGCCTTAGTAACGGTGTCGATCTATGTGATTTCTCCTTTTTTGCTTCTTTGATGCTTGTGATGTATGAGTCAAAGTGATAGGCTTTGAATGGACAAGATTGACATAGAGGTTGCGACAGTAGAGTTGACCTTAAGCATAGATAAGGGTCGAGTAGCTGAGAGTACCAAAAAAGGACGTCACAAGCTTGTAGCACCCATGTGCTCCGGTCCTAGATATTTCCCATCGCATGGGTATACATTCTACCCAATGTTCACACAAACAAAAGTAAATTGAGTTAGGAGTACCTATTTATTCTAGTGTTATTGAAACATTTTAGGTAGGAAACACAACAGAGGAGCTAGTGGCTTTCGGAGATGAGAGAAGAATGGAAGAGCTCATGAAACTACAACCACTCAGAGTAGGAGGCATTAGGAACATGGGGAACTTTCGTCAAAATGTGTGTGGGCTGCAGGGTCCAATATTGGCTTGAACGAGAGCTTGTTTTCGCTGCTAACACCTAGGAGTTAGAGCAAGTAAATAGCATAAAATTACCATACTTTGGGTTAGGGTTCCAAAAGAACTCTCACATTTTCAAAATAAAAATAAAAATAGAAAGCTACCACAACTTTGGTTCGTTGTTTTAAGAAACCACTCAGCTCTATCTTCTTGCGTTGTACGCCAAGTACTTCGTATAGTGTTTGTATGACACATCACGGGTCGCCCAAAAGTGGCCCAGGACGGATCTGACCTAGGGGTCCTCATCCCGGCCGACCAGGCCGGGAATCGACATGGCGAGACCCCCCAGGACGTCACACCATGACTTGCTATTCTATAGAATGAAAATATGGTGCATTAAGCAATCGCTTATTGGGTGCTCAACAAGTAATGAGTGGCCAGACAAATGCAATTGCCAGTGGGCTGCTTCGCTTCATCACTCATAGTATGAATTGTTCTTTGCAAAGTGATGATGTGAAACAGTTGTGCAATATGCAATAGACATTATGCTCCTGGACTAGCAATTACAACTACACACAACTACACTACCATATGTAGAATTGAACAACAGTGTGATTAGTATAGATTCTGAGTTGGTATGTGCCAACGCACGGGTATTTTGCCAGTTATATTACGTATTTAAGATTGTCCCTTGAATTCTGACTAGTTAGACACACGTCATGTATACATACCCCCGATCATTCGGAATTAAACCTAACACTAGTAGAAAACAGGGCTTTGGTCCAGCCCTGAAAAGCCCATTAATCCCGGTTCACTCACGAACCGGGACCCATGGGGGCATCGGTCCCGGTTCGTGAGGCCAGGGCGCCGGCCGGGCCTCGTGGGCCATTGGTCCCGGTTCGTCTGACCCCTTTGGTCCCGGTTCCAGACACGAACCGGGACCAATGGGCCTGGCTCTTGGCCCACAACCATTGGTCCCGGTTTGTGGCTGGAACCGGGACCAAATGGTGTCCTTTAGTCCCGGTTCCAGCCACAAACCGGGACCAATGGTCGGCCTATATATACCCCCTGCCCGCGAGCAGAGCAGTGCACTGCTCTGTTTTTTTGGCCGGCCGTTGGGAGAGCTTTGTGGTGCTCTAGCTCACCTCCTATGCACATGAGGTGTTCGATGAAATGCCCGAGCCACACTTAAGCTTTCTCCTCTCGAAGCTCCTTGTCCAAGCTCCATTTTCCTTAAGATTTGTCTAGGTTTGGCGGTCCGTCCTGTCCCGTCCCCGTCCTCACCGCCGTCGATCGCCCGCGCCCATCTCGGCGCCGGCACCACCGTGGTTAGCCTCTTCTTCTTATCTTCTTTCTAAAACAAAAAAGTTCTTACTTGTATGATTTAGATAGATACTTGTGTAATTTTCTTACTTTTATTATTGTTTGTTATTATATAGTGCGATGGTTTTGGTATCCGCCTCCGTCGGCCCTCGTCCTGTCTATGATTCGGATGTGGTATATATTATCTTTTATAACTATTTGTTTTATTTAGTGTTTATGACAATTATGCCGACCAACGTGACATAGATTTTTTAATCTAGGAGGTATGTGAACCGGAAATTCCAACCGACATAGAAATTCTTGTCGAGAAGTTAAATTTGGTTGAAAAAGAAAACAATTACTTGAAAGAAAAATTACAAAGAGTTGAAGAGGATAAGATGAAGTTGGAGTTGCATGTTGCCGATGTCGTCGATGATCACAAGATCAAGATGGATGCAATGCGCTTGAAGATTAGAAAGATTAGAAAATATGCCATTCATACTGAGGCTTGGTATCATTATGCCGTTGGATCAATTTGTACCTTAGTTGCGGTTATGATCGCATTTGTTGTTGCATTTAAGTTTTATAGTTTCAATGTATGTTTTAATTACATGCTCTAGAGAGCTATATGTTGTTCAATAATGAGAACTATGTATGAACGTTATGTATTTATTTTGGTCACTACTGTACTTTGGCTTTAATGTGATGATGAATTTCTATTAATTTGGTTTTTAATACACTTTATTATATAACGCACGCAGATGAACCGGCAATGGATGTACGGTGACCGACGCACCTCCGAGTATATTAAGGGCCTGCATAATTTTCTCGAAGCGGCTGAGGCAAACAAGCAGAATGGTTTTATGCATTGTCCATGTACTGTCTGTGAGAATACGAAGGCTTTCTCCAACTCTAAAACCCTTCACTTCCACCTGCTTGAGAAGGGTTTTATGCCACACTATAATGTTTGGACCAAGCACGGAGAAAGAGGGGTTATGATGGAAGACAACGAAGAAGAAGAGGATGATGACAACTACCCTCCCCCTGAATACGGTGATGCTGCAATGGGGGAAGCTGAAGATCAAGAGGAACCAGACGATGTGCCCGATGATGATCTTCACCGGGTCATTGTTGATGCACAGAGAGAATGCGAAAGTGAAAGGGAGAAGTTGAAGTTCGATCGCATGTTAGAGGATCACAAAAAAAGGTTGTACCCAAATTGCGAAGATGACAACAGAAAGCTCGGTACCACACTGGAATTGCTGCAATGGCAGGGAGACAATGGTGTATCTGACAAGGGATTTAGTTCGCTACTGAAAATAATGAAGAAGAAGTTTCCAAAGGATAACGAATTGCCCGGCAGTACATACGAAGCAAAGAAGGTTCTATGCCCTCTAGGATTGGAGGTGCAAAAGATACATGCATGCCCTAATGACTGCATCCTCTACCGCGGTGCGTACGAGGATTTGAACGCATGCCCGGTATGCGGTGCATTGCGGTATAAGATCAGAAGAGATGACCCTGGTGATGTTGAGGGCCAGCGCGCCGGGAAGAGGGTTCCTACCAAGGTGATGTGGTATGCTCCTATAATACCATGGTTGAAACGTCTCTTCAGAAACAAAAAGCATGCCGAGTTGATGCAATGGCACATAAAAGACCGTAAGAAAGACGGGAAGTTGAGAGCACCCACTGACGGGTCGCAGTGGAGAAAGATCGAGAGAAAGTGGAGCGACATTACATGTGACCCGAGGAACGTATGGTTTGGTTTAAGTGCAGATGGCGTTAATCCTTTTGGGGAGCAGAGCAGCAAGCATAGCACATGGCCTGTGACTCTATGTATGTATAACCTTCCTCCTTGGTTGTGCATGAAGCGAAAGTTCATTATGATGCCAGTGCTCATCCAAGGCCCTAAGCAACCCGGCAATGACATTAATGTGTACTTAAGGCCATTAGTTGATGAACTTTTACAGCTATGGAATGGAAGAGGTGTACGTGTGTGGGATGAGAACGAACAGGAGGAATTTGACCTACATGCGTTGCTGTTTGTAACCATAAACGATTGGCCTGCTCTCAGTAACCTTTCAGGACAGACAAACAAGGGATACCACGCATGCACACACTGTTTAGATGACACCGACAGTATATATATTTGGACAAATGCAGGAAGAATGTGTACCTGGGGCATCGTCAATTTCTTCCGACCAACCATCAATGTCGAAAGAAAGGAAAGCATTTCAAAGGTGAGGCAGATCACCGGAAGAAGCCCGCCCTCCGTACTGGTGATCACATATTTGGTATGGTCAATGATTTACAAGTAATCTTTGGAAAGGGTCCTGGCGGACTATCTGTTCCGACTGACGATGCGGGACGCGCACCCATGTGGAAGAAGAAATCTATATTTTGGGACCTACCCTATTGGAAAGACCTAGAGGTCCACTCTGCAATCGACGTGATGCACGTGACGAAGAATCTTTGCGTGAACCTGCTAGGCTTCTTGGGAGTGTATGGGAAGACAAAAGATACACCGGAGGCACGGGAGCAACAGCAACGTGTGCATGAAAAAGACGACATGCATCCAAAGCAGTATGAAGGTCCTGCCAGCTACGCTCTTACCAAAGAAGAGATGGAAATCTTCTTTGAATGCCTGCTCAGTAGGAAGGTCCCATCTGGCTTCTCGTCGAATATAAAGGGAATAATAAATATGATAGAGAAAAAGTTCCAGAACCTAAAGTCTCATGACTGCCACGTGATTATGACGCAACTGCTTCCGGTTGCATTGAGGGGGCTTCTACCGGAAAACGTTCGATTAGCCATTGTGAAGCTATGTGCATTCCTCAATGCAATCTCTCAGAAGGTGATCGATCCAGAAATCCTGCCGAGGTTAAGGAGTGATTTGGTGCAATGTCTTGTTAGTTTCGAGCTGGTGTTCCCACCATCCTTCTTCAATATCATGACGCACGTCCTAGTTCATCTAGTCGACGAGATTGTCGTTCTGGGCCCTGTATTTCTACACAATATGTTCCCCTTTGAGAGGTTCATGGGAGTCTTAAAGAAATATGTTCGTAACCGCACTAGGCCAGAAGCAAGCATCTCCATGGGCCATCAAACAGAGGATGTCATTGGGTTTTGTGTTGACTTCATTCCTGACCTTAAGAAGATTGGTCTCCCTCAATCGCGGTATGAGGGGAGACTGACTGGAAAAGGCACGCTAGGAGCGGACTCAATAATATGTAGGGACGGGCATTCTTGGTCTCAAGCACACTACACAGTTCTACAGAATTCTACCTTGGTGACCCCGTATGTCGATGAACACAAGAATATTCTGCGCTCCAAACACCCGGAGCAGTGTGACGACTGGATTACATATGAACACATCAGGACTTTCGGCAGTTGGTTGCAAACACGTCTCATGGGTGACAACACTGTTTCTGATGAGCTGTACTCGTTGGCCAGGGGACCATCTTCGACTGTATTGACTTACAAAGGGTACGAGATAAATGGGAATACATTTTACACGATCGCCCAAGATCAAAAGAGCACCAACCAAAACAGCGGTGTCCGCTTTGATGCAGCAACCAAGAGGGGAAAGGACACATATTATGGTTACATAGTGGACATATGGGAACTTGACTATGGACATGATTTGAAGGTCCCTTTGTTTCAGTGCAAATGGGTCAATCTGTCAGGAGGCGGGGTACAGGAAGACCCGCAGTACGTAATGACAACAGTGGATCTGAACAATCTTGGGTACACAGACGAACCATTCGTCCTAGCCAATGATGTGGCGCATGTTTTCTATGTGAAGGACATGTCTACCAAACCGAGAAAAAGAAAAGATAAGGAAGCGAATACATCATACGATGAGCCAAAGCGCCACATAGTTCTTTCAGGAAAAAGAGACATCGTGGGATTGGAGGGCAAGACAAACATGTCTGAAGATTATGAAAAGTTTCATGAAATTCCACCCTTCAAAGTCAAGGCTGACCCAAGCACCCTGTTAAACGATGAAGATTATCCATGGTTACGGCGCAATAAGCAAAGGACACAAGCGAAGAAAAAGTGAAGACTTTCTCTCCACAACTAGTATGATGATGCCTTTGATCTAGAATATCACTTCAGTTACATGTGAAGAAATGAAATGCCTTTTGTAACAGATTAGTTTTATTATGAAACCCTGATACTTCGAAAGAGATTGTCCGTTTTGTACACGAAGTGCATCCAGTTTTTGCCGTACCCCTCTCAACTTTTTAGCACATGCTATGTGGGTGAAATGATGATACCATGCCAACTTTCAACCTGTTCAGAGTTCATTTGTAGTGCTTTTCAATTTCAGGGTCATTTAGCTTAAAAAATCAGTAAATGCATGAAAAATACCAGATGAAGTCAGAAAGGGTTGAAAATTGATGATGTGGCTTTGAATGGTTCATTTTGAACACACAAAAAGTTTGGAGTTCAAATAAGTTCAAAAAAATGAAATACCTTTGTAACAGATGAGTTTTCGTCCGAAACCATGATACTTCGAAAGAGATTGTCCGTTTTGTACACGAAGTGCATCCAGTTTTTGCCGTAACCCTCTCAACTTTTTAGCACATGCTATGTGGGTGAAATGATGATACCATGCCAACTTTCAACCTTTTCAGAGTTCATTTATAGTGCTTTTCAATTTCAGGGTCATTTAGCTCAAAAAATTCAGTAAATGCATGAAAAATACCAGATGAAGTCAGAAAGGGTTGAAAATTGATGATGTGGCTTTGAATGGTTCATTTTGAACACACAAAAATTCTAGATCAAAAAAGTTCAAAAAAATGAAATACCTTTGTAACAGATGAGTTTTCGTCCGAAACCCTGATACTTCGAAAGAGATTGTCCATTTTGTACACGAAGTGCATCCAGTTTTTGCCGTAACCCTCTCAACTTTTTAGCACATGCTATGTGGGTGAAATGATGATACCATGCCAACTTTCAACCTTTTCAAAGTTCATTTGTAGTGCTTTTCAATTTCAGGGTCATTTAGGTTAAAAAAAATCAGTAAATGCATGAAAAATACCAGATGAAGTCAGAAAGGGTTGAAAATTGATGATGTGGATTTGAATGGTTCATTTTGAACACACAAAAAGTCTGGAGTTCAAATAAGTTCAAAAAAATGAAATACCTTTGTAACAGATGAGTTTTCGTCCGAAACCCTGATACTGCGAAAGAGATTGTCCGTTTTGTACACGAAGTGCATCCAGTTTTTGCCGTAACCCTCTCAACTTTTTAGCACATGCTATGTGGGTGAAATGATGATACCATGCCAACTTTCAACCTTTTCAGAGTTCATTTGTAGTGCTTTTCAATTTCAGGGTCATTTAGCTCAAAAAATTCAGTAAATGCATGAAAAATACCAGATGAAGTCAGAAAGGGTTGAAAATTGATGATGTGGCTTTGAATGGTTCATTTTGAACACACAAAAAGTCTGGAGTTCAAATAAGTTCAAAAAATGAAATACCTTTGTAACAGATGAGTTTTCGTCTGAAACCCTGATACTTCGAAAGAGATTGTCCATTTTGTACACGAAGTGCATCCAGTTTTTGCCGTAACCCTCTCAACTTTTTAGCACATGCTATGTGGGTGAAATGATGATACCATGCCAACTTTCAACCTTTTCAGAGTTCATTTGTAGTGCTTTTCAATTTCAAGGTCATTTAGCTCAATGAATGAACTAATAGTAAAAAGAATGAACTAGAAAACTTTTATGAAACTCTAATAGCAAAAAGAATGAACTAAAAATAATCTATTAAAATATTCTGTTATGATCAACTAAAACAAAACTATAATATTCTTCAATAGCAAAAAGAATCAACTAAAAAGCTTTTATAAAACTCTAATAGCAAAAAGAATCAACTAAAAAGCTTTTATAAAACTCTAATAGCAAAAGGAATCAACTAAAAATCTTTTATAAGCCTCTAGTATTTTTGAAACTAAAATTATATAAAATTTATGAAACGAAAATTATCAAAGTCTTTTTTGTTCAAAACATTAATAGCAAGAAGAATTTTCATAAAGAATTTTTTTTGTTAGAAACTTTAATAGCAAACTAAAATAACCAAATCTGTGTTTTATTAAAACAGAAATTTAAAATAACCTAAAACTAACCAAATTGAATATAATGAATCACTGAAAAACAGTAAGTAGGAACAAAATAAAATAAATAAAGCAAAAAACAAAACAAAAAAACTGGATTTTTTTTATAAAAAAATGCCACCTACTGGGCCACCACGGCCTGAATACGACTAGAAACCCAACCAGCTTGTTGGGCCAGGATTCAGGCCCGCAGAAGTCCCAATAGGCCCACAGGCAGTGACAGATTTGGCCCGGAGGCCTGCAGTTGAGAGGAGCTCGAGAGGGTGTGCGCAGCAGCGCTTATAAACCACTCTCGAGCTCTCTCGGCTAGCGAGGTGGGACTAAAAATTTGGCCCCGGGCAGCACCACCCTTTGGTCCCGGTTGGTGCCACCAACCGGGACCAATGCACCCCTTTAGTCCCGGTTGGTGGCACCAACCGGGACCAAAGGTCCCTGTTTCCCGCCCTTTGGGCTGCTGAAAACTGACCTTTGGCGGTTGGTGCGACCAACCGGGACCAATGCTCTCCATATATAAGCCAACCCTTAGGAATTTTCAGCGTTCTCATCTCGCCCCCGACGACACCGACGAAATCGACGCCGCCAGGCTGCCCGCCAGCCGCCCGCCGTCGCCGTCGTCGTCGCCCCAGCCGTCGTCGCCCTCGCCCGCCGCCCCCGTCATGCTCGCCGTCGCCTCGCCATCGCCCTCGCCCTTGCCGTCGCCGTCGCCTCTTCCAGACTCGCGGTGACCCCCTGGTTCTTCCCCCCTAGTACCGTGCTTGATTTCGTCCTCTAGCCACCGTCCCCATCGAGGCCGAGCTCCGGCCGTCGCCATTGTTGCCGGGCCTCATGCTCTCGAGGCCGAGCTCCGGTCTCCGCCTCCGTCATCACTGTGCTCAGCCCGTGTTGCTGCTGCTCCTCTGCCCGTGCACATGACAGTGCTGCTGCTCCTCTGCCCTGCTCCTTATGCTGCCGCCAGGGCTCGTGTTCCTCAGGAAGAAAAAGTTCAAATTCAGTTAAAATTTTAGGTTTTCGGCAATGCAGCATTGAGCCTGAACCTTTTTGACAGTATAAGCAATGCAGTTTTGACAGTAAAAAGCAATAACAGTTGATTACCCCCAGAATGTCACCAAAATGTCACAAAAGGGATAGGCTAGAGTTGATTAATCCCCTAGTGGAACAGTTTTGAGCAACTAACTGGAAATGTTCAATTTCTGAAAATGTTCAGGTTCTGAAATTTTTTAGTTTCTGAAAATATTCAGGTTCTGTAAATTTCTGTAATTCAGAAACAAAGCATGTTAACATCTTGGCTTTTCACTTTTGACAGTGATAGTCTTGACATGGCTGATGATATATTTTTTCTTTAGAATTTTTCTGTAGATGATATGATGATGATGATGATATATAGAGTTCTCTTTGATTGTGATGATAGATGATGATGATATATATATAGAGTTCTTTGATTGTATAAAAACTTGGTCAATTTTTTGTTAATAGAAGAAAGAGCGTCGTTGTCGATCTACCCCCTCCCCGATAACTTCGACATGAGGGGGGACGTCGGACATGCATGAGAGAGAGGCGGTCTGCTCGCCCGACCAACTATCGAGGCCACCCAAACCCTAGAAGAAAGAGCGTCGTTGTCGATCTACACCCTCCCCGATAACTTCGACATGAGGGGGGATGTCGTACATGCATGAGAGAGAGGCGGTCCGCTCGCCCGACCAACTATCGAGGCCACCCAAACCCTAGAAGAAAGAGCGTCGTTGTCGATCTACCCCCTCCCCGATAACTTCGACATGAGGGGGGACGTCGGACATGTCATGTGGAATTTTTTTTTGTTCATATAGAAAACTCCGGTAACATAGATTTATCAAGAATGCCCCCATTATGGATGTGCACAAGTTGATCCAATTTTTTTCTGATCTCATCTATATATATATTCTTCTATATGTCACGTTGTCTGTCAAAGTATTGAAGAAATCCATGGCTTCATCATTAGCCGGAAGTAACATGCGTATGATGCTATGAAGCTCTTCAAAGTTGTTTTGGAACGGAGTTCAGGATAGAATAATTCGCTTTTTGGTACGAATTTCAGCAAAGGCCTTCCAAATAGCGATATTCGGAAGGCTCTTGCTGAACTTCGTACCAAAAAGCTAATTAATTATCCTATCCGGGACTTCGTTCCAAAAAAATTTTGGAGAGCTTTGTACCATTATCCGCCTGTTACTTCCGGCTAATGATGAAGCCTTGGTTTTCTTGAATCCTTTGACACTAGACAACGTGACATATAGAAGGGTAGATGAGATCAGGAAAAATATGGACCATTTCTACACATTCAGAATGGCGCCATTTTGTTAAATCCCTTAAAGGTTAAGATAATCCCTTGTTTGACATTCATGAGAGAGGCGGTCCGGACATCGGACATTCATGAGAGAGACGGTCCGGACATCGGACATTCATGTTTGTATATTAATTGCCATGTTGTAATATTTGCAGAAACTATGGATCAAAGAGACTTGGAATCAGAACAGGTGTTGGGGGACATAATCCTCGCCGGACGTGATGTCTTGTCGTATCTCAATGACACGGATGGTCTGGAAGGAGAGGATGACGGCTCCGGTGATCGAACAATGGAGGAGGAAGGACATGATCATGATGGCTCCGGTGACCGAATGCCGGAGGAAGAAGGAGACCATGATGACGGCTCCGGTGACCGAACGGAGGAGGGAGCTGTTGCAAAGTCCGGCGAGGTATATATATTAATTAAGCCTGTGCTGACTAGCTAATTGATGCATTAATTGTTTTGGTATGTACATATATTAACTCTTCTTTCTTCTTTTATAGCCCTCCGGATCGATCCAAACTTCGGTAACGAGACGAGGCCCGAAGAAGAGGTTGCGCAAGGATGAAAGGTTCATGATCACAGCACTCGCGGACGATGGCCATCCGATTGAACCCAAGCAGACCAAGGACGCATTTTCTACTCAGTGCGGAGCTATTGTTAGGGACAACATCCCGATCAGCATCAAGCAATGGAATAAGCCTAAGGACGACGTCCATGAAGGTGATTATGTCAACGATAGACAGAAAGATGAACTTTGCACCGCGCTGAAGGCAAATTTCACCCTACCGCCAGAGGAGGATCCGAATAAGCCAGTTATGGAGCCACTGGTCATGGCGTGTGCTCTTAAGAAGATGGCAGATCTATTCAGGAGGTGGAAGAATGAGTTGAAATCAAAGTTTGTCGACAAAGGGAAGACTCTAGAATTCACCGGCCGATTTGAGAAGATAAGAGATCACTGGCCCGCATTTGTGGCCTACAAGACATCGGACAAGAGTAAGAAAATGTCAAAGACAAACAAGAACAATGCTGCAAAGAAGCAGTATCACCATCACACGGTGTTAGGTGGCTACCTCAAAGCCCGGCCGTTGTGGGACAAAGCTGAGAATGACCTGATTGCTAAAGGGGTCGTACCACAGACATTGAACTGGCCAGACCGTTCAAGGACTTGGTTCTTCGGGGTTGGGGGAACTTTGGACCCGGAAACAGGGAAGTGCCGTTGGACGGACGAGCAACTTGCAATACCCGTCACGAAGCTTCAGAAGTATATCACCGTAGCGCAGGAAGGGACATTCATTCCCGATAGAGAGAAGGACGAGCTGACTGAGGCCCTAGGGAGTGCTGAGCACCCTGGATGAACACGAGGCACACCAGGCTCCGTTCCGTGGAAACTTGGGTTTCCCGACGCAGACGGTTACAGAAGCCGGGAGAGAAAGAGGAAAGCGGAGCTGAGCGAAATGCAGAAGCTCAATGCAAGACTACAAAAGCTAGAGGAAGCTGAGAGCCAGCGAGCTGCCGGCCAACCATCTCAGCGGCACGAAGCTACCCCAGAAGCTACCCCGCCATCTCAGCGGAGAAGCAGCGTCGCTTCCACGGAGCCCGTTCAGCCTGACTTCACGTCTCCTAGCTACCCCGTGGATACTATCACGGAGGCTCAACATTGCGAGCTTATGACGAAATACCGGAACCTCACTTTCAAGGCGGCTGTCGGCTCTGTTGCACCTCCTCAACACAATGGAACTATTCACTGCCTTCCGATTCCACATGGCTATGCTGTTGTGATGGTGGATGAAGTAATGGAGGGATTTGAGGCGCTCGAGCTTGACCACTCTACAGGTGAAGGGGAGAATCAGCTGGTTCATGCTCTGAGGAGTACATGTCTATGGCAGAAGGAGTACATCAAGCTTCCAAACTGAACGCCTCCGCCTCCTCCTCCTCCTCCGGCGAGTCATGGCACTCCGCCTCCTCCTCCTCCTCCTCCGGCGAGTGATCAGGGCACTCCGCCTCCTTCTCCGGCTCCTCCAACGCGTGAGGGCACTCCGCCTCCTCCTTCGCCTACTCCGGCGCGTCGGAGCAGTCCGCCTCCTCCTCAGCCTCGTCGGCAACGGCGGAAGACAGCCGCCGCCGCTCCGGCTCCTCCGGCGCGTCGGATTTCTCCGCCTTGTCAGCAACGATGGAAGAGAGACGCCGCCGCTCCGGCGGCTAGCAGTACAAGCAGAGGCGGGAGGCAATTCGGATACGGTCCATCTCTCAAGCCTCTGGAAAAGTTACCATATGAGAGGACCGAGCAGGAAAACGAGGACATATGTCATGCCAAACTGAGGGACCATTTTGCAAAGAAAACTCCACCTCCGAAGGAGAAGGTAGATCCGGTGAAAGTGAAGCGCACTATCAATGCCCTGAAGCGACCACCACCGCCTCCGTCGGATTTCAACTATGACCGCATAATTACTAAGACACATGCTGAAGCGCAGCTGTCGGGAAGTACTTCCAGTGCTGCAAGAGCGAAAAAACGAAAAAGTGGGAAAACAATTCCCCAGCTCGGCGAACAGGAGAAGCAATCGTGCCCCCCGCTCAAGGTGTCTAGCGATATCGCTAATCATCCGGTGCTACTACCCGGTACCACTCTTGATGATTACCTGCCCGATGATGTGCAGTTTGAAACAGCTGAGGTAGTAGATGTCTTTAGATACGAGCACGGGAAGCCTCTCGTCAAACCTGATCATCCTCATCTAACAACGATGATGCAAAAATTGCATGACTGGTACATGGAAACCTGCAGGAAGTCTGGGAAAGACAGTTTGTTTGTCGGAATTAAAAAAGAGCATGACTTCCCTCGAGTCGACCTGCTGCCTGTTGAATTTGTGGAGTTATTTCAATTATACAATCAAAAGGCCCTCGACAAACAACTCATGACTTGCTACTGTCTGTAAGTATTACTTCTATAATTAAGTCTCTAGCTCAGCTCGTTCATTGCATGTATATATAATTATCCTCACTATATTATGCATATTGAAGATGGTCGAATGCAAAAAAACAGGAATCTTCGACGTTGGGTTCATTAGCCCAAATACCGTAAATGAATGGTCGGTACGAAAGGAGGCCAAAGATACCGAGAACAACTTGCTAGAAACGTTCCTTAGACATCAAAACAAAAGGGAAATACTCTTTCCTTACAACTTCAAGTGAGTGTTACTGTCTTCTGCATATTCGGTTTCGCTTACTCGTGGTTAAGTAATGTAATTGATGAGTTATACATGCGCAACTTCCACTATATTCTGCTATCCATTAACCTTGACGGGGCATTAGTAACTGTCTTAGACTCGCTCCGTAGAGATCCCAAGTATTATGCGGACATGACTGCAATGCTCCAGAAGTAAGTTCAATCAATACCGGGACCATATCGGTAACTTTCGTTCATTTCCTGATATCAAGTAATCATTTTCTTTGCCTGCCAGGGTTTGCAAAACGTTCACCGCTATGGTTCCGGGTCTGAAGAAGGAGCTGCGATTTACACACCCCAAAGTAAGTAGTACTAGCTAGTTCCGCGCATCTCTCATTGATTCTAGTTTCATCAATACCATTATTATGCTTGCTTATCAGTTTGATTGAACTCTATTCTCGTAAAGTGCTTGTTGCAGGCACCCAACACTCATTTATGTGGATACTACGTATGCGAGTTCATTCGCTACTATACCTCTGAACGGGCCTCCTCTGAGAAACAATTTGAAGTACGTAAACAATATTCACAATTTTATTTTATATATTACCATCAATTGTGTTGAGTTTCATTCATATATATGTATTGACCCCCTTCTTTAAATTAGATCTGGCAGATGCGGGATGAACTCCTACCACATGATCGCATACGAGCAATTCAAGAGGAATTGGCGGGATTCTTTCTTGACCACGTCATACCTGAACACAGAGAATACCATGTGAAATTGAAATGGTTGTAAGGGATGTTATATATTGTACATATGTAGCAGCGTCGGATAGATATACGAAAACTTGTTGTTCGACCAAGCACGAAGAAAGAGATGTCACTTCTCTCTATATATGTTCATGACGATCTTGTGTAATTAATGGTTTCCTTTATTTGCTTACTAGCTAGCGTCGAGTTCTCTCTATATGTGTAGTAGCTAGCGTCGACCAAGCACGGAAAAAGAGAGGTCACTTCTCTCTATTAGCTCGCTAACACAATATGAAACCCCTAAATTATCCCTCCAAAACCCCAAAACCCCACCTTCCAAAAAAAAAAAAAACCCCCAGCGCCTGCGAGCTGCTGACGCGTGGCCGCCTTTTGGTCCCGGTTGGTGTTACCAACCGGGACTAAAGGTCCTCCTGCCTGGGCTCCCGCAGCGGCCACGTGGAGCCCCTTTGGTCCCGGTTCGTAAGCAAACCGGGACTAAAGGTTTTGGGCTTTAGTCCCGACCCTTTAGTCCCGGTTCCAGAACCGGGACAAATGGGCCTCTGGAACCGGGACAAATGGGCCGTTTTCTACTAGTGTAAATAGTAAAATTGCCCGTGTTTTTTAGGTAACTTGATGTTTCATATATGGCACCCAACTAGCCGCATACAAACTACCGGAAAAGTCTTTAATCCCGCTTTATAAATAAAGCAACGTCCATGCATACAAAGATTCACCCAATACACAACACTGTCACACACACCACACACACCCAAGCCAATATACAAATGTGTTGCACATCAAAACATCACCCTAACGCCAACAAGCACACTACAGATAAAAAAATAAGACCGCTTGGAGATGCCCACGATCTTCATTGAGAGCTAGCCACAATGAAGAAGTGAGGCCGAACCACAAGGTAGCAAGGAAAAGAAAAGGAAAAAGGAAAAATAAACATAAAAGAAAAGAAAATAAATAGAAAAATAAAAACGAAATAAAACCAGTCCAGAAAAAAACAGATAAAAAAAGATAAAAATTGGCTGGGAATCCGGGGCTTCGCGGGAACAGAAGAAATAATAAAAGGAAGAAACAAAGTAAGTAGGCACAAAGCGCTAGCTATCCTAGTGGTTACTAGCGCCGGAAATGCGCGGCGCACGCTGCGCCCGTGGAAAGTTTCCTGTGTTGCACTCATGGTAAACCTTCTTATTAGTAGGTACTTCACTTTTTTTATTACATCCAAATCCCTTCTTTTACTTGATCGATAACAAAAATGTAATTAGAGAGTTCGCGTGCTGTGAAGAGAGTGCGAGATGTCTATATGCTAGTGCATCGCGTGCACAATAAATCTAAGCAACACTTATTTTGTTGTTTTCTTTGGGAAATTTTGTAATTATGCACTCACCTTTAATACATGTGATTTGTAGTTACATAGAATAGGTTGTATAACCTGCAATGTTATATTTGTCTCTTTATACATAGTAAGGAAGTCAGCAGTGTAGCATGCATCTGATGCCTGTGCCGAAAAGCTAACAACAGGCAAGAGTAACTTACAGAATTTCAGAAAAGACAATATTAAAATGTAAGTAAGGTCACAAAGAGGAAATACAGCTGGTCTTTAAACCAATATTTTGATATCTAGTCAACTGTATGAACAGAAGACCCTCTCCTTGTATATCAAGTAAAAGAGAAGAAAATATACACACATAAACAGGTACACTGACAGAAACACGCATATAATACACCTAGTTCAGCGTCTCTAACCATAACCAAAATAAGAAATGCAAGTAGTCCAGCCGATGAAGCAACATAAGCAACAAAATAGATTAGCTCCAGTCTACTTCAGTGTATATGATCTGACAGGCATGAACAGCATGAACACCAAAAACCAGTCTTCCTTGCAGTCCTTGTTATGTCAAAAGAGAAAACAAAATCTGTTAGTGAAAGAATAGAATAAAGACTATTCAAAAGGAAACCAGTAAACAAAACAGAAGGCTTGTCTAGCCAAATAACTTGTTCCTAGTTACCTATAAAGAATTAATTATTTCCTTGTAAACAATATTTTTAGTGATATTCGTTGGAAACTTGGAACACCTTTCGCATCTTCAATGAGAACTTTTAAACCTTGCCGTGATGTCACCCGTGAGAGGGCCACATATAGTTTTCCTTGAGAGAACACCGGATTCGGAAGGTAAACACATAACTTAGTAAGTGTTTCTCCTTGACTTTTATTAATTGTCATTGCATAACACAAACGAACCGGAAACTGGCAATGACGTAGAGTGAATGGCCACTTAGTACTTGGTGCATTCAGCACAAGTCTTGGGATACAGACTGTTGGAAATAAGTCGTGACGGAGCACGGTGCGACCGGCGTCGGTGCGCAAGGTCGGGTCCGTGGCGGTGCGATCGGCGTCGGTGCGCCAGGTCGGGTCCGCGAGGTGGGTCACGGCAGTGTGACGTGCGTGTGTGCGTGCGTGGCTGTGTGTACGTTTGTACGTACTGTGTAGCATGTGTGTGTGACGTGGTGGTCAGCTGCGTGAGCTAGCTAGCTAAGTGGTTAGCTGGCTGTTGCGGGCGGCCGTGGTGAGCGCGTCGTGGGCGCTGCATGCGGAGTCCAGCCGCCCCAGGCGCGTAGGAGCGCGTCGTTGGTGCAGGCGTTGCATGCGGATCGTAGGTGCGTGGGAAAGAGTGGGACGCGGCGTTGTATGTGCACCCGCATATAAAGCTCTCTCCAGTGTACTCTTGTAAGCAGAGCCGAGAGGAAGAAATACAAGAGAGAAAAAAGCCCCGGCGTTCGTTGCTGGGGGATGGCGTCTGTCGCCGCGGGCGTTTGTCGCCCGGCAAAATTGTCTCCTCGTATTTTTGTGAGTGTTTGTCGATCCTTGGTTCCAACACAGACACGCCCCTTATGAGTCCCAACAATGACTTCTTCAAAGACTCCTTCACCAAGCTTAGTCACCAACGGACGTGTCTCATTACATATATAAGTCAAGAGATTGATTCATATTTCTCAATAACATCACAGGAATGGCAGTTTTTAAACCAATCTCATACTATGGAAAATTATTGATAGAAATAGAATGCAGAAATTCTGGAGGAAACAAAATTTCTGCATCTCCAACACGATCAGTGCTCTTTGAAATGGAATCACAACTTAAATAAGCCTTAGAATGGCCAGACACCCGTTTGTAAACAGAATGGTTAGTATCATTAACCACTGCATTAGTTGGGCATACGGTGGCACGGTGTGCAAGATTTGCTGCATCAGAATAATTCAAGAAAAAATAATCTTACACATAGTCAATATAGGATTTAGCTCTTATCTAAGCTGCCATAAATGATCTGAGCAACATATTTTCTTTTCTTAACTCATAAGTTTCTTTTGAGAAGATGCACATAACAGGAATCAAAATTTCTGTGTTTTCTACTTAAGTTCGTATGAGAAAAGTGTGACCTTAAAACCGCTATGTCATACTTATCGGACGCAAAGCATCAGGAGGTGGGAGGAACAGGTGCCGAAATTGATTTTATTAACTCAGAAAACATCTCTTTCCTGTCACAATTTCTATTGGTGAGAAACATATAATTATGAAGCGGAGTAAACAATGCATTTCTCATAACTCATAACTAAATAGTTAGACTATCTACACCTTTAATTAAGGGTCAAGCGACAACATAATGTTAAACAAAAGAAATCGCAACGTAGAGTGCACTTCACATATCTATTATTTTGTAAATCAGTAGGTCATGCGCCAAAAAAACCAGGTTTTGTATGCATCACAAAAAATACAACTCGGTGAAATTTGAACTTCCTTTTAACTGAAAAAGGACTAACCAAGTTTTATAACTTACTGGTTGTTCAACCAATAGTTTCTTATCTATTTACTTGAAACAGGAAATTATATGACTTCCTTTCACCAAAAGAAGAAAGAGAAGATCATCAGTTCTGATGCAGTGGCCATGAGTACGATTTTTTTGAACTGCACAACCTGAAGACACAGGGCCACAGGCGTGAACAAACTAAACATAAATGTGTCAAATTCTCTGAATGCCCAAATCTAGAGCATATTCCATCTCCTGGAAGAAGAGAAGGACATAATAGCAAAGGATAAAAATAGCTTACTTGTCATTTGCAGGCTTATATGGCCGAAGTGGTAGGTTAAATACGGTAGTACTCTTGGCTACTTCCTCTAGGGCCAAGATTATATGTCAAATTGCATTTGTAGTACTTCTGCGAATTCAGATATATGAAAGCATCATTCTGGATATCTTACAATTGGAATTACTCCTTTTGGATACGTGGTGGATTCAGTCTTCTCCAAATTAAGAGTCACCTAGTAAATTAAAATCAAACACAAGATCAGAAATTAGGTCAAATGGCAAGGGAATTGAGCAGGCGGTGTTGAGGCCGAGCAGTGTCGTACAGGAAAATAGAGTACAGTAAAATCACAGGTTCTTGTGACCTGCTTCGCTGCTTCGTGTCTATTGCCCGCACCAGCAACTCATGAACATGTGAATCAAAATCAGAGGTAGGGGAAAAGGAAAAACTTGGAGAGATAGAAAGATTGAAGTGCAGATCACAAGGAGATTGACCGAAAAGAATAGAAGAGGTGTGTTGCAAGGGGGTGAGGATTGTGAAGGGAGAGAAAAAAGGGTGAAGGAAACCGGGCTCACCTATTCCAAAGAGGAATTCGTGGTGGTGGTAAAGCCTGAACCCGCTCCGCCGTCATGGGTCGTGCGCCGTCAGCCACAACCGTTCCCCACCGTACAGAAGTAGCATGGGGCAAGGGCTGAAGGGCAAGAAGGTCGAAGATGGAGGAGCGATGCCAGCACATAGCGCGGCCGCCAGCTCGCCCATCGCCGGCTGAAGGTCGGATTCCGGGACTGGGCTCCTACTTCCATGGCAGGTTAGGAAGAGGCCTGGTGGAGACAACGCAATGATGTGGGAGAGATTGGGGAGAGGACGTGAGCGCGAGATTGGGTATGTGCTGTGGAAGAGATTGGGAAAAGTAGGCGAGGGAGAAGTCGGATAAGTATACATCGTGCTGCTGCGCCGTTGGCCATGACTGCTGCCGTTGCTGCCGCCGCCATGAGGGAGAGGCCGAAGAATTTCTAGAGCGTTCAATGTGAGAGGAAATAGACATGGGGTGGGCGTGGACGCATTGGAAGACTGGTCGACCGGCTTCACGAAGCGTCGTAGCAAGCGGCAAAAATATCTCGTGCGATGAACGACCGAGTGTTGCAGCACGTGACAGCCAATTTCTTTTTTGAGCTTGTACACGTAGGCCTAGCCATGTAACTTTCCACTCCTCATTAAAAAAAAGTCAAAAAAATCAGAAAAAAATGAAAGCTTCCCGCTTTAGTATTGTTACTGATTGGGGTTCCTTCTTATAGATCAGATCTCGAGTTTGAATCCGTCAGCCACCCACCTTTTTTTTTTTTTGAAATTTAACAGAAAATGAAAAAAGGCCGGCCCATACAACATCGATGGAGGTGGGGGGGTGTGCCCCTTTGCGCTGATGCCTATGTGACTTTGTTTCTCTATATGTTAACTTTCCATAAGATAAGGTGTTAAAAATTTCGCCCATGACCAAAACCAAAGGGACCCTATATGAGTTTCTTTCTCTATATGCTGCCTTTTTATACGATAATGTGTAGAATTTTCCTAGGCAACACAATGCCACAAGAAAAAAGTTCAATTAATAGATTATTTTCACACTGAAAAGGATTTAAAGTCATATCCAGATTTATTGATCGTGGACTGGTCTATGGCAATCAGTATGAGGAGCAGATCACATTCATATCACTGTAGCAGGCAACTGCGTTGTTGTAGCTACACTTTTGACTGAGCTACTGATTGTAGGTTGTGTGCAGCACAGCTTGATGAGATAGGCAAGCGATGGGGCATGAGTAGACACCTTGTGGTCGCGGGGCGATCCGTGCGATAAAAAGAAGATGTACCTGGCTAGCTGGAAGAACCTCTTTCAAACAAGCTATGCTAGACAAGTTACCACTGAGGTTGTTGCTATGATAATCACATGCCTTAGTTCCTGATTGCTTCTCAAGCCTACCTAGCTAGCTCCACGTGCATGGAGAGATCAAAAGGCCATGCCAAAGCATGATCGAGTAGCTAGCTATTTTCATAAGGTTCTTTTCAGTACCATGTATGTATGTGATGCATGATGCATCACTTAAAAGAAAAATCCTAGTTGCTTTATGCTAGCTTCTCAAAATCCCCATTGTTGGCATACAATTTATAGAACCTACATTGTTGCTGATGTGTTCATGAATGCATGGTGGCTAATAGTTTACAGAGGAGTTGTTATTATGAAGATTCCTTAATTGGCTTCGTATCTTGTTTGGTTGGAGACAACTATAGTGAAAATCATTCCTACTTCTAAAAATTGGAGTTGCTGGTGAGTTCATATATGGGTCCAACATCCTTTTCAAATAAACAAATACACCTATCCCCACACGTGAAACTAACAAACTTCCAACAGACATGTCAAACTTCGTAAACTTTGACTAACTTTACAGGAGTATAGGACAAAATATCAACATTCACAATATAAAATCAATATTTCTAGATGCATCGTGATATCAATTTTCATAGCATATACCTTTTGTATTGTAGACGTTGATATCTTTTGATATAAATTTGGTCAAACTTTGCATCGCTTGACTTTAACCAAATTTTATATGCAGACTAAAAAAACGGAGGGAGTATAAACAAATGTACTTTACTCACAATGCGAGATCTACCATAAATAAACAAATACACCATTTTCATGTGAGACCAACTTTTTTTGTAAAAGGCACAAATAACAAAGACAAAATTGTGACTTCAACCCAAAATCGATCTTGTTTTTAATTTTCTTCTCAACCTACTATGGTTATTTAAAATTCTCTGGCGCCGCATGTCTCTCGTCGTATTTTTGCTGTCTTTTCTAATCGTAAATCACGCAACGGTCATAAAGGACACTAACGTAATTTCACCACCAGTAAGCCAATGGTTCCGTGGCAACGCACGGGCATCGTGCTAGTTAATGAAAATCTAGAGATTATGAGATATAAAATCACTTGTTTGGAAGGAAGATATTTTTAGGAGGGAGTAGGTGTGAGAGTTGAGAATCCAACTTCTCACATCCTATATACCTAATCCAACTGTGTTTGGTTGAGCTGCAGATTCTTGAAAAGCTGCTGTGGAAAAGCTGTTGTAAAAATGCTGTTGTGGAAAAGCTGGAAGCTGTTCGGTTAAAACGACTGTGAAACTGTAGATTGACTGTAAATTGTCTGTAGCGCCCCTAGTCCGGAGTGAATATGTTTATATGAAAAATATACAAAAATTGACAAGCAATATGTATCAATATATCATAAACCTTCCACTGTTCACGACTTCACTTGAATTTGATCGCTACCAACAGAGAAAAAAATATCCAGTTGCTACAGGAGGTGAGAGGGGGATAGGCGAAGTGGGTGCAGCTACTGAATGGAGAGGAGGTCGCGGCGGGGCGGGCGGAGGCGGCTCCGTCGGCAGGGCGTGCTCCACTGGAGGGGCAGCGGGGTGACGGTACTTGAGGAAGGATGAGATCCGGTGGGTAGTAGAGGAGGGAGGAGGTAGCAGCGGGGCTGCGGACTCGGGAGGGGCAGCACCGGCGGCTGGGCGCGCAGCGCTGGAGGGGCGCGCCGACGGAAGGGCGCGCGTCGGTGGAGGGGCGGCGGTACTTGAGGAAGGACTTCGTCCGGTGGGTTGTAGAGGAGGGAGGAGGCAGCAGCGGAGCGGCGGACGCGGGAGGCGGGTCCGGCGGCTGGGCGCGCGGCGGTGGAGGGGCAGCGTCGGCGGCGGTGCCGATTAGGAACCCTAGTTGTCGCTCCGGTCAAAGGGGGTCATGGGCCGTGGCTGACCATTCTCTTGTTTGGGGGAATAGAACGAATCGTTTTTTTTTTACTTGCCAGTGGCAAAGGTGGGTAAATACTACGCAACGTCCATGAGACAACTAAAAATGCATTGTTGACGTTGGGGGTTCACCTGCTTCGAAAATTACACTACGGGGAAGCTGTAGCTTTTGCAACTTCTGCTTCTCATTTTCTCCCTTTGTTAGCTTTTAGCTTTCAAAAGCCAGAAGTTGGCTGCAAAAGTCCAACCAAACGTAGCCTAAGAGAGTCATCCTGATTAACTAATTTATCTCAACATGCAAGCATGTCATGTCATCATACAATTATGAATGGGATAAAGTCTACCTCAACATGCAATCATGCATGGAAAAAGACCCAGTACAACACACTAGTAGAAAACAGGGTACTAGTCCCGGTTCCAGAGGGCCTTTAGTCCCGGTTCTGGAACTGGGACAAAGCAAACGGGACTAATACCCAAAACCTTTAGTCTCGGTTTGCTTACGAACCGGGACCAAAGGGGTTCCACGTGGCCGCTGCGGGGCGCCCAGGCAGGAGGACCTTTAGTCCCGGTTGGTAACACCAACCGGGACCAAAAGGCGGCCACGCGTCAGCAGCTCGCAGGCGCTGGGGTTTTTTTCTGGAAGGGGGGGGGTTAGGGGTTTTGGAGGGTTAATTTAGGGGTTTCATACTGTGTTAGCTAGCTAACAGAGAGAAGTGACCTCTCTTTCTCCGTGCTTGGTTGACGCTAGCTACTATACATATAGAGAGAACTCGACGCTAACTAGTAAGCAAATGAAGGAAACCATTAATTACACAAGATCGTCATGAACATATATAGAGAGAAGTGACATCTCTTTCTCCGTGCTTGGTCGAACAACAAGTTTTCGTATATCTATCCGACGCTACTACATATGTACAATATAACATCTCTTACAATCCCTAACACCTAAGATCCATTTGCAATTTCACATGGTATTCTCCGTGTTCAGGTATGACGTGGTCAAGAAAGAATCCCGCCAATTCCTCTTGAATTGCTCGTATGCGATCATGTGGTAGGAGTTCATCCCGCATCTGCCAGATCTAATTTAAAGAAGGGGGTCAATACATATATATGAATGAAACTCAACACAATTGATGGTAATATATAAAATAAAATTGTGAATATTGTTTACGTACTTCAAATTGTTTCTCAGAGAAGCCCCGCTCAGAGGTCGAGTGGCGAATGAACTCGCATACGTAGTATCCACATAAATGATTCCCAGGTGCCTGGTACAAGCACTTTACGAGAATATAGTTCAATCAAACTGATAAGCAAGCATGATAATGGTATTGATGAAACTAGAATCAATGAGAGATGTGCGGAACTATCTAGTACTACTTACTTTGGGGTGTGTAAATCGCAGCTTGTTGTTTAGACCGGGAACCGTTTCGGTGAACTTTTTCCAAACCCTGGCAGGCAAAGAAAATGATTACTTGATATCAGGAAATGAACGAAAGTTGCCAATATGGTCCCGGTATTGATTGAACTTACTTCTGGAGCATTGCAGTCATGTCCGCATAATACTGGGGATCTTTACGTCTTGAGTCTAAGATAGTTACTAATGCCCCGTCAAGCTTAATGGATAGCAGAATAAAGTGGAAGCTGCGCATGCATAACTCATCAATTACATTACTTAACCTCGAGTAAGTGAAACCGAATATGCACAAGACAGTAACACTCACTTGAAGTTGTAAGGAAAGAGTATTTCCCTTTTGTTTTGATGTCTAAGGAATGCTTGTAGCAAGTTGTCCTCAGTAACTTTGGCTCTCTTTTGTACCGACCATTCTTTGACGATATTTGGGCTAATGAACCCAATGTCATAGATTTGTTCTTTTTTGCATTCGACCATCTTCAATCTGCATAATATAGTGAGGATAATTATATATACATGCAATGAACGAGCTGAACTAGAGACTTAATTATAGAAGTAATACTTACAGACAGTAGCAAGTCATGAGTTGTTTGTCGAGGGCCTCTTGATTGTATAACTGAAATAACTCCACAAATTCAACAGGCAGCAGGTCGACTCCAATGAAGTCGTGCTCTTTTTTAATTCCGACAAACAAACTGTCGGTCCCAGACTCCCTGCAGGTTTCCATGTACCACTCATGCAATTTTTGCATCATCGTTGTTAGAGGAGGATGATCAGGTTTGACGGGAGGCTTCCCGTGCTCGTATATAAAGTCCTCTGCTGCTACTACCTCAGCCGTTTCAAACTGTATATCATCGGGCAGGTAATCACCAAGAGTGGTACCGGGCAGTAGCACCGGATGATTATCGATATCGCTAGACACCTTGAGCGGGGGGCACGATTGCTTCTCCTGTTCGCCGAGCTGGGGAATTGTTTTCCCACTACTTCGTTTTTTGTCTCTTGCAGCACTGGAAGTACTTCCCGACCGCAGCGCTTCATCATATGTCTTTGTAATTATGCGGCCATAGTTGGATAGCTAAGGCGGTGGTGGTCGCTTCAGGGCATGCAGAGTGCGCTTCGCTTTCACAGGATCTACCGTTTCCTTCCGAGGTGGATGTTTCCGTGCAAAATGGGCCTTCACTTTGGCTGCACTGATTTCAGCGCTTTCCTCTTCGGTCCTCTCATATGGTAACTTCAGAACAGGCTTGAGGCTTGGACCAAATTTTTGCTTCTTCCCGCCTATTGTACTGCTAGCCGCCGGAGCAGCGGCGTCGACTCTCTTCCACTGTTGCTGACGCGCCGGAGGAGGCGGATTGCCCTGACGCGCCGGAGGAGGAGGAGGAGGAGGCGGAGTGCCCTGACGCGCCGGAGGAGGCGAAGGAGGAGGCGGAGTGACCTGACGCGCCGAAGGAGGAGAAGGAGGAGGCGGAGTGCCCTGACGCGCCGGAGGAGGAGGAGGAGGCGGAGTGCCCTGACGCGCCGGAGGAGGCTGAGTCTGCTGAGGCATCCAGTTTGGAAGCTTGATGTACGCCTTTCTCCATAGGTAGGTACTCCTCAAAGCATTTTCCAGAAGAATAATATCCTCTTCACCTGTAGGGTTGTCAAGCTCCAGCCCCTCAAATCCATCCATTATTTCATCCACTGTCACAACAACATAGCCATGTGGAATCGGACGGCAATGGAAAGTTCCCTCAGCTCGAGGAGGTACAACAAAGCTGATCGCCGCCTTGAAGGTCAGGTTCTGGCATTTCATCATTAGCTCGCAATGTTCGGCCTCCATGATACTATCCACGGGGTAGCGAGGAGCCGTGAAATCAGGCTGAACGAGCTCCGTGGAAGCCACGCTGCTTCTCCGCTGAGATGGTGGGGTAGCTTCTGGGGCAGCGTCGAAGGAAGGATCTTCGTGCCACTCAGATGGTAGGCTCTCAAGTTCCTCTAGTTTTGCTAATCTTTCACTGAGCTTCTGCATTTCGCTTGCTTTCTGTTTTCTCTTTCTCTCTCAGCTTCTATAACCACCGCTGTCGGGAAACCCATGCTTCCACGGAATGGAGCCTGATGTGCCTCGTGTTCATCCAGGGTGTTCAGGATTCCCGAGGGCCTCTGTCAGCTCGTCCTTCTCTCTGTCGGGAATGAACGTCCCTTCCTGCGCTGCCTTGATTGCTGCCTGAAGCTTCCGGAAGGGTATTGCAAGTTGCTTGTCCGTCAAAACACACTCCCCTATTTCTGGGTCCAAAGTTCCCCCAACCCCGAAGAACCAAGTCCTTGAACGATCTGGCCAGTGCAATGTCGCTGGTTGGACATTCTTAGCAAGCAGGTCTTGCTCAGCTTTCTCCCACAACTGCCGGGCTTTGTTTGTCAGTGACCATTTCTTACCCTTCTCCGATTTCTTGTAGGCCACAAATTCGGGCCGTTGATCTCTTATCTTCTCATATCGACCGATGAATTTCGGAGTCTCCTCTTTCTCGACAAACTTTGTGTTCAACTCTTTCTTCCAGTTCCTGAATAGTTTTGCCATCTTCTTAAGAGCAAACGCCTTGACCTTTCGCTCTATAACTGGGTTATTCGGATCCTCGTCTCACGGTAGGCTGAAATTTGTCATCAGCTCGGTCCAAAGATCATCTTTCAGTCTATCATGGACATAAGAAACTTCAGGGTCCTTATTATTCTTATTCCATTGTTGGGTGTTGATCGAGACATAGTCCCTAACAACAACTCCACACTGATGTACAAATGCGTCCTTGGTCCGCTTGGGAGCAATCGGTTGGCCATCTTTCGCGACTTCTGTGATCGTGAACCTTTCATCTGGGCGCAACCTTTTCTTCGGGCCTCGTCTCCTTACCTTGTCGGACTTTGAAACAGTTGAGGCTCCCTCCTCCGTTCGGTCATCGGAGCCGTGATCATGATCTCCTTCCTCCGCCATTCGGTCACCGGAGCCGTCATGATCTCCTTCCTCCTCCATTGTTGGATCACCGGAGCCGTCATCATCTCCTTCCTGACAATCGGTGTCATTGAGATACGACAAGGGATCACCTACGGTGAGGATTATATCCCCCAACACCTGTTCTTTTTCTAAGTCTCTGTGATCCATAGTTTCTGCAAATATTATACAACATGGCAATATACAAACATGAGATATGAAAATCAATACAAGGCAATGCAACAATACGATCATATAATATCACTAATACATCATCGAATAGTATCGCTAATACATCATCGAATATTATCATTAATACATCTCGAATATTATTATATAATATCACTAACACAGATATAGTTGACGTCTCGCGGCGCAGGCGGTGGACACCCAAAGAGAAGGAACTATGACAGGATCATAGCTCGGGTGAGATCCCTGAAGAACCTGCCAGGTATTGGAGAACCTGGCGTCCAACGCAGCCATGTAGCGTCGGACGTGCTTGTCCTCCTCCCTGACACGGCGACGTACCACCTCCGCGGAGGCCGGCTCCCTCTGCACCGACAGTGGTCCACGCGACCGCCACCAAAGAACCTCCGGGTCGACGACGGGACCATCATTACTCACCAAGCTGGGCGCCCCGGAAGGCAGCACCTCCCAGTGCCAGCCGGGCATCGTCGACTCAACGGCTACGCTATGCAACTAAACATTTAAACATCTAATTAAACATCATATTGCGTCACCGACGATCGTCGGGGACTCTTCGATGTCGTCGGGGACTCTCCCTCACCGACGATCATCGGGGGGTACTCTCCCTCACCGACGATCGTCGGGGACTCCTCGATATCGCGTCACCGACGACCGACGATAAAACAACTAAACATCTAAACAATAAAAACAACTAAAAACATCTAAACAATAAAAACAACTAAATTAACTAAACAAGTAAATTAAGTAAATTAACTAAAAACAACTAAAACAACTAAATTAACTAAATTGACTAAACAACTAAAATCAACTAAAACAACTAAAACAACTAAAATTAACTAAATCAACTAAAACAACTAAAATTAACTAAAACTGAGAGGAGGGGGGAGCCCTACCGGCGAGGATCGGCGACGGCGACGGAGCGACGGCGTCAGGTCGGGGCGGCGACGGCGACGAGCGGCGATGGCGTCGGGTCGGGGCGGCGGCAGCGGAGGGCAGGGGCGGCGGCGGCAGCATAGGGCAGGGGCGGCGTCGGGTCAGGGGCGGCGTCGAGGGCGTCGACAGCGAGGTGGAGCAACCTGACGGCGTCGACGGGGCAGAGGGCGACGAGGGCAGCCTGGCGGCGTCGATGTGCTCGGCGTCGTCGGGGGCAACTGCAGATGAAATCTGAAAAATTCCTAAGTCCTTGTTTATATACCCAATCCTATAGTCCCGGTTGGTGGCTCCAACCGGGACGAAAGGCCCCCCTTTCGTCCCGGTTGGAGCCACCAACCGGGACTAAAGGTCAATTTCAACAGCCCAAAGGGCGGGAAGCAGAGACCTTTGGTCCCGGTTGGTGGCACCAACCGGGACTAAAGGGTGGCATTGGTCCAGGTTGGTGGCTGTGCCCAGGACTAAAGGGTGGCATTGGTCCCGGTTCGAGCCACCAACCGGGACCAAAGGACTGTGCCTGGCACAGCCGCGGTGCGGTTGGATGTTTAGTCCCACCTCGCCAAGCGAAGGGCGCCCGGACCTGTTTATAAGCCCCGCCGCAGCTGCAACGTTGAGCTCCTCTCAAAGTGAAAATATATGCCCTTATACAGGAAATTCGACCTAAATTCAAAGTGTTGGTATGCACTTTGAATTTAGGTCGAATTTTCCCTATAAGCGCATCTATGTTCACTTTTGCTATTTTTTTATGTTATTTTTTGCATATTAAAAGTTCTTAACAAAAAATACTTTATGAATATTCTTTTTGCTATTAAAGTTTTTAACAAAAATAACTTTGATAATTTTAGTTGCATAAATTTTATATAATATTAAGTTAAATAACTTTGATCGGATGAAAACACGTCTATTACAAAGGGATTTCAATTTTTTAAACATATTTTAACTCAAGACTTTTTCTGCATTCAATATGCACCATTCAAAGCCACATCATCACTTTTCAACCCTTTTCTGACTTCATTTGCTATTTTTGATGCATTTCATGATTTATTTTGAGCTAAAATGACCCTGAATTGAAAAGCACTACAAATGAACTCTGAAATGGTTGCAAGTTGGCAAGGTATCATCATTTCACTCACATAGCATGTGCTAAAAAGTTGAGAGGGTTACGGCAAAAACTGGATGCACTTCATGTACGAACTGGACAATCTCTTGCGAAGTGTCAGGGTTTTGGACGAAAACTCGTCTGTTACAAAAGGATTTCAATTTTTTAAACATATTTGAACTCAAGACTTTTTCTGCATTCAATATGCACCATTCAAAGCCACATCATCACTTTTCAAACCTTTTCTGACTTCATTTGCTATTTTTCATGCATTTCATGATTTATTTTGAGCTAAAATGACCCTGAATTGAAAAGCACTGCAAATGAACTCTGAAATGGTTGAAAGTTGGCATGGCATCATCATTTCACCCACATAGCATGTGCTAAAAAGTTGAGAGGGTTACGGCAAAAACTGGATGCACTTCGTGTACAAACAGGACAATCTCTTTCGAAGTGTCAGGGTTTTGGACGAAAACTCATCTATTACAAAAGGATTTCAATTTTTAAACATATTTGAACTCAAGACTTTTTCTGCATTCAATATGCACCATTCAAAGCCACATCATCACTTTTCAAACCTTTTCTGACTTCATTTGCTATTTTTCATGCATTTCATGATTTATTTTAGGCTAAGATGACCCTGAATTGAGAAGCACTGCAAATGAACTCTGAAATGGTTGAAAGTTGGCATGGTATCATTATTTCACCCACATAGCATGTGCTAAAAAGTTGAGAGGGTTACGGAAAAACTGGATGCACTTTGTGTACAAAATGAACAATCTCTTTCGAAGTATCAGGGTTTCAGACGAAAACTCATCAGTTACAAAAGGCATTTCATTTCTTGACATGTAACTGCGGTGATATTCCAGATCAAAGCCATCATAAGAATAGTTGTGGAGAGAAAGTCTTCACTTTTTCTTCGCGTGTGTCCCTTGCTTATTGCGCCGTAACCATGGATAATTTTCATCGTTTAACAGGGTGCTTGGGTCAGCCTTCACTTTGAAGGGAGGAATTTCATGAAACTTTTCATAATCTTTAGACATGTCTGTCTTGCCCTCCACTCCCACGATGTCTCTTTTCCCTGAAAGAACTATGTGGCGCTTTGGCTCATCGTATGATGTATTCGCTTCCTTATCCTTTCTTTTTCTCGGTTTGGTAGACACGTCCTTCACATAGAAAACCTGCGCCACATCATTTGCTAGGACGAATGGTTCGTTTGTGTACCCAAGATTGTTCAGATCCACTATTGTCATTCCGTACTGCGGGTCTACCTGTACCCCGCCTCCTGACAGATTGACCCATTTGCACCGAAACAAAGGGACCTTAAAATCATGTCCATAGTCAAGTTCCCATATGTCCACTATGTAACCATAATATGTGTCATTTCCCCTGTTGGTTGCTGCATCAAAGCGGACACCAATGTTTTGGTTGGTGCTCTTTTGATCTTGAGCGATCGCGTAAAATGTATTCCCATTTATCTCGTACCCTTTGTAAGTCAATACAGTCGAAGATGGTCCCCTGGCCAACGAGTACAGCTCATCTGCAACAGTGGTGTTACCCATGAGATGTGTTTGCAACCAACTGCCGAAAGTTCTGATGTGTTCACATGTAATCCAGTCGTCACACTGCTCCGGGTGTTTGGAGCGCAGAATATTCTTGTGTTCATTGACATACGGGGTCACCAAGGTAGATTTCTGTTGAACTGTGTAGTGTGCTTGAGACCAAGAATGCCCATCCCTACATATTATTGAATTCGGTCTTAGCGTGCCTTTTCCAGTCAGTCTCTCCTCATACCGCGATTGAGGGAGACCAATCGGCTTAAGGTCAGGAATAAAGTCAACACAAAACCCAATGCTTTCCTCTGTTTGATGGCCCATGGAGATGCTTCCTTCTGGCCTAGCACGGTTACGAACATATTTCTTTAAGACTCGCATGAACCTCTCAAAGGGGAACATGTTGTGTAGAAATACAGGACCCAAAATGCCAATCTCGTCGACTAGATGAACTAGGACGTGCGTCATGATATTGAAGAAGGATGGTGGGAACACCAGCTCAAAACTGACAAGACATTGCACCAAATCACTCTTTAACCTTGGTAGGATTTCTGGATCGATTACCTTCTGAGAGATTGCATTGAGGAATGCACATAGCTTCACAATGGCTAATCGAACGTTTTCCGGTAGAAGCCCCCTCAATGCAACCGGAAGTAGTTGCGTCATAATCACGTGGCAGTCATGAGACTTTAGGTTCTGGAACTTTTTCTCTGCCATATTTATTATTCCCTTTATATTCGACAAGAAGCCAGACGGGACCTTCATACTGAGCAGGCATTCAAAGAAGATTTCCTTCTCTTCTTTGGTAAGAGCGTAGCTGGCAGGTGTCGGTGTCAAAACCGGCGGATCTCGGGTTGGGGGTCCCGAGCTGTGAGACTTGGATCGATGGTAACAAGAGACGAAGGGGACAAGGTTTTACCTAGGTTCGGGCCCTCCTACGGAGGTAATACCCTACGTCCTGCTTGATTATATTGATGATATGAGGATTACAGAGTTGATCTACCTCGAGATCAAGTAGCTAAAACCCTAGATGAGTTCTGTCGTGGTACAACCTAAAACCCTTCGGCTTATATAGACGCCGAGGGTACCTAGGGTTTACACATGGTTGGTTACACGTCGAAGGGATAAACATGCCTATTCACTACTCAAAACGTGGAGGACAAGCCACGATCCTCAAAGCTTCCTTCCTGGAGACAGAGTCTTCAATCCATCTAGTATTCGGCAAGTGGCCCATATAATCTGGCCCATAAGCAACAGGTCGACCTCCCGAGGACCCCTTAAAGCAGGACTCCCTCAGTAGCCCCCGAACTAGCCTCCAACGCCAAGGGTCCAAGCTCTAGCTGCTTCAAATGATCAGAGTCTTCGGCTTGCGAGGCGAGTTCCTTTCTCCGAATAATGATCGGCCGGGATAGTTCGGCCTCCGACGACGTGTAGTTTTTCCGATCATAGATCGTCCGAACACCATGAGTACCCGGCCTTGAAGGCCAAACGTCAGGGAGTAAATAATGATTTCTGACAACCTTTCAGACGAAAGGTCACGGCCCACCACGACCACTGAACCAGTCGTAAAGAATCGATTAGCGGTTCGGGGCCGTTTCCACTAGCACGATCCATCAATGCACAGATCGTGCCCCGTTTCACACGGGATATGTTTAATCACGCGTGTATAATGGCACACACGTCTTGGGAAGCGGAGAGATCACCGGCGCTGTGAAGGGAGGCTAACCGGCAACAAGCCCGATAAAAGGGGAAGAAAACCCCAAGACTTAACCGCACTTCCCATTCGCATCCCTGCTTCCCCAATCTTCCGAGCTTCCAGAGCCCAGATCTAGGTTTTCCATTCCTCCTCCTCCGAGCTCAGCCATGGCCAGCTCCGGCTCCAACGGCAAGTGGGAGGCATCCACGGTCACAGACCAGGACATCCGGGACCTCAAGGACGCCGACTACCTCCCTCCCAATGTCTTCCACCGCATTGCGGAGGAGGGCCAGGTGATCCCCACCCCCAAACCAGGTGAGAGGGTGGTCTTCCTCCCTCACTTCATCCGAGGATTGAGCTTCCCGCCCCACCCCTTTGTGAGGGGCCTCTTGTTCTTCTACAGGCTCGACTTCCATGACCTCCCGCCGAACTCTTTTATTCATATATCGGCCTTCATCATCGTCTGCGAGGCTTTCTTGCGGGTCGAACCACACTTCGGACTATGGCTCAAGATCTTTAACATCAAGCCGAAGTGTGTCGCAGGCGCCCATGCGGACTGCGGCGGGGCGGTCATCGGCCAGCTTCTGCGCGCGGTATGGCCATCCGGCACCTTCATCGACACCATCAAGACTTGGCAAAAAGAGTGGTTTTACATCACCGAGCCAAGGGAGGAGGGCGGAACTGTTCCTGCTGAATTCAGATCCGGCCCCCTGGCCAGATTGACCTCATGGGTCCGAAAGGGCCTTGACTGGGGGTCAGAAACAGAGGTGGATGACCTGCAGAGGGGCATCGCTTCCATGATCAAGGAGGGAGTCGGGCTGACCAACGTGGTCCAGGTTATGCTTCGGCGGCGCATCCTCCCCTGCCAGCGCCGAAGCTCCCCCATGTGGAATTACCGGACTGACGACGAGCCTATGATTCATCGACTCTTCCGCACCACACGCGAGAAGCTGTGGAAGGCGTTGTTCAAGGCGCAGGAGAAATGGCCGGCCAAGAAGGAGGACCAGGGATTACGCGCCGATAAGCTCCCTTCCGAGGTATGACATAGTCTTATTAGATCGGCTTTTATCTTCCCGAAGAAAATCTAAGTGCTTTCCGATCACTTCCGCAGGAATGGCTGAGCAAGGCCACGGGCATCAAGTGTCCGGCTCCACAGCCCGAAGACACCAGGTCTCCGCTGTTGTTGGAGATGCTCGTCGTGGCGCCTTACAAGGAGCGGAGAAGAAGGAGAAGAAGAAACCAGGCCGAGCTGGCCTGCGCATCAGGGACCAGCCGGAGGCTGTGTCCGAAGAAACCCATGCCTCCTCGAATCAAGAAGAGGAGCATGAGGGTGAGGGCGATGGCGAGGGCGGAGGCGATTCTCCCCTCGCAAGAAAGAAGGCGGCGTCATCGGACACCACAGAGGACATACCTCCCCCCGCCTCGAAGAAAGCACGCCGGGCACAGGTGGTCCTGTCCGACGATAGTTCGGACTCGGATACCGAGTCCGAGGAGTTCGAGAGGGTTCCGCGAAGGAACCTCAGCGTCAAGCCACCACCTCGAAGGTATGGATCCGAGGGCCTCCCGAGCTATTAGCACCAAGTTTTGAATATGATTAATCATGTGAGCGCCTTTATGACTTGCAGCCCACCACAAGTTCTCCCCACCGATCAGGCTTCGGATGGGGAGACCCCGCCCGCCGAACTAGCGGAGAGCGGGACCGCGTCGCACCCCTCTCCTCCGGGCGCCGCGAAGGATGCCGCGGAGGTGTCCTCCCAACAGGCTCCTTTGGAGCCGGACACTGGAGGCGGGGGCGACGACGTTATGGCCAAGGCTAACACCTCGGCCGCCGAAGACCCGGGAGAGAGGCCCCTCCCGGATACTGAGGAGACCGGACGGGAAGATGTCCAGTCTCCTCCAAGGCGGTCTCCGGAGCGCACCATGCCTCCGGAGGCACCGATTCAATCTCCGGTCGGAGATCGGATCAACCGATCCCCACCGGTGCCACCGACCAACGGGTGGCCGGCTATGGGGGAGGCTCTATCAAGCGCCTCCATCTCCGTTGAGCACCGCACCCCTATGGGTGCGGTATTGTAGAGCATTCAGTCCGTAGATCACGGACTGAAGGAGGCCTTCAACGGTCTCCTGACGGGTTTCCAGGTAAGCCATGTAATGCTCTGTTTTTTGAAATATTATTTTTTGTGAGTTATGATTATATACACGGCAGCCCCCGAGCCCTAGGTGTGTTTGACCTGGGGGTCAAACACAGATCCTAACCCGAACTGTAATATGTGTTCGGATCGTTCTATCAGCCTATAAGAGGATCATTTTAGTGACAGTTCGGAGGTTGTAAACCCCTGTAACGTTATATGATTTTGTTTGTTACAGGCTTCGTCGACGGCAGCGGCTACTAACACTGCCGAGCTAGAGGAGCTAAATCGGAATCTCAAGAGCTCCGAAGACGAGCTTGACACTCTAAACAAGAGATTCGACGAGGCGCAAGGTATGCCGAATTAGAGTATTCAAAATTCTCCATTACCGTACTGTCAACGCAGTATTTTTTGATATGTCTAATGCTTGCGCAGCCTCGGCGAAGGAGATTGAGAAGCTCAAGGCCGAGCTTGAGAAGGCAAAGCAGGAGGCTGCGGTGGAGAAGGCGGCGGCCAAAGAAGCGGCTATCGCGCTCTCCGCCCTAAGAGCCACCAGCGATAAGCACGAGGCACGGGTGGAAGAAATCCAACAGGAGCTCAAGGACGCCAGCTAAAAGTGCGAGGACCTAGAGCGGAAGGGCAAGGAGCAGGCCGCCGAACTATCCACCCTGAAAACCAATCTCCAAAAGGAGCGGGTGGATAGGCGGTCTTTTGAAGAGGAGGTCAGCCAGGCCAAAGCTATCATGGATGGTAAGCCGTATTCATTGCAGTGTATCTTCGGGGATAGCAAGTTCGAGTTGCTTACCCAAGTATGGCGTTCCTCAGGCGCCTGCTCGGACCTCCAGAAGAGCATAGTGGACGCGAAGCAGTTCTATGCTTCGCGGGGAGAAGGAGATGAAGCTCGGCTGTTTTGGGCGCAGTTTGAAGCCCCCGAGCGCTCTCCTCTCCTTATCGAGCAGCTGAAACAGCTGATGGAGCTACACCGGATGGCGGAGCCGGCTATGAAGGATCTCTGCCTCCAGCTATGGCCCGACGAGCAACTGCCGGGCAGCTACTTCGGCCTTGTGCAGGAGCTGAGCGACGCCTCGCCCCGGATCGACGCGCTAAGGCGATCTTCCTGCATCGAGGAAGCTCGGATGACCTTTGCGAAGGCCAAGGTGCACTGGCCGGGGCTGGATCCAATGAAGATAGCCACCGCTCCTCCGCCTACCGGAAAAGAACATAGGCGCCCCGAGCTGTACTTCTCTGGCGTAATGGAGGGTGCTCGGGCAATAGAGGCGCAATGTTCGAGAGAAAGTGTGTATGAGTAACGTGTTGTAATATGTCCGAAGACCTTTGAACGCGTATATATTGAAAATGTATGGTTTATCATGTCTTGTATATTTTGCATCCTTTATAACTCCTTTGTGGCCGTTAAACCTGAAAGCTGCGAGTCGTCGGCTTCAGCCCCCATGTAGATACTACGCGGGGTGTCTCTGCCAACGCACTGTGACCCTTAGCCGAACTATCGGTACCCGAAGGCGGTAGTGTGGGGCGGACAAGGCAATCGGACCATAATGCTTTATTGCTTTCACTTATCCGTAGGGGCGCGAGAAGGAGTGCGGGAGGCTGATGACTAGCCCCCAGGGTTCGTGATGTTCGGAATAACCGTGGCCGAAGCCTATATCACATGGCTTGTACGAATACAAAACCCATCGTATGACACGGAGTAACCTCTGACGAGATTTATTTAAGCTCGGATTCGCAGACCAGTTCTCGCATACCATGACAGTCAGTTTTCGGCTTTCTCCGCTGAGGTGCTTGACCAGGCTAGCCGGAAACACAATCGCAGCGGTTCTCCCTTTGCCCCTTTAGCCGAACGAGCGGAACATAAAGGGGCAACCCAACTATTGACCCAAGACATAGTTCGGAACCAATGCATATAAAGCGGAATTCCAAGACGCCGAACGCAAAAATCAGTTGTGCTTAAGGCGATTTTCTTTTGTTTGAGCCCCCGGTCTATTAGCCGGTTGCATCGCATAGTATACCAAACAGGTTCGCAATAAGAGAGGGAAAATAGAGAAGGCGCCAAAAAAACAGCGAAACGGATCATGCATGATACATCTGTATTTTGCTCCACAACTCTTATTATTCAAATTGGCGATACAACTGTTTTACGGGTATTAGAAATAAAATATAAATCTTACAGGAGGGGGTTGTACCAAGGGTATTCAATAGGTGACCTGACGTCCTCGATATGCCCTGTTGCTTGTCTGCTCCTGCGTCTCCCGAAGAGTTGTACACCATTATTGGTGTAATGTTCGGCGAGCGGACTCCGGGGAAAAAGTCTTGAGCAGTCGCCGAAATGTGAGTGAGCTTTACGCCGTAGCAGGTACTCTATGGTACCCGTAGTGTGTCCGAAGACATGTTGACGGTGACAGTTCGGTCCAGCCGAACACTTACCCTTTAATACTTTTCCCCACCGCTGCCCATGGAATTTTGAGCGCGAAGTTGTGCCTCCTCGGCACGTACTTTGTCAGTACTAGGGCCGTGCGATGGGGGGCGAATCGCTCTTTATGGGGAGGGGAAGGTTCTGGTACTTCGGATTGAGATCGAGCTCGCTTCCCATCCTTGGATGCCTTTACGGCGGATGTCGGCGCTTGCCAATCATCGGTGTAATGGAATTCGGCCGCCAGGGCCAACGCACGTTCCTTAGTTCGGAGGGAGCGCTCTGTGTTGCCATTGACAGTAATGACCCCCTTAGGACCGGGCATCTTGAGCTTGAGGTATGCGTAGTGCGGGACGGCGTTAAAGCGAGCGAACGCTGTACGGCCGAGCAGAGCGTGGTAGCTGCTGCGGAAGGGTACGATGTCGAAGATCAAGTCCTCGCTTCGAAAGTTATCGGGCGAGCCGAATACAACTTCCAGGCTTACAGAGCCTGTGCACCGGGCTTCGACGCCTGGGATCACTCCCTTGAAGGTAGTGTTACTGGGCTTGATCCTTGACGGATCTATGCCCATCTTTTTCACCGTATCTGAGTAAATCAGATTGAGGCTACTTCCACCGTCCATGAGGACTTTAGTGAGGTGGTACCCATCTATGGTCGGGTCTAGGACGAGTGCGGCCGAACCCCCATGATGGATACTGGTCGGATGGTCACGTCGATCGAAGGTGATTGGGTATGCCGACCATGGGTTATACTTCGGGGCTACAGGCTCTATGGCGTAGACATCCCAAAGGGCGCGCTTCCTCTCCTTTTTGGGTATATGGGTGGCGTATATCATGTTTAATGTTTTCACCTCTGGAGGGAATTTCTTTTGTCCGCCACCGATCGGACCACGAGGCTCATCCTCGTCCTCGCTGCGTGGGCTCTTGCCTTGGTCCTCGGTTGCGAGCTTGCTGGCCTATTTGAAGACCCAACAGTTACGGTTGGTGTGATTGGCGGGCTTCTCTTGAGTGCCGTGGATCTGGCAAGGCCTCTCCAGGATCTTGTCCAGCGGGATGGGTCCATCTTGTTTGCCTTTAGGAGGCTTCTTCCGCTGCCCAGACCGGGAATTGCGGAAGCCGGCGTTAACAGCCGTGTCATCGACATCACTATTATTGTGCCGGCGCTTGTTCTTATTGCGCTTCGATTTCCCGTTTCCATCCCGAACTTCAGAGGTTCCGGGGTCTTCGGGGTTGTGGCTACGTCTAGCTAGCCAGTTATCCTCGCCAGTGATGTGAGGGCGGACATTGTCCTTGGTTTATCCCGGCCGAGCTGACGAGCCAGCCATTCATCGCGAATATTGTGCCTGAAAGAGGCTATTGCTTCGGCGTCCGGGCAGTCCACGATCTGGTTTTTCTTAGTCAAGAAACGATTCCAGAATAGCCGCGCGGACTCTCCTGGCTTCTGAACGACGTTGCTTAGATCGGAGGAGTCCGGCGGCCGGACATAAGTGCCCTGGAAGTTAAATCGGAATGCCTCTTCTAGATCCTCCCAACACCCAATGGAGTTTTCGGGGAGGCTGTTTAACCAGTGCCGAGCTGGTCCCTTGAGCTTCAGGGGTAAGTACTTGATGGCGTGGAGGTCATCTCCTCGTGCCATGTGGATGTGGAGGAGGAAATCCTCGATCCATACGGTTGGGTCAGTGGTCCCATCGTATTGCTCTATGTTTACGGGCTTAAACCCTTCCGGGAACTGATGCCGCATCACCTCGTCCGTGAAGCACAGTGGGTGGGCGGTGCCTCTGACCCGAGCTATGACGCGCCGGTGATCGGTGTCTGTCCTAGCTCGGGTTCGTTCCCGATCTTCATTGTCGTGGTCGAACCAAGGCCGGTACCCTTCCTGTCTATCGGGTGAGTATCGTCTGGATCCGTAGATGGATCGCGTACGACCTGCTCTGTGGTCCTGGTCGTGTCGCAGGTCGAACCTGCCATCGGGCTCTAGTGGCTCCTTTCCCCGTCTACGGGGTATCGTCGGCCTAAAACCGGTATCGTCAGCCATCCTGTCTCGTCCTCGAGGAGGGCAATCTGGCTTGTCGTATGGGGTATGCTTGGGAGACGGTGTATCAGTGAGCTCGTCATCGAATTGTGGCAGCAGCCTTCTGCGTGGATAACTCTTAGGTTGGTCCGATAGACCGGTGCCGTATTCTTCCTCAGCTGAGAGGACTCTCGTCCATCGGTCGTTGAGGTCGTCTTGTTCGGCTTTGAGCTGCCACTCTTTTGCTTTCAGGCTGCGAGTCGTGGATATGAGTTGTTGCCTGAACAGTTCCTGATCTGCAGGATTGTCGGGGATGGCGAAGTCATCGGCTTCCGCATTGTCCTCCCCCTCGATAGAGCGGAGGTAGTCGTCGTTCTCGAGATCATCTGGATCATCGGGGTTGCGACGGTCTTCGGGCCTCTCCTGACCCTCTAACGGGTGTTCGGGGTTTTCGGGATCGCCGATGTCTTCCGGGGTATCTCCGTCCCCGGTGCCATCGATGGATTTTCGCCCCTTTTTTCCTTTTGACCGTTTATGCGGCCTTCGGCGTCTTGACGGCGCTTCATCCGATTTGTCGCCGTTGTTTTTCGGAGTGTCCACCATGTAAATATCGTATGTGGAGGTGGCAGTCCACTGCCCGGTCTTAGCGGGGGTGAGGGCGTGATCCTCCTCATCCATGTACTCTGCTTCGTCGGAAGCATAGTCTAGCATGTCGGTTAAATCCTCGACAGTGGCTATCAAGTGGGTGGTGGGTGGGACGAAAAATCCGTCCTGACCCGTCTGACGCCCGATCTGAGAATAGATCGGGGTTGGGTCGTCGGTAATCTTCATCGACGAGATCCGATCTAGAGCCTTGTCGAGTATCGAGAGCTCGATCGGGCCGGTCTGCCCAGAGCTTCCGGAGTGAACCTCCGATGCGTCCGCGCAGGGAGAGTGTTCGGCAAGAACAGATGTCCGGTCGTCGGGTATTATGACCTGATCCGGACTGAAAGTCGGGCCCTCGCCGGGGTAGATCCCGTGGGCAGAGCCGAAAGATGGATCTGGGGTTAAAGCCTCAGAGTCTTCGGGCATGGCAGGCGAGACTGCGAGCCCGGTTAGTGATAGGTCGCCTCGAGAGTCTACGGAGAACTCTAAGTTCCTGAATCTGACCTCTTGATCAGGGGCGAAGCTTCCGACGCGGCCTAGATGGCCGGTCGGGTCGGTGTGCAGCACAATGCTGCCAAAAGCGAAGATCTGTCCAGGGACAAAAGTGCCCGTATGGCGGACCTCTTCGTTGATGACTAGGCGAGCCATCGATTCCTTCTGGCGATCATAGCGGAACTCTCAATGAAAGCACCAATGTCGGTGTCAAAACCGGCGGATCTCGGGTAGGGGGTCCCGAGCTGTGAGACTTGGATCAATGGTAACAAGAGACGAAGGGGACAAGGTTTTACCCAGGTTCGGGCCCTCCTACGGAGGTAATACCCTATGTCCTGCTTGATTATATTGATGATATGAGGATTACAGAGTTGATCTACCTCGAGATCAAGTAGCTAAAACCCTAGATGAGTTCTGTCGTGGTACAACCTAAAACCCTTCGGCTTATATAGACGCCGAGGGTACCTAGGGTTTACACATGGTCGGTTACACGTCGAAGGGATAAACATGCCTATTCACTACTCAAAACGTGGAGGACAAGCCACGATCCTCGAAGCTTCCTTCCTGGAGACAGAGTCTTCAATCCACCTAGTATTCGGCAAGTAGCCCATATAGTCCGGCCCATAAGCAACAGGTCGACCTCCTGAGGACCCCTTAAACCAGGACTCCCTCAGCAGGACCTTCACACTGCTTTGGATGCATGCCGTCTTTTTCGTGCACACGTTGCTGGTCCTCCCGTGCCTCCGGTGTATCTTTTGTCTTCCCATACACTCCCAAGAAGCCTAGCAGGTTCACGAAAAGATTCTTCGTCACGTGCATCACGTCGATTGCAGAGCGGACCTCTAGGTCTTTCCAATAGGGTAGGTCCCAAAATATAGATTTCTTCTTCCACATGGGTGCGCGTCCCTCGGCGTCATTCGGAACAGATAGTACGCCAGGACCCTTTCCAAAGATTACTTATAAATCATTGACCATATCAAGTATGTGATCACCAGTACGGAGGGCGGGCTTCTTCCGGTGATCTGCCTCACCTTTGAAATGCTTTCCTTTCTTTCGACATTGATGGTTGGTCGGAAGAAATCGACGATGCCCCAGGTACACATTCTTCCTGCATTTGTCCAAATATATACTTTCGGTGTCATCTAAACAGTGCGTGCATGCGTGGTATCCCTTGTTTGTCTGTCCTGAAAGGTTACTGAGAGCAGGCCAATCATTGATGGTTACAAACAGCAACGCTCGTAGGTCAAATTCCTCTTGTGCATGCTCATCCCACACACATACACCTTTTCCATTCCACAGTTGTAAAAGTTCATCCACTAATGGCCTTAGGTACACATCAATGTCATTGCCGGGTTGCTTATGGCCTTGGATGAGCACTGGCATCATAATGAACTTCCGCTTCATGCACAACCAAGGAGGAAGGTTATACATACATAGAGTCACAGGCCATGTGCTATGCTTGCTGCTCTGCTCCCCAAAAGGATTAACGCCATCTGCACTTAAACCAAACTATACGTTCCTTGGGTCACCTGTAAAGTCCCCGCACTTTCTCTTGATCTTTCTCCACTGCGACCCATCATCGGGTGCTCTCAACTTCCCGTCTTTCTTACGGTCTTACTTGTGCCATCGCATCAACTTGGCATGCTCTTTGTTTCTGAACAAACGTTACCACCGTGGTATTATAGGAGCATACCACATCACCTTGGCAGGAACCCTCTTCCTGGTGCGCTGGCCCTCAACATCGCCAGGGTCATCTCGTCTGATCTTATACCGCAATGCACAGCATACTGGGCATGCGTTCAAATCCTCGTACGCACCGCGGTAGAGGATGCAGTCATTAGTGCATGCATGTATCTTGTGCACCTCCAATCCTAGAGGGCAGACAACCTTCTTTGCTTCGTATGTACTGTCGGGCAATTCGTTGTCCTTTGGAAGCTTATTCTTCATTATTTTCAGCACCTTTTCAAATGCCTTGTCAGATACACCATTGTCTGCCTTCCATTGCAGCAATTCCAGTGTGGTACCGAGCTTTGTGTTGTCATCTTCGCAATTTGGGGACAACCCTTTTTTGTGATCCTCTAACATGCGATCGAACTTCAACTTCTCCCTTTCATTTTGGCATTGTCTCTTTGCATCAACAATGACCCGGCGAAGATCATCATCGGGCACATCGTCTGGTTCCTCTTGATCTTCAGCTTCCCCCATTGCAGCATCACCGTGTTCAGGGGGCGGATAGTTGTCATCATCCTCTTCTTCTTCGTTGTCTTCCATCATAACCCCTCTTTCTCCGTGCTTGGTCCAAACATTATAGTGTGGCATGAAACCCTTCTCAAGCAGGTGGACGTGAAGGGTTTTCGAGTTAGAGTAATCCTTCGTATTCCCACAGATAGTACATGGACAATACATAAAACCATTCTGCTTGTTTGCCTGAGCCACTTTGAGAAAATTATGCAGGCCCTTAATGTACTCGGAGGTGCGTCGGTCACCGTACATCCATTGCCGGTTCATCTGCGTGCATTATATAATTAAGTGTATCAAAAACCATTACAGAACATCATGAATAGAGAAGTGACCAAATTAATAGAAGTTCATCATCACATTTAAACCAAAGTACAGTAGTGACCAAAATAAATACATAAAGTTCATACATAGTTCTCATTGAACAACATATAGCTCTCTAGAGCATCTAATTAAAACATACATTGAAACTATGTAAAACATTTAAATGCAACAACAAATGCGATCATAACCGCAACTAAGGTACCAATTGATCCAACGGCATAATGATACCAAGCCTCAGTATGAATGGCATATTTTCTAATCTTTCTAATCTTCAAGCGCATTGCATCCATCTTGATCTTGTGATCTTCGACGACATCGGCAACATGCAACTCCAATTCCATATTCTTCTCCTCAATTCTTTTCAATTTTTTCTTCAAGTAATTGTTTTCTTTTTCAACTAAATTTAACCTCTCGACAAGAGGGTCGGTTCGAATTTCCGGTTCACATACCTCGTAGATAAAAACATCTATGTCACGTTGGTCGGTATAATTGTCATAAACACTAAATGAAACAGATAGTTATAAAAGATAATATACCACATCCGAATCATAGACAGGACGAGGGCCGACGGGGGCGGATACCAAAACCATGGCACTATATAATAACAAACAAAAGTAAGAAAATTGTACAAGTATCTATCTAAATCATACAAGTAAGAATTTTTTTTCTTTTAGAAATAAGATAAGAACAAGAGGCTCACCACAGTGGTGCCGGCGACGAGATCGGCGCGAGTGATCGACGGCGGTGAGGACGGGGACGGGACAGGACGGACCGCCAAACCTAGACAAATCTTGAGGAAAATGGAGCTTGGAGGTCGAACTTGGAGAGGAGAAAGCTTAAGTGTGGCTCGGGCATTTCATCGAACACCTCATGTGCATAGGAGGTGAGAGCTAGAGCAACACACACCTGCACAAGCCGGCCGGCCAAAAAACAGAGTGAGCGGGCAGGGGCGGGGGTATATATAGGCTTATCTTTAGTCCCGGTTGGTGGCTAGAACCGGGACAGAAGACCCACCTTTGGTCCCGGTTCCAGCCACCAACCGGGACTAAAGGTGCTGGGCCAGGAGCGAGGACCATTGGTCCGGGTTCGTGTCTGGAACCGGGACCAAAAGTGTCAGACGAACCGGGACCAATGGACCCCGAGGCCCGGCCGGTGCCCTGGCCTCACGAACCGGTACTGGTGCACCCTTTGGTCCCGGTTCGTAAGTGAACCGGGATTAATGCCCTTATCTTGGCCTCAACCAAATCCCTGTTTTCTACTAGTGACATTCAACCGTGCATGGGCACATATTTTCCATTTGGTTGTTCTAATTATGTTGAATAAATATTGTTACAACTATATACAATCAAATATATTAATAAGTCATATGTATCATGTTATCAACCCATTTTCTTTCAACAACCAAATCCCGAAACAACGCGCGGGGTATCCTCTAGTTTTAATAAGAAGGAGGGCATGAGTTTTGTGTGGGGAAATGCTTCACAACACACATTTTGACCATTCATCATAAATTGTGTTATAGTTAGTTAGCCAATCTCTCGTAATTTCTCACTAATCAAATAAGGGAAACCCCTCTATAATTCTCACACATAATATCCATTTGACAACAATAGAATATTGAAACTTAATCAAGGTCTATTCTCTTTATAAATCCCACCTCTAAACTTCCATTGTACTTTCCATTATTTGACAAATGTGTCGTTAGAATGTTTTGATGATACTTGAAAACTATCCTAACAATCAAAACTACGCTCATATGATGGATAAGAACACAGAGTTGACATTCTTCCCGGTAAATATATGTTAGAAGATAACTCATGTTCGCTAAGACTAATGGTTATATGATTATTGAAATATTTTACACTTTTATTATGTACAGTGAATCCTGCTACAAGGATGACAATTTTTGTATGATTTGTGTATGACACCGAATACTGGTCATCCATTCTGTTAATTTTACGGCTTAGATGTGTATCCTATGAACATCGGACGTGGTTCTATTATAGGCATATCAATTTTGATTCTATCTTAAAGTCACTCTTAAAAGGGTACTTTTCATACTTTTACCATCATGTAATGATAATTGGGGGCGGGCCTAGAAATGTGCAAAGGAGGGGGTTGAGCCAGGTTCACGGGTGCTAGATTATCCATACTCCAGTAATTTGGCAAAAAATAAAAGAACACAAGCATGTCTCTTTGTGCACTTGGGCTGTCTAAACAATAAAGCCCTCCTATCCCTGGCCCTAGGCGTGCTGACACTAATAAGGTTACACGGAACACCAATGGTGACATAACAATTTGTGTCCATGTGTTTAGAGAGATGAAGCCCTATCTCTCATCTTTTCAGGGGTTTAAACTCTAATTTGCGAGTTACATACGTCTCAGTGCCTTTTTCACAAAGAGGTGGTGGATTGCATATGTCTCGATGCGGTCGGTGGTACTGTGGGATAATACCGAGCAACCGTCGCTGGCGATGGTCTGCAGGCACTACAACCCGACAAATACTCTATGTGTTGGACAGCGTGAACAATACCTCGCGACATGGGATGATCATTTGAAAAAAAGCAAGAGAACGTGTAACGAAAAAAGGTGGAACTGACGACCAAAACAATTTCAATGGAACAACCTGGCATATTCATTCCACCTACTAAATAAATATCCATCCAGTGAGGTTGTTCCGATGATCACAGTGTGCCTTAGTTCCCGGTTCCCTTCCAAGCCTAGCTAGCTAGATCCAACATACATGGGGAGATCGAAAGGCCATGCCAAGAGTGATCGATGAGCTAACTATGTTAATCAGATGCATGCATACCATGCATGATGCACCACTCATTTTTTAAAAGACCTAATTGCTCTCTGTTTGTTTCTCCATACAACTTCATTGTTAGTTTACAATTTATAGAACCTCACTGTTGCCCGTGTTCTATTAATGCACGACAGTAGCAGAGAAACTATTATAAAGATTTGGTACTTGATTGCATATCGTGGTTGGTTGAGACAACCAAGGACAGTGTGGAATTTAAGAGAGACGACAAGATATAAAGCAAGCATGACATAGAAAAATGAAGAAGGGTTTCTAGATCTTCAATTTTCATAGCGAAACATTTGTAGCATGCCACAAAAAAGTATATGTTTGAAAACTTCATGCAATGAGAATCCAATCATATATTTTTTGTGGCATATAAGACACATCTCATTAGGCAAATTGACGACTTAAAAATATGTGCCAGCTTATAAGCCGGATAGATTTGGTGTGATGTTTTCTCTTGAGCTCTTTAGAGAGCCTTACTTCATGATACATATGTGCAAAGCCATTTTCATATGAAAGAGTTAGGGCTAAACTCTTACAGGTGGGTCCCGTGAATGCAACACCCATCTAGTCAGTGGCGAAGCCACATTATGGCTGTGGGGTCACCTGACCCCATAGGTTTTTTGATAACCCTTTGATCCCCAACTATTAGTAGCTACTTTGACGCCACAGATTACAAAGTCTGACCCCACAAGCTTGAATTGCCGCCGCCGCCGATGCGTCTGGTCTCTTCCTGAATGTGGCGATAGAGGGATATGGGAGTGTTGGCGTCGTTGGGCCCTCTTGAGTTACATCCGCACACTGATATGTTATTCAACACACAAACACAAAAACCAAAAACAAAAATAGCACATGTCCTTTGCTCTATGGGGCATCATGGCAATTTGAATTTCCTCCATTTACCCCATATATCTATACATTTGGTCAAAATTTATCCTATCTGAAATGAGTCTGACCAGTTGGTTTTTAAGGGCAAAACTGTAAAATCGTCTGTGGAACGCATGGTACAGGTGTGCTGCGAACCCACTTCTTGAGAGAGCCCGCGGCGGGACAGCAGCCGGCGGCGAGGGCCGTCCTCGCCGGCGCACGACGGAGGGTAGTCTCGTCGTCCCCAGTGTTAGGGCCGCGGCTGGCGGCAGCGAGCGGAGGAGATCTCGTCCTCATCCCCCTCAGCGCCGTCGCCGCGCCGACCAGCTCGCCGGCATCCAGATCTCCTGTAAGTCGCCGTGTACCTCCTACAGCGGCTGTAGCTGGATGGTGAACATCCTTGCGGCGAGCCGCGCCGGCGGCCATGGAGCAAGCCCGTCCTCCTAACTCTGCTCTGTTATCGCCCAGGCTGCGCCGGTTCGGTAGGTGGTGCCGCGTCGTCCCCGTCGGCAGACGCATCTTGGGGCAGAGCATCAAGGACCAGCACCACGCCGGAGACAATGGCAGACGCATCCTGGAGCAGAGCATCAAGGATCGGTACCACGCCGGAGACATTGGCACGGAGGACGCCCTCCACCTGTTCGATGAATTGCTCCAGGTTGCTCAGCCCTCCTCGATTGGTGCCATCAACTGCCTCCTCACTGTCGTCGGCTGTGATTGCCCCACGCTCGTCGTCTCCCTCTTCAACCGCATCGCAAGAGCCAAGGTGCCTCCCCACAATATCACTTATGTCATTCTAGTCAGCTGCTGCTGCCGCGCTCGCCGCTTGGACCTTGGTTTCGCTGCCATGGGGCACGTCATTGAGATGGGATTTACAGCAGAAGCTATCGTCACTTTCAACCACCTACTCAGGGCCATCTGTGCGGAGAAGAAGACCAGCTATGCAATGGACATCGTACTCCGAGTAATGCCCGAGCTTAACTGCGTACCGGATGTCTGCTCCTACAACATTCTTCTCAAGGGTCTCTGCGTTGAAAAGACAAGCCAAGAGGCCCTCGAGCTGATTCAGATGATGGTTGAGCATGGAGGTAACTGCCGACCTGATGTCGTGTCCTATAGCACTGTAATTGATGGCCTGTCGAAAGAGGGTCAGGTGGACAAGGCTTACAGCCTATTTTCTGAAATGTTACAGAGGGGAATTTCGCCGGATGTTGTGACCTATAACTCTATCATCTCTGGCATGTGCAAGGCTCAATCAATGGACAAGGCTGAGGAGGTTCTTCAGCAGATTTATGAGAGACGAATTCTGCCAAATGTTACCACATATACTAGTCTGATACATGGATATTATTCTTTAGGACAGTATGAAGAGGTGGATCGGATTCTCACGGAAATGTCCAGAAATGGTGTTCAACCAAACATTGTAACTTCCAATATACAGATGGATTATCTTTGCAAGAGCGGAAGGTGCGCAGAAGCTAGGAAAATCTTTGATTCCATGATCAGTTTGGGCCAAAAACCAACTGTTACTACCAACAGTATTCTGCTTCATGGGTATCAACAACAACAACAACAACAACAAAGCTTTTAGTCCCAAACAAGTTGGGGTAGGCTAAATCTTTTGGGTTTCATCTCCATAAGAGTGGCTGATTTTTGACGTTGGCTCGCCAAGCCTATCACAACCCTCCTCCTTTATCCGGGCTTGGGACCGGCTATGTTGAGACAACATAGGCGGAGTTATTCTGCTTCATGGGTATGCTATGGAAAAATCTTTTCATGATATTCATTGTCTCATCGATTTGATGGTCGAAAATGGTCTGTCACCAAATAACCATATCTACAACATACTCATATCTGCATGTGCTAAAGAAAAAATGGTTGATGAGGCGATGCATATATTTACAAAAATGCGGCAGCAAGGACTTAACCCTGATGCAGCGAGCTACGGAACAGTAATAGACTTACTTTGCAGCATTGACCGAATGGATGATGCTATGTCCCAGTTCAATCAAATGATAACTGAAGGGTTAGCTCCTGACATCAGGGTTTTCAACCCCCTTATTAGTGGTTTTTGTGCTTTTGGCAAATGGGAGAAGGTTCCTGAAATATTTTCTGAAATGTTGGATCGTGGCATCCGTCCGGACAGAGTATTCTTCAACAGAATTATGGATCGCCTTTGCAAAAATGGAAGGGTGATGGAAGCCCAAGATTTGTACGACCTGATGGTACACATGGGTGTAAAGCCTGTTGTCCGTGATTACAACACACTGATACATGGATACTTTTCTGTTGGTAAGATGGATGAAGTGAGGAAGTTACTTGACAATATGGTCTCAATTGGCATGGAACCAAATGTTGTCACCTATAACACACTGATTGATGGTTACTCTAAGAATGGAAAGATAGATGATGCATTGGTTGCTTTCAGGGAAATGTTGGACAGGAAGGTTAAGCCGTCTGTTATCACTTTTAATATTATGATTGGTGCGTTGCATAAATGTGGCAGGAAGGAAGAAAGCAAAGATATGTTTGACGGTATCTGGGACAACGGATTAGTGCCCGACGTTGTTATATATACCTTAATGATACAAATACTTATAGAAGAATGTTCTCTACAAGAGTCTGATGATCTATTCCTTTCTATGGAGAAGAATGGGTGTGCTGCCGACTCCTGTATGCTAAATGCTATAGTTAGAAGGTTACTTCAGAAAGGGGAGATTCCCAGGGCTGGGACTTATCTGTCTAAAATTGATGAGAGGAGCTTCACCCTTCAGGCTTCCACAGCTAGTTTGTTGACTGCACTTGCTTCAGGGGGGAAAGGCCAGGAATATAAGGGGTTACTCCCGGAAAAATATCACTCTTTTCTGGAAAAGGGCACTCATTAAAACCCTTTCTATAGATTTTGCCTAGTTATTCTGGACTGCTAATCGAGGCCTGAACTTCCCTTCGTAGGTTACATCTCCCAACCTTTTCTTTTCGTTAGTATGTCTAAAATGTTGGTCACATCTCTTACTAGTAATTCTGGAAGGAACTTGTACTAGTACTGAATGTCTAACTGCACCATTCTGATGAATGGCTGGCTTCTACTTCAAATGGGCTGTGCATTTGGCCTCAACTAAGCTGCAATTTATATTAGTTTTGTCAGTCTTTGATTTGACCTAATAAATTATTCTCAATGCTCTTTTCCTTGTCTGCTGTAATGATGGACAAATACTTTCAGTCAAAAAAACAAGGGACCTATACTAGATATTCACCACTCTATAATGTGAGAAGACCTTTGGCAACCATTGTCAATAGCCACCAACCATTGTCAATGATGGTATACAGCTGATCATGATATGTTGACTGCATTGTGCCTGTGGACTCACTGAAGTTGCCAGCAGCAAGTTAGTTTCTGTATTTCCTTTCTTCTTTACATTTCAATGGAAACATGCAGTTCTCAACTAGAATCTATTCATTATGAAAATTGACAAAATAACTAGAATCTATTCATTATGAAAATTGACAAAATAAACATGTTAGATTTGCAAGGGTAACATGCATATTTTGCAATGTAGATAATATTGCATTGCTTCTTTAGTTTGGCACTTTTATTGTTCTCAAGAGGGCAGTTGTGCTTATTTTCTTCAATTTGATACCAATGTTATGCTCATGTATCTGAATTTCGTTCAGGGTCAGTATATGTACAGTGGTTTGCATTTCGTTACACTACCATTCAGCTCATCTGCAGAGTAATCCCATTATGCTTGTACAATAAGGATTATTTTTGCTGCTTCCCCGTCTGTGCGTTGGCCGCTGCGCTCTCCTCCCTGGGCTTCGGTGACTGCCACCTTCGCCTTGCCAACCACTGGGACGGCTCCTGGGGCATCTTCTTCATCCTGTACCTCGACTTGGGTGGCGACACGACAGCGCATGCCTGGTCTGCATTCCACCCCATAGCAATCGTCCTCGGCGAGCGCCTCCACGACATAGTCGCTGTCACCTGCCAGTGCTGCAGCGGTGCAGCCTCGTCCACCTGGAGGCCAGCAGGCTCACGCATTTTGACCCCAACCACTTCAACTAGTGGTACTCTACCTACAAGGTGAACCACTATGTCTGGAAACTATCACTATTACCGAATCTCAGTCCAAGCTTGCTCATAGGTTCATCCTTGGTTGGCTGAAAATCTCATTCTCTATTACAGATTCGTAAATTTCTTGCTGAGTTTGCTCTCCTAGCAGTTCAGCACCACATTGTACTTTAGGAGAGTAATAATTAAGTTTTTTCGATGCAATATTAGACTAGTATCATTAGAGTTGCAATGCATGAAGAAGAAGGACGATGCTTGCTTTTCTCTCACACTTTGCTAGTACTGTTTCCACTTCCTGCTATATCTAGGAGATCTTTATGAACAGCATAACTAATACAAATGAGTGGTGTTTGAATTAACTGTGTTACAACAGTTGCTGGTGACCCCTGCTCTGTTAAATTTTGCCTTTGTGGCTCTGCCTGTTGCTATCCATCAAACAATTAATAATTGACCTTGGAATCGACACATCAGCCTCCATCTTTTTCAGAAGGTTGTGAGCACATGACTCAGAATATGCCTAAATAGTGTTACATTAACTTTTAACTCCCCTTTTTTAATAATGTTCACCATATGTGCACAGCCAAGGATGCTCTTCGTGAAGGTGCAGATAAGTTTGTGAATCAACTTATGACGGGGATGAAGGCTTAGAATGTGCAGACTACAAGTGTAAGAGATTCTGTCGCTTTAGGGAGAATAGCACTGCAAATGACCACAAGCAATGGTAAGTTAAACTGTCGAAACCATTTATAACTGACAAGAGCTTCTGAGCTATTTAGTTTGAGAAACTTTTTAGAATAGTGGCACAAAAATTCCTTGATTTATAGCTTGCCAGACAGTTCTGTTCGAGGATAATGCCAATAAAATGACAAATAGGGACAAAGAATTAGCTAAGTATGTACATGGATGAAGAGGTTAGGTTAGCGCTTAGGTACAGTCAGTGACAAAATCCAGAGTAGGGAACCTGGGGTTTGTGCTGAGTGCTCTCTCCAGGGCCGCCTTTGTGGCCTCAAGAGTGCAGTGCAGTCTTTATTATATGCTCCACACTTACATGTGACGGTCAGGGAAGGTTCTCGATTTCTGAAATCAAAAGGACCAGTACCACTAGCATTAAATACACGCTTGTTCATTGTGGGGCTTGAACAAATCTCGAGCTTTTCTAACATTGTTTCTATCCCGTACCCCTCACACATACTGTATGTGACATACAGTAGACGAAATTACTCAAGCATGTGAATCTCATTCCAAGTCAATCTCATTTCATCGTTTCCTTCAGACATTCTTTCTTCTATTAGTGTCTGAGCGAGGAGAGCAGGAAAGCCTCCAAGGATGCAAAAGTCTTTATACCTGACTCTCTGCAGTTCAAACTGTAATTGCTGAAGGTGCAATAGCTTTCATGCACACCTTTGTATCTTCAGTAGCTTTTGATCATTGCTAAGATCAATATTCAGCTTCCTGATATTCTGTAGCTGGCCAAAATCTTGAAGAAATTAAATTGGCTGCTTAAAGGCCTGTTTCAGCATCTCTAGTGCTTGCATCTCCCCAATTCCTCCAGGAAATTTAGCAAAGTCGCACATGCTTGAACTCAACTAGGGAAGGGATTCCCCACGACAACCAAGATACTTGAAGTGATCGGTAACGAAACAATACAAGACGAAACTCTAGAAAAGAATTGCTCTCCTTGGTAGCTTGGAGGGAGAGTCGATGAACTTTGCCTCATATCTGATCAATGGTGTAACAAAGTTCTCTTTGATTGACTTGGATATGATGAAGTCTGTGACTGTATCATGAATTTGACAACTTTTAACATTACCGTACTGGTCTGTCTTCATAGGTTTGATCGAACTTCAATTCACGAGCTCATTAAAAATCTATAAACACATCTATCCTAACTCTGCTTTTTGAAAAGTTCTAGAATCTTTCGTTGCCAAATTTTCTTCTTCTTTTTTCTATGTTTTCGTTGGTTTTATCAGTTTCAATTTTTACCTTCCTTTTTATTTCATATTTAAAAATCATTTATTTTTCAAATTTGTTATAAAAATTAAATTCATGAATATTTTAAAATTTGGGATCATGTTTTAAAATTTTCCGATATTTTTATAATTCTTAAATATTTTAAAATTTGCATAGATTTTTCAAGCATATTATTTTGAAATAATATTTGAAATTTTAAAATATTTAGACTATTTTTCCATTCATGAATATATTTTTAAAATGTGTGTACACTTTTGAAAATTACAGAAAAAAATTAAATTTGTAAAAATAAATAACCCAGAACAAGTTTAAAAATTCCCTAATGAAAACCGATCAAAAATACCGATGGAAAACCATATTTGTATGTATTGCCGTCGCATCAAACGTGAAGTGTTACATGGCCTGTGTGCCATTTAGGCAGCACGTTAATGGGGTTGTGCGATTGGTGTCTAGGCAGCACGTTACGCGCTCTATAAGAGTTCCTCAAAAAATAGAGTTCTCTGTCTTTCCATCCAGTGGTATGCCTATCTGTGTATGACTAGCCATGACGGCATTTCCTAATAAAAATCGATTTGTCTATGACAAAATCGTGTTTTACAAAGCTGTCGGAAGAACCATATGATCAACAGAAGTTAATCACATCTTCACAAGAGTCATCCAGCTCCAACCACCAATCGATGGGAGAAGTTGTTGATGGACAGATATTGGGACTTACAACCAAACTTTGACAAGCCACACATCAAACAATATAGGACTAATCATTGCAAGTACAGAAAAGGCAGGTTTAACAGACATGATGTATATTTATTCAGCAACAAACATTGTGACGACACCTAATTGAGACGCTAGATTTGAGAAAGCGAAAACGAATTATGATACGACCATCCCTGCCGCAGCCTAATCAAAAGAAGAGACTAGTCCGTGACTTGAAGCAGCGTCAAACAATCACTAATCTAACATTGTCTCGGAGTCACCGATCTTGTCAGCGTTGGACAACACCATTGGGGTTGCTGGCACGGAATGATCACGAGTTTTATGAGCTACCTGTAGGTCGAGGTTGTCGCCATCTTCCGGGTCCAGCCAAATATGAGAAGTGACATTCTCTACCTCCCGGCTGTTGTTAGCAGCCGCGATGTGCTCCAACTCCAGGTTGTCCATAGCAGCGGAAGTGTTCTAAACATACGTCCGAATGAGTGTTCATCTTGTCCCAGACGCCTCCTACTCCCAAATGTACTTTCAGAATCTCTTCCATTCTTTTCTATTCTCTCTAAGCCACTAGCTCCTCCATGTAACAAAAAGGCACTTGCTCCTCCATATTTTCTATCAGCAAATTTTTCATACTAGCAAAAAGTATGTATTTATCTAGCTTGCTTTTGTTCGTGAACATTTGATAGAATATATATATCCACGCAACGGGTGTTGAACTCCCTGTCACTGTCCAGGCCATACAAATGGGGATATGTACCAGTGCTTGCATTATAATTGTCATGCAGACTCATTTAAAGCCATATTTGTGATAATATTCCTAGTACATGTACCCTTCCACCCACCGGCCGCTACATTTCTTTGTTATTCTCATTTGCTCTGCCATTAATTCTTCTTAAGGTCTAGTCTACTCATGCACCTCTATATCCATCTCGTCCGCTATGTCCCATTGCCACAACTCATTTGAATGTTCGCATAAGCAAAAAAAGATCCACATAGCACGATTATAACCAATCTCCCTTCGTGTTTGTCTTTCCACAGTTTTCATTTGCTTCTGTGTGGACATAACATAAACTTAAATTAAATACTACAACTACAATTAGGCTTAGGCATGGGAGGCAACAGGAAAATCAATACTGATTGGGGTCAAAATAAAGATGGGCAGAAAGCAAGATGAAGCAAGCTAGACAGAGAAAACAACTCTCCGCGTCAAAGATGCATGTAGCCCTGTATGAATAGGCTTTTGGGTAGGCCTATCTAATCTTAATCTTTATTGGTACATATACAATTGATGTTTCGTAAGACAGAAAAAAACACTGAAAATATTTCTCAAAAAATGAACTTACTAGGTATCTGTTGAATGAGTTAAGATTAGTAGGAAGTAAGAACCACATCACAAACCAATGTTTTTACCGTCATTCATTTGTAGGTCAAGAAACATGTACGCTACGGTAAATCCTTCTGAGGTCGGGGCTGCCTCTTGGGCTCGCGACAAACTACCTCGATCAGCTCCTGGGTTCCCATCGTGCCCAGGGAGAGCGAGGCGGATACCGGCGGCAACTCCATCAATCCCGGTGGCGCCGATGGCCGGGCGGGACACCGGAGGTCAACCGCCTCCCGTGCAGCCTAACCTACAGGGCAAGCAGCCGGCGGCCGCTGCACAAGGTGCGGGCGGGGCGGCTCAGCCTCCTACCCAACAGCGTGCCGGCGAAGGGAGCCGGGGGGCTGTGGGTGGCTGGCGCGTCGAAGGGCCGGATCGCGGCGGTTTCATCGCCGGACGAGGTGGAACGGGGACAGGGCGCGGCGGTGGCGCCGACGGTGGATATCGGGGCTACCGCTACAATTGGAACCATTGGAATGAGGGCACGGGCGGAGCGGGCGGTGGCTGCGGTCAATGGAACGACGGAGGGGGTCGAGGAGGGGGTGCTAATCAGTGGCATCGACCCTTCTACCCTCCGGATGGTGACTTTGTCGAAGGAGCCAAAGGTCCGCATTATCGGCAGAGGGGTGGTCGTGGAGGCGGTGGTCGTACCTTTGGCCGGAACAAGACTATCCCTAAGTGGGCGGAGGTCACACCGGCGACGACTGATGAGGGTGCGGCTACCGGGGCTCCCGCTAACGCTACGACGTCGACTGTCACGCTGCCAGAGGCGGCGGCTGTGGCGGTCAATGCCTTGGCGGCAGTGGCAATACCACCCAAGGTGACGGCTGAGGATAGAGACACTGCGCGGGCCAATAAGGCGGCCCGTAAGAAAGAAAAGTTGACTTGTTATAGATGTGGGGTCCTTGGTCATTTTGTGATGGATTGCACAACTGAGCTGTGTGATATTTGTCAGAAACCAGGACACGATGAGGCAGCCTGTCCATTACTTTTAGCACCTAAGCCGGTGATCAACATATATGGTGTCTGTCAGAATAGGTTTATGTTCTTTGAGACTCCACGCTCTACCTCAGCTATTGTGCCTCCACGTCTTGAGAGTTCAAGGACGGGCTTGGTCAAGGTCACAAATGGTACGCTGACAGTTGAGCAAGTATCTCAGCAGCTGAGGAGACTTGTTTCAGTCCTATCAATGGGCTCCGGTCAGAGTGGATGAACAGCTATATCGAGTGGAGTTCCCTAGAAGAGAGGATCTTCAACGCCTGTTGACCCTCGGGGTCAGCAAGGTGAGTGGGACCAAATGCTTGTTAGAGTTTGAGGAGTGTAAAAACCCGGAACCAATGGGTACACATTTGAAGAAGGTTTGGATCAGATTTTCAAGCGTCACAGAGATTCTTCTCAATGATTTTTTTATTGTCTGGAGCCTTGGTTCACTGGTGGGTAAGACAGAGAAAGTCGACATGCCATTCACGCACAAACGTGGGATCGCCAGACTGCTAGTGAGTGTGCTTGACGTGGAGTATGTGCCTGATTACGCACCTTGGTTTTATGATTTTATGCATTATGATCTTGGCTTGGAGATTGAGGAGGAAATCCAACCAGAGACACATAATGGTGACGTTGACATGCTAGATGGCGGTGATCGAGATGGGAATCAGGGAGATGCGAACCCAGATGAGCACTCTGAGAGGTCCAATCATAAGGGCCAAACTCCTTCGTCATCTACTGCTGCAGATAAGACGCATAATAACGGGACTGCACCAACGTCGAAACCCATGGCCTCTCTCCGTTTCGGATCGTTTCAGGCGATGTCTGCGCCGAGTCGCCTATGGGGGGACCGTGTGGAGATTGAGGACGTTGGGGTCATTCCGATTTCTGATGATAACAGTGTTCTGGATCAGCTGATTGAGGAGGCTGGGGCGGGGCTCTTGTCTTGTCAAGACGAGGTGGACAGGCCGGGTAGCAGCGGGCAGGAGGCCTGCCGACCGGCTCACCCGGCGACGCCGGTCAGCAGCGGGCATGAGGTCCGCCGACCGCACCAGCTCAGCGGGCAGGAGGTCCGCCAACCGGCTCACCCGGCGACGCGGGTCAGCAGCGGGCATGAAGACCGCCGACCGGACCAGCTTCGACCTCGCCCGACATCTTCTACAGGAGTGGAGTCTCAGGGCATCGGGTAGGAGGCCCGTGTTCCTTCACCTCGCTCTCCGCCTGGCGCCCGCATGACGGTGGTGGGGCAGCAGATGCAGACTGGGGAAGCAGTAGCTTGGGCTGCGGCTACTTCTCCGGTTGAGGCATCTTCACCGGGCCCATGTCCGGGCACTGTTGGGATTGAGGCAGGAGGCCAAAATCCTACAGTGATATCCACGGACGATGTGATCTCGTATGGAGGGATACCGGATCCTATGTCCGGTGATCGACGCTTCAGCCACCGCATCCAGGGGCAGCCGGATGCTGATGACATGCAGCTAGGGCGTGCTATGAGGGCCGCCAAGGTTCGAGACGTCGAGGCAACTACAAGTATGTCTGTCAATACTAGTGCTTCAATTCTCCATTTTACTGATACAGAAATTCTACAAAATGCTAGCAACATAGGGATTTCTATTGGTAGTAGTGGTAAACAAATAGCTAAATCAATTAATGATATTTTAGATTTAGAAGCAGACAGAGCCATAGAGTTCATTCAAAATCTAGCAGCGGTAAAACCGATGAATGAGACGGATATCAATGATTTAGGAGGCACATAATTACAAAGTTTATGTGAGGATTTCTTACACATAGAGGGAGTTGAGGAGGATGTGGGCGACATGGGATCGGAGGGGTATATGGCCGAAATATCCTCACAGAGTAGCACAGAAATGCCGCAGGATAAACCAAAGAGACCTTGGAAAAGGAAGGTCTATCCTGTCTCAGCGGTAAGGAGAAGTGCGAGAGTGAAGCAAAAGAAAAAATTTCATGATGAAATATGAAAGGAATCTTTTGGAATAGCAGAGGTCTAGCAGACTTGGCTAAAAGGAGATTTCTTCGAGATGCTTCGTTAGAACATAAGCTCGACTTTATGGCGTTACAAGAAACGGGTAGAGATAATTTCACACCACAATTCCTCAACACTTTATCAGGAGGAGTTGATTTTGATTGGCACTGCTTGCCACCAAGGGGTAGATCGGGGGGAATCTTACTTGGTGTTAAGTGTGAAAATTTAGAGGTGTTGAGTGTGGTATATGGTGAGTTTTCCGTCAAATTTCGTGTGAGGTCGAAAGTTAATGGTTTCAGGTGGGCTCTGGTGGCCATATATGGGGCGGCGCAACAGGAGCTGAAATCTAAGTTTCTCGCCGATTTAGTGAGAATATGTGGAGAAGAAAGACTTCCCATTATGGTTGGGGGAGATTTTAATATCATTAGAAGACAAGATGAAAAAAATAATGATAACTTCGATGGAAGATGGTCACTTATGTTCAACATGGTTATAGAGAGTCTCGATTTGAGGGAGATTAACCTCACTGGTAGACAATTCACATGGGCAAACTCACTACCGGTGCCAACATATGAGAAGTTGGACCGGGTACTGACCAGTGTGGAATGGGAACAGAAGTACCCGCTGGTTTCAGTACATGCCTTACAAAGAGCCATCTCCGATCACACACCACTCATGGTTGACTCTGGGGAAGCCAATCATGTGGGTAATAGAAACTTCTTCTCTTTTGAATTAAGTTGGTTCGAGAGAGAAGGATTCATGGATCTCATAGCTACCGAATGGGCTAGGGAGTCTGGTGGATCTTCAAATATAGATAGATGGCAAAACAAAATACGACACTTGCCCCAGTTCTTGAGAGGCTGGGCCAAGAATCAGAGTGGAATATACAAAGTGGAAAAAGAGAGACTTATTTGACTGATTGATGAGTTAGATGTGAAAGCTGAGTCTACTCCTCTAAATATGTCAGATAGGAATAATAAGATTGAGGCTGAGAATAAATTGGAAACGCTTTTGAGAGAGGAGGAGATGAAATGGGCACTTCGAGCTAAGGTGACGAAGGTGGTCCATGGGGACGATAACACACAATTCTTTCATATGATTGCAAATGGCAAACATCGAAAGAAGAAAATAATTCAACTTGAGCAAGATGAAGGAACAATTTTAGGACATGAGAACCTAAAATTATACATTTCTGAATATTACAAGAAATTATTTGGTGCACCAGAAGAGAATTTTGTCTCTTTGGATGAGAGCACAACACATGATATACCTCAGCTCAATTCCGATGAGAATGAGGTACTATCAGCTCCATTTACTAAGAAAGAGGTGTTTGATGCAATAGTACAAATGAAACAAAATAAGGCACCGGGGCTGGACGAGTTCCCAGTGGAATTCTATAAAAAATGCTGGCATATTATTAAGGGTGACCTTTTGCCTATGTTTCATGATTTATTTAATGGCCAGTTACAGCTCTTCCACCTTAACTTTGGAACAATCACGTTGTTGCCAAAGAAGACGGAGGCTGTACGCATTGAGCAATTTAGACCGATTTGTTTGCTCAATGTCAGCTTCAAAATATTTACAAAGGTTGGAACGAATAGATTGACGAAGATAGCTCATTCAGTAGTCCAACCGACACAGACGGCGTTCATGCCTGGGAGACACATCTTAGAGGGTGTTGTTGTCTTGCATGAAACGTTGCACGAAATCCATACAAAGAAACTGGATGGGGTTGTCTTTAAAGTGGATTTCGAAAAAACGTATGATAAAGTCAAATGGCCATTTCTTCAGCAGGCCTTACGTATGAAAGGGTTTAATGAAACCTGGAGGGATCAGGTGGATGCTTTCATTCAGAAAGGCAGTGTGGGGGTTAAAGTTAATGATGACATAGGTCATTTCTTCCAAACACACAAGGGATTGAGACAGGGTGACTCCATGTCTCCAGTGTTGTTCAACATTGTAGCAGATATGTTGGCAATACTCATTGGCAGGGACAAAGAAAAGGGCCAAGTAGGAGGACTCGTTCCACACCTGGTAGAGGGGGTGTGTCCATACTACAATACGCGGATAATACGATCATTTTAATGGAACACGATATGGCAAAAGCAAGGAATATGAAACTAGTTATGTGCTTATTTGAACAGTTATTAGGGCTAAAAATTAATTTTAACAAAAGCGAACTATTCTGCTTTGGGAAGGCAAAGGAGGAGCAAGATGCTTATTGGCAGCTATTTAGATGTGAAATGGGATCACTACCCTTTAGCTATCTTGGGATTCCTATTCATCATAGACGACTGACGAATAAGGAATGGAAATGTATTGAGGATAGATTTGAAAAAAGACTAAGTTGCTGAAAGGGCAAGCTTATGTCGTATGGAGGGAGGCTAGTGTTAATAAATTCGGTTTTAACAAGCCTGCCGATGTTCCTCTTGTCGTTCTTTGAAGTACCAGTAGGGGTACGAAAAAGATTAGACTTTTACATATCTCGTTTCTTCTGGGAAAGTGATGAGGCTAAGAAGAAATACAGATTGGCACGATGGAATATTATATGCAGACCAAAAGACCAGGGGGGTCTTGGCAATGAAAATCTAGAAGTGAAGAACATATGCTTGCTTAGCAAATGGCTTTCCAGGTTATCTATACAGAGACCGAAGGGATGTCGGTTCAAATATTGAAGAATAAATACCTACATTCCAAAACTTTAGCCCAGATTACAGCTAGACCAAATGACTCACCTTTCTGGAAGGGGTTAATGAAGATAAAGGTGACTTTCTTTCATAGGGTGAAATTTGTAGTTGGTAATGATTCCTCTACAAGATTTTGGGAAGACACTTGGCTTGGGGATACTCCATTAGCACTTCAATATCCTTCGCTTTATAATATTGCGCAACGTAAAGAGGAGTATGTGGCCACGGTACTACAATCGGTACCTCTCAATATGCAATTCAGGCGAGCTTTAGTGGGAGCACGCTGGAATGCATGGTTACATCTGGTCAGGAGACTGATGCAAGTGCGACTTTCTGACCAGACAAATAGTGTTCGTTGGATTTTAGCTACGAATGGTGTATTCTCAGTAAAGTCCATGTACACGGATCTGATAAACATTGGACCACTCTCGAGAACATTACATATTTGGAAAATCAAAGTGCTGCTCAGAATTAAATTTTTCATGTGGTTTATACACAAGGGTGTGGTATTAACCAAAGATAACTTGGTAAAACGAAGATGGGTAGGCAGACCTAATTGTTGCTATTGTGATCAAAATGAAACAATAAGACACCTCTTTCTAGATTGTCCTCTTGCAAAACTCTTATGGCGAACTGTTCATATAGCCTTTAATGTTAACCCACCAACATGTATTAGTTCGTTATTTGGAATGTGGCTCGATGGAGTAGACGTTACAATAGCGAATCTTATCAGGATTGGGATATGTGCTTTATTTTGGGCTATATGGAATACCAAGAATGTCATGATTTTTAATGGCAAGAATTTCAATAACTTTTTACAGGTTACCTTCAGAGCAACGTCTTGGATCCGTACGTGGTCGTTACTCAGCCATGCAGACTCCAGGGAGCGTATGGCTACTGGGTGCAACCGGTGGGAGATGGTCGCACGGGTTATCTTCAACCGGTTTGGATGACGTGCTAATAATAGGCTAGATGTATAGGCATCGTAGTCTACTTTTAGCTTCGCCGGTTGTGGCAATCTATTTATCATTTTTTCAGACTTTTCGTTCAGCGCTTGAGCGCTTTGTGGATCTAAGACTGTGGCCCAGTCCCGACGCCGAGTACTTTCCGATGTCGATGCAACGACCGACGACGAACGACGAAGTAGCGAAGCAACGCTGACCGACTTGGTTCCTGCCCCAAGCTGGCTCGATCGAAGCTAGCACCACTAGCTACGTAGCCCGGCGAGTTGAACCCGTACACAAACCCCACGCCGAACACGCACATATACAGCAGACGGCTGATTGATCCGGCCGACCTGAACTACACCCACGTACGCACACGAGGAGGCTGGCCGATTATTGCCAAAGGCTCGTATCGAGCCTTGTGTTTTATTGATCAACTCAACTCACCGTTACAGGTTACAAGGACTGCCGTGCAGGCATATAAATATTAGCTATCCTGTCAATACTACTCCTACACGGTGATTATCTAGAAACCTAGTCGGACACGTACATGCATATGTACTGAACCGGACACGGCCACGTTAATCGTGTTTAATTCTAACAAAAACCTCGGTTTGATTTTGTTTAATAAAATGGCTGCATGCATCGATTGATGCAGAGGCTGGGGATCCGCTCCTCCTTTTCCAAAAAAAAAAAAAAAAATCTGTCAAGGAAGAGAAACTAAACTATGCAAAGTGCATGCAACCAACGTCATTAGCTGCAGCCTGTACTAAATCATTCTGAGCAGGGAAATCTGATGCTTTAATTAGCACAAACGTGGATTAAGATAATTATATCTTAATTAGATGGCTGCAGGCCCATGACGGATGGTGACTTGGTGAGGCTGCAGTAAGCTGGGGTTGAAACTTGATGATTCTGATGCATCTATGTAGGTTCACCAGTATGATGTTACTTCAAGGAACTAATGATTCTAATTATATTTTTCTTTCCGAAGTTTTTGTACTCTTTGAGATGAAATAATCAGTTTTTATACTCCGTTAAGTTAGTGTTAGGGTGTGAGGTGCATGCATGAACGTATACTTATTATATTTTTGTTTCCTCTTTATATTATTTGCAGGAGTGCCAACGACATTCAACAGGATGATCTATGGTTCCTGGAATTAATTGATACAAATGAATTGAAAGAGTCTCACGGTAACCTTCGGAGGCCTTCAACTCACAGCAGTCAAACGCTTCTCCCTTGAATCACGTCATCTTTCTGATCCATGGGCAGCTCTGCTAGCCGCAGCGGCAAACATGTATCTCTCCTTGATATGCTTAGGGTCTGCATGCGGCTGCGGTCGCATGTTCTAGGCATTATATGGATGGTGCACCTGAGCTTTTGAGTGCAAGAAGCCGATGTACATTATGTTTTGTGAAGAAAAACTTTAACATGTAAGAAGAGGGGATGTGATATACTATATATAGTTTTCAACAAATACTCCAAAAACATGCATATATTCAAGGAACTATAGTTTTGAACAGTTAGTGTGTTTGTAAGTAGAAATTAATACTGAAATATAAATAACATTCCATACAGTTTAAAATTGCACTTATCTTTGGGCACATACATTCTAAGACCAAAGCATGTGTTTAGGAAAGTCTCAAGGGCTGTATCAAAGTCCCCTACTCAAATAAAAAAAGAACAATAATATTTTTTACGAAGAATAAAAACATTGAAAGCAATATCATAATTCCTTTGTACTTAACCAAAGGGAAGTTCATCTTGGAACTACAATACAAAGGAATTTATTAATCATTGTCTTTATTACAAGCAACTCCCTAAACTAGCTTTGTTACTATGATTGTTCTTTTAGCTGGTGTGCTTCCAAGCTAGCAAAAGGTAATGTTGGAAATAGGCACACAATTACAAAGCATACAACAACCAAATAAAAAGAATTAACCTAAAAGTAAAGTAAATCCTTATAAGCATTTCATACACTAGCCCGTGCGAATGCACGGGTTGACGACTAGTTCTTCATAACTTCTTGGAGCAATGTAGGTTGTCATGCATATTATTGAAACCCGGGTAATAGTAGTGCAACTTATAAGTTACCTATGATGGAGTAGTTTTAAGAAGCAGCTAGAGAGCAACTAAGAGTTTTTTTTCCTTTGCAGTGATGCATCATGCATGTCATATATGCATGGAGCTGGAAAAAAAATAATGAACATAGCTAACTGTAGCATGGCCACCCACTGAGCTCTACATGCATGCCAAGGGAGCTAGTTAGGATTGAGAGGCAAACAGGAACTAAGACGCACAATTATCTCAAGATTGGGTGTCCGGCTAGAACCACAAGACCTTTTTCAAATGGGAACTCAAACTTTTTTCTTGGGCGCAGCAGTGCAAGGTGATGTGTGCCATAAGTCAGAGGTGACTAATCAAATCACTCATGATGCTACCGCTAACAAAAGTCTTGAGCTTGAGCATATCACCGGCGACAAAGACAACCTAGAGCTAGAGATCATTTTCAGTGATATTGTTTCAACTTTCAAGTCATAATAACAACTGAAATTCACGAGAATTTCAAAGAATATAGCTAAAAATGGAACATGGTCTTAAAATAATACTACTTCTTAAAATGAGGGCCGAGGTCTCAGGCTAGTGGCGGTGGTGGAAATACAGGAGTGGCGGTGGCCCTCTCGAGGACGAGGTTCGCTCTCCTCCGCGTCGGGACAGAGGAAGCCAACGGCCAGGGAGCGTCTGGACCTGCGGCGGTGTGGCTCGTCTGCCACCGCGTCGGGACATCAGCCAGCGGCGAGGGTCGTCCTCACCGTTGTCGGGGACGCAGCGCGCGGCGACAGAGGCTCATCTCATCTTCATCGGCGTTAGGGCCGCCGCAGCAGGCGCCGAGCGCGGAGATCTCGGCCTTGCCCACTTCAACGTTGTGGACGTGTCGACCAGCTCGCCAGCGGCCAGATCCCCTGTACATCGCAGTTACCTACTGCAGCAGCTGCGGCTCGACAGTGAGCATCCTGACATGGAGCAAGCTCGTCCTTCTGGCTCTGCTTTCCTTCCTTCCTTCTGCCCAGGCGGTGTTAGCGCAGGTGCCAACTGCCGCTTTTTGGCGAAGTACTATCTCTGGCATGTGCAAGGCTCAATCAATGGACAAGGCTGAGGAGGTTCTTCAAAAGATCTATGAGAGACGAAATCTGCCAAATGTTACCACATATACTAGTCTGATACATGGATATTATTCGTTAGGAAAGTACGAAGAGGCGGATCGGATTCTCACGGAAATGTCTAGAAATGGTGTTCAACCGAATATTGTAACTTTCAATATACAGATGGATTATCTTTGCAAGAGCGGAAGGTGCGCAGAAGCTAGGAAAATATTTGATTCTATGATCAGTTTGGGCCAAAAACCATCTGTTACTACCTACAGTATTCTGCTTCCTGGGTATGCTATGGAAAAATCTTTTCATGATATGAATTGTCTCATTGATTTGATGGTCGAAAATGGCATTGCACCAGATCATCATGTCCACATCATACTCATATCTGCATGTGCTAAAGAAAAAATGGTTGATGAGGCGATGCATATATTTACAAAAATGCGGGAGCAAGGATTTAATCCTGATGCAGTGAGCTATGGAACAGTAATAGACTTACTTGTGCAGCATTGACCGAATGGATGATGCTATGTCCCAGTTCAATCAAATGATAACCGAAGGGTTAGCTAATGATATAAGAGTTTTCAACCCCCTTATTAGTGGTTTTTGTGCTTTTGGCAAATGGGAGAAGGTTCATGAAATATTTTCTGAAATGTTGGATCGTGGCATCTGTCCGGACAGAGTATTCTTCAACACAATTATGGGCTCCCTTTGCAAAAATGGAAGGGTTACGGAAGCCCAAGGTCTCTTCGACCTGATGGTACACATGGGTGTGAAGCCTGATGTGTGTACTTATAACACACTGATCGGTGGATACATGTTCGTTGGTAAGATGGATGAAGTGAGGAAGTTACTTGACAATATGGTCTCAGTTGGCATGGAACAAGATGTTTTCACCTATAGCAGACTGATTGATGGTTACTCTAAGAATGGAAAGATAGATGATGCATTGGTTGTTTTTAAGGAAATGTTGGAAGGGAAGGTTATGCCTTCTGTTATCACTTTTAATATTATGATTGGCGCATTGCTTAAATGTGGTAGGAAGGAAGAAGCCAAAGATTTGTTTGATGGTATCTGGGCCAACGGATTAGTGCCCGACGTTATTACATATAGCTTAATGATACAAAAACTTATAGAAGAAGGTTCTCTACAAGAGTCTGATATGGAGAAGAATGGGTGTGCTGCCGACTCTCGTACACTAAATGCTATAGTTAGAAGGTTACTTCAGAAAGGGGAGATTCCCAGGGCTGGGACTTATCTGTCTAAAATTGATGAGAGGAGCTTCACCCTTCAAGCTTCCACAGCTAGCTTGTTGACTGCACTTGCCTCAGGGGGGAAACGCCAGGAATATAAGGGGTTACTCCCGGAAAAATATCACTCTTTTCTGGAAAAGGGCACTCATTAAAACCCTTTCTATAGATTTTGCCTAGTTATTCTGGACTGCTAATCGAGGCCTGAACTTACCTTTGTAGGTTACTTCTCCCAACCTTTCCTTTTTGTTAGTATGTCTAAAATGCAGGTCACATCTCTTACTAGTAATTCTGGAAGGAACTTGTACTAGTACCGAATGTCTTTTTCTGCACACATTCTTGTGGGGGCAGCTGCCTTATGTTGGGCACTGTGACTTACTAGGAATGATGTAGTGTTTAACAATAAAAGTGTTTCATCTCCTATGCAGGTTATCCATGCATGCTCGCAATGGCTCCGTACTTGGTCTATCCTGCAGAGGCCGGAGGACAGGGACCTTTTTATGATGGTGTCTACATGGCTGGAGCGTACGGCCAGGGAGGTTTTTTACCCACATGGATGGCGATGTGATCTCCGGATAGGATCTGCCACGTCCTAGACTGGCTTATGTTTTTTTCCTTAGCTACTTTTTTGCTTTTTCAGACTTGTGGACTTGTTGGCTGTGTGCATCTGGTTATGCAGAGGCCGGGCTTTCTTACGATGCGATTGTATCACCTCGATATTTCAATTCAATGAAATGCCCTTTATCGGAAAAAAAGTACCGAATGTCTGATGAATGGTTGGCTTCTACTTCAAATGGACTGTGCATTTCGCCTCACCTAAGCTTCAATTTATATTAGTTTTGTCAGTCTTTGATTTGACCTAATAAATTATTCTCAATGCTCTTTTCCTTGTCTGCTGTAATGATGGACATATACTTTCAGTCAAAAAAACAATGATGGACATATACTAGATATTCACTACTCTATAATGTGAGAAGACCTTTGGCAACCATTGTCAATAGCCACCAACCATTGGCAATGATGGTATACAGCTGATCAAGATATGTTGACTGCATTGTGCCTGTGGACTCACTGAAGTTGCCAGCAGCAAGTTAGTTTCTGTATTTCCTTTCTTCTTTACATTTGAATGGAAACATGCAGTTCTTAACTAGAATCCGTTACAACTTAACATTCTATTCATTATCAACATTGACAAAATAAACATGTTAGATTTGAAAGTGTAACATGCATATTTTGCAATGTAGATAATATTGCATTGCTTCTTTAGTTTGCCACTTTTATTGTTCTCAAGTTTGGCACTTTTTTTATTCGCAAAAAAAAGCTATGCTTATTTTCTTTAATTTGATACCAATGTTATGCACATGGATCTGAATTTCGTTCAGGGTCCGTATATGTACAGTGGTTTGCATCTCGTTACACTACTATTCAGCTCATCTGCCTAGTAATCCCATTATGCTTGTACAATAAGGATTATTTTTTCTGCTGCCCCGCCTGTGCGTTGGCTGCCGCGCTCTCCTCCCTGGGCTTCGGTGACTGCCACCTTCGCCTTGCCAACCACTGGGACGGCTCCTGGAGCATCTTCTTCATCCTGGACCTCGACTCGGGTGGCGACACGACAGCACATGCCTGGTCGGCATTCCACCCCATAGCCATCGTCCTCGGCGAGCGCCTCCACGACATAGTCGCTGTCACCTGCTAGTGCTGCAGCGGTGCAGCCTCGTCCACCTGGAGGCCAGCAGGCTCACGCATTTTGACCCCAACCACTTCAACGAGTGGTACTCTACCTACAAGGTGAACCACTATGTTTGGAAAGTATCACTATTACCGAATCTCAGTCCAAGCTTGCTCATAGGTTCATCCTTGGTTGGCTGAAAATCTCATTCTCTATTACAGATTAGTAAATTTCTTGCTGAGTTTGCTCTCCTAGCAGTTCAGCACCACATTGTACTTTAGGAGAGTAATAATTAAGTTTTTTCGATGCAATATTAGACTAGTATCATTAGAGTTGCAATGCATGGAGAAGAAGGACGATGCTTGCTTTTCTCTCACACTTTGCTAGTACTGTTTCCACTTGCTGCTATATCTAGGAGATCTTTATGAACAGCATAACTAATACAAATGAGTGATGTTTAAATTAACTGTGTTACAACAGTTGCTGGTGACCCCTGCTCTGTTAAATTTCGCCTTTGTGGCTCTGCCTGTTGCTATCCATCAAACAATTAATAATTGACCTTGGAATCGACACATCAGCCTCCATCTTTTTCAGAAGGTTGTGAGCCTAGCTCAACTGGTTGGGGGAGTGGACGTACAAACCCAACACGTGGGTTTGAATCCTCACGGAGACGAATTTAGGTTCCTATTTATTTTTGAGGACCAGTCTTTCCTGATACTCACGCATTTATTGAGGACTAGGCTAGGCTTGGTATGTAACCAAGTCTAAAAATCAATCCTAGTACTCATACTTAAAAGGCCGTATGCATCCCTAGTTGGTGCAGAGGCCGGGGAAGTGAAATTCTCCCCCAATTTTAAGAAACTGAGTGCGTGGCCCATCCCCGCACCCCGACCCCCTCGCGCCGCCACCCAGGGCGACGCCAGGGGGGCCAACTCCTTCACGCCGCCGGTCCTCCCGCGAGGCAGATCCCTGTCGCCACTGCCACTGGCTCTAGCCGCGGTGGTGGCGGCGCCCGACGCCAGAAGGGCTAGGGCAGGAGGGTTGCGCCGGATCTCCCATGAGGCGGCTGGGGCGCCTCGTGTAGGATGTCCGTGCACGGCAGCCATGGCGGCGTCCTGGCTGTGCGGCGGTAGCCGGCGAACCTATGGCTGGCGAGGTGCTCCGGTGGTATCCTCCGCTATGCGATGGACGGCGGCGGTGGCCGTGGATCTGGCTTCCAGGCCAGATCCGTAGTGGTTCGGCTTTTGCCGGCCGGCGGCGCGTGATAGGGCCGTGGTGGGGCGGCCGGAGGTCCTCAACCGGCTTTCCGATGACACCGTACGTCTACATGGCGAGGCACTAGTAGAAAACAGACCTTTTGTGCCGGTTCGTAAGGGCCTTTAGTGCCGGTTCTCCAACCGGCACTAAAGGGTGGGGACTAAAGCAGCCCCCCCCCCTTTAGTCCCGGTTCAACACGGCTCGGCACTAAAGGCCCACCACGTGGCACCTGCCGGTGCCGTGGGCTGGGGGACCTTTAGTCCCGGTTGGTAACAACAACCGGGACTAAAAGTATTTAATTCTTTTAATTTTGGTTTATTTTTCCTTTTAATCCTTTAGGGGTTTATGAATTAATTATGGTTTATTTTTCGCTACATACTGTACACGTTGTGCATATATATATAAATAGAATTTCTCGTAGAACCGATCATATATATATATATATCATCGAATTTCTCGTACGACGACCATTCACATACATATATATATATATACAATTTGGTATATACAATTTGCGGATCATTACATATGCATGCATTACTGCTTGATCTTGTAATGGTATTCTCTTTTGGGATCTATGACCTAGTCGAGCAGAAATCCAGCTATTTCCTCTTGAATTGCTCGTACGCGAGCCGTTGGTAGGAGCTGGTCCCGCATCTCCATCAGCTATAAGAAGGAGATCAAGATGAATATATTAGTTGTGTGTATATATATTAGCTAGATCGTGATAAAAAAATTATGGATAGTGTTCTGGCAAACGTATCCAAAGATTTCTTTCATTTCTGCTCCTTTCAGACGTGATCATGCGAATGTTCTCGCAAACGTAGTATGCGCATAAACTATTCCCCTGCTCCTGCCTCATGCACTTTACGAGAATAAAATTCAATCAGGTAATAATTAATTAAGCATGATAATGGTATTGAAACTAGAATTAAAGAGATGCACGGACGTAGCTAGCTAGTACTACTTAATTACCTTGGGTTGCACCCATGTCAGCTTTTGTGCGAAGTCTCCTGGGACCAGTTTGATGAACTTGGCCCAAGCCCTGCCCGCTGGCAAAGAAAATGAATAAAGGAGTTATTAACTAGTTGATATCAGAAAATGAAGTAAAGAGGCCGACATAGTGCGATAATGATTGAAATTACCTGTCGACCATCCCCCTCACGGTTGTGTATTCGGATGGATTCTTATATAGTGAGTCCAGTACTTCAACTTTTCCCTTGTCAACTTCAATGATTAACAAGATCCAGTGGTAACTGCATGTGCACACGTTTTGTATAATTAAGCGGGCATGTGCATAACTCATCAACTACACTTATTAACATCTAGTAAGCAAAAAATAGAATTTGTAGTGCATGATATAGTAACACTCACCCGAAGTTGTAAGGAAGTAGTATTTATGGTTGGGTGTTTAGTTGCTTCGAAAACTCTAGCAGGAATCTCTCTGTGTCTTTTCTCGAATATTGATCTTCCCATATCGCCTGATTAACCATATTTGGGTCAATGAACCCAATGCCATAGCGTCCAGCTTTTTTCATTTCATACATCTTCATTCTGCATAATACCACAGAAAAGAATATAGTGAGGATAATTACAGGTAATGAACGAGAGCACAGCTAGCTAGCTAGAGACTTAAATTACAGAAAGAAATCACTTACAGACAATAGCAACTGACGATAGATTTGTCGAGTGCGTCTTGATTGAATAACTGAAACAACTCTGAATAATGAATCCACAAATCTTTTTTATGGAAGTAATGCTTTCTCTTGACTTTCACCATGAGGGACTCTTGATTGGTATTTGCTGTTTCTTGCATGTACCACATATGCAAATTGTACAATCTCGTTGGTAGAAGCTTGACATCGTCAGGCTTGACAAGAGGTTTGCCGCGGACATATTGATATTTTACTTCCTCCTTTGTAATCCCGGGGATTTCCTCAAGGCCAAGGAGTTGTTCAACAGTGACACCGGCCTCTTTAGCCTGCCTTTTATGATCGTCGGTTATTACCAGCCGATCGGCGGTACTCACAGTTGTTTGTACAATGAGTGGGGGGATCGATTGCACTGCCTGTTCTCCTAGCTGGGGAACAGTTTTCCCGCTTTTTTTGCCAACTGCTTGGCTCGAGCTCGAGCTCGACTCCTTTTGTCCTGCTAAATATGACCTCTTGATAGACCTCACATAGTCGCCTAAAAGATCGTTTCAACTCCAGGTGCTTTGATTGTAGGCCTTCAAGGCGGAGTGCTTCCTCCTTCTTCTTCTGCTCCTCCTGCTTCTTCTTTCTCGCACGGCTTCTGTAGTCGTTGTTCCAATCCGCAAACCCCTCAAACCACGGAACAACGCCTTTGCCTCGTGTTCTTCCCGGGTGTTCAGGATTCTTCAGGGCGCGCGTAAGCTCGTCGTTCTCTCTGTTGGGCGTGAACACACCCATTCCAGCTTCTTCTATTGCAATAAGTATTTCATCTGTCGCTTCTTTAAGACTTGCCTTCACCATAACTAGCCCTGTCTCTGGGTCCAACTTCCCCCCATACGCATAAAACCATGTCCTGCACCTGGGGGGCCATGTCAATGTAATTGGAGTGACCCCTGCACTACTCATCTCTTGCCCAGATTGATCCCACTTAGGCAGGGCCACCTGTTAGCCACCTGGCCCCAGAGTATGGTGCCACTTCTTTTTCGTAGCATTAATCTTGTTTTTTCTCGACCGTTCCTTAGTTTCTTCCGATTCCTTGAACTTCACGAAAGCGTCGCAGTGATCTTTTGCCTTCACCAGTGCTCCCGTGAATTCTGGAGTCTTCTTTTTTGATTTGACGTACTTAGTCCATGCATTTTTCTTGAAGGTGTTGAATGCGATCTCCATCTTTTTAAGAGCATAGTTTCTGACTTTCTTCAGATCTACATCTGTCAAATTATCTGGTAGGGTGAAATGTTCCATGAGCGATGTCCAAAGCACATCTTTTGCTCTTTCGTCGACAAAAGTAACTCCTGCTCGATCTCCCTTTGCTGGCTTTTTCCATTCTTGAACAGAGATCGGGATTTGGTCCCTGACAATAACTCCGCATTGATTCTTGAACTTGGTCGCATTTTTCCTAGGTTCAAGCGGTTCGCCATTTGATGTTTTGATGGAATCGATGTTGAACTTTACGCCACGATCCAACTTTCTGGCCGGGCCTCGAACTACCCTGTCGCTTGTAGAAGATTTGCTCGATCCGGAGGCCTAAAAGAAGAAAGATCGATTCGTTAATACATACAAATCAATTAAGACATGTAATGATCACCGGATGGCTTATATAATAAATATACCTCGCCGGTCTTTGTTATTTGAAGAACATTTTCTTCGTCAACATCGTTGTCGTCGCCTTCATCTATTCGTTCGTCTTCATCAATCATACAACCCTCACCGGAATTGTTCAGATATTGCGAGCCGTCATCATCTTCAGGTTCATGCTCTAGGCTCGGGGAGCGTATGATGTCGAACAGAGCCTCTTCTCCTTCTCTGCCGGTATTGTCCATATCTTTTATTTAACTAATCCAGAAGAAAGATAAAACAATTTAGTATTCAAATTAGAATGCATCCAATCAATAAGGAAAAACTGAATCATAGTACATAATATGCATCTCGAATAATTCATATAATATGCATCATCGAATATAATCTCGAATAAATCGTCTCGAATATTATCGAATATAATCTCGAATACATCTCGAGTATTATCACTAATACATCTCGAATATTATCATATATATAACATCACTAGATAATACAGATCGAATATTATCGAAGAATCTAGTTCACTCGCGGTTCCTGAGGCGCGGGCGGTGGACACCCAAAGAGAAGGAACCGTCACAGGATCACAGCTCAGGTGAGATTCCTGAAGAACCTGCCAGGTATTGGAGAACCTGACGTCCAACGCATCCATGTAGCGACGGACGTGCTCATCCTCCTCCCTGACACGGCGACGTACCACCTCCGGCGGGGCCGGCTGCCTCTGCACCGAAAGTGGCCCACGCGAACGCCACCAAAGAAGCTCCGGGTCGACGACGGGACCTGGGGCCGGGTTCCTCACCAAGCTGCGCGCCCCTGAAGGTAGCACCTCCCAGTGCCAGCCCGGCGGAGCCCAGTCCCGAACGTTGCCCCTCTGAAGCAGGACGTCGTCGCGAACGAGTCGACGACGAGGATGCGGGCCGGGCGTCGTTGACTCCGAGAAGAAATTCTTATGAAAACAAATTCCTATATATGCAATGTCATTTTATTAGGAAATTTTGAGCAAAATATCCTCTTTTCAGTTATAATGTCCCATTCCTAGGTTATAACTACCCTAATAATATTCCTTTCTCAACAAATTCCGAAACTTTTCCCACTTATATATAGTCCTTCTAACAAATATATATATGGTCAACTTTTTCCTATGCAACTTTTTTATATGCAAATTTTTTCTATACTATGATATACAACATTATATAAAATTTAAAAACAGAAAAAGAAACACTAATTAAGCATACTTCTATACATCCATTAAAAAACAGAAAAACAACATTATATAAAAAAATCTATACTAATTAAACACTAATTATATCCATCTAACATGCATTCATACATACATATATACTAGTGAAAAACAACTAAAACATCTAAATAGAAAATGTGTGTGTGTGTGTGTGTCTGTGTGTGTGTTCATGCATGTGTGTGTGTGTGGGGGGGGGGGGGGTGGGGGCTCGGGGCCGGAGGGGCGGCCATGGCAGCAGGGGGCGAGGGAGAGGGGGGAGAGGGAGGAACTGAGCTCACAGCGGGGCGATGGCGAGGCGAGGCGAGTCGGGGGCAGCGACGGCGTCGGGGCAGGCGGCGCAGCGAGGAGCGGGCGTGGGCGGCGCCATCGGGAATCGGAGAGGAGGGCGCGTCCGGAGTAGGGGTCGACGAGGAGGCACGGGCGGCCGGCGTCGGGGGCGGCGCGGGCGGCCGGCGTCAGGGGCGGCGACGGCGTCGATCGGGGCAGGCGGCGGCGCGCAGCAGCCTGGCGGCGGCGTCTATGTTTGGCGTCGAGAGAATGGAGAGGATGGGGGATTTTTCGTAAGTGGCTATATATATATGAGAGCCTTTAGTCGCGGTTGGTGGCTCCAACCGCGACTAAAGGTGCCGCGCAAGTTTAGTCCCACCTCGCCCACCGAGGGGCGCCCGCACCAGCTTATAAGCCTCGCTGCGGCAGCTCCCTCGAGCTACTCTCTAAGCAGGCCTATGTGGGCCTATTGAACCTGTGTTGCCCTGTTGGTCCTACTGGGCCTTGTGAGACTGCGGTTGCGGCCCAGTAGGCGGTTTTTTTTTTACTTTTCAGTTTTTTTAATTTCTGTTTTATTTATTTTCTTTTGTTTGCTTTTTTTTTTACTTTTCAGTTTTTTTAATTTATGTTTTATTTATTTTCTTTTGTTTCTGAGTTATTTTTGCTTTATTTAGAGTTAATGAGTGAATCTTTTTGCGTTAGGTCAAAAAAATTATAAACTTTCTGTTAGTGGCAGAATTTTTCAAATTTGAATAGTTTAAATTCGAATTATTTGAAATTTGTGTGAATCACTAGTTTGTGAATAACTTTACTTTAAAAATAGATTTTGCAGTGTTCTTTTTTCTGCTGTTTAATATTAGCGTGTTTTATCATTATATTCAATTTGGTAATTCTTAGGTTATTTAAAAAATGAAATGCCTTTGTAACAGACGAGTTTTCGTCTGAAACCCTGATACTTCGAAAGAGATTGTCCATTTTGTACACGAAGTGCATCCCGTTTTTGCCGTAACCCTCTCAACTTTTTAGCACATGCTATGTGGGTGAAATGATGATACCATGCCAACTTTCAACCTTTTCAGAGGTCATTTGTAGTGCTTTTCAATTTCAGGGTCATTTAGCTCAAAAAAATCAGTAAATGCATGAAAAATAGCAAATGAAGTCAGAAAGGGTTGAAAATTGATGGCGTGGCTTCGAATGGTGCATACTGAACACACAAAAAGTCTGGAGTTGAAATAAGTTTAAAAAAATGAAATGCCTTAGTAACAGACGAGTTTTCGTCTGAAACCCTGATACTTCGAAAGAGATTGTTCATTTTGTATGCGAAGTGCATCCAGTTTTTGCCGTAACCCTCTCAACTTTTTAGCACATGCTATGTGGGTGAAATGATGATACCATGCCAACTTTCAACCTTTTCCGAGTTCATTTGTAGTGCTTTTCAATTTCAGGGTCATTTAGCTCAAAAAAATCAGTAAATGCATGAAAAATAGCAAATGAAGTCAGAAAGGGTTGAAAATTGATGACGTGGCTTTGGACATAATATTTCGACGCGTTTAAAATGCCAAAACACATAAGTACACTACTATTACAAAGATACCCTCCGGTTTGTCCGAAGTGGGACTTTCCAGATATATAAGTCCGGAAACTAACTAGAGAAGCCGGTCACATCCCAGAGTGGGATCTTTGGGTATAAAACTTTTTCTTCGCGTGTGTCCCTTTGCGTCGTAACCATGGACAATCTTCATCGTTTAACTTGATGCTCGGGTCAACATTCACTCTGAAGGGAGCAATTTCATGAAACTTTTCATAATCTTCTGACATGTCTGTCTTGTCCTCCACTCCCACGATGTTTCTTTTCCCTGAAAGAACTATGTGGCGCTTTGGCTCATCGTATGATGTATTCGCTTACTTATCTTGTCTTTTTCTCGGCTTGGTAGACATGTCCTTCACATAGAAAACCTGCGCCACATCATTGGCTAGGACGAATGGTTCGTCTGCGTACCCAAGATTGTTGAGATCCATTGTTGTCTTCCTTTACCCCGCCTCTTGTCAGATTGACCCATTTGCACCTAAACAAAGAGACCTTCAAACCAAGTCCATAGTCAAGTTTCCATATCTCCTCTATGTAACCATAATATGTGTCCTTTGGCCTATTGGTGTTTGCTGCATCAAAGCGGACACCACTCTTTTGGTTGGCGCTATTTTTATCTTGGGTGATCGTGTAAAATGTATTCCCATTTATCTCGTACCCTTTGACAGTCAATATAGTCGAAGATGGTAACTTGGACAACAAGTACAGGTCATCTGCAACAGTGTCCTCATGCATGAGACGTGTCTGCAACCAACCGGCGAAAGTCACCGTTTGTTCATGTGTAATCCAGTCGTCAGACTGCTCCGGGTGGTTGGAGCGTAGAATATTCTTGTGTTGCTCGATATACGGAGCCACCAAGGCGGAACTTTGTAGAACTGTGTAGTGTGCTTGCGCCAAAGAATGCCCGTCCGGCATATTACTGAATTCTTTCCTAGCATGCCTTTTCCACCTAGTCTGCCCTCATGCCGCGATTTAGGAACACCAATCGGCTTAGTGTCAGGAATAAAGTCAACACAAAACTCAATGACCTCCTCTGTTTCATGGCCCTTGGAGATGCTTCCTTCTGGCCTAGCACGATTATGAACATATTTCTTTAAGACTCCCATGAACCTCTCAAAGGGGAACATATTGTGTAGAAATACAGGACCCGGAATGGCAATCTCCTCGACTAGGTGAGATAGGACGTGCGTCATGATATTGAAGAAGGATGGTGGGAACACCAACTCGAAACTGACAAGACATCGCACCAAATCATTCTCTAACCTTGGTAGGATTTTTGGATCGATTACCTTCTGAGAGATTGCATTGAGGAATGCACATAGCTTCACAATGGCTAATCGAACGTTTTCCGGTAGAAGCCCCCTCAATGCAACCGGAAGCAGTTGCATCATAATCACGTGGCAGTCATGAGACTTTAGGTTCTGAAACTTTTTCTCTGTCGTATTTATTATTCCCTTTATATTCGACGAGAAGCCAGACGGGAGCTTCATACTGAGCAGGCATTCGAAGAAGATTTCCTTCTCTTCTTTGGTAAGAGCGTAGCTGGCATGACCCTGAAACTGCTTTGGATCCATGCCGTCTTCTCCGTGCATACGTTGCTGGTCCTCCCGTGCCTCCGGTGTATCTTTTGTCTTCCCATACACGCCCAAGAAGCCTAGCAGGTTCACGCAAAGATTCTTCGTCACGTGCATCACGTCGATTGCAGAGCGGACCTCTAGGTCTTTCTAATAGGATAGGTCCCCAAATATAGATTTCTTCTTCCACATGGGTGCGCGTCCGTCAGCGTCATTCGGAACAGATTGTCCGCCAGGACCCTTTCCAAAGATTACTTTTAAATCCTTGACCATATCAAGTATATCATCACCAGTACGGTGGCAAGGCTTCTGCCGGTGATCTGCCTCACCTTTGAAATGCTTGCCTTTCTTTCTTACGGGATGCCTGCTCTGAAGAAATCGATGATGCCCCAGGTACACATTCTTCTTACATTTATCCAAATATATACTGTCGGTATCATCTAAATAGTGCGTGCATGCGTGGTATCCCTTGTTTGTCTGTCCTGAAAGGTTACTGAGAGCAGGCCAATCATTGATGGTTACAAACAGCAACGCTTGTAAGTCAAATTCCTCCTATTCTTTCTCAACCCACGCACGTACACCTTTTCCATTCCACAGCTGTAAAAGTTCTTCAACTAATGGCCTTAGGTACACATCAATGTCGTTGCCGGGTTGCTTGGGGCCTTGGATGAGCACTGGCATCATAATGAACTTCCGCTTCATGCACAATCAAGGAGGAAGGTTATAGATACATAGAGTCACAGGCCATGTGCTATGATTGCTGTTCTGCTCCCCAAAAGGATTAATGCCATCTGCACTTAAACCAAACCATACGTTCCTAGCGTCCTTTGCAAAGTCCTTCCACTTTCTCTTGATTTTTCTCCACTGCCATCCGTCAGCGGGTACTCTCAACTTCCCGTCTTTCTTACGGTCTTCGTTGTGCCATCGCATCAACTTGGCATGCTCTTTGTTTTGGAACAAACGTTTCAACCGTGGTATTATAGGAGCATACCACATCACCTTGGCAGGAATCTTCTTCCTGGGGCGCTCGCCCTCAACAGCATACCGGGCATGCATTCAAATCCTCGTACACACCGCGGTAGAGGATGCAGTCATTAGGGCATGCATGTATCTTCTGCACCTCTAATCCTAGAGGGCAGACAACCTTCTTTGCTTCGTACGTACTGTCGGGCAATTCGTTGTCCTTTGGTAGCTTATTCTTCATTATTTTCAGCAACTTTCAAATGACTTGTCTGGTACACCATTCTCTGTCTTCCATTGCAGCAATTCCAGTGTGGTACCCAGCTTTTTCTTGTCATCGTCGCAATTTGGGTACAACAATTTCTTCTGATCCTCTAACATGCGCTGCAACTTCAGCTTCTCCTTTTCACTTGCGCAGTTTCTCTTTGCATCGGCAATGACCCGACCAAGATCATCAGCGGGCTCATCTGATGCCTCTTCTTCAGCTCCTTCCCGCATTGCCGGCTCAGCTTCTTCCCCCATTGTTGTACCATCATATTCATGGAACCCATGGCCAGGATAGCTGTCGTCATCCTCTTCTTCTTCATTCTCTTCCATTAGGACCCCTCTTTCTCCGTGCTTGGTCCAACAGTTATAGCCGGACATGAAACTGGACTCAAACAGGTGGACGTGAATGGTTCTTGAGTTAGAGTAATTTCGATCATTCTTACAGCGAGCACATGGACAATACATAAAACCATCCGCCCGCTTGTTTGCCTCAGCCGTAACCAGAAAAGTACGCACGCCATTAATGAACTGGGGAGAGCATCGGTCATCGTACATCGATTGCCGGCTCATCTTCATTACACAACACTGAAAAGACCAAATTAATACAAGTTCATACATAATGTTCATACACACTTGTTCTCATAAAACAACATACAAACTCTCTAGCTAAAGCATTTAAATGCAACAACAAATGCGATCAAGATCGCAACTAAGGTAACAATTGATCCAACAGCATAGTGATACGAAGCCTCACTATCAATGACATATTTTTTAAATTTTCTAATCTTCCAGCGCATTGCATCCATCTTGATCTTGTGATCATCGACGACATCGGCAAAATACAACTCCAGTTTCATCTTTTCTTCTTCAACTCTTTTCAATTTTTCTTTCAAATACTCGTTTTCTTTTTCAACTAAATTTAACTTCTTGACAAGAATATCTATGTCGGTTGCAATTTCCGGTTCACATACCTCCTAGATAAAAATATCTATGTCAACTTGATGGGCATAATTGTCATAAACACGAAATGCAACAAATAGTTATAAAAGAGAGTATATACCACATCCGAATCATAAACCGGACGAGGGCCGACAGGGACGGATATCAAAACCATGCCACTATGTATAACAAACAATCATATAGGTAAGAAAACTATACAAGTAACTATCTAAATCTTACAAACATGATTTTTTTTTATAAAAGGATAAGAACAAGAGGCTCACCAAGGTGGTGCCGGCGACGGGACGGTGCGGGCGATCGACGGTGGTTAGGACGGGGACGGGAAGGCACTAAGTAAACCACACCTACACATGCAAAGTAAGAAGTTAATTTGAGCTCAGATTGCATATAAATCAAATAAGGGAAAACTTTGTTTTTGCCACTCTAGTTTTTGCCCACTTTGCTTATGCCACTCTAGAATTTGACATTTCACTTTTGCCACTCTTAGCTTTTGACAATACATCACAAATGCCATTCCGTGGCAAAAGCAATAATTTTTCATTTCACTTTTGCCACTCTTAGCTTTTGACAATGTATCACAATTGCCACTCTAGAATTATTGTTTTTGCCACATAATGGCAATTGTGATGTATTGTTGAAAGATAAGAGTGGCAAAAGTGAAATGTCAAATTCTAGAATGGCATAAGCAAAGTGGGCGAAAACTAGAGTGGCAAAAACAAAGTTTTCCCATCAAATAAACTACCACATATAAATACTCCCAAACTAAAACCCACAAATCACTATACTTATAGAGCATTGCAAGAGCTAATCTGGCAATGAGAGATGAAAGGACAAAGTTGCTAACCTTTGTGAACACTTGGATGGATGGGGTGCCTCCAAATCTTGACAAATTTTGGCAAAAATGGAGGTGAGCTCGAGCAAGGGGAAGAACAAAGGAGAGGAAGAAGGGGAAAAACAGGGAGGAGTGTGCTCGGGCTGGCCGAAGGGTTCATATAGGGGATCTTTAGTCCCGGTTCGTGACACAAACCAGGACTAAAGGTGAGCCTATAGTCCCGGTTCGTGCCACGAACCGGGACTAAAGGTGATCGTGGGGCCCCAGGCTGACACCAGCCTGCCACCACCCCTTTAGTCCCGGTTCGTGTTACGAACCCGGACTAAAGGTCCGGAACGAACCGGGACTAATGATGCCCGTCCCGAACCGGGACTAATGGTCACATTAGTGCCGGTTCAAAACCAGACCGGGACTAATGCTTTGGACAAAAGGTCTGTTTTCTACTAGTGAGGGTGAGATCGGATCCAGTCAGCGGCGAGATCATGGTGGCGCTACTTCCGGTGAAAATCGCGCAGACTTCGGTCATAGCGGACAGTGACGGCGTCTCCGACGTCATTCCCTTGTTGAGGCAGTCAACATGATCGGGATGTTCCGGGGGAAACCCTAGATCTGGCTCTACCGGATCGGACGATGACGACGCCTTTGATGCCGTTCTCCCTCCTAGGGGCATTGTTTTGGAGCAGGAGCTGGCTGGAGGGGACAAGAGGAGGAGCGGTGTTACATCTACCGCAAGGCCGACGATGGATCCCGACGGCATGGCGCTGCGGAGTTTCAGCGATGTGCGCATGTGGATGGATATGTGTAGGATGGTGGAGTTGTCTGGCACCGTGGTGGTGTCGACGGCAGGCCTGGCAAGGTCGGTGCGTCAGTACCTGCTCTGGAGATGGATCGGTGGAAGACGGCGGTGGCGGCCTCTGAGAGTGCGTCAGACCGGTGTGACCTAGTCCCGGTATGTGGCTGGGCTAGGGAATCCGGCTTTAGATGTTAGGCTTTGGTGCGATGTCTGTTTGGTATTTGGCTCGGACATTCGGCACCCCTTCATCGAGGGATAGGAGTAGCGACAATTGTTGCCAAGATGGTGGTTTCAGACTTATTGATGTATTACTTTGTAAGGTCATTGTGAATAATTAATAAAATGGCTGCATGCATCGTCCAGATGCAGAGGCCGGGGGTATATCCTCCTTTTCCAAAAAAAAGAAGGTTGTGAGCACATTACTCAGAATATGCCTGAATAGTGTTACATTAACTTTTATCTCCCCTTTTTTAATAATGTTCACCATATGTGCACAGCCTCCCATGGTGCACATATGACTCAGAAATTCCCTCCGGCCGTTGTTGTGACCTTCTCCTCCGAGCCTTCCATGGTGCTTATTGACGGGCAAACCAACAACAGGGTCTCCGCCGCCTATATAATTCTCGCCAAAGGAGATGCACTCTTGGGTCAGATAACCCTGGACGATGCTCCCATCGGGACGGGACATGTTACGAACGAATCCTTTGATGACCCCATTCATCCTCTCTAACGGCATCATGCTGTGAAGGAATGTCGGCCCGAGGTCGATGATGTCGTCCACGATGTGGACACACAGATGCACCATGACGTCAAAGAACGCGGTCGGGAAGTACATCTCAAGCTCACATAGTATGACAACGATCTCTTCATGTAGCCTTCGGAGCTGCTTCACACCGTTGGACTTTCGAGAGATAACGTCGAGGAAGTTGCAGAGACCAGTAAGCGAGTCAAGGAAGAGAGAAGAAGGGCAATAATGGTGGAGAAGTAACTTAGAGAGGGGAGAGGGGAAAGGAGGGGAGAGGGCAAAGGGGGGAGGAATGGGGAGAGAGGGGGTGGGTGAAAAGGTGGTACCAGCCACGATTTGCAGTAGCGCTGTATTCATATCTGATCAATGGTTGGACCAGGAACACTATGGTGTAACAAAGTTCTCTTCGATTGACTTGAATATGATGAAGTCCGTGACTGTATCATGAATTTGACAACTTTTAACATCACCGTACTGGTCTGTCTTTATAGGTTTGATCAAACTTCTATTCGTGATCTCATTAAAATTTAAAAACACATCTATCCTACCTCCGCTTTTTATAAAGTTCTAGAATCTTTTGTTGGCCAATTTTTCTTCTTCGTTTTTTTGTGTTTTTGTTGGTTCTATCAGTTTTCTTTTATTTTTTTCATTTTTACCTTCCTTTTTATTTATTTTAAAATGATGTATTTTTTCCAATTTGTTAACATTTTTTAAATTCATGAAAATTTTCAAATTCGGGATCATGTAGCACGTTAATGGGGTTGTGCGATTGGGGTTTAGGCAGCACAGTACACGCTCTATAGGAGTTCCTCAGAATAATAGAGTTATCTGCCTATCTGTCTTATGAATAGCCTTGACGGCATTTCCTAATAAAAATAGTTTTGTCTATGACAAAATCGAGTTTTACAAAGCTGTCGGAAGAACCATATGATCAGCAGAAGTTAATCACAGCATCATAAGAGCCATCCAGCTCCAACCACCAATCGATGGGAAAAGTTGTTGATGGACTGACAACCAAACTTTGATCGACAAGCATCGTAAGTACAGAAAAGGCAGGTTTAACAGACATGCTGTATATTTCTTCAGCAACGAACATTGTGGCGCCACCTAATTGAGACGCTACATTTGAGAATGCGCCAAAGAATTATGATATGACCATCCCTGCCGCAGCCTAATCAAAAGAAGAGACTAGTCCGTGACTTGAAGCAGCGTCAAACAATCACTAATCTAACATGGCCACGAAATCGCCGACCTTGTCAGTGTTGAAGAACACCTTTGGGGTTGCTGGCATGGCATGATCATGTGTTTCAGGAGATACATGTAGGTTGAGGTTGTCGCCATCTTCAAGGTCCAACCAGATATCAGAAATGGCATTCTCTACCTCCCGTCTGTTGTTAGCAGCCGCGATGTGCTCCAACTCCAGGTTGTCCACAACAGCGGATGTGCTCTAAACATACGTCTGAGTGAGTGTTCATTTTGTCCCGAATGCCTCCTACTCCCAAATGTACTTTCAGAATCTCTTTCATTCTTTTCTAGTCTCTCCAAGCCACTAGCTCCTCCATGTAAAAAAAAAGGCACTTGCTCCTCCGTATTTCCTATTTACAAAATTTTCGTACTAGCGAAAACTATGTGTACATCTAGCTTGCTTTTGTGCGTGTGAACATTTGATGGAATATATATATCCATGAACCCATCAATCCGGAGCAGGGGAAGAGAGACCGATCCATCTCCCCCCTCAAATTTGGTGAACCCATCAATGCCAGTTTTGCCTCTGTATAGTCCGACGCAGCGACCGGCATCCCATCTCACGCTACTCTGGCAGCCTCCCCGTCGACATCACCCCACGCACGCCAATCCGCTGCATACACAGCAGCACGACAACGCCGGCGGCGAGGTCTCATCGCCGTCGATGTCACCGTAGAACCAGGCCATGGACGTGCGAGAGGTTAAGAGGCTCAAGGACATGTTCAACTTCATGCTTGAGAAGGTCAACAGCTTCAATCCAACTATCTACGTTACATACATAGTCTATCCAATCATCCAAGCACAGCTCCACTGCTCCACCACAAGCATATATATGCTTGATTGGTTAATTAGTAGGCATTTTGCACCGACTGAGAAGTAAAAGGAATCTGGGATTACCTGTTCTTTTGTGTCGCAGGTACTGTACAGAGAAGTCCGCAGCTGTGCCATCATCCCGTCATGGCTCATGTGGACGGTGGGAGGACAATCTATCTAGAAGTTGGGAAGACGGATTTGGAGTTTTTTGCCCGCGTGGTTTTGAAATTATGGAAGTGAATCCTTGCATACTATCTGGATCAGTGACTGGCGATTGGTGTCTATGTTGTGTTTGGTAGTAATCACCCAACATTAAATTGGTCGCCACAAACCGGCTCGCCATAGGACTTTGGTAATCAGGATGTTGGTCATCTGTTGCCTTTTTTATCTGGATGAATGGACTTTGCACCCAAAATTTACGAGGCCGTCGGTGACTATGAAGTGTTTCCTTACTTCTATGTTACTTATATCTGTCACAAGTTACAGATTCAACGTATGCATCACCTGACCAAGATCAAAGATCCGTTCATCTGCAATCACAGGGATCCTTTCTCTACACGACTATACTTCTATTTTTGACAAAGTTTGCTAATGATATGAGACGGTCATTTTCCTCATTTTTCTTGAGAGTTGTGGATCTGCTATGTTTATTTTGTCCCATAATGTCTCTTTGCTTTGTGAAATATGAAAATGCCTCAACGTTGACCATGTATTTTCATTTTTCGCTTTCATGTTGCAGGGATAATATCATGAACTTTATTCAAGAGAGTCGATAGTATATCAGGGGATGGGAAAGCTTCCATTTTGGTCTCCACATTATTCCACCTTTGGCATGGATAAGGTATGTTTTATATGAAGAAAACATGCAGCAGCAAACAAGAATATTGGGATGTTCACCACTAGGATATCGACACATTGCTTTAATGTCGGTACTATCTCTAGCTGCATTTGATGAGCTTTCCAGTGACATGATGTTATATAAGGAAAACATGTTTTCTCCCACACAATATGATAGAGATGGCTCATTTGCTAATCAAGTAGTATTATGTTTCCCAAGTGAATATTGCAGGGATAAACTTCCATAGTATACCAATTAAAGGATCATAAGGACATTGATCAAGATAGATGGGAAGTTAAGATAGGAAGTTTGATTTACAACAAGAGACCCACATAGTACACGATAAGTGTCTTAAAATGGAAATTTGTTCATAATTGGTCATATGATGTTTCATATTGGAATCTTTGTACTTTATGTGTTTGTATACATTAAAATTCGTGTAAGTGGTATGAGGTTACATATGTCACATGACTATATTTAGCATAAAAAAATTGATCGCATAATTCCCATTTTGCACTCTTTATACTATACACCCAGTACTATGTACATTGCATTTTTTTTATCTTAATATCAAACATCTAATATGCAACTAAAGGTATTGAATCTATCTATTATCATGTGAATATGACTAACAATTCCCGCTGCAACGCGTGGGGTATCATCTAGTGTGCTCTGCCTTAAATTCTTTAAGGTCTAGGCATCCCATGGACATATATCACTTGAATGTTTGCATAAGAGAAGAAAAAAGATCTGCATAGCATGATTGCATAACCAATCTCCCTTAGTGCTTGCCTTTCTACACTTTTCATTTGCTCATGCCTCGACATTACATAAAATTAAGTTACATACTGCAGCACAAAGAGGCTATGGCATGGGAGGCAAGCGGAAATAAATACTTGGTCTCGAAAGATGGGCAGTAAGCAAGATGAAGCAAGCTAGACAAAGAAACAAATGTTTGGCGTCAAAGATGCATGTAACTCTGTATGAATAGGCTGTTGGGTTCGGCTATATGATGTTAATCTTTATTGGTATGTATATGATTGAGGTTTCATAAGATAGAAAATAATAATATGAAAACATTTCTCAAATAATGAACTTACTAGGTATATGTTGAATGAGTTAAGATTAGTTGGAATGGAAGTAAGAACAACACTTTCTTCACATCCCACGCCAATTTGACCTTCATTCATTTAGCTCTGGGGCTCACGACTACCGAAGACATGTTATGGAAAACGGATCTGCAACAGCCGACAACAGACTAGGTTAGACTAGCATAGCCTAGTCCGCTATAATTTAGTTGAAAATGTTCGAAATGTAAATGTTTTTGTTTGGTTTATATGAAAATCATCCGCTTTGCACGGATTTTGTCTGGTTTGTTGAAATCGTCCTTGAAATGTATGCAACTATACAGTTGGATGACCGACTCTAGCATCAGTTTCCGTGGACTACGTCCCTGGTCCGTGGACGGATGTGATGTCTGGTTTGGGGTCAACATTAGAGATGCCCTAAACTCACGTGTTTTAAAATGGATAACATAGGATAATAAAAAATTACTATGTTCGCCGAGTTTCTACCTTCGTATTACCATACACAATTTTCTCATTCCTTCCTCCTTACCTAGGGACAAGAACCACCAAGAAGCTAGGCGTTGACTAGCTTTGAAGAGGTCTACCTCTAGGCTCGTGTCAGATAGATTCCTTTGCATATGGAATCCACCTTAAATGAAAAGACGATTCATAACCTGTAATGGAATGAAACCCCAAACCCACAGAATTTGGGCCCTTAGGAGATCGTAGGCCCATGACCAGCCCAGCTTAGATACGGCCTGGACAGTGGCCTTCATCACGTACTGACATGATCAATTACCTCTAAAAAAACTTCCATGATGAGTTTCATTTCCCGTTATCAGGTCTCCTACCTATCGCCCTCAGACGATATGCGATAAATGATATCCATCTAGGAAATCATGAGAGCTCATGGTTCATCTACGATCTGCGATGTCTTTTTTTGCAGTCTCTGAACTTCTAAAGTATGCTATCAGTAGTCTTATTCAACTAGACTTATTTTTCAACATCTATTTATATAGAAGTGCGATAACATTATGTTTGGTTGAGGTACTTTTCAACTATCATAGAAGTACTCAAACAACAACCAAGCATTAATTATTCATAGCTTCTCGGAGCAATGTAGGTTGTCGTGCATATTAATAAAACCCGGGTAGCATTAGTGCAACTTATAAGTTACCTATGATGGAGTAGTTTTAAAGAGCAGCTAGAGAGCAATCAAGAGTTTTCCCTTTGCAGCGACGCATCATGCCAACCGCTAGATTAAAGCAACAAACCGAAGTATAGTAGATGGGTGTTCCGAATTCCTGCCAGAGTTGTTACTCACTCAGAACATTTAGTGGTGATATTGGTTTTTTGAAAAAGAAAAACCACAATCATAATAAGAACCGAAATTCACGAGAATTTCAGGCATATAGCTTAAAAAAGACTAGGCTCATGACTGACCCAAAAATAAAACCAAGACCGCTCCGATATTTATTTATTCAGCAAAGCCAATTCTTCAGAGAGCCGAGGTCACGTCTCAGGTGTGGCTCCACGTCGGGACAACAACCAGCGGCGAGAGTCGTCCTGACCGGCGTCGGGGACACAACGCGCGGCCACGGAGGTTCGTCTCGTATTCATCGGCGTGAGGGCCGCCGCAGCAGGCGTCGAGCGCGGAGATCTCGTCCTCGCCCCCTTCAACGTTGCGGCCACGGAGGTAGGAGATGAGTTTGCAGGGGATCCAACGGTGCATGCGGCTCGAATCACAAGGCTGGCGTGACGACGGGTCAGAATTTTGGTCGGCCGACCAGTGCCTAGTACCCGGCTTCAATTTTTTGCTACATTTTACTCTCCAGTGCTCATCTCATCGTGTTCTTTTACCCTATTACTCCCTCCGTTCCTAAATATAAGACCTTTTAGAGATCTCACTATAGACTACATACGGATGTATATAGACATACTTTAGAGTATATATATTCACTCATTTTGTTTCGTATGTAGTCTATAATGAAATTTCTAAAAGGTCTTATATTTAGGAACGGAGGGAGTATTATTATTATTATTATTATTATTATTATTATTATTATTAATAATATTATTGTTATTAAAGGTTTCCTATTACTAGTTGGACCCGCATGCCAGGGCTTCCAAGCGACACTTAACCAATCTAGGAGGCACCACCCTCCAAAAGGTAATAGGCTCGATAGTAACGATGAACTCCTTGCTCTTGTGTTTCAAATGATAGTCTCCTCAACACTCAATCACTCTCTTATAGATTTGGCTTGGGTAGAAGAGATTGATGGGATGGAAAGCAACTTGGGAAGGCTAGAAATCAAGATCCATATGGTTGGAGTGGATGATCTTGATCTCAACAAGGATAGGTGGTTCTCCCTCAGAAATTTGGATATGGGAAGTGTGGGTATATTCTGAGTGCTTCTCTTTCGAGTGGGATGTGGTGGAAGGGTATATATAGGCATCTCCAAAAATCCAACTGTTACAACATTATTGCCCAACTCGGTGAAACCAAAGTAGAAACTCGGTGGCACCGACTAGTGCAAAATCTGGCAACTTTAGGCTTTTCGGTGAGGCCGATATGGAATTCTCGGTGGTACCGATATGAGTTGCCGAGGGCAGTTACACAACTCGATTAGACCGATTCACAATTCTCAGAAATTCCGATTCTTGTGAATGAGGTAACAGAAAGTTGGTCACTGAAACTCGGTTGCACCGATATGGAACTTGGTAGTACCGAGATGTGGGACTTGGCTAGGGTTTCTGTCTGGGCTTTTGACTCGGTGTAGCCGATATAGAATTGTTGGTGGCACCGATTTTGAGTGGTAGACTCTATGACAGAATATTTGTGGGAGAGCTTGTGAGTGTATTTGGTGAATAACACTTGATCATTTTGAGCATTTCATTCACCATTATTACCTCACCCCTTTTTGATAGTATTGGCTTTCCTATGGACTCAAAGTGATTTCTCACAAAGTAAAATGTATAGTCTTCATGCTTGTAGCTTTGCCAATCCTATTCCTTGCATCTTGGGGTCTCCTCACAATCTTTTGCCAATCAAACATTGAACTTTTTCCTGAAATATACTTAGTGGAAACATTAGTCCAATGAAATATATGTTGTTATTAATTACCAAAACCACCTAGGGAGAAGTTGTGATTTCAATCTCCCCCTTTTTGGTAATTGATGACAACATATAGATCAAAGCTTTGATGAGAGATATAAACAATGAATAGCATCGTCGCTTTGAGAGGTATGTGATAAGCAAGAGCTCCCCCTAAATTTGTGCATTATTTTAAATTTGCGTTTGAATGCAAATTCACAATCAATTAGGATTATGGATCACTCTTCCATGTCACATACAACTTGATGGTGCGCTAGAATTAATATGAGTGAATAACAAGCACAACACACCAAACATGAAGTGAATGATCATCAAGAGATATCTCAAAGATAGGCGATAATAGCATCACACAAGTGTATATGATCAAACACCGACAAAAGTTTGCAACACACCAAACGATAAACGAAATGTTTTTGAAAAACAGAGCGGGATCAAAATGCAACACACACACACACTCTCTCTCTCTCTCTCTCGAAGCCCTAAGATCCATGACTTCTCCCCCTTTGGCAATAAGTTACCAAAAAGTTCAAAGCCATAGAGCTACTCGTTGCTCTGGGCATGATCTCCGGTGGCTGTCGATGGAGTCGAGAGAAGAGCATCCACGAAAGCTTCAACTGAAGTCCTCTGAGGTGGTGGAGTAGACACTGGAGCTGATGGAGTTGTGGCAGGTGCTGAAGAAGATGGCCTCAATTCTGGAGCAAACTCTATAGGAGTTCTTGCTTGAGTCTTGAACTGAGTGCTGGTCCAGAGAGGTGGACTGTCATCATCATCAGAATCTGAAGAGTGGGGAATGGGAGCTTCATCCACTTCCTTCTTAAGTTCATCCACAGTTTTAGTCAGCCCATCCATTTTGTTGTTCAGCGTGGAAAACTAGTCTTCCATGATCCTCACAAGACTCTGCTGATTCATCAATATGTCCTTGATGTCCTTCTGCATGCCCTGAACTATACTAAGCAGAAGATCCATTTGTTCACTCCTGGATCGAGGAGCCTGAGCACTAGTGGCTCTAGCTGCCTCAGCAGCTACCTGTGCAGTAGATGAAGAGGGATGACTGGGATCCATCACCACGACATTATCCTCTAACTCTGGCTGGAGTGGCAAATGTGGGCGATCGAGTGAATATACATTCTTCTCTTACTTAGAGTTAATGAGCATCTGAATGTACGGTGCATATCGAAAAGATCTCTTCTGGTCTTCAGCTGTCCTCTTCACTGTTGATGGATTAGCCTTAGATCATCTTGTCATCTCCTGACTTGGGCATCAAGGTATGCCTCAAGATAGTGTTGGTAGTAGGCAATCCTGCTTGCAGATAATAAACTGAACCAAACTTATATGAATGCAGATAATCAGCAGGGATTTCCTTGTACATATTTTCCATGGAATTGTGAATCATTTTGGCTTCAGTATATATACATCCAAATCACTTTCTTGTACCTGTGGGGCTCCTAAGATGGTAGCCCACTCATCAACAGTGGATTGGTACCTTGTACCTTCAGTTATCCAAACAATCCTGCCATCTGGATAGAAGTGACCAGTAGAGTAGAACTGCATGACCATCTCATCATTCTAGGCAGTGATCTCTCTTCCAACAAAGTTTGCAATATCAATGCACTAGAAGTTGTCTTGCACACTTGGAAAATAATCTTCATTTTCCTTGATGAAGGCCCAGTCAACATATCTCATGTCACTGACTGCTGGGCACTTGTCCAATAGGACAGTCTCATAAAAGTCATGTTGTTCCTAGGTGTGAAATCTGGCATCCACAATAGTCCTTCTCCTGGAGGCATAGGGGTCATTTTCTCTCCACAACCTCATACCTGAATCTTTCCTCTTCTTCATATCCTCAGCTATAGGATGAGCATCATCATGCTCTAGCATATGTGGCCTCAGTTTCCTCAAAACTGGCATGTTCTCTTCCTCAGCATCTCTGGAAGTAGAACCCTTGTTCTTTGCAGCTAGAGGGATGTCTCTGGTTGTCCTCTTGGGATTTGGAGCAACTTCTTTTTGCGGTGCAGATTTCTTGTTCTTTGAAGGAGCATGCTTTGGCATAACATCTGAAAGAAGCCTTTTCTTCTTGGAAGGAGGAGGTTGGGAAGCTTGCTCTTCCTCCACTTCCTCCTCTACATCATTTGATGGATCCTCATACATGGAGGTGGTTCTGCCAATGACCTTGACAATCCTCTTTCTGGCTCTCTTCTTGTCACCTGCCTTCTTAGGCATAGAACTCTTTGGAGACTCAACAGACATGTTTGCCCTACCACTCTATGGTGCCCTCATAGCATCAACACTGGCATAGACCTTCTTGACAGGTTTCTTGGAAGTAGTAGCATCTGTAGCTGTGCTCTTGACAGCTTTCTCTTTCTACTTCTTGGCTAACTCCTCCTCTGGCACAGAATCTTCCTCATCTGAGTTCAACTTCTTCCTTGCCCTGGTGGCAGCCTTGGGTAGGTCAAGAGAACTAGGCACATCATCATAAGAAGATGAACTAGCCTCAGGGCTAGTGCGTGAACTCATATCCACATCTCTTTCTTTGAAGTTGTTCTTACTGTCATCTCATCCTGACATGCTGACCCTGTGAATAGAGCATAGAATAGCAGAGAGGTTGAGCATCACAAAACACAGATGATTTTTCAAGGTTTGAACTTAGAATTCTTAAGTTTTGCTTTCTGCAAAAGGAATTTCAGTATCACCGAGTCAAAAATTTTGGACCCACCGAGGCTCACAGTCATCTTTACAGAAACTTGGCAACAACTTCGGTTACACCGAAAGTAGCTGCTCGGTTTCACCGAGACTGTCCTCAGCAGACCTAAAATCCAAAATCGGTAGAACCGACTTTTGCGACTTGGTGTCACCAAGATTCGGATTGCGGACGACAAAACCTAAGAATCCATTGTTCTCTGTTCTAATGAAGTTTTTAGAGGATGGAGATTGTGCACATGGTGGGAAGAATATGGAATGTATCCTATTGCACGTGGTCGATTTCCGAGGGAGTGTAAAGGATTACGAGGTCGTTACCCTAACTTGGGGACGGCCTGTCTATGGCGGCGACGACGGGGTCGATTTCCGTCGACGGCGAGGAACTCCTGAGGTGCAGACGCATGGGAGCAAGGGAAGAAGTCCGGGGATGACGAGCGGGGCAGAGAGAGTACTCTAGATGACAAACTCCATAGCAGGGTAGCTGGGGTGTGCGCTGACTGCTCCCTCCAGGGCCACATTTGTGCCTTGAAGGTGCAGTGCGGTCTTCATTATATGCTCAACACTTACACGCGACGGTTGTGATACTGCGGGGGACATTACCGATTCCAAAACCAGAAGGACCAGAACCACTTAGACTACCACTGAATTCGGAACCTATGGGAAGGTTGACCGCTAGGTCATATGTTTTTGGAGCCCAAGCAGAGCAGGCCACCATTCTTCCAGCCAGCTGTTATGAGCTGCAATCGCAATTCGAGATAGTTAAGGAACGCAGATTGTGTGTGCCGGGTTAATAGAGAGAAGATGTTATCGCTTTCATGCACCCCTCATTTGTATCTTCAGTGGCCTCTTGGTCATTTCTAAGATCAATATTCAGCTTGCATAGATTCTTTAGCTTGCCAAAATCATAAAGAAATTGAATTGGCAACTTAAACGCTCTGACCTATTTCAGTGTCTCTAGTGCTTGCATCTTCTCAATTTGTCCTTCAAGAAATTTAACAAACTCGCCAACCAATAGATGCACCAATTTCTCTAGATTAACCCACAATATGCAAATGCTTGAACTCATCTAGAGAAGGGATTCCCCACAACAATCCAAATACTTTAACCGGTCGGTTGTGAGACAATACAAGGCTAGTCTCTAGACAAGAATAGCTTTCCTCTGTACCTTAGAGGCAGAGTCGATTAACTTTGCTTCATGTCTGATCAATAGTTGGTCCAGGAACACTATGGTGTAAAAAAAGTTCTCGTCGATTGACCTGGATATGGTGAAGTCCATGACTATCATCAACTTGGTAACTTCTAATGTTACCATACCGACTCGTCTTCATAGGTTGGATATAATTTCTATTCTCGACCTCCTTGAAATACCTCTATCGTAACTCATGTACTACATATCTTCCTTCTCCATGAAAGAATCCTTCAGCAAACCATCTGCTTATTGGGTCCTTCATCTTAATAGTAGATCCTTTGTGAACACACTATGGTGTAAGAGGCATGTTTTTAGACGAGGATGAAGATCACAGTAACAAAGTGAAAAAATCATCATCATCATCATCTTTTCTGCGCTGCCACTTGTTTCAAGTGCACAACCAACTGAATCTGCTATTTGATTCTGTAGATGCTTTATTTTCTCCGTGTTAGCCAACACACTATATATGACTAAGATCGTCAAAGGTAAGCTATCATATTTTTCTTATATTTGATCAAGATCTTCAAGGTGTTAATGACAGCTGTATTCAGAGTTGAATAATCACCGATGAAATATTTGTATTTACTGCATCTATGGTCTTATATTGTAAATATGGCCATTGTATGACGACCCACATGAATCAGCGACATCTTCACATGTGGCAGTGGTGATTATTTTTCCACAATTGGTCATGTAGAATCGTATGCTTAGTAACACCATATCTTTCACTTTGGCATATACCATCAATGACAATTAAGTAGATGCACATGGATTTATGAGTGATACATGTGTGGCTTTAATGTGAATAGAAAACAATGAAAATAAAACAAATACATTGTTCTTCTTGACAATGTTACAAGCTGTGAAATAAAGAAAACATTGTTCTAATTGACAAACTACCGTCAATAAGAAAAGGTGTCATAGGTGATTAAATGGCATAGGCATAACATGGCCACCGTATTAATGCCTCCAATTTTTCGATGATGTTATTTTCGACATTTGCAAGGTGTCTAATAATTACTTTGGCCACTACTCTATCCATTCCAAAATTTATGGCGCATTTTGATTTGCCAGGGCAAGTTTTTAACTTACTAATCATAAGTAAGGGCATGGATTTGTTCATATCACTTTTGTGTCACATAAACCTCATGGGGAAGTGGTGGTTTTCCTTTTGACTCCCAGAGCTAAGCCTAATCCCTTATTGTTGTCGTACTTAACTTCCGTCCATGCAATGTTGATAACAATGAAAAATGAGAAGTATGGGAAGCAAAGAACCATTCCCTTCCCGATGTGAGTTTGACTATATACCGTGTGTATTTTTATTGGTTTCTGAGAAGATGCATCTTGATGTGTGCACAACACTTGAACGAACTAGATGGGCATATATAGCGGGTGCACGAGTAGAGTAGGGTAGGGTAGAGTAGATGTATTTTTTGCAGGAGTAGAGTCGGGTATAGTAGACATTAATTAAGCAACAATAAGGCTTGAGTAACTCAGAGTACCAAAGAAGGACGTGGCATACTTGTGCCATGGTGCATTTACCCCGACTTACAATCAAAATATTGTCTTTAATTGAGGGTGTACAACAGTTAACAACCCTGATACATAGCGCACAGATCTCCATGTGTGTGGTTGGGACTTGGGACAAAAAGAGGGTGTAGACCCATGTGCTTTGATCCATTGTATTTTCTGTGGCATGGATATATATCCTACACAAACAAAAGCAAACTAGCTAGTCCTGGAATAAGATGAGTACATTTTGCTAATGTTAGAATTGTAGATAGGAAACACAGAGGAGCTAGACGACTAGAGAGATGAGAATTGTGAAAACTACCCCCATTTAGGAGTAGGGGGCATCAGGACCAAGAGGAACAGCCACTCAAATGTGTGTAGGTTGCAGTGTCCAATATAGGCTAGAACGCAACATTGTGATTGATCAAGCCGTCGCCACTAACAGCCTGTAATTAGAGGATGCTGCAGCTGATGATGATTAAAATGTATATGACACCACCAGTTACGACAACCTGGTGCTAGAGTACATTCAAGTTCAAGATGGTGTAGCAGAGCCGATTATAGCCACAACTCTGATGCCGTTGAGTACTTTGCTGGCAGAAGAGGTGCTGCAAGAGCTGGTTCGATTTTCTTCCGAGACAATCCTGCACAGAGCTAGAAAAGGCTAGTTTGATTAATTCTTCTCCGTACGGCTAGTTAATTCGATCTACCAGTAGGTAAAACTATACTCGAACACTAATGATAGCCACACACACACACACATAATTAACGTGCCTGGTGGTTTCTTTATACAAGTCCATGATGTAATTACACGGTAAGCCTAAAACAGTTGTTGCAGTACCTAACTTGAGACTATGCAATGTTGACACTAACAAATTTGAGGAGTATGGAAAGAAAATCAACATGAGTTAATATAGGCCCTACAGGGTTCATGATATTTCTACAGGAATCTTATAGGTATGTTTTCCTATGTAATTTTATCCTTTGGATACGTTGAGGACAAAGAAAAGGATTGGTACCATTTCCTTATGAAAGGAAAGCAAAGCATCAAGATTAAACGAATAACCTATTCCTATGTTTTGGAAGCCTGTATATCCACGTTACACTCTTCACCCTATTTCTATGCTGTTTTTTTATTCCTATAATTTGGAAGCCTGTATTTCCACTTTACTCTTCAGTCTATTTCTATGCTTTTCCTCTATTCCTTTGTTTTGCACTCGTATGTTCCTAACAGAGCTTTAATAGTACTTGTATAAATCTATGCGGGATGTTTTTTTTCCTTCATTTGAGATTGTGATGTAAGACAAGATTCGATGGACCAAGATGGACATAGGAGTTGCAGGAGTGGAGTAGGCAAGGTTGAGCCACTAACAGTACCACAAAATGAAGCCTGTGCCAAGTTGCATTTACAAGGGATTACAAAGAAAAAACAAATTTTAACTGAGGGTGTGCAACAGTTATACCAGCACTATTACATATTGGTGCATGGATCCCCATCAATGTGTTCTGTTGGGACAAATAGAGCGAGTGTAGCATCCATGTGCTCTGGTTCAATGTATTTCCAATTGTGTGGATATATATTCTGCCCAGTGTTCAGACAAACAAAAGTAAACTTGTTCCATAAAATCTTCGGGCAGGCGGGCGACCGCCTGGATTGCTTCATGGAGAGCGACAGCGGTGGCCATAGTTCCTTGGGCAACGACGGTAGCAGTGGCTCCACCTCCGGAGGAAGCGGAAGTGGCGGTGACTCCGATGACGACTCTGACGACCCCGTCAGTACCTGCGTCAAGAAGGAGGATTCTGACTGAACGAGGGCGGCATCAGGGCCGGCAGCTTAGGGGCGACATTGCTCGTGTTTGGTCCTCCTTCGTGTAGCTTTCTGTCGTGGATTGTGTTAGCTTTGCGGGAGCCTGCGGGGAAAACTCTGGCCCCGCACCATTAAGTTCTACGCTACTTCTGGCCGGGGGCGTGTTTACCTTTGATATTTGCCCTTGTGCTCGCCTCTTTCCTTATTCCTCCCCAACTTCGCGTCGGGCCCTCGCGAGCCCCGAGTGCCCTGTACCATTAGGGTCCCAGCCCCTAGTGCCCATTACAAGATTACTAATGGCTGCATGACAAAAAATAGCAAAGAAATCTCACTGTTGGTTGAGAAGTACAGGAGGCGGGCCTGAAAATTCTTGGAAACATACAAACAAAGATACAAAATATGTTTATGTCATCCACCAATCTACCTCAACGACCCAACTAGCAAGCAAGAATAAGAAACTATATCAGTAACCACAACCAACAACATTCTTTTCTAAATGATTTGCTAATGTGGTGAGAGTGTGAAACATGATTGCAAATAGTAAAAAGAATCATCTCTAGAGAACATAGAGCAGTAGATGCTAAAATAGTCCTCAATCAAGAGAAAGAATAATCCACTTGTCCACATATCATATTTCGCAAAACACAAACAAAGGTCTTATATCGGGGCTTCTGCCTCAAATAATACCAGGGGGGTCACGAGTCTGCAATATGCAGATGATACCCTCCTGTTTCTTGAGAATTCTTATGATAAGGCCAGGAATTTTAAATGGATCTTGTCTTGTTTCGAAAACTTATCTGGGATGAGGATCAACTTTCATAAAAGCGACCTGCTGACTATTAATATTGAGGAAGAAGTAGCTAAAACCTTTGCGCAGATCTTCTGCTGTGAGATTGGCTCTTTTCCTATTAAATATCTAGGGGTTCCTCTTCATTATGAGAATTTGAGAAGGGAAGATCTCCAACCTATTATAGACAGGATAATTAAAGGTTTATCTGGTTGGCTGGGGAGACCCTTATCTTATAGAGGCAAACTCATCCTGTTATCTGCTTGCATTGTGAGTATTCCTGCTTATTTGATGGCAGTGTTGAAGTTTCCTAAGTGGGCTATCAATGCTATCAATTCGCAGATGGCTCATTTCTTTTGGGGTGATATGGGGGAGCAACATAAATACCATCTGGCACATTGGGGTTTTGTGACCAGGAAAAAAAGTTTTGGAGGGTTAGGTGTCCCTAACCTCAAAGAATTTAACATGGCCTTATTGGCCTCTTGGGGGAAGAGATATTATGATCAGACTGATAAACCTTGGAAGAGAATCATTGACTTCAAACCTGATAATGCATCCCCATTTTGGAAGAGTGTTATCTGGGCCCTTAATGCTTCTAGAACCTTTTATCGTTGGAAGGTTGGTGACGGGAAGAACATCAAATTTTGGTATGATACGTGGGCAGGGGATTATTCCCTTAAAACACAATTCTGGGACTTGTTTGAGATATGTAACCAAAAGGAATGCGTGGTAGCTCAAGTGTGGGACGGCATTACTCTGAAGCTGACATTTAGAAGATGTGTAGATAGGATTGGGATGGATCGCTGGCTCCAGCTGAGTGATTTTCTCAAACAATTTCCACTTTCTAACTCCCAAGATACTCCAATCTGGTCGTTAGAAGCTAATGGGATTTATTCGGTGAAATCTTTCTATAATGTGATTAATTTTGGTGGTGTGGTGTCTGCCACTGGTGATAAACTTTGGAAAGTGATGTGTCCTCGTAACATTCATGTTTTTCTTTGGTTGTGTGCGTATAACAAAGTCTTGACTAGAGACAACTTAGCAAAGCGTAGAAATGTTGATGATTTAACCTGTTTATTTTGTAATGAACCAGAATCTGTCCAACACTTGTTTTTTGATTGTGTGGTTGCAAGATATGTTTGGGATGTGGTTGCAAGTGGTTTTCAGATTGGCCTAATTGATTGCTGGAATGATGTTAGTGCCTTATGGCAGTCCCATAAGAAAAATTCTGTGCTTAATATGGTATCTGCTGCCTCCTTATGGAGTATTTGGAAACTAAGGAATGAATTTTGCTTCCAGGGTCGAACGTGGAGAAATATGAACTGCGTCCTTGTGAAACTTCATGGCTTCCTTCGTCAATGGGGTGTTCTCTGCGACGACACTCAGCTGGCGCTTCTTCGTCAATTCCTCCTCCTGCTCAACAAACGGCGGGGAGAGTTGCTTCGCATTGCCTGGATGTGATGGTGTCTCGAGCTGAGTAGGGCTCCCAGTAGTCTAGCTTTTGCTGTGATTTTCAGTTTAGCCTTGAATTCTATGTAATAATTTGTGGGCAAACTGCTTTTGCTCTTGGTTGGTAGCCTTTAGGGCTGTGTGAACTGCGTGGTTTGCTTAGCCGGTGGTAAGGATGCTTGTTGGAACCTATCTTGCGTTGCTTTCTATAAAAAGTGGAGCAGGGGGGAAACCCCTTTCATTCAAAAAAAAATTGCTACTACTTTGGGGAATGAATTAAACAACTTAGCCATGTGGACTAAACAAGTGGGCTGAAGACATAAAATAATTAACTTTCTTTCATCTCACAATAATTAAGGTATGCACTTGTTAATCACCAGACTTCCCTGTCCTTCGATCTGAAGGGCTACTTTTTCATCATTATCAGATCAAACTAGTTAAAAACATGATGATTTGTTCAAGATTACAAACATGTGTAGCTGCACATTCAGATGTTAAAAAGAGACAGGAGTTGAAATCTCACCTATGAAGAGGACATTGGTGAAGGGAAGTATAGGATGCAGCTGCCTAGGGAAATCTCACCTAATGACTGCTGCTCCATTCCCACGTCACCGCGCTTTTCCTCGCTGCCTGACCTCCAACCTACTCTTCCACCTTGTGAGGTCACCCACCCACCATCGGCCCACCTACTACGTACACCTCCTTCCACTCACATCCTTCTCCTTCCCCACTCGTGGCCAACGCACCATGATCGAGGTTGCGCGCCGCCACCATGGACATGCATGACGAACTTGTGTCTTGCCCAACACATCCGGACACGGAGATTGTGCGCGGGGGGGGGGGGGGGGGGGGGGGGGGGGTAGAATATTGGGGCCTTACAAGGTCAGTAGGATGATGTAGGAGGGCCCGCACGTGGTGAAGGTCAGCAGGAGGATGTAGGACTGCGTATGGCAACCACCAGTTCCAACACTTCTAGCTAGAAGGAGCCCAGTGCAAAGCGACATGGTTCCATATGTGGCTGAGCCCCAATAAGTTTAGACGAGCACCGCATGGTCGCTCGCTCTGTCTCCCACATTTCATCGCCAAGCCGGTGCGCTCGCGCCATATATAGTGGGCAGTGACACCCGTTCTTTGGTCGGCGCTGCTAGAATCGTTTCAAGGTTGCCGCTCGAGCTAGCTATATGGGAAATGAGAGACCACGGCGGAGGTACAACGCTGCTCGTAGCCGGTAGCAGGTGGCGGATGGAGTCAGGCGCGGAGGCTGCCCTAGGCTTAGTGAACAGGGAGAGATAGAGAGACGGTGGAGCCCTAGGCTTAGTTGGCATGCCCTTGCTGACTTGGCACAGTCCAGTCAATGGACAACGCGATCAAAACCCCTTGACCGAGTCAAAATCGGAAAGGATGGTTGATTTTTGGACTGCGTGGTTACTTCGGGGCCGGTATAGCTCGACCGGTTTGAAGTTCAGAGTTGAATATTAAACAAAGTGGATGGTTCTGGGTTGTAATGTGTACTTCCTGCCGCATATGGATATATATTCATCATCGGAAAGATTAGAAACATAGACTATATCGGCTAATATATTCTTCCTTGTTCATGACCACTCTCCGTGCCATGCCTGCAAGGTCGTACATGAAGTATGTGAGCTAGCTCCTCCTGGAACCATGCGAGGCTGCGAGCCGTGGAGCGACCAGATTCACCGAAGCGTCCATATTTGTACCCCATGGGGGCGGCCATCTATAGGCCACTGACCTGACAGTGAACGTCACCTTCAGCATACTAGCCTTATGACCCAGGTCTTGAATGAATTTATTATGGGATGTGGTTAGATATCAGTGAACTGAAACTTGGTCAAGTCTCAGTTAATTGAAATTTAGGAATCCCTTTTTGTATATTCCCTCGTAGAGCTCATTTCTTAAACACGCGCCCTGCAGATTGAAGGAAACTGTAATCATCCAACTAAGTGGGAAGAATCATATACATGGTGCGTCCTCTCAGCTCTTCGCGAAGTAGGGTGTAAAAACACACACGTTATCACTTGGTGCTACAAGCTAGAGCCGGCGCATGAGCATGACAGGAATTCCCTGTGTCTCCCAAGCCCAAACCCATCGACCTTCCATGCGAGGGCCAAGAAGAGCTTCTTGCATTTTGCATATATAGAAGTAACACTCTAACTTGATTAATGACGATGGATGTAATTAAGCAGTATGGATATCGATTATACATGCATGGTCTTATTATCTAAAACGTATATGTTTCAGATCCCAAAAGCTCCTTGTGGCTCTTCCTCTTCTAAGAATATATATAGGAGCATCAAGTAATTGGTATTAGTAGTAGTTGGCGGCAATTCAACTGTACTGCTACATCACATGGGTCTGTCTTAATTAATAGCATGGTTCTAATACGTGTACCCAATACGAAGGATATGTTTTGTAGGTTGTATTTTCAGTTTCATCGAACGTAGCAACTATCTACGATATACCAGATGTCGAAAAGAACTTGGAGAAAAGAATTCTACCATCCACTGTTACCTCAGTATCTATCTCCACAACACTGCCAGGTGACCTCTTCTCCACCTCTGCTTTGAAGTTATAAAGCATCCTAAAAGTATTAATCCAATCACCATATAATTCTTTCATTGCCCTCTATTTTGCCTTCCACACTGTGGTATACTTCACCTTAATGGGGTACTACTTTTCCAAGTCCACTTTAAGTTTCTTTGCTGTAGTGTTTGGTTTTTTGGCTAAAACTGCAGTGATCTTTTCTACAATCCAAAGCTGTGATGTCATGGTTGATACTCTCTGTGAACTTGTAATACAAGTATGTGGATTTGGGATTTGATTAACCCTGATGGTACTTCCATCAGGTTGAATTTTAGCAGATATGTACCACTTGCAAGGATAGACGCTTCCATCAAAACCTCCAGACCTCGCATAAAATTTCTTTCTATCAGTCCACATAGTCTTGGCATCAAACTCATGTTTGACTGCATAAGTCTTGAAACACATCCTAAACTCCTTCATGCTTGGGAACAACTTGCCTACTTCAATAACATGATTTTCTTTGTCATACACACTTACAAGCTCATCATCATGTGCATCATCTAGATCATCTGCAACATCTTTCATCAGCTGTCCATCCACATCTTCACAAGCATCTATGTTAGCATCATTAGGAAAACTCGATTCACCCCTCTCTTCCTTATCTTGATCATTTACTGGAATGCCAATTTTTTTGGCCATCTCAGTGTCAGCCATTGGTGCAATAACCAAATAAGTAGTGTCTTCTAATTGTGCTGAATTCCAATCAACACAAACAACCCTTGGAGCACCATCACAACCCTCTTGTGCATCTTGATCAGCCCCCTCTATTACTGTCACTTCACCCGTACACATGGGCGTTATCTGTCTCTGTGAAGCCCAATCATCATCTACCATCTGCGAAGCCAACTTTGAGGGCACATATCCAACCTTAGAATCTGATTTCAGATCAACAAGCTCTACATGAAAGGTAGTCTGTTTGCTTGACCAGCCGTCTTGCCGATCGATTTCACCAAGCATCTCTTCACCATTCTCAATTCTCACATACTCACCCTTCCAATTATCAAACCGTAACAATGCTACCTCTTGCTCTAGATCCCAAAAAATGCTCTCCCCAATTTTCTCCACAAAATTCCTCATGGCCCTCTCTTCCATGCTCTGTATTTCCTGTGGATCAATCTCTGCAAATTCAACCTCACATTTCACAATTGTATCTCTCTCTCTGTCTCGCACGCTACCATCAACTAGCTTTGCTTTAGATGGGAAGAATTCAACACTGAATTTGAAGGTCCGAGCACCATCGCCCCCTATTTATCAATGACGGGCACTGTGAGGCAGCAGAAGCAGACGAGGCACACATCACATAGGTTGGAAAGGGTGATTACCTGGTCGACGTTGTGTCTCGTGGCTCCATCTCGTTCAGCCCAATGCTGCCGCCGCTCCCCAGTCCCACCCACCTCCAGAATCTGGATCCCGTGGAAAACCGAGGCTCACTTGGTCAGATCTAACTCAAGACGGAGGGGAACAGGTCTAGGGTGCCGAATACACTCACCAAGACGAGAATGACGAAGAGAGCATCAACCAGAAGCAGGGGAGAAGCACGGGTTCAGTCAGGCGGGGAATCGATGCACTGCCAAGTGGGACCCACCACCAGATGCATTGATTAGTTTGACCCGTGTTTTTAACTTAACCGCAGTCTCGTATTCACCCGTTCCCATGTTTTAACCACCTGGTCGTATTGGGGCTATTATTGCCATGTAAGACAGCGCACACGAGCTATTTCTGTCAACGACATCGCATGCTTTCTAATTCGCATAAAAAACGTCACACAGGAGCTATTCACCCTACCAGTTCAGGACCACATTATAGAGTAATAACTATGTTCTTTTGATGCAAATTAAGTTAGTGCACGCGCAAGGAGGCATTCGGCCTGTGGCCACGGGATCACCAACAACATTGATATCACTGTTAACAAATCTCAATCCAAACTTGCTCATAGGATCATCCTTGATTGGCTAAAGATTTCAATATGTATAATTTATTAGCAAATTTCTTGTTGAGTTTGCTCTCCTAGCAGTTCAGCACCACATTATACTGTGTGAGAGTAATGATTAAGTTCTTTCGACGCAGTACTATGTTAGTGACACTTGACTAGTATCATTAGAATTGCCATGCATGGAGACGAATGATGATGCTTGTTTTTTTTTTCTCACTTTGCCAGAACTGTTGCCACTTCTTGCTTTTTCTAGGAGATCTTTATGAACTGCATAGCTAATACGGATGGCGCTTAAACTACCTGTATTACAACAGTAGCTGGTGATTCTTGCTCTGTTAAATTTCGCCTCTGCGGCTCTCTGTGTTGCTATCCATCAAACAACAATTTCACCCCTGCCGCTCTGATTGACCGTGCAATCGACACATCTGCCTCCATCTTTTTCAGAAGGTTGTGAGCACACGAGTCAAAATATGCCTGATAATTTGAACGACGGTCAGCAGATGTAGTTGTATCTTTAATCTTTTGAACAGTGTGATGTGTTGTTAAAATTTGGTCAGAGACAATTGTGTCCATCCCTTTTTTTTGTCATTACATGCATATTTATTGGCTTATATGTTTCTTAAATGATAGGAATTGGACTTTTTTTTCATGGGACTCCTTCTAGTTCCTCTTCCCATGGATGTAACAAATACAGGTGCTAAGAATGAATTTCTCATTAGGTTTAACAAGTTTTAAGTACTGTACAGTACTACTTGCTCTTACAAATAAGTGTTACAATTAGCTGTTAACTTCCCTTTTGTGATCTTGTTCATGATATGCGCTTTGCTGATTGGGCAGACATGCAATCAGGTGCGCAACCAGGGATGATCTTCGTGAAGGTGCGGATAAGTTTCTGAATCAACTTATGACAGTGATTAAGGCTTAGAATGTGCAGACTACAGGTGTAAGAGATTATGGTGTTCTAGCAATCTGCGGAGAGTAGCACTGCACATGACCACAAGCAATGGAAATTTAAACTTTCAATAGTATTTTATGACTGATGAGAGCTTCTGAGCTGTTTAGTTTGAGTAACTGTTTAGAACAATCGTAGGGATTTCCTTGATTTATAGCTTGCCAGCCAGTTTTGTTAGAGGAAAATGACCAATAAAAAGACAAATAATGGTCAGCCGATAATTAATACGCCGCTTGAAGAAAAACACGTGAGAAGGCAACAAATGAGAGCTGTAGATATAGGGACAAAGAATTAGCTGTAGCTAAGTATTTACATGGATGAAGAGGTTAGATTAGCGCTTAGGTAAAGTTAGTGACAAAATCGAGAGTGGGGAACCTGGGGTTTTTGCCGAGTACTCTATCCAGGGCTGCCCTTGTGGCCTCAAGACCGCAGGGGATCTCGGTTTCTGAAATAAAAAGGACCAGTACCAGCATTGAATACATGCTCGTTCATTGTTGGGCTGCTCTAGCTTTTTTAACTTGAGCATGGATCCTGCTTCCTACATCATCTCTATTCCTAATCCATAGTACATGTTGTAACCAAAATTCCTCAAGCATGGGAATCCCATTCCACCGCTGACAATGAACTATCCTTCAGTTATTTCTTTCTCCTATTAGTGTCTGAAAGAGGAAACAGGTAAGCCTACAATGATCCAGAAGTCTTCATGCTTGACCCTCTGCTGTTCAAACTGTAACTTCTGAAGGTTGACAAGGGATTCCATCCAATTCGGAACCCGCAGGAAGGTTGACTGCAACATCATATTTTGGACGCAAAGCGGAGCAGGGCACCATTCTTTCAGTAATATGCCACAATCACAATTCATAGATCAAGAACAAAGATTGTGTGTGCCTAGTTCATAGAGAGAAGATGCAATAGCTTTCATGCACTCCTTTGTATCTTCCTTGGCTTTTTGATCATTGCTAAGATCGATATTCACCTTCCTCAGATTGTTTAGCTGGCCAAAATCTTGAAGAAATTAAATTGGCTGCTTAAAGGCTCTGACCTGTTTCAACATCTCTAGTGCTTGTGTCTCCCCAATTCCTCCTTCAGGAAATTTAGCAAAGTTGCAAATGCTTGAACTCATCTGGAGAACTGACCAGGCATGAGAAGCGAATCTCTAGAAAATAATTTGTTCCTCTGTTGCTTGGAGAGAGTATCGATTAACTGTGCTTCGTATCTGATCAATAATTGGACCGGGAACACTATGGTGTAATGAAGTTCTCTTCAATTGACCCAGCTATGATGTAGTCCATGACTGTAGCATGAACTTGACAACTTTAACATGGCTGTACTGGTCTTTCTTCGTAGGTTGGACCAAACTTCTATTCACGAGCTCAGTAAAAAGACCTCCATCCTAACTCATGTACTACATATCTTCTTTGTGAAAGTATCCTTTAGGAATCCTTGTCCTTATCGGGTCCTTCATCTTAATAGTAGATCCTTCTGTGTACATACTGAGGTATAAGAGGCATGTTTTTGGATGAGGATGAAGATCACATTCACAAAGTGAAAAAATCATCATCATCTTTTCTGCGCTGCCACTTATTTTAAGTGCACAACCAATTGGATTTTCAATTTGATTCCATCGATGCTTTATTTTGTCCGTGTTCGCCAACACACAAGATATGGCTTAGATCGCCAAAGGTAAGCCATCACATTTCTCTAATAGTTGATCAAAATTTTCAAGGTTTGAATGGCAGCCGTTGTTAGAGTGGAATAAGCATCGATGAAATATCTGTATGGAATGCATTTTATCAACTGGTGTTATATTGTACATATGGCCATTGAGTGATGACCCACATGAATCAGCGACATCTTCACACGTGGCAGTAGTGATTATTTTGCCACAACTGGTCATTGAGAATTGTATGCTTAACAACATCACGCATTTCTCTTTTGGATATACCATCAGTGACAATTAGTAGATGCACATGGATTTATGAGTTATATCAGTGTGTCATTAATGTGAATAGAAAACAACTGAAATAAAATAAATATATTGTTCTTCTTGACAATGTACAGGAAGTGCAATAAGAAAACACCATTCTTCTTTACAAAGTACCGTCAATAAGGAATGTGACACTGGTGATTAAATGGTGTAAGGCATGACAGGGCCACCGTATTAACGCCTCGATTTTTTGCAATGATGTTATTTTAGACATTTTCAACGTGTCTAATTAAAACTTTGGCCATTACTCTATCCATTCCAAAATTTATGGCGCTTGTTGATTTGCTAGGGCAAGTTTTAGACTTACAAGTACTCTAAGTGACAAAACCATAATCATAAGTTTGGACATGGATTTGGTCATATCACTTTTGTGTCACATAGACCACATGTTAATGAAGTAATTATTGGTCAAAGTCTTACCAAAGGGAGTACGGAGTACCTCACAGGGGAGCGGTGGTTTTCCTTTTGCCTCCCAGGGCTAAGCCTAAAACCTTTTTGTCATAGTACTTAACTTCAGTGTATGCAATGTTGCTAACAATGAAAAATGAGAAGTATGGGAAGCATAGCACCATTCACTTCCCCATGTGAGTTTGAGTATATTCCGTGTGGATTTTTATTTTGTTATTGAGAAGATGCATCTTGGTGCGTGCATAATACTTGAACGAACTAGATGGGCATATATAGAGGGTGTAGGAGTAGAGTATGCTAGAGTATATGTTAATTAAGCACCAACAAGGAATGGTAACTCAGAGTACCAAACAAGGACATGGCATGCCTGTGCCATGGTGCATTTACCCCGACATACAATCAAAATAGGGTCTTTAATTGGAATGTACAACAGTTAACAACATTGATACATAGCGCTCGGATCTCTATGTGTGTGGCTGGGACTTGAGGACAGAAAGAGGGAGTATAGAGCCCATGTGCTTTGCTCCAATTAATGTATTTCGCGTGGCATGGATATATATTCAACACATACAAAAACAAACAAGCTAGTTCTAGAATAGCAAGAGTACATTTTGCTAGTGTTAAAAGATTGTAGATAGGAAACACAGAGGCGTTAGAAGACGAGAGAGATGAGAATTGTCAAACTACAACAATTTGGGAGTTGGGGGCATCAGGAAAAAGAGAAATATTCACCCAAATGTTTGCTGGTTGCAGGGTCCAATGTAGGCAAGAACTCATCAATGAGCTTGGGAACGCCCTCACCGCTGAAAACATGTAGTTAGAGCATGCTGCCATTGCAGACGCCCAAGAGGTACAAGACAATACCACTAACGACAACCGGGTGCAATAGTACACTGAAGTTCATCAAGGTGTAGCAGAGACGGGTGTAGCCACAGGTCTGATGATGCCGAGTGCTATGGGGGGACAAGAGGTCGTCCTACAAGAAGTGGTCTGATTTGCTTCTGAGACAATCCTGCGGAGAGCTAGCAAAATCTAGCTTGTTTGATTCTTCATGAGCCAGGAAGAGCTTCTTGAATGTTTACATACATAGTAGTAATACTCTGACACGATTGATCACGATGGATGTAGTTAAGTAGTATAGATATAGATCATACATGCATCGTCTTATTATCTGAAAAGAACATATATCATTCCCTGATTCGGATTCCAAAAGCTCCTTGTGGCTCTTTCTTTTTTAAGCACATATATTGGAGCATCAAGTCATTAGTAGTAGTAGTTGGCAGCAATCGAACTTTACTGCTACATCACATGGTCTATCTTATTTAGTAGCATCTTATCTTATATCTTATATCTTGAACAGAAAATTGTCCAGATGCATTGGACAATCTGGCCAGGTGGAATAGCTAATGTTGATTTGTTATTTCATGGTCTGTTGCCCATGTTTTCCATAGCCGTCTAATGCTTATACAAATGAGCCAGCAGTGGGAAATAGAGAAAAAATTTCTGTTATTTCCTGAAGATGCGTAATTATGTGATCCAGCTCCCGGTCCATGTAGATCAGTCACTTGCTGGGTTACAGAAACCTATTAGGCTATCAGTATATGTTCATTTATGCTCTCATGTTGGCTATACACAGATTTCAGTCACGTATAATATAATCAATAAATAGTTATGTCGTTGTAGTAGGCCGGCCATGGTGCATAGATTTGAGTTCATGAAATCATTAACCTGCTAATTAATCTTAAAGTTATCTTTGTAGCTACTGCTTCCCATATGCTGGAGTTCCTGATTTAGTTAACCCAAAAATAAGTTTGCCTTTATGCAGTAATTTTTTTACTCTCAATTCTGCAGATATTCTTTTGATTTGAAATATTTATATTTATCAATAATGAACTTTAAAAGGAAATTTATAGGTGTGTACCAGTCAACGAACACAACAATGACACTATTATATATGAACAAGAATGCACATGTGTAGAGTCCGATCATAAGCTCAAGTTGCTGTTGTCCGCGTACCTAGGGCTCAACAACTATCCCTGCTTTGTCCTCTTATTTTCTGAGTGTTTCCAGCCTGCTACACACCCAAGGGCCAAACCACCAACTAATGCTGGATGATGTTGCATCGATCATGTACAGCAGGGTCATCGCTATGTCGTTCGTGCTACTTTGGCACTCACTGGATCGATCGTCACATGTACATCCATATGGTTGCAAACAATAGTTCAGTACGACCACTGCCTTCCTACTTTCGCTGATCTGTCCACTTTGCATAGAATGACACCTAATAGCTAATATGAGGTAAATTCTTACGGATGTTGAGTATATAGTGCCCGTATTTCATATAAAAAATTGTATGGCGTTAATAACTTGACCATTCTGCTTTGATTTTTATTTCGCGGGAGGATCAAATATTTGGGATAATAATTCTGAAGAAAATCTAAAATATCCAGTTGTAAAGTGTTCATCTTGATTTTTCCCTGCATAATATTGTTATGTATCTCTTCTTTCCTTCCTTTCTGGAATTGTTTTCTTCTACTAAACGATGCATGTGTTCAGTCTATAATTTTCACCAGTTAAAGTCTGCGGCAATATATTTGATTCCGGTTAACTCAGTTGTATTTATTATGTGGCCTTCTAACTTAGGTATTGTCAACATGTTGATATCTTGGTCTATACTTAGGTATATGTTTCTTCTCACGCATAGGATATCCATATTGCCTGCAACATTCAATGTACATGTTCAAATATACTCAAATATCGCAATGACATATTGCGCTCATTGTCCAATTTGTTGCACGACCCGGTTAACATATCATGTTCGCCAGTTATTTCGATACGTTTGACTAAGATGACTCTTCATTATACAGGTGGCACTTAACTCATATTACACTTTAAGTTCCGGTCCAAGAGACATCTGAATAAATGACATGGATAACGCTCATATCTCTTAATACCCCATGGTCAATTTCATGTAAGAGACTTCAAAATATTACGGCCTCATGGGAACCGGGTAACTTTGGAATTGAAAATAAATACATGATAGTAATGGCATATCTTATGTTCCTAAAGATCTCAACAAATAAGAACGTTTGAATTGTTACCCATGGATGACTCAGAACACACAGTTGAAGAGGAATTGAGAAAGGGAGGGTGGTAATGCACCACAACTGCGATAATGTTTACTTCCTAATTTAACCGCAATGTGCTTCACACATTTAGCTTATAAATTTATCAAATTTACACATGTTCGGGTGGCATTCAAGCTCTATTAGTTTTAATTGGTGTGCTGATATATGAAAACAAAAAAGAAAACTACTTAAGAACAAAGGTAAGAAAATGAAAACAAACTTGATGGAAACCTATATTCGAACTACCATCTTGCAAATTCCAATAGTGGATTGAAGTATATTGTGAATTTTGCAAAATAGCTAGCCTGTGCAGTAGCACGGGTTGACGACTAGTGGGTCTAATACGAGTACTCACCACCAAGGATATGTTTTGTTGCATATATTTTTCAGTTTGAATGATGTACCAGATCTCCTAGGTATTAATGTTAACTTGCCACGCTGTCTCTCTAACTACTTCACGCCGCCGGTCCTCCCGCAAGGCAGATCCCTGCCGCCACTGCCGCTGGCTCTAGCCGCGGTGGTAGCGGCACCCGACGCCAGAAGGGTTAGGGCAGGAGGGTTGCGTCGGATCTCCCATGAGGCGGCTGGGGCGCCTCGTGTAGGATGTCCGTGCACGGCAGCCATGGCGGCGTCCTGGCTGTGCGGCGGTAGCCGGCGAACCTATGGCTGGCGAGGTGCTCCGGTGGAATCCTCCGCTATGCGATGGACGGCGGCAGTGGCCGTGGATCTGGCTTCCAGGCTAGATCCGTAGTGGTTCGGCTTTTGCCGGCCGGCGGCACGTGATAGGGCCGGGGTGGGGCGGCCGGAGGTCCTCAACCGGCTTTCCGATGACACCGTACGTCTACATGGCGAGGCACTAGTAGAAAACAGATCTTTTGTGCCGGTTCGTAAGGGCCTTTAGTGCCGGTTCTCCAACCGGCACTAAAGGGTGGGGACTAAAGCCCCCCCCCCCCCCTTTAGTCCCGGTTCAACACAGCCCGGCTCTAAAGGCCCACCACGTGGCACCTGCCGGTGCCGTGGGCTGGGGGAACTTTAGTCCCGGTTGGTAACACCAACCGGGACTAAAAGTATTTAATTCTTTTAATTTTGGTTTATTTTTCCTTTTAATCCTTTAGGGGTTTATGAATTAATTACGGTTTATTTTTCGCTACATACTGGACACGTTGTGCATATATATATATAAATAGAATTTCCCGTAGAACCGATCATATATATATATATATCATCGAATTTCTCGTACGACGACCATTCACATACATATATATATATACAATTTGGTATATACAATTTCTCCTACAATTTGCGGATCATTACATATGCAGGCATTAATGCTTGATCTTGTAATGGTATTCTCCTTTGGGATCTATGACCTAGTCGAGCAGAAATCCAGCTATTTCCTCTTGAATTGCTCGTACGCGAGCCATTGGTAGGAGCTGGTCCCGCATCTCCATCAGCTATAAGAAGGAGATCAAGATGAATATATTAGTTGTGTGTATATGTATTAGCTAGATCGTGATAAAAAAATTATGGATAGTGTTCTGGCAAACGTACCCAAAGATTTCTTTCGTTTCTGCTCCTTTCAGACGTGATCATGCGAATGTTCTCGCAAACGTAGTATGCGCATAAACTATTCCCCTGCTCCTACCTCATGCACTTTACGAGAATAAAATTCAATCAGGTAATAATTAATTAAGCATGATAATGGTATTGAAACTAGAATTAAAGAGATGCACGGACGTAGCTAGCTAGTACTACTTAATTACCTTGGGTCGCACCCATGTCAGCTTTTGTGCGAAGTCTCCTGGGACCAGTTTGATGAACTTGGCCCAAGCCCTGCCCGCCGGCAATGAAAATGAATAAAGGAGTTATTAACTAGTTGATATCAGGAAATGAAGTAAAGAGGCCGACATAGTGCGATAATGATTGAAATTACCTGTCGACCATCCCCCTCACGGTTGTGTATTCGGATGGATTCTTATATAGTGAGTCCAGTACTTGAACTTTTCCCTTGTCAACTTCAATGATTAACAAGATCCACTGGTAACTGCATGCGCACACGTTTTGTATAATTAAGCGGGCATGTGCATAACTCATCAACTACACTTATTAACATCTAGTAAGCAAAAAATAGAATTTGTAGTGCAAGATATAGTAACACTCACCCGAAGTTGTAAGGAAGTAGTATTTATGTTTGGGTGTTTAGTTGCTTCAAAAACTCTAGCAAGAATCTCTCTGTGTCTTTTCTCGAATATTGATCTTCCCATATCGCCTTATTAACCATATTTGGGTCAATGAACCCAATGCCATAGCGTGCAGCTTTTTTCATTTCATACATCATCATTCTGCATAATACCACAGAAAAGAATATAGTGAGGATAATTACAGGTAATGAACGAGAGCACAGCTAGCTAGCTAGAGACTTAAATTACAGAAAGAAATCACTTACAGACAATAGCAACTGACGATAGATTTGTCGAGTGCGTCTTGATTGAATAACTGAAACAACTCTGAATAATGAATCCACAAATCTTTTTTATGGAAGTAATGCTTTCTCTTGACTTTCACCATGAGGGACTCTTGATTGGTATTTGCTATTTCTTGCATGTACCACATATGCAAATTGTACAATCTCGTTGGTAGAAGCTTGACATCGTCAGGCTTGACCAGAGATTTGCCGCGGACATATTGATATTTTACTTCCTCCTCTGTAATCCCGGGGATTTCCTCAAGGCCTAGGAGTTGTTCAACAGTGACACCGGCCTCTTTAGCCTGCCTTTTATGATCGTCGGTTATTACCAGCCGATCGGTGGTACTCACAGTTGTTTGTACAATGAGTGGGGGGATCGATTGCACTGCCTGTTCTCCTAGCTGGGGAACAGTTTTCCCACTTTTTTTGCCAACTGCTTGGCTCGAGCTCGAGCTCGACTCCTTTCGTCCTGCTAAATATGACCTCTTGATAGACCTCACATAGTCGCAGTCCTTCTGATTGTCAGCCGGTCGAGCCATATCAATAAAGTGTTGTGAGACATGCTCAGGTACTTTCTCCTTTGGCGGTGCGGGCGTTTTCGTTCCAAAATGGGCCTTCAATTGGGCATTTACTGCGATGTCCCGTTCCTCCTCAGTCAGGTGGTAAGGCAACTTCGGAAGAGGCTTAAGGCTTGGACCATATTTGAATTTCTTGCCTGTTGTACTGCTTGCCGTCGTAGCGGCGGCCTCTCTCTTCCGCTGTTGCTTACGCGACGGAGCACGCTGAGTCGGCGAAGACGGCAGACGCGGTGCCGGACTTGGAGGAGGAGGAGTCGGCTGACGCCGTGCCGGACTTGGAGGAGGAGTCGGCTGACGCGGTGCCGGACTTGGAGGAGGAGGAGTTGGCTGACGCCGTGCCGGACTTGGAGGACGAGTCGGCTGACGCGGTGCCGAACTTGGAGGAGGAGGAGTCGACTGACGTGGCGGCGGACTTGGAGGAGGAGGAGTCGGTGGCCTTGGAAAGAAGATGCAATCCTTTTTCCATAGAATGATACGATGTATGGCCTCTCCAAGTGTTCTCTCCTCGTCACCTCCAAGAATGTCAAGTTGTAGCTCGTGATATCCTGACATCACTTCATCAACCCCGACATGAGCATAGCCAGCTGGAATGGGATTGCAATGGAAGGTTGCTTCAGGGGGATTTGCTATGGCATAGCCGTCTGCCACCTTCATGGATAAGTTCTTCACTTTCATGTGTAGCTCATAGTTAGTCCTGTCTTTGATATCATCCACAAGGTAGCTAGCTAGCAGTGCATCATCGATATCGGCCGGGGCGGAACCCACGCTGCTTCCCGGCATAGATGGGACGGTGCTATCCAATGCTGGATCGATCTGCTCATGCTGCCGCTGAGACGCCCTTTCCTGGCTGAGTGAGTCGATCTGCTCCTGCTGCCGCCTGAAAGATCGTTTCAACTCCAGGTGCTTTGATTCTAGGCCTTCAAGGCGGAGTGCTTCCTCCTTCTTCTTCTGCTCCTCCTGCTTCTTCTTTCTCGCACGGCTTCTGTAGTCGTTGTTCCAATCCGCAAACCCCTCAAACCACGAAACAACGCCTTTGCCTTGTGTTCTTCCCGGGTGTTCAGGATTCTTCAGGGCGCGCGTAAGCTTGTCGTTTTCTCTGTTGGGCGTGAACACACCCGTTCCAGCTTCTTCTATTGCAAAAAGTATTTTGTCTGTCGCTTCTTTAAGACTTGCCTTCACCATAACCAACCCTGTCTCTTGGTCCAACTTCCCCCCATGCGCATAAAACCATGTCCTGCACCTGGGGGGCCATGTCAATGTAACTGGAGTGACCCCTGCACTAATCATCTCTTGCCCAGATTGATCCCACCTGGCCCCAGAGTATGGTGCCACTTCTTTTTCGCAGCATTAATCTTGTTTTTTCTCGACCGTTCCTTAGCTTCTTCCGATTCCTTGAACTTCACGAAAGCGGCGCAGTGATCTTTTGCCTTCACCAGTGCTCCCGTGAATTCTGGAGTCTTCTTTTTTGATTTGACGTACTTAGTCCATGCATTTTTCTTGAAGGTGTTGAATGCGATCGCCATCTTTTTAAGAGCATAGTTTGTGACTTTCTTCAGATCTGCATCTGTCAAATTATCTGGTAGGGTGAAATGTTCCATGAGCGATGTCCAAAGCACATCTTTTGCTGTTTCGTCGGCAAAAGTAACTCCTGCTCGATCTCCCTTTGCTGGCTTTTTCCATTCTTGAACAGAGATCGGGATTTGGTCCCTGACAATAACTCCGCATTGATTCTTGAACTTGGTCGCATTTTTCCTAGGTTCAAGCGGTTCGCCATTTGATGTTTTGATGGAATCGATGTTGAACTTTACGCCACGATCCAACTTTCTGGCCGGGCCTCGAACTACCCTGTCGCTTGTAGAAGATTTGCTCGATCCGGAGGCCTAAAAGAAGAAAGATCGATTCGTTAATACATACAAATCAATTAAGACATGTAATGATCACCGGATGGCTTATATAATAAATATACCTCGTCGGTCTTTGTTATTTGAAGAACATTTTCTTCGTCAACATCGTTGTCGTCGCCTTCATCTATTCGTTCGTCTTCATCAATCATACAACCCTCACCGGAATTGTTCAGATATTGCGAGCCGTCATCATCTTCAGGTTCATGCTCTGGGTCAGGGAGCGTATGATGTCGAACAGAGCCTCTTCTCCTTCTCTGCCGGTATTGTCCATATCTTTTATTTAACTAATCCAGAAGAAAGATAAAACAATTTAGTATTCAAATTAGAATGCATCCAATCAATAAGGAAAAACTGAATCATAGTACATAATATGCATCTCGAATAATTCATATAATATGCATCATCGAATATAATCTCGAATAAATCATCTCGAATATTATCGAATATAATCTCGAATACATCTCGAGTATTATCACTAATACATCTCGAATATTATCATATATATAACATCACTAGCTAATACAGATCGAATATTATCGAAGAATCTAGTTCACTCGCGGTTCCTGAGGCGCGGGCGGTGGACACTCAAAGAGAAGGAACCGTCACAGGATCATTGCTCAGGTGAGATCCCTGAAGAACCTGCCAGGTATTGGAGAACCTGACGTCCAACGCATCCATGTAGCGACGGACGTGCTCATCCTCCTCCCTGACACGGCGACGTACCACCTCCGGTGGGGCCGGCTGCCTCTGCACCGAAAGTGGCCCACGCGAATGCCACCAAAGAAGCTCCGGGTCGACGACGGGACCTGGGGCCGGGTTCCTCACCAAGCTGCGCGCCCCTGAAGGTAGCACCTCCCAGTCCCAGCCCGGCGGAGCCCAGTCCCGAACGTTGCCCCTCTGAAGCAGGACGTCGTCGCGAACGAGTCGACGACGAGGATGCGGGCCGGACATCGTTGACTCCGAGAAGAAATTCTTATGAAAACAAATTCCTATATATGCAATGTCATTTTATTAGGAAATTTTGAGCAAAATATCCTCTTTTCAATTATAATGTCCCATTCCTAAGTTATAACTACCCTAATAATATTCCTTTCTCAACAAATTCCGAAACTTTTCCCACTTATATATAGTCCTTCTAACAAATATATATATGGTCAACTTTTTCCTATGTAACTTTTTTATATGCAAATTTTTTCTATACTATGATATACAACATTATATAAAATTTAAAAACAGAAAAAGAAACACTAATTAAGCATACTTCTATACATCCATTAAAAAACAGAAAAACAACATTATATAAAAAAAATCTATACTAATTAAACACTAATTATATCCATCTAACATGCATTCATACATACATATATACTAGTGAAAAACAACTAAAACATCTAAATAGAAAATGTGTGTGTGTGTGTGTCTGTGTGTGTGTTCATGCATGTGTGTGTGTGTGTGTGGGGGGGTGGGGGCTCGGGGCCGGAGGGGCGGCCATGGCAGCAGGGGGCGAGGGAGAGGGGGGAGAGGGAGGAACTGAGCTCACAGCGGGGCGATGGCGAGGCGAGGCGAGTCGGGGGCAGCGACGGCGTCGGGACAGGCGGCGCAGCGAGGAGCGGGCGCGGGCGGCGCCGTCGGGGATCGGCGAGGAGGGCGCGTCCGGAGTACGGGTCGACGAGGAGGCACGGGCGGCTGGCGTCGGGGGCGGCGCGGGCGGCCGGCGTCGGGGGCGGCGACGGCGTCAATCGGGGCAGGCGGCGGCGTGCAGGAGCCTGGCGGCGGCGTCTGTGTTTGGCGTCGAGAGAATGGAGAGGATGGGGGATTTTTCGTAAGTGGCTATATATATATATGAGAGCCTTTAGTCGCGGTTGGTGGCTCCAACCGCGACTAAAGGTGCCATGCAAGTTTAGTTCCACCTCGCCCACCGAGGGGCGCCCGCACCAGCTTATAAGCCTCGCTGCGGCAGCTCCCTCGAGCTCCTCTCTAAAAAGGCCTATGTGGGCCTATTGAACCTGTGTTGCCCTATTGGGCCTACTGGGCCTTGTGAGCCTGCGGTTGCGGCCCAGTAGGCGTTTTTTTTTTTTTACTTTTCAGTTTTTTTAATTTCTGTTTTATTTATTTTCTTTTCTTTGCTTTTTTTTTTTACTTTTCAGTTTTTTTAATTTCTGTTTTATTTATTTTCTTTTGTTTCTGAGTTTTTTTTGCTTTATTTAGAGTTAATGAGTGAATCTTTTTGCGTTAGGTCAAAAAAATTATAAACTTTCTGTTAGTGGTAGTAGTTTTCAAATTTGAATAGTTTAAATTCGAATTATTTGAAATTTGTGTGAATCACTAGTTTGTGAATAACTTTACTTTAAAAATAGATTTTGCAGTGATTCTTTTTTCTGCTGTTTAATATTAGCGTGTTTTATCATTATATTCAATTTGGTAATTCTTAGGTTATTTAAAAAATGAAATGCCTTTGTAACAGACGAGTTTTCGTCTGAAACTGTGATACTTCGAAAGAGATTGTCCATTTTGTACACGAAGTGCATCCCGTTTTTGCCGTAACCCTCTCAACTTTTTAGCACATGCTATGTGGGTGAAATGATGATACCATGCCAACTTTCAACCTTTTCAGAGTTCATTTGTAGTGCTTTTCAATTTCAGGGTCATTTAGCTCAAAAAAATCAGTAAATGCATGAAAAATAGCAAATGAAGTCAGAAAGGGTTGAAAATTGATGGCGTGGCTTCAAATGGTGCATACTGAACACACAAAAAGTCTGGAGTTGAAATAAGTTTAAAAAAATGAAATGCCTTAGTAATAGACGAGTTTTCGTCTGAAACTTTGATACTTCGAAAGAGATTGTTCATTTTGTACGCGAAGTGCATCCAGTTTTTGCCGTAACCCTCTCAACTTTTTAGCACATGCTATGTGGGTGAAATGATGATACCATGCCAACTTTCAACCTTTTCAGAGTTCATTTGTAGTGCTTTTCAATTTCAGGGTCATTTAGCTCAAAAAAATCAGTAAATGCATGAAAAATAGCAAATGAAGTCAGAAAGGGTTGAAAATTGATGACGTGGCTTTGGACATAATATTTCGATGCGTTTAAAATGCCAAAACACATAAGTACACTACTATTACAAAGATTCCCTCGGTTTGTCCGAAGTGGGACTTTCCAGATATATAAGTCCTGAAACTAACTAGAGAAGCCGGTCACATCCCAGAGTGGGATCTTTGGGTATAAAACTTTTTCTTCGCGTGTGTCCCTTTGCGTCGTAACCATGGACAATCTTCATCGTTTAACTTGATGCTCGGGTCAACATTCACTCTGAAGGGAGCAATTTCATGAAACTTTTCATAATCTTCTGACATGTCTGTCTTGTCCTCCACTCCCACGATGTTTCTTTTCCCTGAAAGAACTATGTGACACTTTGGCTCATCGTATGATGTATTCGCTTCCTTATCTTGTCTTTTTCTCGGCTTGGTAGACATGTCCTTCACATAGAAAACCTGCGCCACATCATTGTCTAGGACGAATGGTTCGTCTGCGTACCCAAGATTGTTGAGATCCACTGTTGTCATTCCGTACTGCGGGTCTTCCTTTACCCCGCCTCTTGTCAGATTGACCCATTTGCACCTAAACAAAGGGACCTTCAAACCAAGTCCATAGTCAAGTTTCCATATCTCCTCTATGTAACCATAATATGTGTCCTTTGGCCTATTGGTGTTTGCTGCATCAAAGCGGACACCACTGTTTTGGTTGGCGCTCTTTTTATCTTGGGTGATCGTGTAAAATGTATTCCCATTTATCTCGTACCCTTTGAAAGTCAATATAGTCGAAGATGGTAACTTGGACAGCAAGTACAGGTCATCTGCAACAGTGTCGTCATGCATGAGACGTGTCTGCAACCAACCGGTGAAAGTCACCGTTTGTTCATGTGTAATCCAGTTGTCAGACTGCTCCAGGTGGTTGGAGCGTAGAATATTCTTGTGTTGCTCGATATACGGAGCCACCAAGGCGGAACTTTGTAGAACTGTGTAGTGTGCTTGCGCCAAAGAATGCCCGTCCGGCATATTACTGAATTCTTTCCTAGCGTGCCTTTTCCACCTAGTCTGCCCTCATGCCGCGATTCAGGAACACCAATCGGCTTAATGTCAGGAATAAAGTCAACACAAAACTCAATGACCTCCTCTGTTTCATGGCCCTTGGAGATGCTTCCTTCTGGCCTAGCACGATTATGAACATATTTCTTTAAGACTCCCATGAACCTCTCAAAGGGGAACATATTGTGTAGAAATACAGGACCCGGAATGGCAATCTCCTCGACTAGGTGAGATAGGACGTGCGTCATGATATTGAAGAAGGATGGTGGGAACACCAACTCGAAATTGACAAGACATCACACCAAATCATTCTCTAACCTTGGTAGGATTTCTGGATCGATTACCTTCTGAGAGATTGCATCGAGGAATGCACATAGCTTCACAATGGCTAATCGAACGTTTTCCGGTAGAAGCCCCCTCAATGCAACCGGAAGCAGTTGCGTCATAATCACATGGCAGTCATGAGACTTTAGGTTCTGAAACTTTTTCTCTGTCATATTTATTATTCCCTTTATATTCGACGAGAAGCCAGACGGGACCTTCATACTGAGCAGGCATTCGAAGAAGATTTCCTTCTCTTCTTTGGTAAGAGCGTAGCTGGCATGACCCTGAAACTGCTTTGGATCCATGCCGTCTTCTCCGTGCATACGTTGCTGGTCCTCCCGTGCCTCCGGTGTATCTTTTGTCTTCCCATACACGCCCAAGAAGCCTAGCAGGTTCACCCAAAGATTCTTCGTCACGTGCATCACGTCGATTGCAGAGCGGACCTCTAGGTCTTTCCAATAGGATAGGTCCCAAAATATAGATTTCTTCTTCCACATGGGTGCACGTCCGTCAGCGTCATTCGGAACAGATTGTCCGCCAGGACCCTTTCCAAAGATTACATTTAAATCCTTGACCATATCAAGTATATCATCACCAGTACGGTGGCGAGGCTTCTTCCGGTGATCTGCCTCACCTTTGAAATGCTTGCCTTTCTTTCTTACGGGATGCCTGCTCTGAAGAAATCGACGATGCCCCAGGTACACATTCTTCTTACATTTATCCAAATATATATTGTCGGTATCATCTAAATAGTGCGTGCATGCGTGGTATCCCTTGTTTGTCTGTCCTGAAAGGTTACTGAGAGCTGGCCAATCATTGATGGTTACAAACAGCAACGCATGTAGGTCAAATTCCTCCTGTTCTTTCTCATCCCACGCACGTACACCTTTTCCATTCCACAGCTGTAAAAGTTCTTCAACTAATGGCCTTAGGTACACATCAATGTCGTTGCCGGGTTGCTTGGGGCCTTGGATGAGCACTGGCATCATAATGAACTTCCGCTTCATGCACAATCAAGGATGAAGGTTATAGATACATAGAGTCACAGGCCATGTGCTATGATTGCTGTTTTGCTCCCCAAAAGGATTAATGCCATCTGCACTTAAACCAAACCATACGTTCCTTGCGTCCTTTGCAAAGTCCTTCCACTTTCTCTCGATTTTTCTCCACTGCCATCCGTCAGCGGGTACTCTCAACTTCCCGTCTTTCTTACGGTCTTCGTTGTGCCATCGCATCAACTTGGCATGCTCTTTGTTTTGGAACAAACGTTTCAACCGTGGTATTATAGGAGAATACCACATCACCTTGGCAGGAATCTTCTTCCTGGGGCACTCGCCCTGAACATCACCAGGGTCATCATGGCCGATCTTATAGCGCAATGCACAGCATACCGGGCATGCATTCAAATCCTCGTACACACCGCGGTAGAGGATGCAGTCATTAGGGCATGCATGTATCTTCTGCACCTCTAATCCTAGAGGGCAGACAGCCTTCTTTGCTTCGTACGTACTGTCGGGCAATTCGTTGTCCTTTGGTAGCTTATTCTTCATTATTTTCAGCAACTTTTCAAATGACTTGTCTGGTACACCATTCTCTGTCTTCCATTGCAGCAATTCCAGTGTGGTACCCAGCTTTTTCTTGTCATCTTTGCAATTTGGGTACAACAATTTCTTCTGATCCTCTAACATGCGCTGCAACTTCAGCTTCTCCTTTTCACTTGCGCAGTTTCTCTTTGCATCAGCAATGACCCGACCAAGATCATCAGCGGGCTCATCTGATGCCTCTTCTTCAGCTCCTTCCCGCATTGCCGGCTCAGCTTCTTCCCCCATTGTTGTACCATCGTATTCATGGAACCCATGGCCAGGATAGCTGTCGTCATCCTCTTCTTCTTCATTCTCTTCCATTAGGACCCCTCTTTCTCCGTGCTTGGTCCAACAGTTATAGCCGGACATGAAACCGGACTCAAACAGGTGGACGTGAATGGTTCTTGAGTTAGAGTAATTTCGATCATTCTTACAGCGAGCACATGGACAATACATAAAACCATCCGCCCGCTTGTTTGCCTCAGCCGTAACCAGAAAAGTACGCACGCCATTAATGAACTGGGGAGAGCATCGGTCATCGTACATCCATTGCCGGCTCATCTTCATTACACAACACCGAAAAGACCAAATTAATACAAGTTCATACATAATGTTCATACACACTTGTTCTCATAAAACAACATACAAACTCTCTAGCTAAAGCATTTAAATGCAACAACAAATGCGATCAAGATCGCAACTAAGGTAACAATTGATCCAACAGCATAGTGATACGAAGCCTCACTATCAATGGCATATTTTTTAAATTTTCTAATCTTCCAGCGCATTGCATCCATCTTGATCTTGTGATCATCGACGACATCGGCAACATACAACTCCAGTTTCATCTTCTCTTCTTCAACTCTTTTCAATTTTTCTTTCAAATACTCGTTTTCTTTTTCAAATAAATTTAACTTCTTGACAAGAATATCTATGTCGGTTGCAATTTCCGGTTCACATACCTCCTAGATAAAAAATATCTATGTCAACTTGATGGGCATAATTGTCATAAACACGAAATGTAACAAATAGTTATAAAAGAGAGTATATACCACATCCGAATCATAAACCGGACGAGGGCCGACAGGGACGGATATCAAAACCATGCCACTATGTATAACAAACAACCATATAGGTAAGAAAACTATACAAGTAACTATCTAAATCTTACAAACATGATTTTTTTTATAAAAAGGATAAGAACAAGAGGCTCACCAAGGTGGTGCCGGCGACGGGACGGTGCGGGCGATCGACGGTGGTTAGGACGGGGACGGGAAGGCACTAAGTAAACCACACCTACACATGCAAAGTAAGAAGTTAATTTGAGCCCAGATTGCATATAAATCAAATAAGGGAAAACTTTGTTTTTGCCACTCTAGTTTTTGCCCACTTTGCTTATGCCACTCTAGAATTTGACATTTCACTTTTGCCACTCTTAGCTTTTGACAATACATCACAAATGCCATTCCGTGGCAAAAGCAATAATTTTTCATTTCACTTTTGCCACTCCTAGCTTTTGACAATGTATCACAATTGCCACTCTAGAATTATTGTTTTTGCCACATAATGGCAATTGTGATGTATTGTTGAAAGATAAGAGTGGCAAAAGTGAAATGTCAAATTCTAGAATGGCATAAGCAAAGTGGGCGAAAACTAGAGTGGCAAAAACAAAGTTTTCCCATCAAATAAACTACCACATATAAATACTCCCAAACTAAAACCCACAAATCACTATACTTATAGGGCATTGCAAGAGCTAATCTAGCAATGAGAGATGAAAGGACAAAGTTGCTAACGTTTGTGAACACTTGGATGGATGGGGTGCCTCCAAATCTTGACAAATTTTGGCAAAAATGGAGGTGAGCTCGAGCAAGGGGAAGAACAAAGGAGAGGAAGAAGGGGAAAACAGGGAGGAGTGTGCTCGGGCTGGCCGAAGGGTTCATATAGGGGATCTTTAGTCCCGGTTCGTGACACAAACCGGGACTAAAGGTGAGCCTATAGTCCCGGTTCGTGCCACGAACCGGGACTAAAGGTGATCGTGCGGCCCCAGGCTGACACCAGCCTGCCACCACCCCTTTAGTCCCGGTTCGTGTTTCGAACCAGGACTAAAGGTCCGGAACGAACCGGGACTAATGATGCCCGTCCCGAACCGGGACTAATGGTCACATTAGTGCCAGTTCAAAACCAGAACGGGACTAATGCTTTGGACAAAAGGTCTGTTTTCTACTAGTGAGGGTGAGATCGGATCCAGTCAGCGGCGAGATCATGGTGGCGCTACTTCCGGTGAAAATCGCGCAGACTTCGGTCATAGCGGACAGTGACGGCGTCTCCGACGTCATTCCCTTGTTGAGGCAGTCAACATGATCGGGATGTTCCGGGGGAAACCCTAGACCTGGGTCTACCGGATCGGACGATGACGACGCCTTTGATGCCGTTCTCCCTCCTAGGGGCATTGTTTTGGAGCAGGAGCTGGCTGGAGGGGACAAGAGGAGGAGCGGTGTTACATCTACTGCAAGGCCGACGATGGATCCCGACGGCATGGCGCTGCGGAGTTTCAGCGATGTGCGTGTGTGGATGGATACGTGTAGGATGGTGGAGTTGTCTGGCACCGTGGTGGTGTCGACGGCAGGCCTGGCAAGGTCGGTGCGTCAGTACCTGCTCTGGAGATGGATCGGTGGAAGACGGCGGTGGCGGCCTCTGAGAGTGCGTCAGACCGGTGTGACCTAGTCCCGGTATGTGGCTGGGCTAGGGAATCCGGCTTTAGATGTTAGGCATTGGTGCGATGTCTGTTTGGTATTTGGCTCGGACATTCGGCACCCCTTCATCGAGGGAGAGGAGTAGCGACAATTGTTGCCAAGATGGTGGTTTCAGACTTAGTGATGTATTACTTTGTAAGGTCATTGTGAATAATTAATAAAATGGCTGCATGCATCGTCCAGATGCAGAGGCCGGGGGTATATCCTCCTTTTCCAAAAAAAAGAAGGTTGTGAGCACATTACTCAGAATATGCCTGAATAGTGTTACATTAACTTTTAACTCCCCTTTTTTAATAATGTTCACCATATGTGCACAGCCTCCCATGGTGCACATATGACTCAGAAATTCCCTCCGGCCCTTGTTGTGACCTTCTCCTCCGATCCTCCCATGGTGCTTATTGACGGGCAAACCAACAACAGGGTCTCCGCCGCCTATATAATTCTCGCAAAAGGAGATGCACTCTTGGGTCAGATAACCCTGGACGATGCTCCCATCGGGACGGGACATGTTACGAACGAATCCTTTGATGACCCCATTCATCCTCTCGAACGGCATCATGCTGTGAAGGAATGTCGGCCCGAGGTCGATGATGTCGTCCACGATGTGGACACACAGATGCACCATGACGTCAAAGAACGCGGTCGGGAAGTAAATCTCAAGCTCACATAGTATGACAACGATCTCTTCCTGTAGCCTTCGGAGCTGCTTCACACCGTTGGACTTTCGAGAGATAACGTCGAGGAAGTTGCAGAGACCAGTAAGCGAGTCAAGGAAGAGAGAAGAAGGGCAATAATGGTGGAGAAGTAACTTAGAGAGGGGAGAGGGGAAAGGAGGGGAGAGGGCAAAGGGGGGAGGAATGGGGAGAGAGGGGGTGGGTGAAAAGGTGGTACCAGCCACGATTTGCAGTAGCGCTGTATTCATATCTGATCAATGGTGGGACCAGGAACACTATGGTGTAACAAAGTTCTCTTCGATTGACTTGAATATGATGAAGTCCGTGACTGTATCATGAATTTGACAAATTTTAACATCACCGTACTGGTCTGTCTTTATAGGTTTGATCAAACTTCTATTCGTGATCTCATTAAAATTTAAAAACACATCTATCCTACCTCCGCTTTTTATAAAGTTCTAGAATCTTTTGTTGGCCAATTTTTCTTCTTCGTTTTTTTGTGTTTTTGTTGGTTCTATCAGTTTTCTTTTATTTTTTTCATTTTTACCTTCCTTTTTATTTATTTTAAAATGATGTATTTTTTCCAATTTGTTAACATTTTTTAAATTCATGAAAATTTTCAAATTCGGGATCATGTTTTGAAATTTTCTGATATTTGTATAATTCTTGAACATTTTAAAATTTGCATAGATTTTTCAAATATATGATTTTTTAATAATATTTGATATTTTAAAATATTTAGAATATTTTTGCATTCATGAATATATATTTTTTAATTTGTGTACACTTTTGAAATTACAGAAAAAAAAAATTAAATATGTAAAATAAATAAACCCAGAAAAAGTTTGAAAATTCCCTGATGAGAAACGAATGAAAATACCAATGGAAACACGTATTGTATGTATTGTCGTCACATAAAACTTTAAGTGTTACATGGCCTGTGTGCCATTTATGTAGCACGTTAATGGGGTTGTGCGATTAGCACAGTACACGTTCTATAGGAGTTCCTCAGAATAATAGAGTTATCTGCCTATCTGTCTTATGAATAGCCTTGACGGCATTTCCTAATAAAAATAGTTTTGTCTATGACAAAATCGACTTTTACAAAGCTGTCGGAAGAACCATATGATCAGCAGAAGTTAATCACAGCATCATAAGAGCCATCCAGCTCCAACCACCAATCGATGGGAAAAGTTGTTGATGGACTGACAACCAAACTTTGATCGACAAGCATCGTAAGAAAAGGCAGGTTTAACAGACATGCTGTATATTTCTTCAGCAACGAACATTGTGACGCCACCTAATTGAGACGCTACATTTGAGAAAGCGCCAAAGAATTATGATATGACCATCCCTGCCGCAGCCTAATCAAAAGAAGAGACTAGTCCGTGACTTGAAGCAGCGTCAAACAATCACTAATCTAACATGGCCACGAAATCGCCGACCTTGTCAGTGTTGAAGAACACCTTTGGGGTTGCTGGCATGGCATGATCATGTGTTTCAGGAGATACATGTAGGTTGAGGTTGTCGCCATCTTCAAGGTCCAACCAGATATCAGAAGTGACATTCTCTACCTCCCGTCTGTTGTTAGCAGCCGCGATGTGCTCCAACTCCAGGTTGTCCACAACAGCGGATGTGCTCTAAACATACGTCTGAGTGAGTGTTCATTTTGTCCCGGATGCCTCCTACTCCCAAATGTACTTTCAGAATCTCTTTCATTCTTTTCTAGTCTCTCCAAGCCACTAGCTCCTCCATGTAAAAAAAAAAGGCACTTGCTCCTCCGTATTTCCTATTTACAAAATTTTCGTACTAGCGAAAACTATGTGTCCATCTAGCTTGCTTTTGTGCATGTGAACATTTGATGGAATATATATATCCATGAACCCATCAATCCGGAGCAGGGGAAGAGAGACCGATCCATCTCCCCCCTCAAATTTGGTGAACCCATCAATGCCAGTTTTGCCTCTGTATAGTCCGACGCAGCGACCGGCATCCCATCTCACGCTACTCTGGCAGCCTCCCCGTCGACATCACCCACGCACGCCAATCCGCTGCGTACACAGCAGCACGACAACGCCGGCGGCGAGGTCTCATCGCCGTCGATGTCACCGTAGAACCAGGCCATGGACGTGCGAGAGGTTAAGAGGCTCAAGGACATGTTCAACTTCATGCTTGAGAAGGTCAACAGCTTCAATCCAACTAGCTACGTTACATACATAGTCTATCCAATCATCCAAGCACAGCTCCATTGCTCCACCACAAGCATATATATGCTTGATTGGTTAATTAGTAGGCATTTTGCACCGACTGAGAAGTAAAAGGAATCTGGGATTACCTGTTCTTTTGTGTCGCAGGTATTGTACAGAGAAGTCCGCAGCTGTGCCATCATCCCGTCATGGCTCATGTGGACGGTGGGAGGACAATCTATCTAGAAGTTGGGAAGACGGATTTGGAGTTTTTTGCCCGCGTGGTTTTGAAATTATGGAAGTGAACCCTTGCATACTATCTGGATCAGTGACTGGCGATTGGTGTCTATGTTGTGTTTGGTAGTAATCACCCAACATTAAATTGGTCGCCACAAACCGGCTCGCCATAGGACTTTGGTAATCAGGATGTTGGTCATCTGTTGCCTTTTTTATCTGGATGAATGGACTTTGCACCCAAAATTTACGAGGCCGTCGGTGACTATGAAGTGTTTCCTTACTTCTATGTTACTTATATCTGTCACAAGTTACAGATTCAACGTATGCATCACCTGACCAAGATCAAAGATCCGTTCATCTGCAATCACAGGGATCCTTTCTCTACACGACTATACTTCTATTTTTGACAAAGTTTGCTAATGATATGAGACGGTCATTTTCCTCATTTTTCTTGAGAGTTGTGGATCTGCTATGTTTATTTTGTCCCATAATGTCTCTTTGCTTTGTGAAATATGAAAATGCCTCAACGTTGACCATGTATTTTCATTTTTCGCTTTCATGTTGCAGGGATAATATCATGAACTTTATTCAAGAGAGTCGATAGTATATCAGGGGATGGGAAAGCTTCCATTTTGGTCTCCACATTATTCCACCTTTGGCATGGATATGGTATGTTTTATATGAAGAAAACATGCAGCAGCAAACAAGAATATTGGGATGTTCACCACTAGGATATCGACACATTGCTTTAATGTCGGTACTATCTCTAGCTGCATTTGATGAGCTTTCCAGTGACATGATGTTATATAAGGAAAACATGTTTTCTCCCACACAATATGATAGAGATGGCTCATTTGCTAATCAAGTAGTATTATGTTTCCCAAGTGAATATTGCAGGGATAAACTTCCATAGTATACCAATTAAAGGATCATAAGGACATTGATCAAGATAGATGGGAAGTTAAGATAGGAAGTTTGATTTACAACAAGAGACCCACATAGTACACGATAAGTGTCTTAAAATGGAAATTTGTTCATAATTGGTCATATGATGTTTCATATTGGAATCTTTGTACTTTATGTGTTTGTATACATTAAAATTCGTGTAAGTGGTATGAGGTTACATATGTCACATGACTATATTTAGCATAAAAAAAATTGATCGCATAATTCCCATTTTGCACTCTTTATACTATACACCCAGTACTATGTACATTGCATTTTTTTTATCTTAATATCAAACATCTAATATGCAACTAAAGGTATTGAATCTATCTATTATCATGTGAATATGACTAACAATTCCCGCTGCAACGCGTGGGGTATCATCTAGTTTGCTCTGCCTTAAATTCTTTAAGGTCTAGGCATCCCATGGACATATATCACTTGAATGTTTGCATAAGAGAAGAAAAAAGATCTGCATAGCATGATTGCATAACCAATCTCCCTTAGTGCTTGCCTTTCTACACTTTTCATTTGCTCATGCCTCGACATTACATAAAATTAAGTTACATACTGCAGCACAAAGAGGCTATGGCATGGGAGGCAAGCGGAAATAAATACTTGGTCTCGAAAGATGGGCAGTAAGCAAGATGAAGCAAGCTAGACAAAGAAACAAATGTTTGGCGTCAAAGATGCATGTAACTCTGTATGAATAGGCTGTTGGGTTCGGCTATATGATGTTAATCTTTATTGGTATGTATATGATTGAGGTTTCATAAGATAGAAAATAATAATATGAAAAACATTTCTCAAATAATGAACTTACTAGGTATATGTTGAATGAGTGAAGATTAGTTGGAATGGAAGTAAGAACAACACTTTCTTCACATCCCACGCCAATTTGACCTTCATTCATTTTTAGGCCAAGAAACATGTTCGCTATAGTAAATCCTTTAGAAAGGCTTAATAATTTCATGTAAAAAGAGCAAATGATATAATGTACTTTAATTGGTGATATAATGTACTTTAACTGGTGAAAATGTTCGATAGGATTTGCAAATCATTTAGGTTTCAACATGTTACATGTTTCAAACTATTTCACTTTATAGATTTCTTTTCGCTTTCTAGGAATTTAGTGCTTCGTAATTTTTCCACGGTTTAGAGCATTGTGATGTTTAAATTTTTTCAAGTGGCGATTCGAATCATGGTATTTCGCATCCAAGAACACAAATCACCAATTGAACCTACGTTTTTCACTGTATTTTCAGGCCGAAAACACAAGGGAAAGGGGAAAATGGGATCATACTGAAGCATGAATATGTTTGGATATGTACCATGATCATCATAATCATGAACAGACACATTAATTAATTTTGGCTCTTGGAATCATAAAGAAACATGTATTATTAAGGTAGAACAACATGCAAATTGATGTGTGAAGCAATCTCCAAATCTGAGGTATGAATAACAAACATCAGATGAAAATAAAAAAACTTATAGATCTAGATACATATAACAACCATGAAAGATTTGATTCACCGTGCAAACTCATGGTGAGCGCATAATGACTAGACAAGGCAGACAACACTCTCTTCCGCACTCTCACCTTGCACACTCTCTCAGGTGTCACAAACTTGTTTTCGTTCCATTTTCTTAGATTAATTCATTTTGAACTTTTACTTTGAGAAAATATCACGTATTAGTTAGGATGTCTTGTTGGGTATAGGCATATACGTAGGTGGGGCTTAGTTACCTATGTAAGCTTGATTATCTTTTATTTCCTAGAATCCTTGATTTGTATTGCATGACTAAAGTATGCGAGAACCATTTTAATAAACGGCAACAGAAAAGTAAAAGGAATTAAGGAGGTGTGGCAACGCAAACATGAAATCTTGTTACAATTATATATTTGACCATTCGAGACAACCTAATATATCTTCCACCATTTATTTCTAACCCAAAGAAAGTAGTTATATGTTGGTAACCGTTAGATGCCTGAGGTTTGGATGGTTGATCTACTTTTTCACTACCACAAAAAAGTCGAGGCCAAGTATGAAATCTTGATAGCTTCGCAGTGAAATTATTGGCTGGCACAGTGAATGAAAATCAACCAATAGTGCAGCTCTATAAATCACAAAAAGATGAATGGAGTAGCTTGGACAACCTAGTAGGAAGCAACGGGGGAGCTGTTGGATGGGACATTGTGAGACGCCATACTGACCCGGGACATTTGGGGTTGTTTGAGACGCGTGTCCATAGGATTTTTAACTCTGTCAGTTGTTTGAGAATTAAAACAATTTGGATTTTGGGCTGTAGTTGAAATATTTTTGATATTTTTGGCAAAGATGTGAGGTTTGGACCCCAGTAAACTGTGGCAATTACTGCACAAATATGTGCTTGCAACTCATCAGATGTAAGTACTCCAGATATTCTGCCGCTTCATATATAGTTCTCAAGCTCGCGTACCAGATCATCCGCCATGTCCAATTCTTCCGCAAATTGCTCGAAATCTGTGTCACTCCACACACCGGACATGCCAAGCTTTTCTTCCTCCTGGCTGCTGTAGCAACACAACCATGAATACGGCAGTCCAGTACGTGTCTTGTCCTTCACCGTCGCATGTGTCCTCACGCAACCGGGCATGGACGTCGGCGTTGCCATCTGCAACGGGATCCTCCTTCCCATGGCGCTTGCTGGACACATCTTCCCCAACACCATCCTGCTCCCTGTCAATGGTCTCATCACTGTCAAACAACGCATCCTCGCCCAGTCGGGCATGGACGTCCGCAATGTTGGGACAAACCCCGGACCAATCCTCCGCGGCGACGCACGCCGAGCAGCCTTCCGGCGACACAAACGCCGGACGAAGGTAGACAAGGAGACACCATGATTTTTCCGGCGACGAACGCCGCGGCGCACCAACGCCTGTATCTTGGCTTTATTTCTCTCAACGACACGAACACACACATGAGGTACACACGCACGCACGCGGCACAACCCAAAAGAACTCTCACGTCGACCGGACACACACCACGGTCACGACGGAGACTACATCTTCTAGGCCCCTCACACTTGGCTCGGCTCACACCGTCGAAAAAAAACGCATGGGCGGATTCAGGCCCCAGGCAGAAGGGGCGACGGCCTGGGGCGTGAGGCCCATCGCCTTCGTTTACTGTAGCACGATAGCTACAGTAACTGCTACAGTTAAGGAAGGTTGCCTGGTCCTTGGCCCAGTTCGCCTGCGGCCCGGCCCATTCCTGGGTCCGCCACTGGGAGCACGGCAACCCACCGGCGCTGAGAACACACACGCACACACATGACTACATCTCTCAGACACCCTGGCTGCCCTCACGGCCGCGCCCTCATCTGATGGCACTGCTAGCTACTTAAATACACGGCCACACACATAAGGGCCACCACGCGCATGCACGCACTAGCTAACCCGGCCAAGTCACACAACGGCTTGATCCTTCTTTTGCTCTCAACTAACTACACGCACGCATAAGCTTGTGCTGCATCTCCGCAACGGCCGCTTGACCCAGCAAAACGGACATGCATGTAGCCGCACAACGGCCCGGCCGTTACTCACGCACGAACGTGACTCGGCCAGCTCAACGCACGCCGCCGACGTCAAGATTAGAGCTAACACGCAACACCTACAGGTCACACAATTGAGAGAGAAAAGAGAAGGGATGGATTAATGTTCACGGATCGGTGTGGTCATTTTATAGGAAAAGAGAACATGGATCGGATGCATGCATGATTGCTTTCACACAGAGGAGAGAGAAGGAGGGCCATGCATATGCATGCAGTTTGCTTTCACACAGGAGGAGGTGGACCAAGTGGGGGGGGGGGGGGGGGGGGGGGGCTACGCGCTTGGAGCATACCCCGCGTGCTGGTCTCCAACGCGGATCCAAGTAGAGCTCGCAACGAGCGACCATGGGCTAGTTGGTAAGGGCATCTCCAACGCGGATCCTTAAACTGTGTATTCGTCCCCATCGCGCGATCTGGACGCGTTTTGCCACTCAACGCAGGCCTTTTCAGACATATTTTTTTGCAAATCAGAAGCAAATCGCGAGGGGGGCTTTGCAGGAGTATGGACCACTGTCGCACACGCGTCTGATTACCCTGGCCCACCCAAAATCCCTGTCCCTCGCCGGCGCCCTTTATGGCCAGAGCATGTGCGCTGCATTCATGCCTGCACAGAGCGGACGTGACCACTTGCTGAAGCCGGCATTGAAGTGGCGTGCTAGCCGAGATCGCCCCCCGATTGCACGCCTACCGCACACACCTTCTCTTCGCATTGAACCGGCATCTGTCTGCCCGCCTACCTCCATTGAACCAATGCATGTGCCGAGAAGTCCGAGTGCCACAAGTCCGTTCCTGTGCCGGCCGACATTAAACACCTTTCCGGTTGGCACCTCGCATCCGCCTGCTATTTAAACGAGACCAGACGTCAGGCAATAACTACACCACACATGCGCTCTCCCTCTCCTCCTTGCACCACACTCACCATGTCCTACAGCTCGAAACCCCTATGGGGCGGACTCGCCGGCGAACAGAAGTAGGAGCTCTCTGGCATTGCTGCCCGCCGGGTGGCCTGGTAAGCCAGCGTGATACAGGCTAGCTTGTCGGAATACTCTCCAAAGCCAAAGCCGACGCCACCGCCATCACCAGGCCGTCCTCGGTCGTCCAGGCTGGCCAAATCCATAGCAGCCAAATCCGTTGCCGGCGATGGTGACAACGCACCCGCCAGTCAGAGAAAGAAGACAAGTTCATGGAGGTTGAGGCGCCGAAGAAGGAATTTGACTATGGCAGCGGCGATGACGTCGCCTACTCCAGGTCGGCCACGCCGACGAAAACGACACGCCTGCTAGCAATGATGAGGAAAAGTAGACAATGGGAAGTCGTCGCCTCTTGGCTCCTAGGAAGGCCACCGCCACCGCCTTGTCGGATTACACAGCGGGTGACTTGTCGGCTTTGCAGAGGGCATATGTTGCCACAACCGTCTTCCCGGGCCAAAAACCAACTGCTGATCCGGTATTTGTGGAGGCGGATGCTATTCTTCCCCCCGTTGAAGCATTTAGCTCTGGGGCTCACGACGGTCTGGTGAGCCGACTACCGAAGACATGTTATGGAAAACGGATCTGCAACAGCCGACAACAGACTAGGTTAGACTAGCATAGCCTAGTCCGCTATAATTTAGTTGAAAATGTTCGAAATGTAAATGTTTTTGTTTGGTTTATATGAAAATCATCCGCTTTGCACGGATTTTGTCTGGTTTGTTGAAATCGTCCTTGAAATGTATGCAACTATACAGTTGGATGACCGACTCTAGCATCAGTTTCCGTGGACTGCGTCCCTGGTCCGTGGACGGATGTGATGTCTGGTTTGGGGTCAACATTAGAGATGCCCTAAACTCACGTGTTTTAAAATGGATAACATAGGGTAATAAAAAATTACTATGTTCGCCGAGTTTCTACCTTCGTATTACCATACACAATTTTCTCATTCCTTCCTCCTTACCTAGGGACAAGAACCACCAAGAAGCTAGGCGTTGACTAGCTTTGAAGAGGTCTACCTCGAGGCTCGTGTCAGATAGATTCCTTTGCATATGGAATCCACCTTAAATGAAAAGACGATTCATAACCTGTAATGGAATGAAACCCCAAACCCACAGAATTTGGGCCCTTAGGAGATCGTAGGCCCATGACCAGCCCAGCTTAGATACGGCCTGGACAGTGGCCTTCATCACGTACTGACATGATCAATTACCTCTAAAAAAACTTCAATGATGAGTTTCATTTCCCGTTATCAGGTCTCCTACCTATCGCCCTCAGACGATATGCGATAAATGATATCCCTCTAGGAAATCATGAGAGCTCATGATTCATCTACGATCTGCGATGTCTTTTTTTGCAGTCTCTGAACTTCTAAAGTATGCTATCAGTAGTCTTATTCAACTAGACTTATTTTTCAACATCTATTTATATAGAAGTGCGATAACATTATGTTTGGTTGAGGTACTTTTCAACTATCATAGAAGTACTCAAACAACAACCAAGAATTAATTATTCATAGCTTCTCGGAGCAATGTAGGTTGTCGTGCATATTAATAAAACCCGGGTAGCAGTAGTGCAACTTATAAGTTACCTATGATGGAGTAGTTTTAAGGAGCAGCTAGAGAGCAATCAAGAGTTTTCCCTTTGCAGCGACGCATCATGCCAACCGCTAGATTAAAGCAACAAACCGAAGTATAGTAGATGGGTGTTCCGAATTCCTGCCAGAGTTGTTACTCACTCAGAACATTTAGTGGTGATATTGGTTTTTTGAAAAAGAAAAACCACAATCATAATAAGAACCGAAATTCACGAGAATTTCAGGCATATAGCTTAAAAAAGACCGCTCCGATATTTACTTATTCAGCAAAGCCAATTCTTCAGAGAGCCGAGGTCACGTCTCAGGTGTGGCTCCACGTCGGGACAACAACCAGCGGCGAGGGTCGTCCTGACCGGCGTCGGGGACACAACGCGCGGCCACGGAGGTTCGTCTCGTATTCATCGGCGTGAGGGCCGCTGCAGCAGGCGTCGAGCGCGGAGATCTCGTCCTCGCCCCCTTCAACGTTGCGGCCACGGAGGTAGGAGACGAGTTTGCAGGGGATCCAACGGTGCATGCGGCTCGAATCACAAGGCTGGCGTGACGACGGGTCAGAATTTTGGTCAGCCGACCAGTGCCTAGTACCCGGCTTCAATTTTTTTGCTACATTTTACTCTCCAGTGCTCATCTCATCGTGTTCTTTTACCCTATTACTCCCTCCGTTCCTAAATATAAGACCTTTTAGAGATCTCACTATAGACTACATACGGATGTATATAGACATACTTTAGAGTATATATATTCACTCATTTTGTTTCGTATGTAGTCTATAATGAAATTTCTAAAAGGTCTTATATTTAGGAACGGAGGGATTATTATTATTATTATTATTATTATTATTATTATTATTATTGTTATTATTGTTATTAAAGGTTTCCTATTACTAGTTGGACCCGCATGCCAGGGCTTCTAAGCGACACCTAACCAATCTAGTAGGCACCACCCTCCAAAAGGTAATAGGCTCGATAATAACGATGAACTCCTTGCTCTTGTGTTTCAAATGATAGTCTCCTCAACACTCAATCACTCTCTTATAGATTTGGCTTGGGTAGAAGAGATTGATGGGATGGAAAGCAACTTGGGAAGGCTAGAAATCAAGATCCATATGGTTGGAGTGGATGATCTTGATCTCAACAAGGATAGGTGCACTAGTAGAAAAAGGGCTATTTGTCCCGGTTCGTAAGGGCCTTTAGTCCCGGTTCTGGAACCGGGACTAAAGGGTCGGGACTAAAGCCCAAAACCTTTAGTCCCGTTTTGCTTACGAACCGGGACCAAAGGCCCTTCACGTGGCGCTGCCTGGGGCGGGGTTGGAAGGACCTTTAGTCCCGGTTGGTGTTACCAACCGGGACTAAAGGCTCCTTTAGTCCCGGTTGGTAACACCAACCGGGACTAAAGCAGCACAAGCGGTACTACCGCTTACAAGCGGTACTACCGCGTCCTACAAGCGGTACTACCGCTTACAAGTGGTTCAAAAAAAATTCAAATTTTTTTGATTTGTTTTTAATTTTTTCCTGATTTTCACAATTTGGAATTATTTGACAATTTAATCTCTAATCACCCCTCCTCACTGCTTCAGAATTTAATCTCTAGTCTCTAATCAGCACTCATTCCAAATCGTCTAACTTTCCGGCCGGTCACCCATCCTGTCACTACTCCAACCCCAGCACGCTTAACTTTCAGGTTCTATCTCCCCTAGTTTCCATGTCTGCACTTGTTGTTTTCCTGACAATCTTAAGCTATCAATCCTGTTAACCCTTAGGTCTTGATGTCACATGATTTAATTTTTTGAATTCTAAACAATTATTAAAATAAACAAAATAAGTACTAATAATATTGAATTTCAATGAAAATAAAATAAGTAAATAATATTATTTTATTCATTTTTTTGCCATTTATTCATTTAATATGACATAATTAAGATCTTTAAATCTGTAAATCGAAATTCGACAAATAATATATCCATTATTATCAGAAAAATGTGAGGAATCCAAATATGACATCTTATTTTTAAATAAAATTAATTTTTAAAATTTTCATTTTTTTTTGATTTGAAATAACTTTTTTTACTTTTGGATTTTTGAGAATCTGAGAAAACTTCACCGGGTAAACCCGGGTGAAATCGAGTCCCAATTTTTCTCTAGTTTTTTTTATATATTAAACTTTTTTTTTCGACGTCGTATGCAAAAGTTATGGCCGTTTATTTTCTAAGCCACGCCATTTTCTACAAAACTAAAAAAGGCGATCCAAGGGGGGGGGGGGGGTTAGCACTACTAGAAAAAAGGCTGTTAGTGGCGCACCAGTTTTTGCTATTAATGGCGCACTATAGGTGCGCCACTATTAACACGCCATTATTAACAAATAGTAATGGCGCACCTCTGGTGCGCCATTAGTATCTCAGATAATAGTGGCGCACCACATAGTGCGCCATTACTATCTCAGGTAGTAATGGCGCACCACATGTGCGCCATTACTACCTTTTCAGGTGCGCCACTGGTAACTTTTATTATTATTTTTTGTCGATTTTTTTTTGATATAGTTTGAATTTATTTTTGATTTGAATTTTTTTTGATATAGTTTGAAAAATGAAGAGGTAAGGAGGAGAGGACCCCGCCCAGCCATATATACGGCATAGTAATGCCGCACCGTGGGCAGGTGCGCCATTACTAACTTTTTTTGATTTATTTTGATTTTTGAAGGCGGGAAGATAGTAATGGCGCACCTTGGGCAGGTGCGCCATGCGCCATTACTAATTTTTTTTTATTTTTTTGATATAGTTTGAATTTTGAAGGCGGGAAGATAGTAATGGCGCACCATGGGCAGGTGCGCCATTACTGAGTTTGATTTTTAAATTAGTAATGGCGCACCTAGGTGTGGTGCGCCATTACTATTTAGAAATTTTTTTGAATTTTGAAAGCGGGAAAATAGTAGTGGCGCACTATGCACTGGTGCGCCATTGCTAACTTTTTTTTATTTTTTTATTTTTTTGCCTCCAGATGTTAAAAGCATTGTAACTTTTTTTCTGTGGGGTTTTTGAGGATTCTAAAAAATCGATAACGGGCATGGCCAATTGAATTCGGATGTAACTTTTCGAGTAGATGCTTTTTCATATAAAAAACTTTTTCATCGGAGTTCGTATGCAAAAGTTACGGCCATTTTACCGAAACACAGCGGCCTTTTGCAAAAAAAATCGAAATTCATGGTTGTTAATTTTCCTAACAACTAGAACACATAACACATGGGCATCTATTTTTTTGAATTTTTTGAATATTTTATCATTTTCTTTTATTTTTTTTTAAACTGAAAAGGCGATCCACCGGGGGGGGTGTGTTTGTGTGTGTGTGGTGGGGTGTGTGTTAAAAAGTGGCATGTGCTAAAAAGTTGAGAGGGTTACGGCAAAAACTGGATGCACTTCGTGTACAAAATGGGCAATCTCTTTCGAAGTATCGGGGTTTCAGACGAAAACTCAGCTGTTACAAAGGCATTTCATTTTTTTAAACTTATTTCAACTCCAGACTTTTTGTGTGTTCATTATGCACCATTCGAAGCCACGCCATCAATTTTCAACCCTTTCTGACTTCATTTGCTATTTTTCATGCATTTACTGATTTTTTGAGCTAAATGACCCTGAAATTGAAAAGCCCTACAAATGAACTCTGAAAAGGTTGAAACTTGGCATGGTATCATCATTTCACCCACATAGCATGTGCTAAAAAGTTGAGAGGGTTACGGTAAAAACTGGATGCATTTCGTGTACAAAATGAACAATCTCTTCCAAAGTGTTAGAGTTTCAGACGAAAACTCGTCTGTTACAAAGGCATTTCATTTTTTTAAACTTATTTCAACTCCAGACTTTTTGTGCATTCAGTATGCACCATTCAAAGCCACGCCATCAATTTTCAACCCTTTCTATCTTCATTTGCTATTTTTCATGCATTTACTGATTTTTTTTGAGCTAAATGACCCTGAAATTGAAAAGCCCTACAAATGAACTCTGAAAAAGTTGAAACTTGGCATGGTATCATCATTTCACCCACATACCATGTGCTAAAAAGTTGAGAGGGTTACGGCAAAAACTAGATGCACTTCGTGTACAAAATGAACAATCTCTTTCGAAGTGTCAGGGTTTCGGACGAAAACCCATCTGTTACAAAGGCATTTCATTTTTTTAAACTTATTTCAACTCCAGACTTTTTGTGTGTTCATTATGCACCATACTACAACATGTTAAAATCTACAGAAAGAACTAACTAAAAATAATAAAAAACAACAATTAAATGACTAAAACAACTATATAAGCAAAACAGTATTGTTTTAATTAAAATCCTAATTTAAATTATTCTAAAAATAACCAAATAAATCTTACTGTGACTACAATCTAACACGTGACTAGGAGCAAAAAGAATTAAATTAAAAACTATTTGTAAACTCAAGTTATTCACAATCTAGAGTTTAAAGCAAATTTCAATAAATTCAAATTTAAACCATTCAAATTTGAAAAATAATGGCACAAACATAAACTAGACAAAAATTTGAATCCAATGCAAAAAGAATCACTCAAAAACATCAAATATCCTAAAAGATATAAGCAATTTAAAACAGAAACTAGTGGACGGAGCAGTACAAGCGGTACTACCGCTTACAAGCGGTACTACCGCTCAACCCCTTTAGTCCCGGTTGGTGTCTCCAACCGGGACTAAAGGGGGGGCCTATAGTCCCGGTTGGAGATACCAACCAGGACTAAAGGGTCTGGCACCGTTCGAAGCCGGTCACAAACCCTTTAGTCCCGGTTGGTCTCTCCAACCGGGACTAAAGGTCCCGTTCGAACCGGGACTAATGCGTGCGCCGCTCGAACCGGGACTAATGCACCCATTAGTCCCGGTTCGTAACAGAACCGGGACTAATGCTCTGTTCTGGGTTGAACCAAAGCCCTGTTTTGTACTAGTGGTGGTTCTCCCTCAGAAATTTGGATATGGGAAGTGTGGGTATATTCTGAGTGCTTCTCTTTCGAGTGGGATGTGGTGGAAGGGTATATATAGGCATCTCCAAAAATCCAACTGTTACAACATTATTGCCCAACTCGGTGAAACCAAAGTAGAAACTCGGTGGCACCGACTAGTGCAAAATCTGGCAACTTTAGGCTTTTCGGTGAGGCCGATATGGAATTCTCGGTGGTACCAATATGAGTTGCCGAGGGCAGTTACACAACTCGATTAGACTGATTCACAATTCTCGGAAATTCCGATTCTTGTGAATGAGGTAACAGAAAGTTGGTCACTGAAACTCGGTTGCACCGATATGGAACTTGGTAGTACTGAGATGTGGGACTTGGCTAGGGTTTCTGTCTGGGCTTTTGACTCGGTGTAGCCGATATAGAATTGTTGGTGGCACCGATTTTGAGTGGTAGACTCTATGACAGAATATTTGTGGGAGAGCTTGTGAGTGTATTTGGTGACTAACACTTGATCATTTTGAGCATTTCATTCACCATTATTACCTCACCCCTTTTTGATAGTATTGGCTTTCCTATGGACTCAAAGTGATTTCTCACAAAGTAAAATGTATAGTCTTCATGCTTGTAGCTTTGCCAATCCTATTCCTTGCATCTTGGGGTCTCCTCACAATCTTTTGCCAATCAAACATTGAACTTTTTCCTGAAATATACTTAGTGGAAACATTAGTCCAATGAAATATATGTTGTTATTAATTACCAAAACCACCTAGGGAGAAGTTGTGATTTCAATCTCCCCCTTTTTGGTAATTGATGACAACATATAGATCAAAGCTTTGATGAGAGATATAAACAATGAATAGCATCGTCGCTTTGAGAGGTATGTGATAAGCAAGAGCTCCCCCTAAATTTGTGCATTATTTTAAATTTGCGTTTGAATGCAAATTCACAATCAATTAGGATTATGGATCACTCTTCCATGTCACATACAACTTGATGGTGCGCTAGAATTAATATGAGTGAATAACAAGCACAACACACCAAACATGAAGTGAATGATCATCAAGAGATATCTCAAAGATAGGCGATAATAGCATCACACAAGTGTATATGATGAAACACCGACAAAAGTTTGCAACACACCAAACGATAAACGAAATGTTTTTGAAAAACAGAGCGGGATCAAAATGCAACACACACAGACACACACACACTCTCTCTCTCGAAGACCTAAGATCCATGACTTCTCCCCCTTTGGGAATAAGTTACCAAAAAGTTCAAAGCCATAGAGCTACTCGTTGCTCTGGGCATGATCTCCGGTGGCTGTCGATGGATTCAAGAGAAGAGCATCCACGAAAGCTTCAGCTGAAGTCCTCTGAGGCGGTGGAGTAGACACTGGAGCTGATGGAGCTGAGGCAGGTGCTGAAGAAGATGGCCTCAATTCTGGAGCAAACTCTATAGGAGTTCTTGCTTGAGTCATCATCATCAGAATCTGAAGAGTGGGGAATGGGAGCTTCATCCACTTCCTTCTTAAGTTCATCCACAGTTTTAGTCAGCCCATCCATTTTGTTGTTCAGCGTGGAAAACTAGTCCTCCATGATCCTCACAAGACTCTGCTGATTCAGCAATATGTCCTTGATGTCCTTCTGCATGCCCTGAACTATACTAAGCAGAAGATCCATTTGTTCACTCCTGGATCGAGGAGCCTGAGCACTAGTGGCTCTAGCTGCCTCAGCAGCTGCCTGTGCAGTAGATGAAGAGGGATGACTGGGATCCATCACCACGACATTATCCTCTAACTCTGGCTGGAGTGGAAAATGTGGGCGATCGAGTGAATATACATTCTTCTCTTACTTAGAGTTAATGAGCATCTGAATGTACGGTGCATATCGAAAAGATCTCTTCTGGTCTTCAGCTGTCCTCTTCGCTGTTGATGGATTAGCCTTAGATCATCTTGTCATCTCCTGACTTGGGCATCAAGGTATGCCTCAAGATAGTGTTGGTAGTAGGCAATCCTGCTTGCAGATAATAAACTGAACCAAACTTATATGAATGCAGATAATCAGCAGGGATTTCCTTGTACATATTTTCCATGGAATTGTGAATCATTTTGGCTTCAGTATATATACATCCAAATCACTTTCTTGTACCTGTGGGGCTCCTAAGATGGTAGCCCACTCATCAACAGTGGATTGTACCTTGTACCTTCAGTTATCCAAACAATCCTGCCATCTGGATAGAAGTGACCAGTAGAGTAGAACTGCATGGCCATCTCATCATTCTAGGCAGTGATCTCTCTTCCAACAAAGTTTGCAATATCAATGCACTGGAAGTTGTCTTGCACACTTGGAAAATAATCTTCATTTTCCTTGATGAAGGCCCAGTCAACATATCTCATGTCACTGACTGCTGGGCACTTGTCCAATAGGACAGTCTCATAAAAGTCATGTTGTTCCTAGGTGTGAAATCTGGCATCCACAACAGTCCTTCTCCTGGAGGAATAGGGGTCATTTTCTCTCCACAACCTCAGACCTGAATCTTTCCTCTTCTTCATATCCTCGGCTATAGGATGAGCATCATCATGCTCTAGCATATGTGGCCTCAGTTTCCTCAAAACTGGCATGTTCTCTTCCTCAGCATCTCTGGAAGTAGAACCCTTGTTCTTTGCAGCTAGAGGGATGTCTCTGGTTGTCCTCTTGGGATTTGGAGCAACTTCTTTTTGCGGTGCAGATTTCTTGTTCTTTGAAGGAGCATGCTTTGGCATAACATCTGAAAGAAGCCTTTTCTTCTTGGAAGGAGGAGGTTGGGAAGCTTGCTCTTCCTCCACTTCCTCCTCTACATCATTTCATGGATCCTCATACATGGAGGTGGTTCTGCCAATGACCTTGACAATCCTCTTTCTGGCTCTCTTCTTGTCACCTGCCTTCTTAGGCATAGAACTGTTTGGAGACTCAACAGACATGTTTGCCCTAGCACTCTATGGTGCCCTCATAGCATCAACACTGGCATAGACCTTCTTGACAGGTTTCTTGGAAGTAGTAGCATCTGTAGCTGTGCTCTTGACAGCTTTCTCTTTCTACTTCTTGGCTAACTCCTCCTCTGGCACAGAATCTTCCTCATCTGAGTTCATCTTCTTCCTTGCCCTGGTGGCAGCCTTGGGTAGGTCAGGAGAACTAGGCACATCATCATAAGAAGATGAACTAGCCTCAGGGCTAGTGCGTGAACTCATATCCACATCTCTTTCTTTGAAGTTGTTCTTACTGTCATGTCATCCTGACATGCTGACCCTGTGAATAGAGCATAGAAGAGCAGAGAGGTTGAGCATCACAAAACACAGATGATTTTTCAAGGTTTGAACTTAGAATTCTTAAGTTTTGCTTTCTGCAAAAGGAATTTCAGTTTCACCGAGTCAAAAATTTTGGACCCACCGAGGCTCACAGTCATCTTTACACCGAAAGTAGCTGCTCGGTTTCACCGAGACTGTCCTCAGCAGACCTAAAATCCAAAATCGGTAGAACCGACTTTTGCGACTTGGTGTCACCAAGATTCGGATTGCGGACGACAAAACCTAAGAATCCATTGTTCTCTATTCTAATGAAGTTTTTAGAGGATGGAGATTGTGCACATGGTGGGAAGAATATGGAATGTATCCTATTGCACGTGAATCAAAAAGGGAGTGTAAAGGATTACGAGGTCGTTACCCTAACTTGGGGACGACCTGTCTATGGCGGCGACGACGGGGTCGATTTCCGTCGACGGCGAGGAACTCCTGTGGTGCAGACGCATGGGAGCAAGGGAAGAAGTCCAGGGATGACGAGCGGGGCAGAGGGAGTACTCTAGATGACAAACTCCATAGCAGGGTAGCTGGGGTGTGCGCTGACTGCTCCCTCCAGGGCCACATTTGTGCCTTGAAGGTGCAGTGCGGTCTTTATTATATGCTCAACACTTACACGCGACGGTTGTGATACTGCGGGGGACATTACCGATTCCAAAACCAGAAGGACCAGAACCACTTAGACTACCACTGAATTCGGAACCTATGGGAAGGTTGACCGCTAGGTCATATGTTTTTGGAGCCCAAGCAGAGCTGGCCACCGTTCTTCCAGCCAGCTGTTATGAGCTGCAATCGCAATTCGAGATAGTTAAGGAACGCAGATTGTGTGTGCTGGGTTAATAGAGAGAAGATGCTATCGCTTTCATGCACCCCTCATTTGTATCTTCAGTGGCCTCTTGGTCATTTCTAAGATCAATATTCAGCTTGCATAGATTCTTTAGCTTGCCAAAATCATAAAGAAATTGAATTGGCAACTTAAACGCTCTGACCTATTTCAGTGTCTCTAGTGCTTGCATCTTCTCAATTTGTCCTTCAAGAAATTTAACAAACTCGCCAACCAATAGATGCACCAATTTCTCTAGATTAACCCACAATATGCAAATGCTTGAACTCATCTAGAGAAGGGATTCCCCACAACAATCCAAATACTTTAACCGGTCGGTTGTGAGACAATACAAGGCTAGTCTCTAGACAAGAATAGCTTTCCTCTGTACCTTAGAGGCAGAGTCGATGAACTTTGCTTCATGTCTGATCAATAGTTGGTCCAGGAACACTATGGTGTAAAAAAGTTCTCGTCGATTGACCTGGATATGGTGAAGTCCATGACTATCATGAACTTGGTAACTTCTAATGTTACCATACCGACTCGTCTTCATAGGTTGGATATAATTTCTATTCTCGACCTCCTTGAAATACCTCTATCGTAACTCATGTACTACATATCTTCCTTCTCCATGAAAGAATCCTTCAGCAAACCATCTGCTTATTGGGTCCTTCATCTTAATAGTTGATCCTTTGTGAACACACTATGGTGTAAGAGGCATGTTTTTAGACGAGGATGAAGATCACAGTAACAAAGTGAAAAAATCATCATCATCATCTTTTTTGCGCTGCCACTTGTTTCAAGTGCACAACCAACTGAATCTGCTATTTGATTCTGTAGATGCTTTATTTTCTCCGTGTTAGCCAACACACTATATATGACTAAGATCGTCAAAGGTAAGCTATCATATTTTTCTTATATTTGATCAAGATCTTCAAGGTGTTAATGACAGCTGTATTCAGAGTTGAATAATCACCGATGAAATATTTGTATTTACTGCATCTATGGTCTTATATTGTAAATATGGCCATTGTATGACGACCCACATGAATCAGCGACATCTTCACATGTGGCAGTGGTGATTATTTTTCCACAATTGGTCATGTAGAATCGTATGCTTAGTAACACCATATCTTTCACTTTGGCATATACCATCAATGACAATTAAGTAGATGCACATGGATTTATGAGTGATACATGTGTGGCTTTAATGTGAATAGAAAACAATGAAAATAAAACAAATACATTGTTCTTCTTGACAATGTTACAAGCTGTGAAATAATGAAAACATTGTTCTAATTGACAAACTACCGTCAATAAGAAAAGGTGACATAGGTGATTAAATGGCATAGGCATAACATGGCCACCGTATTAATGCCTCCAATTTTTCGATGATGTTATTTTCGACATTTGCAAGGTGTCTAATAATTACTTTGGCCACTACTCTATCCATTCCAAAATTTATGGCGCATTTTGATTTGCCAGGGCAAGTTTTTAACTTACTAATCATAAGTAAGGGCATGGATTTGTTCATATCACTTTTGTGTCACATAAACCTCATGGGGAAGTGGTGGTTTTCCTTTTGACTCCCAGAGCTAAGCCTAATCCCTTATTGTTGTCGTACTTAACTTCAGTCCATGCAATGTTGATAACAATGAAAAATGAGAAGTATGGGAAACAAAGAACCATTCCCTTCCCGATGTGAGTTTGACTATATACCGTGTGTATTTTTATTGGTTTCCGAGAAGATGCATCTTGATGTGTGCACAACACTTGAACGAACTAGATGGGCATATATAGCGGGTGCACGAGTAGAGTAGGGTAGGGTAGAGTAGATGTATTTTTTGCAGGAGTAGAGTCGGGTAGAGTAGACATTAATTAAGCAACAATAAGGCTTGAGTAACTCAGAGTACCAAAGAAGGACGTGGCATACTTGTGCCATGGTGCATTTACCCCGACTTAAAATCAAAATATTGTCTTTAATTGAGGGTGTACAACAGTTAACAACCCTGATACATAGCGCACAGATCTCCATGTGTGTGGTTGGGACTTGGGACAAAAAGAGGGTGTAGACCCATGTGCTTTGATCCATTGTATTTTCTGTGGCATGGATATATATCCTACACAAACAAAAGCAAACTAGCTAGTTCTGGAATAAGATGAGTACATTTTGCTAATGTTAGAATTGTAGATAGGAAACACAGAGGAGCTAGACGACTAGAGAGATGAGAATTGTGAAAACTACCCCCGTTTAGGAGTAGGGGGCATCAGGACCAAGAGGAACAGCCACTCAAATGTGTGTAGGTTGCAGTGTCCAATATAGGCTAGAACGCAACATTGTGATTGATCAAGCCGTCGCCACTGACAGCCTGTAATTAGAGGATGCTGCAGCTGATGATGATTAAAATGTATATGACACCACCAGTTACGACAACCTGGTGCTAGAGTACATTCAAGTTCAAGATGGTGTAGCAGAGCCGATTATAGCCACAACTCTGATGCCGTTGAGTACTTTGCTGGCAGAAGAGGTGCTGCAAGAGCTGGTTCGATTTTCTTCCGAGACAATTCTGCACAGAGCTAGAAAAGGCTAGTTTGATTAATTCTTCTCCGTACGGCTAGTTAATTCGATCTACCAGTAGGTAGAACTATACTCGAACACTAATGATAGCCACACACACACACACATAATTAACGTGCCTGGTGGTTTCTTTATACAAGTCCATGATGTAATTACACGGTAAGCCTAAAACAGTTGTTGCAGTACCTAACTTGAGACTATGCAATGTTGACACTAACAAATTTGAGGAGTATGGAAAGAAAATCAACATGAGTTAATATAGGCCCTACAGGGTTCATGATATTTCTACAGGAATCATATAGGTATGTTTTCCTATGTAATTTTATCCTTTGGATACGTTGAGGACAAAGAAAAGGATTGGTACCATTTCCTTATGAAAGGAAAGCAAAGCATCAAGATTAAACGAATAACCTATTCCTATGTTTTGGAAGCCTGTATATCCACGTTACACTCTTCACCCTATTTCTATGCTGTTTTTTTATTCCTATAATTTGGAAGCCTGTATTTCCACTTTACTCTTCAGTCTATTTCTATGCTTTTCCTCTATTCCTTTGTTTTGCACTCGTATGTTCCTAACAGAGCTTTAATAGTACTGGTATAAATCTATGCGGGATGTTTTTTTTCCTTCATTTGAGATTGTGATGTAAGACAAGATTCGATGGACCAAGATGGACATAGGAGTTGCAGGAGTGGAGTAGGCAAGGTTGAGCCACTAACAGTACCACAAAATGAAGCCTGTGCCAAGTTGCATTTACAAGGGATTACAAAGAAAAAACAAATTTTAACTGAGGGTGTGCAACAGTTATATCAGCACTATTACATATTGGTGCATGGATCCCCATCAATGTGTTCTGTTGGGACAAATAGAGCGAGTGTAGCATCCATGTGCTCTGGTTCAATGTATTTCCAATTGTGTGGATATATATTCTGCCCAGTGTTCAGACAAACAAAAGTAAACTTGTTCCATAAAATCTTCGGGCAGGCGGGCGACCTCCTGGATTGCTGCATGGAGAGCGACAGCGGTGGCCATAGTTCCTCGGGCAACGACGGTCGCAGTGGCTCCTCCTCCGGAGGAAGCGGAAGTGGCGGTGACTCCGATGACGACTCCGACGACCCCGTCAGTACCTGCGTCAAGAAGGAGGATTCTGACTGAACGAGGGCGGCATCAGGGCCGGCAGCTTAGGGGCGACATTGCTCGTGTTTGGTCCTCCTTCGTGTAGCTTTCTGTCGCGGATTGTGTTAGCTTTGCGGGGGCCTGCGGGGAAAACTCTGGCCCCGCACCTTTAAGTTCTACGCTACTTCTGGCCGGGGGCGTGTTTACCTTTGATATTTGCCCTTGTGCTCGCCTCTTTCTTTATTCCTCCCCAACTTCGAGTCGGGCCCTCGCGAGCCCCGAGTGCCCTGTACCATTAGGGTCCCAGCCCCTAGTGCCCATTACAAGATTACTAATGGCTGCATGACAAAAAATAGCAAAGAAATCTCACTATTGGTTGAGAAGTACAGGAGGCGGGCCTGAAAATTCTTGGAAACATACAAACAAAGATACAAAATATGTTTATGTCATCCACCAATCTACCTCAACGACCCAACTAGAAAGCAAGAATAAGAAACTATATCAGTAACCACAACCAACAACATTCTTTCTAAATGATTTGCTAATGTGGTGAGAGTGTGAAACATGATTGCAAATAGTAAAAAGCATCATCTCTAGAGAACATAGAGCAGTAGATGCTAAAATAGTCCTCAATCAAGAGAAAGAATAATCCACTTGTCCACATATCATATTTCGCAAAACACAAACAAAGGTCTTATATCGGGGCTTCTGCCTCAAATAATACCAGGGGGGTCACGAGTCTGCAATATGCAGATGATACCCTCCTGTTTCTTGAGAATTCTTATGATAAGGCCAGGAATTTTAAATGGATCTTGTCTTGTTTCGAAAACTTATCTGGGATGAGGATCAACTTTCATAAAAGCGACCTGCTGACTATTAATATTGAGGAAGAAGTAGCTAAAACCTTTGCGCAGATCTTCTGCTGTGAGATTGGCTCTTTTCCTATTAAATATCTAGGGGTTCCTCTTCATTATGAGAATTTGAGAAGGGAAGATCTCCAACCTATTATAGACAGGATAATTAAAGGTTTATCTGGTTGGCTGGGGAGACCCTTATCTTATAGAGGCAAACTCATCCTGTTATCTGCTTGCATTGTGAGTATTCCTGCTTATTTGATGGCAGTGTTGAAGTTTCCTAGGTGGGCTATCAATGCTATCAATTCGCAGATGGCTCATTTCTTTTGGGGTGATATGGGGGAGCAACATAAATACCATCTGGCACATTGGGGTTTTGTGACCAGGAAAAAAAGTTTTGGAGGGTTAGGTGTCCCTAACCTCAAAGAATTTAACATGGCCTTATTGGCCTCTTGGGGGAAGAGATATTATGATCAGACTGATAAACCTTAATTTGTATTGCATGATAAACCTCTTGGAAGAATTTAACATGGCTTAATTACCTATGTAAGCTTCATTATCTTTTATTTCCTAGAATCCTTAATTTGTATTGCATGACTGAAGTATGAGAGAACCATTTTAAAAAACGACAACAGAAAAGTAAAAGCATTAAGGAGGTGTGGCAACGCAAACATGAAATCTTGTTACAATTACCATTCAAGACAACCTAATATATCTTCCACCATTTATTTCTAACCCAAAGAAACTAGCCATATGTTCATAACCGGCAGATGCCTGCGGTTTGGATGGCTGATCTACTTTTTCGCAACCACAAAACAGTTGAGGCCAAGTATGAAATCCTCATAACTTTGCAGTGAAATTATGGGCTGGCACAATAAATGAAAATCAACCAACAATGCAACTCTATAAATCAGAAAAGATCGGACGGAGTAGTTTGGACAAGCTAGTAGGAAGCATCGCGGGAGCTGTTGGACAAGACACTGTGAGACACCATATTGACCCTGGACCAAGGGGATTTTGGTTTGGTTGAGACGTCCATAGGATCTCTAACTTGTGAATTGTTTGAGAAATTTAATAATTGGGATTCTGGGCTGTGGTTGAAATCTTTTTGATCTTTTTGGCAAAGATCTGGGCGCTCCCGGGAACTGTAGTAATTACTGCACAAATCTGTGCTTGCAACTCATCAGATGTAGCACATGCTGAAACCAGCAAACGATGATTGTGGTAAACTGAAAGTAAAAGCAAACAAAAGCAAACGACGCACCAAGCAAGAATCATATCATGTGACGAATAAAAATATAGCTCCAAGTGACATACCGATGGATTGAGACGAAAGAGGGGATGCCTTCCGGGGCATCCCCAAGCTTAGACGCTTGAATCTTCCTAGAATATTACCTTGGGGTGCCTTGGGCATCCCCAAGCTTAGGCTCTTGCCGCTCCTTATTCCTTTGTCCAGCGTAGTAACACCCAAAACTTGAAAACTTCAATCACATAAAACTCAACAAAACATCGTGAGATCCGTTAGTATAAACAACATATCAAATACTTTAGGTACTGTTATAAATTGATTCATATTTCAATATTGCATAATAGGTACTGTGTTCTAACTTCTCCATGGCTTATATCCCCCGATACAATCCATAGCATCATCAGAACAAGTAAACTATGCAAACAAAACAGAATCTGTCTAAAACAGAACAGTCTGTAAAGATCCGTAGACACGTATACTTCTATAACTCTAAAAATTCTAAAACATTAGGAAAACCTGAAGAATTCATATGAAAATACTGTGTAAAAACTTCAGATCATTATCACGCTCCAGTAAAAAATAAAAATTCCTGTACTGCGGTCAAAAGTTTCTGTTATGTTTCAGCATTGGTTCTACTTATCATGCAAGTCATTCCAAAGGCTTTACTTGGCACAAACACTAATTTAAACACAAAAACTCAATCATTACATAGGCAATAATCATGTTATCACACATCAACATAAAATACAAAGCAAAACGTAAGATAACTATTGGGTTGCCTCCCAACAAGGCTATTATTTTACGCCTTAGCTAGGCATAATGCATAATTTCAATTATTGTCATCTTTGACATCCAGATCCTCAATAACACAAACATGCTTCTTAGGAAAACTAGGAGTCTTGATGATCAGATATTTTATGATGTTTATAAGGTCGGTGTGCACACGGATCATCTTAAGATCCTCATTTCTTTTTTTAGGGGATACACCATTATTTTTAGGAACATACATAGCCTTGAAGCTACCCCTTGAGGATTACTAGGGTTAATCTTGGAAGGAGAAAAAGAGGAACCCATATTATAAATGACCTCCTCCATTTTATCAATCCTACTAAAGCCGAGCTCTACCTTTTCATTAAAGGTTGTGCATTTTCCTTTTATTTCCTTTAAAGTGATTCCTTTCTTCGATCCAAATTGAGTGATATGATGATGAGTCTTTTTGTCTAACTCCTCAATTTGTTCCTTAGTGGCTATTTTATTTTCTATAGCATCTAGCCTACGCATGACATCTTTCAACATCACAACGGTTCCATTAATAACAATGGGAGGTGATCCTACAAGATTTTCAATAGCATTATAAGCATCCAAAGTGTGACACATTAGGAAATTACCACCGGTAATGGTGTCAAGAACAAATCTATACCAAGTTGTCACACCCGCATAAAAATTGCGAAGCGTGGTAGTAGTGGATTGCTTACGTGTTGCATTATTTTGAGCATTGCAAATCCTATACCAAGAATCTTTTAAATTTTCTCCTCCCCTTTGTTTAAAATTGAACACTTCATTATCGGAAGCAACGCTAACACAAGAAAAACTAGACAGTAATAAGCAACAAGCAAAGTAACAACAAGCAAAGGTAAATATTTTGTATTTTTTCATTTTATGTGAGACAAACTAAATATAACAGCAAATAAAAAGAAGAACAAGTGAATGATAATTTGTGTGAAGCTACTTCATAGTTGGTGATGATATTCCCCGGCAATGGCGCCAGAAATCCTTCCTGATACTTGTGATCTGCGTTGTGTTTTCCCTGAAGAGGAACGGGTTATTGTAGCACAAAGCGGGTAAGTATTTCCCTCAGTTATGAAACCAAGGTTTATCAAACCAATAGGAATATCCATCCTCAACCGTCTTCAGCGACTGCACACAAAAGAGCAAACGACTTGCACCCAACGTGGGCAAAAGGGTTGTCAATCCCCTTGATCTCATTATTTGGAAGCGAATGAGTTGTGTAGATAATTGTATATAATTATAAATTGCAAAATAAAATAAAAGGTGAGTAATAACAGAAAGGTAATAATAGCTTTTGTAAATATATAAGTGAATAGACCCGGGGGCCATAGTGTTCCCTAGCGGCATCTCTCATGTAGGCAACATACAGAGGGTAAATAAATTACTGTTGGACACTTGAGAGAAAAGCGTATGGTTATGCGATTTTCACGGCAATGATCGTGTGTATATAGGCATGACGTCCATAAGCAAATAGTCCGACTCCTTCCTGCACCTATTACTATTACTCCACCCATCGACCGCTATCCAACATGCATCTATAGTATTAAGTACAACAAAGTAATGCTTGGAGAACAATGACATGATATAGACAAAGTAAACTCAATCAATATGAATAAACCCCATCGTTCTGTCACTCGGATATAGAAATTCGTCAGGTTGAACCTACCACAACACACCTCTCTCACTGAAGAAATATCAATCTACTTGGCCAAACTATTTTAATAGTTTAGAGAGAATTACGACGCTATAATGATCATGCAATTAAGAGACATAAGAAATATCCAAGATATTTCAAATACTTTTCATGAATAATCTAAACATAAACCCACAATTCATCGGATTCCAACAAACGCACCATACAAACCGATTACCTCGGATAGATCAGAGCGAAGATGCGATGATTATTGTATTGAAGATCAAAAGAGAGAGAGAGATTGCCATCTAGGTACTAGCCATGTACCCATAGGTCTGTGGTGAACTACTCACACATCATCATGAGGGCAACAATTGGTTGATGTAGAGGCCCTTCATGATCGATCCCCTTCCGACTGGGTGCCGAAATGGAGCTCTAGATGGGCTCCCGACGGAACAGAGACTTGCGACGGCGTAAAAAGTGTTTCGGGACCTCATTTTGGGTTTTTACGCTATTAGAGAATTTATAGGGCAGAGAACGAGGTCAGGAGGGCCACCAGGGGGCCACAAGCCATTAGGGCGCCCCGCGCCCTGATGGCTTGTTGGGCCCTGGTGCGGCTCTTGGGCATCTTCCGAAGCTTCTCGGTCTTGTTTTTGTCCAGAAAATATCATCAAAAAGTTTCGTGGCCATTGGACTTCATTTGGTATGGTAAACCTGGAAAGTGAAAAACACGCATAAAACAGCAACTGGCACTTGGCACTAGATCAATAGGTTAGTGCTAAAAAATAATATAAATTGGTAAATAAATATCCAAAAAGTATCCTAGAATGATAATATATCAGCATGGAACAATCAAAAATTAAAGATATGTTGGGGACGTATCAGGGGCCAGTGCAGCCGGTGAGTTTCCCCCCGAAGTAACTTTGAAGGACTGGAGGAATGATGATGACGATGATGATGATGATGATGTCCAAATACTGGACGCGCCGCATATCGCAGCGGTGCCGTCCCGGAGCCCCCACCGAGGAGGGAGTTCGGAGCTTCCGGCTAGGCGCCAGCTGAGAGGAGGACATCCGGCCCGCTGGCAAACGGCAGAGGAGCGGCGGAGGGAGAAACAGCTGGTCGAGGGGCCGTCGGCTGGCCCGGACGCCAAGAATGTGCGGTCATCCATGCTGCCGTGGGGTGCCCGGCCGACAGGGAATAGGGCGCCGAGGCGCACCGTGGCCAGCTTCCCCTCATGTCTGGGTAAGTAGTTTTTGCCGCTGCGGCGTCTTTCCTTTCTGTTTGTCCCTGGGTTGCGGTGCTTGACCGCACGTTTTTTTCTCCTTTCTTTTTGGCAGTGACACCATCACTAGTAGAAAACAGGGTACTAGTCCCGGTTCCAGAGGGCCTTTAGTCCCGGTTCTGGAACCGGGACAAAACAGACGGGACTAATACCCAAACCCTTTAGTCCCGGTTTGCTTACGAACCGGGACCAAAGGGGCTCCACGTGGCCGCTGCGGGGAGCCCAGGCAGGAGGACCTTTAGTCCCGGTTGGTAACACCAACCGGGACCAAAAGGAAGCCACGCGTCAGCAGCTCACAGGCGTTGGTTTTTTTTTGGAAGGGGGGTTTAGGGGTTTTGGAGGGTTAATTTAGGGGTTTCATATATATTGTTTTAGCTAGCTAATAGAGAGAAGTGACCTCTCTTTCTCCGTCTTGGTCGACGCTAGCTACTATACATATAGAGAGAACTTGACACTAGCTATTAAGAAAATGAAGGAATCCATTAATTACACAAGATCATCATGAACATATATAGAGAGAACTGACATCTCTTTCTCCGTGCTTGGTCGAACAATATGCAACAAGTTTTCGTAAATCTATTCGACGCTATTACATATAGTACACATTGATGCATATATACAATATAACATCTCTTACGATCCCTAATATCTAATTACCGAAAATCACATTCCAAATCCCGATGGTATTCTCCGTCTTTAGGTATGACATGCTCAACAAAGAATCCCGCCAATTCCTCTTGAATTGCTCATATGCGATCAGTTGGTAGGAGTTCGTCCCGCATCCGCCACGTCTAATTTAAAGAAGTGGGTCAACAATGAAACTCAACACAATTGATGGTAATAAAATTAAAATGTGAATGTTCTTTACGTACTTCAAATTGTTCTGGAGATATGCCCTGGCCCCGCTCAGAGGTCGAGTTGCGAATGAACTCGCAAACATAGTAAGCACATAAATTAGTCCCGGGTGCCTACCACAAGCACTTTATGAGAATAGAGTTCAATCAAAATGATAATCAAGCATGATAATGGTATTGAAACTGGAATCAATGAGAGATGCGCGGTACTAGAGTAGTACTTACTTTGGGGTGTAAAAATTATAGCTCGTTTTCCACTTGACACCCTTAACCTGTTTGGTGAAATTTTTCCAAACCCTGCCCGGCAAAGAAAATAATTACTTGATATCAGGAAATGAACGAAAGTTGCCGATATGGTGCGATAATGATTGAACTTACTTCTGAAGCATTTGACTCATGTTCGTCCACTCCTTAGGGTCTTTACATCTATAGTCCAAGACAATTACTTTTCCCTCTTCAAGATGAATGTCTAGCAAAATAAAGTGGAAACTGCGGACGAATAACTCATTAATTGCACTTAACCTCGAGTAAGCGAAATAGAATGTGCACAAGATGGTAACACTCACTTGAAGTTGTAAGGAAATAGTATTTCCTTTCTGATTTGTTGTCCAAGTAACGCATCTAGCAAATTTTTCTCTGTATCAGCGGGATAATCTTTTAACATAGTCCCATTTACGAAATTTGGGTCAATGAACCCAATGTCATAGATTTGTAGTTGTTTGCATTCGAGGATCTTCATTCTACATAATATAGTGTGAGGATAATTAATACATGTAATGAACGAGCTGAGCTAGAGACTTAATTACAGAAAAAATACTTACAAACAATAGGAACTGACGATACTTTTGTCGAGCTCCTTTTGGCTGTATAACTGAAAAATTTCTTCAAATTCAACGTACAGCATCTGGTCTCCATTGAAGAAGTGCTCATTTTTTATTCCCACCAAGATATTGTTTGTCCCCTCCTTGCAGGCTTTCAAGTACCATTCATGGAAATGTCGCATCCTCGTTGGTAGACCCATGAGCTCCTCACGTGTGATGAGAGGCTTCCCAAATTCGTATCTTAAGGATGGTTCTACCTCAGCCTTTTTGAAATGTACCGAATCGGGTAAGTAATCATCAGAAGTGATAGCAAGACCACCAGCCGCTTTCTCTGGATCATTAGCGATATCGGTAACCACCTTGAGCGGAGGGCACGATTGCAGTTCTTGTTCGCCGAGCTGGGGAATTGTTTTCCCACTTCTTGCGCCACTTGTACTTAAGCTTCCCGACCGCCTCGCTTGATCATGTCTCTTTTGAATACAATGGTCATAGTTTGATGGCAGCGGAGGCGGTGGTGGTCGCCTAAGGGCAGCCAGAGTTCGCTTCGCTTTCACCGGATCTATTTTCTCCTCTGGAGGTGGGCGTTTCGGTGCAAGCTGACGTTTCACTTCGGCATCCACGATCTCATTGAGTTCCTCCTCAGTCCTCTCATATGGTAACTTTGGAAGAGGCTTGAGGCTTGGACCAAATTTGTATTTCTTCCCGCCTATTGTACTGCTAGCCGCCGGAGCGGCAGCGTCGACTCTCTTCTGCCGTTGCTGATGCGCTGGAGGAGGCGGAGTGCCCTGACACGCCGGAGGAGGAGGAGGAGGAGACGGAGTGCCCTGACGCGCCGGAGGAGGCAAAGGAGGAGGCGGAGTGCCCTGACGCGTCGGAGGAGGAGCAGAAGGAGGTGGAGTGCCCTGACGCATCGGAGGAGGAGGAGGAGGCGGAGTGCCCTAACGCGCCGGTGGAGGCTGAGTCTGCTGAGGCGTCCAGTTTGGAAGCTTGATGTACTCCTTTCTCCATAGACAGGTACTCCTCAAAGCATTTTCCAGAATATATACTTTCGGTGTCATCTAAACAGTGCGTGCATGCGTGGTATCCCTTGTTTGTTTGTCCTGAAAGGTTACTGAGAGCAGGCCAATCATTGATGGTTACAAACAACAACGCTTGTAGGTCAAATTCCTCTTGTTTATTCTCATCCCCCACGCGTACACCTTTTCCATTCCACAGCTGTAAAAGCTCTTCAACTAATGGCCTTAGGTACACATCAATGTCATTGTCGGATTGCTTAGGGCCTTGGATGAGCACTGGCATCATAATGAACTTCCGCTTCATGCACAACCAAGGAGGAAGGTTATACATACATAGAGTCACATGGCATGTGCTATGCTTGCTGCTCTGCTCCCCAAAAGGATTAACGCCATCTGCACTTAAACCAAACCATACGTTCCTTGGGTCACCTGTAAAGTCCCCCCACTTTCTCTCGATCTTTCTCCACTGCGACCCATCACCGGGTGCTCTCAACTTCCCGTCTTTCTTACGGTCTTCCTTGTGCCATCGCATCAACTTGGCATGCTCTTTGTTTCTGAACAAACGTTTCAACCGTGGTATTATAGGAGCATACCACATCACCTTGGCAGGAACCCTCTTCCCGGTGCGCTGGCCCTCAACATCACCAGGGTCATCTCGTCTGATCTTATACCGCAATGCACAGCATATCGGGCATGCGTTCAAATCCTCGTACGCACCGCGGTACAGGATGCAGTCATTAGGGCATGCATGTATCTTCTGCACCTCCAATCCTAGAGGGCATAGAACCTTCTTTGCTTCGTACGTACTGTCGGGCAATTCGTTATCCTTAGGAAGCTTCTTCTTCATTATTTTTAGTAGCGAACCAAATCCCTTGTCAGATACACCATTGTCTGCCTTCCATTGCAGCAATTCCAGTGTGGTACCGAGCTTTGTGTTGTCATCTTCGCAATTTGGCTACAACCCTTTTTTGTGACCCTCTAACATGCGATCGAACTTCAACTTCTCCCTTTCACTTTGGCATTGTCTCTTTGCATCAACAATGACCCGGCGAAGATCATCATCGGGCACATCGTCTGGTTCCTCTTGATCTTCAGCTTCCCCCATTGCAGCATCACCGTATTCAGGGGGCGGATAGTTGTCATCATCCTCTTCTTCTTCGTTGTCTTCCATCATAACCCCTCTTTCTCCGTGCTTGGTCCAAACATTATAGTGTGGCATGAAACCCTTCTCAAGCAGGTGGACGTGAAGGGTTTTCGAGTTAGAGTAATCCTTCGTATTCCCACAGATAGTACGTGGACAATACATAAAACCATTCTGCTTGTTTGCCTCAGGCACTTCGAGAAAATTATGCAGGCCCTTAATGTACTCGGAGGTGGCGTCGGTCACCGTACATCCATTGCCGGTTCATCTGTGTGCATTATATAATTAAGTGTATCAAAAACCATTACAGAACATCATAAATAGAGAAGTGACCAAATTAATTGAAGTTCATCATCACATTAAAACCAAAGTACAGTAGTGACCAAAATAAATACATAAAGTTCATACATAAACTATGTAAAATATTTAAAAGCAACAACAAATGCGATCATAACCGCAACTAAGGTACCAATTGATCCAACGGCATAACGATACCAAGCCTCAGTATGAATGGCATATTTTCTAATCTTCAAGCGCATTGCATCCATCTTGATCTTGTAATCTCCGACGACATCGGCAACATGAAACTCCAATTCCATCTTCTCCTCCTCGATTCTTTTCAATTTTTACTTCAAGTAATTGTTTTCTTTTTCAACTAAATTTAACCTCTCGACAAGAGGGTCGGTTCGAATTTTTGGTTCACATACCTCCTAGATAAAAATATCTATGTCACGTTGGTCGGCATAATTGTCATAAACACTAAATGAAACATATAGTTATAAAAGATAATATACCACATCCGAATCATAGACAGGACGAGGGCCGACAGGGGCGGATACCAAAACCATGGCACTATATAATAACAAACAATAATAAAAGTAAGAAAATTGTACAAGTATCTATCTAAATCATACAAGTAAGAATTTTTTTCTTTTAGAAAGAAGATAAGAACAAGAGGCTCACCACGGTGGTGCCGACGACGAGATCGGCGCGGGCGATCGACGGCGGTGAGGACGGGGACGGGACAGGACGGACCGCCAAACCTAGACAAATCTTGAGGAAAATGGAGCTTGGAGGTCGAGCTTGGAGAGGAGAAAGCTTAAGTGTGGCTCGGGCATTTCATCGAACACCTCATGTGCATAGGAGGTGAGAGCTAGAGCAACACACACCTGCACACGCCGGCCGGCCAAAAAATAGAGTGAGCCGGCAGGGGCGGGGGTATATATAGGCTTATGTTTAGTCCCGGTTGGTGGCTAGAACCGGTACAGAAGACCGACCTTTGGTCCCGGTTCCAGCCACCAACCGGGACTAAAGGTGCTGGGCCAGGAGGGAGGACCATATGTCCCGGTTCGTGTCTGGAACCGGGACCAATGGCCCCCGAGGCCCGGCCGGCGCCCTCGTCTCCCGAACCGGGACTGGTGCACCCTTTGGTCCTGGTTCGTAAGTGAACCGGGATTAATGCCCTTATCCTGGCCTCAACCAAAGCCCTGTTCTCTACTAGTGCATCGATCTTCCGCCGCCGGCTCCGTCGGGATCGACCATCGAGGCAGCTGTGAAGTTGGCGGCAGAGCACACCATGACATTGCGGCTTGAGAGGGAGCGCGCCGCCCAGCTCCGGGCGGACAAGGTAGCAGCGGCCGAGGCGGACACCCTGAGGGACTCCATGGCTAAAGGGGCGAAGCAAGCTGCGACGCAGACGGTTCCCGAGGCAGCCGGAGCCGGTCCACACGGAGCAGCAGCCGGAGCCAGAGGTGGCCGCGCCGCAGGTTCCGGAGCCGGTGGTAGAGGGAGGGCCGATCAGCCCGGCGGCGGAGCCCCCGCGCCGGTTAGAGCCCAGGACTTCGGGCGTCGATGCTAGGCCCTGGTCATTTCGTCAGCGCAACCGAATCCTGCGCGTGCAGGTGCAGGCGCGTCGGGGACATCCAGCAACGGGTCCGGCCGGGGCGGCCGGTCGATGTCCGCCGTCTTGGCGGATGTGAAAAACTGAGCTAGGCCCCGGGGCGTCCGGGGAGCAGGTCATTGCGCTGCCTGGCGCGGTTGAGGCCATGGCGCGATACCAGCTGGGGGGGGGGGACTTCACCCAGAGTGCGGTGGGCAACTTCCAGGCGATGGAGCGAGCTGTTCAGGTTTGTACCTTGGTTTTTTCGGTGGGGGCACGCCAGCGCACCCACTGGGTATAGTCCCCGAGATCACAGGAATAACATATTCCTATGTTTTGGAAACCTCTATTTCCAATTTAAACTTCACCCTCTTCCTATCCTGTTTTTCTATTCTTTTGTTTTGGAAGTGTATTTCCACTTTCCACTTCACCCTATTCCTATGTTTTGGAATCCTGAATTTCTACTTTACCCTTCACCCTATTTCTATGCTGTTTTCTTATTACTAAGTTTTGGAAGCATGTATGACCACTTTAGACTACACTCCATTCCTATGATTTTCTTATATCCCTTTGTTTTGCATTCCTATGTTCCTAACAGAGCCTAATAGTAATGGTATCAAAACATGCTAGCTGTTTCTTTTCTTCTGGAATATGGATTATGATGTATGGAAAGATTTTAATGGACTAGATGTATATAAGGGTTGCAGGAGTAGAGTAGACATTGAGTAGCAATATGGGTTGAGTGAGAGTATCGAAAAATAATGGTGGCAAGCCTACGCAAGGGTTACTGGGAGTTACAACAAAAATATGGCATTTAATTGAGGGTGTAGAACAACTATACCAACATTGAACACCATTCGTCCCCATGTGTAGCTCCCATGTGGTCCAGTCGGTACCATCTATTTTTGGCTGCATGAATATAGTCTATGGAACGTTCACACAAACCAAAGTAAACTACTAGAACAATCGATATAGGAGTACCTCTTTGCTAGTGTATAGAGATTTTGTACATCTAACCTATAAATCTCGCAAGCCTACCCGCCATTGTGGAGCTACCGCGTGCACCAAGCCTGTTGGACCGCACGATTCTCTTACCGTCGCTCAATTTTGACTGCGTGCGCTTTGTCAACCGTCAATTCCTTTTTACAATCGCAGCTTCTTCAGGAGTGGATGATGGGCGGGGCTCATTACCCGTACGGTCAAGAGAACTAGGTGGTTTCCTTTGGAGTTTGCATACGTGAGAAGTTTTACCGCAGCAGGAACGTGGGGTGGACTACATGTGTTTGTTAGATTCAATTGAGTTCCTACAAAACTGAAACAAATGACAGAAAAAACTCAAAAGAAAGAAATATATGAATGCAACCGTTTGACATTTGTGAGTTTGCGCACACACCCATCAGTCTCCATACGGCGGATCGCAATCACACATACGGTGTCTCTGCTAGAGTTGCTCTTAGTTAGACTGTGCTAGAGTTGCTCTTAGTTAGTACTATATGTCTAGGATGTTTTGCATTACGCTATGTTCATGCGTATTTCCTTTTGCCAAAGGATTTTTTTTTCGGAGAGCTAGTATGGTTGGGGACACATTGTATTATTACCTTGCATGTGAAAATGTTGGTGTGGTCTGGTAAGTCTATTTGCCAAAGGATCAAAGAGATTGATATTTAAGTCGGGCTTCCGATGTTAGAATCTAAACTATCTTAGAGAAATGCTCGTTCCGTTTATTAAGATGGTTCTCTGTTAATGAAAGTCAGGCAAAGTAGTCAAATGACATATATGGCTCGCTGGTGTAACCGTGCATTCGATAGCATGAAGAGACGCCTTGCTCGAGGAAAAAAAGAGAATTCGAAATTTAAAAGATGCAACTACAATAAAAAAAGAAAGGGAAAATGGAAGTAGCCAGACGTGACGAGGACATGTTGGCCAGATGCATTTTTTATTAGGGCTACAGCCTACAGGTTTATTGGCGTGAAAAAACAATTGCTCTACAGTGCATGTTGTACAAGCTCGTGATCATTCGGTTATTCCACATGGACGATGCATAGCTCACTTATAAATTGCAACCTCTGGGAGTGCGTCGGACCGGTGTGGGACCCAGTCCCGGTGTGTGGCTGGGCTGGAGCATCCAGCTATATATGTTAGGGTTTGGTGCGATGTTTGTTTGGTATAAGGTCCAGACATTCGGCACACCTTCATGAAGGGCATAGGAGTAGCAACAGGTGTTGCCTAGAAGGCTGCTTCAGGCTGACTGATGTATTACTTTGTATGGTCCGCGCGAATAATTAATAAAATGGCTGGATGCATCGCCAAGATGCACATGCCGGGGGTATATCCTCCTTCCCCCCCACCCCCCCAAAAAAAATGGAGCAGCCCACCATTCTTTCAGCCAGCTGTTATGAGCTGCAATCGCAATTCCAGACAGTTAAGGAATGGAGATTGTGTGTGCCATCTTAATAGAGAGAAGATGCACTCACTTTCATGCACCCCTCATTTGTATCTTCAGTGGCCTCTTGGTCATTCCTAAGATCAATATTCAGCTTCCACAGATTCTTTAGCTTGCCGAAGTCTTAAAGAAATTGAATTGGCAGCTTAAAGGCTCTAATCCGTTTCAGTGTCTCTGGTGCTTGCATCTTTTCAATTCCTCCTTCAGGAAATTTAACAAACTCGCCAACCAATAGATTCACCAATTTTTCTAGATTAACCCACAACACGCAAGTGCTTGAACTCATCTAGAGAAGGGATTCCCCACAACAATCCAAATACTTTGACTGATCAGGTGTGAGAAAATACAAGGCTAATCTCTAGACAAGAATTGCTTTCCTCTGTATCTTGGAGGCAGAGTTGACGAACTTTGCTTCATGCCTGATCAATAGTTGGATCAGGAACACTATCGTGTAGAAAAGTTCTCTTCGATGGCTCTTCATGAACTTGGCAACTTTTAACATTAACATACTGGCCTGTTTTGACTGGTTGGATCTAATTTCTATTCACGGCCTCATTAAAACACATCTATTCTAACTCATTCCTTCTACTTGAAAGAATCCTTCAGCAAACCATCTGCTTATCGGGTCCTTCATCTTAATAGTAGATCCTTTGTGAACACACTAAGGTGTAAGAGTCATGTTTTTAGATGAGGATGAAGATCGCATTAACAAAGTAACAAAATCATCATCATCTTTTATGCGCAGCCACTTGTTTCAAGTGCACAACCAACTGAATTTTCTATATGATTCCATAGATGCTTTATTTTGTCCGTGTTATCCTACTCACTAGATATGGCTAAGATCGCCAAAGGTAAGCCATCACATTTCCTTATATTTGATCAGAATCTTCAAGGTGTAAATAGCAGCCGTCTTCACAGTTGAATAATCATCGATGCAATATTTGTCTGGAATGCATCTATGGTCCTATGTTGTAGATATGGCCATTGGATGATGACCCACACGAACCAGCGACAACTTCACATGTGGCAGTGATGACTATTTTGCCACAATTGTTCATGGAGAATTCTATTCTTAATAACATCACACCTTTCTCTATGGCATATACCAGCAATGAGAATTAAGTAGATGCACATGGATTTATGAGTGATATCAGTGTGGCTCTAATTAGAATAGACAATACTGGAAATAAAATAAATACATTGTTCTTCTTGACAATGTACAGGAAGTGAAATAAGGAAACACTGTTCTTTTTGACAAAGTACCGTCAATAAGAAATGTGACACTGGTGATTAAATGGCATACGGCATGACAGGGCCACCGTATTCTTGTCTCTATTTTTCTGAGATGATGTTTTTTTTGAAATTTGCAAGGTGTCTAATTATAACTTTGGCCACTACTCTATCCATTCCAAAATTTATGACGCATTTTGATTTACTAGGGCAAGTTTTTGACTTACAATTACTCTAAGTGACAAAACCGTAATGATAATTAAGGACATGGATTTGGTCATATCACTTTTGTGTCACATAAACCACATGTTAATAGAGTAATTATTTTTCAAAGTCTTCTCGAAGGGAGTACGGATTACCTCACAGGGAATTGGTGGTTTTTCTTTTGCCTCCCAGAGCTAAGCCGAACACCTTTTTTGTTGCAGTACTTAACTTCAGTAATGAAAAATGAGAAGTATGGGACGCAAAGCACCATTCGCTTCCCCATGTGAGTTTGACTATATACCATGTGGATTTTTATTTTGTTTCTGAGAAGATGCATCTTGATGTGTGCACAACACTTGAACGAACTAGATGGGCATATATAGCGGGTGCACGATTAAAGTAGAGTAGGGTAGAGTAGATGTATTTTTTGCAGGAGTAGAGTATCGTAGAGTAGACGCTGATTAAGCAGCAATAAGGGTAATACCAAACAAGGACGTGGCATTTATTTCGTTTCTGAGAAGATGCATCTTGATGTGTGCACAACACTTGAACGAACTAGATGGGCATATATAGCGGGTGCACTAGTAGAGTAGTGTAGAGTAGATGTATTTTTTGCAGGAGTGGAGTAGGGTAGAGTAGACGTTAATTAAGCAGCAATAAGGGTAATACCAAACAAGGACGTGGCATACCTGTGACACAGTGCATTTACCAAGAATTAAAATCAAAATATGCTTTTTAATTGAGGTGTAGAACAGTTAACAACATTGATATGTACGTACTAGCGTCCGGATCTCCATGTGTGTAGTTGGGACTTGGGGACTGAAAAAGGGAGTGTAGCGCCCATGTGCTTTGATCCAATGGATGTATTTCCCGTGGCATGCATATATATTCTGCAAAAACAAAAGCAAACTAGCTAGTTCTAGAATTACATGAGTACATTTTGTTAGTGTTAAAAGATTGCAGATAGGAAACACAGAGGCGCTAGAAGATGAGAGAGATGAGAATTGTGAAACTACAACCATTTAGGAGTAGGAGGCATCAGGAATAAGAGGAACAACCACTCAAATGTGTATAGGTTGCAGTGTCCAATATAGGGTAGAATGCAATAATGTGATTGAGCACGCCGTCGCAACTGACAGTCTGTTATTAGATTATGCTGCCACTTATGATGACTGAAATGTACATGACGCTACCAGTTACAACAACCTGGTGCTAGAGTACATTCAAGTTCAAGATGGTGTAGCAGAGCCGGATATAGCCACAACCCTGATGCTGCCGGGAACTTTGCTGCCAGAAGAGGTCTTGCAAGAGCTGGTTTGATTTTCTTTCAAGACAATCCTGCACAGATGTAGAAAAGCTAGTTTGGTTGATTCTTCTCCATACGGCTAGTTATTCGACCCACCAGTATTTAGAACTGCACACAAACAAGATCTAATGATAGCCACACAGACGTAACTAACGTGCCTGCTTGTTTCTTTACTCAAGTCCATGATGTAATTACATGGTAAGCTTAAAGCAGTTGTTGCAGTACCTAACTTGAGACTTTGCAATGTCGACACGAAATAATTTGAGGAGTACTGGAAGGAAATCAACGTGCGTTAATATAGGCCCAACCGGGTTCATGGAATTTGTACAGGAAATTTATAGGCATGCTTTCCTATGTAATTTTATCTTTTGGATACATTGATGACAAATAAGGATTGATTCCATTTCCTTAGAAAAGGGAAGTAATGCATCCATATCAAATGAACAACCTATTTCTATGTTTTGGAATCCAGTATTTCCGTTTTACAATCTTGACCCTATTCCTGTTCTGTTCTTTTATTTATTTGGTTTGGAATCCTGTATTTCCACTTTACACTTGACTCTATTCCTACGTTTTTATTTTATTCCTTTGTTTTGCACACATATGTTCCTAGCAGAGCCTTAATAGCAATGGTATATCAATCCATGCAGGGTGTTTTTTTTTTCATTTGGGAACATGCATTGTGACGTATGACAAGATTCAAACCAAGATGGACATAGGAGTTGCAGGAGTGGAGTAAGTGTTAAGTAGCACTAAGGGTTGAGCCAGGGGCAATTACAAAGAAAAACAGTTTTTAATTGATGTTGTACAACAGTTATACCAGCAGTATTGCATATTGGTGGATGGGTCCCCATTCGTCCGTATTGTTGGGATAAATAGATCAAATGGATCCATACGATCCAGTCCCATGTATTTCCCTTTGCATTGATACATATTCTACCCAGTGTTCACACAAACAAAAGCAAGCTGGTTCCTCAAAACTGAGACGGCAGTACCTTTTAGCTAGTATGAAAATGTTGTAAATAGGAAACACTGGGGATGAGCTAGTGGCTTTGAAAGGTTAGAGAAGAATGGAAGAAGTTGTGAACTAGAAGCATTCAGGAGTAGGAGGCATCAGTGACAAGAGGAACATTCATACAAATGTGTGTAGGTGAAAGGGTCGAAAATAGGCTAGAAGTAGTCCACATTATCACTGCGAACAACATTGAGTTAGAACACACTACTAACGCTGAAAAGCAAGAGCTATAGGAAGCTGTTGGTGAGTCATAACACAACTGGAGCTATACTACGCTCTTATTCCAGGAGCTTCAATTGCGGGAGACATGGAATTCTCTCTAGCATCGTCTTGAGTCAGCTGCCCAAGACCTTGTCACTAAATATTCATTTTCCTCGCTTGGCAGTATACTCAGATAAGTAGCAACCTTTGCTGGTTCCTCCTATCTGGTGTCCAGCTTCCCGTCTTTTGTAGTGCTTGTTTCTATTTTGTCTCAAACTGATTAATTTTTTCGAATTTTACATCGAATTTCACGCATCCAGTTTGAAGATTCAGGATTAAACTTCTTTAAAACGGACTATACATAGAACATAATTTAACTCTAACAGGAGGCATCTGGGACAAGTGGAACAGCCACCCAAATGTGTCTAGGTTACAGAGGGTAGGCAAGAACACAACCGTCATCTTGAACAAACCACCCAAAACCTGTATTTAGAGCATGTTGCTGGTGACAACAACCGAAAGGTACATGGCACTACCAGTTACAACCACTAATTCAAATAGCGCGCTATAGCATTTAGAGTGGTCCTGCGCTAAGAGACTTTGGTCCTAACACAAGAAGTAAAGTTTTAAATAACGCGCTATAGTATTTAGAGAGGGCCGCCAATAAGAGGCATAGCCTGCTGTTTAAAACTATGGTTACGACAACCTGATGCTAGAGCACACTAAAGTACAAGAAGGTGTGCCAGATCCGAACATGGCCATAACACTGACGCCGCTGAGTATTTTGCGGAGACACAGGGAGAGGAGCTCCTGCAAGAGCTGGCTCGATTTGCTGCCAGAGACAATCCTGCACAGAACTAGAAAAAGCTGGCCTGACTCATTCTTCTCCGGCCGGCTAGTTGATTCGATCTACCAGTAGCTAGAACTGCACTAGAACAAGATGTACTGATAGCCACACACACATAATTAACGTGCCTGGTTGTTTCTTTATTCAACTCATGATATAATTACATGGTAAGCTTAAAACAGTTGTTGCAGGACTTAACTTGAGGCTATGCAATGTTGACACAATAACAAAATTGAGGAGTTTGGGAAGAAAATCAGCATGTGCTTCTTCAAGCCTGATTAGGAAATATTATATGTTGGAACATTAATTTAGACCCCATTGGTTAAAATAATTTCTACAGGAATTTATAGGTATGCTTTCATATGGAATTTTATCCTTTGGGTACGTTTGAGGACAAAGGAATGGACCACTTCCTTAGGAAAGGGAAGCAAAGCATCCAGATCAAAGGAAAAAAAAACTATTCCTATGTTTTGGAAGCCAGTATTTCTATATTTCCACTTTACATTTGACCCTATTCCTATGTTGTTTAATTATTCCTATGTTTTGGAAGCCAGTATTTCTATATTTCCACTTTACATTTCACCCTATTCCTATCTTGTTTAATTATTCCTATGTTTCAGAAGCATGTATTTCCACTTTACACTTCACTAGAGTGAATAAGGATGGAAGACTTCTGCTGTATGGCTTGTGAGGCTTCACAAAGCGCCCAGACCCCCTACTGGAAAAAGGCTTATAGCTGGGTCACATCAGCAGTCTAGCGTCTGCCGCATCTATTTTGGCCGGATACCAATGGTGGGTGGAAAACTGTGCCTATTTAGCCATGGGAAGAAAATACCACTGGCGGGTTGCAGTGCTCGCCACTGGTATTTTTGTCCCAATGATAATTCTAGCCTAAAATACTAGTGGTAGGCACATATTGCCATCTGCCATATTTAGGGCCAGTTCTTTTGCTGCCTTTTTTGAGCTTTCAGAATAAGCTGCCCCTACCCAGCTTATTCTAGAAGCTCAACCGATTTTTTTATTTTAGAAGCCTACTAGTTAAGTCTTAACTACTAGGCTTCTAAAAATATAAATTTGGTTGGGCTTCTAGAATAAGCTGGGTAGGGGGCAGCTTATTCCAGCTTATTCTACAAGCCACCAAAAGAACTGGCCCTTAACTCAAGTAGCAGTGGTGGCTGCGATTATATGCTCATCACTAGTAACTTTTTTTCTCACCACTAATAACTAAAGTACCCATGCCACACGCTTTTTTGTGGGCTGGCCACTGGTATTTTTTGCCCTTTTTTATAATGTTAGGGTTTTAGTGTTTTAGGTTTACGTTACGGGGCCGCAAAAAATTTCATATAGGACTTTGGCCCTTTTCTATTAATTATCTATTTTTAGGTCATTAAATAGATTTGTATGTATTTAATGGAGGTAATTGTACTTATTGGCTTAAATATAGTAGACCCGAAACAAAGCCAAATTTTGCATGTCACATGTGACGGTATATGTTGAGTGTGAAAAAAGATTGAACACTAATGGAGGAAGGAGCAGTTGTTATTTATGCAAAACGCTCTATTTCAAACGTCTACAAATGCATTTAGTTGCTTAAATATAACAAACAGATCCCAGAAAATACCAAATTTTTACATGATATATGCAGTGGTGTGTACTGATTGTGGAAAAAAAAATTAGAGGTCAACCCACGAAGCAGCGCTCGACTCACATGCAAACTTGACGCGCTTCCTCTTGGAACCTAGTTTCTTCTTCATGGATGGTCCTATCTGTAAGTAATCTACGTGATAGCTTGCGTAAAACATTCTCAATTTTTTTATCGCAACATCCATGGTGTATACGATGAAAACATGCCTAGTTTCATGAGTTTCATGCGTCGTTCAATTGTTTTTTGAATTGAACTGCCAATAAACACCATGTCGGTGCCCCGATCTCGCTAGAGAGTGTTTAGTTTGTTCACGAAGTGCATCAATGTTTGTCATAACGCTCTCAATTTTTTATCACACCTATAGGGGTCCTATGATGACACCATATCACCTATCACCCCTTTTCGAGCTCATCCACATGTAATGTTGAACCGAAGATTGTTTTGCCCCATTTAATGGTCGGAAACTCAATTAATGCGTAAAAAGACAAACAAACCCTTCTCACAACACTGTGTTGTGCCAGGGACCAGAGCCGAGTTGAGACATGGGTGGCGTCCTCACAGTCGTGGCAGTTGTCTAATGTGGGATGATGTCCCACTAGCCTGCTATTTTCTATTCGTCCTTTCGTGGAGTACCGGCGGATGCAACTATCAAAAGATTCGTTATCAAGATGCTGATTGAAACATCACTTCATAAAAGTGAAAACTATTGTCGTGGCCTTTATTGGTCGGGCTCAGTAGCAACGAAATTGTGTCACTACCTTGTTGAAGGCTAGGCGTTGTCTGCATGATGTTGTTCTGTTATTCTCTTGTCAGCCTTGGCAACCAAGATTAAAAGCTTTGTCCAGGCGACCTTCAGACAGACGTGGCGGCGACGATGTGATGAAGTTTATCCTTTTTGAAGGCATTATTGTAGAATAAGTCGACAACGTCGTAGGTGTTTATTTCATATCATGTAATGGTTCGACCATGGATGTATTTGTTATGTACTCTACTGAATAATCAATCAGAATGGTTGTGTGTATCATCATTATGATGCGGAGGGCGAAAGTTTAAACTCCTTTGAAGAAGAAGAAAAAATAATATTTCAAGGTGAATCAATTTGTTAAGTTGAAAATACGAGGACATCAATCATGATATACGTTTACATCTCAAAGGACAATAAGACCGTCCAAACCACTAATTAATCTTCATTGGGAATATTGAAAACCTGGACAATAATTGCTAGTTGGACTCTTTCTTATTCATAGGAGCGCTCCGTTGGAATGCTTGCCATGGTATACATGAAGTATATGAAGCCATGCGGCCAGCAGTTGCCCCAGCTTCAACAGAGGTACCCCTCGTGGGAGCTCAACTACGTGCTGCTTGCTTGATGTTTCGACGCCGAGGTTTGGTTGTGAAAGCCAAAAGCTGGATGCTAAGGGGCACTTAGCATAATAGCCTTGTAAGCTGGCTGTCGCATGAGTTGCATACATGCCTTCTCGGAGCTCCTCCCTGAAGCTTGTCCCGAGCAAACTGGCCTATAGTGTGACCTTCACACCAAACAGGAAGAAACACAAGATTCATGTGTCTTCTATACTCCTCATGAAGCATAGTGTAAACAAATGTACACTCTGGCATGGTGATACGAGCTATTCCCGAAGAATCTGCAAGGCCTGAATTCCCCGTGCCTCCCAACCCCATCCCGACAACCCTAACAAGAGGGTCTTGCATGTCAGCTTAAATGGTACCAACTATCCGACTCGATTGGAGATCATGGATGTGATTAAGCTAGTAGTAGAGATATCTATCATACATGTATCATCTTGTTATCTGAAAAGAACATATATGGTCGAGTGATTTGGATCGCAAAAGCTTCTGTGTCTTTCTTTTATATGCATATAGGAGCATAAAGTAATTAGTAGCGGTACCTAGTACTCTGGAGCAATTGAACTTTACTGCTACATCACATTGGTGTGCACATGTGGCTATCTAGTAGCATGGATCTAACGTGTACTAGAAACTAAGGGTGTATTTTTTTTCCGCGAATACGCTAGGATGCGTGTAATTCCATTGATAGGTAGAGGAAATTTTTTATAGGGGTCCTACTTTTGGTGGTGTACACACACATGGCGACACCAAAAGCGCAGTTTGAGTAGCGAGGGTTGAGGTTGCTCAGCCTCGGAAGTTACGTTCACGATGCGTGCCATAATCCATTAAGGCCTTTGGCACCAGCTCTAGACCATAGTAATGCCTCCTACTTAATGTCATCGGATAGAGGAATGGAGGACGGTCGAGCACAGTCGAAGAGTGTGGCATTCCGGTGCTTCAACAGAGCCCATGCTGTTAGAATGATCAGAGAGTTAATACGCCTACGCAGGCAAGCTGGTGCAGTGGATGTTGTTGTGGATCACATGTCAAAGAATGATGTCTCCCTGTCCGTCGGGGGGGGGGGGGGGGGGTGATAGGTGACACCATGTGGTGAAGGGTCTCCTTCTCCTAGTTGCAGAGTTTGCAAACTGGGTCGTGGGTGAGAGATCATGGTGTTCCCAACAATCGCCTTTCACGCAGCGGTTGAGGGAGGCCAGCAAAAGGAATATTTTTTCGCATTCGTCGGAGACTAGATTTTCCAAATGAGCTGCCAGTAGTGGGGAGTTTCCTTTCCATTGAATGGCACCCTATATCCAGAGATGGTTGTGTATGCGCCATTCGATGTCCATTTCCAGGATAGCATTTCTGGAGCTTTAGTATGCACAATCCCCTAAATGCATCTCCATGAGTCGACATATTCGGTGGTAGCCACAGGGCTGAGAGTTCCATGGATGTCGATAATCCAAGCATGTCCTATAAGAGCTTCACATACGAGCCAACACTTCCGGCATGGATAAGTTGGGCGCGATCTCGTGGATGGACTGTGATGGTGTCCTGGATTAGGGTTCACTCACCGTGTAGTCCCCCGGCCAGGTAGGCCAGTCCGAGGACCCCCATGTCAACCCACCATCGGGCCACGTCAAGACGGCCAATGGCGCGTAGAAGGAATACTCCGAAAATTTGACGTATACTAAGAGGTCGTCTACAACACATTTACCTTCTAAGTTGCCGACCTAATTGTAAACCTAGGCCCTCGGGCTCCTATGTAAACAAGATGGTAGGTCTCGTAGACGACACACAACGATCCTATGGTACAGTAACATGAAGTATGTAGGGTTTTATCTCCTCGGAGATCTCAAATCTGGGTAAAATGACCATTGCATCTAGTCGAATAGCTCTAGAGCCCCTAGCCAAGATTTGCAGGAATCGACTCCATCATTGGTGGCCCACGTAGGCCCCCGTTTAGTAGCTGCAAGATCCGTAGGAATAGACTCCATCATTGGTGGCCCACCTAGGTCCCCACTATGTTTTTCTTCTATCCTTTTTTTCCAATCCTTTCACTAGTAGAGAACAGGGCATCTGTCCCGGTTCTATAGGGCCTTTAGTCCCGGTTCTGCAACCGGGACTAAACGGTCGGGACTAATGCCGATCGCTTTTAGTCCCGGTTGGCTTACGAACCGGGACCAACGGTGCTCCACGTGGCCGCACGGCGGCGCCGAGGCAGGAGGACCTTTGGTCCCAGTTCGTAACACGAACCGGGACTAAAAGGCGCTGGTTTTTTTTTGGAAAGGGCCGTGTTTCATTTTTTGTTTTCATTTTCTTTTATATTTATATTGTATTTTCACGCGGGTTTTCATTTTTGGAAAGGGCCAATCGCAACATCATATTTTCCTCTAATTCACATGATCACTTGCATCCATCCACCTTAATCAAATATATGTCATATAACTCATCATCGATATCATCTTACTCATCTAACAACTCATCATCATCTTAATCATACCAAGTTAAAATCTCATAAAACAGAAAAACATCATAATAGTAATCATCCTAATCGATCATGCAAGTTAAAATAAACCAGAAAAACTTCTCTCTCATAGGACCTAGTCGTCCCTCCTAGGTAAAATGACATAAAACAGAATAACACCTATGTCTCCATGATGAAGCAAAGAGATCCAACGGGCTTGCGATCCTTCTTTATTTGTCCCCATGCTTCAATTTGGAGCCGTCTTGGTGGTTTGCGCTCAGTCGAGTATGCAAAAGAGAACTCGGGCTGGAAGGGGCTTTTAATTGTCATATTACCTTCGGGTTGCATCAACGGTGGCACAACTTCATTTGGCAGTTTCTGTTGAAGAACATAATAGTAGCCTAGTTAGCAATGTAATCAATACCATTTACCCAATAGTAGTGTACTTAATTAGCATCTTACCAAGATATTTCGGCGAATGTCATCCGCCCTCAACCTATGCACTAGTGTCCTGTACAATGTATAATTTGGGCCAGTTCCCAAATTATACGGGAAGATCTCCCTACCAACTAGGACACCAATAACAAAGTTGATAAGATCATCCTTCTCCTCCCAAGTTAGATGTGATCCATACGTGTAGTGTGTCGTGTCAATTATTTTCTGTGTTTCACTTGAATAAACGAAATAAGCTGTAAATTATAAATTACCAAATTTAGTATGGATGAACACCAACTATTTTTAAATATAGAATGCAAATTACTTGACAAATATGCATGGTTGATAAACTCACATGGAGGTAAAACAGGAAGCATATCGACATCCACCCAAATGTCGATGTTACCTTCAATATGATCTTCAGGACGAAGATCAAAGGTTATTTCCATATCCTCCTGAAATCCATATGCCTTACAAAGAGCTTCCCAATTTGAGCACCCTAATTCTGTGTTATTAACTGCATTCATTACTTTGACCAGAAATGTGTGACCATGTTTAGTCCTCAGGTTGGCTCTCCTCGTCTCGAAACCGTCGTGCTCTTCGAAACCGAGCCTCTCCAAGAAATATCGTCTTGCATGATAGGGGATGAACTAGTCGAATTGTATAAAACAGAAATTACACGTTGAAGCAAAGAAACAAAAGTCATGCTTAATTACGAAAGAACACTTGTCATCGTTGCGTACCGTAGAAATATCGAAGTCCTCGTAAAGCTTCATGGTGAAGAACCTGCCGTTTCGCAGCCCAGGCCGGTCGCAAAGACCCTTATCTTCGCCGCACTGTTCGCACGTTTGGCACCTATGGTCGTCATCAGACGACGATATTTCCTGCAAAATACAGGCACTAGGAGGTGTTCCCTGCAATAACATATGCACATGACCAAATCTATACTTATACTAATTTGTTACTCTCTAGAAATTCCCACATTAATTAGAAATTACCAACCGTTCATCTGGTGGGACCGAGTTATTACGGTGTAGATCAATCCATAAAACTCTAGGCAAAAAAAACTTTTAAAACTCATGTCTCGATATATATTTGTAGTTCCACGGGCTGTCTTCTCTTCCAACGAAAGGGATGCTAACCACATGCAATTTGTTTTGAACGGACTCCTATCTTTTTTTAGATGAACGGACTCCTATCTTCATCTACCTTACAACTCCATGGTCTCTTTTATTGGTTTTAAACCTCCCGTATCAATATACCTGTAGCTCAACGAGTCTTCCTCTTCCCACTAAAAAACAACCTGATGCAATCTCTAAGCATGGTCGTCATCTACCGGGCCTCCATTCACCATCGTTTTCTTGCCCTTACTGGCTTCCACCTGAAGGAGACCCGTTAGCTACACAAGTGATTCTGTTTGTACAGTTGTGATTAGTGATTAGTTTTGTTAGAATTGGTTCTCTGATTATCTAATCGATATAGCATCTATGAGCTTTGTGGCAGGGACCCAAGGTTATCTCTGCTTGATGGTGTCCTCGCAATTGATATTGATGTCCCGATCTGGTGTGGTCAAGCCGTCGAGATGGATGTGGCGGCCATGCATGCCTCCTGAACTGCGTGCCTCAAATTGATTAGTCTAATGACGGTGCAATCTACCGACGCATTCGCTGGATGCAGGTCATGCACCTCTTAGGCAGCAACATCGTCGCACCATTCGGAAAATCTATCACACCGTTTGACAGCTCTAGGTAACATATGATTTCCTCTTTCAGTTAAGCAATCACGTTGTTCATTCATTAATTGTCTCACGGGCTGCCTCCTTCATTGGTACTTGAGCCTTGGTATTTGTGATTGATTTTGCATATCATGGTGGCATATACTACTGTATAGTATACTGTTATAACCTCGGACTTAAGGTGTGTCAATGTCTGATGCATGTATACTAGATATATATATAGCTTTTACAGAATTACCTCACACGTTACATAAGTTCCTAATAATATTAACCTAAGATTTGGTAGCATGCATGTCATCTCCAGTTCAATGTTATCAATATCACAAAAATGATATATGAGAACAGTATTATATTATAACAATAATATGCCAGTGTAAAAATATATTTGTGTTGTGATATGGTATTTGCATAACAAAATTAATAGGGTTCTCTGAGTATTAATGAATAAGACACTATTTGAGCTGTAGTCATCAGTACAAGTTCATACAATTCAACACCTGAACCCCATTAGAGTAGTCATCTGTACACTACTTGAGTTTCTATGGCACTTCGTACGTACTTTTGGTGGTCTCATTTTAATCTCCAGCATGTAGTAAAATAATGTGGTTTGTAAATTAGGGGCACGACATGATCCATTCATTCTATGAGTTTTGTTCGCTGAACTATTTTTCATACTGCCAGACGAAGGCAAGAGCTGCGATTAGGTAATTCGTCATCTGAAATCATTCTTTATATATGTGTAAATGAATGGCCAATGCCTAAATTGCTTTCATTCTTTTCTTAATAACCACATATTAATATACTTAAATTATCAACTGCCTATGCATATAGGTTAGAAACTGTTCTGTCCGTGCTATCTAAGGGCACAAATTCCATCAATTATACTATTTTACTCATTTAACAGTTGCATCGGAAAATAGAAGGTTCAGTTTATTAAGACATTCTACAACTGATGTAGGTTTTATATTTTCTTGCATGTACGTGGGCAATTATCTTATACAGAACTCGGCTGAACTATTTTTCATACTGCCAGACGAAGGCAAGAGCTGCGATTAGGTAATTCGTCATCTGAACTCATTCTTTATATATGTGTAAATGAATGGCCAATGCCTAAATTGCTTTCATTCTTTTCTTAATAACCACATATTAATATACTTAAATTATCAACTGCATGTGCATATAGGTTAGAAACTGTTCTGTCCGTGCTATCTAAGGGCACAAATTCCATCAATTATACTATTTTACTCATTTAACAGTTGCGTCGGAAAATAGAAGGCTCAGTTTATTAAGACATTCTAGAACTGATGTAGGTTTTATATTTGCTTGCATGTACGTGGGCAATTATCTTATACAGAACTCGGCTCAATGCTTAACTGAGATAATCCCTCCAACACACACCTATGTAAAGTTAACCTTCACATGTCGTTACCCATGGAACATAAGATTAGTTTCCAAATGTCGTTCGCTCCAACTGTAGTGAACGGATGAATCATATAATATACCAGAATTTTATTGGAGAATATACAGAACATATGTACTTATTAATCATGTACTATGCTCCGATGTTATCTCTTCCTCTCCATAAGCAATCCTACAGCATGGAAATGGCCAAGGATCTTATTGCATCAGAACTTGGTTTCCACCTGTTTGGATCAGGTTTGTTTTCTTGCACATTATTTGTTCTAAATTCGTTTTCCTACCTATGTCTTAACTTTAGCAAATCCATTTGGGTTGGGACGTCGGGACTGACGCTGTTGCACTGCTTGAGATGAGCAGAAGAGAGCAAGCATCGCTCCATGTTGCTGGCCAGCAGCTACAAAGAAAGAGCTAATGACGTTGTTTTTCTTTTTACGAAAGCCAACGAAGCTGGTGGGCGAGCCACAATAATACAATGACGTGAGAGTTGGGCGGGCTGGCTACTGAAGAGAAGCATGACGATTTGGGCCGAGTTTGATAGAGAAATAAGTCGGCAAGAAAAACATGTAGTGTGGTTAAGAATAACTGCACGCCCAGGAGAATAATGTAATTTCAGTTAGCATACTGAAAAAACAAAGAACCATTATGTGTTTACGCCATGTCATTGACAGATAATGCAACTGCACTTTAGCATTGCGAGAAAAGAAAGGATCCATTATGTGTTGAGGATGTGTAAGTTATATGCCTAAAAGCACAAAATCAGAATACAAATTTATGAGATCAACCTAATGGCGAGTACAGAAAACAGTGATGCGTATCAAATACACATATAAAATCACTCATTTATCAAAAAAGCATTTAATAAAGAAAAAATAGCAATATCCTTGATGACTAAAGTACAATCATCTCTCCATGAGACCTTCCACCCATCTCCTTGACCTTGATGCAAACACATAAACATATAGAGGTGTGAAAGGCGTTATGTTCTGGTGTTGACACACCTCACAAATGAAAGGGATTAGGGGATAATGCAAATAGTTCTGGCCTATTAAAAAAATCATAAATAGAGGACATGGAAATTGGAAAACACGAGCACATCCATCACAAGAGCTTTAAAAGGCTTTCTAGAACCACTGCCCTGAAAATAGGAAGTGGACCTAAAGTGGTGAAGTAAAAAGCTAACCAAGATATATGGATACAACAGTCAGACATAAAGGGAAAATTGATTAAGGGACATGACACTAATTATAATCTTCATACAAATAGAAAGTACCTTGATAAAAAGATTAATGTTTTCCAAAGGCACAAAGATAGCACTCTGCATACCCAATATAGCTCTGCCCATTTCCATGCAAAAAAAAGTTCTCCCATATGAAAGTATACACTAAACGTAATTGTTTTATACCATTCTCTCTCTAACCAATTTTCTACATCCGAAGGCATACTTTAATAATGGCTTCAAATCCATTGGTTTGCATATTAACATAAATGAGTACATGAAAAACCATGTCATGTCTTACATGAAAATTAATGTCTACCCCAATATCAACTAATTAATTGCATTGTTTTTAAAATTTTATACAGAATAACATTATCAATATACTAGCCCGTGCGGGTGCACGGGTTGACGACTAGTAGACCTAATTGCAATAACATACGCACATGACATATAAATTGATTATTACTTTCGGTCTGTCGAGGCTTTCCTTAAATAACTCTCATATCTCATGGTGTGTTGGTCCGCACTCTCTCACACTGATATGGTGGTGTATATATTGGTGGACACTCTCTCACACTAATAGTTCGACCGTCGGTGATAGGCGCACTCACTCTTCTCTCCTTGCGCATTATACCGAGGTATATATCGCAAGAATAGAAGAGGAAGAAGCGCCCCCCCACTACAATAGTCGGGATTCCTCCATCAAGAACACACATGAAAGTCACACAAGGAGCAACGAGAGACCGAAAGTCACACACGCATTATAACAATATAATATCACTAATACAATTATAATGAACTCGAATATAATATCACTAATACATTTATAATGAACTCGAATATAATATCACTAATCCAGTTAATGCATCATCAAATATTAACTAATACATCTTGAATATTATCATATAAGATCACTAATACAGATCGAATATCCTAGAATCCAAAGTGGGGGACGGTGAACTCGGTTCACTAACGGTCTCTAAGTCGCTGACGGTGGACACCCAAAGATAAGGAATCATCACCGGATCATAACTCGGGTGAGATCCCTGAAGAACCTGCCAGGTATTGGAGAACCTGGAGTCCAACGCCGCCATATAGCGACGGACGTGCTTGTCCTCCTCCCTGACACGGCGACGTACCACCTCCGCGGGGGCCCACTGCCTCTACACCGAAAGTGGCCCACGCGACCGCCACCAAAAAAGCTCCGGGTCGACGACAAGACCAGGATTCCTCACCAAGCTCCGAGCCCGGGAAGGTAGCACCTCCCAGTGCCAGCCCGGCGGAGCCCAGTCCCGGACATTGCGCCTCTCAAGCATGATGTCACCGCCGACTCGACGATGACGAGGATGCGGGCCAGGCATCGTCGACGTCGAGACAAATTCCTATGAGAACATTTTCTTACCGTTTAATGTTTTGCTTTTTTAGAAATGCGGGATTGGCATCGTCGACAAAAACAAATTGTGGCTATAGAAAATATCATTTTATTTAACAACAATAAAACAACAATAACATTTTTAATAACAAAGCCTAGTGATGTGTAAGTTAGCAAATAAAGAAGCATCTTCCTCATAGATCAACAAATCAACTTAAAATGCCATCTTAATTTCCTAACTAACTTAAAATGCCATCTTAATTTTCTAACTAGCCCTGGATCCGCGGCTGACTGCCACAGCTTCGGCCGGCGGCGGACGCGGGCGACGACGGTAACCGCGGGGGGGGGGGGAGGATAGCTAGGAGGAGGAGGGGAACGGCGGTGTGGCCGGCAGCTCAACTAGGAGGAGGAGGAGGCCGGAGCGGACTCGGGGAGGTGACGGCGTCGGGGGGCGGCAACGGGGACGGCGTCGGGGGCGGCGACGGGGACGGCGTCGGGGGCGGCGACGGGGACGGCGTCGGGGGCGGCGACGGGGACGGCGTCGGGGCCGGCGACGAGGAGCGAGCGGGCTCGGGGAGGCGACGGCGTCGGGGAGGCGACGGCAAGATCCGGCAGCCTGGCGGCGTCGAGGTGGTTTTCGGCACCGTCGGGGCAGAGGGAAAGCAGATGGATTTGGAAACTTTTCCAAGTCCCGCTTATATAGTGCAACCTTTAGTCCCGGTTGGTAGTTCCAACCGGGACTAAAGTCCCCCCTTTAGTCCCGGTTAGAGCCACCAACCGGGACTAAAGGTAGTTTTCGCCAGCCCGAAAGGGCGGGAAGCCCAACCCTTTAGTCCCGGTTGGTGGCTCCAACCGGGACTAAAGGGGGGAATTAGATCGGGTTGGATCCACCAACCGGGACTAAAGGGTTGGTCCTGGCTCGCACCTATTTATAAGCCCGGCCCTCTCTGCCTTATTAAGTTCCTCTCAAAGCCTAAATTCAAAGTGAAAATAGATGCGCTTATAGAGATAATTTAACCTAAATTCAAAGTGCTATCAACGTGCTAATTACTAGCACTTTGAATTTAGGTTGAATTTTCTCTATAAGCGCATCTATTTTCAATTTTCCTATTTTTTATGTTATTTTTTTGTATATTAAAAGTTCTTAAGAAAAATACTTTATGAATATTCTTTTTGCTATTAAAGTTTTTAACAAAAATAAATTTGATAATTTTAGTTCCATAAATTTTATATAATATTAAGTTAAATAACTTTAATCGGACGAAAACACGTCTATTATAAAGGGATTTCAATTTTTTGAACATATTTTAACTCAAGACTTTTTCTGCATTCAATATGCACCATTCAAAGCCACATCATCACTTTTCAACCCTTTTCTGATTTCATTTGCTAGGTTTCATGCATTTCATGATTTATTTGGAGCTAAAATGACCCTGAATTGAAAAGCACTGCAAATGAAATCTGAAATGGTTGAAAGTTGGCATGGTATCATAATTTCACCCACATAGCACGGGCTAAAAAGTTGAGAGGGTTACCGGAAAAACTGGATGCACTTCGTGTACAAACTGGACAATCTCTTTCGAAGTATCAGGGTTCCGGACGAAAACACGTCTATTACAAAGGGATTTCAATTTTTGGAACATATTTTAACTCAAGACTTTTTCTGCATTCAATATGCACCATTCAAAGCCAAATCATCACTTTTCAACCCTTTTCTGATTTCATTTGCTAGGTTTCATGCATTTCATGATTTATTTTGAGCTAAAATGACCTTGAATTGAAAAGCACTGCAAATGACCTCTGAAATGGTTGAAAGTTGGCATGGTATCATAATTTCACCCACATAGCATGTGCTAAAAAGTTGAGAGGGTTACCTGAAAAACTGGATGCACTTCGTGTACAAACTGGACAATCTCTTTCGAAGTATCAGGGTTTCGGACGAAAACACGTCTATTACAAAGGGATTTCAATTTTTTGAACATATTTTAACTCTAGACTTTTTCTGCATTCAATATGCACCATTCAAAGCCACATCATCACTTTTCAAACCTTTTCTGACTTCATTTTCTAGGTTTCATGCATTTCATGATTTATTTGGAGCTAAAATGACCCTGAATTGAAAAGCACAGTAAATGAAATCTGAAATGGTTGAAAGTTGGCATGGTATCATAATTTCACCCACATAGCTTGGGCTAAAAAGTTGAGAGGGTTACCGGAAAAACTGGATGCACTTCGTGTACAAACTGGACAATCTCTTTCGAAGTATCAGGGTTTCGGACGAAAACACGTCTATTACAAAGGGATTTCAATTTTTTGAACATATTTTAACTCTAGACTTTTTCTGCATTCAATATGCACCATTTAAAGCCACATCATCACTTTTCAAACCTTTTCTGACTTCATTTGCTAGGTTTCATGTATTTCATGATTTATTTGGAGCTAAAATGACCCTGAATTGAAAAGCACTGCAAATGAAATCTGAAATGGTTGAAAGTTGGCATGGTATCATAATTTCACCCACATAGCACGGGCTAAAAAGTTGAGAGGGTTACCGGAAAAACTGGATGCACTTCGTGTACAAACTGGACAATCTCTTTCGAAGTATCAGGGTTCCGGACGAAAACACGTCTATTACAAAGGGATTTCAATTTTTGGAACATATTTTAACTCAAGACTTTTTCTGCATTCAATATGCACCATTCAAAGCCAAATCATCACTTTTCAACCCTTTTCTGATTTCATTTGCTAGGTTTCATGCATTTCATGATTTATTTTGAGCTAAAATGACCTTGAATTGAAAAGCACTGCAAATGACCTCTGAAATGGTTGAAAGTTGGCATGGTATCATAATTTCACCCACATAGCATGTGCTAAAAAGTTGAGAGGGTTACCTGAAAAACTGGATGCACTTCGTGTACAAACTGGACAATCTCTTTCGAAGTATCAGGGTTTCGGACGAAAACACGTCTATTACAAAGGGATTTCAATTTTTTGAACATATTTTAACTCTAGACTTTTTCTGCATTCAATATGCACCATTCAAAGCCACATCATCAATTTTCAAACCTTTTCTGACTTCATTTTCTAGGTTTCATGCATTTCATGATTTATTTGGAGCTAAAATGACCCTGAATTGAAAAGCATAGTAAATGAAATCTGAAATGGTTGAAAGTTGGCATGGTATCATAATTTCACCCACATAGCTTGGGCTAAAAAGTTGAGAGGGTTACCGGAAAAACTGGATGCACTTCGTGTACAAACTGGACAATCTCTTTCGAAGTATCAGGGTTTCGGACGAAAACACGTGTATTACAAAGGGATTTCAATTTTTTGAGCATATTTTAACTCAAGACTTTTTCTGCATTCAATATACACCATTCAAAGCCAAATCATCACTTTTCAACCCTTTTCTGACTTCATTTGCTAGGTTTCATGCATTTCATGATATATTTTGAGCTAAAATGACCTTGAATTGAAAAGCACTGCAAATGAACTCTGAAATGGTTGAAAGTTAGCATGGTATCATAATTTCACCCACATAGCATGTGCTAAAAAGTTGAGAGGGTCACCGGAAAAACTGGATGCACTTCGTGTACAAACTGGACAATCTCTTTCGAAGTATCAGGGTTTCAGATGAAAGCACGTCTATTACAAATGGATTTCACTTTTTTGAACATATTTTAACTCTAGACTTTTTCTGCATTCAATATGCACCATTTAAAGCGACATCATCACTTTTCAAACCTTTTCTGACTTCATTTGCTAGGTTTCATGCATTTCATGATTTATTTGGAGCTAAAATGACCCTGAATTGAAAAGCACTGCAAATGAAATCTGAAATGGTTGAAAGTTGGCATGGTATCATAATTTCACCCACATAGCACGGGCTAAAAAGTTGAGAGGGTTACCGGAAAAACTGGATGCACTTCGTGTACAAACTGGACAATCTCTTTCGAAGTATCAGGGTTCCGGACGAAAACACGTCTATTACAAAGGGATTTCAATTTTTGGAACATATTTTAACTCAAGACTTTTTCTGCATTCAATATGCACCATTCAAGGCCAAATCATCACTTTTCAACCCTTTTCTGATTTCATTTGCTAGGTTTCATGCATTTCATGATTTATTTTGAGCTAAAATGACCTTGAATTGAAAAGCACTGCAAATGAACTCTGAAATGGTTGAAAGTTGGCATGGTATCATAATTTCACCCACATAGCATGTGCTAAAAAGTTGAGAGGGTTACCTGAAAAACTGGATGCACTTCGTGTACAAACTGGACAATCTCTTTCGAAGTATCAGGGTTTCGGACGAAAACACGTCTATTACAAAGGGATTTCAATTTTTTGAACATATTTTAACTCTAGACTTTTTCTGCATTCAATATGCACCATTCAAAGCCACATCATCACTTTTCAACCCTTTCTGACTTCATTTGCTAGGTTTCATGCATTTCATGATTTATTTTGAGCTAAAATGACCCTGAATTGAAAAGCACTGTAAATGAAATCTGAAATGGTTGAAAGTTGGCATGGTATCATAATTTCACCCACATTGCACGGGCTAAAAAGTTGAGAGGGTTACCGGAAAAACTGGATGCACTTCGTGTACAAACTGGACAATCTCTTTCGAAGTATCAGGGTTTGGGACGAAAACACGTCTATTACAAAGGGATTTCAATTTTTTGAACATATTTTAACTCAAGACTTTTTCTGCATTCAATATACACCATTCAAAGCCACATCATCACTTTTCAACCCTTTTCTGACTTCATTTGCTAGGTTTCATGCATTTCATGATTTATTTTGAGCTAAAATGACCTTGAATTGAAAAGAACTGCAAATGAACTCTGAAATGGTTGAAAGTTGGCATGGTATCATAATTTCACCCACATAGCATGTGCTAAAAAGTTGAGAGGGTTACCGGAAAAACTGGATGCACTTCGTGTACAAACTGGACAATCTCTTTCGAAATATCAGGGTTCCGGACGAAAACACGTGTATTACAAAGGGATTTCACTTTTTTGAACATATTTTAACTCAAGATTGTTTCTGCATTCAATATGCACCATTCAAAGCCACATCATCACTTTTCAACCCTTTTCTGACTTCATTTGCTAGGTTTCATGCATTTCATGATTTATTTTGAGCTAAAATGACCCTGAATTGAAAAGCACTGCAAATGAACTTTGAAATGGTTGAAAGTTGGCATGGTATCATAATTTCACCCACATAGCATGTGCTAAAAAGTTGAGAGGGTTACCGGAAAAACTGGATGCACTTCGTGTACAAACTGGACAATCTTTTTCGAAGTATCAGGGTTTGGGACGAAAACACGTCTATTACAAAGGGATTTCAATTTTTTGAACATATTTTAACTCAAGACTTTTTCTGCATTCATTATGCACCATTCAAACCAACATCATCACTTTTCAACCCTTTTCTGACTTCATTTGCTAGGTTTCATGCATTTCATGATTTATTTTGAGCTAAAATGACCTTGAATTGAAAAGCACTGCAAATGAACTCTGAACTGATTGAAAGTTGGCATGGTATCATAATTTCACCCACATAGCATCTGCTAAAAAGTTGAGAGGGTTACCGGAAAAACTGGATGCACTTTGTGTACAAACTGGACAATCTCTTTCGAAGTATCAGGGTTTCGGATGAAAACACGTCTATTACAAAGGGATTTCAATTTTTTGAACATATTTTAACTCTAGACTTTTTCTGCATTCAATATGCACCATTCAAAGCCACATCATCACTTTTCAAACCTTTTCTGACTTCATTTTCTAGGTTTCATGCATTTCATGATTTATTTGGAGCTAAAATGACCCTGAATTGAAAAGCACAGTAAATGAAATCTGAAATGGTTGAAAGTTGGCATGGTATCATAATTTCACCCACATAGCATGGGCTAAAAAGTTGAGAGTGTTACCGGAAAAACTGGATGCACTTCGTGTACAAACTGGACAATCTCTTTCGAAGTATCAGGGTTTCGGACGAAAACACGTCTATTACAAAGGGATTTCAATTTTTGGAACATATTTTAACTCAAGACTTTTTCTGCATTCAATATGCACCATTCAAAGCCAAATCATCACTTTTCAACCCTTTTCTGATTTCATTTGCTAGGTTTCATGCATTTCATGATTTATTTTGAGCTAAAATGACCTTGAATTGAAAAGCACTGCAAATGAACTCTGAAATGGTTGAAAGTTGGCATGGTATCATAATTTCACCCACATAGCATGTGCTAAAAAGTTGAGAGGGTTACCTGAAAAACTGGATGCACTTCGTGTACAAACTGGACAATCTCTTTCGAAGTATCAGGGTTTCGGACGAAAACACGTCTATTACAAAGGGATTTCAATTTTTTGAACATATTTTAACTCAAGACTATTTCTGCATTCAATATGCACCATTCAAAGCCACATCATCACTTTTCAACCCTTTCTGACTTCATTTGCTAGGTTTCATGCATTTCATGATTTATTTTGAGCTAAAATGACCCTGAATTGAAAAGCACTGTAAATGAAATCTGAAATGGTTGAAAGTTGGCATGGTATCATAATTTCACCCACATTGCACGGGCTAAAAAGTTGAGAGGGTTACCGGAAAAACTGGATGCACTTCGTGTACAAACTGGACAATCTCTTTCGAAGTATCAGGGTTTGGGACGAAAACACGTCTATTACAAAGGGATTTCAATTTTTTGAACATATTTTAACTCAAGACTTTTTCTGCATTCAATATACACCATTCAAAGCCACATCATCACTTTTCAACCCTTTTCTGACTTCATTTGCTAGGTTTCATGCATTTCATGATTTATTTTGAGCTAAAATGACCTTGAATTGAAAAGAACTGCAAATGAACTCTGAAATGGTTGAAAGTTGGCATGGTATCTTAATTTCACCCACATAGCATGTGCTAAAAAGTTGAGAGGGTTCCGGAAAAACTGGATGCACTTCATGTACAAACTGGACAATCTCTTTCGAAATATCAGGGTTCCGGACGAAAACACGTCTATTACAAAGGGATTTCACTTTTTTGAACATATTTTAACTCAAGATTGTTTCTGCATTCAATATGCACCATTCAAAGCCACATCATCACTTTTCAACCCTTTTCTGACTTCATTTGCTAGGTTTCATGCATTTCATGATTTATTTTGAGCTAAAATGACCCTGAATTGAAAAGCACTGCAAATGAACTTTGAAATGGTTGAAAGTTGGCATGGTATCATAATTTCACCCACATAGCATGTGCTAAAAAGTTGAGAGGGTTACCGGAAAAACTGGATGCACTTCGTGTACAAACTGGACAATCTTTTTCGAAGTATCAGGGTTTCGGACGAAAACACGTCTATTACAAAGGGATTTCAATTTTTTGAACATATTTTAACTCAAGACTTTTTCTGCATTCATTATGCACCATTCAAACCAACATCATCACTTTTCAACCCTTTTCTGACTTCATTTGCTAGGTTTCATGCATTTCATGATTTATTTTGAGCTAAAATGACCTTGAATTGAAAAGCACTGCAAATGAACTCTGAAATGATTGAAAGTTGGCATGGTATCATAATTTCACCCACATAGCATCTGCTAAAAAGTTGAGAGGGTTACCGGAAAAACTGGATGCACTTCGTGTACAAACTGGACAATATCTTTCGAAGTATCAGGGTTTCGGATGAAAACACGTCTATTACAAAGGGATTTCAATTTTTTGAACATATTTTAACTCTAGACTTTTTCTGCATTCAATATGCACCATTCAAAGCCACATCATCACTTTTCAAACCTTTTCTGACTTCATTTTCTAGGTTTCATGCATTTCATGATTTATTTGGAGCTAAAATGACCCTGAATTGAAAAGCACAGTAAATGAAATCTGAAATGGTTGAAAGTTGGCATGGTATCATAATTTCACCCACATAGCATGGGCTAAAAAGTTGAGAGTGTTACCGGAAAAACTGGATGCACTTCTTGTACAAACTGGACAATCTCTTTCGAAGTATCAGGGTTTCGGACGAAAACACGTCTATTACAAAGGGATTTCAATTTTTGGAACATATTTTAACTCAAGACTTTTTCTGCATTCAATATGCACCATTCAAAGCCAAATCATCACTTTTGAACCTTTTTCTGATTTCATTTGCTAGGTTTCATGCATTTCATGATTTATTTTGAGCTAAAATGACCTTGAATTGAAAAGCACTGCAAATGAACTCTGAAATGGTTGAAAGTTGGCATGGTATCATAATTTCACCCACATAGCATGTGCTAAAAAGTTGAGAGGGTTACCTGAAAAACTGGATGCACTTCGTGTACAAACTGGACAATCTCTTTCGAAGTATCAGGGTTTCGGACGAAAACACGTCTATTACAAAGGGATTTCAATTTTTTGAACATATTTTAACTCAAGACTATTTCTGCATTCAATATGCACCATTCAAAGCCACATCATCACTTTTCAACCCTTTCTGACTTCATTTGCTAGGTTTCATGCATTTCATGATTTATTTTGAGCTAAAATGACCCTGAATTGAAAAGCACTGTAAATGAAATCTGAAATGGTTGAAAGTTGGCATGGTATCATAATTTCACCCACATTGCACGGGCTAAAAAGTTGAGAGGGTTACCGGAAAAACTGGATGCACTTCGTGTACAAACTGGACAATCTCTTTCGAAGTATCAGGGTTTGGGACGAAAACACGTCTATTACAAAGGGATTTCAATTTTTTGAACATATTTTAACTCAAGACTTTTTCTGCATTCAATATACACCATTCAAAGCCACATCATCACTTTTCAACCCTTTTCTGACTTCATTTGCTAGGTTTCATGCATTTCATGATTTATTTTGAGCTAAAATGACCTTGAATTGAAAAGAACTGCAAATGAACTCTGAAATGGTTGAAAGTTGGCATGGTATCATAATTTCACCCACATAGCATGTGCTAAAAAGTTGAGAGGGTTACCGGAAAAACTGGATGCACTTCATGTACAAACTGGACAATCTCTTTCGAAATATCAGGGTTCCGGACGAAAACACGTCTATTACAAAGGGATTTCACTTTTTTGAACATATTTTAACTCAAGATTGTTTCTGCATTCAATATGCACCATTCAAAGCCACATCATCACTTTTCAACCCTTTTCTGACTTCATTTGCTAGGTTTCATGCATTTCATGATTTATTTTGAGCTAAAATGACCCTGAATTGAAAAGCACTGCAAATGAACTTTGAAATGGTTGAAAGTTGGCATGGTATCATAATTTCACCCACATAGCATGTGCTAAAAAGTTGAGAGGGTTACCGGAAAAACTGGATGCACTTCGTGTACAAACTGGACAATCTTTTTCGAAGTATCAGGGTTTCGGACGAAAACACGTCTATTACAAAGGGATTTCAATTTTTTGAACATATTTTAACTCAAGACTTTTTCTGCATTCATTATGCACCATTCAAACCAACATCATCACTTTTCAACCCTTTTCTGACTTCATTTGCTAGGTTTCATGCATTTCATGATTTATTTTGAGCTAAAATGACCTTGAATTGAAAAGCACTGCAAATGAACTCTGAAATGATTGAAAGTTGGCATGGTATCATAATTTCACCCACATAGCATCTGCTAAAAAGTTGAGAGGGTTACCGGAAAAACTGGATGCACTTCGTGTACAAACTGGACAATCTCTTTCGAAGTATCAGGGTTTCGGATGAAAACACGTCTATTACAAAGGGATTTCAATTTTTTGAACATATTTTAACTTTAGACTTTTTCTGCATTCAATATGCACCATTCAAAGCCACATCATCACTTTTCAAACCTTTTCTGACTTCATTTTCTAGGTTTCATGCATTTCATGATTTATTTGGAGCTAAAATGACCCTGAATTGAAAAGCACAGTAAATGAAATCTGAAATGGTTGAAAGTTGGCATGGTATCATAATTTCACCCACATAGCATGGGCTAAAAAGTTGAGAGGGTTACCGGAAAAACTGGATGCACTTCGTGTACAAACTGGACAATCTCTTTCGAAGTATCAGGGTTTCGGACGAAAACACGTCTATTACAAAGGGATTTCAATTTTTTGAACATATTTTAACTCAAGACTTTTTCTACATTCAATATACACCATTCAAAGCCACATCATCACTTTTCAACCCTTTTCTGACTTCATTTGCTAGGTTTCATGCATTTCATGATATATTTTGAGCTAAAATGACCTTGAATTGAAAAGCACTGCAATGAACTCTGAAATGGTTGAAAGTTAGCATGGTATCATAATTTCACCCACATAGCATGTGCTAAAAAGTTGAGAGGGTCACCGGAAAAACTGGATGCACTTCGTGTACAAACTGGACAATCTCTTTCGAAGTATCAGGGTTTCGGATGAAAGCACGTCTATTACAAAGGGATTTCACTTTTTTGAACATATTTTAACTCTAGACTTTTTCTGCATTCAATATGCACCATTTAAAGCCACATCATCACTTTTCAAACCTTTTCTGACTTCATTTGCTAGGTTTCATGTATTTCATGATTTATTTGGAGCTAAAATGACCCTGAATTGAAAAGCACTGCAAATGAAATCTGAAATGGTTGAAAGTTGGCATGGTATCATAATTTCACCCACATAGCACGGGCTAAAAAGTTGAGAGGGTTACCGGAAAAACTGGATGCACTTCGTGTACAAACTGGACAATCTCTTTCGAAGTATCAGGGTTTCGGACGAAAACACGTCTATTACAAAGGGATTTCAATTTTTTGAACATATTTTAACTCAAGACTTTTTCTGCATTCAATATACACCATTTAAAGCCACATCATCACTTTTCAACCCTTTTCTGACTTCATTTGCTAGGTTTCATGCATTTCATGATTTATTTTGAGCTAAAATGACCTTGAATTGAAAAGCACTGCAAATGAACTCTGAAATGGTTGAAAGTTGGCATGGTATCATAATTTCACCCACATAGCATCTGCTAAAAAGTTGAGAGGGTTACCGGAAAAACTGGATGCACTTCGTGTACAAACTGGACAATCTCTTTCGAAGTATCAGGGTTTCGGACGAAAACACGCCTATTACAAAGGGATTTCACTTTTTTGAACATATTTTAACTCAAGATTTTTTCTGCATTCAATATGCACTATACAAAGCCACATCATCACTTTTCAACCCTTTTCTGACTTCATTTGCTAGGTTTCATGCATTTCATGATTTATTTTGAGCTAAAATGACCCTGAATTGAAAAGCACTGCAAATGAACTCTGAAATGGTTTAAAGTTGGCATGGTATCATAATTTCACCCACATAGCATGTGCTAAAAAGTTGAGAGGGTTACCGGAAAAACTGGATGCACTTCGTGTACAAACTGGACAATCTCTTTCGAAGTATCAGGGTTTCGGACGAAAACACGTCTATTACAAAGGGATTTCAATTTTTTGAACATATTTTAACTCAAGACTTTTTCTGCATTCAATATGCAGCATTCAAAGCCACATCATCACTTTTCAACCCTTTTCTGACTTCATTTGCTAGGTTTCATGCATTTCATGATTTATTTTGAGCTAAAATGACCTTGAATTGAAAAGCACTGCAAATGAACTCTGAAATGGTTGAAAGTTGGCATGGTATCATAATTTCACCCACATAGCATCTGCTAAAAAGTTGAGAGGGTTACCGGAAAAACTGGATGCACTTCGTGTACAAACTGGACAATCTCTTTCGAAGTATCAGGGTTTCGGACGAAAACACGTCTATTACAGAGGGATTTCAATTTTTTGAACATATTTTAACTCTAGACTTTTTCTGCATTCAATATGCACCATTCAAAGCCACATCATCACTTTTCAATCCTTTTCTGACTTCATTTGCTAGGTTTCATGCATTTCATGAGTTATTTTGAGCTAAAATGACCCTGAATTGAAAAGCACTGTAAATGCAATCTGAAATGGTTGAAAGTTGGCATGGTATCATAATTTCACCCACATAGCACGGGCTAAAAAGTTGAGAGGGTTACCGGAAAAACTGGATGCACTTCGTGTACAAATTGGACAATCTCTTTCGAAGTATCAGGGTTTCGGACGAAAACACGTCTATTACAAAAGGGATTTCACTTTTTTGAACATATTTTAACTCAAGACTTTTTCTGCATTCAATATACACCATTCAAAGCCACATCATCACTTTTCAACCCTTTTTTGACTTCATTTGCTAGGTTTCATGCATTTCATGATTTATTTTGACCTAAAATGACCTTGAATTGAAAAGCACTGCAAATGAACTCTGAAATGGTTGAAAGTTGGCATGGTATCATTATTTCACCCACATAGCATGTGCTAAAAAGTTGAGAGGGTCACCGGAAAAACTGGATGCACTTCGTGTACAAACTGGACAATCTCTTTCGAAGTATCAGGGTTTCGGACGAAAACACGTCTATTACAATGGGATTTCAATTTTTTGAACATATTTTAACTCAAGACTTTTTCTGCATTCAATATACACCATTTAAAGCCACATCATCACTTTTCAACCCTTTTCTGACTTCATTTGCTAGGTTTCATGCATTTCATGATTTATTTTGAGCTAAAATGACCTTGAATTGAAAAGCACTGCAAATGAACTCTGAAATGGTTGAAAGTTGGCATGGTATCATAATTTCACCCACATAGCATCTGCTAAAAAGTTGAGAGGGTTACCGGAAAAACTGGATGCACTTCGTGTACAAATTGGACAATCTCTTTCGAAGTATCAGGGTTTCGGACGAAAACACGTCTATTACAAAAGGGATTTCACTTTTTTGAACATATTTTAACTCAAGACTTTTTCTGCATTCAATATACACCATTCAAAGCCACATCATCACTTTTCAACCCTTTTTTGACTTCATTTGCTAGGTTTCATGCATTTCATGATTTATTTTGAGCTAAAATGACCTTGAATTGAAAAGCACTGCAAATGAACTCTGAAATGGTTGAAAGTTGGCATGGTATCATTATTTCACCCACATAGCATGTGCTAAAAAGTTGAGAGGGTCACCGGAAAAACTGGATGCACTTCGTGTACAAACTGGACAATCTCTTTCGAAGTATCAGGGTTTCGGACGAAAACACGTCTATTACAAAGGGATTTCAATTTTTTGAACATATTTTAACTCAAGACTTTTTCTGCATTCAATATACACCATTTAAAGCCACATCATCACTTTTCAACCCTTTTCTGACTTCATTTGCTTGGTTTCATGCATTTCATGATTTATTTTGAGCTAAAATGACCTTGAATTGAAAAGCACTGCAAATGAACTCTGAAATGGTTGAAAGTTGGCATGGTATCATAATTTCACCCACATAGCATCTGCTAAAAAGTTGAGAGGGTTACCGGAAAAACTGGATGCACTTCGTGTACAAACTGGACAATCTCTTTCGAAGTATCAGGGTTTCGGACGAAAACACGCCTATTACAAAGGGATTTCACTTTTTTGAACATATTTTAAATCAAGATTTTTTCTGCATTCAATATGCACTATACAAAGCCACATCATCACTTTTCAACCCTTTTCTGACTTCATTTGCTAGGTTTCATGCATTTCATGATTTATTTTGAGCTAAAATGACCCTGAATTGAAAAGCACTGCAAATGAACTCTGAAATGGTTTAAAGTTGGCATGGTATCATAATTTCACCCACATAGCATGTGCTAAAAAGTTGACAGGGTTACCGGAAAAACAGGATGCACTTCGTGTACAAACTGGACAATCTCTTTCGAAGTATCAGGGTTTCGGACGAAAACACGTCTATTACAAAGGGATTTCAATTTTTTGAACATATTTTAACTCAAGACTTTTTCTGCATTCAATATGCAGCATTCAAAGCCACATCATCACTTTTCAACCCTTTTCTGACTTCATTTGCTAGGTTTCATGCATTTCATGATTTATTTTGAGCTAAAATGACCTTGAATTGAAAAGCACTGCAAATGAACTCTGAAATGGTTGAAAGTTGGCATGGTATCATAATTTCACCCACATAGCATCTGCTAAAAAGTTGAGAGGGTTACCGGAAAAACTGGATGCACTTCGTGTACAAACTGGACAATCTCTTTCGAAGTATCAGGGTTTCGGACGAAAACACGTCTATTACAGAGGGATTTCAATTTTTTGAACATATTTTAACTCTAGACTTTTTCTGCATTCAATATGCACCATTCAAAGCCACATCATCACTTTTCAAACCTTTTCGGACTTCATTTGCTAGGTTTCATGCATTTCATGAGTTATTTTGAGCTAAAATGACCCTGAATTGAAAAGCACTGTAAATGCAATCTGAAATGGTTGAAAGTTGGCATGGTATCATAATTTCACCCACATAGCACGGGCTAAAAAGTTGAGAGGGTTACCGGAAAAACTGGATGCACTTCGTGTACAAATTGGACAATCTCTTTCGAAGTATCAGGGTTTCGGACGAAAACACGTCTATTACAAAAGGGATTTCACTTCTTTGAACATATTTTAACTCAAGACTTTTTCTGCATTCAATATACACCATTCAAAGCCACATCATCACTTTTCAACCCTTTTTTGACTTCATTTGCTAGGTTTCATGCATTTCATGATTTATTTTGAGCTAAAATGACCTTGAATTGAAAAGCACTGCAAATGAACTCTGAAATGGTTGAAAGTTGGCATGGTATCATTATTTCACCCACATAGCATGTGCTAAAAAGTTGAGAGGGTTACCGGAAAAACTGGATGCACTTCGTGTACAAACTGGACAATCTCTTTCGAAGTATCAGGGTTTCGGACGAAAACACGCCTATTACAAAGGGATTTCACTTTTTTGAACATATTTTAACTCAAGATTTTTTCTGCATTCAATATGCACTATACAAAGCCACATCATCACTTTTCAACCCTTTTCTGACTTCATTTGCTAGGTTTCATGCATTTCATGATTTATTTTGAGCTAAAATGACCCTGAATTGAAAAGCACTGCAAATGAACTCTGAAATGGTTTAAAGTTGGCATGGTATCATAATTTCACCCACATAGCATGTGCTAAAAAGTTGAGAGGGTTACCGGAAAAACTGGATGCACTTCGTGTACAAACTGGACAATCTCTTTCGAAGTATCAGGGTTTCGGACGAAAACACGTCTATTACAAAGGGATTTCAATTTTTTGAACATATTTTAACTCAAGACTTTTTCTGCATTCAATATGCAGCATTCAAAGCCACATCATCACTTTTCAACCCTTTTCTGACTTCATTTGCTAGGTTTCATGCATTTCATGATTTATTTTGAGCTAAAATGACCTTGAATTGAAAAGCACTGCAAATGAACTCTGAAATGGTTGAAAGTTGGCATGGTATCATAATTTCACCCACATAGCATCTGCTAAAAAGTTGAGAGGGTTACCGGAAAAACTGGATGCACTTCGTGTACAAACTGGACAATCTCTTTCGAAGTATCAGGGTTTCGGACGAAAACACGTCTATTACAGAGGGATTTCAATTTTTTGAACATATTTTAACTCTAGACTTTTTCTGCATTCAATATGCACCATTCAAAGCCACATCATCACTTTTCAAACCTTTTCGGACTTCATTTGCTAGGTTTCATGCATTTCATGAGTTATTTTGAGCTAAAATGACCCTGAATTGAAAAGCACTGTAAATGCAATCTGAAATGGTTGAAAGTTGGCATGGTATCATTATTTCACCCACATAGCATGTGCTAAAAAGTTGAGAGGGTCACCGGAAAAACTGGATGCACTTCGTGTACAAACTGGACAATCTCTTTCGAAGTATCAGGGTTTCGGACGAAAACACGTCTATTACAAAGGGATTTCAATTTTTTGAACATATTTTAACTCAAGACTTTTTCTGCATTCAATATACACCATTTAAAGCCACATCATCACTTTTCAACCCTTTTCTGACTTCATTTGCTAGGTTTCATGCATTTCATGATTTATTTTGAGCTAAAATGACCTTGAATTGAAAAGCACTGCAAATGAACTCTGAAATGGTTGAAAGTTGGCATGGTATCATAATTTCACCCACATAGCATCTGCTAAAAAGTTGAGAGGGTTACCGGAAAAACTGGATGCACTTCGTGTACAAACTGGACAATCTCTTTCGAAGTATCAGGGTTTCGGACGAAAACACGCCTATTACAAAGGGATTTCACTTTTTTGAACATATTTTAACTCAAGATTTTTTCTGCATTCAATATGCACTATACAAAGCCACATCATCACTTTTCAACCCTTTTCTGACTTCATTTGCTAGGTTTCATGCATTTCATGATTTATTTTGAGCTAAAATGACCCTGAATTGAAAAGCACTGCAAATGAACTCTGAAATGGTTTAAAGTTGGCATGGTATCATAATTTCACCCACATAGCATGTGCTAAAAAGTTGAGAGGGTTACCGGAAAAACTGGATGCACTTCGTGTACAAACTGGACAATCTCTTTCGAAGTATCAGGGTTTCGGACGAAAACACGTCTATTACAAAGGGATTTCAATTTTTTGAACATATTTTAACTCAAGACTTTTTCTGCATTCAATATGCAGCATTCAAAGCCACATCATCACTTTTCAACCCTTTTCTGACTTCATTTGCTAGGTTTCATGCATTTCATGATTTATTTTGAGCTAAAATGACCTTGAATTGAAAAGCACTGCAAATGAACTCTGAAATGGTTGAAAGTTGGCATGGTATCATAATTTCACCCACATAGCATCTGCTAAAAAGTTGAGAGGGTTACCGGAAAAACTGGATGCACTTCGTGTACAAACTGGACAATCTCTTTCGAAGTATCAGGGTTTCGGACGAAAACACGTCTATTACAGAGGGATTTCAATTTTTTGAACATATTTTAACTCTAGACTTTTTCTGCATTCAATATGCACCATTCAAAGCCACATCATCACTTTTCAAACCTTTTCGGACTTCATTTGCTAGGTTTCATGCATTTCATGAGTTATTTTGAGCTAAAATGACCCTGAATTGAAAAGCACTGTAAATGCAATCTGAAATGGTTGAAAGTTGGCATGGTATCATTATTTCACCCACATAGCATGTGCTAAAAAGTTGAGAGGGTCACCGGAAAAACTGGATGCACTTCGTGTACAAACTGGACAATCTCTTTCGAAGTATCAGGGTTTCGGACGAAAACACGTCTATTACAAAGGGATTTCAATTTTTTGAACATATTTTAACTCAAGACTTTTTCTGCATTCAATATACACCATTTAAAGCCACATCATCACTTTTCAACCCTTTTCTGACTTCATTTGCTAGGTTTCATGCATTTCATGATTTATTTTGAGCTAAAATGACCTTGAATTGAAAAGCACTGCAAATGAACTCTGAAATGGTTGAAAGTTGGCATGGTATCATAATTTCACCCACATAGCATCTGCTAAAAAGTTGAGAGGGTTACCGGAAAAACTGGATGCACTTCGTGTACAAACTGGACAATCTCTTTCGAAGTATCAGGGTTTCGGACGAAAACACGCCTATTACAAAGGGATTTCACTTTTTTGAACATATTTTAACTCAAGATTTTTTCTGCATTCAATATGCACTATACAAAGCCACATCATCACTTTTCAACCCTTTTCTGACTTCATTTGCTAGGTTTCATGCATTTCATGATTTATTTTGAGCTAAAATGACCCTGAATTGAAAAGCACTGCAAATGAACTCTGAAATGGTTTAAAGTTGGCATGGTATCATAATTTCACCCACATAGCATGTGCTAAAAAGTTGAGAGGGTTACCGGAAAAACTGGATGCACTTCGTGTACAAACTGGACAATCTCTTTCGAAGTATCAGGGTTTCGGACGAAAACACGTCTATTACAAAGGGATTTCAATTTTTTGAACATATTTTAACTCAAGACTTTTTCTGCATTCAATATGCAGCATTCAAAGCCACATCATCACTTTTCAACCCTTTTCTGACTTCATTTGCTAGGTTTCATGCATTTCATGATTTATTTTGAGCTAAAATGACCTTGAATTGAAAAGCACTGCAAATGAACTCTGAAATGGTTGAAAGTTGGCATGGTATCATAATTTCACCCACATAGCATCTGCTAAAAAGTTGAGAGGGTTACCGGAAAAACTGGATGCACTTCGTGTACAAACTGGACAATCTCTTTCGAAGTATCAGGGTTTCGGACGAAAACACGTCTATTACAGAGGGATTTCAATTTTTTGAACATATTTTAACTCTAGACTTTTTCTGCATTCAATATGCACCATTCAAAGCCACATCATCACTTTTCAAACCTTTTCTGACTTCATTTGCTAGGTTTCATGCATTTCATGAGTTATTTTGAGCTAAAATGACCCTGAATTGAAAAGCACTGTAAATGCAATCTGAAATGGTTGAAAGTTGGCATGGTATCATAATTTCACCCACATAGCACGGGCTAAAAAGTTGAGAGGGTTACCGGAAAAACTGGATGCACTTCGTGTACAAATTGGACAATCTCTTTCGAAGTATCAGGGTTTCGGACGAAAACACGTCTATTACAAAAGGGATTTCACTTTTTTGAACATATTTTAACTCAAGACTTTTTCTGCATTCAATATACACCATTCAAAGCCACATCATCACTTTTCAACCCTTTTTTGACTTCATTTGCTAGGTTTCATGCATTTCATGATTTATTTTGAGCTAAAATGACCTTGAATTGAAAAGCACTGCAAATGAACTCTGAAATGGTTGAAAGTTGGCATGGTATCATTATTTCACCCACATAGCATGTGCTAAAAAGTTGAGAGGGTCACCGGAAAAACTGGATGCACTTCGTGTACAAACTGGACAATCTCTTTCGAAGTATCAGGGTTTCGGACGAAAACACGTCTATTACAAAGGGATTTCAATTTTTTGAACATATTTTAACTCAAGACTTTTTCTGCATTCAATATACACCATTTAAAGCCACATCATCACTTTTCAACCCTTTTCTGACTTCATTTGCTAGGTTTCATGCATTTCATGATTTATTTTGAGCTAAAATGACCTTGAATTGAAAAGCACTGCAAATGAACTCTGAAATGGTTGAAAGTTGGCATGGTATCATAATTTCACCCACATAGCATCTGCTAAAAAGTTGAGAGGGTTACCGGAAAAACTGGATGCACTTCGTGTACAAACTGGACAATCTCTTTCGAAGTATCAGGGTTTCGGACGAAAACACGCCTATTACAAAGGGATTTCACTCTTTTGAACATATTTTAACTCAGGATTTTTTCTGCATTCAATATGCACTATTCAAAGCCACATCATCACTTTTCAACCCTTTTCTGACTTCATTTGCTAGGTTTCATGCATTTCATGATTTATTTTGAGCTAAAATGACCCTGAATTGAAAAGCACTGCAAATGAACTCTGAAATGGTTTAAAGTTGGCATGGTATCATAATTTCACCCACATAGCATGTGCTAAAAAGTTGAGAGGGTTACCGGAAAAACTGGATGCACTTCGTGTACAAACTGGACAATCTCTTTCGAAGTATCAGGGTTTCGGACGAAAACACGTCTATTACAAAGGGATTTCAATTTTTTGAACATATTTTAACTCACGACTTTTTCTGCATTCAATATGCAGCATTCAAAGCCACATCATCACTTTTCAACCCTTTTCTGACTTCATTTGCTAGGTTTCATGCATTTCATGATTTATTTTGAGCTAAAATGACCTTGAATTGAATAGCACTGCAAATGAACTCTGAAATGGTTGAAAGTTGGCATGGTATCATAATTTCACCCACATAGCATCTGCTAAAAAGTTGAGAGGGTTACCGGAAAAACTGGATGCACTTCGTGTACAAACTGGACAATCTGTTTCGAAGTATCAGGGTTTCGGACGAAAACACGTCTATTACAGAGGGATTTCAATTTTTTGAACATATTTTAACTCTAGACTTTTTCTGCATTCAATATGCACCATTCAAAGCCACATCATCACTTTTCAAACCTTTTCTGACTTCATTTGCTAGGTTTCATGCATTTCATGAGTTATTTTGAGCTAAAATGACCCTGAATTGAAAAGCACTGTAAATGCAATCTGAAATGGTTGAAAGTTGGCATGGTATCATAATTTCACCCACATAGCACGGGCTAAAAAGTTGAGAGGGTTACCGGAAAAACTGGATGCACTTCGTGTACAAATTGGACAATCTCTTTCGAAGTATCAGGGTTTCGGGCGAAAACACGTCTATTACAAAGGGATTTCAATTTTTTGAACATATTTTAACTCAAGACTTTTTCTGCATTCAATATACACCATTCAAAGCCACATCATCACTTTTCAACCCTTTTTTGACTTCATTTGCTAGGTTTCATGCATTTCATGATTTATTTTGAGCTAAAATGACCTTGAATTGAAAAGCACTGCAAATGAACTCTGAAATGGTTGAAAGTTGGCATGGTATCATTATTTCACCCACATAGCATGTGCTAAAAAGTTGAGAGGGTCACCGGAAAAACTGGATGCACTTCGTGTACAAACTGGACAAATAGTTATAAAAGATAATATACCACATCCGAATCATAGACCGGACGAGGGCCGACGTGGGAGGATACCATGACCATGGCACTATATAATAAAAGTAAGAAATTTATACAAGTATCTATGTAAATCATGCAAGTAAGAATTTTTTCCTTTTAAAAAGAAGATAAGAACAAGAGGCTCACCACGGTGGTGCCGGCGACGAGATCGGCGCGGGCGATCGACGACAGTGAGGACAGGGACGGGACGTGACGGACCGCCAAACCTAGACAAATCTTGGGGAAAATGGAGCTTGGAGGTCGAGCTTAGAGAGGAGAAAGCTTAAGCGTGGCTCGGGCATTTCATCAAACACCTCGTGTGTATAGGAGGTGAGAGCAGAGCAGCACACACATCGCACACGCCGGCCGGCCAAAAAACAGAGGAGTGAGCGGGCAGGGTCGAGCATATATATATATAGGGATATCTTTAGTCCCGGTTTGTTTCTAGAACCGGGACTAAAGGGACTGGGCCAGGAGCGAGGCCCTTTAGTCCCGATTCGTGTCTGGAACCGGGACTAAAGGGGTCACACGAACCGGGACTAGTTCCTGACGAACCCCGGCCGGCGCCCTGGCCGCTCGAAACGGGACTGATGCACCCATTAGTCCCGGTTCGTAACACGACCGGGACTAATGCAATATTCTGGCCCGTTTCAAAGCCCTGTTTTCTACTAGTGTTTGTTCCTACCATAGCCTTAATAGTAAGACCTCTTCCAATGCATTGGTGCTTAGGTGAGGTGCTAAGTGCATTAAATGTCTTAGCAACTAATGTCCACAATGAATGGGTGCTTAGATTTTGTAGCTAAGCTTTCTTTATTTAATTATTTATCAACTAAACTCTTTCATGCATTGGTTGGTAGGCATTTTGCACAGGTTAACATGCTTAGTATCGTTTCCTTCTAGGGTCACCATAATGCTCTCTCTCCCCTTTAATTGCTGTGTCACATCATTTTTTTTGCCTATGTGGCACCCTTAGCATCTGTACACGGTGGAGCACTAGGAGGGGCCTAATGGTGTCAATCTACGTGGGGTGTTTTTTTATTGGGAACCTGCATTCTGATGTACTATAACAAGACTCGAACGGGCCAAGGTGGACATAGGAGTTGCTGGAGTGGAATAGGTTTTAAATGGCAGAAAAGGCTGAGACACCGAGTCTACCACACAAGGAATCCTGTGCCAGGGTGCATTTACAACAAATAAAAAAACATTTTTTAATTGAGGGGTGCAACAGTTATACCAGCACTGTTACATATTGGTGCATGGGTCCCCATTCATGCATATTGTTGGAAAAAGTAGAGGGAGTGCCGCATCCATGTGCTTCAATCGCATGTATTTTCCAGTTGCGTGGATATATATTCTATCCAATGTTCACACAAACAAAAGCAATCTGGTTCCGTAAAAACAGAGATAGTGGTACCTTTTAGCTAGTATTCAAAGGTTGTAAATCGGAAACACAGAGGATGAGCTAGTGGCTTTGAGAGTTTAGAGAAGAATGGAAGAAGTCGTGAACTAGAAGCATTCAAGAGTAGGAGGCATCCGTGACAAGAGGACCATTCATCCAAATGTGTGTAGGTGATAGGGTCAAAAATAAGCTAGAAGAAACGCACATTATTGCTGCTGGCAACATAGAATTATAGCCCACTTCGTACGCCGATAATGAAGAACTAGAGGAAGCTGTTGGTGAGTCACAATAACATGATAGTCAAGAGCTACAGGAAGCTGTTGGTGAGTCATCATAACACAACAGGAGCTGGACTAAACTCTCGTTCATGGCACTTTAATTGCGGGGAGACATGGATGGTCTTTAGTCAGCAGCCCAAGACGTTGTCACCAAATAGTCATTTTTCTTGCTTAGCAGTGTGCTCAAATAAGTGGTTGTGCTATTCCATTCTCTCTTCCTCTAGCTGGTGTATGTTTATTACTCCCTCCGTACCGTACCACTGCATTATGCATGTTACGAAAACCAAATAATACAGAAATACTTAGGCACTGTGGATTAACTTACACCTCGTTTGTTGTTTCTTGTCATGAATAAAGAAATCAACCAATAAAAGGTGTGGAGCATGTATGCTTTCAATGACCTGAGACAACCTAGCACGACATATGTAGTGGTCAGTTCATTGCATACAATAGTATTAATTAACAAATATACATTAAGTCCCCTTGTTTCCCCCTTCGTCTTGATGGCGTTATACAACCTAAGGCCCTTCCCAGTGATCCATAATATACAGGTGCTAAGGATGTCACAAAGATAAAAAGTGATGTGGCAAAGTAATTAAGGAGAAGAAAGAGCATTATGATCATCCCAGAAAGAAATATTGGTAAGCACGTCGGCCTATGTAAAATTCCTAATGCACCGGTACAAAGGTAATACTTGTGAAAACTACGATGCCAGTAGATTAACACAATAAATAAAGGGGTACGCTAGGCGTCAGCCAGCTGATCCCTAGCGCGGATCTGCCGGTCTAAGAACCGTTTGATTAGTCCCTCTGATTTGTACCATGATCGTCTGATCTGTTTCATCTTTTATTTAATTAGTCCATTTATTAAGGGGCGTGCTACACGTGCAAGCTGTTAGATTTGCTGCATCGTACCAGCCGAGCACGTCTTTACCACTACAACACGCGTGTTGTGCTGAATTATTTCTGCAACATATGAATTGTTGCAAAAAAAATTTGCAACAAATTTTTTGTTGCAAAAAAAAATCGAAACTTTGGTTTTTTAGCATTTCTTTTGCAACTGAGGTATTGTTGTAGATTTGTTTATCAACACATATTTTGTTGTAAAATATTGACCCGTCGTAAACATTGCAACACCGTATATGTTTCAGGAACATAGTTCATTTTACAGAAGTATGTTCGACGAAAGATAGTATACAGATCCTCACTTGACGTGTGTCATGCCGGGGAAGTGGCGGAGGCGCTGCGACGCGTCGGCTGCCGGGTCTTTTTAAAAGATCTGCCACCTTGGAAGACGTACGAATTTGTGGATTGAGTTGCCGAGCATCACCCTCTACCATTGCAACACAGATCATGTTGCAGAATCTTTCTATAACACGAGTAATGTTGTAGAACTTTTTTGTAACACGGCTCAAGTTGCAGAACTTTTTACAACATAGGTTAAGCCGTAGATTTTTTTCCAACAAAGGTCTTGTTACAGTTTTTTTTGCTTTCAAGAGGTCTTGCCGTAGAAATTTTCATGAAAGAGTCTTGTTTGTAGAAATTTTACAGAAGTGCACAATATTTTCGCAACAACGGTCTTGTTGCAGAATTATTCTGCAACAGAGCTATTGTTGCCGAAATTTATAGATGTCTTTTCACAACAGACGCTCGTGCAAGCCGAAATTGTGCAACTATCGTAGGTGGTCTTCTGCAGAGCATGGTGGAGACATAGGGCTACATGGACATGTGGTAGAAGAAGGAGGCGGTTGATGTTTGGGAGTAATCCACCGGTGGATGCTAATCATTTCCCATAAATAAAGTAGTAAACTATTGTTGCGGACTACAACACTTTTTTAATTGTTTGCACTCATGGTCATGGTGCCTTCGAGCATTACTGTAACTTGAGATTACACAATGTTGACAAGATAACAAATTTGAGGAGTATGGGGAGAAAATGGCGGTGTTTGAGGAGCTCCCGATTCTAAAAGAAAGCCCCCACTGCCACGCGTCGCTCCCTTCCCACGGTCCGAGGGCGATACGAGTGGCGGTCGCGCATCTCCAGCTTACCATTCCTCCTCCTCATCCTCTCCCTCGGCGCCGCCGGCCGGCCCACCTCCGGGCAAAGCTAGGATGGAGCCAGCGGCCTCGTCTAGCACGTTGGCTATCCCGACGATCTGATTGGCTTGTCCACCTGAGGTTGGGAAGAGATGAGTTGTACGTAGGGATTGACCTTCACCAAGTTCACACTCCACATGTATTCTCCGTCGAATCTGGGGACCGAGCAACAACAGCTGTCTCAGCTGCCGCCGGTGATACAACCCGAACAGAGAACCTCTAACATCCTCCACGCTTGAATCTTCACACCAAGAACCAGCCATGTGATAGCCAAAACTGAAAATTTGAGGCTCCATGGCGAAGGCACGTTCCCTACTACATCCCTCAAACTCCCAGCCACCAGCATGGTACCAAGAAAAGAACAAAGGAAATGGGCAAAGAGAAGGCAAATCAGACGAACACAGCTCCAATCAGAGCAGCACACCTACCTCAGGTCCAGATGCAAGCTCCCTTTAAGATCTCGCTCCGTTCTGGCTGCCATCGCCAATAATCAGAACAGGAAGATAGAGAGCTGGCCGCCAAGATCTAGTTTAGCGGAACAAGAGAACCTACAACTATTCACAAGAGAAGAAAATCGGACCTCTCTCCCACTCAACATAGCCGCCGGAGCAAGGGGGAGAGGTGAGGCTTAAGGAGAGAACGACAGTATGGCCAGTCACCATAGGGCCAAAGTCATGTTTTGTTAGTACTTCTTGTTGTCAATAACCGGTCGTATACAATAATGCTTCTAAAACAACCCCCGGGAAGGAAAGGAGATACAATCATGTTTTTCAATTGGAATGCAAAACAATTTCGGAGCTCACCAAAACATGTGAAATTTTGAAACTTTCGCATATTTCGGAATTTTCAATTTAAAATGTCACTTAATTTTAATGAACTTTAACCTAATTTAAATTTAGTTTGTATCTGGCTCGGAATTTCGGGGTTAAAAGCATTTCAGACATCACTGAAATATGCGGGATTTTGGAAATTTCACTAAAAAATTGTACCCTACAATGCTTGCAAAACACGCCCCCCCCCATACACCCACTCCCGCGCAGAAAGGAATCGGTCAGTTGGTTGAATCTCAGGCATCAACCTAGCAAGCTCTGTATCGATTACCACTCCTTTTGAGGATTGTCCACACCAGAATTCGTTACCGAATACGACGTCGTTTAACTTCACTTTATTGGCATGACTCCTGCTTCAACGCAACCTAGGTCTTCGAACGACTCCAATTTTGACACGCTCGGCTGCAATTGGCATCGGTAGATAAGGTAGTCCATTTCATGGACAAGATCGCCCGGCTGTGCCGTGACAGAATGCGGTAGTCCAGTTCCAGTAAACACACTCGGCTACACAACAGTATCTCCTAGGAGCAATGACTGTGAGTGCAACGCCCCTTAAATCCTTATTGCCTCTCATTCCTAGCGAACTAGCTCCAACATGTATAGTGAGATCAAAAGGTGACGCGAAAGCATGTTCCAACTAGTCATATTCACCAGGTTCAGCTTACTTCCATGCATACTATGCATGAAGCACCACTCAAAAGAAAAACCTAAATGTTGCTCTGTCATAACTTCTCCAAATAGCCCGCTTATGGAATTTATAGAGCCGCGGTGTTTCATTAATCAATGCATTTGACAATAATTTCTCATATGATGATCTGGTACTTATTGGCTTTATGGTCCCTTTGGTTGGTGGTAAGTACTAAATGGGAGGCGATGACGCTTTGGACTAGATTGACTCGCGCCGCTTAATGGCAGTGACAAGGGGTTGTGAGTCACTAGCACATCTAGATCTCTTTTACCGAAATGAAACTAAACATAAAATGTCTAGTGTAGTATATATTGTCATGTGTCAACAAGGTTTCAATCTCTGTACTTACATGTTGGAGATTTTCAGGGCACACCGTACCTCTTCCTTCCCTATACTTAACCAGACCGTATAGTAACCTCACCACTCACAAGGACTCGGAATTCTAGATCAGATTCACTATAATGCCTACAAATAAATTGACGCCATTTTATAGATCCATCAAACTGCAGCAAATCAAATTCGATCATGGCAGGACTAGACACCGAGGCTATGGTGCATGAATGATGATTTCTACCTTGCTTATCGGCTGCACATATCATGGATCACGAGACGAGAGACCTCCGTGATGTGAACCAAAGGTGACCTAAATCCAAAGGAGCCCGCCGAATGTTTGGCGACAACACTAGTTAATTGATTTACTCGCAACATCGGTGCTGTAGAGAGTGTCAGGATTCTCTTGTGCTTAGTATACCTTTGTCGAGGAAGGCATTAGACAGAAACGCACATGTTTTGGTTTAAACTCCGATTGTCGGTGTCAAAACCGGCGGATCTCGGGTAGGGGGTCCCGAGCTGTGAGTCTAGGATCAATGGTAACAGGGAACGAAGGAGACAACGTTTACCCAGGTTCGGGCCCTCCTATGGAGGTAAAACCCTACGTCCTGCTTGATTATATTGATGTGTATGAAGGTTACAGAGTTGATCTACCTCGAGATCGTCTAGCTAAAACCATAGATGAGTTTCTCTCCCCTACCATCTAAAACCACCTGGCTTATATAGATGCCAGGGGTTCCTAGGGTTACACATGGTCGGTTGCCCACCGAGGGAAAAACATGCCTATTCTACTATCTCAAACTTGGAAGACACGTCACGGCTCCTGAGGTCACCTCCCTAACAACAGGGCCTTCGATCAGTCCAATCTGCAGCGAGCGGCCCACGAGCTTGGCCTATAAGAAATAAGCCGGCAGTCCGAGGACCCCTTAATCCCGGACTCCCTCAGTAGCCCCTAGACTAGCCTCCAATGCCGAGGCATATTATGCGAACAATCTTGTGCGTCAAAGTCTTCGGTTTGCGAGGCGAGTCCTTCTATCCCTTCTTGTTCGGCAACTATCTCGTCGTCAATGAATTCGCGACCGTTGAAAATTTGCGGGACCCATTGTAGTAACTTCAACGCCCCTTGATCCTTGTGCACCGTGAGGAGACGGACAGCCCAGCAGCTTTTTACAAGACTGCCCTTCCCACAAGGGAAGCACCATCCATTTAAACAGGCTGAATCGTGGTCTAGGGCATTCCTTCCCCTTCTTCCTCATAAAAAAAAACTTCAAGCGAGAAACCGCCAAAAAACATGGCGAGCGTCCCTGGTTCTTCCTCGCGTCCTTACGGCACCCTTCCCGGGGATTGGGCAAGTTGCTCTGTATCCCTCCGTCGGCTACGCAACCTCGAGACCCAAGGTTATCTGCCCTCCTCAGATCTGGTGGCTATCCGCGCCGGATTAACTTCTTACGGCAACGAGGCCTTCGCAGAGAACTTACCCACCCCGCACAAGGGAGAACAGGTATGCTTCGTGCCTTTCCTCTTGCGGAGCCTAGGGTTCCCCATTCCTCCCTTCTTGAGGGGATTACTAGAATTCTACGGGATACAACTCCATCATCTTACCACCGGATCTATTCTGCACATCTCAAGCTTTGTTGCTCTTTGCGAGATGTTTCTGAGCTGCGAGGCCCACTTTGAGTTATGGAGGAAGTACTTCTGTCTCGTCCCCCGCATCCGGGGCGAGACAATTCGGAAAGTCGGCAGAGCCGAAGTATGCCGTATAGCCGGGACGGGGTATCCAGTGGGGACTCCGAAGAGTGGTCCTCGGAGTGGTTTTATATTGAGGACGTTCCCCTGTTCGATCCAGCTCGGAGGGGTTTGCCCGAATACTCCGACGCCCCTTTGAAGAAAAGGTATAACTGGCGACCGAAGAGTTCATCCCAAGAGGAAAGTGCCGAAGTGCAACGCCTAGCTGCTCAAGTAAAGCCGCTGGCTCATCACAAGCTGACCATTGTTGATGTGATGGCCGCCGCCATCACCCGATGCGGTCAGCCCCTTCAGCAAAGGATACACCCTTTGTGGCGTTACAACGGAACGAGTGATACTACTCGTTCCCGACGGCTGGGGCCTGCCAATCAAGCGGCGATGGCGGCCACACTTTCCGACCTGTTCAAAGGAGAAGAAAAGGACTTTGTTCGGCTACCGGTTAAGGAGGGTTACTCGGGCTATAACCCCATCGAATGGGTAAGCTTTTCGACTTTGTGACCTGAGGTCGGATTTTTGCACCTTCCCCTTTTGACCGGAGCTATCGATCTGTGTGAACAGAGCTGGAGGTGTTTTGTCGAGACAATTAACTGTCCGACGCCTCAACCAGAGAATTACTCTCATGATGACGATCCAGGATTCCACGAAGATCCGGAACTGTCGATCGAGCACGAAGACGGGGTCTTTTACCAAGAGAGCCTTGATGGTTCAAAGGTGGCCATCATAGCTGATCACCCCGGATCACTCCCTTGTACAGGAAAAAAGAAAAGCCCTTCCCGTAAAACGCAAGCGACCTCCATCGACCCGAATGTTCCGGCCTGTACTCCCAAGCGTCGTCGGTCCTCGCGGCGAATGCCAGCTACGGCATCAATGCCCGGACCGAACAGCAACAGGAATCCTTCATGTGAGCCCACCGAGGGGACGACCCCGCCCATTTGTTGAACCAAAAGGTACCTCCTTCGGCCGCTTAATTTATTGTTATCATAATCGACAGGAGTTTACAGAAGATCTTATGTCGAAATATTCAGGAAACAAGTACAACCATCTTCTGCCGGGAATGTTGCCGGGGAGCCTGGCAATACCCACGAATCAAGGCCTTCTGACCATGCTGAACCTGCTGCGGAAGCCCCTGTGACCAATTAGGCCCCCGAAGATTCTAGGGACGCAGTATCAGTCACAAATTCCGAGGTAGAGAGTGTGATGAACCACCGGCGGCGACAAGAAGCCCTGCGCCACCAGGCGTTTTCCGGACAAGAGTTTAATGCTCTATGTTCCATGGACGCGTACATCGGAGCTGCCCGAGCTGGGCTTTGTGACACCCTGATTTTGGCAACTTTTTATTTTCAAAATCTTTTTGGGTTTTATTTGCAAATTTGGTTGATTTTAAAATCTTTTCAGTTGATTTGGACCTATGAATCATTGAATCTTTTCCCAAGTGACCCAAAACTCTCATCACCTTGCCAAAACCTTTCCACACCTCTCCTGGATCAATTTTCAATATTTAATCTTTCCCAATAATTCATTTTCTTCCTTTTGGAAAATATGGCATCACTATGGGTTGTGAAGCAACCTATAGCTCTGATGATCAGAAAAATCCCAAACTTTTGTCACACCTTCTTATCATCATATCATTCCATAATCTTCAAAAATATTCCATTTCCCAATATAAAATTTTGGCCAGAATAATTATTTCTTCTCTGGCCAGAATTGGTCCATTGTAAAGCAACCCCTATTTTCTTAGCCCAGAAAATTCCCAATAAATTCCCTGAGATACTAGGGATCCTATTTAGCCACAATATTCAAAAATATCATCTTGTCCAGTACATATTTTCAGCAGTAAAACTCTGACAAGTTTCTACTTAGTCCAAACCTCTGTGAGGGAAGTACCAGCTAGAGATGGCTACATGCCATGAAACTTTTATGGCATCTTCTATATCCCAACTGACCTCTCTCCACCAAGTTTCAGCTTCAGTAGATCATCTATGTGAGTGCCACAAGCTCAACAAGTTTCTGGTCCAGAATTGCAGTTTGTACATGAGCTATATTCAAATCTTCTTCAAACCTTTCCAAATTTGGTCAGTTTGTAGTCCCTCCAAAGTAGATCCCACCAGACATCTCCACTGGCTTCATCTCCATCTCATCTCTTCTCCAGAACCTCACCAAGTTGCTGACAGCAAACTGTTGATGACGCTACCTTTCATCTCAGCGGGTCGCTGGGCGAGCCAGTGCCACGAGAGGGTTCCAGAGTGCAAGGACAATGCACCAAACACGGCCCGGCAGGCCAGCTCGTGCCGTGTGTGCCTGTGCACATGGTGACCGCGTAGCCAGCCTGCCAAAACCGCGCTCTGGGCGCCGGCAGGCTCGGGTCTCGTCGGAGGCCGACGACCGCGTAGTCATATGGTGTCTGCTTGCGCCGACAAGCTTCCCTCCGTCCACCTGGCTGCCCTAGACCCTTCCCCTCGCCAGAGAAGTCCTCGTCGGCCGCCACCGCAGCGCCGCACTGTGGCACCTGTGCGGCCACAGTGGCTGAGCCGCCGTCGTCTTCCTCCGCGTGCGGCCACTGCGCGCATTTATTCCTCTGCCCTCCTCCATCACCTCACCCCACGCCGCGACGGCCAGCTCGCCGTCCTTGCTCCAGTGGCGTGGCCGGGCTCCGCCAGATTCCAGAGAGCTCACCTGAGCTCCGCCCCTGCCTATAAAAGGCCCTGCCCAGCCCTTCGAGCTCCTCACCCCTCTCCCTCCACCTCCAAATGGCTCCGAGAGCAACAAGCCAAGGCCGAGAGGCCCTCTGGCATCGAGCTTCGCCGGAGAATCCCCGCCACCCAAGAGCTAGTCGCCAGCCACCTCCACCCCACCTCAGTTTCACATGAGCCTTCCGTCGAGATCAGCTCGCTCCCTAGCCCTTCCTGAGCCTTTGGCCGACCGAATTGCTGCCGGATTCGCCCTTTCCGACGACCACCCGAACGCCGCCGCTGCCAGAGAAGAAGGGGACGACGCCGTCCGGCCATCTCCCGTCAAGCTGCGGGTACGTGTGTGTTCGTCTCCGAGCGCCCGAATCCATTCCCCCCAACTCCTAGCACCGCCACCGTCTCTATCGCCGGCGACCATCGCCGGAGCTCGCCCCCGCCTCTGTCTCTCCTCTCCCTCTCTGTTTAAACCGGTCCGACCCCACCTGTCAGCGGCTCAAGCCGCGCCCGAAGCGGTATAAGTGGAGGCGCCCCTCCACTTTACGCCTTCGACGTGGCCCCCTGGAGGTTTTTTTTCTGATTTTCTGATTTCTGTTTATTTAATTCACTTTGACCAGTAACTTTGACCTTGAATAACTTTTTATTTAAAGGTCCAATTCAGTTGATTCTTTTTGCATTAAGTTTGTATTGAACCCCTTTAATTTTTGACAAAGTTTGGTATTTTTCTCTTACTCACAAAATTTATGGTAAAAATAAATGTGTTATGTGATATTTTCCCTTGCCATTTTGAAATATTTTCAGAAGGAGATTCTTGTGGTTTTGAAGACCAGGAGCTTGTGAATCACCCAACAGAGCAAGGCAAGCCAGGACACCCATTTCATGAAGCATTTCAATAGCATTGCATATTTCCATGCATTATGTTTATTTATTTACTACATGATAATGCATAGTAATTTAATTTAAATACCTAAGTATTGTGATGAACCACTATATTTGCTAAATGAAATTAGTGGTTTATCTTGAGTCACCTGTCCGGGCTTACCCGTGCAACCACATTTGCCGGTATGGGACGGCCTTGACTTGGTCTGATCGCGTGCTCTTTCACCGGTACCTCCAAAGAGGGAGGGTTATGCGTGCGTGCTACCCTGATCAGGTAGGCGGCGATAACCCTGTGACAGTTGAGTTTTGTGCCGGCGTCCCCATTTGGGACAGTTTAGTTTGGCCACGACGGTGGCAGGTGTCATGAGGACACATGGGCCACCCAGGGCAGGACTCCGGGGGAGGATGAATGCCGGTGGTACGATGGGAGAGTCACGGGTCAGGCAGGTTTCATTGGAGCAACGCTGGTCCACCCGAATGGGATCACGAGGCTAGGTGCTTCATGGTGTGGGTAAAGTGCTCAACCTCTGCAGAGTGAAAAATGTATTCGAATAGCCGCGTCCACGGTATTGGACAGCCCGTCCAGACCTCACTAGGTGGTCAACCCTAATAGTGACGATAATGATGGAAAAACTCGTCTTGTGATCGGAAGTACTCGATGGCTTACGAGTATTCCGAGGGTTGTGAGACAACCCGAAAGAGAGTAAGTTAGTAGTTGATAACAGTAAGTGAATCACTTAAGAAATTAACATGTTGATTGCCATGCTACTGTTTGCTGCATTACTTGGTTGTCGTGAGCTTGCGAGTACATTCAAAGTACTCACCTGGCGTATCATGCCAGATGCAGGAGAAGCCGAGTACGGAGGTCCCGAAGGTTCGTGCTACGCTAACTAGGCTGTGTCCTCAGCAGTGTCCCTGTGGATGGAGTTTCCGCTATGTTCCGCTACGCTATAGAATTACTTAGTAGTTCCGAGGCCCTGTTATGTTTCATAAATAATGTAGATACTGTCATAGCACCGAGTGTGCCTTTGGCCTCGCTATCTTTGTAAAATATGAGCTTGTACCTGAAATCTATCAATAAAGTTCAGTTCAGTTATGTTCCAAGTTGTTGTGTGTTTCCACAGGACATGATCTCTGGGCTGGAAACACTAGTAATCCGGTTCTCTGAGCCGGGGTGCCACAGGCTTGGAGAAGCTGTGAAACTGATATCGTCCAGCCTGGAGGTGAGTGATCGGTTTTAATAATCCGGCCACACACATTAACCCAGTAGCCCCCGAGACTTGAATTGGTCGGGACGGCCGAGTTAAGGATCCGTATATTGTTTTATTGATGATGCAGGTTTCAAGGCGGCAGAATGTGCAACAGGCTAATGACCTGGAAGTGAGCCGAACACAGGTTCAAGCCGTGAAAGCCGAACTTGAACAAGTGAAGAATTTTACCCGGGAGGCGCATGGTAAGTATGTATATTTTGCCGATCTTAGTATATGGTCCCATGCTGACGCAAGGGTACTTTGTAGCAGCTGAGTCTATATGGTAGTTGCAAAAAGATTTAGATGGAGCCTGAGAATCCCAGAGGTACGCCGAGTCCCGGTATGAGGCCAGCTGCCTTTCATCGCAACGGAATCTTGAGGAGAAGAAACGTCTCCAGGCGGAAAATCAGCAGCAGGCCGAAGAAATTAACAGTCTAAAAGCTCAATTGGCTCATTCCCAAGAAGAAATCCAGAAAATACAAAGGGGCATGTTCGGTAAGCATGATTATAGTGTCGAAGTGTACCTTTAATACATAAAGTGTAATGGTCATGCTTTATGTCGTGCGTAGGTCTCCTGACCGGGCGGCCTGAAGAAGAGATCGGATCCTACCGGGGGAACCTTATGAAGGAACTATCCGCCATACATGAACGGGCTCGAAAGGCAATGGGGAGCGTAATGAAAGCGCTATGGCCTGCCGAGAAGCCTCCGGAGGGGATGGCCGAACTGGCTGATCGGTTCAAGGGAGCCCGGTGTCGGTTCGAGCTATGGAAGACATCGGCCTACTGAGAGGGAGCACGAGAGGCATGGGCGATGATCAAGACCTATTATACCGGTCTTAACCCCGAGCATATGGCTCGGGTTGGGCCGGTAGGGCTGGACGGGCAAGAAGTGCCGCTTCATTTGGTGTACGATCAAGTGATGCCCGCCACTCGTCTTTGGCAACAAGATTGCACTCTGGATGCCTTAATAGACAATCCTGACCAGCAGCCAGATGTATGATTTTATGTAACCATGTATTTTAAATCAAAGATTGCTCCGTCTGCGCTATAAACTTTGTCCTAACCGGCCATCGGCTTCGACCTCCCTTGCTAAGAGCTTGGGAGTGTTCCTTATCAAATCTCCTTCAATAAGAGGGAATTCTTTCATGGAACTAGGCAATCCGGCCATTTGGTGCGAGCAGACAGAAGATGCACAGGGAGATATGTTATATTACTGCTTAGCATAAGAAACATCTTCCAAAGAAAATAGTACCTCCATCGGTACCTTCCTTCAGGGTGCTACGTAAATCGTAGATAGTAATGCCAAATACTGCTAGTATTCGACTAAGGGATTTTTCGAGAAAAGAGGCCCGATTAATGGTGATAACAACCATAATGTTTAACTGTTGCTTCCGTCGCAGCCGACCAATTGTCTACTAAAGATAGCTAGCTTTTGGCTTCACCCGTCTGAGGTACGTATCCGGGTGACCCAGTCGTAACGATCGCAGAGGTGCTCCCTTTACCCTATAACCAAACAATCGGGAACGTAGAGGGTAAACACAGGAGCGAGGCAACCCAGCTTGGCAAAAATCTTGGTTCTAATTGATGCATATACACTAGTAGAAAACAGGCCTTCCGTTTCAACCTTTAGTCCCGGTTTGGGTTTGCACCAGGACAAATGTGTCCATTAGTCCCGGTTCCAACGGCCAGGAGCAGTCGGGGTGTACGGGACCCATTAATCCCAGTTCGTTCGAGACCTGTAGTCCCGGTTTGTATCACAAACCGGGACTAAAGGGGTGGTGGCAGGCTGGTGTCAGGCGGGGGCCCCCACGAGCACCTTTAGTCCCGGTTTGTGATACAAACCGGGACTATATTTGTACCTTTAGTCCCGGTTTGTATAACGAACCGGGACTAAAGCTTTCCCTATATAAACCCTTCGTCCAGCCCAACTCCATTTCTCTGTTTTCTCAATTCGAATTCCCCTCTCTGTTCTTCCCCTAGCTCGAGCTCCTCCCTCCATTTTTGCCAAGATTTGTCAAGATTTGAGGCACCCCAATCCATCCAAGTGTCCACAAAGGTTAGCAACTTTGTCCTTTCATCTCTTATTGCTAGATCAGCTCGTGCAATTTATCCAAGTGTCCACAAAAGTTTTTTTGATTTATATGCAATTTGAGCTCAAATTAACTCCTTAGTTTGCATATGTGTAGGTGTGGTTTACTTAGTGTGCCTTCCCGTCCCCGTCCTAACCACCATCGATCGCCCGCACCGTCCTGTCGCCGGCACCGCCTTGGTGAGCCTCTTCTTGTGTTCTTATTATTTTTATTAAAAAAATCGTATTTGTATGATTTTGATAGTTACTTGCATAATTTTCTTACTTGTATGATTGTTGTTATATATAGTGCCATGGTTATGATTTCCGTGCCCGTCGGCCCTTGTCCGGTTTACGATTCAGATGTGGTATTTTCTCTTTGATAACTATTTGTTGCATTTCGTGTTAATGAAAACTATGCCCATCAAGTTGACATAGATATTTTTATCTAGGAGGTAGTTGAACCGGAAATGCCAACCGACCCTATTGTCGAGAAGTTAAATTTAGTTGAAAACGAAAATGAGGATTTGAAAGGAAAATTGAAAAGAGTTGAAGAAGAGAAGATGAAATTGGAGTTGTACGTTGCCGATGTCGTCGATGATCACAAGATCAAGATGGATGCAATGCGCTTGAAGATTAGAAAGATTATAAAATATGCCATTAATAAAGAGGCTTGGTATGATTATGCTGTTGGATCAATTGCTACCTTAGTTGCGATTTTGATCACATTTGTTGTTGCATTTAAATGTTTTATCTAGATAGTTGTATGTTGTTTTATGAGAAAATAAGTGTGTATGAACTTTATGTATGAACTTGGTCTTTTCGTTGTAGTGTAATGAAGATGAATCGGCAATGAATGTACGATGACCGATGCTCTCCCCAGTTCATTAATGGCGTGCAGAGTTTTTTGCGTGCCGCTGAGTCAAACAAGCGGGATGGTTTTATGTGTTGTCCATGTGGTGTGTGTAAGAATGATAAGAAATACTTTAGCTCAAAACAGATTCACGTCCACCTCTTTATGTCCGGTTTCATGTCCGGCTATAATTGTTGGACCAAGCACGGAGAAAGAGGGGTTCTAATGGAAGAGAATGAAGAAGAAGAGGATGACGACAACTATCCAGGGTGTCCTGAATATGATGGTACTGCAATGGGGGAAGAGAATGAAGAAGAAGAAGCCGAGGCATCAGATGAGCCCGCTGATGATCTTGGTCGGGCCATTGCTGATGCAAAGAGAAACTGTGAAAGTGAAAAGGAGAAGTTGAAGTTGCAGCGCATGTTAGAGGATCACAAAAAAGGGTTGTACCCAAATTGCGAAGATGACAACACAAAGCTCGGTACCACACTGGAATTGCTGCAATGGAAGGCAGAGATTGGTGTATCTGACAAGGGATTTGAAAAGTTGCTGAAAATAATGAAGAATAAGCTTGCAAAGGACAACGAATTGCCCGACAGTACATACGAAGCAAAGAAGGTTGTCTGCCCTCTAGGATTGGAGGTGCAGAAGATACATTCTTGCCCTAATGACTGCATCCTCTACCGCGGTGAGTACGAGAATTTGAATGCATGCCCGGTATGCAATGCATTGCGATAGAAGACCGGTCGCGATGACCCTGGTGATGATGTTCAGGGTGAGCGCCCCGGGAAGTGGATTCCTGCCAAGGTGATGTGGTATGCTCCTATAATACCACAGCTGAAATGTTTGTTCCAAAACAAAGAGCATGCCAAGTCGTTGCGATGGCACACAGAAGACTGTAAGAAAGACGGGAAGTTGAGAGTACCCACTGATGGGTCGCAGTGGAGAAAAATCGAGAGAGTGTGGCCGGACTTTGCAGATGACCCAAGGAACTTATGGTTTGGTTTAAGTGCAGATGGCATTAATCCTTTTGGGGAGCAGAGCAGCAAGCATAGCACATGGCCTGTGACTCTATGTATCTATAACTTTCCTCCTTGGTTGTGCATGAAGCGGAAGTTCATTATGATGCGAGTGCTCATCCAAGGCCCTAAGCAACACGGCAACGATATTGATGTGTACCTAAGGCCATTAGTTGATGAACTTTCACAACTGTGGAATAAAAAAGGTGTACGTGTGTGGGATGAGCACAAACAGCAGGAATTTGACCTGCGAGCGTTGCTTTTTGTAAACATGAATGGTTGGCCTGCTCTTAGTAGCCTTCCAGGATAGACAAACAAGGGATACCATGCATGCACACACTGTTTAGATGAGACTGAAAGTATATATTTGGACAAATGCAAGAAGAATGTGTACCTGGGACATCGTCGATTTCTTCCGACCAAGCATGCCTTTAGAAAGAAAGGCAAGCATTTCAAAGGTGAGGCAGATCATCGGAAGAAGCCCGTCCTCCGTACTGGTGATGACATAGTTGATATGGTCAAGGATTTACAAGTAATATTTGGAAAGGGTCCTGGCGGACAATCTGTTCCGACTGACGCCAAGGGACGCGCACCCATGTGGAAGAAGAAATCTATATTTTGGGAGCTAGAATATTGGAAAGTCCTAGAGGTCCGCTCTGTAATCGATGTGATGCACGTGACGAAGAATCTTTGTGTGAACCTGCTAAGCTTCCTGGGCGTGTATGGGAAGACAAAAGATACACCGGAGGCATGGGAGGACCAGCAACGTGTGCACGAAAACGACGGCATGCATCCAAAGCAGTATCAAGGTCCTGCCAGCTACGCTCTTACCAAAGCAGAGAAGGAAATCTTCTTTGAATGCATGCTCAGTTTGAAGGTCCCATCTGGCTTCTCGTCGAATATAAAGGGAATAATAAATATGGCAGAGAAAAAAATTCCAGAACCTAAAGTCTCATGACTGCCACGTGATCATGACGCAATTGCTTCCGGTTGCGTTGAGGGCGCTTCTACCAGAAAATGTTCGATTAGCCATTGTGAAGCTATGTTCATTCCTCAATGCAATTTCTCAGAAGGTAATCGATCCGGAAATCCTACCAAGCGTACAAAATGATTTGGTCCAATGTCTTGTTAGTTTCGAGTTGGTGTTCCCACCATCCTTCTTCGATATTATGACGCACGTCCTAGTTCACCTAGTCGAAGAGATTGCCATTCTGGGTCCTGTATTTCTACACAATATGTTTCCCTTTGAGAGGTTCATGGGAGTGTTAAAGAAATATGTTCGTAACCGTGCTAGGCCAGAAGGAAGCATCTCCAAGGGCCATGAAACAGAGGAGGTTATTGAGTTTTGTGTTGACTTTATTCCTGGCATTAAGCCAATTGGTGTTCCTCAATTGCGGCATGAGGGAAGACTGCGTGGAAATGGCACGCTTGGACCAAAATCAATAATATGTAGGGACGGGCATTCTTGGGCGCAAGCACACTACACAGTTCTACAGAATTCTACCTTGGTGACCCCGTATATTGAGAAACACATGGATATTATACGCTCGAAGAACCCGGAGAAGTCTGACCCCTGGATTCAACGTACACATATTGAGGCTTTCGGCGGTTGTTTGCGAACACATCTCATGAATGACGACAATGTTGAAGATGACTTGTACTTGTTGGCCAAGAGACCATCTTCGACTATATTGACTTTCCAAGGGTACGAGATAAGTGGGAGTACATTTTACACGATCGCCCAAGATAAAAAAGAGCACCAACCAAAACAGTGGTGTCCGCTTTGACGATGCGGCAAACACCAAGGAAAAGGACACATATTATGGTTACATAGAGGAGATATGGGAACTTGACTATGGAGGTGATTTGAAGGTCCCTTTGTTCCGGTGCAAATGGGCCAATCTGACTGGAGGAGGGGTAATGGTAGACCCGCAGTACGGAATGAACATAGTGGATCTCAACAATCTTGGACACACAGACGAACCATTCATTCTAGCCAATGATGTGGCGCAAGTTTTCTATGTGAAGGACATGTCTACCAAACCGAGAAAAAGGAAAGATAAGAAAGCGGATACATCATACGATGAGCCAAAGCGCCACATAGTTCTTTCTAGGAAAAGAAACATCGTGGGAGTGGAGGACAAGACAGATATGTCAAAAGATTATGAAAAGTTTGATGAAATTCCTCCCTTCGCAGTGAAGACTGACCCAAGCATCCTGTTAAATGATGAAGATTGTCCATGGTTACGGCGCAATAATCAAGGGACATACGCGAAGAAAAAGTTGTATACCCCAAGATCCCACTCTGGGATGTGATTGGCTGCACCGTCATCACTTTTCTTCTCTAGTGAGTAGCCGGGATGGTCCAGTTTTGTACACGAAGTGCATCCAGTTTTTATTGTAACCCTCTCAACTTTTTAGCACATGCTATGTGTGTGAAATAATGATACCATGCCAACTTTCAACCATTTAAGAGTTCATTTGGAGTGCTTTTCAATTCAGGGTCATTTTACCTCAAAATAAATCATGAAATGCATGAAAAATAGCAAATGAAGTCAGAAAAGGTTTGAAAAGTGATGATGTGGCTTTGAATGGTGCATATTGAATGCAGAAAAAATCTTGAGTTCAAATATGTTTAAAAAATTGAAATCCTTTTGTAACAGATGAGTTTTCGTCCAAAACCGTGATACTTCGAAAGAGATTGTCCAGTTTGTACACGAAGTGCATCAGTTTTTGCTGTAACCCTCTCAACTTTTTAGCACAGGCTATGTGGGTGAAATGATGATACCATGCCAACTTTCAACCATTTCAGAGTTCATTTGGAGTGCTTTTCAATTCAGGGTCATTTTAGCTCAAAATAAATCATGAAATGCATGAAAAATAGCAAATGAAGTCTGAAAAAGGTTGAAAAGTGATGATGTGGCTTTGAATGGTGCATATTGAATGCAGAAAAAGTCTTGAGTTAAAATATGTTTAAAAAATTGAAATCCCTTTGTAATAGACGTGTTTTCGTCCGATCAAAGTTATTTAACTTAATATTATATAAAATTTATGCAACTAAAATTATCAAAGTTATTTTTGTTAAAAACTTTAATAGAAAAAAGAATATTCTTAAAGTATTTTTTGTTAAGAACTTTTAATCTGCAAAAAAATAACATAAAAAAATAGCAAAAGTGAGCATAGATGCGCTTATAGGGAAAATTCGAACTAAATTCAAAGTGCATACTAGAATTTTGAATTTAGGTCAAATTTCCGTATAAGGACATTTATTTTCACTTTGAGAGGAGCTCGAGAGGAAAGCCGCAGCGGGGCTTATAAACCACTGCGAGCGTCCCTCGCTTAGCGAGGTGGGACTAAACATCCACCGCCCCGCACCAGCGCTAGGAACAACCCATTAGTCCCGGTTGGTGGCTCCAACCGGGACTAAAGACCCCCTTTAGTCCCGGTTGGAGCCACCAACCGGGACTAAAGGTCTGTCCCAGTTGGTGGCTCCAACCGGGACTAAAGGGGGTCTTTAGTCCCGGTTGGAGCCACCAACCGGGACTAAAGGTCCCTCTATATAAGCGGCACTTAGCCATTTCTTCCCCAAATCTCCCATTCTTCCCCGCGTGCCTCCTCTGCATCTCCGTCGCCGTCGCCCCGCCCAGATGCCGCTAGGCTGCCGCTCGTCGCCGTCGCCCCGCCCAGATGCCGCCAGGCTGCCGCTCGTCGCCGTCGCCCTGCCCCGACGCCGTCGCCGCTCATCGCCGTCGCCCCGCCCCGACTCTGCCCGTCTGCCGCTCATCGCCGTCGCCGCTCGTCGCCAGGCTCCCGCGCTCGTCCCCGTCGTGGTCGCCGTCGCTGCCGTCGCCGTCGCCCTCACCGTCACCGTCGCCATCGCTGCCGTCGCCATCGCGCCGCTCTCCGCGTCAGCCCCCGAGTGAGCTCCCCCGTTAGTTTTAGTTTTTTTAGTTTTAGTTAATTTAGATGATTTTGTTAAATTATGATGCTTTCCATGTTGTTAATTTAGTTTTAGTTTTAGTTGTTTAGTTTTAGTTTTAGTTGTTTAGTTTTAGTTTTAGTTGTTTAGTTTTAGTTTTCGTTGTTTTATGTTTTTGTTTTTGTTTTAGTTTTAGATTTAGTTTTAGTTTTAGTTTTAGTTGTTTTATGTTTATATCGACGAGCCCCCAGCGATTATCGGTGAGGTAGAGTCCCCGACGATCGTCAGTGAGGAGGCCCCGACTATCGCCGGTGAGGAGTCCCCGATGATCGCCGGTGAGGAGTCCCCGACGATCGTCGGTTAGGCATTAGCTATTTTATATTAGGCATTAGCTATTTTATATGATGTTTAGATGTTTAAATGTTTAGTTGCATAGCGTAGCCGTTGAGTCGACGATGACCGGCCAGCATCCTCATCGTTTACTCAGTGGCAACCACCTACTTGATGAGAGGCGCCATGTCCGGGACTGGGCTCCGCCAGGCTGGCACTGGGAGGTGCTGCCTTCCGGGGCGCTCATCATGATGAGGAATGAGGGTCCCGTCATCGACCCAGAGGTTCTTTGGTGGCGGTCGCGTGGACCACTGTCGGTGCAGAGGGAGCCGGCCCCCGCGGAGGTGGTACGTCGCCGTGTCAGGGCGGAGGACGAGCACGTCCGACGCTACTTGGCTGCGTTCACTACTAGGAAAACGGCTATAGCTAATATGGACATTAATGGCGCACCATGTATGTGGTGCGCCACTGCTATATAGCAGTGGCGCACCAGATATGGGTGCGCCATTAATGGCCATATTACTAATGGCGCACATTGCATGTAGTGCGCCACTACTAAGTTTGTCCTGGCCCCACACCCCTCCCTAGACTTAGAAGTGGCGCACCAGGGGAAAGTGCGCCATTACTAGTTTTAACTAGTAATGGTGCACCACTACTAACAATTTTTTTTTCAATTTTTTTTTTCAAAAGTAGTAATGGCGCACCAGGAGAAAGTGCGCCATTACTAGTTTTAACTAGTAATGGCGCACCACACCTACGGTGCGCCACTACTAACAATTTTTTTTTCAATTTTTTTTTTCAAAACTAGTAATGGCGCACCACACACCAGGTGCGCCATTAGTAACCCTGGTTACCAATGGCGCATTCTTAGGAGGTGCGCCATTGGTAACCTGAGAGCAGCTAGATATTTTTGACAGCCACCTACCACACTCACTTTCCCCACTTCATTCTCTCCACCTCTACCAAGGTTGGTCTCGGCTGCCTCCTCCTCCTCACCTCATTTGCACCATAGATTCACCCAAATTAAGTGGTTAAATTTCCTTTTTTTGATAGGTAAGTAAGGGGAAAACTTTTATGGCCTAGATCTACACTTTTCTCATTGAGCTAGATCTACGTATGTTTGTGGTGTTGCATATGTTTGTGTTTGCAGGTACCGGTATTTGAAATGCGATAGTTGCCAATATTTTGCCGGAATGTTGATTCATTTCCGTTTCGGCGAGAATTTGGCAATATGCATTCTTTTTGGTCCTATTTTTAGGCAAAGTCATGCCAAATTTTTTTTTGGTTCTAAAATATCGTTTTGCTCTTCCCCGCAGGCGACCATGGTCTGCACGATGATCGAAGGCATCGTGAATAGGTTTTTGAGCTCCGCGAAGGCCGAGATGCTTCAAAAGAATGAGACGGAGATAAGATGTCCGTGTCGAAGATGCAAGCTGAAGAGCCTTATGGACCCGGATTCCAGACTGGTGCGGGACCACCTGCTCGTGCGTGGTTTCATGGATGGCTAACGGTGGCAAGGTGATGAAGATGATTATGAAGTCGTCCATGGGGGCCGGGCAAGAAATAAGGAAGGGCAGCAAGACAATAGCGGCGAGGGCGGTCGAGAAGACGAAGAATCTCCAGGACATGATCACGAAGTAGATGCAGGACACAGTCATCATGTAGAAGATGCCGGACATGATGATGAGGAAGATTAAGACGAAGGGCATGATCATGAAGTTGAAGATGCCGGAGCAGACGACGATGGACCATCGATGGGCTGGGTGTAGGACCCTCATATTCAAGAGCTGCTTCTCAAGCAGACGGGTAACGCAAGAGCTGCCGCCCGAGAGAAAGCCAAGCTGGATCAACTAGAGATAGACGCGGTTACTCCATTGTATGAAGGATGCAGGCCCGAGGATACCCGCCAGAAAGTAACGCTCATGGCTCTGGAGATGAAGGTAAAACACAAAATGACCGACGCATGCTTCGACGAGAACATGTCATTCTGGCACGAACGTCTTCCCAAGGGGAACAAGTGCCCGACCAGTTTCGAGGAGGCGAAGAAAATCGTGTGTCCTCTGGATTTACCGCACGTGAAATACCATGTGTGCATGAACGATTGCATCATTTATCGGGACGAGCACGCGGAGTCTACCATATGTCCGGTGTGCGGCGTCACTCGATACAAGAAGAGGAAGAAAGCTCGTCGAAAAGTGGTGTGGTACTTTCCGATCACTCCTCGTCTACAGCGGTATTTCGCGGACCCTAAGCAAGCAGAGCTCCTGCGTTGGCACGCGGATAGGAAGGAGAAGAAGCGAGAAGATGACAGAAATGATCCGGAGATAAATAAAAAAGACAAGATGCTGAGTCACCCTAAGGATGCGAGCCAGTGGCAAGCGTTGAACTTCGAACACCCAGAATTTGGGGACGATCCAAGGAACATCATGCTGGGCGCGAGCACCGATGGAGTCAATCCGTTTGGCAGCCACAGAAGCACACATAGCACCTGGCCTGTGTTTGTGTGGATGTACAACCTTCCCCCCTGGATGTGCATGAAGAGGAAGTACATTCACATGAGTATGCTAATTGAAGGGCCGAAACAACCAGGGAACGACATCAATCTGTATCTGGGGCTGCTGAAAGAGGAGCTAGACACGCTATGGAAAACGCCAGCCAATACTTGGGACGACGCAGCGAAACAATATTTCCCTATGAGAGTCGCACTGCTCACGACGGTGCACGACTATCTCGGTTACGGATATGTCGCGGGGCAGGTGGTCCACGGATTTTGTGCATGCGTCAGGTGCATGGGTGACACAACGTATCGCCAGCTAGATAGAGATCCCGGGTCTTCGAAAACCGTGTTCATGGGACATCGAAGGTGGCTTCGCGACGATGACGCATGGAGAAAACGCAAGGATCTGTTCGATGGTGAAACCGAACTCCGAAGACCCCCACGTACGAGGAGCGGCGTGGAAATAGACGAGCTGTTGAAAAATTGGAAAGAGTGCCCACCGCCGGGAAAGAAGCGAAAGGCGCCAGAGCCGCTGCTGAAGGTATGGAAAACGAGGTCTGTTTTCTGGGACTTGCCGTACTGGAAGATCCTCCGTGTGCCTCACAGCCTTGATGTCATGCATATCACGAAGAACGTGTGCGAGAGTCTGCTGGGTACCCTGCTCAACATGCCAGAGAGGACCAAAGATGGGCCAAAAGCAAGGGCAGACTTGCAATCAATGGGCATCAGGGAGGAGCTTCACGCAAAATGCCCTAATGATGATGATGATGATGATGATGATGATGAGGCGAAGGACACGGAAAGTCGTCGCAAAGGCAAAAAGGCCAAGAAGATCGAATATGACTGCCCTCCCGCGTGCTTCACTCTAAGTCAGAAGGAGATCGAGCAGTTTTTCACCTGCCTCCTAGGAGTAAAACTTCCTTACGGTTACGCGGGGAAGATAAGCAGATACCTAGACTCAGCGAAGCAGAAGTTCAGCGGGATGAAGTCTCACGACTGTCACGTGCTGATGACGCAGATACTTCCAGTTGCAATCCGTGGGATCATGGACGCGCACGTCCGTGAAATGCTATTTGGCCTATGCAACTTTTTCGACGTCATCTCTCGGAAGTCGGTTGGCGTGAGGCAACTCAGAAGGCTACAGGAAGAGATCGTGGTGATACTATGCGAGCTTGAGATGTACTTCCCGCCCGCATTCTTCGACGTTATGGTGCATCTGCTGGTCGATATCGTGGAGGATATCATCCAACTCGGGCCGACGTTCCTGCACAGCATGAGGCCGTTCGAAAGGATGAATGGTGTCATCAAAGGATACGTTCGCAACAGGGCACGTCCAGATGGAAGCATAGCCAAGGGCTTTCTGACCGAAGAGTGCATCTCCTTCTGCACGAATTATCTAGGCATCGAGAACCCCGTTGGTCTGCCCGTCAACAGGCACCTCGGCAGGCTCGCTGGATGGGGTCACCGCGAGGGTCGCCGCGAAATGCATGTCGACTTCAAGGGTCGACTCGCCGACTTTGAAAGGGCAAACCTAATCGCGCTACAACACATAGACGTGGTCGATCCTTGGGTGGTAGAGCACAAAACCTTTATTGAGAAGACGCACAATGACCGAGGCCAACAGAGGACGGACAGAGATATAATCAAAGAGCACAACTCATGTTTCACGCATTGGTTCAAGGACAAGCTTCTGTCGTACCCTTTACATGAGGATTCTTCTGCGGAAGAAAAACTCATATTCGCCTTGTCACAGGGCGCCGAGCACAACCTGATGACCTATCAGGCGTACGATATCAACGGCTACACATTCTACACCGAGGAAAAGGACATGAAGAGCGATTATCAGAACTCCGGGGTAACGATGGAATCCTACACCGGTAACGACAAGGACAGATACTACGGAAGGATCGAGGAGATCTGGGAGCTGAGCTACGCTGGAGAGAAGGTCCCGATGTTCCGTGTCAGATGGGCCAAGAGCGTCCTAAAAGAAGACCGGTATTTCACCACCATGGTTATACCCGAAGCCAAATCCAAGACCGCGGGCGCAAACGTCAACGCGAAAAATGAGCCATGGGTACTGGCTTGCCAAGTGGACCAATGCTTCTTCATTACCGACCCGTCAAAGCCTAGCCGTGTTGTCATGAGGAGAGGCAAAAGTAACATCATCGGAATGGATGGAGTCGCCAATGAGCAAGACTTCGACAAGTACGGCGACCAGAAGATGGAAGATGACGACGACGATGAAGTACCATACACCACAAGAAGAAGCAGGACCACCCTACCTAAAGGACGTCCGTTCAAGAGAAGAATTCAAGGGGTTCCGGGGCTAAATTATTCAACCGCGAGAAAGAAGGGCAAGAAGATTGTGAAAAGATAGCTAAGATCGAATCACGACGTGTCGGCCGCGTGTGTATGTGGGCATATTATATTATGTATCATTTTTCTATGGAGATGGATATGGCATATTGTTAATCTACACATTTTAACGACCTTAATAGTCATATACTATATATTTTCTTTTAGATATTATATTATTTTAAATACACTACATAATTATAATTATGTGTGCTTATTTATTTTAGAGTATTTGGATATTTATTACAAGGTTAAAATAAATTTAAAATAAAAAGAAAAAAAAATAGCAGTGGCGCACCACGTAGAGGTGCGCCATTGTTATACGGGTATGTATGGCGCACCAGGCAGAGGTGCGCCATTGCTATACGGGTATGTATGGCGCACCAGGCAGAGGTGCGCCATTGCTATACGGGTATGTATGGCGCACCAGGCAGAGGTGCGCCATTGTTATATGTATGTATGGCGCACCCCTCCCAGGTGCGCCATTGTTACCCAGCCCCCCCACTACACAGCCTCTCCTCTCTCCCCGGCCTGACCCTCCCCCCTGCAGTTACCCTCCCCTGACCTCCCCTCCGCGAGTTGTGCCCTCCCTCGACCGCCGCCCTCCCCTCCGCCGTCGCCCTCTGCACGTGCAAGGCCTCCGCCGTCGCCCTCCCCTCCGCCGCCCTCCCCCGACCGCCGCCCTCCCCTCCGCTAGTGTGGGGGGCCGCCGCCGTCTCCGGCCTCCAGCCGCCGCCCACGCTAGGGTTTGGGGCCACCGCCGTCTCTGGCCTCTAGCCGCTCGCGCCCTCCTCACCTCCTCCTCGCCGGTCAGCCTCGACTTCCCCTGCACCTCCTCCTCTGCTTGATGTTGCTAGTGTCATTGAGTTGGAGCAGCATGGAGATCCGTCATGACCCGCAGCCCTTCGTGGGGATTCTGGATATGAATGCTTTGCTTCAGACAAATGATAAGAAATATGTACTAGTAGATTGAGTTAATTAAATCTTAGATTGAGTTAATTAAATTGGCATGTTAAGCTCACAAGTTGTCCAGCATTCTGTAGTTTTGTGGTCCGTGTGCATCTTCACAATCTCTTTTGCTGCCTCTCTAGTGACTGAGTGAGCGACCAGTGACCACCCTAGCTAGGTGGATACAAAGAGGAGAGTGACCTCCAATTTATCAAGGAGGAGGACCAGTCACAGAATTAATCCACAATTGGCTCACACGTACTACTCTGCTTCTTAATTATCAACTGAATGCAGAGGAATTTCCTTTACCAATTCTGCTGCAAAATTACCTGGCTCTATTTTCACTGACCAAACAGTGGAATTTCCTTTACCAATTCTGCTGCAAAATTAGCTGGCTCTATTTTCACTGACCAAACAGTGGAATTTCCTTTACCAATTCTGCTGCAAAATTACCTGGCTCTATTTTCACTGACCAAACAGTGGAATTTCCTTTACCATTCTATTTTCACTGTATGTATGTGTAGTTCAGTAAACAGGGCATCCAGCCAGTCCAGGCATATATGTATGTATGCTTTGAAGGGGAGAGGGTCCAGCCAGCTAGGCATATATGTATGCTTGGTAGGAAGAACCAAAGAAGCAACCACTATTGTTTCCACATCCAGCGGCAGCCCCCTTCACGTGGCTACTACATTGACATGGCATGATTCAGTTCTTTGCGATGATTAGCTGTTGTTCATATCCTGTTGCTGCTGCTGTTTATACTCTTTTATGGATGTCTTCATATCCTGCTGCTGCTGCTGTTCATATCCTGCTGCTGCTGCTGTTCATATCCTGCTAGCAGTGCTGCTGTTCATATCTATGCAGGGATTTGTGCCCGTTATCGCCGAAATGTTGATTCATTTCCGTTTCGGCGAAAAACGGGCACTTCTAAGTCAAGAAAATAGCATAGGTCTTGCCGAATTTTTCCTAGAATTTATGTTGCCAGCTAATTTTTAGCCATGTGCTTAAGATAGATAGTACGAGGAGCAATGTGCTTAAGATCACCATGGCACTAATTATTAGCCATTTTTTCCTATTTAGAGCGAACATGGCCGACAACGATGAGGCCGGCGGTTCGGGCAAGCCATTCTGGGAGCTGTCCCAAGAGATGGAGGAAGAACCTCACCGCTACGAGGACGCCGCGGAAGACACCGATCCCGACTACACAACCCCTAGTGGCGTCGGGGATGACACCACTGATGGTGCCGCCGGGGATGCCACCACTGATGATGGCAGCGAACGCACAGATGGCAGCCAACCGAAGAGGCAACGGAAGGACCGGCGCCTGAACGTGCTCGGCACCGTCAAGGAGGAATTTACTGAAGTGTCCTCCAGTGGGCATCCAACGGCGCCCAAAGAATTAGTCGGTGGGTACGCGAGACAACTCGGGTGCATTCTCCGGAGCACCGTCTCGATCAACACCGAGAACCTAAGGCATCGTGACCGAGGGAATTTGCGCAACCTCCTCTTCACGAAGCTGCATGAACGATACAAGTTCCCCGGTGACTTCGCAAACACACGCCTCTCAGGGAATAAAGTGAACAGTGCCGCCCTCACGAAGATGAGCACAGCCCTGGCTACTTGGAGAGCCGCGGTGAAGAGAAGGATTCTAAGAGGTGATAGTTATGAGAAGATCAAGGAGACAAATCCTTCGATCAGCGAAGCTGACTACCTGGAGTTCCAGATCAAGTGTGAGAGCAACGCATCCGCGGAATCAAGTCGGTGGGGGAAAGATATGCGGAACTTGAACTTAGGGGTCCACAAACTCGGTCGCGGCGGTTACAGAGTGGCGAAACCTAAATGGGACAAGGAGGACGCGGAGCGTGCCGAGCAAGGCCTACCGCCCCTCTTCGATAAATAACATCAAAAGCAGACCAGGAACTATGTCAGGGCCCGGTACAAGGTGGACCCGATAACAAAGGAGCTTACCACGGATCCGAAGGTGAAGGATCTTGCGCGTGTTCTGGTAAGGAATACACCCCCGCGTAATTAGCTCCATATGGTTGCATTCTAATTAATGAAGCCAAATTTCTAAATGGTTCACGTTCCTTCCGCAGGAAACTGAAAGCAGTAGCGCGGGGTCTCAGAGCTCCCCGTCTGCCCCTTGGGACACCACTTTAAATAGGGCGTTGAACGTAATGAAACACAAGGATAAGTTCAGTAAGCCGTCGTCAGCCTGTCGTGTGGCCGGCGAAGGCTTGTCCACGAAATGGTCGGAATACTATAAGGCTGGGCGAAAGGAGAGAAAGACCATCTCGGAAAGCCAGGAGCGCGAGGTTAAAGAACTCAAGGCAAAAGTGGCGCGGATTCCGGAGATAGTCCAAGAGCAAGTGCGAGACCAACTGGGAGCGACGATCACCGCCATTATGCCTTCCTTGCTTGAGGGGCTGCGGGGGTGGATTGCGGGCGGCCAACAGGGGCCGCCCCCGATTCCCAGCTTCACGGGCAGCAACTCGCACAACGCGCCGGCATTGGTGTCTCCGGCGGAGGCGGCATTGGTGTCTCCGGCGTCGGCGCCGGTATTGGAGCTTAATGCACCCGGGTGTGGGAAGAATACTCCGGCCGGCACCTCGGCAGCAAGCGGCCCCTTCGTCACTTGCACGCCCGCCGTTGGCGGTGCCTCGACATTAGCCGAGCTCGACGCCATCACGGTAACTAAGCCTCGGCCGATGACTTCATCTCCTTGCCTTTGACTGGGCATCCCTGACGCCCTACATGTTTTCACAGGGCGCCGCCAACGTTCCATGCACTCTCCTGCACTTCGTGGAAGGCGAGTTGATCGATGTCGCCAAGGCCAAAATCGTTGAACCGGGCAACCGCGTGTTCCACGGTAATCCGATGCCACCCACCGTGTATAGGGTTCAACTGGTTCGGCTGCTACGGGGCTGCGACGGCGTGTTACCTCCGTATCGACCCCCTGGGGCCGACGAAGATGATGTGATGACCCTCAGCGCCTGCTTAAACTGGTCCATGCTTTGGCCGAAGAGCCAGATTCGTTTGGGGGCGGGGGACACCACCCCACAGACAACACCGCCAGTCGTGCCGGCGCCAAGCCATGGCAAGACCGCCGCAACGCTACCGCCGTCAGCTGATCCGGACATGCATATGGCATAGGATCCGGACGATGACGACGGTACATTTTCCAACGTCGATAAGTACATCAACGAACATGGGTACGGTGACGAATTCTTGGGGCCTCCTTCTCAAGAACCCTTCCCTGCAAAAGACGATCGCGATCTAGCTGGTACCGCGGAGAAACCCAATTGCACCAGGCGTCGTCTGTTCAGTTCTCAGGAGACGCCTCCAGCTGCCGCCTTCACCGAGACTCAAACAGCCGAGGTGCGAAATATTATCAGCCCCAACACACTCAAGAAGGTGGTCTCTGAGCAGAACTCGATCCCATTACAGCAGAAGAAGCAAAAGGGACGGAAAAGAAAAAATAACAAGGGTGCGAGCCAGCCGGCACCGAGTACGATCCGTGCTCAGGACGGGCCACCAATACCTAAGGATATCTCGAGGAGGGTGCAGGTGGCGGGTAGGCCGATGCTACCGACTAATCTGCTCAATGCTGCAACCGGTGCTATCCGGAGTCTGCATGACGGTGTTCTTTCTATGGAGAAGCGGCGTCTCTCCGAGAATGATGTGGCATACCCGGTTTTCGTGGCCAAGGTGCCAGAGGGCAAGGGCTTTGTCGATAGCACCATCGGGCGTATGATCGTCCTGCGGTTTGATGACATCTTCGCTATGTTTAACCTTTATCCGCTGCACTACACCTTCATTCGGCTATTTTCGCTCAGTATGGAGATGCGGATCATTAGATACAAGACCTCGGACATCGTGATAGTCGACCCCTTCTCCATGCGTGCCAAGATCTTGGGCAGCGCTGGGGACCGGCAAGTCGCGAGTTCATACCTCGAAGGCGTCATTCTGGCGAACCCAGATAAGGATAACTTCCTCGTGCCTTACTTTTCTGAGTAAGTCATCCCCTCACCGCCCCGGTAACATATGATTTCTTAGATTTCGATTGTTCTTTTTTTGTTCTAACATTCCGTGCTTTGTGCAGTGACACACGGTGCACACTCATCCTCTTAAGCCCAAAATATTCCATGGCCACGTATTTCGACTCGGACCGTCAGTCGAAGAAAGACTACACAAATATCAAGAAAGTTCTTGATGATGCTCTCCCCGGCTACGCCAAATCTGGAGGCACCTTCAGGAGGCCAATTTGTAGGTACGGCAAGCACGTGTTCACCCACGTAACGACGTTCCCCTGCGTCAAGCAGCCGCCTGGCAGTCAGAAGGATGCCTACTACGCCCTCCATCACATGCGGGCGATCGTACGGAACCATCATCAGCGTATGCTACCAAATAGTCTCAAAGAATTGGCCGCACGCTTGTCGGCAATCCAGGACGACGACATCAGACAAGAATTCTTTCGCATCCAGTCGGAGTTTGCGGAAATCATCTATCAAGATGTCCTTCGTACCTCGGGGCAGTTCTACCTCAACTATCAACCGTCCAACAGTGAAATAGAAACAACGCTACAAATGCAGGCTGACAACGACCGCACATTCATGACCATCACGAAATACGGCGGCTTCATCCACGCTCCGGTCCCTGAGTCAAGTCGAAAGTATTGATGCTATGTAGTTCTGAAATATCGATTAGCTCATGTTGTAATTAAACTTTAATGAACTTGTATGTCTCTTTAGTTTGGACAGTCGTTCAACTTATATGTAATCGATGCTATTTATTAGTAGAACCATGAACCGTGCTAATTAATGTGTTGCTTTTCTCTTCCGATCCTTTTGTTGCATACTTATATATTGCTTATATATTATCTGTGAATTGCTACTAACGTTTTGTTTGTCTAGTGCATAGAGATGTCGTCGTATGTCGCACTACTAGAAAAAAGGCTATTAGTGGCGCACCTGTTTTTGCTATTAATGGCGCACTATAGGTGCGCCACTATTAACACGCCATTAGTAACAAATAGTAATGGCGCATCACCTGGTGCGCCATTAATAACACTTCAGGTGCGCCATTACTAGTTTTAACTAGTAATGGCGCACCACAACCACCTTGCGCCATTACTAGTTTTAACTAGTAATGGCGCACCACACCACGGTGCGCCACTAGTAAAAAAAAAAATTTCAAATTTTTTTTTTTTTGAAAAATAAATTTTTTTTTTCAAAAAAAAAAATTTGTTAGTAGTGGCGCACCGTGGGTGTGGTGCGCCACTACTAAAAAAAAAATTTCAAAATTTTTTTTTTTTCGAAATTTTTTTTTTCAAATTTTTTCAAATTTTTTTATCCCTGCAAAATGTAACAAAATAAGTAGAAAGACAAACAAACTATTTATAACATATAATATATATAAAAAAATTAAAAATAAAACAAACTAATGAGAAATTAAAAAAAAAAATTCATCAATTCCATTTTATGCATACAAATTATAGTACACACACATAAAATATATATATATATATATATATATATATATATATATATATATATATATATATTTCATCCATACATACAAATTCATACATTTAATAAACATAATTTGTTCGAATCAACAAGTCACACAATCAAAATACATACACCGCTACTAGTAGTCAATGGCATCAAGTAATGACATGTTACATCAGCACTCTCATGATTTACAAAGAGAGAGAGAAGCAGGTTCGAGGGGAGAAGAGAGCAACATCAGTTGTTTGAGGAAATCTGCAAAAGAAACAAATGACCAGATGATGATTAAATTAAATGAATGTTTCAAAACACTCCAGGTAGCTGGTACTGCACAAGATGATTGCATTTGCATAGATGATGGAAACTGAGAAATTGGCAAGCTACACTAAATGAACAAGCTACACTAAAATTAGTTGGTAGATGTACAATCTACACTAAATGAAAAAATTACTAATGAAGTAGATGTGCTACTGTATATAAAGAGCAAGATACTTGTGCGTGTATATTTCTAGACATTGGCAAGATACTTGAAACTACCAAGCAACCAGGACATGAAAAGAATTAGAAAAAAGGAACAATCTAATGTACTGCTTCAGTATGTACAGGCGGTTGCCATGTCATGTTTGGTTGAGTTACAATCACGTTATTTGAGGGTTATTAAGTTGACAAGCATCAGCTTGGATTGAAACCGAAACTTCTGTGTGCATACTCACATCCTAGTCCTAGCACGAGCTTTCTGAAACCTCATGAGACAGACTAAACAACAGAACGACACCCAGGTGACCGTGGCGCATCTATACAATGAGCCTGTGGAGAGGGAGAAAGTAGGCAAATAAGCACCAGATTTTCTTTACAAGAGATCAAACAACAACAGGATGTTACTAAAGGAGTAAAGGTGAACTTAGTTTAGACCTCATCAATAGCAACGAGACCAAGAAGACCTCTGTTGTAGAGCTTTGTTAACTTTGCCTTGAAGCCCGATGTTGCAACTAACTCAGGAGTGACATACAGCAATTTTAAAGAAGGATTACCAGAATCGAGATCTTCATGTATCTGAGGAAAGAGCGTATATGTTTAATAAAACTTTGAAGTCAAAAGGAAAAGTAAGCATGCAGAAGTTGTTCACTCTTTAGATCCTAGACACCATGATCTAGTTCATGAATTCCAATTCTCAGAGAATTAATACTTCCTCCGATCCATAATATTTGTCGCTGATTTAGTACAGATCATTTTTTATAACATGTCAATACTGTCATTTTTTATGCAGAACTAGATATGAGCATATATTTCCAGAATTACATGGTGTGAATATTGTATGAGTAAGATTATAGTGGAAATGAATTTTGATAGGAGCCCACTTTCGACGAGTATTTATCTGACAGAGCTAAATAATCAGGGCATTTACCTTTTGATAATATTATTATACTATACTACCAGTATACTACTCCACTTGGATTTTTTAGATGAGCAGATCTGAGATAGACATCTGTTCAAGTGGCTATAGGTAGGCTTGAAGAATTCTCATCGGTTCAAGTGGCTACAGGTAGTCGCACAGCTGGAATATAGACTACTAGTACTATTTGAAAAGAAAACAAGAGCAAATCTGAACGTACTAGTCAGATCCGATCACATTGAGCTAGAAAGAAAATTCACCAAATTAATTGTTCCTGTCATTACACGGACAAGAGGCACCCCAATCACCCTCGATGGCCGTGGACACAGAGTATGAGAGATTACAGAATTACACATGTCACCAACTGAATCCTGAACTGTAATTGCATATGCAGCAAACAAGATTGATTTTTATAACTCACTCTAACAACACAAAGAATCAAACCCTTGCGGTTGGATGCAAGTGTCATGGGCATGGCCCTAGCCCTAGGAACCAAAAAATCATATCCCTAGCGGAAGTAAAACAGTGACACTTAACTATTATACTAGAAGCCTGAAAAGCACGAACGTAGGCATCACAGGCCATCATCAAAACACTAGAAATTGGATGAAAAAAGCAGGCCATCGATCGGACCTGCATTCACATCGCCTCGGCTTGCTGCTTCAACAGAGCCACCACATTGGCAGAGACGGTACTGACCGGCGAGACGCGGTGCACTGAGGGGACCTTCACCTTATGTTCTGCAACAGCAACCGAGCATCAAGTAAATAAGCAATCATCCCATGCACGAATCGTAGCAATCTACCGCGGTCTGGGCGTCGGCGACTGACCTTGACATGGAAGCCGCCCTAGGTTCTAGCATGCCACCTAGAGCCACGCGTCGGGGGCGCACCGAGGTCGACCACGACAGCACCCAGGGTGATGAGCTTATGCTGCTTCTGTATCTGGAGACACGAAAAATAACACTTACATTAACAAGAGCATATACTAGTTTCAAATCCTGAACACTCACATTCTCCAATAAACTTGTACAACATATTCATTCGACTGACAAAACAAGATTTTGCAGGAGCTAGTATATATGCACAGTGATGTATGGAAAAGAAAAACCAAGATAGAACATTTATACCCTAGTATATATGTCAACAATTGGGTTACCAAATTAACAAGAGCAGTTCCAATGGATCAACTCAAAAAGCAATGCCCTTGCGTTTTACCTGTGAAGAGCTTGAAGGACGTTGGTACGCTCGGGCGCTGTGATATCCAGAACACGTCAGCGTAGAGCCCAAGGTAGGTGATGACCGGCTTCGCCCTATGAAACCTACACGTGCAGATTCACAATGCCATCAGTGTCCATCCAACAACGCAAAAATCATAGTTCAGGGCTAGGAAAGACATAGTCCTTGAGATTATATCACACAAAACTGAACTACTACTTGCACAATCACCTCTAGATACAAAAGTTATGATTTGTTGATTCATGACATCCACAAGCAGGAAATGAAGGAACGTTGTTGCTTCGTCATCAACACTGTCCAGAGCATGAATAGTACACAGAGCCCTGAACATATGTACGCACTAGCAAAATGATTTAACTTTCTGCTTCTAATGCATGCAGAGGAACATGATTCATTTCCACTAATCCAGTGCATCAGCTTGTAATGCATGAATACCACTCACATCCACAAGCATACGACTAATGGATTCATTTCCAGTAAGGGGCGTCTTTGCTTTAACACTGGAATCCAGCACGCATAAATTGCAGGTTCAACACAAGTGCACCGACCACTAATGGCGCATCACCGGAAAATAATTGAAGTGGGGGTGAGGGTTTGGTGTGTTACCTGGCCTGACGCCTGAGGGGTCTGCCTTGTGGTTGGTGATGAAGCCGGCGCCGATGAAGAGGAACCCCATGATTGACGTTGTCGGCTAGGGTTGGGAGCCGCCTTCATCGTGGCGCCGTGGATCCGGCGGTAGAGGCCCGTGGTCGCTGGGAGCGGAGAAGAGCTCGCACAGCAACCACACGGAGGAGGCAGGAGCGCCATGGCTGCCCTTCTCGATCTCGATCTGGAGCAAGGAAAGGGATAGAGGGTAGGGGTCGCCGGCGGCGGGGGAGAGGGCTGAGGTCGCCGGTGGGCTGCGGAACGAATCGGGAGAGAGGAAGGGATGGATGGGAGGAGCACGGCGGCGGCGGTGGGGATGGAGCCCGTGGCGGATCTCATCTTGGACATGCTGCTCGCTCGGTCTCCCTCCGTCTTCGCTTCTGATCTGACGAGGGGAAGGGGGAGGGGAGAGGGCGGCGGCGGCGGCGAGGTCTGAAGGAGACGGGGCGAAGCCATGGTGAGCGGTGGGTGGCGGCGCTCTGAATCGGGTGCGGGCTGGGAGAGAAAGGGACAATGTGTTGCGTCGCTTGGGAGAGGAACGTGGGGTGGGTGGTGTGTTTCTCGTGAAGAGCCCACAGGGATAAGGGGCGATAGCAATGGCGCACTGTTAGGGGGTGCGCCATACGTATAGATAGCAATGGCGCACCTCTTACTGGTGCGCCATTACTAGTTAAAACTAGTAATGGCGCACTTTTCTCTGGTGCGCCATTGGTAAGCCTGGGGAGGGGGGTGGACTCAGAAAAAAATAGCAATGGCGCACCGTGTGTGTGGTGCGCCATTAGTAATATAGAGATTAGTGGCGCACCCATGTGTGGTGCGCCACTGCTATTTAGTAGTGGCGCACCACATACATAGTGCGCCACTAATGTCTATATTAGCTATAGCCCTTTTTCTAGTAGTGTCGTGTACAAGGGTGAGGTTCCCGGAGTCTACGACGACTGGGAGGAGTGTCGGAGACAGGTTCACCGTTTCAGCGGTAACAGTTACAAAGGGTACACCACTAGGGCGGAGGCGGAAGCTAGATACGCGCGCTATCTAGCGGAGAGAGGAGGGAGCGGAGGAGGAACCGGATGAAGACCAGTTTCATCGCGATGATGCTCATCGTGACCGCAGCTCTCTTCTATGTGATGGTAGTTTAGATGATATCGACTTTGTAATGTGACGACAAACTCGCTACTCGGTCTCGAGACCTAAACTTGTCTAATATTTGAACTTTGTTCGCTATTTCGAATTCGGAGACTAATGTGATGAATTGTATTATGTGCTGTTTATACTTGACTAATTGTGGTGCTGTATTGTACTGTATAAATGGGAGTTTATCTATTTATCAGGTTGAATATTCTGTGCATATTATTCTATGCTGTGTATTGTATTTTGTAATCTGTGCAAATACCAGAAATGAAAAAAAAAATCTTTGCTTGAATTAATAGTAGTGGCGCACCATCCTGCACTTTAGTGGCGCACCCTGCGAAATATCAGTGGCGCACCTATATGTATATTAGTGGCGTACCTATAGGGTTACCAGGGCCCCCCAAATGCATTACTAATGGTGCACCAGAGGAACTATCAATGGCGCACTAGGTGGTGCGCCACTACTATCTGGATTAACAGTGGCGCACCAAGGGTGCGCCATTACTATTTGTTAGTTCTGGCATGTTAATAGTGGCACACCTATAGTGCGCCACTAATAGGGAAAACATGTGCACCACTAATAGGCATTTTTCTAGTAGTGGTTGGACGCTAGGTTCTCCAATACCTGGCAGGTTCTTCAGGGATCTCACCCGAGCTATGATCCTGTCATGGTTCCTTCGCTTTGGGTGTCCACCGCCTGCGCCGCGAGACGTCAACTGGATCTGTATTAGTGATATTATATTCGAGATGTATTAGTGATAATATTCGATGATGTATTAGTGATATTATATGATCATATTGTTGCATTGCTTTGTATTGATTTGCATATCTCCGGTTTTGCTTATTGAATGCATTCTAATTGTTTTATATTTGTTCCGGATTAGTTAAGCTATGGACGGTAGAGACAGAGACGACCGTGATCGAGAGAATGTCATGTACGACATGATACGCTCCGGAAACGAAGAGAATGAAGAAGTAGATGATGGCTCACAATACCTTAACCCATCCAGTGAGGGAATTGAGGAAGAACAACCAAGAGACGAAGGGGAACCAACTGACAATGATGGCAAATAAATTTTTCTCCATCAGAAATCCGGCGAGGTATTAATTTGCCCTCTGGTGATCATCACAAGTATTGATTGATTTGTATATATTAACGAATCTTTCTTCTTTTAGCCCGCCGGATATAGCAAATCTTCTACAAGGGTTAACGTGGCCTGACAAAACCGTTGAAACAAGGTATAAAGTACAACATCGATCAAATCAGAGCAGATGGCGAACCGATTGCTCCTAAAGTTAATGCAAACAAATTTATACGTCAATGCGGAGTTATCGTTAGGGACCAAATCCTGATCACCGCTCAAGAATGGAATCAGCGAAAAGATCGCGGAGTTCCTTTTGTCAGCCAAAGAGCAAAAGATCTGCTTTGGGAGGAGCTCATGAAACATTTCACCCTACCAGAGAGTCTCACAGATCTCCAACGGGAGAAAGTCAAGAAGTGTGCTCTTAAGAAGATGGCCACACAATTCCAGTCTTGGAAGAAAAGATTATGCACCAATTACATGGAAGGAGGAAAGAAGACTCCAGAATTCAAAGGAGAATATGTGAAGTTAGCAGATGACTGGGACGAATTTGTGAAGTTCAAGGAATCAGAAGAAGCTAAGAAACGGTCGAGAATAAACAAGATAAATGCCGCCAAAAAGACGTGGCACCATCATCTAGGGCCAGGCGACTACAAGTCTGGGTTGCATAAGTGGGATGAATCCGAGAGAAAAATGAAGGCTGCAGGGGTCAGTCCAGTAACAGAGACTTGGCCCGAGAGGTGCAGGACTTGGTTTTATGCACATGGGGGAAAGTTGGACCCAAAGACAGGGGAGGTTCTTGAACAGGCAAGTCTTAAAGAAGCCAAGGACAATTTACTTATAGTAATAGCAGAAGCTCGAGCGGGTGTGTACGAGCCCGAGAGAGAGAAGGACGAGCTTTCGCGCGCCCTCAAGAATCCTGAACACCCGGGACGAACATGAGGCCGAGGTATGGTTCCGTGGCTTCTGGGGTTTGTGGATTGGAACGACAGCTACAGACGTCGTGCCAGAAAGAGGAAGCATGAAGTAGATCGGATTCAGGACTTGGAACGCAAATATAGCATGTTGCAGGAGCAAATCAACAAACTTAGCCAGCAAGGCGCGTCTCAGCAGCAGCAGCAACCAGATCCAGCATTGGATGGTCCCATTCCATCACCTATGCCGAAAAGCAGCGTGGGTTCCACGGGGGTCCCGACCGATGATGCACTGCTCGCTCGCTACCCCGTGGATGATATCCTAGAGTCGACACCATGTGAGCTACACGTGAAACTGAAGAACATATCCATGAAGGCGGCGGACGGGTTTGCTTTACCGAGTGGACCTGAAGCAACTTTCCATGGCAATCCGATTCCACCTGGCTATGCTCGTGTAGGGGTGGATGAAGTTGTGTCGGCATATGAATCACTAGATCTTGACTACCATGGAGGTCAAGGGGAGCGGACACTGGTAGAAGCCAGGCGTTGTGTCATTTTGTGGAGAAAGGAATGCATCGTGTTTCCAAACTCGGTGCCAAGGCCACCGACTCCTCCTCCAAGTCCGCCGCGTCAGCCTCCAACCGACCTCGAGACGGAGCGCAGGGCGAGTCCTCCAAGTCCGCCGCGCCAGCCGAATCCATCCCACCCCGAGATGGAGCGCATGGCGAGTCCGCGATATCAAGCTCCGCCACGTCAGCATAGTCCATCCCACCACGAGACGGAGCCTAGCGCGAGTCGTCCGCGATATCGATATCCGCCATCTCCAAAGCGGAAGAGAACACAAAAGAAGAAACCCGAGCCTCCTGCCAAAAAGAACTTAGCTTAGGATATGACTGACGAGGAACTCGATGAATCCATGGCTAAGGAATTGCAGGCCCATTTTGGACCGAAAGCGCCCCCGCCGCCAAAGGAGAAAATACCTGAGGAAGTCGTACAACACTTTTTTACTGCAGCTAAACCGGGGGAGAGATGGCCGCTATTAGACTATGAACGCTCTATTAACAAGTCCTATTATAAACAAGAAAAACAGAAGTCGAGCGGTAGTACTAGTAAATGCAGGAAAACTGTTCCCGAGCTCGGAGAACAGGCAGTGCAATCGATCAGCCCGCTCAAGGTGAGTACCGATAAGGTGGTAATAACCGACGCTGATAGAGAGAATGCTAGACAGCTCGGTATCACTGTTGAACAACTCCTAGAGATCGAGGTATTCCCACCGACGGATCCGAACGAACTAGAATGGGCATATGTCCCCGGGAACCCTCTCGTGAGTCCTGAAGATGAGAAGCTTCTATCAACGCAAATGTACAGCTTGCATAAGTGGTACATGAGAGAAGTAAAGGTCGGGCGAGAGAGCCTCATGGTGAAAGTCAAGCAAGAGCATTACATCCATGAAAATGCTTTGTGGATTGAAAATGCATAATTATTCCAGTTATTCAATCAAAAAGCACTCGACAAATCTATCGTCAGTTGCTACTGTCTGTAAGTGATTTCTTTCTGTAATTTGATTAAGTCTCTAGCTCAGCTCATTCATTGCCTATAATTATCCACACTATATTCTTTTGTGTGGTATTATTGTGCAGAATGAAGATTTTTGAATTGAAAACAGATGGAGTCTATGGCATTGGGTTCATTCACCCAAATACCGTTAATGAAAAGGTGTTAACTAATTACCCTAAAGACACGGAGAAAATGTTGATAAGGTTTTTGAAGACCCTAAATACCAAACCAGAAATACTTTTACCTTACAACTTCAAGTAACTGTTACTTTTAACTTACTTTTACCTTATATGTATATATACTCGATGTTAAGTGTAGTTGATGAGTTATGCATGCCCGCTTATACAAATCGTGTCTGCAGGTACCACTGGATCCTGCTAATCATTTGAATTGACGAAGGAACTGTTGATGTACTCGACTCACTAAGTAAAGACCCTGAAGAATACAGAAGCCTGCATTCGATGCTCAACAGGTAATTTCAATCATTTACGCACTATGTCGGCCTCTTTAGTTCGTTTCCTGATATCAAGTAATTAGTAACTCCTTTATTCATTTTCTTTGCCGGGCAGGGTTTGACAAAAGTTCACCAAAGATGTTAGAGGTGAATGGAAAAAGCAGCTGAAATGGCGAAAGTCCAAGGTATTTAAGTAGTACTAGCTATGTCCGCTCATCTCTTTAAGTATAGTTTCAATACCATTATCATCCTTGATTATTATCTGATTGAATTATATTCTCGTAAAGTGCATGAGGCAGCAACAAGGGACTTCTTTATGTGCATATTACGTTTGCGAGAACATTCGTTTTATGACAGAGCCGACCAAAACTACAAGAGATCTTTGGGTACGTAAACACCATTCACATTTTTTAATCATGATTTAATATATATATATATATATACAGACAACTAACATGTTCATATTGATCTCCTTCTTTAAAGATGCAGGAGATGCGGGATCAGCTCCTACCAAAGGACTGCATACGAGCAATTCAAGAGGAAATTGCGGGTTTTTTGCTTGAGCAGGTCATATCTCCCGACGGAGAATACCATTACACCTAATGCCTGCATGTAATGATTTGGAAATTGTAGGAGAAATTGTATATACCAAATTGTACATATGTGTATGCATGGTCGTACGAAAAGTTCTATGTATATATGATTGGTTCTACGAGATATTCTATTATATATGCATAACGTGTACGGTATGTAGTAGCGTAAAATATGTTTGAAATGAAAAAGAATTAAATCTAATACACAAAAAAAAGGAAAAATAAACAATAAAAGCGGTACCCATAAACCCCAAAGCCCCTAAATCTGTAGTCCCGGTTGGTGTTACCTACCGGGACTAAAGGTCCCCATCCCCGGCGCGCGCTGCCATCCCACGTGGCAGGGATTTAGTCCGGTTCGTAGACAACCGGGACTAAAGGCTTGGACCCTTTGGTCTCTATACTTTTGTCCCAGTTGGGGAACCGGGACTAAAGGCCCTTCTCAACCGGGACTAATGGCCTGTTTTCTACTAGTGATAATGGCCTAAAAATCGACAAGGGAAGCATGCATACACAATAGATGCTTAAAAATATATAATCAAAGGCTTCGGGAGGAAGCCCCCAGGTGTTGTGTTCGGATTTAACATTTGAGGATGTGTGCCGAAGAACTTAACGCGGGCTCGGTTTAGCCGAGCATAAATTTGGGAAAATAAAATCCTAACCTGCAAAATCAAGGTGGAAGGGAAGGAAATATGAACAAAAGGGAGGAAAAGGAAAAAGGGGGGTAAAGAATATGACGACACCGGTCTAGCCGTAAAAGCGCCGAAGACGAGCTGCGTTCCATGGGTTTGGTTTGAGGCGGTTATCCGGCGGGTTGCGAAGACGATAAGCCCCTCCAGTGAGTACTTCTTCAATTATGAAAGGGCCCTCCCACTTGGGATTGAGTTTATGCTTCTGCTTCTCTAGGAGTTGTAAGACGAGCTCGCCCACATTGTTCGCCTTTGCCCTGACCTCCCTGCTCTGGTAACGCCGGGCTTGTTGTTGATAGTAAGTTGAGCGAGCCCGATCTATGTCGCGCTCTCCTTCTAAGGCGTCCAAGTCGTCCTGCCGATCTAACTCGGCTTCCTTTTCTCCATACATGCACACCCTTGGTGCGTCGTGAATAATATCACAGGGAAGGACTGCTTCTGCCCCATAGACCATAAAGAACAGTGTGTATCCCGTTGATCGATTCGGGGTGGTACGCAGACCCCACAGAACGGAGTCAAGCTCCTCTACCCAATGACAGTCGGACTGATGAAGTGATATACCGATGCGTAATCAAGCTTGATGCCCATGTTTGCGCACCAGTCCTTTACCTCTTGGGCAGTGAAATTGGATGCATTGTCCATTATTGTGCTGTGCGGGACACCATAACGGTGTACCATGCCGGATATAAAATCGATTACTGGGCCGGACTTGGCTGATTTGATAGGTTTTGCTTCGATCCATTTTGTGAACTTGTCAACCATGACCAGTAGATATTTATTCTTCTTGGTCCCCCCTTTAAGTGGTCCGACCATATCTAGCCGCCAGACCGAAAAGGCCATGTAATCGGAATTGTCCGAAGAGCTGTTGGGGGCATGTGGCTTTGATTTGCAAATAGTTGACATCCCACGCAGTGTTGGACAAGTGTCTGGGCGTCCGCTCGAGCGGTGGGCCAGAAGAAACCGGCTCGAAAGGCCTTGCTTACTAAGGCCCTTGCTGCGGCGTGGTGGCCACCCATTCCTGCGTGGACTTCGGCCAAAAGCTGCCTTCCTTCTTCCTCAGATATGCACCGCTGGAGTATTTCGGTGGTGCTTTTCTTGTATAACTCACCCTCGTGGACTTTATAAGCCTTGGACTGCGGAATTATGCGTCTCGCCTCTGTCTGATCGTTAGGGAGTTCTTGGCGAAGAAGGTAAGCAAGGAAGGGCTCGGTCCATGGTGCGATTACTGCCATGACCTCGTGAGCAGAAGGCGTTTCGTCCATTACGGAGCCGCCGATGATTTGGTCGTCTGGTTCATTTATAGGGGGAACAACCTCTTCTGTACTGGTGGATCCGACGCCCTTATTGTCGTCCTGCCAAATCACCGATGACTTGAAGAGCCGTTCAAGGAAGGTGTTTTTTGGGACAGGGTCGCGTTTGGCCCCCATGTGGGCCAGTATGTCAGCGGTTTGGTTGTTGTCTCTAGCGACATGGTGGAATTCCAGCCCCTCGAGCCATGCGGATATTTTAAGGACGGCGTTTCTATATGCCGCCATCTTCGGGCTTTTGGCATCGAATTCGCAGTTGATTTGAGATATGGCCAGGTTGGAGTCTCCCCGTACCTCCAGCCGTTGTATGCCCATTGATGCTGCCATCCGAAGACCATGCAAAAGTGCTTCGTATTCGGCTGCGTTGTTGTCGTCGGCATACATGATTTGCAGCACGTATCGGACGTTGTCACCTGTGGGAGATGTGAGGATAACCCCAGCCCCCAGTCCAGCCAATGTTTTGGATCCGTCAAAGTACATCGTCCAATGGGAGTACGTGTTATATTCCCTGGGGAGCTCTGCCTCTGTCCATTCGGCTAGGAAATCTGCCAACACCTGAGATTTAATAGCTCGCCGTGGCTTATAGGCGATTTCAAAAGGAAGGAGTTCAATCGCGCATTTGTCTATACGGCCAGTGGCGTCCTTGTTATTGATTATATCGTTCAGGGGTACTTCGGATGCCACCGTGACCGAACACTCTTGGAAGTAGTGTCTGAGCTTCCGTGATGCCATAAACACTGTATAGGCTATCTTCTGGCAATATGGGTATCTGGACTTGCATTGCGTTAGCACTTCTGATACTGAAAGCACATTTGCTCCCTTGGTGGTTTTGGTAATTAATAACAACATATATGTCATTGAACTAATGTTTCCACTAAGCATATTTCAGGAAAAGTTCAATGATAGGGATGGCAAAAAGGATTGTGGAGATTGTGGAGAAACCCCAAGATGCAAGGAAATGGATTGGCAAAGCTTCAAGCAAGAGGACTCTACATTTTACTTTGTGAGAAATCACTTTGAGTCCATAGGAAAGCCAATACTATTAAAAGGGGGTAAGGTACTGTTGGTGAACAAAATGCTCATACGTTGACAAGTGATAGTCACCAAAAACAACCACAAGCTCTTACACAAAAGTCTGTCCAAAGTCAAATATCCAAAATCGGTGCAACCAACACCTTCTATTCGGTGCCACCAATTCCCAAACTCAGACAGACCCATGCCAAACCCTAGCCAGTCGGTGCAACCGATTCTGCATCGGTGCCACCGAGTTTGGGTTGCCAACTTTCTGTTACCTCTATTCACAAAATCGGTACCACCGAGTTTGTTGGATCGGCATCACCGAGTTGCGCAATCTGACCGTTGGTCACCTAATTGGTACCACCGAGATTTATATATCGGTCTCACCGAGATTCAAAAGTTGCTACCTTTGGAGCAACTCGTTACCACCGAGATTCACACATCGGTGTCACTGAGTTGGTCACTTTAGGTGTAACGGTTGGATTTTTGGGGATGCCTATATATACCCCTTCACCACCACCTACTCGAAAGAGAAGCACTCAGAACTATTCCATACTTGCCCCATCATATTTTCTGAGAGAGAGCCACCTACTCATGTGTTGAGATCATGCCATTCCATTCCATCCATATGAATCTTGATCTCTAGCCTCCCCAAGTAGCTTTCTACCCAATCAATCTCTTTCACCATAGCCAAATCTGTGAGAGAGTGATTTTGTGTTGAGGGGTCTATCATCTTGAAGCACAAGAGCAAGGAGTTCATCTACATCACCAAGCCTATTACCTTTTGGATGGTGGTGCCTCATAGATTGGTTAGGTGTCGCTTGGGAGCCTCCTACTTCGTGTTGTGGAGTGAACCAAGAAGTTTGTACGGGCAAGGAGATCGCCTACTTCGTGACGATCTACCCATAGTGAGGCCAGTCCTTCATGGACGGAAGCCGTTAGGGAATAGTCGAGGTTGCTACTTCATGGACCCTTCGTGGGTGGAGCCCTCCATGGACTCTCGCAACCGTTACCCTCCGTGGGTTGAAGACTCCATAAACGTGGACGTACGATAGCACCACCTATCGGAATCACGGGAAAAATCATCGTGTCTACAAATTGCGTTTGATCTTCCTACCCTTCCTTTACTACTCATGCTTGTCTTTACTTTCCGCTTCTATACTCGTAGACATGCATGTGTAGGGTATGCTTGACTTGCTATGAATGCTAAAATCTTCCCACACTTAAAATTGGGAAAAAGTAGATTTTTATTTGGTCACGTAGTCTAATCACCCCCCCTCTAGACATACTTTCGGTCCTACAAGTGGTATCAGAGCTTTGGTGTCCATTGCATTGGTTTCACAACCTAGGAGAGTATGGCGTCTAGTGATGGAAATTATCATCATAGAGGTCCGTACTTTGATGGCACTAATTTTGCTAGTTGGAAGCATAAAATGAAAATGCATATTCTTGGTCATAACCCCGCCGTATGGGCTGTTGTCCGTGTTGGCTTGCAAGGTGAATTCTTTGGTGATGGAAAGGAACCGGATCGTGAAGCGACCGCGGAAGAATTGAAGATTTTGCAATACAACGCTCCAGCATGCGACATTCTCTTCAACTGCCTATGCCCCGAAGAATTCAACAAAATCAGCCGTCTTGAGAATGCAAAAGAGATTTGGGACACTTTGGTGGATATGCCTGAAGGTACCGAATCTGTGAGAGAATCCAAGTTGGACGTTCTTCAAAGTCAGCTTGAAAAGTTCAAGATGAAGGATGGTGAAGAAATGTACTCTAGGCTAGATCTCATCACCGATGAGGTTGCCGGCTTAGGAAGCGAAGAAATGACGGACAAATTCAGCATAAAGAAGATACTTCGAGCTTTGGATGAGAGATATGACATCGTGTGCACATTGATCCAAATGATGCCCAACTACAAAGATCTCAAACCTACGGAAGTCATTGGAAGGATTGTTGCTCATGAGATGACACTCAAAGACAAAGAAGAGCTTCACAACAAGTCTAGCGGTGCTTACAAGGCCACAAGTGATGCTCCCGCAACTTCAAGTGACAACCATGTCACCAATGAATAGATAAGCCTCATGGTCAAGAAATTCAACATGTTCTACAAGAGTAGAGGCAAAGATCGAAGCTCCAACTCAAGATATGAAGAGAAGCGTTCGTCAAGTCATGACCGAAACTGCTACAATTGTGGGAAGCCCGGACACTACTCTAATGAGTGCATGGCTCCCTACAAACGACGAGAAGAGTCACCTAGAAGACGAAGCTCAAGGAATGAATCTCCTCAAAGGGAGAGAAGGAGTAGAGATGATCGATATGAACGAAGACCCTCAAGGAGAAGTAGGGACTCGGAGAAGAAGGACAAGTACACCAAGAGCCACTTAAGAAGAAGACATCAAGCTCATGTTGGTGAATGGGTTTCCAGCTCCGAATCCGACAACCACTCCGAGAGAAGCTATCACTCCAACTCTGACTATAGTCAAGATGAAGGTGTTGCCGGACTTGCGCTTGTGACTACCAACTCCTACGACATATTTGATTCACCAAATGAAGGAGGTGGAAGTTGCTTCATGGCTAAAGGCCCTAAGGTATCACAGCCCGAGTACCTTGACTTTGATAGTGATGAAGATGATTTACTTTGTGATGATGACTTGCTCTTTGATAAAACTAGTGATGTTAGTCAAAATGAATTTGATAATTCTCATGCTAGTCAAGATAAGTCATTTGATGATGATCAGATGAAAATAGAACAACTAACTAAAGAATTAAACACTCTTAAGTTAGCTCATGAATCTACTCTAGAAGATCATAAAGAGCTTGTAAACACTCATGAGAAGCTACGCTTCGAGAAGCTCACATTGGAGCAAGAACATGAGTTTCTTAAATCTATCAATGATGATCTCCGAAAGAAGACTTCATCTTATCTAGCCAAACGATTACTCTTGTCTACATTCATGCCACAAGTTAAACCTAGACAAACTAGTAACAAAGGCAAGAAAGGTTCTTCATCTAGTAGCAACAATAAAAATGCTAAATCTAATGATGTTGCTCCTAGTAGTTCTATTGATTCCACTAATGATGATTCTCTTAGCCAAGTTACACTTGAGCAAGAAAATGCTTTATTGAAAGGAATTATGGAGAAAGGTATCTACAAGAGTCTTGCCGGGTGTAAGCAATTTGAGGAATTGTACGCAAGCACGGAGGATACCGGAAGAACCATGGCGTTGGCTACTTCAACGCTAATGCAGTTGAATGGGAAGAAGGTCAATACCCCAAGCCAAAGTTTATTCCTCAAAAGGAGAAGTATGAAAATACTCTCCCCAAGGGAACAAGCTTTCAAGATGACCTTCCACCACAAGACCACAAGGGCAAGGGAAAGCTTCATGATGACATTGACACATTTGAAGATGAATCCCTACCCATGGTGAAGTGGGTTCCCAAGGCTACTCCAAGTTCTACTTCAACAAATGTCACTTCTACACCAAGGATCCCCATCAACTTGATGTGGTTTCCCAAGAAGAACTAGAGAAGTTCTTGAGGGGTGACCCCGCCAATGAAATTCACTCACATTCATTATTGGCAAGAACTATTTGCAATCAACTCCAACTCTATGCAATAGTTCAAGGAGTCACACATTCCCTCAAAAGTAAGCAAGGCACAAGGTAATCAACAAATCAATGCACATCATCATGTATGCTTTTCACTCCATGTCCATAGATATCCTTGTATTTGTCTCTTGTGTGTTGGGACTAACCCATATAGGTGAGAAGAGTAAGGAAACAACAAGGATGCTCCCAACTCTTGGTGATCTTCATCAACTTTGAGCATCCACCACTACTTCACCTACATGAAGTCTTCATCGACAAAACCCAAGGTTAGTTTATCCCTCCCATGGTGTGATGTCACATAAAGGGGGAGCTTTACTCTAAGACTTGAGTTAAAGCATCTCTTAGTATGTGACAACATGAAATGCTTTAAGTAAAAGCGGTAACCCCACTTTTGCTTAAACGATGAGTATGACCTATGATCAAGTATTCTTACTTGGCTCCTAAGTCAATATACTCATATATAGATGACTGCGTCATCGCTAAAGTGCTTGATAGATGCTAGTATGTTTGTGCATGTTTGCCATGATTTCATTTGACATCTTATTGTGTGAGCATGTTGGTATGCATTTATTTATCCATTCGAGGACATCCAATTGTTGCTATTTGGCTTTTGTTTTCTCTTTTGCCAATTGGGTGGACAAGAATGCCTAGGACCACTCTCTAGCTATCTATGCTTTCTCACCTCATATTCCATTCTTGCTGCATCAAAAACTTGAGCAAGCACTTCTCAATCTCTCTGTGTGAGATGCACTCGGAGTTCCGTGTCGAAAAGGGCAGCAATCTAAAACCTCCCAAGTGCAAGTCGGTGTGACCAACAAATATTTCTCGGTTTCACCAATTGCCTAGGGTTGATCTGGTTTTTCAATCTCGGTAACACCGATTCCTTATTCTCGGTTACACCGAGTTTCCCTGTCCGCTGACAGTTGAGAAACTCGGTGTCACCGAAAATTTCGAACTGGTGTCATCGACAGCAAAGGGTATATATGTTGTGGACCCGACGCTTTGAAATCCAATCCTCAAACCGTCGCGCTCCAAAACCCTAAGCTACCGAAAAGGACCCCCCCCGGTCATCGCCCTTGCCTCCCCGTGCTCCTTCGCCACTGGGATTCTCGCAGTCGACGGGCATCTTCGCTGCCGTCTTCGCCGTAGCGGACCGTCACCAAGCTAGGGTACGGATCCGATCTTCTCTTGCGCTCCCCGTCCGATTCTTGCGCATTGAAGTTAGTTTTTTCTATAAGCCACCAATTGCAAATCTCCCTATCCTCTAGAAAACTCGATAGAATAGCGAACGATGGATTTTTTAGGTTTTGTCGTCTGCCACATGAATCTCGGTAGAACCGATGCAAAACAATCGGTATCACCGATTCGGTTTTTCTGGCACACAGAGAACACCTCGGTGGAACCGAGTACCAATTTTCGGTGTGACCGAGAATGGTGCCAAGTTCCTGGAAAGCAGGTTGTCTGTCTCGGTGTGTCCGAAATTTTTGTCTCGGCTATACCGACATACATTTGGCAGAATGCAAAATTTGAGAAATCTTAGTTCAATCTTTTGAAAATGTCTGTATTTTGTGATGACTCAACCCTTCCACTCTTCTATACTCTATTCACAGGGTCAGATATGTCAGATGCTGAAGATAGTCAGAATGATTCCAGAGAGCAGAGTGTGGATATGGACTCAGGCACTAGTCTTGAAGGGAGTTTTGATGATGTGCCTAGTTCCCCAGACTTGCCCAAGGCAGCTACTAGAACCAGAAGGAAGCTAAATTCTGATGAGGAAGATGAGGACTTCATACCTGATGAAGTGCCTTCCAAGTCTGCCAAGGACACTGCTGCTGCCACTTCTTCTAAGAAGAAGAAAACTGTTAGAAAGGAGTATGCCAGCTCTGAGACAATGAGAGCACCAGAGAGTGCTAGGGCAACTATGACAGTTATGCCCCCAAAGAAGTCCATGCCTAAGAAGGCAGGAGAGAAGCAGAAGTCCAGGAAGAGGATCATCCATGTGATTGGCAGGGAGACCTCAATGTTTGAGGATCCATAGGAGGCAACTGCTGAAGAGGAGGAGGAAGAGCCAGCTCCCAAGGCTCGTCCCAAGAAGAAGACAAAGCTTATGGCAGATGCTATGCCTAAGGCTACAACCTCCAAGAGCACCAAGAAAACCTCTAAGAAGGCTGCTGCTGCTGAGAAGTCAAAGAAGACCACCAGAGATATTCCAACTTCTTCCAAGAACAAGACATCTACCGTTAGAGAAGAAGATGATGATGCCATGACTGCCTTGATGAAGCTGAGACCACACCTTCCTGTGCACAATACCAGCCATCCAGTGGCTGAGGACATGAAGAAGAGGAAGGATTCTGGTCTGAGGGCATGGAGAGCTATTGATCCATATGCCCAGAGGAGAAAGACTGCTGTGGACTACCGATTTTATACCAAGGAGCAACAGACTTTCTATGAGACTCTGTTGCTTGACAAGAGCCCATCTGTCAGTGATATGAGATTTGTTGATTGGAAGTATATCAAGGACAATGAAGACTACTTTCCAAGTGTACAAGACAACTTCCATTGCATTGGCCTAGATGAGTTTGTTGGCAAAGAATCCACTGCATGGAACGATGAGATGATTATGCAATTCTACTCCACTGCTCACCTCTATGGAGATGGTAGAATTGTGTGGATGGCAGAAGGTGCCAGATATGAATCAACTGTTGATGAGTGGGCTGCCATCTTAGGAGTCCCAAAGGCACTACCAGGAGATTTGGATGTCTACTCAGAATCCAAGGAGAGCCATGATGAAATGAAGAACATGTACAAAGAGATCCCTCCTGCTAATTTGAAATCTCACAAGTTAGGATCTTTCAATTTCCTCCAGGCTGGCCTCCACACCATGAACACTATCTTGAGGCATAGTTTGATGCCTAAGTCTGGAGATGACAAGATGATTCGAGGCTACTCCATCAATATGCTGATCCATCTTGATAATCACACCAGGATAAGGGTGATGGACTTGATAGTAGAGACTGTTAAGAGGGTTGCTGCTGATCAGAAGCGTTCTTGTTGTTATGCACCCTACATCCAGATGCTCATCAACTCCAAACTGGACAGGCCCCATTTGCCCCTACAACTAGATTTTGAGGACAACATTATGGTGATGAACCCAGATCATCCCACATCAGCTGCATCTCAGGCACAAGCACAGGCAGAGGCAGCAGGAGCCACTAGTGCTCAAGCCCCCAGATCCAGGAGCGAGAAAATGGAACTCTAGATTTCTACTGTTCAGGGCATGAACAATGACATCAAGGATATTTTCGCAAATCAAAATAGTCTTGTGAGGATCTTTGAGAACAGGATCAAGACCTTAAATGACAAAGTGGATGGACTGACTAAGACCGTGAACGATCTGAAGAAGGAAGTGGATGAAGCTCCTATTCGTCAACCTTCAGAGTCAGATGATGTAGCGTCCCGACTCAAAACGAGTCAAGCCTCTATGTGACCGTGCCATCCCTGGATCAGTACGCTGGCACACACAGTACATCAATGTATATATCAAAGTGCAATCACATGTAATTAACGTAAACTGATATATACCTTAAAATCTCAGCGGAAACAGTCAACGGGAGTGGAGTCCCAATAAACACTACCGGCAGGTTGAGTGTAGACCGTAACCCTGAATCGTATTCTTACTCGTCGTAGAAACTTATCTGCAACATAAGACGTTGCAGCCGTGTAGGTCAGTACATTGAATGTACCGGCAAGATCACAATAAGAGAAAACAGATGATGAGGCTATTCTTTATGCAATAAAGCTTTGTGGCTCTATGGCTGAGTTTTTGCGTAAAAGCTGATTTTATTTTCTGTTCCTACAACAAAGGAATATCAGGAGTTTTCACTATGGAAATATCTACTAAGACATGGTTCCGCCAACCGATGTCTCAATGCCCACTAGTATCGAAAGTTGCCCACAATTAGTTATCAGTCTGGTGTTGAGTGTTCAGAGATAGATCCAAGTCAAGAGGCTCAAATTGTCCATAACCGGGGACACGGCTAATCGATTAGGTTGAACTCTGCAGAGTGTTGTGTACTTTACCCACAAGATTTGTTCCCTCCTTGTATGTCCTCGCACTGCTGGTTGTTTGAGAACAGGACGAACGAAACATGGTCTTTCAGAGTGTTTCCCTGACTACTGTCAGTGCCCATCCAATCCTAACATCGACTACATCTCGTAGCACTGCCCAGCCAGAGTCACAACAAAGATAAACCAAGCCAGAGCCCATAATGACTTGTGGCTACACAGGTAAGCTTCCGGGCATGAAGTATTCATCCGTCTCTTTGGGTCTGGGTGAAGCTTTCCGCAAGATGTCATGGCGCTTCTCCATGCATCCCGGCCATCCACTGGTTACTCCAGGGTGCCCATCAAATCCATCCTTCACCCAGTAGTGTGTATTGAAAACTTGTTTCTCGATTCTTGAAGTCTTGAGGTCTTGAAGATGCAGAACTTGAAGATGCCTTCATGAAGTTGTCATTTTGACGTGGAGTCCTCCTTCTCACACCACTCACGAACACTCATACCAGACCCCATCTACTTTAGCATAGCATTAAAATAACTAGCGTTCCCGGGGCTTTAGTAACAAGTGGTGGGTTCCTACCTCATGCATTCTACTCAACTACAAGAATTCAATAGCACTACTGGAGGGATTTGTTGAATGATGTCACTACATGCAATAAAACATAGGTATGAAATAGATGGTCAAAGTGAACTTGCCTGGTAAGGTTGATGAAGATAAATATCGCTCTCAGAAATAACTTGATAGAACTATTCGTTACTCTCCGATGAAATCTATATAGTCAAACATTACACTCTTATAAGCAACCCCTCTAGCAATCAATACTATCACACAAATAGTAACACAAAGCACAAAACTAAACACAAAAGAGTGTGATGAAGGAAATACTTAAGACAAAAGTTAAAATAACAAAACTTCATCAAAGCACCTAAGAATAGTTTTCCTATGAATAACCCTTTATTAACAGCAACAAAACAACAACAAAATAAAATCTAACAAAAGTATTTTAATAAATATTTTACTAGCAAAAAGAATTACTTTTGAAGAACAACTAAGAACTATGAAAAACAACACACTAACAACATAAGTGTTTGTCTAATAAACGTAACAACAAGAAAAACAACGAAAAAAATACTAAAATAACAGAAAACAAAAATATAAAACAACTAAGTTAACAGAAAGTAAAACTTATAAAACAATTTATAAAAATATTTTCAAATAGGAAATCAAACTAGCAATGAAACCAATTTGCTAGTTATTATGAAACTAGAATTGATTTCATGCCATCAAACTCAATAAATAAAAATAAGAAATAATATTTTTTGAAATACTACTGCTAACTAACATAAAACAATTTAAACAAAAGAAATAGAAATAAACCAAAAAAGAACTAAAACAGAATCTGTTTTGTTTAAAAACTTAATAAAAATTATCCTAAAAATTCCCAATTTGAACCCAACGATAAAGCTAACTAATATTAACCAGTAGCAAAAAGATTCACTAAAAAATAATTTTTTAAACCAAAGTTATAAGCAAAACAAGTTTGAATTCAAATCTGTTTGAATCTGAATTTAAAATATTCAAACATGGTCAAACTTTATATCTACAGAAACTAGATAAAAATTCGGACACAATGCAAAAAGAATCAAATTAAAACATTTTAAAACCTAAAAGATATAAAGAAAACAAAAACAGAACTAAATCTGTAAAAGAAACTAAAACAGAAAAAGGGAAAATTCTAACGAACGGACAGGGGCTACGTGGCGCTTTCTGAGTGGCTGTCGTCGTGCGCTGCGGTTGGTAACTAGCAAATGGCCGCACTTTAAAGAAAAATGCTTCGGCTAAAATTAATTAAATGAAAACCGCCCGGTTCAGTGAAATAAACCGAATCGGTACGGGGATTCTAATATGAGCCCTTGGCCTAGATCGGACGGCGGAGGAAGCTCACCGGGGGTGGAGGTCAACTCCGACGAGGTCTGGCGAGGCAGAGGTGGCGAGGTCGACAGAGACGGTGCTCCGATGGTCCTCCGGCGATGTCGTCGGCACCAAACGATGCGGCACGGAGCGGCTCGTCCACTGGCGGTCGAAGGCGAGCTCGGGGATGCCGGCAGTGAGCTATACGAGATCGGAGAGCTCCGGTTGAGGTTGAGCTCCGGCGAGGGTGGTGGCGTGGCGTTCCAGGGGATCTCCGGCGAGGCTGAGAGCACCAGGCGAAAGCGGATACGCTCCGGCATCGATATGTGGCGGCGGAGGGGCTCGGAGTAAGGCAGAGCTCCGGCGAGGTCGTAGCGGTGGCTAGGGGCGTCGGGCTTCGGCGGTTTGTCGAGGAACGGACGCGGCAGGGGCGTGGGGTATTTATAGGGGGCTCGGTGTGCTCCAAACGGCAGGGGAGGAGGAGATCGACACGGGGATCGGGTCGGTTCCGGCGAAGGAAGGAAGAAAGAAGGAAGGAGGAAGACGACCGCTCGGATGGAAGGATCGGGCAGTGGGTCCATGGGGTCGCGCTCGGGCACCGATTCGAAAAGAAATCGGATGCAGCGAGGGAATCCTGGGCCGGGCATTATTCCGTCTGGGCTTCGGTTCGTTTCCGTTTAAAAGAACTTTTTCCTATTTTTCAAAAACACGAAAGAAAACAATGAAAAGGAAAATGAAGATTGGGTCAAATATTGAGGTATTATATACCAAAATGATCACCAAAATAAATTCCATCTGATGAACATTTTTACACGGCCAAAATAAATACTTCAGAGAAAAAATATTTTCAGAAAAATGCCTTATTTGATTTGTTTCCTTTTGCAAATATTTTTTCAAATGGCCCCCTAAGTTTTAGCGTTCAAATATTTCTCAAAATGCCCCTGGTTTGGAGGGTCCTGTTCCTCCTCTCATATTTTTTAATATTTGACAGGGGAATTTGAATTCATTCAAACTTTTAAAATAGAACCAAAATGAAATGAATTCCAAAAGAATATTTCAGAAATTTTCAAATCCACTTTTCAAATCCTTTTATTTGAAGAAGTCATGTCATCTTCTCTCATTGATCTGAATTGGATGAATTTGAAATCAAACACAAAGGGAAAGTAATTTTATTCCCTCTCATTCAAAAGTTTCAAAAAGTTTCAAATTTCACTCAATTTTCAATCACTCAATCAAACAATCAATCATTCTAATAATTATAACATTCCAAAATTTGGGATGTTACAAACCTACCACACTTAAAATGAATCTCGTCCTCGAGATTCGAAGAGGCTAGAAAGAAAAGGTTAGTGTTTGGGGGGTCTTCTAGCAAATCCATTGTCCTGCAAAGTGTGGGTGCTACCACACATAAAATGAGAGTTACTGGTCTCCCAAAATCATGACAATCCTCTGGGGTCCTTGGCCATATTTATCTCGTCACATTCCTTATAATAGCTCCTTCATTGATGTTGTTCCGTTATAGTCGTAACGTCTCCTTTAAAAATCCAGTGTCTCCTTGGTCATTACAAAGTTCTTCCGTTACTGGGTCTCCTTAACTGACAAGTCTCGTGATCATTCTAATTAACTTACCGATGATCTCATGGTGGTCTACCATTTGTGGTTATCCTGTAGTGAAATGGGTCTTGGCTTCATTCCTCACCGTACAATTCCTACGTTTGGCAACAACTGCCATGTACAAGGGTTCATCATCATGCCATTCTAAGGCTTAATCAAAAGCTTCAAATAATGTCGTCTCTTTAATATGGGTAAGTCACTCAGATTTACCATTCCGACTAGCAAGAGAAATGATAAGAGTAAGTCGTCATGGTGATGAATCCATGTCGCACTGAAATCATTACCTTGTATAAGGTTTGGTGAATCTCGTATTCTAACACTTGGGCTTCCTCACAAGCGTTGCAGAATTTCTCTTGTCCATGAACAAAGTTCGGATAAATCCATTGATTCTGCAAGCTAAACAAAACTTAGATCATTTCTTCACAGCTCTCAGGTTTACGTATTCTCCTAAGAAACGCCTGCTGATCTGTCGTAGCTTCTTCCAAGTTTCTTCCTTCATAAAGGTAGTACTTGATCCTTATCAATCCTGAGGTTTGTGGGTTGTAGGCTCACTTCAATACTTGTACAGATGTAACTCACCCTTGGGGTTACTAGCATTTCATATTTCCAACATTGCCTTCAATTTCTTTCATCACAGACTTATTCTTGTCCAGACTCCATTTTGTGGAATCCATTTTCCTTTCCATTGGTCTGTTTACCAATAATGTATTGGTTCATCATAATCATTCCTTCATTTTATCCTTATTTTATTCTCAAAATTTCCAACTTACAAAGTACTTGATTACAAATGTTGTCATCCACATAGTTTGATATGGTCCAGCATTTCCTTCTTCATCATTCATTTATCCAAACTCCTTGGCATGAGGTGTACATTCTTTTTCCTTGGTTCTTGTGGTCTTACCGATTACTACCACACTTAAAATGAATGATATTCATGCCTGCATAGACCATATTTTCTCATATCCTCGAAAATGGTCGGAGATCTTTGTTCATAGAGTAACAACTCATACACTTCAACATAGAAATTCATGACAATAAATTCTATTGATTCATGAATTTATTACAATCTCTGGGACTTCCGTTACATAATCAAACTTCATAACTTTAAGAAAAAGAGTGCTTCCAAAATCCAAAACTCCAACTACTCCTGTTTAGCCTTCTTCTCCGGGCAGGTATAGGAGTAGTGTCCTGTCTTGTTGCACCGATGACAAGTGATGTGGCTTAGATCCTGCCGTGTAGAAAACCACAGAGTCCTCTTCTTCTTCTTGGGTTGGGTTCCTTTCCTGATGCTTGGCTCATACCTCTTGCAAAAACAGCGTGGCCTCTCCAAGCTACAATGCAAACATCTGATGTCTCCACTTACTTGGCTTTTCTTCTTGTCTAGGTTGATCATCACTTCTATCTCCTTAGGATTGTATTGCACTTCTTCTGTCGGGAAGTCTCCCAGATAATTGTTCGGACAATCCTGGGAGATATGTCCTTCTTCTTCACATGAATAACATGACTTGGTATCTATGATTGGGTCTGGTGTATCTTCCATCATCATGGGTCATTCTACCTTTTTCCCGAGGGCGTCTTTCATTGCTTCTTTCTGCTGCTTCTTGACTTCTTGTACCTTGATGTGAAGTTGACATTGTGCCGGTAAATGAGTAGTTCCTTCACACAAGAAACATGTCACCTGCCCAGTTGGGCATTCCTCAGATGGTTGATTTTCTTCACAATGAGGACATCCATTCTTGTGTTCTTCCTGGGTGTGTCCTATTTCTCCACAGATCTTGCATGCACAAGGCTTCTTCACATCTTTGCAACGGGGCTTATGGGTGTTGGTGACAACATGAGATTGTTGCAGAGTCATCTTGAATTCTTCCCAAGTGATTGATGCTTGCCTATCATGGATAGCTTCATGCATCTTCCACCAATTTGCAGCACCTTCTGCAAAGTACCGAAGAGCATACTGGACCATCTCTTTCCTTGCAACAAAGTTATTCCTTAGGTGATCCTCCATGTTCTGAATCCATTGTTCCACCTCTATGTGGGTCATCGATCCAGAAAACACGAGTCTATCTTCATTCATCGTCTATTGGGTTCAAGGTTTTGGGGATGAGATGGGTAAGAGAGGGAGAGGGAAGGGATACAAACAACTCAAAGACACAAAACATCAAAACTCAAGTCCACACATTCATAAAGTTCAATCAAACTATAGTATCGCCACCCACATAAGGTTGGTATGGTCGATCACTCAAATCGCAAAGACGTTCATCATTATTTCTCTCATGGTGGGGCTACTACTAAGCTAGTCTATAGCATGTCTTCGTCTTCAGTGGGCTTCTTCTGATCATGCTTGATCTTCTCAAGTTCTTCGGCCAGATTATCCCAGTTGATGCGGAGTTTCCTGTGTCGTCCCTATAGTTCCAGGAGTTTGTTCTTGAGCTTCTAGATTTCACCATCACCAGCATGGGCCATGGCCTGACTATTCTTCAAGTCTTGACGAAGCTTCTGAATCTCAGGATCATGCTTCTTCAGATTGATTACCTTTAGCTTCTCGGTCTTGAGGTCCTCACGAAGTGCTTCCTGCTCAAATAGGGCTGCGAGAAGGTCCATTTGAAGTTTCTTGACGTACTCCTCCAGTCCTTGATTATACACCAGTACATCTGAACACTTCCTCTTCTGTTCGTCTGTCAAGATGATGTATGCTCCATCAGGCTTCTGCCATCTGAGCCTTCCAAAATAGTGGGTGCCTAACTCAGCACGATGACGATAGCTCAAGCGTGCGATAGCATCATGGACGGCAGTGTTCATGCCCATGTCACAGTCATGGTTTAATGTGCCATAGTTGATGTCTTCAGTCTTGGGGTCTTCTTTACGTCCAAAAACTTTAGTTCTGATGCCCCAGAATCCAGACTTCCTCTTGTTCACCGTGATCTCAGGTATTGGCAGCTTCATCATCTGGACCAGCTCCATGAGCTATGGACCTCCGAGAACATCCTCGTAGTCCTCTCTTTTGCTTAGAATGTAGCTCTCCATCTATAGTTTGAAATAATGAAGGTTCAGTAAAAGAATTTAGAAGTTATGAGAGTAGTGAAGACAAAAGTTGTTCCTATTTCTAAGCCATTTCCTAGGGTCACGTCCTACAGTTAACATGTGCTCTGATACCATTTCTGTAGCGTCCCGACTCAAAACGAGTCATGCCTCTGTGTGACCGTGCCATCCCTGGATCAGTATGCTGGCACACACAGTACATCAAAGTATATATCAAAGTGCAATCACATGTAATTAACGTAAACTGATATATACCTTAAATTTAAGCGGAAACAGTCAATGGGAGTGGAGTCCCAATAAACACCAACGGCAGGTTGAGTGTAGACCGTTACCCTGAATCGTACTCTTACTCATCGTAGAAACTTATCTGCAACATAAGACGTTGCAGCCGTGTAGGTCAGTACATTGAATGTACCGGCAAGATCACAATAAGAGAAAACAGATGATGAGGCTATTCTATATGCAATAAAGCTTTGTGGCTCTAAGTCTGAGTTTTTGCATAAAAGCTGATTTTATTTTCTTTTCCTACAACAAAGGAATATCAGGAGTTTTAACTATTGAAATATCTACTAAGACATGGTTCTGCCAACCGATGTCTCAATGCCCACAAGTATCGAAAGTTGCCCACAATTAGTTATCAATCTGTTGTTGAGAGTTCAGAGATAGATCCAAGTCCAGAGGCTCAAATTGTCCGTAACCAGGGACACGGCTAATCGATTAGGTTTAACTCTGCAGAGTGTTGTGTACTTTACCCACAAGATTCATTCCCTCCTTGTATGTCCTCGCACTGCCGGTTGTTTGAGAACAGGACGAACGAAACATGGTCTTTCAGAGTGTTTCCCTGACTACTGTCAGTGCCCATCCAATCCTAACATCGACTACATCACGTAGCACTGCCCAGCCAGAGTCACAACAAAGATCAACCAAGCCAGAGCCCATAATGACTTGTGGCTACACAGGTAAGCTTCCAGGCATGAAGTATTCATCCGTCTCTTTGGGTCTGGGTGAAGCTTTCCGCAAGATGTCATGGCGCTTCTCCATGCATCCTAGCCATCCACTGGTTACTCCAGGGTGCCCATCAAATACATCCTTCACCCAGTAGTGTGTATTGAAAACTTGTTTCTAGAGTCTTGAAGTCTTGAGGTCTTGAAGATGCAGGACTTGAAGATGCCTTCATGAAGTTGTCGTTTTGATGTGGAGTCCTCGTTCTCACACCACTCACGAACACTCATACCAGACCCCGTCTACTTTAGCATAGCATTAAAATAACTAGCGTTCCCGGGGCTTTAGTAACAAGTGGTGGGTTCCTACCTCATGCACAAGAATTCAATAGCACTACTGGAGGGATTTGTTGAATGATGTCACTACATGCAATAAAGCATAGGTATGAAATAGATGGTCAAAGTGAACTTGCCTGGTAAGGCTGATGAAGATAAATATCGCTCTCAGAAATAACTTGATAGAACTATTAATCACTCTCCGATGAAATCTATATAGTCAAACATTACACTCTTATAAGCAAACACTTCTAGCAATCAATACTATCACACAAATAGCAACACAAAGCACAAAACTAAACACAAAAGAGTGTGATGAAGGAAATACTTAAGACAAAAGTTAAAATAACAAAACTTCATCAAAGCACCTAAGAATAGTTTTCCTATGAATAACCCTTTATTAACAGCAACAAAACAACAACAAAATAAAATCTAACAAAAGTATTTTAATAAATATTTTACTAGCAAAAAGAATTACTTTTGAAGAACAACTAAGAACTATGAAAAACAACACACTAACAACATAAGTGTTTGTCTAATAAACTTAACAACAAGAAAAACAACAAAAAAAACACTAAAATATCAGAAAACAAAAATATAAAACAACTAAGTTAACAGAAAGTAAAACTTATAAAACAATTTATAAAAATATTTTCAAATAGGAAATCAAACTAGCAATGAAACCAATTTGCTAGTTATTATGAAACTAGAATTGATTTCATGCCATCAAAATTAATAAATAAAAATAAGAAATAATATTTGTTGAAATACTACTGCTAACTAACATAAAACAAATTAAAACTTGTCAACTAATATAAAAGAAAATAAATTAAAAACAATTTAAACAAAAGAAATAGAAATAAACCTAAAAAGAACTAAAACCTTAATAAAAATTGTCCTAAAAATTCCCAATTTTAACCCAATGATATATCTTACTAATATTAACCAGTAGCAAAAAGATTCACTCAAAAATAATTTCTTAAACCAAAGTTATAAGCAAAACAACTTTGAATTCAAATCTGTTTGAATCTGAATTTAAAATATTCAAACATGGTCAAACTTTATATCTACAGAAACTAGATAAAAATTTGGACACAATGCAAAAACATTTTAAAACCTAAAAGATATAAAGAAAACAAAAACAGAACTAAATCTGTAAAAGAAACTAAAACAGAAAAAGGAAAAATTCTAACGAACGGACAGGGGCTACGTGGTGCTTTCTGAGTGGCTGTCGTTGTGCGCTGCGGTTGCTAACTAGCAAATGGCCGCACTTTAAAGAAAAACGCTTCGGCTAAAATTAACTAAAAGGAAACCGCCCGGTTCAGTGAAATAAACCGAATCGGTACGGGGCTTCTAATCTGAGCCGTTGGCCTAGATCGGACGGCGGAGGAAGCTCACCGGGGGTGGAGGCCAACTCCGACGAGGTCCGGCGAGGCAGAGGCGGCGAGGTCGACGGAGACGGTGCTCTGATGGTCCTCCGGCGATGGCGTCGGCACCAGACTATGCGGCGCGGATCGGCTCGTCCAATGGTGGTCGAAGGCGAGCTCGGGGACGCCGGCAGTGAGCTATACGAGCTCGGAGAGCTCCAGTTGAGGTTGAGCTCCGGCGAGGGTGGTGGTGCGGCGTTCCAGGGGATCTCCGGCGAGGCTGAGAGAACCAGGCGAAAGCAGATACGCTCCGGCGTCGATATGTGGCGGCGGAGGGGATCGGGGTTGGGTTAGGTGAGCGGCACGAGCTCTAGGAGCTTCGGAGTAAGCCAGAGCTCCGGCAAGGTCGTAGCGGTGGCTAGGGGCATCGGGCTTCGGGGGTTTGTCGAGGAACGGACGTGGCAGGGGCGTGGGGTATTTATAGGGGGCTCGGGGTGCTCCAAACGGCAAGGGAGGAGGAGATCGACGCGGGGATCGGGTCGGTTCCGGCGAAGGAAGGAAGAAAGAAGGAAGGAGGAAGACGAGCGCTCGGATGGAAGGAATTCATTCAAACTTTTAAAATAGAGCCAAATTGAAATGATTCCAAAAGAATATTTCAGAAGTTTTCAAATCCACTTTTCAAATCCTTTTATTTGAAGAAGTCATGTCGTCTTCTCTCATTGATATGAATTGGATGAATTTGAAATCAAACACAAAGGGAAAGTCATTTTATTCCCTCTCATTCAAAAGTTTCAAAAAGTTTCAAATTTCACTCAATTTTCAATCACTCAATCATTCTAATAATTATAACATTCCAAAATTTGGGATGTTACAGATGATGAGGCATCTCCTCTCAGGCCCTGCCCTCAGTTCAGAACTCAGATGAGGACACCCACAGTGCCAGCTCCAGAGAAGAGGCCTTCTTCGTCAGCACCAGCTGCAGCTCCATCAGTTCCTTCAGCTCCGTCAGCACCTCCAGTTGCTACTCCAACTCCATCCATGACATCAGCTAAGATCTTCGCCGACGTAGTTCTCTCAACTCCTACATCTACTACCAGAGGAGATCAGCTCCAGAAGAGCGCTTAGATATATACCTTAGAACTTTTTGGTAACTTGTTGCCAAAGGGGGAGAAGTGTATATAGATCTTTAGGCTTCGAGAGAGAGAGAGCGTTTTGTTTTTTATCGCTTTTTCAAAACATTTGGTCTTTTGGTTGCTTGTGTTAAACTTTTGTTGATGTTGTATCATACGGTTGATGTGTGTTGATACTATTTCCTATCATTATGATGCTTATGAGATGATCATTCATCTTTTGCTTGATTGTGTTGTGCTGTGTTGTTCATTTATATCATTCTCGCACACCACCAAGTTATATTCGACATGAAAGAGTGACCTATGTACCTAATCGATTGTGCATTTGCATTCAAACGCAAATTCAAAATAATGCACAAATTTAGGGGGAGCTCTTGCTTATCACATACTTCCCAAAGCGACGATTATATTCATTGATTATATCATATGTTGAAGCTTTGATCTATATGTTGTCATCAATTACCAAAAAGGGGGAGATTGAAAGCACATTTGCTCCCTTGGTGGTTTTGGTAATTAATAACAACATATATGTCATTGAACTAATGTTTCCACTAAGCATATTTCAGGAAAAGTTCAATGATAGGGATGGAAAAAAGGATTGTGGAGATTGTGGAGAAACCCCAAGATGCAAGGAAATGGATTGGCAAAGCTTCAAGCAAGAGGACTCTACATTTTACTTTGTGAGAAATCACTTTGAGTCCATAGGAAAGCCAATACTATTAAAAGGGGGTAAGGTACTGTTGGTGAACAAAATGCTCATACGTGCACAAGTGATAGTCACCAAAAACACCCACAAGCTCTTCCACAAAAGTCTGTCCAAAGTCAAATATCCAAAATCGGTGCAACCAACACCTTCTATTCGGTGCCACCGATTCCCAAACTCAGACAGACCCATGCCAAACCCTAGCCAGTCGGTGCAACCGATTCTGCATCGGTGCCACCGAGTTTGGGTTGCCAACTTTCTGTTACCTCGATACACAAATTCGGTACCACCGAGTTTGTTGGATCGGCGTCACCGAGTTGCGCAATCTGACCGTTGGTCACCTAATCGGTACCACCGAGATTTATATATCGGTCTCACCGACATTCAAAAGTTCCAACCTTTGGAGCAACTCGGTACCACCGAGATTCACACATCGGTGTCACCGAGTTGGTCACTTTAAGTGTAATGGTTGGATTTTTGGGGATGCCTATATATACCCCTTCACCACCACCTACTCGAAAGAGAAGCACTCATAACTATTCCATACTTGCCCCATCATATTTTCTGAGAGAGAGCCACTTACTCATGTGTTGAGATCATGCCATTCCATTCCATCCATATGAATCTTGATCTCTAGCCTCCCCAAGTTGCTTTCTACCCAATCAATCTCTTCCACCATAGCCAAATCTGTGAGAGAGTGATTGTGTATTGAGGAGTCTATCATCTTGAAGCACGTCACTACTGGAATCAGCAACTTTGCCGTCTGCCATGGCTGACGGCAAAGGCATGCATTGCGGATGGCAAAGGTCTTTGCCGTCAGCCAGCAAACGGCACCACATCCGGCTGAACAAGCTCCGGTAAAGGCCACTTTGCCGTCAGCTGGCCGACGGCAAAGAGGCAAAGGTCTTTGCCATCTGCCAGCAGACGGCAAAGGGCATGGACGGCACACGTGGCAGCTTAGGTCCGTTAAGGGGTTAACGGCGTGCTTTGCCGTCTGCTGGCTGACGGCAAAGATGCAAAGGTCTTTGCCGTCTGCCAGCTGACGCCAAAGCTGCCAAATAGGCCAGCCCAGTGCACCCCAGGTTGCACAAGTAGCTGCCATGTGGCAGCTTTGCCGTCTGCTGGCAGACGGCAAAGAGCCTGTACAACCCCTGTTTTTTCTGTTTTTTCTTAAATTCTTTCAATTTCACATAATTTCACATAAGCTGCCACGTGTGCCGTCCATGTCCATACTTTCAACAAGCATAACAACACATATATATACCAAATCCTATCCCTGCCATATGGATATGATCATCCAACACATATACATACCAAATGAAAAGTCCATATGCAACATATATAGCTAGCCAACATATCCAACAACAAGCATACAATGGTTTCATCCATACATACATATATAGTCACTTTTGATCCATCGACCTGAATCCAATCCGCTTTCCTTGCCCCAATGATATAATAACTAATCATGATCATAATAACAAGTTGGTCACTAGTCATAATCACAACTCCTCCTCCTCATCATCATCAACTCTAACACATTGTAGCACATAATAACACATTGTACCTAGGACCTACTCCTCTCTCATAGGACCTACTCTACCCTCTCTTAGGTAAAATATCATAAAACAAGATAGGCCCTGACTCTCCATTATGGAGAATGGAGATCATCCTGTCTCCAATTCTTGGCCTACGCACAATGTTGCTTCCAAGTAGCTCTCTACGATTGACCACACATTTTTTCCAATCTTTGATTGTCATGTCTTCATCGGTTTTAGAAATCCAGTATGGACAGGAGTGATGCGTAGGCTGACCTGGCCGTGCTGGCCGTAAGCTCATAACATCAACGCGACCTCTCGGAAACATCAGATAAGGCACACAATCCTTCGGGATTTTCTGTTGAAAAACATAGTAATATCAATGTAGTTAGCAATGTTGTTTAGTTTTAGAAGAATTTATGCAAAAGAGGCACGGATGTCGTAATAGTAGAAAACCTTACCATGCAATGTCCATGGATGTTACCGTAGTTCACCACGTGCACTAGTGGCACGTATTGACCATTATGTGGAGGAGTTTGATAATAGCTATTGTAATTCTCAAGATCATTAATAAATGCGATAAGATGAACTTTCTCCTTATAAGTTAATTCTGCTTCATCATTGTAGTAGTAGGTTCTGTCTACCATCTTCCGTACATTTTTTGAAGAATGAAAATAAGCTGTCAATGGAAATAAGCTGTCAACTATTTTGAAATAAACAATATAAATTACATAATAAATATGTTTAACAAACTCACACGGAGGCAGAATCGGAATCATAATAAATATGGTTGAGAAACTCACATAATGGTAGAACTGGAGGCGTTTGCACATCGACCCAGATGTCGATATTACCTTCAATTTCATCTTCCGGACGAATATCAAAGGTGATAAGCATATTAGGCTCAAATGCATAAGCCTTGCATAGTGCTTGCCAACTTTTGCATTCAAAATAGGAGTAGGTGTCTGCATTGTACAATTTTACGGCAAAAGTATAACCATGCTCGGTCCTCAAGTGAACTCTCTTTACCTCCATACTTTTTTTAGTATTGAAACCAATCTTATCCAAGACATAAATTCTTGCATGGCAGGGGATACGCTAGTAGAATAGTAAAAAATTAAAATTATAAGTTGAAGCAAAAGAAGCAGAAGTCATGCTTAATTATGAAAAAAGACTTGTCGTTGTGACTTACTGTATCCACTTCGAAGGTCTCATCCAGCACGATGCTGAAGCGCCTACCATCAACTAGGTGAGGCTTGTCGCACAGGCCGCGCTCGTCTTCGCATAATTCGCACATAACGAATTTCCTTTCATCGCCAGACATTTCCTATGTTCATAGTTGAAACATTTAAAATCGATCGAAGGCAACTACCAGGAAACTAATCAACACACAGATCACTATTACTCAATATGCAACGGGTTGACTTTAGGTCTGTCGAGTCTTTCCTTCCTAAACTCTCATCTCACGTATATGGTGTCCACTCCCTCTGATATTGCGACCGTCGGTGATGGTGGCTCCTCCATTCGTCCCCGAGTGCATTACACCAAAATGTCTAGCACACGGGAACGAAGGAGAAGCGACCCCCACGACAACAATCGGGATTCTTCCTCTCTCTTATTTCGACCGTCGGTGATGGTCGCTACTCCTCCTTTCCCTAGTGCATTACAAATATCTAGCACAAGGAAAAGAAGGAGAAGCGACCCCCACGACAACAGTCGGGATTCTTCCTCTCTCATATATATATATGGTGGACACTCTCCCTCACTGAAAGACACACAAGGAGCCGAAACAGACCTAAAGTCAACCCGTTCCATATATCGAGCAATGACATAGAAAAAATGCCCTATGTTTTGCCGAAATATCATTGAATTCCCGTTCTGGCAAATCACAAGCACTCGATATGTCCTACATTGTAGCACAAGTCATGCTAAAATTCATGAAAAATATGAGGCATGACCTTTGCTAAAAACAGGACATATCGAGCGCCTGAAATTTGCCGGAACGGAAACGAATCAACATTCCGGGAAAACATAGGGCACTCGGAGGTACATTGCAAACAAGAACACCAAGACATCCTCTATATTCAGAATATGACATGTTCATTCTAGCAAATGAGTAAATAGTTTCAGGATCACTAGAAACTATCAACTATGTCTAAAAATAATATACTAAAACCCTAGTAATAATTCAGTTAACTAGAAACTATCAACTAAACCCTAGAAACTATCCTAAATCAAAGTGTTATATATGAACAGAGGCTTATATCAACTAAAAACTATTAAGTAAATCAAAATGTTGCATATCAACAAGAAAATATCAACTAGCCTACTAAATCAAAATGTAGCAGGGAGGAGGGGTTGTGGATGGAGGAGGGAGGAGGGAGAAGGAGGGGCGACTGAAGGAGGGAGGAGGAAGGAGGACGGAGGAGGAAGGCGGAGCGAGGAGGGGCCGGCCGGCGGCGAATGGAGGAGTGGAGGGAGGACGGAGGAGGTGGGGCGGGGCGGAGGGAGGAGGGAGGAGGGGGAGGATTACCGAGTCCAGGGAGGAGGGGGAGGTGGCGGTAGCAGAGGGAGGAGGGGTAGGCGACGGCGGCGGCGAGCGGCGGGGGGCAGAGAGGGATCCTCTTCTCCTTCTTTTCTTCTTCATCTTCTTCTCCTTCTTCTTCTTCTTCTTCGGCGATCCTCGACCCAGTTCCGTCGGTGGCGACGCACCCCGTCGGCGATCCTTGACCCGGTTTTCCTTCTTCCTTTTCTTCTTCTCCTCTTCTCCTCCTTTTCTTCTTCTTCTTCCTCTTCTTCTCCTTCTCCTCCTCCTCCTCCTCCTCCTCTTCTTCTTTTTCTTCTTTTCTTCTCCTCCTCCTCCTCCTCCTTTTCTTCTTCTTTTTCCTCTTCTTCTTCCTCTTCTTCTTCTTCTCCTTCTCCTCCTCTTCTTCTTCTTTTCTTCTTCTCCTCTTCTTCTTCTTCTTCTTCTTCTTCTTCTTCTTCTTCTTCTTCTTCTTCATTTCCTCTCCTCCTCCTCCTAAAAAACTAACTAACTAACTTACTAACTTAACAGAAAAAACTAATTAACTAACTTATTTTTTCTAACCTAATAAACTAAACTAAACTAAACCTAAATCTAAAAAAACAGAACTAAACTAAACTAAACTAAACCTAAATCTAAATAAACAGGGCGCGAGTGGAGAAAGAACTCACCAGGATCGGGGAGAGGAGTCACCGCCGGCGTCGATCTGGCGAGGGAGGATGTGCCGGTAGGCGGCCCTGCAGGAGGCCGGCCGCCGAGAGCGGGACGGGGAGCAGGGGGGACGCCGGTCCAGATCCTAGCGGCGCAGGGGAGGGGCGCGGGGTGGCCGGTGGAGGGGGCAGGGGAGGGGGCGTGGCGGGGCCGGTGGAGGAGGCCGGGGCAAGGGAGGGGGCGGGATGGGGCCGGGGCGGCGGTGGCGGTGGGGGTCGGGGCGGCGGCGGGGTGCGGTCGGGGGCGCCGGCGGGGTACGGCGGGGGGGGGGTGGGGGGCGGAGCGGCGGGGCGTCGGTGTCGGCGGGCGGCGGGGTGCGGTCGGGGGCGGCGGTTGTAGGGCCGTTAGGTTGCACAGGTTTAGGGTTTAGGGTTGCGAGAGAGAGAGACAGAGAGAGAGAGAGAGAGAAGAGAGAGAGGAGGGGTGGGCCGTTATAGGGCCATTAGGTAGTGGCTTCCTTACCGTCTGCTAGCGGACGGCAAAGAATCTTTGCCGTCAGCTAGCGGACGGCAAAGAGGTGGGGTGGGCCGTTGGCCTCCACCGGACCCCACCCCACCTCTTTGCCGTCTGCTGACGGACGGCAAAGAGGTGGCTGATGGCAAAGAGCTTCTTTGCCGTTAGCTATTTCTTTGCCGTCTGTTTTCTGGAAACGGTTGGCAAAGAGCTTCTTTGCCGTCCGCCAGCTGACGGCAAAGAACTGGCAGACGGCAAATTTGCTAATTCCAGTAGTACAAGAGCAAGGAGTTCAGCTACATCACCAAGCCTATTACCTTTTGGATGGTGGTGCCTCCTAGATTGGTTAGGTGTCGCTTGGGAGCCTCCTACTTCGTGTTGTGGAGTGAACCAAGAAGTTTGTACGGGCAAGGAGATCGGCTACTTCGTGAAGATCTACCCATAGTGAGGCTAGTCCTTCATGGACGGAAGCCGTTAGGGAATAGTCGAGGTTGCTACTTCATGGACCCTTCGTGGGTGGAGCCCTCCGTGGACTCTCGCGATCGTTACCCTCCGTGGGTTGAAGACTCCATAAACGTGGACGTACGATAGCACCACCTATCGGAACTACGGGAAAAATCATCGTGTCTACAAATTGTGTTTGATCTTCCTACCCTTCCTTTACTACTCATGCTTGTCTTTACTTTCCGCTGCTATACTCGTGGACATGCATGTGTAGGGTGTGCTTGACTTGCTATGAATGCTAAAATCTTCCCACACTTATAATTGGGAAAAAGTAGATTTTTATTTGGTCAAGTAGTCTAATCACCCCACTCTAGACATACTTTCGGTCCTACAGACACATAGTAGACCGGCTTCTGTATCCGGAATTTGTGACCCTCCTCTTCTCATTCAACGACGAGCACTGCGCTAACCACTTGATTGGTGGCTGATATGTTCAATAACATTGGTTCGCCGGCGCCTGGTGCTGTGAGTATGGGGTTGGTTGCCAGGAGTGTTTTGATTTCTTCTAACGCCGCCGTTGCTTCATCGGTCCACTCGAAATTGTTGGTCCGTTTCAGCAACCTGTAGAGCGGTAAAGCCTTTTCACCAAGGCGGGAAATAAATCAGCTTAATGCCGCCACGCAACCCGCCAATTTTTAGACATGCTTGAGCTCCGTAGGAATCGCAAGTTCCGATAGAGCGCGGATCTTAGCCGGGTTGGCTTCTATTCCTCTATGGGAAACAATGAATCCGAGTAGTTTACCAGCGGGAACTCCGAAGACACATTTCTCTGGATTGAGTCGTATATCATACTCACGTAGGCTAGCAAAGGTTTGCCTTAGGTCATCAATCAATTGGCTGACGTGTTTGGTTTTAATGACCACGTCGTCCACGTATGCCTCGACTGTTTTACCGACCTGTTTCTCGAGACATGTCTGAATCATGCGCTGGTATGTAGCCCCTGCGGTTTTTATCCCGAAAGGCATTGTGTTGAAGCAGAATGGGCCGTAGGGGTGATGAATGCAGTTGTAGCTTAATCAGGTTCCTTCATTTTGATCTGATGGTATCCGGAATAAGCATCTAGGAAGCACAAAGAGTCGTGTCCGGCTGTGGCGTCAATAATCTGGTCTATGCGTGGTAAGGGGAAAGGGTCCTTAGGGCAGGCTTTATTATGGTCTTTAAAGTCGACGCACAGCCGCCAGGATTTATCTTTCTTTGGTACCATCACCAGGTTTGCCAACCATTCGGGATGCTTGATTTCCCGTATGAATCCGGCCTCTAGCAATTTAGCTAGTTCCTCGCCCATAGCTTGCCGTTTGGGCTCGGAAAAACGGCGTAAAGTCTGTTTGACGGGCTTGAAGCCTGCGATTATGTTCAGACTATGTTCTGCTAGCCGCCGTGGGATTCCTGGCATATCAGAAGGATGCCAAGCTAATATATACCAGTTTTCTCGTAAGAATGCTCGCAGTGCCTCGTCCACCATGGGGTCCAGCTGAGCTCCGATGGACGCTGTTTTATTGGGGTCCGTTGGGTGTACTTGAAATTTAACAATTTCTTCTGCAGGTTTAAAGGACGTGGGTTTGGGCCTTTTACTAAGGATCACATCGTCCTTGTCCACTGTTGACCAGAGTGCGGTCAATTCTTTTGCAGCAGAGGTCTCGGCTAGTACCTCGAGGGCGAGCGCTTCTGTTTTGTTCTCAGCCCAAAGGGCTATACTCGGGTCACTGGTGATTGTGATTACCCCGTTTGGGCCTGGCATTTTGAGCTTCATATACCCGTAATGTGGTATGGCCTGTAATTTTGTGAAGGCGTCACGCCCCAACAGGGCGTGGTAGCCACTGGGGAAGGGTACGATATGGAAGAGAAGTTCTTCGGATCGGTAGTTTTCGGGCGTGCCGAACACCATGTCTAAGGTCACGCGTCCGGAACACCGCGCCTCTTTCCCAGGGATGATCCCCCGGAAGGTTGTGTTGCTATGTTCGATGCGAGATCGGTCAAACTGCATTTTTTCCAGGGTGTCCTCGTAGATGAGGTTTAAACCACTACCGCCGTCCATTAACACCTTTTGTAACCTAAAACCATCGACGATGGGGTTTAGGACCAGGGCGGCCGGTGTTCGGTTGGGGCGGGTGGTTGTTTGATCAGTTTCTCCGAAGGTGATGGGTATGTCTGCCCATGAACTTGTTGCCGCCACATGGTAGACCTAGATCATCAGGACTTCAGTGTTGTGATCTGGTGGCGTTGCCGAACGCCTGCTCCGAGGTAGCTCTTCGGCGATGGTCTCTCCGCTCTTTGCGACCTGCCTAACGACCCAGCAAGCTCTGAGGCTATGAGTCGGGCTAGTGTTCAACAAAACAGAATGTATAGGGCATGGCTTGTCCAATAGTCCATCGAGGACAGTTCTGACTCCCGTAGGGGGTCTATTTCTTTTCTCGGCGGGTTCATGTCCGGCCAGCCGCTTCGGAGGTATCCGCTTTTTCCGATCTCATTTAGGGTATTCGGCGAAGACTGGTTCCGAAAGTAATCGTTCGGATTGCCAGGTGCTCTCCATGGCACAGTATTTTTGTACCAGGTCCGATAGCTGTTGGAAATATGCCCTAGAGGCAATAATAAATTGGTTATTATTATATTTCCTTGTTAATGATAATCGTTTATTATCCATGCTATAATTGTATTGATTGGAAACTCAAATACATGTGTGGGTACATAGACAACACTGTGTCCCTAGTAAGCCTCTAGTTGACTAGCTCGTTGATCAAAGATGGTTAAGGTTTCCTAGCCATTGACATGAGATGTCATTTGATAACGGGATCACATCATTAGGAGAATGATGTGATGGACAAGACCCAAACTGTAAACGTAGCATTTGATCGTGTCAGTTTATTGCTATTGTTTTCTGCATGTCAAGTATCTGTTCCTTTGACCATGAGATCATGCAACTCACTAACACCGGAGGAATACCTTGTGTGTATCAAACGTCGCAACGTAACTGGGTGACTATAAAGGTGCTCTACAGGTATCTCCGAGGGTGTCTGTTGGGTTGGCATGGATCAAGACTGGGATTTGTTACTCCGTATGACGGAGAGGTATCTCAGGGCCCACTCGGTAATACAACATCACAATGAGCCTTGCAAGCAATGTGACTAAAGTGTTAGCCACGAGATCTTGTATTACGGAACGAGTAAAGAGACTTGCCGGTAACGAGATTGAACTAGGTATAGTGATACCGACGATCGAATCTCGGGCAAGTAACATACCGAAGAACAAAGGGAACAGCATACGGGATTAACTGAATCCTTGACATAGAGGTTCGACCGATAAAGATCTTCGTAGAATATGTAGGAGCCAATATGGGCATCCAGGTCCCGCTATTGGTTATTGGCCGTAGAGGTGTCTCGGTCATGTCTACATAGTTCTCGAACCCGCAGGGTCTACACACTTAACGTTTGGTGACGATTAGTATAATTGAGTTATTATGTTGGTGACCGAAAGTTGTTCGGAGTCCCGGATAAGATCCCGGACATGACGAGGATCTCCGGAATAGTCCGGAGGTAAAGATTGATATATGTGATAATAGTGTTTTGATCTCTGGAAGGGTTCCGGAGTTCACCGGAAGGGGTTCCGGATGTTTACCGAAGTGTTCGGGTGCAGCAACACTTTATATGAGCCAAAGGGATAAAGCCCACAAGGTATTGGAAAGTGCAAAAGTAGTTTTGCTGCCGCGTAAGCGGTACTACCGCTTGGTGAAGCGGTACTACCGCCGGAGCGGTACTACCGCTTGTGTGAAGCGGTACTACCGCCCAAGCGGTACTACCGCTTGTGTGAAGCGGTACTACCGCTTGTGCGCGGCTGTGCACGGTTCGGCAGGGATCCGAGTTGGACTCTTTCCCTGCGGGCCAAACCGACCTTGTGCGGGCAAAACCGACCTAGAGGAGGCTTTTACTCCAAGTTTAGACCCCAAGGCTCAACATATAAATAGAGGGGCAGGGCTAGCACACGGGACACATCAGGATTTCCCAAGCCGTGTGCCGGCAACCCTAGCCCTCTAGTTCCTCCGTCATAATCTCCGTAGCGCTTGGCGAAGCCCTGCAGAGATTGTTCCTCACCACCATCACCACGCCGTCGTGCTGCTGGAACTCAACCACTACTTCACCATCGCTCGCTGGATCGAGGAGGTGAAGGCGTCATCAAGCCGTACGTGTGTTGAACGCGGAGGTGCCGTCCGTTCGGCACTAGATCGGAAGGATCGTGATTGGATCGCGGGACGCTCGGCGATTTGGATCGCGAAGACGTTCGACTACATCAACCGCGTTTATTAACGCTTCCGCTTAGCGATCTACAAGGGTATGTAGATTCACTCTCCCTCTCGTAGATGCTCATCACCATGGATAGATCTTGTGTGTGCGCAGGAAAATTTTTGTTTCCCATGCAACGTTCCCCAACAGTGGCATCATGAGCTAGGTCTATGCGTAGATGAGATCTCGAGTAGAACACAAACGAGTTGTGGGCGTGGGTGTATACATATTGCTTGCCGTTACTAGTTGATTTTTGATTCGGCGGTACTGTGAGATGAAGCGGCCCGGACCGACATTACGCGTACGCTTACGCGAGACAGGTTCCTTCAACTGACATGTAACTTCGTTGCATAAAGATGGCTAGCGGGTGTCTGTCTCTCTCACTTTAGTTGAATCGATTTCAATGAAGAGGGTTCTTTTAGAAGATCAAAAAGCAATCACTACACCACGTTGTGGTTTTGCGTAGGTAAGAACGGTTCTTGCAAACCCGTAGCAGCCACGTAAAATTTGCAACAACAATTAGAGGACGTCTAACTTGTTTTTGCAGGGTATGTTGTGATGTGATATGGCCAATTACATGATGAGATATATGTGATGTATGAGATGATCATGTTTTGTATAGAATATCACGACTTGCATGTCGATGAGTACGGCAACTGGCAGGAGCCATAGAGTTGTCTTTAATTATTGTATGACCTGCGTGTCAATCATTAAGCGCTATGTAATGCTTTACTTTATCGCTAAACGTTAGCTATAGTCGTGGAAGCATCAGTCGGCGCGACAACCTTATGGCGACACGTTGATGGAGATCAAGATGATGGAGATCATGGTGTCATGCCGGTGACGATGGAGATCATGCCGGTGCTTTGGAGATGGAGATCAAAAGCACAAGTTCATGGCCATATCATGTCACTTATGATTTGCATGTGATGTTAATCCTTTTATGCATCTTATTTTGCTTAGGACGACGGTAGCATTATAAGGTGATCCCTCACTTAAATTTCAAGATAAATTGTGTTCTCCCCAAGTGTGCACCGTTGCGAAAGTTCGTCGTTTCGAGACACGCCGTGATGATCGGGTGTGATAGACTCTACGTTCGCATACAACGGGTGCAAGCCATGTTGCACGTGCGGAACACTCGGGTTAAACTTGACGAGCCTAGCATGTACAGACATGGCCTCGGAACACAAGAGACCGAAAGGTCGAACATGAGTCATATAGTAGATATGATCAACATGAAGATGTTCACCATTGAAACCACCTCAACTCACGTGATGATCGGACTTGAGTTGGTGGATTTGGATCATGTTACACTCGAATGATCGGAGGGATGTCAATTTGAGTGGGAGTTTTTTAAGTAATATGATTAACTAAACTCATTATCTAGAACAATAGTCTAAGTTGTCTTTGCTATATTTATGTTGTAGATCATGGCTCGCGCAGTAGCACCCCTGAATTTTAATGCGTTCCTAGAGAAAGCTAAGTTGAAAGATGATGGAAGTAACTTTGTGGACTGGGCCCGTAATCTAAGGATTATCCTTACGGCTTCCCAGAAGGCTTATGTCCTTGATGCACCGCTTGGTGATCCACCCGCTCCAGTTGAGTCTCTAGACGTTGTGAACGCCTGGCAGGCTCGTTCTGATGATTACTCAATAGTTCAATGTGCAATGTTGTATGGCTTAGAACCGGGACTTCAAAGACGTTTTGAACGTCATGGAGCATATGAGATGTTCCAGGAGTTGAAGTTTATCTTTCAGAAGAATGCCCGGATCGAGAGATATGAGATCTCCGATAAGTTCTATGCTTGCAAGATGGAGGAGAACGGGTCTATCAGTGATCACGTGCTCAGAATGTCTGGGTACTCCACCCGTCTGGCTGAGTTAGGGATGCCCCTTCCGCCAGAGGCTATCACTGACAGAGTTCTTCAATCATTGCCACCTAGCTACAAGAGCTTCGTGTTGAACTATAACATGCACGGGATGAACAAGTCAGTCGCCGAGCTGTTTGCGATGCTGAAAGCCGCTGAGTCTGAAATTCAGAAGGAGCATCAAGTGTTGATGGTCAATAAAACCACTAGTTTCAAGAAAAATGGCAAGGGTAAGAAGGGTAACTCCAAGCAGAGTGGCAAAGCAGTTGCTCCTCTCGTGAAGAAACCCAAGGCTGGACCCAAACCAGAAACTGTGTGTTTTCATTGCAAGGGAACTGGACACTGGAAGCGGAACTGCCCCAAGTATTTGGCTGACAAGAAGGCGGCCAACAACAAACAAGGTATATATGATATACATGTTATTGATGTGTACCTTACCAACTCTCGTTGTAGTGCCTGGGTATTTGATACCGGTGCGGTTGCTCATATTTGCAACTCAAAACAGGAACTGCGGAATAGACGGAGGCTGGCAAAGGACGAAGTGACGATGCGCGTGGGAAATGGTTCCAAGGTTGATGTGATCGCCGTCGGCACGCTCGCTCTTCGATTACCATCGGGATTAGTGATGAACCTAAATAAGTGTTATTTGGTGCCTGCGTTAAGCATGAACATTATATCTGGATCTTGTTTATTGCGAGACGGTTACTCATTTAAATCAGAGAATAATGGTTGTTCTATTTATATGAGTAATATCTTTTATGGTCATGCACCCGATGTGAGGGGTTTATTCTTATTGAATCTCGATAGTAATGATACACATGTTCATAACATTGATGCCAAAAGATGTAGAATTGATAATGATAATACCACTTTCTTGTGGCACTGCCGTTTAGGTCATATTGGCGTAAAACGCATGAGGAAGCTCCATACTGATGGACTTTTGGAGTCACTTGATTTTGAATCACTTGACACATGTGAGCCATGCCTCATGGGCAAGATGACTAAAACGCCGTTCTCTGGAACAATGGAACGGGCAACTGACTTATTGGAAATCATACATACTGATGTGTGCGGTCCGATGAGTATTGAGGCGCGCGGTGGTTATCGTTACTTTCTCACCTTCACTGATGACTTAAGTAGATATGGGTATATTTACTTAATGAAACACAAGTCTGAAACATTTGAAAAGTTCAAACAATTTCAGAGTGAAGTTGAGAATCATCGTAACAAGAAGATTAAATTCCTACGATCTGATCGAGGAGGAGAATATCTGAGTTATGAGTTTGGCAGTCACTTAAGACAATGTGGAATTGTTTCACAACTAACACCGCCTGGAACACCACAGCGTAATGGTGTGTCCGAACGTCGTAATCGAACCTTATTAGATATGGTGCGATCTATGATGTCTCTTGCCGATTTGCCACTATCATTTTGGGGTTATGCATTAGAGACACCTGCATTCACTTTAAATAGGGCACCATCGAAATCCGTTGAGACGACGCCATATGAACTTTGGTTTGGCAAGAAGCCAAAGCTGTCGTTTCTTAAAGTTTGGGGATGTGATGCTTATGTCAAAAAGCTTCAGCCTGAAAAGCTGGAACCCAAAGCGGAGAAATGCGTCTTCATAGGATACCCAAAAGAGACAGTTGGGTATACCTTCTACCTCCGAAGGCAAAGTGTTTGTCGCTAAAAACGGAACATTTCTTGAGAAAGAGTTTCTCTCGAAAGAATTGAGTGGGAGGAAGATAGAACTTGATGAGGTTGTTGAACCTTTACTTCAACCTGAGAGTAGCGCAGCGCAGAAAGTTGTTTCTGTGGAGCCTACATTAGCTGAAGAGGAAGTTAATGATGATGATCATGAAGCTTTGGATCAAGTTGCTATCGAACCTCGTAGGTCGACAAGGACGCGTACTGCTCCCGAGTGGTACGGCAACCCTGTCTTAGAGGTCATGTTGTTAGACAACGATGAACCTACGAGCTATGGAGAAGCGATGATGGGCCCGGATTCCGAGAAGTGGTTAGAGGCCATGAAATCCGAGATGGGATCCATGTATGAAAACAAAGTATGGACTTTGGAAGTATTACCTGAAGGGCGTAAGGCCATTCAGAACAAATGGATCTTTAAGAGGAAGACGGACGCGGACGGTAATGTCACCGTCTATAAAGCTCGACTTGTGGCAAAGGGTTTTTCACAAGTTCAAGGAGTTGACTACGATGAGACCTTCTCACCCGTAGCGATGCTTAAGTCCGTCAGAATCATGTTAGCAATAGCTGCCTTTTTCGATTATGAAATTTGGCAGATGGATGTCAAAACAGCGTTCCTTAACGGTTACCTTAAGGAAGAGTTGTATATGATGCAACCAGAAGGTTTTGTCGATCCAGAGAATGCTGACAAAGTTTGCAAACTCCAGCGATCCATTTATGGACTGGTGCAAGCATCTCGGAGTTGGAATCTTCGTTTTGATAAAGTGATCAAAGCGTTCGAGTTTATACAAGTTTACGGAGAAGCTTGTATTTACAAGAAAGTGAGTGGGAGCTCTATAGCGTTTCTAATATTATATGTGGATGACATATTGCTGATTGGAAACAATATAGAAATGCTGGAAAGCGTAAAGGAATATTTGAACAAGAGTTTTTCAATGAAGGACCTAGGAGAAGCTGCTTTCATATTAGGCATCAAGATCTATAGAGATAGATCAAGACGCTTAATAGAACTTTCACAAAGCACATACCTTGACAAAGTTTTGAAGAAGTTCAAAATGGATCAGTCCAAGAAGGGGTTCTTGCCTGTATTGCAAGGTGTGAAGTTGAGTAAGACTCAATGCCCAGTGACTGCAGAAGATAGAGAAAAGATGAGTGTCATCCCCTATGCTTCGGCCATAGGCTCTATCATGTATGCAATGCTGTGCACAAGACCCGATGTCAGCCTTGCCATAAGTATGGTCGGAAGGTTTCAAAGTGATCCAGGAATGGAACACTGGACGGCGGTCAAGAATATCCTGAAGTACCTGAAAAGGACTAAGGACATGTTTCTCGTTTATGGAGGTGATCAAGAGCTCGTCGTAAAGGGTTACGTCGATGCAAGCTTTGACACTGATCCGGATGACTCTAAGTCGCAAACCGGATACGTATTTATTCTTAATGGGGGTGCGGTTAGCTGGTGCAGTTCCAAGCAAAGCGTGGTAGCTGATTCTACATGCGAAGCGGAGTACATCGCTGCCTCGGAGGCGGCGAAGGAAGGTGTCTGGATGAAGGAGTTCATGACAGATCTTGGAGTAGTGCCTAGTGCACTTAACCCAATGACTCTGTTTTGTGATAATACTGGTGCCATTGCTCTAGCCAAGGAACCAAGATTTCACAAGAGGACCAGACACATAAAGCGACGTTTCAATTCCATCCGCGATTACATCAAGGAGGACGACATAAATATTTGCAAAGTACACACGGATCTAAATGTTGCAGATCCGATGACTAAACCTCTTCCAAGGGCTAAACATGAACAACACCAGAACTGCATGGGTGTTCGATTCATTACAATGTAAATCACATAGTGATGTGAACTAGATTATTGACTCTAGTGCAAGTGGGAGACTGTTGGAAATATGCCCTAGAGGCAATAATAAATTGGTTATTATTATATTTCCTTGTTAATGATAATCGTTTATTATCCATGCTATAATTGTATTGATTGGAAACTCAAATACATGTGTGGGTACATAGACAACACTGTGTCCCTAGTAAGCCTCTAGTTGACTAGCTCGTTGATCAAAGATGGTTAAGGTTTCCTAGCCATTGACATGAGATGTCATTTGATAACGGGATCACATCATTAGGAGAATGATGTGATGGACAAGACCCAAACTGTAAACGTAGCATTTGATCGTGTCAGTTTATTGCTATTGTTTTCTGCATGTCAAGTATCTGTTCCTTTGACCATGAGATCATGCAACTCACTAACACCGGAGGAATACCTTGTGTGTATCAAACGTCGCAACGTAACTGGGTGACTATAAAGGTGCTCTACAGGTATCTCCGAGGGTGTCTGTTGGGTTGGCATGGATCAAGACTGGGATTTGTTACTCCGTATGACGGAGAGGTATCTCAGGGCCCACTCGGTAATACAACATCACAATGAGCCTTGCAAGCAATGTGACTAAAGTGTTAGCCACGAGATCTTGTATTACGGAACGAGTAAAGAGACTTGCCGGTAACGAGATTGAACTAGGTATAGTGATACCGACGATCGAATCTCGGGCAAGTAACATACCGAAGAACAAAGGGAACAGCATACGGGATTAACTGAATCCTTGACATAGAGGTTCGACCGATAAAGATCTTCGTAGAATATGTAGGAGCCAATATGGGCATCCAGGTCCCGCTATTGGTTATTGGCCGTAGAGGTGTCTCGGTCATGTCTACATAGTTCTCGAACCCGCAGGGTCTACACACTTAACGTTTGGTGACGATTAGTATAATTGAGTTATTATGTTGGTGACCGAAAGTTGTTCGGAGTCCCGGATAAGATCCCGGACATGACGAGGATCTCCGGAATAGTCCGGAGGTAAAGATTGATATATGTGATAATAGTGTTTTGATCTCTGGAAGGGTTCCGGAGTTCACCGGAAGGGGTTCCGGATGTTTACCGAAGTGTTCGGGTGCAGCAACACTTTATATGAGCCAAAGGGATAAAGCCCACAAGGTATTGGAAAGTGCAAAAGTAGTTTTGCTGCCGCGTAAGCGGTACTACCGCTTGGTGAAGCGGTACTACCGCCGGAGCGGTACTACCGCTTGTGTGAAGCGGTACTACCGCCCAAGCGGTACTACCGCTTGTGTGAAGCGGTACTACCGCTTGTGCGCGGCTGTGCACGGTTCGGCAGGGATCCGAGTTGGACTCTTTCCCTGCGGGCCAAACCGACCTTGTGCGGGCAAAACCGACCTAGAGGAGGCTTTTACTCCAAGTTTAGACCCCAAGGCTCAACATATAAATAGAGGGGCAGGGCTAGCACACGGGACACATCAGGATTTCCCAAGCCGTGTGCCGGCAACCCTAGCCCTCTAGTTCCTCCGTCATAATCTCCGTAGCGCTTGGCGAAGCCCTGCAGAGATTGTTCCTCACCACCATCACCACGCCGTCGTGCTGCTGGAACTCAACCACTACTTCACCATCGCTCGCTGGATCGAGGAGGTGAAGGCGTCATCAAGCCGTACGTGTGTTGAACGCGGAGGTGCCGTCCGTTCGGCACTAGATCGGAAGGATCGTGATTGGATCGCGGGACGCTCGGCGATTTGGATCGCGAAGACGTTCGACTACATCAACCGCGTTTATTAACGCTTCCGCTTAGCGATCTACAAGGGTATGTAGATTCACTCTCCCTCTCGTAGATGCTCATCACCATGGATAGATCTTGTGTGTGCGCAGGAAAATTTTTGTTTCCCATGCAACGTTCCCCAACAATAGCGTTGTGTCGTCTTGCTAGAGCGTTGAGAATCCCTTTATCACGGTAATTGCAGCTGAAGGTTGCCATTATCTCCTGGTCACTAGAGCTTGGTACTTTGTTTCTAACGAGGAGGACTCTAGCCCAAAAATGATGAACCGACTCCCCTGGTAGTTGTTTAACATCCCGTAAGTCTGAAGACTTGGACTTTCCTGCGATGCTGGAATGCTCGACTTGGGTGGTGGGCGGGAAATTTTTTAGTTCCCAGCCACGATGTGAGTTCGGCATTACGGCGTTTGGCGCGGGGGAGTTGGAGTCCGCATTGACTATAGGACCCTTCCGCGCGGGGTTCGATCCCGAACTATTTCCGGAGCGAACTCTGGAGTCCGGGTTACCGGAGAGTTCTTGGTGATCGGAAACTGGGATATAGATCATTTTTATTTCCAGTTGTTGGGAGGAAGAGCCTCCAGCCGGACACTCGACGGTGGCGACTAAGTGAGTGATCCAGGGGGAGCGAATCTCCCTATCATCGGGTTTAAGCCCAATTCGGTTATAGACCGGGGTCTGGTCGTCGAACATGCCCATGGTTTGAATCCGACCGAGAAGCTCGCTTAGGAGCGAGACGTCGAGGGGGTATGTGTTGCCGAAGCGCATGTGGTCGGTCCGCAGCGCCGTGGTTCCATGGTCGCCCGACGGCGAATCCAGGTTATTCTCGGCCGAGGCGGACCCTGGCTCATCGACTGGGTGGGGCGTTCTAGACAGCCCGAGGGTAGAGGCCACCTCGGTGATGGGGCCCGATGCTCCCGGTGCCGAGGCGTCGGGATCTGCGGGCTCCTCCATGAGAGCTGAGGGCTTCACCAAAACAAGTTCTCCCCGCGAATTGGCGACGAACTCTAGGTTCCCGAATCTGATTTCTTGATCGGGGAGGAAACTTCCGATCTGGCCAAGATGATCAGTCGGATCAGCACGCGGTAGGATGTTACCACCTGCGGAGATCTGACCAGGGACGGAGACATCCTTGATGCAGACCTCATTGCTCACGACAAGGCGAGCCATCGATTCCTTTGGCGATCACAGCGGAACTCTCAATGAAAGCACCAATGTCGATGTCAAAACCGGCGGATCTCGGGTAGGGGTCCCGAGCTGCGAGTCTAGGATCAATGGTAACAGGGGACAAAGAAGACAGTGTTTACCCAGGTTCTGGCCCTCCTATGGAGGTAAAACCCTACGTCCTGCTTGATTATATTGATGTGTATGAAGGTTACAGAGTTGATCTACCTCGAGATCGTCTAGCTAAAACCCTAGATGAGTTTCTCTCCCCTACCATCTAAAACCTCCTGGCTTATATAGATGCCAGGGGTTCCTAGGGTTACACATGGTCGGTTGCCCACCGAGGGAAAAACATGCCTATTCTACTATCTCAAACATGGAAGACACGTCACGGCTCGTGAGGTCACCTCCCTAACAACGGGGCCTTCGATCAGTCCAATCCGCAGCGAGCGGCCCACGAGCCCGGCCTATAAGAAATAGGCCGGCAGAACGAGGAACCCTTAATCCCGGACTCCCTCACCGATGCTTTGTTTTTGAGACACAATGCTATTATCTCTCTTTAAACACTGATTTATAAGTACCGGCATTGTACATGGCCTAAACCTGGGGTCTGGCTGAGACTGGACACGAGCTAAGCCGAGTCTGGTTTGGCCCTAGCTTCCTAGAAGCTTGCCTCATCTTGGACTTGCACTGAGCCAAGCCGAGCTTGACTACCAGACAATCCATAGTTATAGGCTTGGCAAACCAGCTCATCGGTTCGCAGCTGCCTGAATTTTATACGAAAACACGACATTATACACTGAAATCAATATATTTACATGGGCGAGCGGAGAGTGAAGCGGCATGCAACATCAAGCTGTGCGCAGGGAGCAGCGTGCGGGGAGCCGATCTAGAAAGGAGGCTACGTGAAAGGAGGCAGTGGGGAGCAGACGGGGTGCAGGTCACTCTTTCTGGAAATCGCTAGATAACATTGTACTGAATGGGCTTGGCCTAGAAGATTGTACCAGGCCGGATGCGAGGGACAGAAAGAGGCGTCTGCTTTGACCCATATGACGAGCAAATTTCGTCTAGAAATGCGTTCCAAAGGACACAAAAAGTACGAGAAAATGGGATGGATGTGCCTGTTGGGCCATCATTTTTGTTCATTTAAACCCAAAAAGTCACACGCGGACGAAATGAGGTTGGGTGTTGGAGTTGGCTTAATAGCAGATCGAAGTAGTTTACTTGACCCAAAGGAAGTTCTCACATTGAGTCAGTAGCACATCGTGTTTGCGCAGCTGCTTGCCTCAGCAATGTAGTAACTAAAGCAAGTAGATATTCGTTTTCGCTCTAGGGTCCAGATGATCCTGAAATCAGAACTACACAGGTTTATAGAGATTCGGGCATCCCGCTATATTTGGTTTTGTATTTCTGCTTCACTTTTGCTTCAGTACACCCCCTCCCCAAAAACAAAAAGGGTGGAGATTATCCAATACCCCTTCGTTATGAAGGTCACGATGGTCTTATTTAAACATAAAACTTCGCCTACTCGTCCGTGCGGATACCCCTGCCGTGTATGTACGTATACCCAGAGGGGGGTGGGGGGAGCCGTGTGTCTCAGCCGGCTGTTCGCCCGACACGTGAAGCCGTGTGGCAGGGTGGGCCCATCGCGTCAGCCGGTGTGACTACCACACGTCGCACTGATTTGACCCGGCACGGTCAGTCTCCTAACAGCGTTGCGTGGCGTGTGGATGGCAGTTTTCACCTGCGAGATTGTCGCCGGTTCGAGAGGCTGCCATCAATGACATGTCTCGCAGCCAAAGTCAACCACTCCATCTTGAGGGATGAACACTCCTGAAGATCTTTCGATGACCACCGCCGTCTAGGAGTCGTACGAGGTTTCTCCAGCACAGTCTATAGTCACCTCCCCCAGCCAAGCAGATCTGGATCACCACCACCAGGTCGTGGACCTTAGTGCCGCTGGCAGACGAGAACTCACGGGACGTCTATCAGCCCGCGGCCATTGTGTACCTTTCAGCAGAGAGCCCGACTAACGTCAGCACCCGATGCGAAATCCGAACGGATCTGACCGTAGACATGATTGCACACAGGCAACCCCACGCAACACCTCTAGGGCTCACCAAGAGGGACGCCCGGCTCCTCCGTCACAGTCACGTGTGGCCCATGCAGGGGGCACGGGCCCGCCACCACGCGCGCGACGGGACGTCGCCGCAGGCCTAGCCTACTAGGCATCGGCCCGCGAGCGGGATCTTCTGCGGTCGCGGGCCGCCGACCAGCACCGAGCCCCGTCACCCAACGAGACGCAGCCCCGCCGTCAGGGAGCGCCCCGCCGCCTCCCATGGAAACGCGGGCTTCGTCCAGGTTGCAGCAGGAGGGAGAGGGAGAGGGCGAGGTCGCTTGCAGCGCTAGGTTGAAGACGCGACCGTGTCGCGACAGGACGACACAGGGCGAAGAATTTTTCTCGGATCGAGATGAGGTCATGTCTTGGACCAGCATACAAGAATCTCTGATCTAGCGAGGTCTCGGGGTCACCAATCTTGCTGGCGTTGCAAAACGCGTCAAAGTTTGCTCGCACTACATAATTACAACCACCATGCAGGTCGAGGTTGTCGCCGTCTTCGAAATCCAGCAGAATATCGAAGATGGCATTCTCCGCCTCCGCATAGTCGTTAGCAGCGGTCAGGTGCTCTATCTCTGCTGTTCATAGACGCGGAAGTGTTCTAAACATACATTTGAATGGATGTTCATCTTGTCCCAGATGTCTCCTAATCCAAAAGGTAGTTTCATAATCTCTACAATTGTTTGTAGTCACCCGAAGCCACTAGCTCCTCCGTATTTCCTATTTGCAACTTCCCATAGTAGAAAAAGAAGTATGTATTGGTTATTAAAGAACTGGCTATCTTGCTGTTGTTAGTGTGAGCATTGGATCGACTATATATACAGATCCACGCATATGGGTGCTACACTCCCTTTCACTCCCCACGGATTAAATCGCACAAACCCATAACATTGAATGCTAGGTTAGCAGAAAACACGAGCTTATATTTTTTGGCAGAAGAAACCATGTCTACGGTATTTTTTGGAAATAACACTGATCGGCGGCTTTGCCTTGGTTAAACTTGTTTATGAGAGATGAGGCCCGCCAGTCAGGCTCACATGGCACAAACTTCTCACACCGTTACATTGGATTGTTTTGCTGGATATGGGACCCGCTTGTTAGTGTAACACTCCACTCTTCAGCATATCATTGAGCAGGTTGCGCGCAACACACACAGGTCGGCCAAAGAAGTACCGAACGTTGGTTGGTACGCTCGATGTTGTGCACTATTTCTTGTAATGCCACAGGACCGTCTATCTATACAAATTGCAGTATGTCATGTGCACTAGCTCCGAGGACACTCCCAAAGACTCACCCAATAGTTGGTCGCCTTGGCAGCAAGTCTAGTCCCGACTGTAATTTCAGGTTCATAATGCCCTGCATGATTTTTTTTGAACACGGTACAAACGCAAGCGCTCATATACACGTGCATACACTCACCCCTATGAACGCACACACGCACACCCTACCCCTATGAGCACCTCCGAAAGACTGAGCCGGCATATCATCTTGAAATTTACGAAGTCACCGTAGGCACCTCGTCGTCGACGGGAACGTCTCCTCCCACTGAATGCACATCGCCAGAAATCCTGAAATAAATCAGGAATAAATGTGAGCATCGGGATTTGAACCCTGATGGGCTGGGGATACCACAGTCCCTCCAACCATCAAACCACAGGTTGGTTCGCTATGCCATGCATGATTATAGCAAAGATGTTAGGCTCTATTGACTGTTTTTTTTTTGGACAGCACATTGACTGCATAGTTTATTGTTATTGACACATGGTGAACCTTTTCCACCTGATTTTACGTGTGAATTTGAATTTTAGAGTGGCACGTGCACTACTAGGAAAAACGTTACCAATAGGCTGGTTTTTGGCATAACAGTAGCGCGGCCTCCAGCGCTACTTGTAAGGCGCTACAAGTAATATTTAGCTGTAGCGCATTTTATAGGCAGTAGCGCTTTGTTTATACCTAGCGCCACTAGTAATTTTGGTAGCAATAGCGCTTGTTTGTAGCAGCGTCACTACTATACATTTTTATTTTTTTGTGCACCGTTATACAATGTTTTATACAGCAGCAACGAAGAGATAGTGAATGAAACACCGAATGATATAACAACTCATCGTTATTATACCACATCATCATATTATCTGAACTCATTATCTAGCATATCACAAGTTACCAACACTAACTAATTGTTATCTGTTGGGAACGTTGCATGGGAAACAGAATTTTTCCTATGCTTCACCAAGATCAATCTAAAAGATGAGCATCTACGAGAGGAGAGATTGGATCCACACACCCTTGTAGATCGCTAAGCGGGAAGTGTTAAGAAACGCGGTTGATGTAGTCGAACGTCTTCGCGATCCAAATCGCAAGC